>CM056553.1:6268348-7633348 GCA_029721515.1 Synanceia verrucosa | reverse complement strand
TAGTGTGAACACAGTTTAACCATGTTGTGAATTATTTTACTGCTATCGGCCAAAAAATATGCAATGAGGAGATAGCCTAATGCTTTCCAGTCACCGATCCCTGATAATGCTTTATTGTGAAATCAAATCTGTGTTGAAATTGGCACAAGGAGAGCAGAGGTTCCAGTGAGTTAAATCATGGGGCGTTCAGGCTCTATTCAGTCGAAGGTGAAGGTAAATTACCACATTATCGAGATGCGTTCAAATATGACCTTGTAAAATGTTGAACATATAAAGCTGTCTGAAGGTGCAATACACAGAGAGAGGGAATTGTGACCTGTTTAACTAACACTATCTCTAAGCAGCTCATAATACACAAAACTACAATGCATTTTTTTGTTTATCCATAAAATTCAATCAGTTATGTCCTAATCATTTTATAACTGTGTGTTTTCATGCAAATAACCACTATAGAGGGCTATAACCAGCTGCCATGCTCCGATCTTTGACACACAGCTTTTGGTGGCATCTTTTAAAGTTCTATCTAAAAAACACCAAAAAAATGTTTCTCCTATGAACACGATCATAAAAACTATGGCTCTAGTTTGCATCTGTTTGCATACGTACTACGAAGATGCAAATGTGAAGATAAAATTTTATTCCTGCGGACCACAGAAGAATATTTTTCTGAGAGTGTAGTGTGAGGGAATATGAGGAAGATCTGTGTGCTGCATTCATGGCAGGTGTGTGTTGAAGTCCAAATACTTTCATTGGAAACTGATGGCTCAGCAAGAGACAGGCTGGGTTTTGATCAAAGAGCAGCAACTGACATCTCAACATATGCTGGATGAATTATTAAAAATACAAGTGACCCCTTGTGAAGAAATAAATTGCTGCTCCTCCTGCATCCATATATGCAATATGTCAGCTCTGGAGGCAAAGTGGAGGTTATTTTTTATTACTTAAATCAGAATGGCAGCCTGTCACTCCAAGCAGATGTGCTGTGGACGGCTGAAGCTTGGCTGAAAAGATGTGCTGTCATTCATTGCTGAGGGTAGGGAAGCGTTTCAGCAGAGATCATTAGTGTTGGATAGATGATCAAACGCATAAATAAATAAATTGTGAATAAAATGACGAGGCTGTTGAAAATGTAATTGAATTTACAAATTTGTTCTTAAGTTTGTCCCCTTTTAATAGAGATAACAAAACTTATTTAAGCAGACATGTGTTGATGAAGCAAAAACCAGACTTTGATAAACGTCATTATTCATCACAACTGCAGAGTTGTTCAGATTGTTGTTGCAAATAAATCAATCACAATCAAAGCGAGTGACACTCTACAGTTTTCTGATTTCACACCTGATATAAAAAGTGTTGGCCAGGCATTCAGTTTCAATGACCAGAGGGAAGCAACATTAATCAGTAATAATGAATGTCTCCGTTTGTTACTTCTTCACTCTTTATATTCATATTTTGCATCAGTTTAGTTGAGCATGCAGGTTAGCAGCGGTCAAAAAAGGAATGAGCTAATGATCTGAGAAATGATGACTGCAAGAAGTAGATGTTGATAAATGATAAATGTTGTGCAAAATATAATAAGTATGTTTTTCTCAATTTAATCTACTTTTTAATCAACTTGAAATTGGAAAATCTTTTCAAATCAAGTCAACAGAACAAGCTAATTTGTCTTTTTCATATATTTCACTTGTACTTATGCACAACATTTTCAATTTTAACTTTGTAAACTTTTGAATCATTGAATGTTTATTACATTCAGAACACCGGCTGAGCTCAGGTCAAAAAGCTGCAAGTGACAAATATTTAGGACCTGAACTTACATATCACACTTTATTAATAAATCTGTGTGCCCCATGTTCAGTCTTATCTATTTCTACACATAAATTTAAGTGAGCAGTGGTCTAGCAGATACTCATGCTGAGTTCTGCATACCTGCTGAGGTGCACGCTCCTCGCTGAAGAGAGCACAATTAAAAGCAGAAATTAGCAAATGTTTTCCCATCCTAATTAGTTAGGAGGAGTGGGTAGTCACAGCCCAAACTACAGGGGACCAACTCAGTTCTCTGGCTAGTTTCTTGGCAGGAGTATTCCCTAATACCCATCATGCACGTCTTTTGGGGTGGCAGAACACAGTTTGAAGCATCCAATCTCAACAAACACACATGACGCACAAACTCAGGTTCTTCTTGCTGTGAGGCGACAGTGAGTCCCCATGCCTCCCAAACCACATCTGTTTATTTATACCCTCACCCGGCGAGTGTGACTTCATGTGGAGTGACATCGTTGTGTAGTTTGAACAGGGGAGGGCTGGTTTGGATAAGGGCCAGCGACAGAAACAGAAAAAAAAACAAGACAGAAACAGATTTGGCAATTCAATAAAGATCAGACAATTAGAGCTTTAAATCTGGAGATGTGGAGGCATGTTTATGCTGCTGATTACCATTCATACATGAGAGTATCCTCACACTGCTCCAGTCTCAGAAATTAGCCAGTGGGAAGGTCCACTGGAACACCTTGACAGTGTTCATAGAGCATTTTCTCGTCCTGTGTGAAAATACTGATCTACAGCCTTCTACTTCCAAGTCCACTTCAGTTAAATACTCAACCAGTCTCTCAGTAAATATGTGTGAAACCTGACGTTGAGCATTAATGCAGTGTGACAACACTAGAAGGAGACCTCCAGCACAGACACAGAAGTGCAGTAGACTATAATTTATGCTAAGTGATAAAAATTACCATATGCCTGCCATAAGAGCAATGGTGAATCCTGAGCTTGCTCACAGGGGGAATTGATTGGCCTTCTGTTGTTAATCAGCGGTTGTTTCAGAGGGTTGTGTCAGATGGCAGAGATTCTGGCTTCCTGCTGGATAAAATATGTGTGCATGTATATAAAGATGGCTTCATAATCCAAACCAAGTGAACTTAGCGAGCAGATCAAAGGAAGCAGCTGGTTTAGGGTATGCAGGATCACTCCCTGTCTCTCTGACTGCTTTTGATAGGGGAGGAACTGTTAAAAGACGCCTGACAACACTTCAGAGAGAGCTGCCAGGAGCACACCTGTCTTGGTGGAGTCAGGCAGACTCTGCTTAGACTCAGACAGTGGGCTTACATAGATATGGGTGTAAGTGGGTGCAATTTGTAGCCTTAGACTGCCATTAGTCTAGAATGCATCTGAAGCCTCATCACAAACGATCCGGCACGACTCATCAAATCAGATTCACAGGTTGTGAAACGGGTGTGAGAATTGTTCACTTCTACAGCTTCTCCTGGGGCCTCTGTGGGAGGGAAGACACTTCAACAAATAGACATGCCATAAATTGCGAGGAGAAAAGGTCTGACAGATGAACAGATGGGTTCAGTATATTACTCTCTCAGCCCGTCCACCTTCAACTGATGAAGTGAGGTGAGGAGCAAGAGAAGAGGTGGGGGGGAAATGATCTGTGTCAATGCATTAGACCAAATTGCACCTTCACCTGAACATACAAATGAGGCCCAATGGTGTGAGCAATGTCAGAGCAATTAGAAATCCTGTGTTTCGAGGTTAGATCTCTCACTGTATCTGATCTCTCCTCAGTGCACATTTCCAGCAGCAGCGGCACAGACACAAGGCAATATTTAGTCTAATTGATATTAGCAGTCTTATTAAACCAGGGACTGAAAACAAACAAATAACTTGAAGAGCTCCGATTACAAATAATTTAGATACAGAATTGCAAATAGCACTGTTTCATGGGGTGCAAATTATTTGGTGGGAAGGAACGGCCAATTGTCAGTTAATCCTACCATTACCTCACTTTCTCTGATAATTTAAAAAGAACTTTTATACTGAAGCGTAAAAGTAATGCTGTGTCTGTTTATTTATTTTACATCACTGGGTTGTTCCTATTTAGCACCAGTTCTTAAGTAACAAAAGTCTGCTGCTGCAATGTGTCTTCTGTTAAATTAAGTGAAAAACTACTTTCCCTCTCATCAAGCATTTCGTAAAACAAATGAAAATAAACCTGCATGTATACTCACAAAGAACAACGAACAAAGCGGTGAAACCTCATACAACTCCACTTCAAAACACCTGAACTATCCCTTTAAGTCATTTTTTCTAGTTGAACATGCACAGTCGGTTTCAGAACCAGCCTGCTCTAGAGCAAAGTAACGCCATACATTCACATCTGGGAGCTGCCTCCTGAAATCAGCCACTGAGTCATTTCACTTGAGCACATAGTAGTTAATTGCCTTGCTCAAGGGCACCTCAACATTAGCTGGTGAGGAAGGAAGAGCACTTCTTGTTCATTCTCCCCTTCAAGGTGTCCGGGGTGTCAAGGGTTTAAACCAATAACCTTCCAATCATGGAACTATCTCTATATGCTTTAGGCTACTACTGGCACTAGAAATCTCAGTGCAATTACCGAGTCATGAAGAATTTTGAGTGGGGAACGAAAGGTGTTTAATTTCTCCACTTTGTCCGATCATTCAAGGAGGCGATCAGGCGTTGAATTTAATCTGCTTGCCACAGAGAACAGTTTAGCTGATGGCTTTTGACAAGAGGACTGTCTTATCTGTAGCTGACGAGAAAGGGTCATCAGTCTTAATGGGTCGTAACAAACAGGAGGAGGTAAAAGGACAGTTTTATTTGGCAACAGGTTGAATATGATCCACCTGTTTGAAACGACTTAACTCCCTCTGGGGGATATTAAGGTGAAGCAACTTGGTAAAACTTTACAAACTTTGAGTAAAGCTCAATTGACTGCAAACACAACATGAAAACTTCTGGAGATGGAGGTTAGCATCTGTCCAAACATATTAAACTGAAGAATTAATGCCTCGCAGTTTTGTGCCTCTGCTGAACCACCCTATTTGTAGTTTACATCCAAAATATCCAGATTACTTTGTTACTTTTACATTTTTCATAATTTTTTTTTTTTTACCTCCACCAAGGAGGTTATGTTTTCACCAGGGTTTGTTTATTTGTTTATTTTATTTGTTGGTTTGCAAAACAACTCAAAAAGTGGAAGGATTTTGACAAAATTTTGTGATCTTTGACCTTTGACCACCAAAATCTAATAAGATTATTCTCCAGGTTGACAATCATTCCAGGCCTTCCTGAGATTGAATTGACAAGAATGGGATTATCCCTTCCATACAGACATACATAAAACTTGTCAGCGTGGAGGTATAGTTATGATTAACATTAAGAAACTGAAAAAATGCCCCACATATTTCTTTATGAACTCAATTGAGTGAAAAACAACAGAGCCTGTAGCCCAAACTGAATAACCCAATCTTGTAAACAACATAAAAAGAAATCAAGGGGAAAAAGGTGATGATTGAAGCATGCGGTGTATTCTTAACAAAGACTTGTTCAGCCAAGTGAAAATGTGTGTGACTGATGTATCTGCTTAAATGAGAATGAAACAGTACAGTGAGAGTAAACAAAGAACGGTAAATATCTGAGGGTGTCCAGAACTGCGTTGTCTGTCATTGCTCAGTAGTTGGTGATGACTGATTTATAGTCCAATGATAACAGGGATTCAGAGCAGCGGCACGCACGCGTTGTGTTTTTCCACTCTATCAGCAAACATGTCAGTCCTCCTCAGCACTTATCAGAGCACCTTGACAGTGAATTAGAAGCTGTTTGTAGAATTTAGTTTTCAATAGTGGAGACTTCCATTGCATTTTATAATTTCTACAGCAGACTGTCATTTCCACTAAGGTCAACAAGTATGATAACGCTCAGTATTACACAAGTAAAGAGACAATAAAAAGCGCGTGGGCCGGCATCTCAGTCGCAGAGCAGCTCAATGCAGCTGAAGCCCCTGCACTCTGTAGTGAATATTAAATCTAAATAATCTTGTATAATTATACCATAAGATCCTTGCAAACACTGGGTACACATGTGATGTTCCTGTTGAGCCTTTGCAAGCCTTGAATTATTTCTCTCTCATTACCACGGCAGATTGATATAATCACATGCTCTTCTTAATATTCAGTTTACTGCCGTATATATCTGCATGTCATTGGATAATGTAATAAGAGTCCTTGGATTCACTTAGCTGTGAGGATAACTCAATTTTGAAACTTAATATTGTCTGTGCGCTCACGCACAGCGGGATCCCTACATTAAAAGTGCACACTTTCCTCGAGCACACACATAATGAGCACATTATTAAATTTGTTGGTTTAATGGCTGAACCAGGCAGTGACGTAGTATCCTCACATTCGCATGTGGCACACATAATAGTAATTGCTAAATTGCATTCCGTATTGCCATCATTTAACACAAGATTCCTGGCGCCAAAGATCATTTATTGGCATTTATTTGCAGCTCTGTTAAGTTTGAATATATTGTTTGATCTAATTGCAGTGTATGTCAGTCAGCACTAATGAATAATGGTCTATGGATGTGAAATGAAACTCTAAGATTGTTTATTCCTTTGGGTGACATTTACCTAAATGCCACATATCTGCGCTGCTCCTTCTTGGAGACGTGTGTTATGTAAATGTAATTTCCGTATCACTGTACAATTGTCTGGAAAATATCACTAAACAGGGCACTTTCTCAATTAGGAGGTTTTTCACTTTCACATTGTGTTCATAGCAGTTCATTTTGATGGCATATATTAGTGTCTGTAAAACTAAATCTGCATTTCTCAACATGTTTTGCCTTTTCAATCAGTTACACTTTACTCTAACTCTCCTTATGTAGCATTTATAAGCAAAATAAACACTGAATTAACAGGTTATAAGACACTAGAGTGTATAGTAAGATAAAGGGGCATTTTAAGTGTAAACATTCTCCTATTAAGACATATTGTTGTCACTCATTATCTGCTTATACACCAGTTTCCACCTACTAGTCAGGGAAAAGTTATAGTTGTTATATGTTAATAAATGATTACCTTAAGTATGCTATAAAGCATTTTTGGGATGTTAATGCACTGCATATAAATGTAAAATAACAATAATCAAATTTTTAGATTAATCTCATGATGCTTTACTGTATGTGGAACCATTGGACTAATTCACCTTTTCTTACATAACTATATTAGAAATCATCAACAAAACACATTGAAATTATTAAAAAATCACAAACTATGTTAGCATTATTTTAAGGACTGATGTGCTCCAATACTGATAAATTTAAATAAATTCGTCACGTATGAGGTAAGCGCAGAAGCACTCCAAAGGCTCAGCTGATGTGCTGTGCTTCACCACCCGACAGCCTAATAAATTTTTATTTTGCTCCAACCTCAAGCCAACCGAATAATGCGTGGTTAAATGAAGTAATCATTTTTACTGGAGACATCACTCACAGGAAGATAGCAGGTAGGTATATCACTTCCCACCATATGGTCATGGCTGTCAAGCGTGGGCCAATCAGAAAGCGACAATTTGCCACAGAGTTCCATGTTGTGATTAAATAGTTCCAAGGACGGCTCCGGCACACAGGAAGGCTCTTTGACCACACCGATACTCATCTCCGGCTACAGATTGGAAGTGGTGGTGGCACAGCTATGTGGCTCTCTCTGTCTGAATTTGTTATGTTATTCTTTCCCATTTTCCCCCACAGGCTCACTGTGCAATAGACTGTTATTTTGGTCTCATGAATATAGAAAAGTTCAACTTGACTCTCAACTCTGTTCAAATCACAAAAAGTAGAGAAAAGAGCGGGGTATGAATATATTTCCAAGATGGTAAATCACAGAGAAGTGGGCTGTGAATAATGAAGTCCCATGAAAATGTAGGCTATTACACAAGCACTAGTTGCAGGTCTTTGATGTAATAAAAATAGATCAAATCAGTGACCGTGCCATACATTTCCTACATGTCTTACTGTACATTCATTTACATGGTTTGTGTGTAATTCTGGCTTTGTTGTTACTACATGTTACCTGATTTGCATGTTGTGATAACATGTAATGCCATAAATGGAATAAATCATCTGTTCTGTTCATGCATTTCTTGTTTTCTTATAGCAGGTACAGAAGGAATATATCACCCCCACATATTTCATAGAGTGCATTTCAATTCAAAAAGAGCTCTTTTGAAAAAAAAAAAAAAAAAAAAAAAAGAACACTTCCAGGTATTTAACCTGCCTTGAATACAGATTGGAGGGCTTTTTGTTTCTAACTTTTCAGGTAATTCTTACAGATTTCAGTACTGACACGTCTAATGAATGGCGTAACATCTGGTGCCAGTATATTCTTACACAGTTCAATATTCTAAGTTTACATTTATGTATATGTTTAATTTAATTTGCACATGTATATTGATTAATAAAGAAAACTGTGAGATCCTCTTGCTACTTTTGAAATTGACCAAAAGTTATAATAATAATACTAATGATATGATAATATTACAATATAAAACGGATCAGTGCATCTCTAGTTGCAAACACAAATCAGAGCAGATTTTATACTGAAAACATGATCGATTTAAAGGTTTATGTTCTCCTCATAGACTGCATCTCATCAAAGAATACCAGTGCATGCATCAAATCACTTACACAGTTTTATCTACACATAGCACAGCCTTCAAAACCTGCAACTGATAGCCTCATTAAAAGCAGACTGAAAAGTAAAACAAAGGGGGAACAAACACATGCAACTAGCAAATCTGTCTCAGGCCCATTCACAAATCACAGACCATCAACAACTCACTGGTCAAACAATAATGCAGAACTGGAAACGTTTTAAATGATTGAAAGCCACAAGACACTGCATGCTACAGTTTAAGTAGCCTGGAGAATACATAATGTAAACAACACACACACACACACACAGGAAACAGAGAGAGGGTGTATCTGACTCACATTATCTGGAATTAAAACTCTTGTCTTTTATGGAGGTGAAGTGGTTGAACAAGAAATGTCAGATATTATCTCCCTCTGCACTTGTTGCTTGTTGTCACACCTCATCTCCTCCCTCCATCGCTACCACCAACAACAACCAACACAACAACAGTGGTTTAACGTAATAGCATTAGTAAAAAAAACTGCAAAACATACAAACTTGGAAAGTTGCTTCAAACAAATTATGTTGTCATCCCTCTTACTGTTTGTTGAGAGTCCAAAGTGTAACTGGTTTCACAGTGTGGATGAATTTTACCAGCTACTTTACTTTATTTACCTGGTGTCTTTTTTATGGAGTTGACCTGACCCCAAAGGGCTGTTTGACTCCTTCTGACTCAAAACAAGGTCCATAAATGTGACAAAGAAAAGTATCTTTTATCCTTTAATAAAATAAAAGTAATAGCTGTTTTGAAAAGTGAATTAATCCTTGCTTGCTGTCTTGCACATTTCTTAAGATAAAACACCACTGCAATTAAGGGGTCCAGGCTTGTTGCTATAGAAACACAGCTTCAGTGGTGGAGGTAGTCCATATTTACGCCAATAAACGTTGTAATGCATCTGTATAGAAATAGAACTCATTATTTGTGAAAATATATAATATTTTACTAGAATAAAATTACTAAATGTACTACCCACAACAAAAAGATGACTTCTTATTTCATAAATTATATTTCATCATCAGATGTTAGTCACTGATGTGTTAATGTATCACTTTAACGTTCCTGCTGGCCACGCTCATAATGCTTTTTCATGAGTAACCTTTTATTTATATGTACCTCAACATAAATTGGAAAGTATGCACAAGCAGATGCAAACCCACTGTACATCTACACGTTCATGTACAAGCACGATACTTATAAGCATGCATGCGTAAAGCTACATCTATCTACTGTATATACTGTACTACCAGGGAGCTTAGTCAATAATAGGTTAGAATTAATTTGTTAATTATATATAACTAAAGCTGTAAATGTAGTGGAGTAAAAAGTATTATATTAGAATCTGAAATACAGTGAGTACTGATATAGTAGAAAATGCAAATACTCAAGTACAAATACCTCAAAACAGTAAGTACTTTCCACATGTGGATACCATGGACCCCCATCCTCCAGAAGGCCTACAGGTTTTTATGTTTGTGCTTTAGATTTATTATGAACCACACACATACTTTGCTTTGGGTGTCAGACAATGATTAGATTAACTGGGTGCTCCTGTGTTTCTGTGTAATTTATGTGGCCTCAGCACAGCCTAGCTGTGACTCCAATGACTGCTTGATTTTTTTTTCCTGGCATCACTTTTTTTACCACCCACAACCAATAATCTTGTTCATGTATGCTTTCATGTTGTAACATTTCTGAAGCCCGCATTGAAATGTCAGATTCATGAGGCCAACCTACTGAGCACTTGTCACTGGTGGAGGCTACTGCTCTCTGTATTAAAAAGAGTTTTATATGTGTTATATAGCTCGTCGAGTCACTTGAGACTATTTAATGTTTGGACTGTGATTTCATGCTCGAGCATCTTTCAGTAACACACTGTAGAAAACAGCCTCATCTGTGCTATAACTTTGAAGGGCAGTCCAGGTACTTCATTTGAAATTATAAAAATGTAAGCCACATTTTTCAGCAGCTGGTGTTTTCATGTCAACATGTAGTAAATGATGTGAGGTTAGTCACAAGAGCGATTTACTGCGCTGGTACGCACGGAAAATGATAATCATTGAGTTAGTGGTAGCTTTATGAGGGCACGTAAAATATGACAGAATGAAAAACACTGGCTGGGATTATCGTTTTGTGAAATCCAGGGATAAGATAAGTGATGTATGCTCAAATGTACCCAAAATGTTTGGTTGGTTGAGCCTTCCCCCCCACCCCAAATCCATCTACTGGATTTTGAAAATAAATGGGGAAATGGCCTCTGACACTAAGTGGAATGATTAAAGCTTTTATTGCTAGTCAGTGTGATTTTCACCTCAGAAAAGACCTTATGTAATGTTTTAGTCCAGATAAGTAGCATTAGCCTGGAACAGCTTAAGAGTTCAGACCCATGCATGTTATTAGAAATCAGTTTCAAGATAATAGGGGCCCAGAGGGAATATCTGGATACTGTATATCTTATCTGTGAACCTCGGGTGTTTAATGGGCTGCCTATAGGATTATCACTGGCTTCAGCAGATGTTCATTTCCAAAACATATGTCAAGGCTTAAGTCTGGTGTAAACACTACCAGTGGACAGAGTTTATCAGTTTTGGAGCAGGCTCCATATTTACAGCCCCTAAGCAGTTAAGCAGAATATGTCAGTGGCACAGGCCTCTCCAACGGCTGCCCCATCATTTTGGCATAGCAGAGCATCGGTGAGAGCATGTCTGCATTTTATAAAAACAAACCTGGTTCACAATATTGACTTTAAGTAAGCTGATTCAAGAAAGATGTATAAGAAAGACTCATTTGTGTTTTTTGAAGCCAGAATCATGTTCAGTGTATGTAGGGGTGCATGCAGGCCTGTCTGGGTGGAGCCACCATACAGACACTCCAGGAAGAGGCTAAAAATGCCTTGCACTGCCTACTGAATTTAGAGATCTTTCACCATACAAGCCAACTCAGTCTTATTAAAAAAAAACTGTTCATTGAAAACCCATTTGTGATTCCACAAATAGACCCCACTTTTTAAAGCACAGCAGACCCACTGCTTCAATAGCTAAATGTAATCTTTAACCTTGTTTTAGATAAGTGGCTCTTCAAAACTGTGCTAATACGAGATAGCTCCCAGCTAACCAAGAATTTATCCAATGTTTCAATAGCCTATTTTCATAAAATGAAAAATAGTGGCCTGTTAACTCCAGATATACTGTATGAGCTGGAGGCCAGCATATATAGGAACTCTGGCTTCAGAAATACAACATCACAAACCACACATGACACCGGCTCAAGACAAAATATGCCTCAACGATGACGGAGTAAAGCTCATGAAAACACATCCAAGTGAGGTTTAATGAGTTATGAGAAAAATGAATGGGTTTATAAAGTAAAGTAAAGTGGGTTTATCTCTCGCTGTCAGCTTTTCTACACTGGACACAGGGTTCGTGGACTTTGCTAACAGTTTGAGTTTAAGCAAAAAAATTGGCAGACAACAAGCTGCACTAAAACCAGGAATAAGTTAATAACCTCCACACTGAAAAGGAATGTTCAAGCATTAATTGGAATAGTTTGTCCATCTATTTTTCAAAATTGTCACTGTTGTTGATGTAGCTTTAGATTATACAGCAGTGTTACCATTACAACCACTTTCATGAGTCTCAACATAATTGACTTACCTCATATACTTTCATCTGTGGCCATAACAAATACTAATAATAAGTTCAAGGATGTTATTATTCAGAGAACTGCATGACTGTTATGAAACCACTTCATCATAATAAATACAGATACACAAACAGTACATGCATACATTATAGTCATTAAAAGGCCACTGCTTCTATTAGTGGTATATGCATATATTAACTTCTGCAGATGCAAAGCTTTGTAGAAATGCTTTCATCACAAAGTAAGAGCACTGTTGTCCGACTGACTGAGAGACAAACTGAGCTGAAATTTCCTCCTGATGAGCGCAACTTGTGTTGTGGGGAACTTGCTTCTTTCTTCCATCTCTATTTTCTGTTATTTTAGTTTATTGTCATATATTTGACAGTGACACTGCCACTGAGGCATGTGCTGTTTATAAATATAAACATATAAATACAGTGTCAGCAGAGGTTAAAGGATAATTGTCATGATATTCTATACTTTTACTATTGTGAGTCTCAAATCACTGAGTTGATCCTACTAATGGCTATTATTTGTGCAGCCAAAGCCTGATTTCTCTATGCCCTAGAGCTCTACTGTTGTCCATAAACTTTTACATATGTGCCAATGAACCATGCTGTTGCTGACATTGTCCCAATCTGAGGCTTGCTTCATCCATTTTACGCTGCAGCCAGAGGTCTGCTTCATCCACTTTACCCTGCAGCCAGAGGCCTTATTCATCCACTTTACCCTGCAGCCAGAGGCCTGCTTCATCCTCCTGCCCTACAGCCAGAGGCCTGCTCCATCCTCCTGCCCTGCAGCCAGAGGCCTGCTCCATCCTCCTGCCCTGCAGCCAGAGGCCTGCTCCACCCTCCTGCCCTACAGCCAGAGGCCTGTTTCATCTGCTTTACCCTGCAGCCAGAGGCCTGCTTCATCCACTTTACCCTGCAGCCAGAGGCCTGCTCCACCCTCCTGCCCTACAGCCAGAGGCCTGCTTCATCCGCTTTACCCTGCAGCCAGAGGCCTGCTTCATCCGCTTTACCCTGCAGCCAGAGGCCTGCTTCATCCTTCTGCCCTGCAGCCAGAGGCCTGCTTCATCCTTCTGCCCTGCAGCTAGAGGCCTGCTTCATCCACCTTGTTCCACAGTTTGAGGCCTGTGAGGTAACAATCCAGACATCAATCCAAGCCTCTAGCGAAGCCTATAGCTTTACTCTTCAAAGTCGTGAATCATTGTATTATGCTTTATTTTTTGTGAGGACCAGCTGGGTGGTGGCCCCACGTGTGGCGTTCCTCCTATGGATGCACCGATCCGATATTGGTATGGGTATTGGTTCCGATATTGAAGAAAATATAGGGTCAGATCGAGAAATTGTAATTCTATGCTGTGCACTGTGAATGACTTCATGTGCTGGCAACACGCTGCGCGAGGCTTGCATTTGTTTACAAAGTGGAGCGAGAAAAGTTCTGTTATATTTTTTTATAGAACTGTCAGTTAACTCGGCAGCATGCACGATGGTAACTCTACTTGGACAAACCTGAAAGCCTGAAATGCGTTAACAACACAGTGGTAACTAAGGATCAAAGGTGCTGATAAAATTAGATTAATCATGTTTTCTGAATGTTTTCAAGTTCTACCATAATTCAGCAAACAAATAATCCACCAAAGAGCATTGTTCAAGTTTTAATTTGTACACAAAATCTTGATCGATGACCAGTTGTCTTTTAAGGCATATATTCAGTGTACTGTGAAGGAACTGAAGCCTTTACTGGGATTTTATTTCCAAAATAAGTCTTGCTTTTTTTTAAGGTGAAACAGAAACTGGTGGAGACAACCTTTCTTCCGATTATTGATTGTGGTGATGTGTTGTATATGAATGCCTCTACATGCTGGATAGTGTGCTCTGAGGTTTATCACAAACTGTGGAGCTCTAACTCATCACTGTGTCTTATATACCAAAGTAAATTGGCCATCTTTATGTGCGCGTCGGCTCGGCCATTGGTATGTCTGGATTTACAAGGCTATTCTTGAGATGATTCCATTTTATTTATCATCTCTTTTAATCTTGAATATGAGGGCCTACAGTCTCCATTCTCAGGATTTCTTATATTTTACTCTTCCTAAGTTCAGAACAGAAACGGGGAAGAAAGCTGATAGGTCCTTTGCAACTGCCTGGAACAGCTCTGACTGCTGCATGACTGCATGCAGTCAGAGCTCAAACTCAAAGATCTGATATCTCTGAATGTATTTAAGTCTATGATAAATCACATTTTATCTAGGCTTCATGAGTGCAACTGTTTTACATGGGTGCATATGTTTTATTTTAACTGATTTTGTAAATTAAATTGTTGTATCTTTTATGTATATGTAATTACATGTTGTGTCTAATATGAGCTGCCATTCTTGGCAAAAGAGATCGTTGATTTCAATGGGACAAACCTGGTTAAATAACGGTTATTATAATAATGTCATATACGGTTTTCAATCTGCCACTGAAAGAAACATTTGATACTGACCAGTATTTGGGGTACATTTTCCAAGAAACTACAGTACAACTACACTCAAAAAGTATTCGTATGCTTTTAAACTTGGAAGAAGCATTGACAAATACTGCCAACCTTGTCCTTTAATATTAGTTTGAATGCAGATTGTGTTCTGACATGGAAAAAGTTTTTCCAGGACTGAATGATAATTTAAATACTGGTGTGTCAAAGGGTTGACAGTTTGAAAGTCAGACTGATAAATAAGGGACAGAAAGAAAAATCTTTGGAGAGTGATTCCGGTGCCCATTGGGAGGTTTGTGAGTCAGGTCAGTTTTCAATTCAGAGATTCGGAGAAGCAAACGGAAGGAGCTGAAGTTGTCAGGGCCAATGTAATATGATCCCTGTAGACACAGAGGAGATTAAAAAACTCAATAACAGCAGCATGATCATGTAAGAGATCTTTTGTCCAATAGAGTTGACGCCATCAGATCACTGCTCCACCAGAAGGCACAGTGGATTTCAGCCACTTGTCTTCTTGATGGTGTTATCACAGAGCTTCATCTGGCAGTTTTTCCTGTTTCAATCTGTCTGTGACCAGAGCATTTGTCTCTGTCAGGTTCTCACACCATAAAACTATTTATTAGCACTTCTGCACTTTTAAAGATTCTGCTACTCAGTGGATTTTGTCTGTGCTCCACTGAGGCCGATGAGGCTAAAATTCTGCCCCACCTGACCTCATTATTCCTTTTCTGACAGAAGGTGTCTTGGGTTTGAAGGAAAACCTGCATACAAATGGCAGATGGTGTAACTTTGAGCTGAACACCGACTGACTGATTGAGAATAATACTGTGAATTCTCACTTTCTTGTTCTGTCCCTCATTTCTCTCTCTCTTTTATGTTTTTTTTGTGTGAAGGCCCAGGCATTGGGTAACAGCTTCACAATACAATATTCCTCACTTTTTTATATGAAGTTATATTCCTTGGCTGGTTATAGTCTTCTGCTTTTTCTAAGAAAAATATTTTTAATTTAATATTAAATAATTAAATATAGCTATCTATATTATCAGCTTTACATATTGCTAGTTGTAGAGTTAAGATAAATTGGAGTCATTTCTCAGGAGTTTTTTTTAATTATTATTATTTAGAGGAGGAGTTATTAAGGCCATCATATTGATTTCCTGTATTCCAATGATCATGAAGAAAAGATGCACAGCCCTTTCTACCAGTCATTCCCAAAAACTAGGTTCAGCCACAGGAGTTTTTAATTAAATAAATTGTTAAATATATTTCTCCCAGTCTTTTATTAAACCTTTATATCTGAAGTATACATGGGGGAGCATGAATGTTTGACCTGTACTAATGAATAATTGTTAAATAATTGTAGCCAACTAATAACATTGAATCTGTTATGAAAGACTGTGTAGTTTGTGTTTGTTTTAATGATGAGAGGGGAAAAAACAGAGCTTGGTAACGTCACTAAATACTTTTATGTGGTCCCATTTATAAAGTTTTTAACATGTGTACATGTTTTCAATCATATATACAGTATATATATATATATATATATATATATATGAGGTGATATGGAAATGGCAGTATAATATGTTGGGAAATTCATATATGCACAAATTTGCTGTTCTCAAGATTTTTAGTTGAAGCCCGTTGTGAATTAGGTCATGATGGTTTGTCATTTGTGAAAAATGGGTCCCTACAAAAGAAAGTTCTGTATATAGGGAACTTATTTGTGTGGCAGCGAATGACCTGAGCTGCCTAACTTTCATGGAAATAGAATTTTAATATTAGGCTTTAAATATTATCCTACCGACAGTGATTAGAAAAATCAGAAGCAATACTGCTCTCTGTGTAGGTTTTGAACCGTGCTGGCAGGGAGCTTTTTTGTTCCAAGATCATTTCAGTAACTTCCGTCATTTATTCTGTCAACCTTAGTGTTTCTCCTGTTGTGTTTGCTAGATCAAAAAAAATCTGTACGTCCATTTATTGGATAGTTATAGTTTGGAGACGGACAGGAAAGGGAATCAAACACTGGTCTCTGCAGTCAGGACTCAGTCTGACTCAGCGACACTGATGGAACTCAAGAAGCTAAGAATAAACTTTCTTTGCAATGAATTTATTGTTGAAATGTTATCTTGGTTGGGGAGCAGTTAGCCTTGATTCTAATAAGAACATATTTATGTAATTTGCAAATATTGTTTTATTGTTATTTTACTTTTAGTTTAGTGAAAATGTTGGATTTAATGGATTCGTAGATTGGTTCCCTCTTTTCTCTTTTTTTTTGGCAAGCAGACTTGCAGATTATTGTTCATACAGTGCAGTAGTTTTGATTGTTCTTGAAGAGAGTTGGCTTATAATGTAATTTTCAGGTCTGACATAAGTAAGGATAAAAAGACACTAAAAATATCATAGCGTTGCTATTCAATAGCAGCTACTGCTCAGAGCCAATCAGCAAGTATAGCTGGATGATTACTGAAATCCATGGAAGTGTGGAATTGGACAAATTGGAGTGCCTTTTCACCCGGCTCAGTGCGTCTTATAGTGTCAGGCTAAAATTGAACTACTTCAAGGCTAATTGCCTAACAACTTAGAGGGCCTGCACCCAGAGTTATGCAAAGAATTGAATGTTACTGTGAACAAAGGCACATAATGACAATCAATTCCAGAGCAAAAAAAAAGTAAAATGGAGCTGCTTTCCAATTCAAATCTAAAACTATGCTGAGGACGTCCATATGATCTCTTTTAAATGTGTTCTATTACAAAATTGCAAATTAAAATCCATCATCAAGACCTATTGTTTGTCAAATATGCTTATCATTTTCAAATTAATTCCACACTGTCATATCATTCCTCTGGAACAGAGAGTGAAAGCTACAGCACAGTATGCATTTTAACATTTTACAGAAGATCACTTAAAGTCAGTCTGTCATTCTGGTAAGAAACACTTTTTGTTATACTGGGTTATACTGGTCCTTCCATCCTGAGAGCAGTCAATACATTATGTGTTCAGAAAAAGGAATGAAAAGAATCAGACCTCTGTGGCAGCTACAGGACTGTAAAAACTCTGACCAATCACTACCATTCGGTCCAGATGGAAAGAACCAATCAGATGCCTTCATGTCTTGTCCTGCCCATGCCCTCCTCTCTGGCATGAATGTTGCGTTCGAGTTGAACTTGTAAGTTGTAATTTACGACTTCCGAGTTGTAAATATCAACTCAAATGCCCTTAGAAGTCAGATTTACGACTCATAAACTCGTAATTACTTCACCTACCCTGACTTGACCACAACGTCATAGTCCAAGATGCAGCACCCTGGATTTGTGCTGTGTAGCGTTATATTGTACATTATAGCCTACAATAGACTCAAACATCTTTCCCACACATGATTACGCTGGAGAACAAACGCACACCCTCTGCGTCTTCTTTGTGCCTATCAATTGTGTTTGAGGACCTCATATTGCTGCATTAGCTTTCTGTATTCTGACAAAGCAAGCACAACAAACTTTTCACTGGAGGCGTCCATCTTGGTTTTCCGACTTGTTTACTTGAACCCCGTCAACTCGAGTGTGACCTCATTCCCAATTAAGAATCCCAACCTACGATACAACTCGAAAGCAGCAGAAGCTTAGAGGAGGTGCCAATTTCAAATCAAGCTCTCTTGCTGGCTCTCCAACATCACTGGCTCTACAGTAGCTTTAATTGCTGGTAGTCTGTGATGAAGAGAGTTGCAGGTGTAAAAAAGTACTGTGATTTTTTTTCTGGTTTTGAAAAAAAAAACATAATAACTTTTATATAATAAACAGTAGCGGACAACAAGAAATGTAAATGTACTTATACAGTGTCAGTCCTGCCAGTTATTTGAATATCAAGTGAAATATAAAAAATATTTGAATATTTTATTTAGATATGACAGCTCTATAGATCAGCCAAATTATTAATTTTTCTTTTAAGCTACACTAAACTGTAATCTTTACAATGTCGTATTGTATGTTTGGAATCAGGTATTAAATGCTATACCTGTATAAACAATATTCTGCATTATATTTCATAAGCAGAGTTTTTGAAGGTTTTTCCTTCTGTACTGTTAATTACTGAAACATATCAGTGTTTATATGAGGAGAAGAACAACGATGATACACCAGCACAGATAGCTGCCATTCCAGCTAATGACAATGATGACGGACCAGAGCCAGCCCAAGGCATAAGCCAAACTAGTAAAGCACTCAGAGAGCGTAAACCTCCGCCAAGACGGCGGCGGCGGCGACTTTTCATTTAAAGTTACCCCCACCGCCAAGGAGGTTATGTTTTCATTGGGGCTTGTTTGTGTGTTGGTTTGCAAATTAACTCAAAAACTTATGGACAGTTTTTGACGAAATTGTCAGGATTGGCCGGAAGTGGCCTAACTTAAAACTGAGTAATTTTTGGTGGTGCCGTTGAATCGGATCCGATCACCTCCAAAAAATTAATCAGTTTTAAGTTAGGCCACTTCTGACCAACCCTGAAAATTTTGTGAAAATCCGTCCATAACTTTTTGATTTATTTTGCAAACCAACAAGACCACAAACAAATAAACAAACACCAGGAAAACGTAACCTCCTTGGCGGAGGTAGAAAGCACCTGCTTATGGTCCCCTGACCTCCAGGGGGCTCCCACAAGCACTTCAAAAAATAAAAGTAATTAATATTTTTTATATGTGGGAGTGATGATGATTCAAATATCATCTTTGTGTACAGAAATACAATATGTTAACAGAGTGCAGTCTCCTACTGTCTCACTGTTCTAAATGTCAGAGCTCTCCAATCATGTGCATCCAGGCTGCACTGCTCAGTGCAAGTTTATTTGTAGTAGGTGTGTAAATGATCTAAAACCAGCATTATTGACAGTAACAGAGGGCCCCAAAATTAATTTTTTGCTTACGGCCCCATGGACGTTTGGGCCGGCCCTGTGATGGACGGTTAAAAGGTGCACAATTAATTGCATTGAAATATCTATGAAAATTAAGGCAAGATGCAATCCATTAAAATTTGACATATGTCAAGAGCCCTGGGGTGTAATGCGTTTGACACATAATTCAGATTTTAAAGAGAGGCTTGTGCATGGTTATGTATGCATGCAAAAAAGCAACAAAATACACAACATATATTGCCAAGCTATACCAACTTGTCCTGCAGCTGGTACTGCGCACAGAGACACAGTAATGTGTCATGTGAACAGGACTTTCATGTGATTCCCAGTTCTAATTTGAATTCTTATTTCCAGGGTTGTACAACATATTTGCATCATCTTAAAGTTAATGTACAGGTAATATTACTTTCACCTGTGGGTATTTTCCTCCAAAACACCAGCAGTCAGTTCATTTTAGCAGCATATGTGCCCTTGCACATCCAACCCCTAAAAAGGAATGCAGTCTCATCTAATCATTGGCTGGCATTTCTATAGAGTGATATTATATTTGCCTTCTCTTCTCTGGCCAGTATATTATTACAGCACGTCTCCTGAAAGACCACTTCGGTCACAAGGTTTCCATGGTAACCACCAATACCTTTTATGAGTTCTTTGGACATCACCCCCTAATTACTTTCAGAGAACAAATCCTCATTTCTAATATATCCAGCTTTATTTCTATTCATTATAATGGAGGGGAAAAGGTGCGAACAGTCAAAGGTGCCAGTAGCACAAAATATGATGTGCCCTATGGTTGCGCTTGAAAGTGAGATCAGGAGTGATGCAACTACAAAGAAACTTTTCAGGATAACAAGTGTTGAGCTTTAAAGCAACCTTCAGATAGTCAATATTACATGAAGGATGATTGCAATGATGCAGCAGAGGTGATGTGTGTCCTGCGTGACAACCTTATGAAGGAGAGGCCAGAGTCTGCTCCAGTTCAGTTTATAGAGCTTCTCCTTCCCATAAAACTCAGCTGCACTCGGGGGGAAAATATTTCCTCATCCTAGTCACACCCAGCATGACCTAGAAAAGCAAACGGATGGCCATGATTGATTCCACCGGCACCTGTTCCATATTCAAAAATACAGAGACGCTTACATGCAAACCACATTATTTTGACACCTGAACAAGTAATTGGGATGCTGCATTTCTTATTTACATTTGTCATAGTAATAATAACATGTGAATGATAACAGGCCAATCTGAGGAGCTTAGGTGTGTGCAACAACACAAAGAGATTTGTTCCTATAGAGCAGATGCTACAGTAGCATCAGTTATACCACATATGGAGAGTATTTATTCATTGAAAGCATCAAATAGTGGTTACCTCCGCCAAGGAGGTTATGTTTTCACCAGGGTTTGTTTATTTGTTTGTATGTATGTTGGTTCATTGGTTTGCAAAATAACTCAAAAAGTTATGGACGGATTTTGACGAAATTTTCAGGGTTGGTCCGAAGTGGCCTCACTTAAAACTGATTAATTTTTGGTGGTGATTGGATCCGATTCGACGGTACCACCAAAAATTAATCAGTTTTAAGTGAGGCCACTTTGGACCAACCCTGAAAATTTCATCAAAATCCCTCCAACAAACAAGCCCCGGCGATGAAAACATAACCTCCTTGGCGGCGGGAGTAACTTTAAATAAAAAAGTCGCCATGAAGCCTGCCATGAATTCTCTGAAAGTGCCTGCTCTTTTTTCAGTCTGTTTCCAATGACAGCTTCTTGGATGTTTTTGTGTACCAAACAAACAAATTATGTTTGTGATCTGGTTTCAAAGCATTATGTCTTCAGTAAAGACAAAATATGGATGGTGTAAAACAACATACTGTACTGGCAATATTTTTGCTCATATTCAACAAGATATTGTGAGTGTTTCTAGAACATAAAGGTCCAGATGGATAAAACTTAATCAACCTCAGCTGTGACAGGACCAAACTGTGTTGCTAGTAATTTCCAATATAAGATGGTGTATATTATGTCCAGAACAGCAGAGGTCACAACTCTCCACATTTTTATGTTAGCAAGGGACGCCAATGGTTAACCTCTGCTGAGTATCAAGTTGGCTGCCAACACCGAGCCACAAAGTTCTCCTGCAATCTGCTGACTGTGCTGAACTCTGTAATGACTATTTTGTAGTGCTTCCGAGTGTGAGGGTCGTATGCTGGGCTCTCCCGCTGGAAGAAGTCTCTGACTGAATCTCAACTGCGCACAGAAATTGCCTCATGGACCTGGTGTCATAACACATGAACAGAGGTGCCAATCCCACCATGAGAGTGCATTTTCAATTAAGAGTTTGATGACAGCATAGCAGTTGTTCTTGAGAGCGTTAAACTGTGAATCAGCAATCAGCATCTTTTAATTAACAGACTCCAAATTGGTCTGAACTGTTGACATTTGCAGGTGTTTTCATGTTTATTTGTTCTGTAAATTTTTGTTAATAACTGAGATCAAGCTGAGATTGAGTCTGACTAGTGATATATCCTGTCCCTCCTCCGACAGGTGTTGATGTACGCCACATCTGTCTCTGCAGCTGCAGCTTGTTGGTTGTAATGAGCGAAGACAACGCTCTCCCTGCGTCCCCCAATGTTCTAATCACGCAGAAAGTCAATCACAAACCATTATTGCTACTTAGACTTCCTGAATGTGTTTAAAATCCAACAGAAAAGAATGAAAGCGTGAACGTATGGCTGAGGGAATATAACATGAATATCCAAGGTGTGTGCTGTTTCAGAAACATTAGAAAAAAAGCAGTATTTTCTGGGATAGGGTTAGGTGTCTGTCAGCATTCACACAGATGCCCTTTCAGCCTCTTCAGTTTGCTTGTTTACATAAAAAAACATCTAATACAGAGATGTGCATAATCAGACATCAAACTTTCAAAGCCAAACATTCACTGCATGTTCTGGAAAATAAGCCTTGACCTTTAAGTAGAGTCCACTTTATGAATATATTGCACATATGTGGATTTATATAACCATATGCACCTTTGAAAACTGTTCCCTTACATCACAGCAGTAATTGCAGTCCATAAATACCTATCTGTATGGTACAATTGAGAATCATTGACTATGTTTACATGCAGTCAATATTCAGGTTAAGATCAATATTTCAGTTTCTGAAACATTCGGAATAACCCGTTTATATGTGTGAGCAAACAGTTATTCCTGTATACATGGTAATTTTAACCAATTGGGATATCCCGATCAAAATAGTGACACACGGACAACCTCTCGACGCACTGAGATGATGTCATGACGCAATGCGCGTCATTTCCATTTCTTCTTCCTGTATCTAAAAACAACAACAGCAGCAGTAGCACGGTGGCAGTGTAGCAGCCCTGTAGTACGCCTTTTTCAGCGTCTTCCAGCGGTGTTTGATCTGGTCTGACGTTTGTACATAGCGTAACTTTTCGCTCACCTTCTTGTATGTTTCGCAATCCCGGGTACTTTCTACTGTCTACAAAAGACAATATTCATCTCTTTCACCACACTTAAGAGCTGGTCTGTTTCCTCCACGCTCCAAACGTGTGGCACTGTCTTTCATTTCTGTTTAAGTAGTTCCTGTACTCAAAAGACCAATATTCCTTGTGAATAGAACATGCGTAGAACACAAATTAATGTTCCTTTCAATGGGGATATTCCGACATGACCAAATATTCAGGTTAGAAAAAGAATAACCCAGGGGTCATATTCGGGTTTTAAAAAAAACGGAATATGGGCATATTCTGGTTTTTCAAAAGGGTTATTGGTGTTTACATGACCATGCGCAACCGGGTTATTGCTAATATTCCAGTTAAGAAAGGGTTATTGACTGCATGTAAACAAAGTCAACGTTACCTCAAATGAAGTAGCCAATAATGCAGTCATCATCATTTGATGCAATCAGTCACCTATTTCAAAACATGTTTTTCTACTGCATAAGATGAAAAAAAAATGTTTATGAATTCTAATGTACATTAATTCTCCTCATTCTGAAATGCAGCAGCATTAATCTTAAGCAGAGACTTGCACAGGACACAAGGTCTAATAAAGGCCGGTGCTTAATGAAACAGCAGGGGGTCATGCACAAAACCAGGGAACAAGGCAAAGTCCAAAAAAGATAGGAAACTCATACGAGGAATGCAGTAAAGCGCTGAACATATGGAGTTGAAAAAAGATGGGATAATGCACAAAGATGGGAATTAAAACCAAAATATGATGCAAGAAGAGTGAGCTTGCTTATCTCAGGAAAACTAAAATAATCTAAACAAAGCCTGCCCCACAGTGTCATTTCATAAACTGAATGTCAACCAAATGAAAAGTGAGTCTACTTTATAACAGTGTGACTGAAACTTTAATGCAGGGTTGTCAACATAAAAAAGATCTACTGAAAAGGAATAACAGGATTATTTAATACAGAATCAACAAATTGGGAAGTCATGAAGGATAAATAAAAAGGTTGTCATTATTTACAGTTTTCATCTACGTGGTATGTGTGAAGTGGGGGAGCTGAAAACAAAAGTAATGAGAAATATTTTAAATTATTACTATGATGTGAAGGCTCCCTCCTAAGGGAATGATAAATAGTCCGTGCAGATAGGTTCGACCTGCTACCTGGATTTTAAGGAGCCCGGCCCATCTGCATGCGCAAGTGGACACTTAACTGGCATATAATTATGGACCAAGGATATGGCAACCTTGCCTGGGAGTGTGTATGCTTGGATGATGCGAGACTTGTGAAAGTCAAATAGCTACTTATGAGTTGAAGGTGCATGCCAGCTGACATGAAAAATCTGGTTTGTTGGCCTGAGGGCAGCGAAGAATGTTGATGGGGGAAGCTGGAGGCGTGTGATTACTCCCTGAAGCATGCAGCGCTCTGCATGACAAGCTTCCTCCACATGACTCGGACGACTCGGACATCCACAGTGACCTCTAGACAATGGTCATACATTAGGATAGCCTCTGTGAAGCTCAGAGACAGAGAGAAGGAGGCGGGAGAAATGGAGATGAGTGAGAAATGTGGAAATATGTGTCGATCCACCTCTGTGCATCCAATCAATTACTGCGATTTGTTCCAGCTGTAGCCTCTGCATAAACACTGAGCAAGAGGTACAGTGGCTAATGATGGTACCTCTAGGAATATGAACATTTTTACTACCTGTCCAAATGTCCATCATTATTTGTTGGCCTGGGCATTAACACACGATCTGAGTCAAATATACGTTTCCTTAAACTAAAACATCTCAGCTTGCATAAGGATATGCAGTAATTACACTTTGCAAATGTCAAATGCTTAACGAAGCTCATATGTATTATTTTACTCTCTGTCATGCATTTCAGTTTCAAAGTCAGATTTCTCTGCAAGAATCTCAGCCATATCATCAAGTTGTTTGTGTCTCTTGGCTCACAAGTGTATCAAACACACCCTCAAGACTCTTTAGTTTGTGTCTGTGTGGGTGTTTCATCATTGTAAGAAGTTTAGTCTTCAGTATTGTCCAGCATGATGGCTTACTTGTGCTCACAGAGGAAATAACTCAACGGAGGAGGTGCAGGGATACAGGTAGAAAATTGGGTCTCATGAGAGTATTGTAGATATATTGTGGATTGTTAGTCACCGGATAAGTCAGTCTCAATCCAACGTTTCTGACAAGCCAATGGGTGGAGGTAAAGTTGGTATAAACCCATGAAGTCATTGCTAGCCACTTAAAACAGCTTTATAATCATGCTGTTTTTTCCATCTGACAGTTGGTCAGATGACGGTCAGGCTATGTTTGATGATGATGATGACGATGACCTCTAGAGACTGCAGTAATTATGGCAGACAGATGGGATTTGAATCCAGCACTGTGTTGGTGTCTACGTTTGCAAGTTTCACTTTCATTTTTGAAAGTCGTTTAGTGGTCTAAACCTCAATGTGTTGTTTCTTGTTGCCTATAAAGAAGCCACTTAGCCTTTCATGTAGTTTCACAATGTGTAAGAACGTGTCACTTTTTACAGTGTAGCAGGGACCTACTGACCAACATGTGGTGCTTAGAGCAACCAAATAATACTTATTTAATGCTCTGATAGCAGCTGAATCTGGTCCCCAAGCTTTCGATACAGGAGATTTTCCATGATTACGTGTGTTTCACCTTCACTCCAATAATTGTGCTCATTTAATGGTCTCTTATAAGCAAACAAATATTCCAACTGACAGCTGTTGAATATTAACAAGATACCAGTTTGAAAACAGGAAACAGGTTGAGGTTTAATTGGCTTTGATTGTCTCTTTGGACATACTGCTATGTTTGCCTCACTCAGAGAAAATAAATCTCTGAAAAATATGAGAAAAATAAGAGCTCCAATAAATATCACTAGTGTCGTGCTAATCATGGTCTAATTATATCACAAAGTAATTACACAGCAATTGCAGTTTCTATTACTTCTGAATGAGCACATTTAAAAGAGAGAATACATATGAGTTGATTAAAATTATACATTAGGTGATTCAATGAGGAAATGTTACAAAGTAAATTACTTTGTTCTTTTGCATGAAATATAGTTTAATCAGTTTAGTTCCATTTGATTATATTCACAGATAAATCGGTAGCATGTATTTTGTTGCATGTTTCCACTCTGTCTTAGAAATTTACTGTTTTAACAGCAATACACTGCCTGCTATTGCACCACAATTGTTTTGAGATGCCCATATGCACTTTGCATTGTCATTCTGTGCATACATGCATGAACACCTTGGCCTGAAATTGGCTTTTTAGTGATTTCTGCAATGTTTATGGGTCTATACAATCTGCTGCAGGCATGGGGAGCATTCTGCCGGCTATCAGGAAGTCAAAGCAACAACTGCAGAAAGAGAGAGCAGGTAGAAATAAGCAAAGAGACCTCACTCAAAAACATTCTGAGCATTATCATTATTGTTTTCTTATTTTCCAGGGTGTGTCCTGGATGTAAGGTCTCTGGCCAAATCCTTCATCAAACTTGACCAAATGACGAGGACGAGTCAGACAAGGGCAACAATAACAAAACACTTCCAAGGCAAAAATCAGCTCCATTACAGCTGTAAGACATTCAACATGAATTTTTATTCCTTTTTATTCCCATAAATATGACCTTTGTTTTGTGGTTTGTTAAAGGACCAGTGTCCTATGAGCAGAAATAGAATATAACGTTCATAGCTATGTTTTCATTAGTGTATAATCACCTGAAACTAAGAATTGTTGGGTTTTCATTAGCTTAGAATGAGTCCTTCATATCTACACACAGAGCTCATACTGTATTGTGCTGTTGTAGCAATCTGCAACCTCACAATAGTGTGCAATAAATGTCACAAATTACAAAATATGACTGCAGATATAATGTCCCTATATCTGGCCATGACCACACTCTATAGCAGTGTGTTATAACAATTAGTGTGATCCTCCGGATTTGATTTTTATATGAGATAAAAAAATACTCCACTGATCCACACTTTTAGTCGGGCTTTCAGTGAACATGCAGCAGACAATGATCGTCCAGTTGTGTTTCTATTACAATGATGTTTTTAAATCACTGTGAGCAGCATTTTCTTGCTTGTTCTTTTTGTGCGGCTTTGCATCAGACAAGATAATGGAGAAACATTGAATTCTGTTGCTGTTTTATCACTAAATTTGACTATTGCTGCCATTACAGATGCTGCTGAACTTTATTGCCTTCTTGTAATAGCTCTATGAAGGTCATTTTGATCAAATATTCATCACCAATGTCCACTAAAAGTTCAGGTAACACTTGAATAGTCTAATACTTATACCGACAAAATGCCGTGGTTAAATATTACAGACTACACAACGCTCTTAAGTTTTCTCTGAAATTAAAAACTTATTCACAAACACTACAAGTTGAAATAAAGTAATGAGTGATTATACCGAGCACAAGATGAACTTTCCCTCTTTACTCTTTTTTCTTTACCCTTCAGTGAAGTCCTGAAGGTTGCCTATAGCTGAACATAGATACAAGAGGAGCTATTATTTAATTTACAACTGTGTGCATAATTTAAAGTGATGAGGAAATTTATTCCTCTCTGGCAAATTAAAATATAGTTGTGTGCTGTCCGCGGCTTCCTCTGATGAAAAGAGGAAAAAAATGACTACATTAAAATAATTTACAGCCTTTCTTTGAATCAGGGTTTTCAGAAAGGAAAGGTCCATTTGAAACGTCCATGGTCCCCGAAATACCTTGCGTGTTGGCAAATCGTGATAATTAATATGTGATGAATAGGTCTGTTTGTCCCACTGCTCTTAAGCACAAAGATAATGAAGGTTTATGGTCTATTTGTCTAATGTTGCATCCAATTCATTTTCACAGGTTTTTTTCTCTCTCTCAAAAGCATGGCCTCCATTCAGCTAATTCACATAACATCTTTATGAATGTTACTGCCATTTCACATAAAATATGGTGACTTTTTAGAATCAAACTGAGGCCGAAAACAGATTATATTCGCAGACCACACAAGGCAGTTATAGTGAGGGCATATGCCAGTGAAATAGTATCTTTAGTCTTGATCTGGGTGGAAATACAGAGCTCTTTCCTGGACAAATCAGAGTTCCTGCAAATGCTTTCAATGACACAATCTTTCAACAAATGCTCTCATAAACTGTCACAGGACAACCAGAGTTTGCTGCCAGCAGCACAATATCTAAACTACAACAGTGTGTCTGGGGACGTATAATGGTAATATTCCCAGAGAGGTTTTCACGGTGTCAAATACAGACATTTTGTCACTCTTTTACACATGATACAAACACGGCATCCTTTAGGATCTCTATGAGGAAGTAGCAGATAACTAAAATGTAAATCCATTCATATCAATATTAAACGCCCAGAGAAAAAGGGGAGTGGTGATGAAGTTGAAAGAGTGAAAAAACAGACACAATATGGCAGGAGGGATGAAGTGACCAAGTCCAACAACTATACTAAGTTTTTTTAAGCGGCCCCAAACTACCTATAAAAGGAACAGAAACATGAAAACAGTGAAAACAGAACATCCAATCATTGTGGATGTGTCCGGTAACGATGAACGTTACCCCATTCGTCGCGGCGACGGCGGTGTATTGGAGATAACGGTAGACCAAAGTGTGGCCTGCGTGCGCGTAGGTCAGCCTCTCTGAGCCGCCTTTTCGGCCAGGTGACTCAGCAGCAGTAACGGTGGCGGGAAGTGTCCGGTCTCTGAATGTTGGTCGTCACACAGGGTCTGCCGCTGCGTGAACGATCTGAAGTGCTGTTCGTGGCATGGAATCTGTTTCTGAGACAACTAATTGTTGATTCATGAATGTTTATTGCCCTTGCATCATCTCATACACTCATGCCGGCACACAGCGTTCACGTTGGATTTGCGTCAGTCGTGGCGTCATTACAAAAGCTTTTAGAGAAAAGAATTTTTCCCATTTTATGCATGTTGGGTAGACAAACAAAAGTGCTGATCCCATTTTCATACGCCAGTGCTCTAGGGTCGACCACATCTCCTTTAATCCGGCCATCGAAGACAGCATCACAACATGCACTTATTGCATTTTTGGCACACGTTACCATTCATGCACAACCTTTTGTCCAAACAAGCATTTTCACATTTTCATGCTGCTGAAATAAACAGCAACAACTAGAATTCACTTTATAAAACTGGCATTTTTTTTTGTTGTTGAGTATATTTTTACTTTCACCTTACAAACGTTGTAATTTCATCCCAAACCGCAATTTTTTTTTTCCTAACCATAATATAGCGGGTTTTGTTGCCCAAATCTGAATCTGAGCTATTGTTATTAAAATGACACACAAGATGAGAGATTTTCAAAATAAAACAGGAAACAAACTACTAATACAAACCTTTGGAGCATGAAAGTGCAACCATGGTTAAGAGTGTGTGGCCTCCATGCACACACTGTGTACTTGCAGACAACACCTCACAGTTTAAGGGTGGAGTGTCCCAGCACACCTCAGTGAGTTTTCACAGTTGTTGGTGGGGTAATATGGACAAAATTACTGGATTTTCTCTGGGAAAAGGAAAATAACTTACTTACTTAAACCCTATAAAATTGGACCCAGAGTCAATATTACATAAAATGATGGTATATGCCTAATTAAGAGTCATAAAAGTGTATTCAGTGTTCAGTTTCTCATTAAGTAATTAAGTCTGTCCACTACCGACCAAGTAATGGTCGGTAGTGGACAGACCTGATGAAAGGTCAAATAAGGCACGCTCTAAGTGTAGTTGTTTGTTCCCTTCCTGTTTTTACCCTTGAATTCTGCAGCCGCAGAAGACACCGCTTCATCACCAGAGCCAACACTGTTAATCCTTCTCTGCCACTGTTGTTTACTGTTCTGCCCTGCCTCGCTTACATCACTCCACCTCCAGAGAATTCAACATTTAACATTAAATTCACTCATTAAAGACTTACCCATTAAGGGGCTTCTCCCTTCAACAATAATATCCATCCAATTTATTTCTATTCACTTATTTCACGTATTTCACAGCGATACTTTTCTTGCAGCACTTGCAGTTTTTTCAGGTGCGCACCACATGAACAACTGAAGGGAAAATAGCTTTCAGTAAAGTGACAGCTTTATTTTAAATACAGTAATTCAGTCTTGTATTCTTCCTGCACACAAAAAGGAAAGCTTTCTTGAGATGATGAGGGGTTAATTCTGGAAATAACTCAGTTTTCACAGTGAATTACAAAGCAATCAACTTTCCTCCTCACAGGAAGTGAGCTGGCCTCCATTTCTTCTGCTTTCCTTCTACCTCACACTATCTTAACCCATGTTGTCAGGAGATTATTAGCATCTTTTGGCAAACAGTTGACTTTCATCGCTGGAGATCCAGATATGTCCTCTGTAAGAGATTAAAATTACAGCTAGTAATAGCTGCATGCTATAATCCCATCATGATCATGCATGATTTCCTACTATCTCACAATGGACTCTTTTGTTCAAAATGATAGCAGACTGGTAGCAGATTGGTCACATTCAAGATATTGTCTGAATTATCTGCGTTAGATGTCAGCGAAAACAGAAATATTTCACATTATTTCTGTGAATTGCCTGCATACGAGATGTTGGGATCACAGTTTGAGAGCGGCTGTGCTTCCCTGTTGTCGCAGCCCAACAGGTGTACTGGTGATATCGCAGCAGGAGATGTTTTCACAGATCATTTAATCACCGTTCACTTCAGTAGCTCAGCATTTGCTTTCACACATTGTGTCAGCTGTGACACGTTGCTTTATGCTTCAAAAAAATCCTTCCGACTAAATCTCACACATAAATTGTGAGAATTTAGTTGGATAAAAACTGCTGACTGTTTGTGGCCTTTACGCTTGACCACGTAAGAGGCTTTAAATTAGGTTTTCTCTACAATTAATAGTTTCAACCAAGCTTTGTGCAGCCATTAGATACACATGCAAATATGTCATTAATGCTCTTTAGTATAATATAAAGACATATTACATAGAAATATGAAAGAAATACTACCCAAATTAGCAATGTGACACCCTATTTCTGTTAAATGTTGCCCACCTAGAGCAGAGCTCTAAATACTTAATGTGTGTTTCAATTAATCTCCCACATTTCAAAGTGTCAGATTTCAGCAGCAGTGACACTGTCGGATGTACTGTGAGGGAGTGTGTCCTTGGAAATGTGCCCCATATTAGTTAGACGACCTCTTTAGTAATTTGATCTGTTTTTTATAAAACAGTTTTAAGAGGATTTCAGTGGGTGCAATGCAGACATCCATGAAAATAAAGCTGTAACTGTGTCTTTATGTTATTCAGATAGATGCAGATGAATCAGCATAATTTCTGATTAATGGTTCCCTATAATTAATGAATCACTGCAACCCTATTGGTAGTAATTAGCTTTATTAATAACAACAAGATACTCACACTTTACATCTTCACATCTTTAAGCAGGGAAAGGATGGAAATGTGATTGTTTAGTTAAAGGGTTCAACTTGTTTTCCATGTAAATCAGAACCGTATTTTGCAGACAGGGTCAGATTTCTAACTATTCAGATTGATGACCCCTTTGTTTCCAATAGCACATCAGGTGCAAACAATTAACTGCTGATTTATTAATGAATGTATAATCAATATTACCAAAATAAATGAGTTTAGGTAGTATTTCATTACATGGCCGCAGATCATTTGTACATGATTTAAATGATTTTTAAATCACCTATGTTGTTGTAATTAGGCTGCTGTCTCACTACTTGTAAATAATAGTGTGTTTATTTTTACAACACAAAATATGAAAAGGTCAGTTTGACAAGATTAAGGTGTAGAAATGGAAGCTTTTCCAAGAGAATAATTAAAGAATATATAGCTTTTACCTTTTATACTTTTATTTATTTATTATTTTTGTTTTTCTGAAGACAAGACTGGAGAATATTATTAGTCACTGGTTGTTCGTCAAAACCTCCTTAATCTTCTCTTCGACATCAACAAAAGCCGATATCTGCTGCATTAATTGTGAATGACTACTCGACTTTCTAATGACAAACTATGCCCAGAAAATTAAATATATTAATTCAATATTCATCAATTAGATGTATTCTCAATCACCGATAAATCATTTGATAATTGCTCAGGATGCTCCGACAACAAGGGAACACAAATAACTTGATATGTGGGTGTAGACTGTGTGCACAAGCAGCCGGCCGTGACAAGCAAAGTTCTGCAGTACTGAGCTGAACTGTGCCCATAATAAGTCCACAGAATAAGAAGTGAAGCGTAATAAGTGAAGCATATCTTCTGCCCTATATAGAGGATTTCCTCTCCCTCTGCACCAAACAAAGCTTCTGAGGCCTGCGGCTAATCACTGCCCTTTACCTGTTGTCATTCATCTAGAGGAGTCAATTGGGCTGCTTCTGCAGGGTGCAGAGGTAATTACGATTTGGCTATGACTTGTGTTTGGCTCTATTGTCTGACTCTGTGGTGCACACGCTGGGATATCGGGAACTCGAAGCTCAAAGCTCATTCAGGAGAGTTCCACTTTGACTACACCACTCAATGTTCCCCCAGAGAGCTCCTCCACTAACGAAACAAAGCTCAGCCAAGATGAGTCAAGATCATCACAATGCGTCTATTTTTATCTTCCGCTCTAAGAGTGCTTCATTTGTTGAAATACCGTTTGAATATTTTCTCTTTCGCTGCTTCTGTTCCATTTATGCGTGAGTGAAAAAGTTGCAAAGCAAGAAGAACAATTTCACAATATTGCTGTCTAGAATATTTTCACAGATCAGCCCCTCTTCAAACTCAGAATTGTATTAATATTTAATCGCATTATAAATTGGATGAGGAATACAATTATGTAAGTAAATACACCTGTCCCATCAAGCAAGAAATTGAGAAAATCCCCCAGCAAGTAGCTTTACTCTCAAGGTGAGATTTGGAAAATGAATGTATAAACTTTGGGAAAGACTGGCAGTGCTGTAATCCACATTTCTATTCACCTGGTTTCTCTATATATCAAAGGAATTCCATAGAGATGGTGCATCGTTATCCCCACACTTTATATTCATCTCCTTTAATGTCAGTTATGGTCAGTGGGAGCTAATGAGTGATGAGAAATTAACAAGTACAATGAAATCACCAAACTCATCTGATTGCTGATTTCTAATTGGAAGAATGCACTAACAGCGAAATGCAGACCAGAGGGTATCTTTCGCCAAAGAGGAGGAGATTCAGAGAAGTTGCACCTTAAAGTGGTTATAATAAATTGGCTACTGCAAATTTAAGAGGGAGGCAATTAAGCCCAAGAGAGCATTAAATAAGGAAATTGAAAAGCCATATTTTAGAGCCTCCTGAATTGTAATTGTTCTCAAAGAAGAAGATAGTGGGAAAATTGGTTTTAGTTTATGAGCATCAACCAGAGATTTTCATTTTTAATCATTTAATGTTAATCATAGATAATACAAGGTGGAAGTGGTCACATTATGTATTGAAATGAGATTGAAATAGTGCAGAATTTGCTGCTTTATCATTTATGGGTTAAGATGAAAGCTAAATACTAACCATTACTAAAATATCCACTACAAAAGAATGTGATAATGACATACCAGTAAAAAAAAAAAAAAGAAAGAGCGCAATTATAACAATATAGCTACTTGGCCAATCAACTGGACACAAGGTTAGAGTTAAAAAAAAATAGCAGAAAGATTCAGTGAATAAAGCATACCGACATATTTTGACTAGCATTGCAGCGCCACATTAGGTAATAACGCTATATTTTATAATAACTTGCTGCATTTTGTAATAAAATTCTTGAACGCAATGTTGTTCTGACATTATGTTTTGGGTTTTTTTTTCAAATTAAGACATCAATTTTGGTGGTTTATTACATAATGCATGAAATTATTGCATTTTCCTCATAAAAAAGTGTAACCTCATTTTGTAATCATATTATTACATATGGCATTCAAGAATTTTATCACAAAATATGACATCTTATTACAAAATGTGGCGTTATTCAATAGGCCTAATGATATGAACATTTATTACATTATTACATAATGCTGTGTTATTACATAATGCGGTGCTACCAGCATTAAAATCAGACAGGTTGAGTATTTTTACACTTAATAATTTGCAGCAGTATATCAGCACGATGTGTGCGGCCTTCGCTACGGTCTGCTGAAGAACCAAGTGACTGCTGGGAAACAGGCCATTATGTAAACTTCCTGTACGGAGGTGCACTTCCTCCCTACTCTCATCCTGAAGGATCCTGAAAGATGACAGATGGAGGCCCTCAGATTTTGTGTCCAGACCAAAGTCAGAATCCGTGACTGCCTCTTCATCACGAACCCATTCGTGACCCACCTCTCCTCTTCTTGTAATGAAAGACTGAGGTGTTGGAGTCGCATTGAGCCAGGAGACAGATAATCAAATCACACTGGATTATGTGTCACACTTGAACTGTATGGACCCAGTTTCTGTACTCAAAAATGTGATTCAATCCACGAGGGAAATAGTGTGTGAGAGGAAGAGAAAAAGAGAGCAGGAAAGAAACAAAAAAAATCTCAGGTCTGCTCAGTTTTCACTGTGTGTCAATCTCCCGTACACATATTCTTTCCATATCTTTTTCCTCTTTCTTTAGCCTCCCTTCATGTGGGATGGGGCTGTTAATGAATGTGGATGGGCATGTGGGAAATGTGTGGGCTTCCTCCACAGCTTTCTCTCTGAGTGACAGAAGCTCGACAAGGCTTTGGAGGCTGGCTTAAGAGTTAAGAAAAGCAAACAAGGAACAGCTTTTTTCCAGATGGCCACCGCGAAAAAAGAGCCGAATAGTTTGTGGAGGAAGCGCCTGCCTGAAGTACGACAAGTCATTTTGAGCAGAACTACTGTTGTCTGATGGAAAACTGACTATTTATATCAAATAAAATGAATCTAACACAATCCTGCTTGGTCTGTTGGATTTGTAATAGGCCTTGCTGTTGGTCACAGCGCTCAGTCTGTGTTAGCAAAACTGACAAATACAAAAAGAGAAAAAAAAAAATTCCTATCAAAGCTATCAGGCCTGAAGCATGAAGAGGATAGAGTCAATGTTTATTTTGCGATTCTTCTGCTCCCATCAACCTCTGCTCTAATCTGTGAGTATCAGGTATGCACTCCAAACTAAATTGCTGTTTATTCTATTCTGCGGGTGTGAAAGGCTCAGCCGGCTGCTGAATGCTATCGGAGGAATGAGGGTCCCAGGATGTTCAACTCTGCTGCTGACACAACACTATTCCTGAAAGACCCGCAGCTTGATTTACCCAAGCAAAATGTCACAGTAATTGTGAAGATTTATATCAATGGGAAAGAGCTGACGAGGTCCCACAGCTATCAGATCTGACAGACTTAATATGTGCTCAAATGTTGCCTGTCACACTAAAGCCTTGCAGGTTGACCAATTTTACCCAGAATGCTCCACCTCAGATCGTATTGACTTCTTGTAAATCGAGTGTGAAGTGGAACGTTCAAGTTGTGAAATTGTGTTTTTAATCAACTGGAATCACGACAAATCTCTCTTTTTTTTAAAAAAAAAAAAAAAAAAATGAGCTTTTGCTTCGTGTGCCAATTGAGGTGATGTGGAAAAAATACTGGCAGGTGGCTTGAATAAATAGGACGAACACAGGTGTGCTTTGATACTGTAGCCTTCGCTCCTTGTCACATGTTGAGATAAAATGAAACATTTTGTGTGTTTTTTTGTCTTAAAACAGGTGGCATGCTGTACAGATACTGTCAGCTCTGCGGTGCAGTATGTCAGAAGGAGCTGAGGTTGATAATGAAGGTGGTGACAATAAAGCTACATAAAATACTGAGATCCCAAGTATCTCCTGCATAACTCTGTATTTCACACTATGTACCGTGTGTTGTGATGTGTTACTTGAGAACAATTAACATGTTATTATGTAGAGATGAGTCCACTGATTTGTGTGAATTCAAATCTTCCATTGATGCGTGTACTCTGAATCACAACAGACGATTATTACTTTTTACCTCCGCCAAGGAGGTTATGTTTTCACCGGGGTTTGTTTGTTTGTTTGTTGGTTTGCAAAATAACTCAAAAAGTTGTGGACGGATTTTGACATTAGTCAGAAGTGGTCTAACTTAAAGCTTATTTTTGGTGATGATCGGATCCTATTTAACGGCACCACCAAAAATTAATCAGTTCATTAATCAGCCACTTCCGGCCAATCGTGAAAATTCCGTCAAAAACCCTTCATAACTTTTTGAGTTACTTTGCAAACTAACAAATCAACAAACAAACAAGCTCCGGTGAACACATAACGTCCTTGGCGGTGGGGTAACTTTAAAAAGTTGCGCGGAGGTCTGCGCTCTCTGAGTGCTGTCCTAGTTTGCCATTAGCAATGGAAACAACAGTGTATCCAGTAAGTCCAGCATCATTCAGAAATAGTGAACCTAAAATTAACCGTAACCATAATCATTTCCTAACCGTAACCAAGTGATTCACGTCAATCCAATCATACGAGAACTATAATCATGTTGTACTATAAACACCTAAGAAGGTAATTTACAGAAAACGGGTCTGAATCATTGGGCAGTGGGTCTGAAAACTGAAGCCAATGAGGAAGTGCCTTAAACTTGCATTCTTACTAGTAGTCAGCAGGGGGCGACTCTGCTGGTTGCAAAAATGTTTATTTGTATAGAAGTCTATGAGACTTCTCACATGATTTATTTCCTCAGTAAACATTTTCAATTTAAGTTTATGCTTTCAATTGCTAGTTTTAAGTGTTCTTCAATACAGCATGAAGTTTATTGAGTAACGTCAAGTACACCTTAAAGGAACACGCCACCGTATTTCCATACTGAACTGTGATCTTCTCTGATCTTAGACGAGTTGATACATACCTCTCTCGAGTTGTGCGTGCACTCAATCGCTCTGGTGCGCAGCGCTATTTTGTTGGCATTTAGCATAGCCCAGGACTTTCCTTGGGATCCAAACAGAGGTTAGAAGTTGAAGCGTTGAAGTTAGAAGCGACAAAGCACTTACATGTTTTCCCTATTTAAATAAGGTTACATGAGTAGTTATATGACCCAAGTATGTCTGCGCAAAATAAAACGTGGCGATTTTCTAAGCGGATAAAAAGTAGAACTACAGTATAATGTACGGCGGAATTACACTTGGGAGTACTTCAACGTCGGCGCAGTAATATCATCATTCCTGAATCGGCAGAGGGTGAGAGAGTTAACGTGGACGTGCTTGGTCACCTCTGGATCCCAATGAAGGTCGCTACCACAGTGTTGTTCCACCCTGTGAAACAAGACAGACTGAAATCCAAGATGATGACGGTCAAAATGTCGACCTGATGGCTTTAACAAACCAATGGGTGACGTCGTGGAGACTGCATCCTCTTCATTATACAGTATAATAATCTCACCCTCTTCGTTCTGACATTACTTACAGTACGTCCAGATTAATTATACTCCAGAGAGCAGAGTAGTCAGAGACAAAAAAAAGTAGTATGAAAAAATAACTGCAGGTGTGATCACACCTTCTGAAACACAGTGACATTTTCAAAAACTATTCATGGTACTGTGTGCTGTATGGATGAGAGAAGTGGCTGCATGCCACAGGTTTGCCAAGAGCTGGATAAAGTTATGAGGCAAAGGCGATTTCTCTAAGACTGCAGAATCAACTACTTATCACAAATCGACTGAGTCGTCGTGAACTTCTCATACATTCCTGTAGCACCGTTTTCAATGCATTTGCCCATAGAAGCTGAGGGTCCATGCACTTCAATGGGACTGCATGGATGCAGATGCATCGACGGTCATTGGATAAATGCCACGATTTCGTCCCGCCCCTGGACGCTCAGTGTCTCTGGGGGTGAATGGAGCTGTGGGCGGGCCTCGGCCGCCCTGGACGCTGAGCTTCCGAATGACGATTGGAGGATCAGTCGAAAGGCTGAATCCCGTTTTGATTGACAGGTATTTTGAGATATACACTGTCACTTGGCAGCTCAGATCAGTCCCATCGTGGATTTTGCAAGCGAAGTGGAAAGACAAACTGCAACCCATTTGTTGGTATTTGCTCGGCAAAATTACTTGTTCATTTCTTACACTGTAAAGAAAACACACTCATAGTATTTCCTTGTTTCAGTTTAAGATAATTCCAACCTATCCTTGTTTGAGTTTAATGCAGTTTTAGATCGTTTTATTGAATTTTATCATGTAAGCCGACAATGAGCTTCCCCTCTTTGAAAGACCAACAGCCGCCACTGTTATGAGGGTGCCAGTATTTGAGGAGCTTCTGTTACTGCCCGTCATATTTAATCCCTCCCTTGTGAGTCTCTTCAAACTGATGGCATTACAAAAAAAAATAACAACCGAGAGGCTTCCAATCATGAAGTCTCGGCAGGCTGATCCAAAATTGTTTGGCTGAGTTTAAATATTTGATTCTTTTAATCTAATGATTTACTTTAATGATACGTTCTCCTTCAAAGTTACTCTTATTACAGACAAATCACATTCATACAGTTTGTGGTGACCTCCAGATGCTTCTTTTTAGAGTCGTCCTCCACTCTAAAATGTGTTTTGCTTATTGTTACTTCACTGCAGGGTGAAGGCCAGTTTCAAATTCATCTTAAAAACTTAGTTTAACATGCTCATGTACTAGCATGAGTTTGGATACTAATATACAACTCACACTAGTATGAAGTGGAAATGTGAAATCTCTGAAAGTGCACATTCACTGACAATAGATAGGAGACCTTGTGTCCCGTATTGGTGACACTATGAAAATAATTGTATGAATTTCTTTTCTTCTTTTGTTTTCTTTGTTTTTTTATGTGAGAGGAGTAGCTGTAAATTTTTGATTTTTCTTAAGTAATTCTTCAATCAAGTCAAGTATTTTTATGTCTTTGAGTTATCTGAAGTGGATCTTTAAACTTCTGTCCTCAGTCTTTGCTTCAGTCCTCTTGATTTCTGCACATACAAGCGCAAATTATCTTAATTTATAAGGTTGAATCTTTCTTTATGCTGCTATTCAGGTATCTCAGCTTTTGTTGACTTTATCGTTTGTTGCTGACTTAACAGACTGAAAGATGAGTGAAGCAGGTACCTGAATTTTTTTTTCTTTTTTTTGATAAAAAATAACTGAAAACATCAGCATCTGCATTATGTGGGTACTTCTTTTCCACATGCAAGCAAGAATATTTTGTAAATAGTGAATGAGTACAGTTTTTCCATTTAAGTGTAGTATGTAATTTATTCTACAGGTTAGTCTTTCAGTCTGAATCCATTCATATCTTTCCACCTTTGAAACGGGAGCAGGCAGACGGAGGCAGAGACATCTGTCTTGCTTTTAATGGGCATCACAAATGTTTCAGTAATTCCATTCCACCTGAAACTTCCCTCCCCTTCAGCACACTCCCAAATTACAGCACTGGATTGAAGCTGGGACTCTCAGCCTTGCAGTACGTTAGTATTTTCCCCAGCTAAAAGGATCGGAAAGATTCCTACGTGGTCTTGCATCATGGAGGCAAGCAGCCAATCCAACAGTCAACAGATCCTGTGGAAAGATGTGAGTCTATGTATTCTTCTTATATCAATTTAAAAAATATATTTTAAATAAATTCCAACATGTAGTGTGTTTATGAATATCGTGCAGAATTATAGGTCACTACAATTTCAAGAAAGTAGAGGCATCCTTCAACTTGTACGGCTCAATAAATTAAAGGTGGCAGCAGTGGTAGTTTAATAGTGGGGAGGGGGCTTCTGTGATAATTGAGAGTAAACTGATATAAAATGTCAGAAGTTCTCTTTTTGAAATCAGAAAGGAGCTTCTACTTGAACTCTTAACTCAGTGATCTGAGTTTTCTCAGAATAGTGATTTTCCATCTAATTCCTTTTGGCTACCTTTCTTTATTTCCACTCTTCTATTGATTCTCACTTCAACTATTGTATTTGCTTTATATCTAGAATATCCTTGCTTCTCGCATGCAAGCTGCACTGAAATATGAACCATCTTTATTTGAGACTTTATTATTGAGGGAGAGGGGAACGATGGCTCTTTGGCTCTGAAATTTTCCTCATCTTCCACCTCTCATATTTCACTCCTTGCAGAATTTGTGAACAAAGTAAGCATCTGTACAGCAAAGTATTGTTATATTTTTATATGTCTACTGACCACTTCCAAATGCTCCAACATATTCAAGTCCTCCGTAGGTGATGGAGAACGATGGTGATTAAATAATCCCCTGTGGCTTCATATTTCAGGAGGCACTCAAATGCTTATGTGAAAGTACCCCAGTGTGATAAACCACTGCCTCTGCTTGTTGGTTATGGAGGCTTCTTCTGTTTTTTTTCTTGAGGAAGTGCTCCCTCCCTGCATGATAACAGCAGGGGGCTCCAGGCGCTCTTCCACACAAAGCTCAAGATGAATTGCCTGGCTGATTCTGAACTCCTAAACCTTTAAACACTAGTTGGTGAGAGCTGTTCAGTCAGACTGCTCACCCTGTCTCCATCCCTGCCTTTATTTCTGTCTTTCAATCCCACCTTCTTCCTTGGAGTATTCAGTATTCAAAGTGCAGGCAGAGAGAGAGGTTTGTCCTCCAGTTAAGTTTCCACTGCTTATGCAATCTGCCACTGGAGAGCAGAGAATTTCAGCCACTATTTCTTTTTTTCCATCAGTCTGAGAAATTCACAATGAAAGGAATTTCTGGCTCTCTGATTGTAGCACTCTGTTTTTCATCATGTCTTAGGAATGCTCAGTACTTTGATGTGCCTAACGCTTGTGTGGCTACCGTCTCTAATAATTCAAATAAAGAATAGTAACAATGTGGAAGTCATTAATGGCAAAGGTTTAGCTTTTGTGGGTCTATATATAATAATATGACCTATATCTTTCCTCAAAGTTACGCTGCTAATGTATTTACCAAACAGAAATTCAATCCAACAGACATACTGTACAGTGTGTCATTTCCTCCTGTGCGTCACACCACCTACACACTGTAGTCTTAAAATAATAAAAAGGCTGTGTGTGAAGTCAGAAAACAATGCAACTATTATTCAGAAATAATTTCTACAAATTATTTTAAGAAGTTACCATGTCAAAATGCTGTCCAATCTACTGTAACAGCCTAAGCCACAATAGAGAAGCAAAGCTGCTTTATCATCATTTTAAAAGACATGCAGATAACACCAATTTAGCTAATTGAAGTTCTGTTTTTTTATTTTACATATCTGCATTTCTGTTGTCCTCTGAGACCTTCAAAGTGGTCCAGTGTGAACGAGAAGCTTTCACATTCTCCCTGCTGGATCTCTGGTGGAACAAAAGCTTGTCTTTATTAATTTGTGGCCTTGAGTCTGGGGAATTGACTGGAGCGGGCCGAGTTTTCATTTGAGGAAAAGTTTAATAAAAGTAACCTTTCTGTGGCACTTGTGCAAGTCTATTCTTCAGTCCACTTGGTATGGGGATGGTTATAATTTCAGCATTAGTAGCCTCATTGCAGAGTGACCAAATCAAAGGGCCTCTCTTTGGATAAAATGCAATACTCCTTTAAAAAACCCAGCAGGAAAAAAATATAAATTCAGACGTGAAAATTATATACAGTATTTAAGCAAGGATTTTATTCAGGGGGCATTGTTCATGTCTCATGCTGCACATGCTGTTTGTTTGTGTCACATGTTCACATTAGTGTAATTTTCACAGAATAAACGTAGTGGTTATTAACCAACTGTGTATTTATTCCTAAAACTAACTATAGTTGTGTTTTTGCCTGATTCTAAAGTAACACCAAGGGTAAATGTTGTGGTTGTAAGACTGAAAATAAAGAGCTGCCGTGGGGCATGACAAAACTGAGTTACAGTATATGACAAGTTGAGATAAGAATGCAGTGATTCAAACTGATCTCATGGGAAGGCTAATAAATAGCAAAATATGATAGTGATGTGCCGTGTGTCATTATAACACATTTTTTTGTATTCACATGTCATTTAAATGCCACAGGCTCAACATAAAAAACTGCCTTTTTGTGTGTCACTTGAGGCCAGATTGAAACAGAGCAGTTAGACAACAACACCACTTAATTAAGTTTAGGAATAACAGCTTAAGTATGGAAAACACATCATATTATACTATATTTCTCACTTTTTTCCACCACTACGTCTGATTGTAGCATATTCAGTCACCTGCATTGCAATCAGTAGACACTACATGACACACTCTTGACATAATTAAAGAAAGGGGTTGTTACTGCTTGCAAATTACTGTTTCATTCACACCGAATTATGGTTATTCAGGCCATACCATATATAATATTGTACCTATATTGTTTGTAGGTTGAGGTGGGAAAAGAGAAGAAGGCCAAATACTACACCTACCAACGAGTGGCTCTGGTTCTGGCTCTGATCTTCCTCATTTTGGCTCTCTGTGTATTCAGCCTGAGATATCTGTGGAGCCCCAGTTTGGGGAAGGTAAGACTAAATACCATTCCATTGTTTGCCAGTCATCAGCCTTATTGCCACTGTCTGTGATAAGTGTAGTCTTCAGATGAAAAGATACATCAGCAAATCATACTGGTTCCCTCAAGTAAAATGGACAGCCACACAAAGAACTAAAGGCAGTCTCTGCAGTCTGCATTGTGTTCTGCTAGATTAAAAGATGTGTGGGCTACAGAAAAGACAGCTGTGTTTTGCTTTCCTCATGTTTGGGCTGTCAGATCTGTAATTTCATGAATTCTGGGTCCAAACCAAAAGTGTTTTTTTTTTTTTTTTACTACTGCAAATGTCAGCTTGTTGCACTTTGTCTACTCTCTGCTCATATTGTCTTAACATCTTCTCACAATGATGGATATTGATAACTCAAACCTGACCCTAATTGCTGTTGACCAACAGCAGCACTGAAACCTCGTAATTGGGATAAACTTTCATCCTGGACATTCATCTTGTAAAATCCAATTCAATCACACTTGATGGAGAACATTTTCACTCTGCTTCCCTCTCCTCATTTTCCCAAGGTGCAAAAAAAAAGCTAATTTACAAAAGCTCGGGGGGAAAATACATCAATAATTCCACATCCAGAAATTGGAAGTTCTGTATAGATTCTGAACACATTGAAAATGAGAGAGAATTATTACAAGTAAATGAGAGCACATGCTGTATATTTCAGACCTGAATACACAAGTTGCTGTTGTACCAACATCTTTCTTGTGATTGTAATAAATAATTATAAATTTAAAACTCTCTCTGTTACCATTATGTCCATTTAACTTCCATTAAGATACAAATTTCAAGTACTGTCAGTCTCTTCAATGCTCAGGTTAACCAGGGTTCATCTGCACTTCCTGCGTAGCCAGTATTGTCCATGTTCTTTCCTTTCAACATGGATCTGAATCACCTTTGAGCCATCTCCTTTGTCCTTGTTAAATATTTCATGCCGGAGGTAGAGCAGTCATTATTTCCACTTTAATAAGCTGTGATCATTCTCACGTGGCACAAAATGTGTTGATGGCAGAGGTTGCCCAAGTGATGAATATCAAACCTGCGGACCCTGGGTTTTGCTTTAATGGGGTCTTGAGGGGGAAGGCTCGTTCTCTGGCCTCTCCATCAGTGAATGAGATGGAGCCACTTCAAAGGAAAATCACCTGTCAGTCAGACGGAAAGGAAGCTCTCTCATATACAGCAGGACAGTAAAACTATCATGAAGGCAAAGGGATGGATTAATATGATGGATGGATGGATGGATAGATGGATAGATGGATGGATGGATAGATGGATGGATAGATTAGTTCTCCTGCATCAACGTGACAGCCAGCACCTTATTTGGTGCAACCTAGCAGGATACTTACTAACCAGCTAATCCTGACCAGTGTCAGTAGATTAGTGTAATGTGGGACACCGAAGCTCCTTCCCTTGCTTCTGTCTTTCTCTAAAACATTGTACGTTATATAAGTGAAATCACATGACTTTGTGGATGTAATGTCATAAACAGAGGCGGGACAATCATCAAACAGGAAGTACCCTTGTGAAGACCACTCAAAGACAAAATGAATGTTAAGGATATAAATCTGTCATAAACACATCAGTATTCCTGTTTGTGACGCAATTACTTGGTGAAAAAAGTAAATATAAGTTGCAAAAAGTGTACCACATTCTCCTTATCCACCCCCGACTACTCTGAAGGTAAAGAGATGGACTGATACAGTGGAAGGATGGATGGATAGCAGTGTTGTGTTAGTTACTAAAAAGAATTAAGTAGGTACAGTTACTAGTTACTTCATTCAAAACGTAAATCAAATACATTGTTACTGTTAAAAGCAACTTGATGTTACTCTTTAGGACCCTGGGGAGTAAGAGGTTGGCTTATGGTGTGCTCACTGGAAGTCAAAACTTGGAGCACAGACCAACATAACCTCAAAGTTTAGTGCATCCAGCTCTTCCAGCCTAACGCCACTGGATGCGGAACGACGCTGACATCTGTCGTCACGCACCAGATCCGCCTGCTGCGGATCCGTCAGACAGCTGGAATCGCGATATTTGTCGGACGTCGGCACACAGCGCTGAATTTGTGTGCTATGTGACAACAAAAACAGAAGCTCTGTCGATTTGTTTCGGCAGGCGTCAGCATATCGGCCGCGTTCTGCATTCAGTGGAAACTGACACATTTGAATGGAAACGTATCGAGTCCGACGAAACGTTGGCATCGTTCCGCATCCAGTGGAAATTAGGTGTTACAGACGTACAACAAAACATGTAGCTACTGTTTATATAAGTAGCAGATAGCAGGTTGATTAATCCAACTTTCCGACTTCATGGGGGCTCTCATTTAAAGTCTGACTTGAAGTTGGAAATTGCGACATTTGTGTACAATTGAACGCACCATTAATGAATCACACAAACGCTGGGCTCCCATTGCCAGCGATGTTTGTCGCCTTATGCTATTAAGGGGACGGATCGGTGTCTATGAAGTCTCTATGAATCTGAAGGGGACATGTCCCCCGTCCCTAAAGCATAAATGAAAGCAATTTGAATTAATCAAACAGGAAAGTAACGGACAAATGCATCATTTTGTAACGGTAACTGTGTTTATTTACTTTATAAGTAATGTGTTAGAGTATTAGTAACTGTCAAAAGTAATGGTGTTAGTAGTGACGCCGTTACTGCCGAACACTGATGGATAGATTAGTTTTCCTGTATCACTGTGTCAGTACCTTGGTTGGCGGACAGCTATTGGGTGCAATGCAGCAGGATACTTGACTAACCAGCTAATCCTGAGCAACGTCTGGCACCTACATGTATAGACTCTGGGCAGCAGAGCACTGCATCTGAAGCCAAGGGGAGTGTATATCATTTATTTTAGGAAACCGTTGAGTGGGGTTGTTTTTTTATTTGAGCACAAAGAACAAACTCAACTAAAATCTTCTCCCAGATGGAATATATTAGTTCTGACATACATGGTTATAATGGTTATTATTTCCCAAGCTCCAGTCTGCCCTGAAACTTGCATGACGTACACTCATCGGCCACTTTATTAGGTACAACTTGCTAGTAAATGGTTGGACCCCCATTTGCCCTCAGAACTATCATGCTTCACCTAAACTGAAATTCATCTAAAGTTAAAGGCGTATACACCGGTTTGATACTGACACCATTGTGCGTTGATACATGCAATTGAATTGTTTCTTCCTGGATACACTTCAATAAAAATAGGAAACAACAAAAAAAACTGCCTTTTTGGCATACTTTGAAGATTATGGTCCATATTGACATGAAAGCATCACTCAGTTGCTGCAGATTTGTTGCCTGCACACCTGATGAAAATCTCCCGTTCCTCCGTTTTAAGACATAGTCTCCACTCAGAATACATACTGTATGTTAACGTGCTGTCACTGTTGTAGAAAAGTGGTTTGTCAATGACACAGTTGTTGAAACCTGAAACTTGATTTTCTAAATTCCCAATGTAAAACAATTCCCAGGGCGTCAAATACTTAGACTTTCTCACAGCCGTCAGTGTGTGATACCATCACACAAGGCATGCTTTAGCGTTAACAGCAAGGAAGGCCGACTTTTTACACCATCTCATGTCACCTGTGTCTTTGCTAAAACGTCGCAGCCTGCATGAGATGTAATAACTTTCCAGCAGATGGAGGAATTCTGCACTCGTTGGAGTTGGATGGGTCCAACAAACAAGGTTTTCATAACGTTCAGTTAAATTTTCACTTTGCAAAATTAAGCACAGCCATATTGTTCTTTCTGAAACCCAACTCCTGGTGTCGTGTTTTGCCTAAACCTAAAGTCACGCCAAGGGATGTGACAAAGTGCCTGAATGTGACAAGCAAGGATGAGAACATGTATCACAGTGATAATCATTGAAAAGGAAACACTTGGCGAAGCTCGCAACTTGAATTCTGTTCTTCCTTCAGCTGTTTTGACAGATTCTTAACCCCTGAAACTTTGAGAGGTGCAAATTAACTGTTAGAGTCACATCCTTCTCTCAGTTCAAAAATAAAATAGGTGCAGGAGCCGGCTCTAAGAGACGATTCTTTGTAATGAACGAGAAGAGCCAACTCCCATCAGGGAGAGCAGAATCTTCATTCAGGACAGAACTTAAATTTAATGAGCACACCATGTGGCCAGTCGCAGGACAGACTAGGACAGAGATGGGAAGTAAAAAATAAAATACTTTGTTTAGTGTTTGTTCTTTTTTGCGTATTTATTTTTCTGAGAACTTTTTACTTTTGCTCTCTACATTTGAACACAAATATCTGTACTTTCTACTTCCTATATTGTGCGGGCCTCGGTGCCGCTGGACACGGCGCCCTGAAGCTCATTGCCGGGGCAATCACAGAGTCGGAGCTGGAGGAGAGGAGAGGTGGCAGGTGGAGAGTGGGAGAACAGCCGCTAGCTGCTGCTGAAGCTCAATATCTGCCAGTTTTTAGTGATTAAAAGGATACCATTTCTGTCTCCTTTGTATTTCTCTGCCCAGTTCACTTTTTATTATTCTGCCTTGCAGCAAAACTACTGTGCAGGTTGTTAATAAAAGAGGAAAACTATTCTATTTTTTTTTTTTTTTTTTTGATTTTGCAGTTATCCAAAGAGGAATCACTTTTTACTTTCGTACTTAAGTAAATTTCAGAACCTGGACTTTCTTAATTTTACTTAAGTAAAGGAGTTGAATCAGTACTTTTACTTGAGTCTCTTTTTACACAAGTATCTGTACTTCCACTTGAGTAAAGAATGTCAGTACTTTTGCCACCTCTGGACTAGGATCATACCATTATGTGAAAGAGGGACAAGGGACAGACAACAAGTGTAGTGGAAAATGCCAGGTAGACACAGAGCGACAGGGGCCTCAGATTTAAGTACAAAACCACTGGGGGAAAAGTGAAGGGAAAAAACTGAGAAGAAGCAGCATCTGGCTGCATTTCAATGTTGGAAAAAACAAATCCGCATGTGTATAATGAAAATAGCCATCAGAGAAGCATCAACAAGAAACCTGCACTTTATCTGAAGTTTCATATTGTTAAGACTTCAGGATTTATTAATTTGATTTGCTTTCTATGTTCAGTAGTTCATTTATAAGATCAACAAAATGTTCAACAATAGTAACTGTATATTTCTTTTTGTAACAACATGCATAAAAGTAAGGCTTTAATGAAATGAAAATTTGCTTACCAACACACAAACCATTCATAATTACTAAATTAGGCTCTGGGTCATACTAAATGACGGTAAGAGTTGACTTTTCTGTGGAAGCTGAGCCAAAAGATCCTAATCTCTGAAAAGAGTCGCACTTCCCACCCCAGCCATTACATTAAGAAGAGGGCGCTTTACTTCTAGGACTATTTCAAATGAAGGATCAAAACTGACAAATCTGAGAATTCACAGCTTTGAAGATAACAAGCAAAGGAAACCCTAACGCTGCCTTAGATCCAATTACTAAATACACTGATGCTTCTAAAATTGGTTCTTATATGCTCTTGAAAACATGACTTGCATGTTGACCACTGGTTAAATTACTTTTGTGTTCAGTCAACAGTTGAACTTATGTACTTGCACTAAAAACAATTACTACTATTACTACTATCACTCAAACAACAGAAAGGCACACATTGCATGCTATACATCACATCGCACTTTGACCTCATCGTTTCTAATTAAAAGTTAAAACCACAGCATGACTGCAGCCACAAACATCTCTTCGTCTGTTCTCACACTTTACTGTAGCTACATGACCTGCTGCACCCGGCTTTGTATAAATAACCTCAGAATGGTAATTTGCTCTGTGCATTGTATTTCAAAATGACATGATAACCACTTGGGATCCTCCTTTAATTACCTGAAAACATATGTTACACTGGCCTGGGGAAGACAGTTTGCCATCATTTTCTCCACCCTTGTATATATACAGTATATGTGAGTGTGTGTGTGAGGGCACGGTTATCTTTGTACTCATGCAATTGTGTACTCATCAGTGTGCATTGTGTGCTTCAATTTGTAGATTAGGTGCCTCTGCATTCTCTTTTGGCTTACGGCAAATTTCTGTTTACTATGTACTCATTATTGTTCTGGGCCACAGGTCTCACTGGGGGATTCTGCCTCCTTGTAAATTAATCCTCTGTTATTACCAGTTTACATCAGCAACTCTGTGAAAATGCGATCTGGCTGGTGAATCCAACAGAAACATGAAAATACTTTACCTTGACGAAAATATTTTTTTAAAAAAACCTGAAGAATCACATCTAGATGTTAATGTCTGCTGCATTTGTAATGTCCAAAAACTAAATATTCATATCATTAGAGTTGACATATTTGGTGCTACTCTTCATGAGCTTCACCATGAGCGAGATTATCTTCAGACCAGCAGCCAGTCACAGAGTAAATGTGAACCTGTAAACACTGTAAACCTTTTTTTTTTCCTGTGGAACAGGTGTTGCTGGTCTGTATGGCAAAACTCTGCGAGAAATACATGAATGTCAGACTGTAGGAAAGTGCTCCATTATTCAAGCTGAAATTGCATTGCTCACCTTGATGCCTTTCCCTCTCTGGGCCCAAGGTAGCTGCTGAGTTGTCGCTCCTGATGGCCTCTTAAATGCCTCACTGTCAGGATCGGCTTCTTTAATGAACACCGCTGTGCCTGCTGCTTTGCCACTGGTCACAGGTGTATGACTTTTCAAGGCCGGGTGCCCCTCTGTTTATTTATTGCTCGTATCGCCTGTGTATACCCAACAGTCCCCTCAGTGTCCACATGTCAACATGTAACAGGGGACAGGGACACAAGATTTGATCATGATATGATTCTATCGTCCTTTTTGTTTCGGAGTTTGACTCCTGGAACAAAACGGTACTAACTTCTTCTTGCACTCTGTTTACTTGGTCTCATGTGGAAGAATTGTTATTCAGGGGAGGCAACAGGGTTTATCTAAACAGCTGGTTTGGCAAGACCTTTTGGGGGACCTGTCCCTCAGTCTGTAATCCTTTCTGATTGTCCACGTCAGGCTCATTCATTCATTAGCAAGCCAGTGTCCATCGGTGTTTCTCCCTAGCTGTTAAATTAGGACTTCCTCCTAACATGATGCATTATGCCTTCTACTCAGGGAGGAGGAGGGAGGAGATGCACACTGGGAAGAACAAAAGAGAGTTGTTTTAAAATGTTGCCAGTGGAGTGCCTGAGGTAGGAAGGCTTCATGGCGGTTGTGGCACATTGCCTTCTTCTGGGACGGTGACTGCTACAAAGAGCGTGACTGCACTGTAAAGCCCACCGGGAGTTCTTTATTGTGCCATGCAGCACTTTAGTGCGTCTGTGATTTTCTTTTTAGAAGCTAGAATAGTGTGGGTGTAGGAAAGATCAGCATCTTAATTGCCAGTACTTCATTTTTGCCAATCCACCAGCAGCTCATGTGCAGCATGTTGTATGTACAGCGCGGTGGGTAAACACACACACACACACACACAAATGCTTGCCTTTTTATTTCCTAGGCTTTTTTTCCTTTTCTTTTTTCCTCTCTGTCTCACCAGTGTGACTGCCAAGAAGACTCCTCTGCTCTGTTGTACAATTTAGAATGTGATTGAGCTTTCACATCCACTTTCACTCTCCCAGTAAGTCTGCGCCGCTTATAGCCTCGGTGTGCATTCAGAGTCACAATGCTGAGGCAGGGAAGTGAACAGTCAACTGGAAACTGTTCTCTCTCAACATATTTGAGGTTGTAGATCAGAAATGTTGCTAATATGTTGGTGTATATCCTGATGGATCATGATTTTAGAAATGAGTAAATCTCCATTCTGAAATGTGGGTATGTCAGAGTGCTCGGCTATATATCTGTCAGCAATTAAAAGGTTGCATTGACTTTTTTGTGAGTTCGCCCCATTAGTCACCTTGCTCAATATGTGAGAACAGAAGCGGCATCTAAATCATCCAGTCAGGTCTCTGTCTGGTGCTCAGACTAAACACTTCATGTTAAATAACCTTAGCTGATTAGTCCTTTTTATGCTAGAAAATGAGAACTTGTAACCGCTCAAAAGTTAGAATGTTAGCTAATTATAATGACTTGCATCCAGACCTGCCTTATTAAGTTTTTTTTTTATTTTTATTTGGAGAAATAAACATGGAAAATCAGCAAAAATAACACACTTTTAAAGAGAGATCTTTCATCCAGTGAAACTTCAAGTGTTTACTCAGGAAATGAGGAGAGTAAGTAAGACGGCTTAGCTTGTTTGGAGCTCTAATGAACCTCATTAATGATGAGGTATTCATTCCAGATTTTATGACTCTACAAGATAAAGAATAATATATATATATTATATGTCATATAATGACAATAGAGACATTTGATTTTGAATATACTGTTTAGGGAGGCACAAGGCTAGTGGGGGGGATGTAGTGGATCACTACACTTTAACCCAGTTGGAAACACTAAGAGGCATTAAAAATGCAACATTGTGTTTTTTTCGATATTAATTTGAATTTTCATAATTTATTGGGCGACTTCACTTGGTATGATACTGAACATGAATGAACAAAAACAACAATAGAAAAATTAATCGTCATGGATTACAAATGACAGTATCTTGTGTGATCGGCGTAGACATGATGAGCGCGTTGATTTCGGCCACTGGAATCGCTTCCCACTCTTCCAAGAGTGCAGTACGGAGATCAGCAACCGTCACCGGCAGTGGAATACGACGCCGTACACGGCGATCCAGATTGTCCCAAAGGTGTTCAATCGGATTCATATCCGAGGAATAAGGCGGCCAGTCCATAACCTGCACATTATGTCTGTGCATAACGTGCCTGCAGGCGTGAGGCGTGCATCTGTGGACGCCAAAATGCCTGGCTACCCTCGCTTCGGTTGTTCCGGATCTCAGCATACCAATGGCCTGCTCCCTCATGTTTGCTGCTAAGCGTGGCATGGTGACCGTCTGTGACAGCTTGCATTTTTCCTCCGGGTTTTTAAAGCCTTGACCAGTTGAGCTCAAATCACCAAAAGAACTCATTGAAAGCTTTCAAACAATGTCCTAACGAATCACACGTGCAAAAACAGGGATTGGTACCGTCTGCCATGTTAATTTATTGTTTGAGCTGAAAAATGTGCCTCCATAGTTTCAATAGCCACGAGTGGTAGTAAACAAAACATTTTGTGTATACAAAGTAGTAGTATCCAATTTTATTTTACATTGACTTTGTTGCGTTTTTAATGCCTCTTCGTGTAATAACCAGCACCTCATGCTGAGTCACAGCCATCAGCCAATGATATAGCTGCACAAAGCACCCTTTAGTGTCTGTATGAGACGCACTGGGCTTTGATTTAAAGACATCCTTGTTAACAGTAAATGCTCAGAGAAAGTGTGCTGGGACTGTCGTGAAGTAATATTGGTCAACCCCCTTATGTACTGTACATGTGCTGTATCCATGTCACTTCAGCTTGTTCCTCTTTGCTTTTCTGTGTTTGAAATATGATATGTGATCATTATTTTTTGATGGGCTAATATTAAGTGCCACTTAATATTCCAAATGCATCATCTGAATGCTCTGAAGTATTGTATAGTGTTTTGTTTTTTTTCTCTCCTGTGTGGTGGATGCGTAGTTATCCAGCACTCATCACCACGAGTATGATGGATGACAGCTGCTACTCGGCTGCTGTGTCTCATTTGCCCAGAAAATGTACTTCACTTTGTCAGCTGACGGTGATAAAGCTTGTCAAGATCCTTTTCCCTGGTATTCATGGTGGCAGAGAGGCTGACCCGCTGACCTGCATGAGCAGCGACAACGTAAATGGATGAAATGGAAAGGTCCGATTTGTGGCAAATTCAGGGGGAGGATGGCAGCTGTTCTGATTTGTTCCACTCTTCTCGCGTCGGTTTGGAATCGCAGCTTTCTTCTCACCAATCGCACAAGAGGTCTCAGACTCCTCAGAGTACAGTGTGTCCTCTGGGCTTTTGTCTCTCGCTAACATAATGTGAGGCTCATTAGCTGTTTGGCAGGAACAAATAGCCTGGGTGAAATGTTGCAGGGTTTAATTAACAACAGTACTGTCATACACTACGTATTAATATCAAAATTCAAGATATGCTGTGTGATGTGACTTTTACACTTCAATTATCTTAATAAGGTAATAAGGTTACAAACTTTAACATTTGTTTTTTTTTTATTTTCATTTTAGACATTAAGATAATTATTTGTATTGATGATAAACATTAAGTTCACTATTTCATTTATAAAGGGGGTAAAATATTAAATATTAAAATATTATGTTTAATTCTGTCCACTCCTTTTCAAACATATACCATAAATTTTAGAATTTGTTGGTCATTTTGTTCACTGGTAATTCTAGCTTGTTTTTCATTTTCATCACAAATCTATTTCCTGCTGCAATAATTATGTAACAGGATTCGCATATTTCTAACACATGGTGCACAAGTGCTGAAGGTGTTAATTGGAATTTCAAATATTTTTTAAACTTGCAACGAGCATTCATTAGTAATGAGAAGAATGGTTTGGCCTTCATTTAGACCTACATGCCAGATTAATAATTGCGGCCCTGTTCCCCAGTGTATCACCTGTTTTCATCGTCTCTCCTCAGGCTTGTTCTTTAGCTTAAATTAACCCTGTGATCTTTATGAATGGTGCAGTCTAGTAATTTGAAAACATCTACGCTCAATATGCAATAACATAACCCCTAATTTCCACTGGATGTAGAACGACGCCGACGTCCATCAACTTCGTCCGTCAATACCCACCAGATCCGCCTGCTGCGGCTCCACCAGGCAGCTGGAATTGCAAGAACGAGATCTCGCGAATTCACATATTATTGCAGGTTGCAGCAGCGCAAGTGAAAAGAGAACCACCTTGTGTCCACTGAAATCACACAAAAAAAAAAAAAATCGGTCGACAACATTTTGAGTTATTTTGCAAACCAACAAATAAATAAACTCTGGTGAAAATATAACCTCCTTGGCAGAGGTAATACACTGGATGTTTTCTTTTGTGTCTGTACACAACTTCCTGTCCTTGTCTGCTCATGCGCCGTGTGCCGATGTCTGACAAAAATAGAAGCTCTGTGGATTTGTTTCGACAGGTGTTGGCGACGTTCTGCATTCAGTGGAAATTAACAAGTTGATGAATGGAAACATATCCGACAAAACGTCGGCGTCATTCCGCACACTGATATCACCAAGTAATTAAGAGTCCAGGACCAATGTCCAAGTTATTTTGCCCTGGACCGATTTTAGAGTTAGGGTTAATTACTAAGTGATTACTTGGTAATATCAGATCATGCTTGTTCCGTATCTGGTAGAAATTAGGGGTTACAGTGGTACCTTGAACTATTTTGCCTTCTCAGAGTTTCTGTGTACAAATTTGATGCATTTCATTATTCAACACATTGCTTTATTTACCACTTTAAATTTTTGGGGTTGCAAATCAATTAAACATTTCATATACTTGTTTTGTATTTTAGTCAGATTGCATTAACTATGCAAATGCTTTTATGCAATGCTTTAACATAGAAGTTACAACTGATATCCCCAACAGCATCAGGATGTGTTGAGGAAGCATAGTGCCCACCCTCCAGCAATGAAACGTCATTGTGAACACAACCTACATTTTTCAAAACTGGTTTCAGTCAGCACATCGTCTTCAGGATGCAGTCTACCTCGACTGTGGCGATAAAAATTACAAGATATGTACGATAAAGAAAATGTAGATCTCATTCCCTCAAGGTCCATCTACACCCCTCTTCCATTAGACAAATGCAGTCAATCTGTTGGTAATTAATAAGTATTCAGCTCTAATCGTTTGACTCAATTAGCCTCAAATTAAGTCCTCAATAAGCATCTTGAGTTTCCAACACTTGACATGAACTCAACACAAACAGCGTATTAATGGAAGTGACATTGACTAGCAGTCGATGAGGGCATACAATGTTTACTCTTCAACACAGGCAATATTTTGACCCAACATGACATTGAAAGAAAACCTGCCCGTTCTGAAAAGAACTCATTGCTGTCTCCTTCTCTTCATGGTCGTCTCGATACAACCGGTGGCAAAAATATTAAAAAATATTAATTTTATCCTTCAAAGCGCTACCATATACACTTATAGTCTTTTATTAGTGGCTGACCATGATGGACCACGCAGGGCTCATAAATGAAAAATTCTATGAAATAATAATGCTCCTGAGTTTTTTCAGTATTTTTTTTAAATAGCACAAGGTTATGTTAATATATAAAGACCCAGATCATTTGAGCATAATGTGTTGTGCTCTCCCATTGGGTCTTCAAAGTATTTTTCAGTGTTATTAAGAGGGCAGAGCAGCGCTGACATGCAGCCCACACAGGGGCCATGGCAACAGACCAAGAGCTTCTCATCAGTACCAATAGTCCCAGTGTGATAGCCCAGTGTGATAGCCCCATGTCTCTTTGTAGGACTATCACTGCCCTTTTATTGTGTCTTCAAGGCAGAAGCATTGTGTAAACAATGTTTGAACAATTATGAGCTTGTACATCTCCCAGAAGCTCTGTTAGGAATTGCTCTAACGCTCTACCTTGTTACAGGCATCGCCAGCTTGTTCTGTATGTTATAAGGCACAGATGAAGTAGTGGCAGGGACATCAGCTGTGTTGTAATAAAAGATGCCTGTGCTCGTGTTGTATAGTGACTCTGACTTTGATCATCCCGACTAAACCGTGGATGTCTGCAGAAGCTGCTGTTGTTGCTATTTGTGGCAGAAACAGTATCTTGGCATTTTTGCAGTAAGCTGACTGTAGCCTGGATTTTACTGCTTTCCACACACATTTGTGGAGCATAACTTGGCGTGCAGAAAAAAGCACAACATGTACTACGGATAAATAGCGAGGTGACTATCTAATGTCATCTGTTGAAAAATTGCCAGTAAATTTAAATGTGTCACATCCCCAATATTGAGTGAACCTTAGCAAATGGGAAGCATTTTTGCCCTTCTGAACCACAAGAAGTTCAGCCTTCATTGACTTTTAACAAAATGCTACTTGGACTTGGCTTAAAAACTTTCCGGTTGCTGTTAATGCTGTTCATCTGGCCAAATTATTGCCTTGCATCTGAATGATTCAAACTGCAGCTTTACAGCTCTCACAAGCTGTTTCTTAAAGGCCACTTAGCTGCTGGATCCCAGAGTGTGCTCTTGTTGATTTATTAGGAGCTGGAATGGAATGAAAACCAGCAGAGCGACAAGGAGACGTATCCACCAGGGGTCATTCACCTTGAGACTGTCAGCCTCATACTTCACATGCTTGCAGTCACTGTTTGCAGTCTTTTGTCAGCTGAAGTTGGTTTCAGATTGTGAGAAGACAATAAGCAACAGGGTTCATTCAGAACTCCTGACAAGCAGCAGATTGTTGTTCAGCTCGGCACAGCGGCTACTAGGTTGGGAAAGCACAATGAGCACAAAGATGCAACATGTGGCAACACAAAGGCAGGCAGGAAAAAAACTAAATGCCACAACAATCAAAGCCCGAACCTTTGTGTTGTTTAACTTCGATTCCATTTCACTACTTTGCATTGGTTGTTGATACTGTGTAGGCTGTATCTATCTCAAGTTGACTCGAGGTATTTGAGGGGTGTTACATTTTTCGTCATGTCCTAAAATGGTGGTTTGACACCATCTTTAAAGGCCTTGTGAAGTCTCTCTGTTCTCTCTTACAGTTGGCAGGAGAAGATAAAAAAAAAAAAAAAAAAATTAAAGTCTTGGCCATTTTGGAGTCCCTTTTTTCTCCATGTTATTGAGGTGAAGAAAAAAGCCACCATTTCCTCTTTCTAGTTTATCTGGGGTTTGGCTAAAACTTGTTAAGTTGGACAGATCTTTGGTGGTGAACATGCAGGAAGCTGATCAAACACTGGTTAAATGCATGTAAGCAACATTTCATTTTCAGCCCAGGTTGATGTCACATTTACTTGAGCGCATAACTTTGTGTCTTGAAAAGTTATAACTGAAAAAAAAAAAGATAAAAAGAAAATATTTACTTTTTAAACGAAAGGTCTGGGGAAACATCACATTCCCCGAGCTGCTGTAAAAAGGAAATACAACCCTTTGTTGTTTTCACTTTGATTTTTATTGAGATCATAGAAACAAACACATCGAACAACAATATGTCCCAGTCGGTGAGTTTGCACAATAGTGTTGACCAAAAGTACTGAATAGCTCCCAGAGTTCCCCCTGCACTCCTCCCTCATGAACGCAGCTCTATTATGGGCACAGTAGCACATATCAAGGTGATTTATTGCCAGGGAGAGCTCAAGTTGTTTAAAATGACTGGTGTGATTAGTCATATATGCTTCAGAGCAGAAAAAGGTCTGCATGGTGCTCCTGTAAATTAACAGCAGCTGCAGACTGTAGTCAACCACGGCAAGGTGGTCAAACGTGGGATAAGCGGCAGAGTCGCCGGGGGACAAGGAGCGAAAGTGGGTCATTACATCCCTTTCAGGTATGGGTAGGTTGACAGAAGAGAGAGGTAGGCTATGTTCAAGATTCGGAGGCTCCATAATGAATTGATTTCAGCAATGGAAATAAAACAAGAGAGGTATGATGGTCTGAGTGTTCTGCCAAAACTCAACTTGAGTTACTGCACAAATATGCTCCGTATATTCCCAGAGGCTCAGATATTATTCCATTATTCCTGACAGAGCGCAAAATCCACCCCCGCGTTGCACCTTTGCGCGGCGCAACCACATACACAATGAAGGCATCTGATTGGTTCTTTCTACTCGGGCCGAATGGCAGGGATTGGTCAGAGTTTTTACAGCCCTGCAGCTGCCACAGAGGTCTGATTCTTTTCATTCCTTTTTCTGAACACATAATGTATTTACTGCTCTCAGGATGGAAGGAGCATTTCACCCAGTATAACAAAAAGTGTTTCTGAAAAGAATGACAAAAATGGCAGATTCTGGTTGGGCTTAAAATAAGTAAAACATGTATAGACATAACCTAATGCCAGTGTGAGAAACACATACCACAAATAACTTCCCAAAATGTTGTGCTGTTCCTTTAAAATCATCAGAGAACTGACATCTACATAACCTGCCGTACTGCTGTGAGGAACTCAAATGGAAGCGTTCATTTATCTCACAGGCCGATAGCCATCTATGCTACCTGACACCGATCTGATACCAATGTGATCAAGGGCAGGAGACTCAAACCCATTACCTTCTGAAGCTTAAGCATTTTCACCTCCACTATGTCTACACAGTATAAACAGCTTTTTCTGAGGTTCAGGTTATTGATAGTCTGACAGTTATATGGTTTTCCAGTCTGCTACACATTAAGGAAAAAGACCACTCTCGGATACTCTTACACTGTTGAATATCACCAGTTTGTGGAGAGGGTTTTTCTGCGATGAAATGTCATAATTCCCTTTTTGGTAAATGCACTTTAACAAATGGTTGCATTACATTCTGAACTATTGAGTTTTCCGTTAGTGTCTACTGTGGATTTGTGTGATAACTGAGCTTCAGTGCAAAAGAGTGGACTAAAAACAATCTTATGCTCTTTGCTCCTGTAAAACCTGACCTTTATCACTGATGTTTTGGGTGTTTAAACTCCATCGTATAGCTCTGCTAGAATTATCTCAGAGTGGCATCATGCTGTTTATGTGCAGCGCCAAGCTGCTTGGCGAGTTATCTGCTAAAATGAGAAAAATGCTAGAAACTAGAAACAGAATTGGCTCAGACGGGAGGTACATGTGATGTACGGTGCCAGCAGCTGTTTGTTTTAACAGTGTTAATGTGCTTTAAGATGATGGTTCCATTAAGCTTTAGCAACTTGACACTTTCGAGCTTATGCTTTGAAAGGCTAATGACCTTAGCATTTTCCTTAACTGGCCTTTGGCATTGGCAGCTGTAAAACATTTTAACATCAAATTGACGCTTAAAGTAATTGCTTGGGTGAATTCCCAAAAGCACTTTAACCCCGACGCCAACCTAGTTTTAGCTTCCCATTTAATGCTACATTCACCACATACTCAGATTGGGATTTTTTGCAAGGATTCCAAAAAACATTAAGATGCCACAAACACGCAAGAAGCTCAAGTCCATGCAACAACATCATAAAATTCAGCATCATCAAAAAAAAAGTTTTCATTATTTTTATGCCAGTGTAAATATTCACGGTTCAGTGGGGTTTTTTTTTTTAGCTAAAACATCTATTGGTGTTTGCTGGTGCTATTGATAGAACTCCCTGTAGATAAAAAGAGGGCACAGTCTCTTAATTGCATGCATGCTGCTATTTACCTCCACATATATAACACAACCACAGAAAAGACTGGTGCTAATTACATTGCAGAAATGTTTCAGTGCCTTACAAATGTTTATATTTAGTGCCAGAGTCTGACTTTGTGTCCTCTCATTACACACTGACTGAGCCCAGGCATACAGCCTCCAGACATGAGTTGAGACTACAAGCTTTGGCTCTATATTCAGAGAATTCCTCTTAATTTGCTTCCACAAAAGTCTATATTGGTGTCTGTTGATTTGAACACTGAAAACAAAAAAAAATAGATCGACAACAACATGAAATAAACACTTGTTCTAGTCTTAAAAATCCCAGCAGCGACTGCTGTTTCCGACTATCGGTTTGTGTTGCTAATGGCAACCATAACTGACCGGTTCCAGCAGTTGAAGTTGACTGACGGTGTTGTAGTTATGTGACCTACTTATTTATTTATTTATTTATTTATTTATTTATTTTATTTTACAGGGTCCATCGTGTAAAAAAAAATAAATTAAAAAAAAACGTCTCTTAAAGGCTTAAGTGCTTTACAAATACTGAGAAATTGTCAAAACATTCAATCCACAGAGCCCAAAGGCAGACACTGTGCATTTGAAACAAGTCGTCAGGATTTCTGTCATGCTATCACAAATCTAGACCATTACACAGTTAAAATAATCATTCTAAACGTCTTAGAGTTTATTTTCAGTTATAATGCATGTGAATGACAGGAAGTTAACATGGACCCCAAGCTGTTGCCTAGCAACACAATTCAGCTGAATTATTTTTATTTTTTTTGTTCTGTTGAAAAAAGCAGGATGAGAACAGGCACAGTGTGAGAAAAATGTTTTTCTTATTTCACTTCATTTTATATTTGTATTTTTAATTTGGCTTTGTTTATTATGCACTTTTTTTTCCATTGAAGGAAGGGGGTCAGGGTCTAGGTCTAATTTATTGTCATTATTGTCATCAGTATAGACATTAGTCCATTTCAACAGAATTGCATTGCTGGGCAACATCTTGAGTTTCTGTTCTGCTCCTGTCCATTTGTGTCACTGCCGCAGGAAATAAACTGGCATGTTTACATCTGTGGAAATGGTCGATACTCAGAAACCTGTATTAATTGCATCCTTTAACATAACAAAAGGTGTGAGAAAAGATTTAAGTTTACATACACTGAAGGAAACACAGAACCTGAACAATATTATCTTTCCTGAAGAGCTGTGAGCAATCATGCTGTTAAATTGTATTGCAAGAATGGATAATGGATGGAAAACAATTGAAATATGCTGTCTTTATGCTGTGTATTGTTGCCAATAAACCATTCTAATTAAGTAAATTTCTTTTACACAGAATTGGTTGTGTCATCATTAACAGACTGAAATTACTTTAATATACATGTATATAAATTGGAAGGGGGTGTCATCACTGAATGGGTGAACTGTATTTCCACAGTTTGCAACATGTTGCACCGTGTTGTATTCTGCCTGCTGTCAGGCTGCCTTCAGTGAGATTGATGCTGTTGCCTGCACTACCAGTCGACTCATTTTACCAACTAAGTTGATGACGCATTAGTGACTGACCAGTATTTTCTAAATTGAATTCTCCGAGCTGGCGCCTGACCAGAAGCAGCTGCCTGCATTCAGGAGGCATCGCCAAACGGCAGTGGCAGCATGTGTCTGGCAGCCGAAGTGCATTCCTACTTCATTTATCCAAATTCTCCAAGCTTTGGGAGTTGACAGGCTTGGTAATCAGTGTCCACAAGCATAATCATGGTCTCAAGAAACTACAAAATTAGTCTTACTCTGGGTTTCTCTACCTCTCGCTCTCTCAGACTTTATATGAAATATGTTGAAAATCACCTTGGAAGGGGAAAATGCATCCACAAATGTGCATACCACACAGTGTCTGACTGTGTATAGAGACAACATGTGTTCATACAGTATGTGTGAAGGCCATCTGCACCGCTGCTCCTGGGTGAGAAATCTATACCAGCTGTAATTATTCCCCTTGCGGATCCTCATTTTCAAGTAATACTTCCATAGGAACCTGCTGCTGCTCTTGCCTCAACTTAATGTGTTCTGTTTCCTTGAATACTCTTCCAAGGTTTGGGTACTACCTGTAAATTTCTTATGTTTCTGGTCAAACTTCAGAGTGTGTGTGTGTGTATGTGTGTCTCTTTAATTACCATTATTCTTGGGGAGGAGTAATTATTCTATGTTCACTTTTATTTAAAAAAGGTTACACCTCACCAGTGTTACACCTCACTCCTGAGAAAATGAGAAACTCTAATAAAAACAAAGTTAGCCACCAGAGTACTCAGGAGACACTAGTTTTTCTTCATGTGACCGCCCATGTGAAGAGACTTGAGCTGTGAAAATAAGTCTGGTGCAGGCTGGTTGATGACAAAGAGCCAGTATAGAGACCAGAAAGAAAAGCTTCCTCTGCAGCGCTGGTGTGATCAACTGCCTCTGCTTCTCCGTGCTGAGCTAATTTGAGTTGGAGCTCGCCACTATTAAAAAAAATAGTCAGATGATTTCTTTTAAACCTGGGAGATAACCCTCATTACAGGAGTGTTTTTTCTAATCTTTGCCTCCGTGATTCATTTAGAAGGAAATGCTAGATTTCACTGCAAAATATCGGCCAATAATAACACATCACACGCGTCAACCCTGGACAATTGGGCACAGATAAAAGCTGTATAAATGACAGTGAAACGAACCTTAATCGTCTGAAGTCTTCACCTGTTTGACACTACACAAACAACAGTACAACTTCTGGCATGTTACCACAGAGAGGATCAAACTGTGACTCAGCACCCTGACAGCACAACAATCTGCAGTTTCATTGTTTGCTGCAACTTGAAGACATGTCCCCAACACCAAGGATGGTGCTGATATTTTTAGGCTTCCCAATGAGCCATGACAGTGTGACAGTGAATCATCATTCATTTTATTATTTACACCTTTATGTCGGCATATTTGTAGGCATACACTTCTTGTTTGAAAATGCAATATCAAGCAAAATTCACATTTATAATGTCAATTTAGTGTCCAACAAGTTTGCAAAATCACATCAAATGAAGTCAAAGACAGCATTCATATCTAATTTTACATTTAAGAAACCTTTTGCCGCAGCCTTGCAAATAATGGCTCAACAGTAATGGTAAGCTACACAAAGGACATAATGTGTGTTTACATTCAGCAAAGCCAGAAGTAGTATGAGTTGGAGGGTGGTATAGAAAATATACATGTAGCTGAGCGTCCACAGCCTCTGTTCACTAACATCAGTGACAATTACTGGGTTTTTTTCCTGTTATGTTAGTGGTCTTTCCATAATTTTGTAGTTTGAGTTTACATTTGACAGATTGTTATATATTATAATCTATTATATTATATACTTTGTTTATTATTTGCCCAAAAGCAATTGCCATCATGATTTTGTTCAGACACTAATTAGTTATGTGACTTTGACACAACAGGCAGGATTAAATTATAAGCAACAAAATCACTTTGGTTATGTTTAGGAAAAGATAGGGAGTCACATATTAATGAAGTGCTCCCAGTTATTGATTACTTTTTTTCTATAGCTCATTAAACCAGTACCATGATCTTTCTCTGTAATGTATCTGACAAATGAGATGTATTGTGCATTATTTGTTAGGAGTGAAAAAATGTATTGCGATAGAGGATATTGGAGGGAAAACCCAGCAGCTTTGTAGTTCTGTTAATTACACATTTTGTCCTGCTGATGCTGATCTGGTTTTCACCGATCTATATTGTTACTTAGTATATAAATTGGGCTCAGGACGCTTATTATTTCAGTATGAGGATTTTTTAATATGTATGATTGAGGGTGTATCATATTTAAACTTAAAACATGGCTTGTTTTTGACCAGTTTTCTCAAACAGAATATGAGGCTACAAGTCTCAAGGTGTTTGTGGAACTAAGAAAGGATTATCTATTAAAAGCAGTGACAGACTGAAACCAAAAGGACACGATGTTCTCCAGTGTGTGTGTGTCGAAGCTGCTGCCCACCTCGATCTATCACAGGGCTGCCGATGGCTCCCAGGAGGCCCGTGCACCGTGCAGCCCCCGCACCATGATCCCCCCCACACACACACACACACACACACACACCATCCACCCACTGCCTCCACCACCATCACCACCGCGCTGTGAGTGACAGGCATCCTGTTCCGCCTGACTGGAGTCTCTATCTCCGAACCCTCAAGGACAACTAAGAGGACGTATTGTCATCAAGTCATCTTTCTCATTCCCTCTGCTGCCTCCTCCATAGATGCACATATGCACTCATTCTCTCTCTCTCTGCACGCACACACATAAACAGTGCGACCCGCTCACCTGTAACAGCAGCTACGTGACCTTTGCTTAATGTCCTCGGGTGCCACACCACAAGCCGTTCGCACAAACAACCCTGGCCGCTCCTGCCGCCTCTCATTTACTCCCTTCACTGTGAGTTTGAAACCATCTAGGTGGAGGTTGTTAAGAACCACTTCAGAAAGAAACCTTGAAAGGAGGAAATAAACAAGGCGTCCTCTGTAAACGCTTCCACACAGATCACCGCACAGTCCTGAGCGTCATTGTTTTTCTCACTGTGGAGATGTAAAATCTTTATCTCATACTGTACAGCAGTCTGAGGCGTCTTGAGATGAGAAAGGATCAGCTGTTCCAGAGGGATATTGGACAAGGTTGCTTTTCAAATAAATAACAAGACAGTGGTTCACAGTTATGTCTCTTGGCAGTTGTATTTCAGTACAGTGCCGCATTGTTTACTATGTAACCTTTAAGTGTTCAAATACATTGTTCGGTTTTATAAAATACTGTAATATCCAAAGACATCATTGTATTGTTTTTGGTGCTTTTCTGAGTGGTTTCTGTGCTTCGACACACTCTTAGAAGTTGCTACGCTGTTGGGACAACAGGGAGTCTGTTGCATATAACTGCTGTAGGAAACTTCACATGATGACAGGAAACTCTTTCGAATTTTGAGATCATAAAAAGTGATTTCAGAGAGCTGCGCAGTCCTTCAAAGGATGACTAGATTAACGACGACAGTTTCTTCTAATACGATAGATTTAGATGACAAGCTGAGAGTGGAGTCAAGCTAGAAATGTTATACTAGAAGTAGTTATTTTGGAGAAAGTTGTGGCGTGAATATAAAAATCAGTCCTGAACAGGTTTAAGTGCATAGTTGCTCCAAAACAGTATTTTCATATTCACAGTGAACAAGCCACATAACCTAGGGCACCATTTTCTATAAACTGTAAATTCTCTGACATCTGACTGGAAGATCTTGACTCACTGTCCACTTACTTGTTCAATAAAATGTCATTTCTATTTTCAAATAAAAACCTTTTCCACTTCAGCTTTAATGTCAGAGCGGTTTCAATAGTTTCAAATATATTAAGTCTTTGTGACCAAAGTAGTTACACAGCGGCCTTTAAGAGTCTTGGTACTGAGAGAAGTAATATAAATTGGAGCCTCTCCTATGTGCTGGCCTTTTATCTGCCTGTTCAGTGTCATATGGGAGGCTAATTAACTTTCACACTATATATTTTTCAATGGTTTTGCAGCCAAGTTGACAGTTTCTGTGAATTGCTATTTAGAAATGGTATAAGATAAGTGAATTATGACAACTCCCCTTTAAATCATGCATATTTTAACATAAATGTACGATGTAAATAATGAGAGTCAGCACAAAAACAAATTAGAACGATCATCATCATTACAGTGAGGCAAAAAAAAAAAAAAAAGTATGTTGTGTTTTAAAATCTTCCCCTTACTGAGACATAAATCACACTGCACATTTCCCAGTGTACTGAAGCACCTATAAGCATCAAAAGAGGCTATTAATTTCTATTTTCAGTATGGCAATTATCGTGCACAGCAGCAGCTTTGGATATTGAACCAGTTGAAGTCAAACTGTTGTAATACATTATTATCTATTTCAACTTGGTGCAGTGGGGAGATTCTCACCGCTGGATTTTCATCAAAAGTGATAGCCTGCTGAAAATGTAATTCACTGTTTTAGTATAAATCAATAAGTCTCCAGAATCTGTTCCCCCATTCCAGCTTTATGTTAATATAAAAGAAATGCTCAAATAGAACTTTAATTCACCACACAGACTTTCAGACTGTTTAATGGCCCCAATTTTATCCATAACTGCTCAATTGACACTTAAATTTCAAGCCCATCTTAATTTGGCTTCTCCTGACAATTTTAAGTTCAACTTCTCTTTGGAGCCAAGGCTACTGTGACCCACGTTAATGGAGATTTATAAGCGAGTACCATTCCAACAGTGATCCTCTATTAAGAATTATATCCCATTTGATAATTATTACACTCTTCTCCCTCCACACAAAAGAAAAGTCTTTTCTGTATGTGATGCAGCGTATTTAAATGCATATAAGGAAGCAGAAACCAAACATGTTAAATACTGATCGTGTGATGGTGAAAGCTAATTTTGTGTTGGAGCTTCAGAGGACAGTCAGATGTTTCAGATGAGGGATATAAAACCTGATGGACTCCCGTCAGAGTGTATTCATTAATCATGCCTCTCATTGGCGAGTCTCTGATTTGCCACCGAGACAGATGAAGATGAACTCAGCAATATATTTCTCATCATAACACAACCCTCACATAAATATTAATAGCATATTTTCAGCTGGTGGGCATGAATCATTTTTCAGACAGAGGCTCTTAAGAGCCATCCATGCATGTCCATGAACAGTACATAAGCAGCACAGTCCTGATAAACAACACTGCTTTAAGGCAACAGCGAGGAGACGGCTGTAACTGTACGAGACATTCAAAAGGTCTTTATTTTACTCACTTTAGGCTCTTTCTGTCAATACACTTTCTTATTTAACTTCACAAATATTATTGTGACTGTTATCACTGATGGCAGCTTGCTGATGGCAGATGCTGTATCTGAGAGTTTTAAAGATGACCCGTCACTACTGTAGCTGTTGTGTCATATGTCTTATGAAAATTTATTCCTCGTATTTAATTTTTTTGTTTCGTTGTTTTCCATTTCCAGCATCATCATGTGACTGTTGCATGCATGTATTGTAGTATTTTCAACATAAACCTCTGTCTTCATAGGACACAACTTGCTTATGATTCACGATTATTGATTTTATGGAATGTATAATTATTACAGTTTCATACAAACGTCCTGTTGCAGATCATGAATGTTGATTGTGTAACTAGTTGATACTGATGGAAGGACGTATGCAGCCTTTTAAATGTTTGAGATGAGTGTATGTACTGTTTAAAGGTTCCCTTCTGGTGACAAACACGCAGCTCTTTGAAGCGTTTTCGCAGCTTTCAGCTCATTGTTTTGGTTTTATAGCCCACAGTCCTTTGCCGCAGACATTTTACTATCATTTGGTACAAACCAGTGATAAATACGCCACAGCCGCAATAGTGTGTGGTTCTTTCTGTTAATTACAGGTGTATGACCATCAGTACAAAGCCGTGGTGGATGGAGTAGAGAGAGACGGAGTGATGGAGATTGACCCAGGGCAGCGCGTTGAGATCTTCAGGATGGGAAACGGCAGCGAGGAAGTACTTGAGGTGCACGACTTCAAAAACGTAAGTTAAAGTTGAAACAAGGCCATGTAAGCCTTTTCTGAAAAACACTTCTCCCAGGAAGGATTAAAACATTCATCATTTGTTGAAACCATATTTTCCTCAACAATGTTTTCTCCCTGAAAATAGGTGTGACATGCATTTGAAAAACTAATATAATATAGTAAAATGTTTGCACTAAATCACTAACTGCACTCCTTGGCATTATGTGTTTGAGTGCACATGCTGCAGCCTTTAAGGAAAGGCTTTTACTGAAAGACCTATTTCTGCTAATTTACAGTTAAGTCTTTGCACTACAGAGACAAACAGCCATTAAAAATCTCATCTCTAAGTGTTTCTCACACCTTTTCCACTGCAATTTTGTCTCCAGCAGACCTCATTAACTTACCTTTCATTCCTAAATCCTCTCTCGAGTGTGCAGGAGGTTGCACATGCTGCACCTCGGAGAGGGAGCGAGCTTTTTGACTGGTTAATGAATGCTCTTATTCTCAAAACATGATTCAGTTGGGAAATGTTGTGGGACGCTACTTGTTGAGTTGATGTTGTTTTTGTTACAATAGTGTTTTTGTGACTCTAAAAAAAAAATTGCTCCATATAATGGAAACCCAGCTCAGTGCTGGAAAACTTCTAACCTCTGCAATCAATCTCTCCATTTCTTTCTCGCTTCCTCACCAAGCACCACTATGTCTGTTTGTGCCCCACTTACCCACACAAACACATGCATAAACACATGTGCCTGTTGCTTGTTCCACTTCCTGTTAGTGAAGCACAGCCCCTAAGGAGATTTGTTTGAGTCAGTGCTCCACCATGGAAGACGAAGAAACAAGCGAGCGAGCAGAGTAATTCAAACCTTAGTGATTTTTTTTAAGGGAAGGAAACCTACACAAAAACAATAGGTTGCGCTAAGTGGTAGCTTGTGTGCTGATGTTGAAATAGATTTTTCAGTACAAAAAAAAAAAAAAAAATGGGCTGATGCATGTTGTTACACAGAACAAAGCCACCTCTAAAACAGTCTGCATCAAGCCTGAGGGCTGTGTGAGGAATGGAAAATGAGGGGATTATGCCACCAGGTCAGTGGACCACAGGCAAAATCCACCCACTTTTGTTTCCAACCAACAGTACTCATTTTAAGAGAGAAAGGGAAAAAACTAAGACACACGCTGTGAGAAAATCAACAGGGAAAGTTTTACATTTAAATAAAGTCATAATAAATATCCTTCACAAGTGAACAAAAGCACATTCAGGAAAACCAGTCTTAAACTTGCTCTGAAACTTTAGTTCAATAAAATTAGTGTTACAGCATAAATTTGTGTCACACATAAGGAACGCTACGATATAAGAAGAAGAAGAAGAAGAAGAAGAAGAAGAGTGGAAGGAACCATAACAAATTTGGATTAGGTTTAGTCATAGTAAGACAAGGAAATATTTTGTTTGTTGCTTGGTGCTGCATTTTAGTCAGTTGGAAGAACAAAATCAAAAATGTACCTTCTGTACACTAAATACATATTTACAAGCACTAAATATTTCAGTATTATTCCAAAAAAATATAATATTCCGACTAGGCTGTTAACATGAACAAGAATGTTCCACTAAAGTCGGGTTTACATGCATATTCTCATTCAACATCAACATGACATGCGTCCTGCTGACGTACAAACAATCCTTCGTAATCTTCCGCTCAATTATATTATATTATTATTATTAATATTATATAATATATATAATATTATTTCCCTACATATTACATCTGGGTTTGATCCCCTTGGACTCAATTTCTCAGGATGATTTCCATCCTGGCCAATCAGCGAATGGTGGGGAGGCGGGTGTTAACGATGACGTCGAATGTGCAGCATTTGTGTTGTAGTGTAGCTGGTTGTAGTTTGGTAATGGCAGCGGAGACTGAAGTGAAGGAAGTTATTCAATCCGTTTTGGCGAGCCTCTCAAATATTCAGCTATTGAAGTCGGAGCAAGAGGAATGTTTAACCAGTTTTATTGCGGGCAAAGATGTTGTGGCTTTACTCCCCACGGGCCTCGGGAAAAGTCGTATTTTTCAGTTAGCTCCATCAGTGGCGAAGGAGTTGGCTGGCCTGAATGCTAGCAGCGCAATATTACGTCACGACCAAACTTTAGCGATTGGGTAAAATCAGATACAATCTTTTCAAACTTCAACAAAGTTCACGCCTCTTGTCTGAAATCGGTTCTCAATGGAGGAATGCCAGACCCCCTGTACGATAGTATGAAGGTTTGGTAAGACCAGGCTAGTTCTAAATGTTTATGTCAACCAAATGAAGCCATTACAACTATACTCACTTAAATGCACTATAGCTTTACAAGCCTTATGCTTCATCATCAGGAATAATGTTACAGACCCAAACAATGTTACAAGCATCACATGTTGACGCAGCGGCCATATTCGCACACACAAAACACCAAAGCTGCAGCCAATAACTAATAAAGAAACTTACTTTTGATGATTAGATCAGGAGAGGATGTGGCTTGATCACTGAAGAACAGAGACAAACAGTTCAGTCTGGGTGATGCCCTGATCAACTCTCTCTCTTTCAACAGCACAGCTTGTTCCAGGTAATGTTAGGGTGACATGGGGCTCATACGTATGTGTTATTACTTGTCATTTTTTGATATGCTCCTCATGACTGTACTGTACTGTGACTTCATGTCACATCAAAATTCAAAATGCTATCATTAAAGCCCAGCGGTTGGTTTGTCCATCCTGGGATGTGAAAAAAAAAAACAGTCATGAATATTATATTCAGTTTCTGCCAACAGAGACTGAAACATTACCGTAAATGCACTGCCCATCAAAATATCTGACCTACCAGGTAACCTAAATAAGAAGCAAGAACATTTGCTGTGCAACAGACATCACAGGTCTCCAATAATACCAATACTACAAACAAATTAAATTGCACAATCATACTCGTAGTTAAATCTACGGGAAGCTTTAGAGTCATTTTGTTTCTCAGCACTGCGAGCTTTGCTGCCATTTCTTCTTTGTTGCCTCTCACTTTCCACCAGGCCTACAGACCATTTGTCTGCTTTAAAACACACATAACAGCAACCAGATATTGCCAGCTCCACCAGATTCGGTTATGGTGGACCCACACAGCAGCAGCAGCAGCTGTCAGTCATCTTGTTTTAGTAGCTTTCCTTCAGATGGCGTTTTGCCTGAAGCTCAAACCAGCATCCATAAATCACCATATACGTTGGTAGAAACAGCTGGTGACTGCAGCCAATCTGGAACAAGTTACATGAATGTCAATACAACATGCTTTGTTTCCCTAAATGATTTTGTTTACTTTTTTGTGCTTGTTTTCCAACTCTGTTGCTCTGACGGATTCTCTACAGTGTAACTGGGAACCTCATCCTCATCCATCCATGACTTCAGCCATTTTAATATCTCAGTCTCATGCTTTAATGGTGCTTAGATTCGGGTACTCCACTCTGATGCTCAGATATTCTGGACTAATACCAAGATTTAGTGATTAAACAAGGATTTATGGAATTAATTAGAAAACGTATGGAGCTAAAGACGGTTACAAACAGACAGCATGTTGATTAAATTATTGTGTGTAAAGGTGTGATATTTTATGCAGATGCTACTTTTTAAACATTTTTTTTCTGCAGTTTAAAGCACATTGATTTGGATTGTAAATTATTTAAATAAAAGGGTTCGAAAAGGAGCCTTAGTTATATAAAATTATGTTGATAATATCAAGACACTAACCAAGCTAATGTATGCTGACAGGACAATACTGAACGCAGTTGTTGATATTCTCTGTCCTTTATAGAATAGATGAGCATATTGCACATGGATGCACCAAGTGGATATTTTATCATTGTGCATTTAAATGTTATCACTTTTCCATTTCTCATCCCTGTGTTAATGTGTCTGTCTTCATTTTCTGATTGACCAACCCCAGTAATTACTGTATCTCATCACAACATTGTCCCCTCCGCTTCTGCTGCGGCTCGCCACTGCAAAAGAGCCAAATTAAACAGACACTCATCACAATAAAGCCTGGCACAAACATTATGCTTTTGTGCTTGAGACCATTATTGCCCCATCCTTTTTCTGCACAGATGAAATTACACGCGGTAGATTATGACAGGCATCACTTCGTATCACGTCGTTTGCGGCTGGTATCTGGTTTTCCGAGTGACAGCGCCACAGAAAATGTGGAGAAAAAAAAAAAGAAACCACGCATGGTCACGTTAACCGATTCAAAGGAGACGTCACTGCAATCACCGTGTTACTGTAATTAAATTTAGATTGAATCAAGTCCATTTCCATGGTACACTTTTCACTTGATACAATTCTAAAGCAGCCGTGGCAGTTGTAGATCCCGCCGTCTGTTCTCATACAGTGTGCTGAACGAGCAGCTCTACTCTGCAGAAAATAAATTGGATACAATCTGAGATACGGAGAGGCTTTCAGACTTATTCCGGCTGAATATCTTAGATTATAACACAATGGCAGCGAGAGAGAATTAACAGATCTTTCTTGCCTACTGAGGCTCTGTGTGTCAGACTGAATAGAGCTACAGTCAACATGGTGGAAGATCATCAGTGGAGCTGAAGAGAGCGACTCCACACTTGACTGCACAGATTAGGAGAGTGACAGGGACCTATGACTGCCTAATTCAAATGGGGTCATCCTCTGTAGAAAACACTTAATTCTCAACAATGTCACTTTGCTCTCCTGTGCGATATATTCTGCTATCTGCTGTGAAGTATTGTACATCCACCGAGGAACACCCCCGTCTTTTTGCTTCCATTCAGCTTGAAAGCAAAAGCTATGCTGCGAAGGGCCAAGCAGTCATCAATTTTATACCACGCTACGAGGAAAAAAAAAAAAAAAGATCAAAAACACACCTCTTCTCACTCATTAGGTTTTAACTTCTTTGACTTTTTTAAGAGCTTTGATTATCAGCAAAAAGCTGAGCATTTTTAAAACGGCCATCATAGTGCTTTAGGGATACCCACATCACAGAAAGCCAATTAATGATACATATATCTGAATTTCTGAGTATCCCCTCATTTCTTTTTCTTTTTTTTCCTCTCAAAGGGAATCACTGGGATCCGGTTTGCTGAACATCAGAGGTGCTACATCAGGACCCAAACTAAGAAGCTACCCACAGTAGCAGAGGTGGAGGCTGAGGACACGGCACGACTGGTACGCCTCCTCCCTCGTCTGTCTGTACCCCAGACTCTCTGTAGTCCTACAGAGGCTGTCATGCATATTGTAGAGATAACCAGAGTAGAGCTCTGTGAGCGCCACACAAATCCTCCGCCTGTCCATCTTATCCTATCTCCCCCACCCCTCTCTCACTGAAGAGTAAACTGTGGTTTGTGGTGCCTGTGAAACTGCCAGAAAGCTGCCCACAAACCCGTAGCGTCTTTGTGGCTCACATCAAATGGTGTTCGCTGTCAATCTTGAGCCAATATAAATTTTTAATCATCTCCTCCAAAGGCTCTACCCAAATAGTCTAAAGGGGGAAGGGTGCGAGAGAGGTCTGAGTGGAAAAAAATAAAATAAAAAATGAAAAAAAGATGGTTTCTTTGTAAAATTCACAAGGTTCCCTCTCTCCAAGTTTAGAGCGATTCTCTGGGTTCTTATAGTTCAGCAAAAAGGAGTGGAGGAAATTCAGTCAATCAAAATTCCCAATTTTTTTGTGTCACAGTGCAATTCACAGAGTGGGCCGTGTGTTGAAATAGAAAATCCCTCTCTCAAATGTCTCCACTGTGCTTGCATGCTCTCATTTACATTTCACATTGTAGATGGGAAGAAGTGGCTGGCAAATATCTGACGCTCATCGCTTTCTGCTTCATCTTAAAAACAGAATAAAGCAGTCGTTACTCCAAGAAAACCCAGTCTCAGTTTTAACTTTATAAGAACACAAGCTGTTCCCCCCACAAAAATATAAACACGGTTCTGTTTTCTTGTTCCCCTCATCTTCATCATGTGTGATCCACGCTTAGAGATACTAATTGCCCAGGCAGCACCATATGTCTATGCCATTTCTGTCTTCTTTTGTGTACTATGAAGCCTAATTGGCTTAATTTACAGCTCCAAAGTGAATCATTTAAGTCCCCAAAATTGAGTAGGTCTTAAATCAGTAGTCATAGGAACCCTCATTATGACTGCCATGAGTAAAATAAATGATCCTACCCCATGTTCAAACAAATAAAGCTGTTTTTTTTATGGCGCGGTTTACATGAAGTCACAACGACCTGTCATATTAGCAGTGAGCCTTGTCTTGTGAGACGACACTGAAGTACACTTAGCAAAGAGCCTTGAAACAGCCAGCTAAGAAGAGATAACCAGGATGCCAGACAGGCCTCCCCGTCTTAACTACTAATGTGTTACACTGGGTGGAGAATACATAATTTATTACCTGCATTTCATTCACAGGCAGCGCTTGTTTTGAGCATTTGCTCTGCATGCTACTTATAAAGGAGGTGGTTGAGGTTGATGAGGGGCACAATCACGCTTTGCATCCCAAGTCCTGTGTGTGATGATTTCAAACAATAAAGGCATTTTGGTGTATTTTCTATTATTGTTCTTATTGTATAGGAAAAATAAACTATGATACAATGAGTTGGAAAAACAGCACGTCCGGGAGGATTCAAAGCAGCTTCCAGGCGTGTCTGAAAGCAACACAACCTCCTCTCCACCACGTACCCTGGAAAGAGAACCTGTTATAAAAACACACAAATAAAAGGTGACACCTCTGGTCCATGACTTCCTACTAGGCTCTTATCTTTCACTCTACAACAACTGCGAACATGTGTGTGTGTTAGCTCAGGTGAATGTAAAAATCATTGAGTTAAATGTATCAGTAAAAGTGACGAGAAATGTGTTGCCCTACATATATTTTATCACAAATGTACTTGAGGAAGTAAGCGACATATTTCAAACAGGACTCAGCACATGTAATCTGTTACCGCCCACCACTGCTGTTATCATATTCAACGGCGGCTCCTTATCCGTCCTCTGTGAGAACCCACCCACGTGTGACCCCGCCGAAGATCAGCACAAAGTTCATCCTCAGGTAGTGAAACACATGAAGCTCACAGGAGGAAAAGCCAGGCACTAATGGTTCCCAGCTTAACCCAGCCGCGGGCGTTTAGCAACGAGGGCTCAGAGCAGCCTCGGCAGGCTTTAGAGCCGAGGTGAAAAACAATAGAAAAAATTGCAGGAAAACTGCAAGCAGCTGATAAGGAAATGCAGCCCCTGCGAGGGAAAACCAGGTGACAAACATGAATTGTTTGCCAGGATTTTTTTCCTCCTTTTTCAATTTGCCACCTGTATGAAACGTCTGAGGGAGTAATCCCTGAGCTTCATTCCAGTTCCCCTAGACTGACACCGAAATCGCCATCCACCCCCCCAACCCCACAACGCTTGTTGTCAACTGATGCTGCTTACGCCATTAAACAGCCACTTAATATGGATGGCTAAAGCTCAGCCAGCAGCCCAAAACCTCCCACTCACACAACAACTGCAAACAGAAAAACAGCAGAGGACGTGAAGCGCACGGTTTGTTTTGTCTCACGTTTATCTGCATTAAGATATGAGCTCATGACAGGGTGACCAGTGGGACTCTTCTGCATCCAAAAACTACAAGCTTCATATTCTGACTGAATATATAGCCTCCCTGGTGAAAAATAAATATGCTGTGTACTAAAATTTAGCATACTTTGTGTACTTGAAGCATGTAAATAATAATATTACACTAAGCAAAGAGTTATTACATACAACATATACCAGTGTGCACATATATTTCAACCTATTTTATACTTCAGATTTATTTTGTTTACCTTTAATTGGTGAAAGAAAAGAATGAAGTTCATTCTTCAGGGAAACATGTCCTGAATGTGCATATGACCATAAACTCTTTGAATCTTGAATCTATATGTTTTATGAAGACTCTGTGAGCTCAAAGCCATGGCACAAGTGACGCACCAAAATCTGGCAAAAGAAGAATAACAATAACATAAGTGATGTTATGAGGAATCAGAAAGTGTGAATAATCATGACTATCATTTATCATAATTTGTCCACACATTCCACATCTGCATGTCCATATGAGATAGTTTACCGCGCCCAAAAATGCATCAAGGTGCATCAAAAAAAAAACACCTCGACAGGAGCTGCAGTGTCTGCTAATAATATAGTTTAGACATCTGTTCATCAACTGGCCACATTAAGATGATCGTTAGCAGACAACGATCATGAATGCAAGGATACAATGTGGTCAAGATACAGTGCAGGTCTTGAAATTCATTTGTCTTTTCATTCGTCTCTCACATTTTTGTTTGAATTAGGAATGGCGAAATTAGTGCGTTAACGTGATTAATCAACGGCCTGAAATGTGCTGCCAGAGGTCATGAAGCAGAACTCCATTCATACAAACCAGTAAACTATCAGTGCAGTTGTAACAATCTGAATCTGTCCAAGCTTCTCCTGTAATTCAGCAAACAAATAATCCACCAGAGAGCATTGTTAAAGTATTAATTTGTAACGTGAAATGGAAAATTGTACTTTTTGGAAATATAAAAAGTATACTAACATCACACTTTCACACTAACACTTTTAACACACTTCAAAATAATTTTACTATTACTACACTTTGTAGAAATAAATTGTACTAAAATATACTTTCAGTGAAAGTTATGTGCAATGTCAAAAGTGTACATGTTTGGAATTTGTTTTTACACATATTTTTGATATTTTAAAATGTATGTTCAAAATTGTCATTGTAACAATAAAAGCATATTTTAAAAGTACACACGTTAATACCACTGTAACACTGTAATATTAGGTTTGAGTGTATTTTAAGTTACATTTAAGCCTAATTATGAAGTGAAGTTGTAAACTACATTTACTTACACACAGCTCAAAATTTCATGGGTTTGCATGCATTATTATACTGAACACTTTCCAAAAGAATGTACTGCAGTACAAGTGTTAAATACTTCACTTCTCTTGTATTTGTACAACATGTCTCTTTTGCAGAACAGTTAATGCGTCCTCAGAGAAGGGTTAGATAACACTGGACAATGCCACAGAGCTAATAAACTAATCACAATCTCTATTTGATACTCTCACTTTGTCTGTTCCCTTAAAGGTCAGCACTGCCAAGACAGTTTGCCATTTCTCAGCAGCACAAATTTGCATGTCAAAGTTCACCAAAGTCAAACTGAAAAAAGGGGGAAAAAAAATACTCTTCCCCCACTTATAAGTGCATTGGGGTGATTTTTCTTTTGTCAAATTTCACTGTTTTTATTGCCTTCAACTCTCAACCAACCATTCAACAAGGACGACCAACTGGAGAGCCAAGAAAAAAAAACTACTGTCATAACAACTACTGATGTTTGAGAAGTCAATATTTTGCTTTGTAATTAATGTCACCTGAAGACAAAAAAACAACATATTTTCTAATAGTTGCAATTAATTTGCATTTTACTTACACAAAACTAGACAGAACACATGAAAATTACCACCCATGGCAAACATCTTATCTCCTTTTTTTTTTTTTAAATGGTATTAACACTCCCAATACATTTGGTATTTTACATTATTTAAAGCACAAATTAGAACAGAAATAAAGCACAACTAACCCTAACAAGTCATTGGGAACAAATTGATTGACAAAGCAAAAAGAACGAGCGACTGGAACAATTGTCATATCTCACCTGTGAGATATGACAAAAAGGAAACTTCTAGGGTCTGCAGGGACCTCAGTCAGTAGGATGAGGGTTAATCAGGTGCCAGCTCTCTCATTCTAAGTTACTTTAAAATAGGTGTCAAATAAAATCCACCACCGCCTACTCTGAATAATGAAACCCCTCCCTGTTATCTACAGTGTGCGAAAGCTCTCGGGTATCATGAGGAAATCTTTGTTGATCTCTAGGCAAACATAGCACCACGTTAAACAATGTGTCATGTAGACAGTGCCCCCCCCCCTTTGGGATACGGTGGCAGAGGGTAAATTCATTAACTACAACACAACTGGTGTATAATTAAGTTGTGCACTGTGGGCGAAAAAAAAAAAAGCACACATGCATCAGGAGCAGAAAACAAAAAAAACATCATTCCCAAAGTCCAATACTTGATAAAAAGTTCCTTGTGTCTTAATAATATATCATTTGTCAATAGCAAAAGGGAAAAGCCTTTCAAAAGAGTGTATAAACTGGAGGGCTGTAATCATGTTGTCTTTGTGCTTGTCAACTGGCATTTAGAAATCCCTGCTCCATGCTAAAACGCTGACCTTTACCACTTCCCCCAGGCCCGCTCCTGCAAGTTATTGGAGCCGTTTCTCAACTGTGAAGGCAAAGTCATGTTGTGAGCCCCGTGCCGTGACCTCCATTTACTTTCCAGAGAAGACTCACTTGGCTTCAGCGGTTAAGAGGTCCAATTAGAGAGTGCTGCTTTTTACTTTAATTTCTGCGACCACATGAACGGTGAGCGCACCAGCTCGTTGCCAGATCACCCCCATCACCCCAAACCCGCTACACCCATCCTGCGACTCATTAGTCTACAGGCCGGTGCTTAAAAGTGTGTGTCAAAAAGCTTGGGCTAAACATCTCCCGTGCCTAAACACAAATCTTTTGACGTGTTGTGAGCACCGCACCCTCTCTGCAGGTCCCACTCTGTCTCTCGATGTCAAACAGGAAGCTGCGTGGAAAGCAAAACTGTAATTCAAGTGAGAGTGACAGGGGTGAACATGAGGGAGGGGGCACGACCCGATATAAATGATTCTTGCTCCCGCTATAGCCCCAGGATTCTACGTCAAGCTTAACTAATGTGCAATTAAGCTTTAGACTGGGAGAAAATCACCTTGTAAAAACATTTGTCAAGTGAACTGTTTTTCTGTTCTGGCTTGCTAATTAACAAGCGAATGGGAAGAGGGGTTTGTTTGTGTGTGTATTTACATATACATGAAGAAAATAAATATCTGCACTGTTAGGGGAGAGCATTACCAAATCCCCTTCATATGTCTCTATTAGACAGCACTGACGTGTAGTCCCTATCATTAAGAAATAATAGTTTACTTTACAGCTCATGAACTACAGTATCAACAAATTAAGCCCACTGATAGCGTTGCGTGTCGAGCGGAGCATTGTTTGGGGGGGGGGGGGCAGCGAGGACAGGGAGGGGTGTGGGAGGGGGGAGGGAGCAGAATGCAAGCCTTTATTGTGTCTGTCACGTTAAACGATATTGCAGCCACACTCAGAGTAATGAAGATCACTTCTAAAGTCATTTAAAAGTCAAATCATCACTGTCTGTGAATTTCAATGATGTATAAATGAAAGAGCACGCCGCAGGCTTGAGAGGAGGGCGAGAGAGATCGAGAGGGGGGGTGAGTCTGGGCAGTGGGAGTCAGGAAGCTGCCGCCCTCTCTGCAGGCAGAAAGGTGATAGATAAAAACCACGAGGTTGGATCAGCAGCACGGCTCAGGGGACGAGAAAGCAACACGATACTTTGTGTGAAGCCTGGAGATTTTTGCACACTCTGACATGCTATATTATAAATGTGTGTGCAGGTGGATGAGACCGAGGCCGTGGATATGAAGGTGGAAGACTCCCAAGTGTGGGTTCCTGCCGAGGAGCCCATTGTTAACCCTGCCTTCCTCTTCAGCTCCAAGATCTGGGAGATTTGCCAGGAGCTGCCCATCCACTGGATCCACCCTTCCCCTCTGAGCGGTGAGAGCAGGGGGCATCTCTGCCTCTAAACGCAGACTATTAACACTCTCGCTGGAGGGCATCCCCACAGGCCATGTGCAGGTCCGCAGGGACCGCATGTTTTCCCAACCATAAGCATCCAGCCTGGGCTACTCCAGTTGGGAGACTGATGGTCAGCTGTAGCAGAAGCATTCAGGTCCTTATTAACTCCACTACAGGGAAAAGTCCTACATTGTCTTCACTGTATTTAAAGAATAACTTCAGTATTTTGGATCAATCTTTTTAAATTGTTTCAGTTTTGAGGAATAATGCTTTAACCAGCCACAGAACAATCTACAAGGCCAAGTGAGCAGTGTCATTGCCACTAGCACTGGCTGAGATTAATTATTACTGATAGTATTATAGAACACTAAAGAGAAATTAAAAAACCCTTACCTTTCACTTGATTTCTTCTGTTTGCTGTTGTGTCCAAGTCCCACTGTGAAATCTGAATATCCGTATACTTTGATGAAATACTTGCAGGCAGCCACTGAATTCAAAGACTCCATCCTCATTGTTGAGATCAACTAAAGCCTAGCTACACTTTCTGTACTCCAACACAAGAAACTGTGCCCAGCTGGTACTCATATTTCCATGGATCAGCTCCACATTTGCACCGTCAAGAAGTCAACGCCTGACATATAACAACAAGACTTCTTCAATCAGATTCTGTCATGGAAGGACTTGTGTTGAGTTGAGTGCAGCACTAATGAGGGACAGGTGACACTGATCAGGGCTGGGCACATAAAGACAGGAAGTAAAGCAAAACGTGACACATGAGGAGTGAACTTTCAAAATACAACAAGAAACTGACAAAAAAAAATCCAAGACGGTAATTATAGACCACAAGTTCTCTCAAATAAAAAATATTACATGCAAAATATGTAGGATGAGGAGACACTTCAAATGTTGAGCTCTCATACTTGATCATATTTCAGTCACTGTGTCTAAATACAGCAGAAGAGTACATGCAGTAGTGCAACCACTGCTAGGGCTGGAGCCTATCCCAGCTGTCTTAGGGTGAAAGGCAGGGTACACCCTGGACAAGTCTCCAGTTCATCACAGGACACATAGAGACAGACAACCACTCACACTCACATTCACACCTACGGTCAATTTAAATTAGCCACTTAACCTAATCCCCATGCATGTTTTTGGATGGTGGAAGGAATAGTCAGATTTATGTGCCACTAAAAAAGAAGGATGCTTTTTCAATCACAGCACTTCTGTCACATCTTGATGACATTAGAGCCTGGACGGCCCTGAACTTTTTAAACTTTAATGATTAGAAGACTGAAGTGATGGTGTTTGGTCCCAGTGGCCCCTGTGGACCTCCCCTGTAGACTTGGGCCCCTATGCACTTTATTTCACACCATTTGTTTCCAACTTGGGTTTTAAGATGGACAGTGACTTTAAACAATATCATCAAATAGGTGCAGCTTCTTTTATCTCAGGCATCTGACCAAAGTGAAGCCCTTTCTTTCTCACCAGCACTTTGAAACAGTAATCGGCTTGACTATTGTATTGCTCTTTATTTTGGAGTCTGCCAGTCTTCCCTCTCACGTCTCCAGTTGGTCCAAAATACTGCTGCTCATGTTTTACCTGGAGCACTTAAAAGGGAGCACATGACCCCTGTCCTGGCCTCCCTTCATTGGCTATCTGTGCACTTCAGGGTTCATTTTAAGATTCTTTGATTTGTTTTTAAATCTTTGAATGGTCTTGCCCCTCCTTACCTCTCTGAGCTGCTGCTCGGTGTCTCAGGTCAGCTGATCAGCTGCTCCTGGAGGTATTGAAGTCCAAGTGGAAGCTCAAAGGGGACGGAGATTTTGCTGTTGCTGCCCCTAGATTATGGAACAACCTCCCGTTGCACATCAGGCTTCTTCACTGTCCATTTTCAAAACTAATCTTAAAACTCACTTTTATTCCCTGGCTTTTGACCCAGCATGAGACATTGCTTCTGTTTTACTTTTTTTATTGTTTATTATTTTATTGTTTTTTTACTGTTTTTTTTGGTCTTTCATGGTTGTTAATGTACAGCTGCTGGTTGCTTTTCAAGTGCTTTATAAATAAAGTTGAGTTGAGATTCAAGGGAACGTACCAGAATACTGTTTATCAAGTCAAGGGTTACACAACTTTTTAATATTCTCTTAGGCTCTTCAGCCATTATTCAACTTAAACATGAATAGACTCCTAATAATTAAATATGGTTGTATAATATTCTGTCACTGGTTGTGTACGTGTGTTTTGAAAAGGTTGCTGAAAAACCATTAATGTTTGATAATTTCTGTTATTTCTGATGAGAAGGGGGAAGCCATTTTCAATATTTATCTATTCCCTGCTACTTTTCAACCAATGCCCATAATGGGCATTCAGTGATGATACATATTGTAGTTTATATTTTGTGCCGAAAGAATAAGCAATGAATGAGTAAATCTCAAAAGAAGGCAGAATAAGGGGTCACTGCTTTAAAGAAATAAATCACCTTATTTCACAAAGCCAATGAATTCTATTAAACAGATTGAAGTCACCTCAGTGATAGAGTGTTTCAATAAAGTGTGCAGAAAAAAAAAAAACACAATTTCCCTCTTATATGTACTGAAGTATAAAGTAGTGCAAAATGAAAATACTCAAGTAAACTACTTAAGAAAATCTATGTAGTCATATTCTGTCGCTGCTGTTGGTCATCTCGAGATTTGCTTTTAAGGGATTTTCCTCAAAGGGATGTTTAGGCTTTACTAATTAAGATCTGTGTGAAGTGATTTGTGTGTTAATATCACAGCAGCAACAACGCCATTGTTTGATAAAAGCATGAAAAAGCTTGGGATGAATTCCAGCGTATTCCTCCAGAATGTCAAGCCGCTGGGAAAATAGAGCGTACGAGCCAAAATGCACACTAAGAGCTTTACTTCAAAAAATAAAGGAAACTGTTGCAAGCGCTTAAACATGTCCCCTCTTTGCTGCACTCTCTCAGATGCCGAGGTAGGAAATGTGGACGCACCCGGCGCAGAGGTCACAGGTCAGCGTTTCGCCCGCGATGTCCTGGACCACCCTGCTGTCAACGACTATGTAAGTGGGCCCCTCTCAACCAGGCAGGAACGACAGCACGAGATACAGTGGAGCCACTTCAATCAGCTCCAGCCCTGCCTCGACTCTTTCTGCATATAAATCGCTCACTAATTGATGTTAAAACTGACTTTGTGCACCAGAGGGCATAGCAATTGCTCTATATATCTGTTTAAGTAAGGCCAGTTCATTGAAGACTCCCTTAATGTCTCTCCATTAATTGAGAGGAATATCCAGGCTTTCAAAGGCAGAAACTTGTGCCTTAAAGCGCCCGTTAGTTCTTTTTCTTCCCTTTTTTTCTCAGGCACTACAAAGGAGCACTTTCAAGGTCACTCATTGCTTCACAGATAAGTTACATTTATTAATAATGCTTCAATTATGGAAGCGTATAAAAATGATTGAAAAGGCCAAGAGGTTTATTTTGGTGTACTGCATGTATACTGCATGTCAATACTGTGCAGTTAATCATTTCTGTGGGAAAATCATATGAAGCGGTATATTGCACAAGAATGATGCACTCACACAGATACAAGAAAAGCACAGGTGTCTTTGCACAGGTGCAAAGACATCCCACTCACACACACTCAGCACTTGCGGGTGAATAGCCACTAAAGCTAAATTCAAGGATAATGAGTCCGTCTCCTTCTCAGAGCTGTGAGAAACGGTGAGAGACACGCAGAGAAATGAGACATCCTATAATGTTGACATTTATCAAGCCCGTCCCAGAAACTCCTCAATCCCCGACCCACCCCGCCTCCTCTTTCTTCTCCCTCATCGTCTGAGGCAGGAGATGCAGTGCTGTGCAATTAAAACATACCAGGGGATGAAAAACTCAGCTCTCCTTTTGAAATGTTCTGGCACTATCAGCTGAGTAATGCATACCACCACAATCCATTCCAGCAGCACATCAGGGCTGTGTTTGTGGGTCCGGTGATAACAAAGGCCTTTGTGGCCCAGCAAAGGGCGGCCAGCAGTCTGTAATTAGAAGTCAAAACTTTCGCTCATTCCAGTGGGATGCCTCGTTTTTAAACAGGATCTCATGTAAATGTGCGCTCACACAGTCACACAGTCTGCCAGCTTTCTACCTACAATCTTTTCATCTGAACACTCACACACGCAGATGCATAATAACGTGCATTTATGTGTTTCACATAAGTTTCAGCGCCACAGTTCACAGTTTGCCTGTAAAGCAGAATAATCCTTTCAGTCCTTGTGACAGACGTCAACAGATATATGAAGATGACCTTTGCCCCGGCCGCCGTGTCAGAGTGCGGCGTATATCTGGAGGTGGCCCTGGGAAATTTCAAACTGAATAACTACCATCTGACAAGGCTGAGGGGATGCTACTACTGTCCTTGACCCATAAAGCCTTCCAGTATGAATTGACCTCACACACACATACACGTGTAAACATATTTGGTGTGTGTTTTTATTGTGTGTGTGTGTGTGTGAGACCACATTCAGGGTCAGGCTAGATGGTTGTTCGTGCATTAAAACAGAGGTGCGAAAAGCTGGAGGAATTCAAATCCATGAATGCAGGAGCTATTTGTGCCTCCGCAGAAATCTTTACGCTAAAGCTAAAGCCCATTATCACTCTGGTAAACCAGCAGTGTTTACCGAACTATACGACTATCTCTGCATTCAATTACATCCAATTTCATTGTCATTCCAGCTCACTGTAGAGCACAGTGAGATGAAAATCTGAGATCAGGGCCAAGCGGTGAGGCATTTTTCTGTTGTGACTGTCCTACATGAAAAAAAACATTTGGAATACAAAGCAGGGTGTGAAACAGAAATGTTATCTCTACTGTTTTGATCCCAGAGTGAATGTGACGAGCTCTCTGCTCTGAGATTTAATACCACACGTACTTCAAGCTCATGAAGAGCGGTGATCAGCCTGTGTGAAATAACACCAACAAGTGTGGAGATTAGAGGAGTCGTGCTTTGATTCATTACATCTTATTGAATGGCTGACGCCGGTTTCTACTCTGCAGACTCATTCATATCCATACTCGTATTATGCGCAAAGGTGCCTCTGTATAAGTGTGTGTGTGAGAGACAGAGAGTGTTTGCATGTGTATACATGAGTGTGTGATGAAATCAGATGCAGCAAGGGGGTAATGGCTTTTACTCTTCATTAATGCTGCTTGTTTTTGAGTGACTGCCTCAGATTTCCCAAGGTGAACCATTCTTATCACACCGTGGCGTCCCACTAGAGAGGGCAACTCAAAGCCAAAGTCATTAATATGTACCCAGCGTTTTAAAAGGATAGCTCTGATTAATTGTTTTTAAGGTACGATGCTGCCTATTGGCTGTTTGTTTTGATAAATGCAGAATCATTTGAATAAAATATTTTTTTTCTCCAGATTTCATAACACTGCGGTTTGGGCTGCGAGGAGCAGATAAGATTATCGTTTGTCCATTGACAGCTTTCGTGTTGTTTCCATAACAGATTGTTGCCTGGAAGCTGATGACCTGAGACTTGACTGAAACAATAAATCATTAAAAGACTACCTGTGCTTGTCATAGCAATAAATCAAAGCCATTTATCCTGGATATCATCTGTCAGACCCCGTCCATGTGTTTTTAAGTGTGTAGTTTTGGTCAGTTTATCACATCAAATGCATAGTGTACTTTTTTTCAAGAGCCATGGTGATTTTTTTGTTACATGCTGACAGTCTGCTGGCTGCTGCAGAAAAGAAAACTAATGTGTAAAACCACAACCACTCTGTTTGAGTGCCCACTGACTTGCAGAGCAGATGCAAGAAAAGCCCTCATTCCCACAGTTAATGTGGCGAGGGACTGAAGGGACTCCAGCCATGTGCTCCAGCGGCTCCCTCTCTCTTAAACAATTCCCACACATTTCCTATTCCCTACAGTGCATGTGTTTTGTTTTGCACCACTACATGTAGCTGAGTCACTGTAAGCGCTTTGAAAAGAGTTATGCCAGTTTGCTGTGGATGTGAAGTCATCGTCTCCCAGATCGGAGCAGTTTAACGAGACAGCGGCGGATTGTCTCCGAGGATTCATTTACTAAAAGAGACTGAAACAGTCAAATGCGTACTGAGGGGCTGTTGCTGCCTCGACTTGCACGGTGAGTTAAGTGGCACTTCTCCGAACCCCATTTGGAGTTGCTCTTGATCAAAGGCATGGCACTCAGCCCCCCACGAGTCTACGGGGCATGAACCAACCAGCACAATGGGAAAATCCAAGGGCCATTAATTCTACCCAATTTACCTTTCGTTTGGGTTTCATTTGGCCCCTCTATAAATTCAGAGGCAGCCAGCAAGAGCAAATGAAAGAATCCTTGTTAGGCGATCATTACTCTGCTAATTGCTTTAGGAATGTGCCATGCACTTAAAGTCAAGGTCAGGGGGAGGGCGCCAAGACGTGGGGAGCACTAATTTGAATGCTCTATTAGAGGAGGGGCTGCCATTTTGGTGCAGAGTATCAGCTTCGGTTCGAGGGAGTTAAGAGGTCAGAGATGAAAGGAATAGTGTAATTATGCTGGTAACTACCAATATTAGAGTCCCTTTGATTGAAGAGAGTGCTGGTAGAGAGGCTGCGGATGCTGGATTCAGATATGTAGTGTTGTGAAGTCGGGCTACCTCCGGTATAATAGAAAGGTCAAGGGTATTATATCATGTTTTATGCTCCCGCAGTTTAAATCAAACTCGCTCACTCTCCCCACTATCTTGATCTCTTTGTCATAGTCATCAAGCGTGGCACAACTTTGCATTTCAACAGACATCAATTCTGATCTTTTCATTCCTGTTTGGTTTTACATATATTTTGCTGACCTACAAGGAAAGCAGGCGCATCAATTCACGCCGTCCCCTCCTCTTCTTTTTCTCCTGCTGCTGCCCTTGCCTTGGGAAGACTGGCATTTGTCATGTGTGTGATTGTAACTATTCCCACCGCTGTGTCCTCTGCAGAGAGATGTTGGAATCGAGCTGGATAACCGTCTGGATGACAACGGTTACTGCTGCCAGTACTGTCGCCGTGGTTACCGCTACTGCCGCCGCTACCATGAGCCCCTGGGTGGCTTCAACCCGTGGCCATACTACTACCAAGGTGGCCGGGTCATCTGTCAGATTGTCATGCCGTGCAACTGGTGGATCGCCCGCATGCTGGGGAGGATCTGAGGAGGGTTTAAACTGTTTATGTCCTTGTAGATGCAAATTCTCCTTTTGATAAATATTCCAGACCACTTGTGAGAACAAAGCAGTCCATTGCACACAATCATTATCCAATCTGAAAGTTGGCCCATTGAGTATGAGTCAGTTTAAACAGAATAAATGACATTAAAAGGCATTACTCGTTTACAGCTGCCTAATTTTCTTTGCTTATCTACCTATTTCATATCCTCGCTATTTGAAGATGTCTCCAGAAACAAAAAAGGGCCTGTCTGTCCTAACTTTGTTAAGACTTATTCTACTTATACTACAACATATGGAAATGTACATATAGTAGATCTACATACACAACAAACTCAGTGGTGCTTTCACATTAATCAATCAACTAAATATATATGGTTTGTTTCAGTTGTTTGTGATCAGTGTTTTTTTATTGCTTAAATGAGGGAAAGAAAAAAAAAAAATAAAAAAAAAAGATCTAACTAAATTAGGGGGAGCTTTCCTTACAGGCTTTATGTCTTGGAACTGTTTTTAAGATCATGTTAAACAAAGGAGGTATTCAGTATAATTGAGGTCGCTGTGACCTCAGCTGTCTTTTGTGATGTAGTTACTGTCATCTTATGCTCCATTGTTTTCTCTCTTGTTGCAACCCACAAAATGCTTTAAATAGTGCTACTGTTCAAACAGTTTCTTCTTTGCTGAGGCGATTTTTAATCTGTAACACCACATCTCAATCTGTCGAGCTGGAACAGCTCTCATCTGCAAGTAGCGGATAAGCAAGCGAGATAGGCATTTGCAATTGATGTTCTGTCATAAGAATAACAAGGTGCACAAATGCCCAAGAGTATTCAAGCAATGTGAGATATTCAAAAGTTAAACAGAGAGACAAAAATGGAGTGCTCGTGTTGTCACGGTTTGCTTTGAAGCCCTCTGTATGTTTCCTGAATTTTCCCAATTAAAATTTCATTGTATGAATAATGTGAGTTGTCGTATCATACAAAATAATACGATCTGAAAGCTGCGGGTTTCAATCTGACTCATCCAATCCATACGATAGGCAGACCTCTTTCTCTCTTCTCCATTAGCTCCTTTGCTCATTAGCAAAAACATTTAGTGTTAAATTGACAGGAAAAAAATAGATATGCATGCTTTTATTGTTTTTCACCCAACCTGAGTCTCTTGTGTATATCTGATGTATAATAATAACGTATTGTTTACAGTAATATAAAAGCACATTGCCTGCTAAGTGAAGCTGGATGTTGATTCATGTTGGCTCAGTGTGATAATAATGTCAGTGATATCAATAATATTTGGCAGCTAAATGGATTTTGTGAGAAAGAGGGTGAAACATTACTGTATGTAAATGCTTTATGGATACACTCATAAATGGAGTTCAGAATGCAACCACATTGTTATTTTTAAATCAATAATGTCAATAGCCCAAAGCAACATGTCAAGTAAAAAATAGTGGCATGAGTTAACAAATGCAATAATTGCAAACATACTTCAAATAAACTGACAAGTGTACAGCGAAGCCCCCGGAGGCAGCAAAGAAAAGTTCATAAAATCAGTGTTTATATAATTCATTTCTCACTGCGTCCTGCTTATCACATCAAATGGTTGAGTGTTTATTAAAACAGATGCATACAGTATGCTGCTGCTGTGGTGGAGTCGTTGCTTTGACAATGTTGGGAAAAAGTGTTATTTTTCTTAAGATGCTGTTAGTTGTCTATCTGCCGAAGTCTCTGAGGACATTGAGGACTCTTTTGTGTAGTCGTGAGAGTAAATTGCATGGAAGCCTTGAGAGTCGATGTGAAAGGGACAACTCACCCTGACTAGAGAGGCTGATACAGATATTACAGCTGGATCTCTGAGAGCTCCTCATGCCTGATGGGACAAAAGTCTGATATGAACAATGAAAGTCAAACTTTACAGCACATCATGGAGAAGACCTAGAAAAGATGGCAGACAGTAGCGCTGCTGGAGTTGCTAAAGAGTGCATCTGAGTGTCCTGGTATATAATACAAATCTCAAGAGGTCATTGAAAGCATCTTGAGGAAACCAGTTGAATCTAATCTACAGCTTTTGAAGCTCCATGCATTCAGTTTCAACTTTCAAATAAAATGTACATAATGTGAGTTTGAGTAGATGAAAATCACTTAGTTGACGAGACATTTAGCGATTGCATTTAAAGACTATTTCAAATGTGAGGAGGAAAAGGAGCTTGAAAAAGGATGTTTTTCTTCTGAAAATGTAAACTACTCCAAATCAGATGATGTTTGATTACTAATATTGGGCTGTTTAATACCCCTGCATCTACCTACATATAAACAAAGATTAATTTGCATTCCTGCTGTGTATGATGCAGTTCAATATGTTAGATATGAGCCAAATCTGTGAGTGTCTGACAGTAGACCAGAATGAAAGAGTATATCATTTCAAATGAAGCCCTGCACTATTTTTCACATGCGTTTTAGATGCTGTCTAGGAAAATCCCCCTCCAGCACTTGTTTATCACTGTTTTGATGGGGAGAGGAAACAAGATCGACTACTCTGCAGGAAAAACAGAGATACCGAGCGTCTACCAGGTTGGCACAGTTCAAAGGATTTTGCCTACCTGGCCTGAGGAATGGCCGCTATCACTGAGGCTCACAGGTGAATTAATTCCTTTTGTCACTTATCAAAAAATGCAGTCAAACTTCACTCCCAGCTGCTTATTCTCATTTCAAATAATCTCTTGTTCATTTAGATCAATGAGTTGCTATTCTGGGGCGGAGGAGATTGAAAACCAATGTATGAGGAGTGTCTGTATTTAGATTAGTAACCTCCTCTGCAATCCAGACTGAGGCGCAGGCTCGGCTCAGGACGCATGTATTACCAGTGCCATCTTGTGTGGAGAGGAGTGTACTGCTGCCACATCAAAACCAGGCCTCGTTTTTTTTCCTCACATCCATTCACGTTTCAAAACCACGCCACACCTGGTGTCCTTAAATACATCTGCTTCTCAGTGAAAAAAAACCCTCAGATTTTAAAAGTGGTCCATTTAAATCTAACCTTGGCTGCAGCTTGACATGTTAACAGACTGAGTGTGGCTACAACGGCCATGAGACTGCAGTCATCAAGTCCTCTCTGTGATGTTGCAGTCATTCTGGTGACCTGATGGTTAAATAAGCCCTCCCTGTACTGTTCCTGCTACAGGCTGGAGGCACAATAATGTCAGCCGTCATCCTTCAACTGCTCCCACTGTGAGAGGCAGCATGGCACAGCAGTAAACACTCGCTCTGTGTCAGTGGCTGCAGGCGACACAGAAATAGTCCTCGTCTCCCAGGACCTGGCTCTCACTCCATCTTCAGGGTCTCTGCCTCACTAACCAAAGGAAAAGCGGCACAGATGTAACGGCAACTGCATTCATTCATTATTTTGGTAATCCATAACAACCTCCGCTTACCATTCGGCAGGCGATCGATGAAGCGCCTGTTGAGATGTAACGGAGGGTTGTTGGTGGCTGATTTCAGACTCATTTCAAACTAAATGCCCGACTGCAAAAGGCTCAGGAAGATCTAAGTGAAAAAGGTTGTTGTGGTGGCTGTGATTGAACTTCTGGCCTTGTTTATTTATAAGTATATGTATATGTGCATGTGCGTTAACCCTATGGCAACATTGGATTGCGTGGTGCACAGCTGTGCATGTGGGTGTAGACAGAGCTAGGCACAGTAGACAAGCCCTGCTGCCAGACAGCTTCCTCAACACCACCAAAACCTCCTCCTCCTCCTCCCCGACCCTGAACACACACACACACACACACACACACACAGAGTCAATCTAAGCCAACGCAACCTCCAGCACACACAAACACACACTCCCTCCATCCTCACACACAAGCACATCAACATAACACATGCTCCAACGGAATCAATCCAAGTCAGTGTAACTCTAACCCCTCGCCAGCCACACACACACACACACACACACACAATCTCCACTCAGCAAGCTGTGGTGACAGACTCGGCTGTCTTCAGTTCTGGGCATGTCACACGCTAATGTATTCATCCACCCACAGCAACTGGAGAAGCAGCGCTCTTAAGTACAGTCCAATCAGTCTCTGGCCTGCTAATGGCTAAAATCCAGTTCCCTACAGTAGCTTTTTCTCTCTTCAAATGCCATGTGGTCGAATGTCCCTAGAAAACTGCAGCAGCCCAACGACACAACTACTTTGAGACAGGAGCGCTTCATTTTCATTATCTTGACAGTGGGAAATTAATTGACATAGCAAGTAACCCCCTCACAAGCTATTTGTGTCTGAGTTTAATATTGTTTTGTGACTTGTGTGACATTTTATCTGTGCCTCGCACAAATTTCAAAACCAGTGTTTAACTAAAACAGCAAATAAAGAGGATATTCAGTGACAAAGATTTTTTGTTTTTAATTATTACATTTGACTTTTTCTTAAAAATCTACTCTATATTCAGCATAACTGAATTAAAGGACAACCCCAAGACGACAGAAGCAACAAACCATGAGCAGCGGACATCCCTCAACATCTCACAGACAACAGTGCTTCAGGGAAAAGGCAGGGCAGATACAGGATATATATATATATATATACATACACAGCGCCAAAAAAAGCAGCAAATCCCCTCAGACAGATTTCTATGCAAATGTAACCCAGTGTTGATTGTCAAATATTTGCATGTACTTTAACAATAAGTATACATTCAGTGTGTCTTTGCAGACCCAGCGTCCTTTGGCTGATGTGGGGTTGTAAAGCAGCGTTTTACTTCCTGTCTTTAGGTGCCAGAGTGGTTGGAGGTCAGTGTGTCTGAATGTCCTCACTCTGCAGCTACGGAAAATACAACCAATTTAACTGTGATGCCACTCAGGATCAATACAGCTTCATCCCCGGCAGGACCGAGGGGCCAATCGGATCATGGCTGGCCTGAGAGGTCCTTAACAAAGTGGGACAGCAAATAAAGACGGCACAGACTGGACTGACCCGAGAGCAGGAGAGGAGGAGGTGGAGGAAGAGAGGAGCTTTAACGACAGCACTGCTATGTCTTTGCATCAAATAACTAAAAAAAACTTGAGATATGATTTCAAAGACATTGTGGTTGATACATTTGGTACTTTATGCCGTGCACAGAGCATAGCCTCTTTGACTGCGTCACTGCTGCAAAAGATAAAAAGGTATGTCTGCTGAAAAGAAGGAACTGAAGCATATTAAGCACACAACAGAGGATATCTACAATAAGAAAATATAACAAAGGAATAATGATGCAGAACTGAAGAAAATACCAAAGCTTTAGATTATATGGAATGCTATACAAATGAAAAATGTTGGTCTTAAAAAAAACTACCAAATAAGCTTCCTGGTATTAACGTTCATAATATTTGTATTTTCCCTCATGTTTACACATGTAAATAGAAGACAAATTGTGCCTTTTTTATACAGAATTTAGAAATTCACAAAATAAATAAATTCACTATGGCCTTAAAATTTAATCTCAATTGTATATTATTTGTATACATATATATTTATAGATTCATATATATTCCATTTATATAAACAGGATTTAGGAGTTTCTGAAGCAGAGGCCGATAAAATCTGTTTTGTCCTGCGTGTTCTTCCGTTCTTTTTGTGCCTCCAGTCTGCAGCTCCGTACAACAGTTTTGATGTTGGACTGTCCTTGGTTGGAGAGAAAATGCCCATTTCCATGGTTAAACAGTGTTTTAAGGCCAGTAATACAGTAATACAGAGTGAATGCATATTTTTTTTTTGTTTATACGAAAATAAATGAGTAACAAGTTCTTAAAAGTCTGAAAAGCCTTTTAGTCCGTTTTTCATCTTTTCCCCCAGACATTTCCACGAAGGGGTTTGAATTGTTTGAACTTCCTGTAAGGCACTCTTCAATTAAACTGAGATGTGTTTTTTTCACCCACTGGAATGGGCACCAGGACACAGTATCCAAACTTGTATGTGGTATATTAAAAAAAACACACACACACACATCCTCTGTGTGTTCTCAGAAGTCTGATTTCATTGCGCCATTTGGCATTCAGTCCCCAGTTTTGGTTTGTCGCTTCCTCCTCTTGAAATATACAAGTCCAATGAGATGTAAGGTAAGAAAATGACTAACTGGCACATTTGGCAGACAGGGATCCCTGGTTTATCCAATGGCTGTTCTCCTAGGGGGGGTGGAGGTGTTTTATTCATGAGTTTTTTGTATTTGTGTTGGGTTTAAATCTGATAAAAGTGGCTTTTTTTTTAGAAAAACTACAACACTCCCTTGATTTTTAAAATTAGGCACATGGTCACAAAATCTGTGCGTAAACAATAAATCCTGAGGCTGAACTGAGCAACAGATCACTGTGGTACAAAAAGGAAACTTTGAGTCTGTGGTCAAAATGGATTCAGTTGTTGTTTTTGGTTCAGCTTGTGTCCTGTAGCACTAAGCCTCCGCAGGCTCTGCCTTTATCTGGATAAAGTTTGCAGGCAATTGGAGCGACAGCGGCAGCTCCTGCAGGCCTTTGATTCCCTGCTCGGGCTGCAGGGACATCTCCCCACGCACTTCCAGCTCCTCCACAGGGGTCAGGCCCTCGCTGGGGCTGCTGCTCTGAGAGAAATGTCCATTAATTACAGTTTCAGTTGCAGCCTCATAGCTCTGGCTTTGACTGGTATCAATGATCACAGTCCTGTACTGCAGCTCCGCCTCCCCCATCTCAATCTCTTCTTTGTCAAACGTATTTGCCGCCAGTGACGGATCACCGTTCACCATCGACTGGAAGTAGCTGGGGTCCAGCATCTCTTCTTTGACGTGCAGCCCCGAGAGGTCGCTGGATTTAAGCACGGTTGCTATTACGGTGCCAGGCTGCTGTGCCACCATGGTCTGCCCGCAGGTTGTGTTGATGGTGACCAGGCGGGGGAGGCTGTTGAGGTTGGAAGCGGTGGAACTAATGACTCCTGGAGGGGAAGTGCAACAGGAAGCGGTGGGGGAGCCCAGACTGGTGACCAGGAGATGCTGATGGAGGCTGTCCTGCAGGTTGTTGGCTCCACTTGCTAGAGAGGCCGTCTGGATGGTGAGCACGTCTTTACCACCTGCTGTGCTGGAGGGCATGGTGTGCAGGATGACCCGAGGAGGGGAGGAGTGGCAGGAGTCCCCGTTGGCCAGGACAGAGGTGAGGGGAACAGACTGAAGAGAGCCAGGTGACGTCAGGACCATAGGAACTGATGCAGGAGCAGTGATGGCCCTGAAAAGACAAAATGAACTCAATGCGCACTCGTGTTTCTTCATGTTCTCTGACAGAGCTGCTGTAATTGAATATTCAGTTTGTATCTTAGCAAATATAGACAAGGATTATTTTTTAATGGAACCCTATTGAGAAAGTTACCCAGTGCACAGCTATGATCCTAAACAGCAGAATTAATGTCCTTATTAATATAACAAACGGTGTTGTCAGCTGTACTGCAGGAGTTATTATTCTCCTTGATTCCTAACTGCAGACAATGTTTAACTGCTTTAGAAGCCAGATGACTGATAATACATTCTTTATACAGGCGCTACAAAAACAGAGGAACAAAGAATACCAAAGAGTCAGGTCAAAACCTCTCTGACATCAACAACAAATAAACATTAAAAGAATTTTCAAAGATAGCATGTACTGCAGGACGCCTGGATTAATTTGGATTATATTATAGAAGTTTTGCCATTACTGTGTCCAGACGTCTGCATCAAAGGTTTAAGCAAACCGTTTATCTCAATTTATGAAAAGCTGACAACGTTTCAAAACAGAATTGAATTCCCTTTCAAGTTGCTGCCATTAAAAAAAAAAAGGTTGGCGTGAGTTGAGTCACTCATATGATGTGAATTTCAAGGACAAGTGCATTTTGTGTGTCTAAGCTTCTACATTTTGTCAATTTTGAGGACCACAAAAAAAAATAATAATTTTACACCTTTAACACTCCTCTGAAAATACTTTTTGCTCTCAAATCATCATGTGGGTTTGGTATAGATTCTGCACGTTCTTCAAGATATTTGCTGGAACTTTGTTGACTGGCAACTGTGACTTCCTTAAGTACTTTTCCTAATCTGATGCCGGCGGGCTCCTACCTCATAGCTGGATCTTGGACAGTCGACGCTTGGTGGGTCTGCAGCATGTGGACCGGTTGAAGGACATGCTCATTCTCTTCACCGTTAGCTTCCTGGAATAGGTATTCATCATTAGGTTCCTTCTTCATGTGCTTCACTGAGACTTGATGTTGACCGTGGGCCCTCCCGTGCCCTTTGGACCCTCCACGGACCATAGACCGGCCGTTAGTAGATCTTTGGTTCCCGTAGCCGACATTAGCATCGGTGCCTGTGTCTTCATCCTCGATCACCACCAGATCAGCTGGCATCTCTTTAAACTGATAAACCAGCCGCTGCCCCTCCACTTTGGCCAGGATGCCTCTTTGATAGTAGTACCTAGAAGACAACAAAGCTGTTTATCACATCACAGGCCTTATCATAATAAAAAGCCAACATAGCTGTGGAGTGATGTCTTCAGAGTTCAGAGCTGAATGGATGCTGATGTGCATGATGACGGAGCTTCAGAGAATGGTATTCCTTACCTGAGAGCTCTTCCCATGGTCTCGTAGTTCATATCAGGCTTGTTCTTGTGCTTGCCCCACAGCTTTGAAACAGCCTTGGAGTCCACCAGCTTAAAGATGCCTTTCTCCCGTTGTGTCCACTTGATGTATTTGGGACAGGTGTTTTTATCCTGCAGTAAAGCCAGAAGGAATTCCCACAGGTAGATGGTGTTGCCTGCAAATTGGGACTAAATTAAGTCATCTTTTTAACATCCAAGCACATCAGACGTTTATGATGGGGCCTTAGAGCTGTGCATCTATAATGCATTTAGTAATTCAGTCTTCCATAAAAATGCTATATGGTAGCTGAAGGGTTGCAGGAGAAACTACTCTTTTCTAATCACCATTGTTGTGTCAGTTGTATGAGGGCACGTGTGCCTCGGAAGGAAATTAATTATACCGAGCTTGGGAGTAGATAACTGTAATTTGTGAGATGCTTTAGCCAGAAGTGGTTAAAAACAGCAACGCTCCCTGTAGTCACTTGAATCCCAGACACAGTGACAGGGTGATGTATATGTGTGCAGCTGAACCTGCCGTCCCCAGCCCCCTCCTCTTTGTGTGTCACACTGTATGGTGCAACGAGAGTTCACATCGAGCAGCGCCGGTCTGCTTCTATTGGTAGAGCATCAGTGTGCCCTCAAGCCTGCAATCACTTCTGTTTCCCTGCGAAACACAGCACTCTGAGACCCCCTCATCCATTAACTCGCCCAGATTCCACCCAGTCGAACGGCAGGGGTTGAGGACTGCTGTTTGCAAACACCACAGGAGCAAAGAGAGCGTACACAAGAGGAGGGGAGACCTTGATTTTTATTGGCTCATCACAGAGAAGTGGACAAGTTAGTGAGGCTTACCTTTGCCCTCTTTGCTCTTCTTCCTGAGTGGCAGGTTAGGGGTGGTGATAGGAGAGCAGGGACGCACCGCCCGTGGCTTCCGCACTATGATTCAAATTGAGGGGTTTGTGTGTTATAAGGTGAGAGAGGTCACAGCAAATTCATCCAATTACCTACAAGACTTTTTTTACTACAAGAGATAATTCCTGTGTTCTAACAAGGGGGAGGAGGAGTGATACCTTTGGTTTTTTTCTGAGGTTTTAAAGGACTCTTTTGGGCTATCTCATCCATGGATGAAGTGTCCTCGTCTGGGGACATGTCAAGGGCGCCATTATCCATCTGGTCAGGCCTCAGAGGAGCATATGTCAAGTCTGACTCCAGCAGAGTGCCGTAGGCGTGGACTACAAATAAACAACAATGAATAGACCATAAAGACCCCACGCTGAAAGATGACATGCAGACTATGCTAAATGACTTACTCATGCGCTTCTCGTCTAAAATGTTGTTTGGAGACTCCATGTTGAGAAGAGCTGCTGCAGCTTCGTTCGTCTCCATGCTGTCCTCTGGGCCAGAGACTGCAGATTCTGTCCACACAGCAACAAATTCCACAACATGCCATCAATGTGGGTAACCGCTTTGTATATTGAGTCTTCGTGTAACTAGCATAGCATGACCATGTGCATGTCTGTGACACCATGAGTGGCAGTGAATGATTTAAAAGATAACATCATGATTAGTTTTCACAGGAGCTACTGAGCAGGTACAGGACAAGACCTCTTATAAACAGATTACCCTTTATCTTACAGGTCTGTAATCAGATAATTCAATAAGCATTTTCATGAAATTTCCTTGAAAGAATGTGTCCCTTTAAGCAACAACAAATATATCCTTACCTGAGAGGTCGACCCCTCCCACCATGATGGAAGGCTCCTCCACAACATGGAGTGTGGTGTCCACCATGATGCCGTTGGTCACCTCGTCTGACTCCAGGCCTGAGTAGACCTGCAGCAGATCGGCTGCAGGCACCTGCTCAACAATCACTGCTGGGAATACTGACGGGTCGTCCAGCTGAACAGAGAGAGGACACACACACATACAGAAAAGGTTTGAGAAGTTGTAAGGCAGGCGCTATCACAGGGGACTGACGGTCCCTGCACATGTGTGTATATGCAATAAAAACACCATTAATTCCTCCACTACACATCATAAATGCAATATAAAACCCCAAGTGACATCAGATTAATGTTATAATCAGATTTGATGCCTTATCTTTATTGCCCTGTAGATACTCGATTTCAGCTAATGTGGAGGCACGTAGCATGGAGGAGAGCTCATTTCTGTGGTGTTGCAGCGGTCCACGGGGACCCACTGAAGAAGACAGGAACCAGCTGTTTGATTTGGCCTACTTCTCCTGAGAAGTTAAATCTCATGCTCAGGAATTATATAAGCCCAACTGAATGTTAATGGATCAATCGTGAGTTGCGGGTAAGCACCCCCTTCATCATGTCCTAAACGTGCTTTGGGAATACGAAGCTCGCCGTCTCATTTCAGGCATGGCTCAGTCTGATGCAGGAAGGAGTCGAGGGACAGAGGGAGTTACTGAAGCTTGGGCCAAACCATTGAAGCAACTGAGAAGCCCAAAAAGCTCAAGAGCTCCTCAAACACAGTCTGAGTGCTCACTGGATGCTGGGTTCGTGTCAAAGAGGAGGGACATGGGAGACATGGGAGCCAGTCCTTTGAATAAGTCTGGGTCTGGTTTCATTGTATAAAATGCTGTTTATTTATTTCACTATTGAAAACATCCAACATACGACTCAGAAAGCGTCTGATGAAGCTGAACAATTCTAGTATGCCATGTCGCCACCAGCAGATGGCAGCAGACTACACTTGAAAAATGTACTGAGCTCATTTCTTCTCCATGTCAGTGCCAAGAAGCTAATGCAACTTCTTTGGCTGTTAAGTGTGTTAAGTCTCTAGACCACTGAAACAGATCTGATTTTGATAACATGTTCATCTTAACAAATATGTTTTGGCCCACCAGGCATTGGAGAGGTGCATCCAATTTTCATCTGATCTTGTCTTGTCCCTTTATTATTTTTTTTTTAAAAGATGAGTAAAAATTCCTGTTAGCTTAGTGTCATAAGAAAAGATGAATGCATGCATAACCAGATGAACAACTTGCTATCACGCTGCTGTAATCAGGATGTAACTTAAAAAGCTGCCCTACAAACAATAAGCTGCAGCAATAACATATTTACAACACTTCAGTTCATAAAAACAAATTAAATATGCTTCTTTCAACATAACTTATGTGCTAATTTTACCCGAATCAATTAACTTTTTGAGCACCAAAGATGTATTTGTTTGTCTTTTAAAATACGTTTTGAGTGACATAGACGTATGTACGTAAAAGTACATAAAGAGACGATATATACCACAGAGATCAAAGCAGGAAGTGGAGACGATCGAGATTAGAGAGCAAAACAGACTCTGAACAAAAAGTGGTGATTTTTGGTGAAACTCTACCTCTGATTAAACAAGAATGGAATTTTTTTGTCCCATGATGAAATAGAGAGTCTATTCTTTTATTTAAGCTACACTGTGTTTTCAGAGTCATGGTACAAAATGGCCAAAAACACTGGCAAAAGGCACTTTCGTTTTTATAAAAGGGCTGGCACTCAAGATTCACAAGTAAATCTGATTTCTGATTGTGATTACAGTCATGACCTAATTACAGGGGTAACAGGATAGAGAAAAGGAGCAGTAAGAGGAACATGAATAAAGGCTTATCTGTCCCTTTGCACAAGTGTCCATTGTTGGTTTGGACCTCTGGGGCATACCAGGTGTCTCGGCTTTGAGCCGTGGGGGTGGGAAGAGGAGTCCATGGATACATTTTAACCAGGAAACTAACAGATCGGCTCATTATTTGGACGTGGTGTTAAAAGCTTGGACCAAGGATTGTTTATTAGTAATGTGATACACTGTACATAACGTAGGTGTCTGTTTGTTCTCCAGCTACAAGAGATCTCAGCACCTAAACCTCAAGGGGCTAATAAAAAAGTTGCTTTGACTATAGTCAATGTCTCAGTGACATACGCTGAATGTTCCTCATTAATCTGAGCCTTTGGTAGACATATTATCAAATAGCTAGACAGTGAGGCTACCACATCTCCTCGTCTGGGCCTAAATGATGTTTGCTGTCCTTGAGCGAGTCAAGCATGTGTGTAGACAAAGGCATTTTGACTACTGCTCTGCTGCACCCCCGCCCCACCTCCCGTAAAAAAAACACAGAAAGTCCCAGACAGTTTGCTGACAGGGCATGAGACATCTGAAGCCACCGTCTCTGCTGTTGTTCTCATGTTTTTGCTGGTAGCACAATCAAACTGCTCTTGTATTGTCATGTAAACCAAGTGTTGATTTGACAAGCAGGTTGCAACGTGAAAGATAATCACTGAGGAGGACAGAGGCTGATGTTTAAAGGGTTAAAATAGTGACAGCAAGGTGAGGCTTTGAGGAGAACTGGAGCACAGCGTGCAGCGCAGCCTCACAAATAACACCGAACATCATAAAGCCTCTTCCTCTTTGCTGACTTGAATAGTGTTTCTCGTAGGTCGTAGATAAGAATCGGGCCCATTTGCATTTCTGAGTTCCCCATTCTGCCTTTGAAAATAACAGCATCTGTGCGAGCTGTTCCCTCCACACCCCACTCTCTTCTGCTTTACCTGCCCAGCCACAATGAGTTCAACCGTCTGTATGCTTTCAATATCCTCATTATCATGACAGTTGAGAACCCCTAGCATGAGAAATGCTACCATGCTGTTGTTTCTAAAGCTTGAAAATGAACAAACCTTTACTTTTATGTTCATTTCAATTAAGGGTGTTTTATGGCTACCCATTGTTGAGCTAAAACCTATCATACTGCAGTCATTACACGGTGCACCTTAGGGAGCTACTTATTGACTCTAAAACCAATATAGCATGGCTAATCATTACAGAATGATTTCACTCAGCTTTATTGTGGCCAAAATAAATCTTCACAGCCAGCAGACACAAAATGGCCGCTGCAGGAGAATGCTGTACGTTTTGGGGGAGTGTTTCCAGGACTTGGTAAATAGGGGCACTGTGCTTATATAACAGGTTGAGTGGGTGCAGCAGGGAACAAAACTGCTGCTGGAACAATGCAAGACCTTTTGGTAGAATTATCCCATCCCTTCCAAGCAGCCTTGTAACTGGTCCATCAGGTTAGGCCTGAACTGGTGCTATTCAGGGATCCAGTGACAACTTGTTACCCTAGAAACACACAGATACCAGCATACTTAAACACACATACATCCACACTTAAAATCAAGCCTGCTCCACAGGGTTCAGACGTGGTTGTGGGGATGAGATAACTGCAAACCTGACCGGCTAATGAAAAGACACACAGGCACAGGTTCACACACAGCAACCTTTGTGCCACAAACACATTCATGGCCAGGCCTCACCCTGTTCCCTCCCACGCACCCTAACGTCAGCACAGGTTTTTCAATCTTTCCATTTCTGTGCTCCCAGCAGCCCACTCGCCTCTTCCCAGACCTCCTCTCTGCTCTATCCTCCATCCCTAACATGTTAAAGATCACAGACTCGGAGCCACAACTAATCCTACAGTGACCATGCTGTTTATACAAGTTCTGTTTGCCCTGCCTTGAAAATAAATCTTACATTTATCAACAACAGCTGACTGAAAGAGATGGATGGTCGAACACTGGTCCAAAAGTCTTTTGATCAAAGATGTCTCGCGCATAAAAGCAACAAACAATTTGTTTTAAAAAGTCTGTAAGTGTGGTTCCTCCAGTGTGATGCGTACCTGATTGATTTCGTCCATCCCGTTGCTGGCGAATTCAAACACCAGTTCACTGGGCTGCACTGCAGTCGTCATGTTCAGTTCAGAGGGCAGAGAGCAGCCCAAAATATCCCAGCTGCAACTACTCCTGGCTCCTGATTCTCAGCTTCAGCTCACAAAATGGCTTCCCCTGTCGTCCTCCTGGTTTTCTGGGCTTGGTTGGTGATCCGAGAGAGAGAGACGGCAAGCCGAGTTTCATAGGAGTGCTGTGGCCCAGGTGGGAGCAGCCTCGTCCCTCTCTGACACGGAGGCTGGGTCCCGCTGCGCCTGGAGCATCTACACCTGGCAGAGAGAGAGCGAGAAAGAGACAGACAGGGGTTAAGGTCAGAAGACATATTAGATCAGTTTAATTTCACTAAGAGAGGCAGGGAGGAGCAGGGATGGCAGAGCAAGAGTGCTTGAACGAGAGCCGATAAAAGTCAGACTACTTTTGAGGCCTGAAATTCAAAAAAAAAAAAAAAAAAAATTCACCCTTCAACTAATAACAGACCCACACAAGTATCAGCAGTGAAATCAGAGCACTGTCTAGCCTGCCTGACAAACCCTCTAATGAACTCACAAATAGAGTCAAGAAAGAGCAAAACAAGTTTTCAGGCTTTTTGAGGCTTGTGCATTTACTTTCACCCATCTTAATCCAAATATCAGAGATGTGAACAGAAGCTATTATGTATATTACTTCAGTGATCTTTCAAATAAGCGACAAACTACCAATTCATTTCTCTGGTATTTTCGCGATTAATTGAATACTTGTATGCGCCACCTACAAAAACAACAAAAAATGATGATCAAATAGCTCGTTTTGTCCCGCCAACGATCCTGACCCACAAATATATACTATAATTTAAGACCATGAAAACTGACGTATCGCGTCACATTTAAGCCACCAAAACGATCTTCCACTCAATCACCACAACATTTACCAGTTGATTTTCTTTCTTTCTATTGATTAAACACCACCAGCATGTAGTCAGGATAATCTTGGTGCTCTCATTCTGATGTAACCACCAACGCCTCTCCTTTCATTGAAGACACCCCTCATGACACCCCCCTTTGATCACAAGACTCGGGGGGGGCTGATATATTCTGATCACATGAGAGGGTCTGAACGAAACACACACAGGCGAGAGAGCACTCGTCTGATGATGCTCAGCGAGCCCCTCTGTGTTGACCCTCAGGGAGTTACTGTGATCACAGGCAGCGGGGGGAGGGAAAGTGCTGGTCATGTTGCTTGTTAGTGTGTGTGTGTGTTGAGGTGTGTCCCAACAACCAAGTACCCAAAAGCAGGTTTCAGGACTGAGGGGCGGGAGGGGCTGAGGAATAAATGGACACCCCCAGGGCCACAAACGTCCCCCACCCTCCTCTCTCCCAGAGACCAAAGAGCTGGCAGCAGTAGAGAGGTAAGAGATGGCAGTGTTCAGCACACCGCTTCACACACCAGCCCTGCTTTTTCCACTGCTGCAGGGTGGAGCTCATTTGCTTTGAAATGCCTGTGTGACTGACGGAGTTGCATACCAGACCCAATTGTATTTTGAAGTTTTGAAGGGGGGGGGGGGTAAAGAAGAAATAGACTTCTGTGCAGCTTGTGGAGCACAAGGGTCAAACACATTTTACGATTTCACTTTATCTTCCTGCGAAGCATCCAGACGGAGTAGTAACATGTGGCCGTGGTCTGGAAAGCATCGCTTTGGGAGACAGAAGAGAGAGAGACGAGGAAATGAAATCTCTTTGAAGGCTAATGTTTCATTCCAGTCAGTTCCTCTCTTGCTGTCTCTGCTGGGCAGTGTCTATGCCCACCTCTGCCAAAGCGGGATGCTGCCGCCATCTGTCCGGAGCTCTTCAATGCCCCGGTCCTCTTGGCATGTTTGCTCTGGAAGATTGTGACAAGCCATTACCAGATCCGAGCAGAAAAGAGGGGATGTGTTGCATGAGCCTTCCAAATGAAGGAACACGTATAAATCATGTTTTAAAAAAAAACGTTGGTCGACACGTCTCTGTCATTTATAATTTCACAATGACCACACACACACACACACATTTACAGCAGATGGCCTCATCTGCTCTCTGTGAGGATACCCCATGTGGGACGAGGTAGAGGTAATAATACTGTTTCATATGGGATCACTCTGAAATTGCCCTGCCCGGCCTCGTTGCCTTCTCACACATCCAATAAGCTAAACACCAGGTGTCCGCTGCAACGGAGCATATTTTTTCCTCCTTTGTTGTTGTCACACTTTATGGAGCTGTTAGCGTAAAAATGTCGTCCTAGGAGCCTGTGGGCAGGACTGGGGGGTAAATGACGAACAAACCATCAGCATTCAGTCATTAACAGGTTATCAGAAAACAGAAAACACACTGCAGGAATCAAGATAGACATAAGCAGCGGTGTTTGTGTGCCTAATTGACTTGATGTGTGTGTGTGTGTGTGTGTACTCATACTGTAATGTAACGGACTGGCAGTATTTGCATGTGAGTATTTTCTATATCCCTCCTGTCGACTCGTCATTGATCTGAATGGCCCAGTTGGCAACGTGCTAACAGCAGGCAGGGATACAACAGAGTCAGCCATTAGTCAGATGAAGCCTGCCCATTATCCCCGAGCACATGACAACAGCTGCCTTGTCCCAGCACAGGGGCAGGGTTGTGAGTGAACTTACTACATCATGACGAGGAGAAGAGGAGGAGAACAGCGAAAGGAGGGATTTTACTGGGATGTTTGTCGATGCATAATAGCCCACGGAGCAAATAGACTGCATGTGATTCACAGTGGGTGGGGCGTCCTTTTGGCAGACGAGAGTATTTTAGTGCGGTTACCAGGCGGGGCATCCTGGTGACCCGGAGATCTACCGCATGCAACACGTGTTGTATATCCCCTCCCTCTGTCCCTACTTGTTATCGCTTAAAATGTCATTTAAATTGATACATATGACTATGACAACTATTACAAAGGACCATTAATTGATTTTTGGCCACAAGAAGCTGTAAACACAATATGAACATACAATGTCATCACCTCATGAAGTTCTTATAACAGACATTAGCACTTATTTCCACATCGAGCAAGATTTACTTATTTTTAAAACCATATTTAAGCTGCATTAATGTATTTAATAGGCCATTTACTCTCATTCTGTTTTGGTCTCCACAAACCCCCTAAACGTGCCACTATTTTCACCGGTTAGTTGTTCACTAGTTGAGTTGGAAACTCAGATAAGAGTGGTGATAAATAATTAATCTATGAGTCATAAACGCAAAATCAGTAACCTGGAAAATCCTAGTTTTATATACTATAAATAAAGCTGGTGGTGGTCAACTTATGACTGCTGTAATTTTTATTCAATGCAATAATTATTTTCTCGATTATGCGATATGTCAATTAAGTCGGGAGATAATCACTAATATGGATAGCTGCTAGCATGTCTCCATTATGACCCTTTATGTGATCATGATGTGACTTCTTTATCTCAACATCCTCTCATCCGGTTATTACCACTGCTTGTTTTATATGGCGGATTGGTGTATAGCAGGCTGAGGTATGACTATGAAGCAAACACTGGCCTACTCCACCCCTTCAGCATGGTGACTGCCAGTCGCAATAACAACCAATTAGAGTCAGGATTCATGAACAAATGGAGCATTCCCAGAAGGCCCTACTTCCCCCGCTTTAGTCTCCTCAGCTGAGCTCATTGTTGACCATGAAAGGAGGTAAATTAAGCCAATTGAATGACTGTGCAATGACTCACTCTGCATGTGGTGAGTGCAAACATTGTGAGATGTGAGAGAAATGGCCAGAGCAAACTTTACTTATCAGCCCGTTTTTCAGCTCAGGTTACAAATATGCTGATTTGCTCAGGTGACATACAGCAGTCTCAGGACTTATAGATGTCAGAGAGCATTCCTGGTATTTGAAATATTTTCTCACACAGGTATATGACAGGTACAGCACTCACAAAAACACCTGCAAGGACTTAAAAACTGACAGACGCAGTGATTTTGCCCTTCATCACACAGAGCAGAGAGACACATTTCAGCACTAACAGAAAACCTCAAATGAGTGCTGCACAGGTTTAGTTTTCTCGACTCAGCTGTGCAGAGAAACACCGGTGTGCAAGATGGCAGAAAATGCGTGGGCTTCCCACTACCATGTTATTGAATGGTTGTCAGCACAGACATGCTGTTTTTGCAGGATCCTCTGGGTTCCTGTAAAGGAAATGACTCGGTGATATGAGGCTCGAGCTCATTCCTGGAGCCCTGTGATAGCACACATGGGCATCAGAAGACCCTGATCATCATTTCTGGACAGCAGTTCCCTTTTGAGCATGTTTTTTTATACAGATGTCATAACACTACCCACCAGTATGTAACAATAACAGCTTTTGCGCCAAGGAAAATATGACACATCTAAACTATACTACATTTCAAAATAACAGAAAACAGACAAAGTGTTATACCAAGAGAAGATCATAGTGTTGGGAAAATGTTCAAGAAGTTTCTCATGAGAAGAACTTAATTAAGGAGTTGCATCAATGGCAGACACTGCTAAAGTACCATGTCAGCACCATGAAAACTGTTTTGTACACACTATTTTCTGAGCAAAGTACCTTTTACTCACCACCCAGCACTGTGTAACACGGCGTGTCTCACCATGTTTCAAACTGCACTTTATTGAGCTGAATAAAGGAGTGCTTTCACCATGTGTGTGGCAATAAATGGCAGAGACAGGGCAAAGAGTCAGGCACAGACACTGGTGGCTATAATAGCATGCAGCTGCAGAACACAAGGCATCAGAAACACAAATGAGAGGGCGCTGCGTCCGAGTCTGTGCTCACTGTGTCTGTATTAAAGGAGGAGGCGTTTGGTCTCTGCCATGCCAAGGCCAAATGAAGACTGAAAAAACGTCACCTCGAGCCCCGGCTTTCAGAAGGAGAATGGAATTTAATCTCATCTCCTGAGAACCTTGTACTTTTCCACTCAAACTTGAAGCTCCAGAAGAAGGATCCGTGGTTTTCTGTGGTAACAGCTGTTTGTACCAACACTATTTTTGAAAGATTGCATATTTAGCTTCAGAGGCTAATATGTTCTGGGCAACCATTCAGTAATGTCCCCAGTGACGAAAGCTCAGGAAATCTCCAAAGACCAGATTCCATTTTCTGGGGTCAATTTTCATTCAAATACATAGAAGGCATGTTTCCTTCTGTGTCTTTACAAGCTGTTCTCTGTCATATATATATGTGTGTGTGTGTGTGTGTGTTTTTAAACATGCCCTTAATCATAGCACAGCATTGTGGATTTTCTTGTTTCAGGGCACACAAACAAAATAATGGCAGCCAGGAATAGCAGTGAAACCGGGCAGAAAAGAAAAAAACACTCACAAACTGACCTGTGAATCTTGCACTCACAGGAACAGCATCACTGAGCAGTGGGTTTCTGCTGCATCCTGTCTGTTAAAACCACACAGAAGAAAATTTCTTCCTCTGTGTAAGAGCGGAAAGTTCTCAACTCCCCCTCCTTCCTCTCAAACAGCATGCTATTACTCCCTTAGATATGAGGCCTGTGACATTATAGCTCTCCACGTGTGACGTAAAAGATGAAAAAATACTTTCTATTTAACTGTTGTTTGATAATTACAAAGTTTGGTACCATGACAGACAATTTTAAGGTGTTTTGGTTGGAAAACATGATTTAGTATTGTAAGCACCGATTTGAGTGGAATAAATGAATTTAATAAATTTCCATCCTGGCCAATCAGCCAATGGCAGGGGACGGGGGGAGTTAACCATGACGTTGAACATATGCGCAGCATTGTCATTGTAGTCTGGCTGGTTGTAGTTTGGCAATGGCGGCGGAGACGGAAGTGAAGGAAGCCATTCAGTCCATTTAGGCTTGGCTCCCAAATATTAAGCAATTGAAGTCGGAGCAAAAGGAATGTTTAACCAGTTTTATTGCTGGCAAAGATGTCGTGGCTCTACTCCTCACGTAGCCTGGCCGTAGCCACGACCAAACATTAGCAATCGGGTAAAATCAGATCCAATCGTTTCAAACTTCAACAGAGTTCACACCTCCCATCTGAAATGGGTTCTCAATGGAGGAATGCCAGACCCTCTGTACAATAGTATGTGGGTTTGGTAAGACCAGGCTACGATTAGATGTTCTCTCGCCTCACATTTTCAAAGCCTGATCCATTCAGGCTGTTTCATAACAATGAAGCTCTCAAAGCCATACCTGCCATTTGCAGACATCATCTCTTCCCCACAATGCTGACACAAGGCGTGCAAACACAGCAGTACTAACCCTCCACACACGCACACTCACCCTTCACTGGGCCTCATGAGTCGGTTTGACAGAAATTCTCAGAACAAACTACAAACTTCCCGTCACATAGTTTTCACTTATGGGTCAGATCAGTGCGCAACCTGCAATGTGTGCAACTACAGCACCCCGCAAAACCACCGAGCCACCGAGAATAACCGCCTGTAAGCGAGTTCATTAACAACGTATAAAAGTTCCATCTGCTGAATGATTTTCTGATTCGGGTTGATATGAACAAAGAGTAAACCTGAAAATCCTTCAAATCTGCATGTGTCATTAATTTCCATCTTGACTATATTACTGCTGTCTTACCAGATGAATCTAAAACTACCACAATTTGACTCAACAGATGCAGCCCATTTGTCAAAAACTACCCCCAGCGGCCTATTTCTATTATGTGGCAACAGGCCACATGTCACAGATAGGAAGAACCATTGAAGTTGTGAAAAGAGGACAGGAAATTGCAGCGAAATTTTTAGAAAAGACAGCAGCACCCTCAAACATCACAGTTTGATGTGCTGCCTGGTCCTGTGACATCCACAAGGCTGCATGGCTTTATTAAAGAACCTGGCTGTCGTTTATTATCTAATGTCTGAAGCCTGATCCAGCCTGATGACCAGTGGTGTTGGCTTTATAACCAGTGCTAAACACAAGAATCCTGTCACTTCAATGGTTTCCATAACACTCCTTTGTATTAAGAACAAGATTACACAAATGGTTTTACAAGAGATTTATTAGCCTTAGAGCAGCACAAATCTTGGTATTTTGCCAACCAGTTCAGGACTGGTTGGAACAGCCTGTAAGAAAACAAACATATCCTGTCTCATTGAAAATAGCAATATGTTCTCTCAAAACCCCAAATGCATGCAAATGTGTGCAAATGCATATCTGAAAATACAGAGAGATAACATATTACTTTTCTTTCCAGATCCAAGTGTACCTGATTAAATCATATTGCCCTCACTGTACAGGTATCTGGCTCTGGACACATGAAGTTACATGTGAGAACCTAAAGGCAGCTGGTATCGCTTCGTCTCTCGTGTCTCAGCTAAATCACTCCATTTCAAAATGATAATTCTAAATAATAAAAGGTACAAAAAGCTATAAAGGTAATGATAAAAAAAAAAACATGCAAGTCGGTGCCTGTCAGTCGCCTCACGCTGCCCTGCTGATTCCTTCCTTGACATATTTGAAATGCTTCATCCTGACTCTGCTGTTGTTTTGGCTGCTGTGTGGGAGCAATCTGTTGCATGACTAGACTGGAAAAGCTAAATTATCCTCTTTATACACAGTAGGTAAGCCTCCCACAGGCAGGAGACATGAACAGGACGCAAAAGTTGCAGAAGTTTCTAAATGTGCTACTGTGCTGCTTAACGTACCCGCTTCTTCACACACCCATCCCTGATGTGTTGACATTCATACCAATACCAACAAGTCACAGCACAGGTATGTTGGCGGCGGCAGCAGGCGCAAAAGAGGACATCATACCAGCAGCAGCAATGTGCTCTCAACCAAGCTTGCATAAAAACAAGGATAACATTCCTGTTTCTTTCTTAATAAACTATAAGTCACAGAGACAGTTTCACCTCTGATAGCAGCCGTCACATTATGTAACTTCCAGCAAACAGCAAATTCAAATTCATCATCTTCCACTTCATGCTTACACGCCAATCCACTTTCCACACCAGCTTTGCAGCGCACTAATAGTAATGTGTTCAGATGGAGTACTGAAATCTCAGGGCTCCAAGTCTGAGTCAAAGCTGGTAACAGGGGACCCGGCTGTTTCAGAGGAGGCTGCATACCAAACAGGTCTGGACACAAGCAGGCTGATGTGTCCATCCAAAGTCAGGCATGCAGCACTACGCCTAGAGAGGGAGTGCAATCGAACAAGAGATGAAATCATTTCATTTCAGCCCGTTTTGTCATGTAGTTTGGGAACAAGCTCTTCTTTAAAGGCATATTTTATTATTTTGTGAATTTCAAAGAGTTAGTTGTCTAACTGTACAGTGAATATGTAGCCATGGAGCCAGCAGCCAGTAAAGACTGGAAACGGGTCAACAGCTAGCCTGGCCCTGTCGATAGGTCACAAAATCCACCTTCTAGCAGAACTGCAAAACAACAACTTGGCAAGCAGTAAACAAACAAGACATAACATGAGCGAGCTTTAAGACAGTGTTGGTAGGTGGATTTTTGTCCTCATTGTGCAGAGCCAGACCAGCTGTTTCCCCCTGCATCAACTCTCTATGCTAAGCTAAGCTAATGGGCTGGTGGCTGTGCATAGCTTCAAGAACAATACTGATCTTCTCCCAAAAAATAATTCCTTCACATCTGCCAGCTCTCAGTATATAAAACTACTGTATATTTCATGTCTATTATGCAACATGTCCTTTGTGGGGAAAGGTTAAAACACTCCGAAATGAGCTAATTTTAAGCTTTAGCAAAGCTGTTGTTAAGATCCCCGCAGATCAAACTTCAGTTTAACAGATAATAACGACTAAATCAACTCATCTCATCTGATCCCAGTAAAGCTTCGCAGATAGGACCGCTCACACTGAGACAGCTTAGCCCCTTCAAGAGGGCTTATCTGATTTCACACAATTGGATACTGGGTCAGTGTGGTATTAGGTATCGTTGGCCAATGTTTCTCATCTTGACGCCAGTAAAAGCCTGCCCCGTTCCTGGATCTCAGGACAGAAGTGCTGAGTCATGATGGCATGATGCATATTTCAAATAGGGACAAATACTGTTAAGTCATGTCAATTGCATGCTTTAAATATTACATCATTACTTCAGTCTCAGTTTGTTGAGCTTGACATGTCCTCTGTTGTCTGAACTGTTTTACACGACCAGTGATGTAAAAGTTAGGTTTAATGCACTAATCCCAGCCACCGCCATTAAAATCAGATAAATTCAGCTGCTGCAAACATCAATCAATGGTTCATTTCAGCTCTTTGGAGAAGTATTAGAGCCTGCACAGGAAACAGCAGGGCAGCCTGGTCAATATTTGAGAAGGCTTTATGAAATACACTCATTTATGATAGCCAGGCTATGGGTGCAGGAGATGAGGACAATAAAGTACCTGGCTAAAGCAACAGGCATGCTCGGTCTGGTCATGTAATAAAATATTTACATGGTGTTATTGTTTAAACATATTAAATATATGTCATAAAAATTACATGTGAAGTGCAGGAGAAGTTAAGAATAAGAGACATGGCTTACTTTGCCTCACTACTACTTTGAATAAAGAGGCCTGACAATCGGCCTCCCAAGGGGCCAGGAGTTATGCTGTTCTGACGAGAATCACAATGCAAAAACGCAAAGGTAAACAAGGAGTGGCTGTTGCTTAGGAACAAGCAGAGGGCTTTTAAAGTAGGCTCCGAGGTACAAGACAGAGGGAGAAGGTGGACCTCCCTCAGCTCAGCAAAGGCCCGGCGTGTTTGCAAGGAAGCCTGGCGAGCATAAACAGACAACTAAATGGATTTTCAAAGTGCTCCTGTCTGTGTAGTAAACTAGCCACTATTACCTTTAATAATAGTGATGTACAGTGAATGGAGCTGCATTAATGACGGTCATGAAAGAATAGAAATCCGCTTATTGGCTTTCATGCAGAGACTTTGATGAGGCTGATCAATGTCTGCCATGAAGAAGTGAACGTCTGTCAAGTTAAATAATCTTGTTTGTGTAATCTGAAAATACAGATCTCTGAAAAACCCCAGAGTTTTCATACCTTTTGGTTCTGGTATTTAATGAACCTTGGTGGTACTAGTGTGCTGATTGAGGATTTATGTTAAGCTAAGCTAACCAGCTGTAACCTGTAGTTTCATTTTTATTGGGCGGATCTGAGAGTTATATCGATCTTGTCATCCAGCTCTGAGCAAGCAAGCAAATAAGCATATTTCCTCCATGAAAATGCTGAAAAACATGAAGTGAGATTAAAGCGAAAATTTGTTTCATGTGACTGTTGCAGCAGCGCTGCTGTCAGCCACAGAGCTAAAATGGAAGAAGTTCCAGTTTCAATTGAAATTTGCTGGATGATCAAATTTCTGACGAAATGAAAATCAAACACTAACATGTAGATTAGATTAGATAAACCTTTATTGGTAGCGTTCATCTGTCAAACCTCTGTTCAGCCAATTGTTTTTCACATGCTGAGAACCAAGCCGACCACAGTGTCAAATTTTCACAAAAAGGACACCTTTGTGTCTGTAAATGTGTCTCTTTGAGACTCAATATAAGCTAAATGAAATGCCTGAGCGTCTGCCACAGACCTTTCATTTCTGGTCATTTTATGAACACACAGGAGAAGGTGATGAAAGGGAAATGAAAAGTGACATTTAAATAATATGGAAGCCAGAGAATCAAGGAAAATGAGGAGGGTTTTCAAGGCAAACATAAATGAATTAAGCAATATCTGAACCTTAACTCTGGCCTCCACATCTAAGGCCTTTCCACTCAGACAGGAGTTGAGCAGATCATTTGAGTGCTGCAGTCATCATGGCCAGTTTTCCATTTAACAGTCTGCAGCTGAGGCTTCCAGACACTCCTACAGCTGGGTGTCTGTGACCGAAGCCTGCGAAAAGCATGTGGGAAATCAATTTGCCTCTGTGCCCAGGTCAGAATGCCTCTTCGTACCAACTGATACTGCATTAAAGCCAACATGATGTTTAAATCAGCATTAGGGATTTGGACACAGAGGATGTCACTTCCATGTTTAAATGCACCTCAGTCTGTTTTTTAGCCATGTTACCTCAAGCAGGGTGGAACCCACATAATTGGAAAGAAAAACACTGAATGGGAAGGTTTCAGGCCACTGCATTATATAGTATAGAACTAGCAATTCATAGCAGTCGGCTAGCTGTATCATATTCCCCTGTTTATAAATTACCATGCAGTTACAAATAACCATGCTTCAGACAAAGACACAGCCAAAAGAAAGCTGTAATGATTTTTTTTCTATGAGATTCTGTAAAATAGTACTGTTTCCACCCATGCATGCACTACAACAGATAAACTACCATCAAGATATACGGTAAAGCATGCTAATAATCTTTGAAGTTACTTATATGAACTGCATGCCAATGAAAAGGACGAGCTATTTCCAATAGTACACTCTGAAAGGTATCAGCCTATGTAGCCAACTGCCTAGCAGTTCATAACTCATAATTAGTGTCTTTAATTTTATTTTTCATAATTTCTTTCTGTCTGTTGGTCTCATCATCATCTGTGATTTATGCTATCCACTAACAAAAGTCGACTTTATAAACAGAAATGCATGGGAAGCACCTTGCATCCACTTTTTTTGTAAATCCATGATCAATAGTGGAAGAAGTACTTCAATCCTTTACTTGTATTACATATACACGTCCAAATACCTCATTAAATACACTGTAATGTAGTGAAAATGCTGCCTAAATGTTAAGGTGCTAAACATGAGTTAATGTACTTAGTTACTCTCCACCAGTGATCATGATACACCATGTTAAGGCCTCAATCTGCAGTAAGTGAACCTATGTGTTAAGAGGAGATTCTTGCTTTTACCAGCACAGAATCTGTGCCCTGACCGGCATGGTGTTGCACAATCAGCACCGTTATCAAAAGGTGTGACCTGATATTCCACATAAAGTCTCTCTCTCTCTCCCTCTCTTTCTCTCTGAAAATATGACGCTCTCGTCTTTCACCCATTTCATGCCAGGTAGGTGTGATGAGTCTCATTCCAGTAGAGGAGTGGGAGCTCACACATTTTGTTTTCTATGGTTTGAAGAGGAATTAGTGTGAAAAATTAAAGTGGGAGTTTGTGAATTACTCTCACAAAAGGTGTGAACTTTGTAGTCACTTTGACGTGGATCATCATGCATCACCATACATTAAACCATTAAAGCAAAAATAATTTAAAAAAAAACAATTCTGACAGACTTAAGACAAACCAGTGAATACTTGGGATAATAAAAGGGTTTGCAATCACCAAAAAGTCTAGTCCACCTTTTTCCATTTGTCAGGAAATAAGTCTGAAGAGAAAGACAAAAGAGGGGAAAACATCCCTGCATCTCTGACACAAATCAGTATAATTCAGGGCTGAAATGAAGTCTGTCTGTACTGGGATCTGTGTTCAGATGGGATGATCACAGCTCTGGTTCCAGTCTGCCAGTCCCAGCACGCTCCGAGTATGAGACAGTTGCAACACGGGGAAACTTGCTCAATCGATTTCACTTTATTTATCAAGGGAGGGTTTCGGGAGTCTGAAACACAGATAGGGTGGCTTTTACCGGCTGTGTGTAGCTATACCTGGAGCCCCTTTAGACACAGCACATGCCTTGCTCAGTGGCACCTTGACAGTAGCCATTAGGTCAGAGGAGAGTGTTACACATTAACTTTCCCCACCCTGTTTTTTTCTAGCTGGCCACACAAACTTCAAACTTCGCATCACAAGCCCACTTCTTAAACCTTCAAGCCTCCATCCACTCCAGAAAAGGAGAGTGCCACAGAAATTGAAATGACACAGACGGAATGGAGAACCTGACATGGAAACATGATGCAAATTCATCCTTAAGATTTTTTTTAAGAAAAATGCCAAACAAACCATCAAAACAGGATGACTTTACCTTCTAATGTCAACACTTTCCAGACAGGCTTATTAAAAGATAGTGAATGCAGACAAACAAGTTTTCACTATGAGTGCCCCTTCACACGTTTCATTTATAATATATAATCATTTTCACCTGGCCATATGAACCTCAGCTGGTTCTGTGTTTATTCAATTGAAGCAAGTCCCTGTAACATGAAACGGAATAAATCTTCCATCTTTCCATAACCCGGCATGCTGGGACTGTAGTAATAAACTCCACCCAGCCCTCTCCTCTCGTCATGCCCTTCTCTTACAACGCCCTCGTCATCTTGCCCAAGCCTAATGATCTAATTACAGGCTAAGACTTGTTGACTTTGTATTGGAAGAGGAGCCTACCTGACACTACTGTCCAGCCCCCTCTCTGGCTCTCCATCAGCCTCCAGATAGTCCTCTGAATGAGGCACACACAAAGCCTCACTAAACAGCACCTACACTATGAGTTCACCCTCTGAGGCATGAGGGCCTCATTTACAATCCAAATCAGGGTGGGCACAGGGGATAATGAAAAGTTAGGTCAAATGCAAACTCACCTGCTCAACACAACAGAGCTACTCACACACTGGGCCGCAAGATCAATGTTACAGCAGGTGCTAAACACAAATAGAGTGCAAGGCCAATTGATTGACCTAATAATAGTTTTCTGTAACTGAGCCCAAAGCGTACTGGTATTTATTTGGTATCTCTGAGGTGATCTTTTCTCAGCTGTCCACCTCAACTGTAAATTACATCAGTCATTACATCAACAAAATAAATCCCAAATGCCCAACCGATGAAACAATCACAAGCTGTGATCTTTTGCATAACCACTACTCAAAAAATGTTTGACCAAAATTGGATGAAATCTGCACTGGTTCAGGGCTTTTCTAGGATAGCCACGGTGCTCTGTGCGTTGAGCTGCAGCAGACTGATTCAATAAAACGTGGGAGTGAAATGTAAATGGTTCTCAAGTTGTAGTTGGGTTTATTCAGTGATACAGTATGTGCACAGTCCAAAAAAAGTACTCAGTAGAGTTTTGGTGAAACAGGAAGTGTGCTTTTATCTCTGCTGCACTGAACAACTTTTAGACACAGATAATTCTCAACAACACGAAGATGAAGAATTAAACTGGCTGATTGGGAAAAAATGACTAAAGGGAAGGCCAACTGATATAAAAGAGGAAGCAAAATACTGTGGGTTCAAACTTCCCTCTGAATTGAAATGAAGACCTTGTGAGCCTCTGTACTAGATGAGAAACATTGTGTCCTGATGAAGTGAAGATCTTGATGCATGAAATGCTGCATGACTGACTCCATGCACCAGACTGTGAAGAGCAACAACAGCAAAACCACAGCAGGTTTTGTGCAGCGTTTCACTATCAGGACAAGGATGGTATTACATTTTGGAAGACAGTCACAGATCAAAATCGACATGATGTGCAATTGCTGATTACTACAACACGAAAAAGACGTGGGCTTGGTCAAGGAGCTTGCAAAACACTGTTCCCGCCCTTGGTTCAGCACGCCATATAAGGCAACAATTCATAAAAGAAAAGCAGCTCAGCAAAAGACCATTTGTATTAGTTGTTTATGTGACAAACGCAGAAAGTCAAACATATTACTTGACATCACGCGTTGTCAAGCCGTAGAAAGTGTCACCTGAGTTTGGGGAAACTGGTTTGACGTGTGCAACTCAACACAGAAGCGAACACCATATATCTGAATCAAATGAAATTGCGTGACTTGTTCAAGCTCCCTAAATATGTCAAATGTGCTGGTGAAAATGCTATGATAAAGCCAAAGCTACACATTGTAGTGACCTGAGTACCTTCTGCTAACATATACAACTCCCAAATGCGCATACATGCTAACCCTTTAATACAGTAATATTGAATTCACCTCAAATATTCACAGAAATCCATTTTTAGCAATTTGTTTCAACTACAAAACGGGTAAAGTGTGAAGAGGAGGAGCAGAACTATTCATCACTGACCTCAAAGATTCAGGAGTCGGTTGACAACGTCCATGATAGCAAACAAGCAAGTGCCGATCACAGTAGCCAATGAAAATCAAGAAGAAAAACAGACAACAAAGGGCGAAAAGGGGATTAATCCAAGGTGTGTTCAGAGGGACACAAAGCTGTCTGAAGGTGTGGACCACTGGCTGGCCTCACACCTCTTTCTCTCAGTGACAAAACAAAACTGCAGAGGGAAAAAAAAAGACAATGCAATGGCTGCAATGGTTTCAAGCAGAAAAAGGAGAAGTGCAGTGAAGCAACTTGTCCTCTCCCAATGAGTCACGCAGCACTGTCGCCATTGGTAGGGGAGCCCTGAGGCAGAGTGCTTTCACCTGGCCAATCAGCGACCAGTATCGGCCTTGAATGCAAATCCTTTCAGGTGAGTTCACCGTGTGGCAGGGATTGGACGGTGCTGTGGCGGGGGAGGGGAGAGCAGTGAGGGCCAACCAGAGGGCCACACCTCAAAGAGCATGAAAGACGATAGACGGGTTTCTCCTGCAGAGGGAGGAGTGCTGAGGTGCAGGTAAACAGTCGGACAGGTATGCACTTACTTTAGACTTTGACCATGCAATATGAGGCCAGGCCTGGTGATTAAAATCTGTATGGCAGCCCAGAAGTAAAGTTCACATCTCTTTGCGTCCTATTAAAACATTTACAGCCAACCGTGAGTCTGTCAGTCGCAGCTGACTTGTTCTCCCTGCCCCATAAAACTACCAGTGGGAGGTACAAAGACAGTCAACTGCATTTAGGAAAGAGCAAGTGTTTCACTTCTGAGGCCAAAAACATCTCCTCCTTTCAAACTCAGTGATTACAATCACAGGAAAGCTCCTGTTCAACAATCATCAAATGCAAGTTTAACTCAAGCCGTTCTCAAACATTACAGATAAAGCGTTTGTACAATGTGCAGAAAGTATCACAGATGGTAATGCGAATCATTTTTTTACTGACATACCTTGTTAAGTTCAGTGTACACAGACATAAGTGTGACTTGATAACAATCTTTATCAGAAATGGTACTCAAGCAAACAGGAAGTGGTGGTCTGTGGTGAGTGTGGAGCGCTGTCTTCACACTCATGTCTGAGCAACAATTTTCCACTGAAAAGCCCCATGTAGTGTATTCAACAGAAGCAAAACTCAAATATTTAAATAAAACCTGACTCACACTGATTGTTGGACAACATAAGTAAACACTGGACACTGATATTTCAAAAATGATCTGTTGCAACTACTGCAGTGGGGTCTGTTTGTCACGGACGCTCAAATCAACTTCTCAGTCTCCTCTGAGTGCTTTCATCATCACATTAATTCTTCCTGGCCTCCATTCAATATAGTTCAGCTCAGAGTAGAAAGCAGCTGTTTGCTTGAGAGCAAATTGATGACCTCGCTGTGAGGGGAAAGTTACACCAAACAAGCTCCATTTATCATCGCCTTTGGAAATACTGTCCACATCTCCAACGCCTCGGAGGAAACCGTTCACTTCTTGCAATATAAACTCTTCAGGCTAATGCACTGCAGTGCTGCTGAAATCCAGGACAACTATGTAAACATACAAAACACACACACACACACGTACACAACTGCAATGTGACTCCGCTTATGTAGGCCTTACAGATAAATCTATGTATCAACACCAAAAAAACAATAGAGTTTAGCTCGTTCCTGTCAGCATTTGGGGTGTCATGGATCAATTGTGTGCCACCACATTGGCAATACCAACGGGATGCACACACTTTATGTACTATGAAAGAAAAAAAGCCATCAAAGGAAATGAAGCTGCAGTACTGAGCATAAGCTTTTAGAAACCTGAAGCACAAATTCCATGTATTATGTACAAAATCTAAAGAGAAAACTGTAATGAGACTGCGCCACATTCCAGCAATCTGTTAATTGAGTGTAATCATCTGTGTCGAAGAAATATTTCCCTAACAGCAAGTCTCGTAAGAAGTAAACAAATAGATGAGAGGGCATGGCATCAAAACACTTCATGGCTCCACTTCAGTGAATACTAAGGAGCACAGTTATTCCTTCATGTGTGCCAGTAGAGCTGCCTTCAGAGCTGTGAAATACCACAGTTTATGTGAATTAATTCCCTAAACGTCCACTGAGGGAGAATCTCTTCCTGCACATGAACTACACTATTAGATATTCCTTCATACTGTATATTTTAATCTGTCAAATTAATTCCATACATCAAACAAGCTTGCAATAACCTGCCAATGATTTTTATGCTGAATATATATATTTATTCAGCATAAAAATGATCATTGGCAGGTAATTTAGAGTTATTGCAAGCTTGTTTGATATATATATATATATATATATATATATATATATATATATATATATATCTATATATATATATATATATATATATATATATATATATATATGAATGGAAAAGACCAGTAGGATTACCCTCATTTATGATGTGTCTGCTTCAGAAATATAATAATCAATAAGTATTGATTTAAAGGTACTAAATACAAGATTGAGATTATTTCTATTGCCTCAGCACCACTCTTAACTCTTTGAGTGCCAAGGATGTGTATTTAAAACAGAACGCTTGAGTGCCATAAATGCATCTATATATATGCTTTTGATTTTTTTGGCAGCAGGGACAAAAGAGCCCTCTCACACAGCCTGTGAGTAATATTTGGGCTTCTGGGAGATGTAGTCCGAGCATAAAGAGACAGTATACACCACAAAGATCAAAGCAGGAAGTGGAGACAATCGCGATTAGAGAGCAAAACAAAGGGAATCTGGACAAAAAGTGGCGTTTTTGGTGGGAGTGTCCTCTACTCTACCTCTGATAAAACAAGAATGGAACAAGGTAAAAACATTTTTTATGATGAAATAGAGAGTCTTTTTAAAAAAAAAAGGGCTGGCACTCAATGAGTTAACATGGCGATACAGTGCCATCGGCACCAGCAGTGCAAACATTTGCTGTGACAGCTAAATTAATAGCAATAGTTTAAATCTCTGACCAGGTAGAACATAATTCATTCTAAATGCTGAGTAAATATAAGGATTTATTTGCTTTTTCTGCCTCATATCATAAAATGACAATGTAAGAAAACACCGAAGTTAGAAAGACAACGTTTGAGTGTTTAGAGATGCCTCAAATCTGGAATAAACTGTAAAGCCTCATGAATGTTAATAATGTGTTACTGTGTTTTCTTATTTGAATGCAGCGACAAAAAAAATGTTTTCACTTATTCTCTCCGGAGAAATTACAATCCCTCCAATTATCTTCTGTAATACTGAACGTAACCTAACCCAGATTTGCACAACAAATCACATCCACAATCTGGAGGGAGAAGCAATAAAAGTGAAGATGTTTAAATTGCTGTTTAAATGTCAGTGGGATACAATTAAAACCAGCACAGAGTGTGAAAACACAAAACGCCTGTCACACAGAGTGTATTGTGTTCTCGCCTTTATTTCTACAATAGCGCTGTAGTAACTCAAGCAGCAACAACAAAAAAAAAAACCCTTGATGTGTGATCAGTGCGGAGCGACGTGACCCTGGAGACTCACAGAAAAGACACACCTTTCCTTTGCAGCCCAAGAATGAAAAACAGTTTTTAACCTTTTGTGCTAGCGCTGCATCCAGAGGCCAACCACAACTGAACCAGGATGTCCCATTAAAGGGCAGAGCCCTGTAATGCTTTACACCACAAAGCTGTTGTGGTTCAGGCCCCAGTGAATTCCCTTTAACCCCAAACAGGGACACAAGATCATCATCAACATAAATGCACACTGTTAATCTTCTTGCTTGTTTACCCAAATGTCATTTTGCGCAGCTAGATTCACTTTATAAGAGAGAACGAGGGTGATGAAATTTATCGATATAATGTACAAAACACTTTGTATCTGGATCTGCAAGCTTTTAGGCTTTTAGGATGTTGCAGTAATAACATCCAACCAAAATTATGTCAAATTGTGTTGTTTTAAGTCAATAACCTTCAAATTGTCTTAAGTCAGACCAACGAACCCAATATCTACCAATAGCCTAGCTGCCATATGATTGAGGGCATTTATTTTTTACTACTTCAGGTTCGTCCTAAGGGCATATTTTATGGGTCAAAGTTGAGTAACTGGAGCCCTCAAATATAGTATGACTCCTCACTGTATTTTATATGCTTGCTCCCAGACTTGATTTATATGACACATTTTATCTAAGCGTGTCCTACAAAGTTGTAGCTGACGAACCATACCACTAATAAAAATCCAGATCTCTCAGTTTAGAGTTATTTACCGTGGACTCATAAAACCTGACAAACATTTTTTTTGGGAACAATCCTTGAGAGGATTAGATATTAGAGCCTTTGGAGGACGCACAGACTTATTTTTGTAGCTCGGAGGTCATCTGATGGCGGCTGTAGGAGCTTAAATACAGAACAGCGAGGGTGTCTGTGAGGCGCCAGCTTACAGGACAGGGGTGCACCCCATCAGAGACCCAGAAAGAGGGGAGCAAGAGGGCGGCGAGGCGGAGATAATTAACCCCAGAGATAGACACTGTCAGAGAAAACTCTCAAGAAAACATCTGCTATGCGTGGACTGTAATGAAAGACTGAAGGCAGCCGAGGTGTTGTACAAATGTCACAGTTATTATGGTGTAAAAAATGGCACGCCGGCCGTTCGAGGTCAGACTTTGTTGTTGCAACACTCTAGTCTGCTCAATAAGCTGACAGCTCACACCACTATGAAAACTTCATCATTCTCGCAGAGTGACCGAGCTGAGCTGAGTGGGATCTGAGATAATTCACTGTGCTGACTGTTAGTGTGACTACAGCACACATTGAGACCTGACAAAGAGCTGTGTAGGTGATCGGCTATAGAGGCGATGCATTCAGTGTGTGACAGCTCATCCAGCTGTATGAGAGTGATTCATAGCGGTTCAGAGTGGAGAGCGATGCTCAGTCTGCAGGCCTTTAGCAGGTAATACTCAGTGTAGTATTAAATACCATGTGCACATTTGCATGAGATTTCTTTGGAAAGATGGTATCAGGTGTCCAAAACTTTCTTGGACAGCCATTGAGCACTGAGTGGGGATTTCATTTTCAATTACCAATTTCAACTACAGACATACCTCTAACCCTTTCATCCCTGCAGAGAAGGCAGGAAGTAGTATTCACATTCTGCAAAAACATAACCAACCGCGCTGTGGGTCATAGCATCAGTGTTTATGTTGGCCAATTTGCCCATTTTAGTGTTCTGATTATAGCAGCCTTTCCAAAATTACAGCTGCGCTCGATGACGAGGTTCTTCGTCGACTCACACGTGATTTTATCTCTAAAACTGAGTGGTTCCACAAAAGCACCACTTTAACTCGTGTTGACTGGAGATGTATTCTTGGAAATAAGTCATTCAGCATGAAAAAAAGCATAAAGAATTGATAATCAACGACAGAAATCACATAGCCTGGGCGCGCCCATACTTCCTGTGACGCTTCACAAAATTTTGCGACCAAGTCAATCTGGCCAAGGTGTCGTTCTCTTCGATTTCAGATTCACCTAGAAATGGGGACCAATGAAAATCTAGCATTTCAAACTGCTCGATAGAGGCGTGTTTAAGGCAATGATGTGCTAGTTCTTTGGATCAAGTAGTTTCGTTCGCTACGCATACGTCAGAGGAAAGAGCGGTCTGATTGGTTGAAGCTTCGTCCAATAGCACACAGAGGCATTTGAGAACTCGGTTTACAAGGCAGCTTCGCCAGACTACGCTCGCAGAATATGTAGTCGCCATAGCCAGGCTAGAAATCACTGTAAAAGCAACCAAAACAGGCTTTGGGTATCATTTCAGGTATAGTAAAGCACTATAATACAGACCTTTTACAACTTATTCAATGATCATTTTAATATACTGAAATTAATGAATTTGTGGACTGCATTCAAACTAGCTGTTGTAGCATTATGCCTAGTACTGCTGAACACACACAGACTGCAACTCATTCATTATTAAATCCATACTGCCCTCATCAAATCTCTGTGGGCCATAACGGCTACCTGCAGACACATACTGACAGAAAGCATCCATTGCGACGCCACGTCACCGGACCTCATGACTGCCGTTACTCACAGACATCTCTTCATAAACAATCAGTGAGTCTTATTTTTTTTAAGTCCATCAGTGTCACACCAGCTAATTCAGGGCTCAAGAGCGAGCATGCTCCAGTGTGCACCAAGAGCCTGCAGCTTTTAACCCGAGAGCTCGAGTTTATCTCAAGCTCATTATTAATAAAATGCCATGAGGCCCTAAGAGCATACTGCTCTGTTGCTCAGGGCCTAGATTATAATACCCATTGGCTGCATGTAGTTAAATAATTCAACAAGACTATCACTCTGAAATTAACCCAAAAGAAAAAAAAAAACAGACAGACAACTGACTCTGAGCAGAAGTGATGAGCTGCCAGCGCTCACGGCAAAGTCTGTCGTCTCTTGGCCTGTATTCCTCATGTTTGTTAAAAGACTTTGTCAGATGAGGAAAGATCCTTTGGTTTCTTCACTCTTTGAATCCTACCACCACCACTGTCTGCATGAAAGGCCTCCGTGAACCTCTCACTGCTACCTCATTAGCTCCGAGAGACATGAAAAATGACAAGGCCAAACGTCGTTACGAGCCAAAGTTGCAGGCTAAGCCGGTTTCTATTTCTGTGCTGCAGCTACTTTGTGCGGTCAAACTATGGTAAGCAGGAACATTACAACCCAAGCCATCACTCCTTAATGTAATTACACATATGTCAGTGATACAGCATACTATGCTGCGTGCTTCCATGAACCTCAGTGGTCATCATAAAAATATCTAAGTAACAAGGTTAACTAATCTCATGATGTCAACACGCTGAACGTGTTACTGTGATTCACCCTGCTGATAAAGACATAAAGGCTAAGGGTTTCTTACTTTCCCTTGTATCTGGAAGATTTCAGCTTTTTCAGCTGACCACAATCTAATGCAATGTCTTATCTTATTCTTTTTACTTAAAGCAACAGTGTGTGTTTTTGGGACATATACTTACTGCTTTTTAGCAAAGAATGAGAGCAGATCAATACGGTACTCTGTGCTCCTCATCTAACTGAACTAACTAATCCCAAAATATATATTCCTACAAAAAACTGTAATGCGGTGTGTTCTCACTTTCTAACACAAAGTCTTTATCATTGCCTGAATTTATAATGATGATTATTATGAGGTTATTTTCCTGATGATGGCTTAATGGTCTACAAAATGTGAGAAAATAGAGAAAAATGTCCATCCCAGCCTCTCTGAGTCCATGGTGATGACTTTAAAAACATTCAGTTCAATATGCTATAAAGCAGAGAAAAGATGGGTTATCTCCACATCTGAAAGGCTGAAAGCAGCCATTTTTGCGTGAAAAAATACTTCAGCGATTAATAATATATAATAATCAGAATGGTATGTGATAATTCTTCTGTTGATTGACTAAATGATTGCTGCTCTAGATGACAGTATTTTTTTTATAGCTTTTAGTTTGTGCTCCACTTCCTGAATCAGTCAGACTAATTTCCCAAAACTAACCTTCACTACCGCCTTAACATCACAGCTACATTCTCACAAACAAAAAAAACAAAAGTTGTCCTCTTCTACGTGCTAAAAATAGCTTGCCGGTACACCTGCATGACATCATGAAAATGCACATATTCATGGAGAAACTCAGGCTTGATGACTCGTCCAGAGTCACATGCTTGTGAGACAGGAGGCATGAGAGCAGAGTGAGGTTACAGGTGGAATTTCCCTCGTCTCTCCTTTCTCTCTGATGTCATGTCCAGCGACGGCGGTTCACTAGCAATCAAACATGTCTGACAAGGTGATAGTCAGGTGTCAAAAGCCTGTGGTGGTGAAACGGCAACATACAATTAAGGAACTTTACAAACAGCAGTTCCCCTGTGAGCCTTCCTCAGAAAACGGGCCGGTGTGAAGTATTTTTTTTTCTCTACATGTAAGAAAAAGGGAAGTTCAACAGTTTTATTTCTCTTTTCAAGAGTCAGTTCCTGCATTTCTGCAAGTCACTTGAGGTGTCACCCATCTCCCATCATGATTGTTTGTTTAGTCAAAGCATATGAACATTGCCATCTTGTGGTTATTTTTAAGGCACCAAATGACACAAAGTTAGAGTCATTACATGAAGATGGTGGCCTCAGAACGTAAACTATACTGTACTGTAAGTTCATGTGTGGCCACTTCACATTAAAACCTCGGGGTTAAGCAACGCCGTGCTCGTTCCTGGACACACACCCGTTTTTACACGTTATCACTTGTGCCAACCTGCAAACGATTCCCTGTCTCCTGCAAGGCCTCTCTGAATGCTTTTGTGAAACTGGAGTGCTGCTTTCTAAACAGGATGAAAGCTCAGATCTTTTTGTGAAGCCAAATCAATATCCAGCAGGCCATTAAGGCGGGCGGGTGCGTCTTTGGGCAAGGAGGGGAAGAAGTGTTTAGTGTCTGAGGAGCTGCTCGTCACTGAAGGGAGAGCAGGACGGCCCTCCATTATTGCCCTCGGTCAAACTACTGATGGTGACATCACTGTCACAAAAGGCGAGGGCTACCGGGAACTGCTTCATCCTCAACCACACAGCCATCCATCTGCAGCATGCACTAACACACACTATCACTCACAGCCTGCACAGCACTGACGCTATCAAAGCAGCAAGGACAAGTGGAGGGGGAGAAGAGAGGCGTGGGCAGGAGCATGGCAGGATGTTTCTAAAAACAAGGGCACATGCTTGGAACAAACAAGGCAACCCCACACTGGAGTATATTTGGAAAGTCTTGCTCTTGATAATTGCTTTCAGTGGAATGAAGTTTCCAATTATCCACAAGCCTCTTGCCAGTTTTCCCACCATGGGAAGACTGCAGGGGAGGGGAGAGAGGGTGGGCAAAGGGTTGGTGGGTTCAGCTGGTCCCGTCTCTACTGGGACTGACTGCTAAGAGCTCGCAACGCTTCCCCCTCCGCCTGCGTCACGGCCGACTCCTCTGAAAGCAACAACTGCAGTCGACCAATGAGAGCGTGTTTGTCCATCCCATGATACAAGCATCTTAGCAGAAAAATGTAAACATCTGGCAAACATTTGTTCTTGCCACAGAATAGGGTTGATCAACTAAACTATAAAAGACGCTATTTTATCAAGAACTGAATTGAAGATGTGCATTGGTAGAAACTGTGTAAAACAGCAAACAATTTATATTTGTCCTCAGGGGAAGTTTGATTGGTTTTTGAGCCTCATTCTCAAAGTAATTCTCTCCCATTTTGGTGAATCTCTTCACTCTCATTGCTAGGATTTTAAACACTTTGCAGCAAAAAGTCAAAAACAAAAAGATAATCAGTTTACTGTAATTTAAGACCACAAAGAAACGCAAACACCCATAAATTAGAAGCTGGGTCGAGTCGATTTTTGGTATTCTAGCTTAAAAAAAAAACAATGATTAGATTTTACGGCGATTGATTAACTCTAATCAGAGGCAGCATGCGTTCAAATTGTTCTGAGCAGTAAGTTAACAGAGTAAATACAGCAGATTAAAATATTCAGTGTTTTTTAGACAAGGCCACACCTGGCAACAGGGTCAAGACTGACTACGGTGCTATTAACTACTAGTGTGGCATTCATTCCTCCTATAGATATGATTGCTATGTTATATGTACAAATGGATGATTATTACAGCTATAGCATTGTCATGGGAGCATCTCTGAAGAACACACACACACACACACACACACTCATCAGTGCAGTCACATGCTAGCTGACTGACTGAAGGGGAGTCACAGTAATCAATGGAGTAGTAGGCTGCAGGCCATCCCAGAGGATAGGCGCCTACTTGCATCATATGAGTTTTGAGTGATGCTTCTTTAGTTGTAGTGTGATGACTTTCTTTATATGTAGTGAAGCCACTGAGAAATAAAATCCCTATAATATTCAACAATTCTAAACATTATCTGCCTTTATTATTATTTCACATTGAAAAAAAAAAGTACCAGTGAGAGGACAAATATAAACAACACTTCACAGGGAACTCATATAGACTGATAGTTGGGCCAAAAGAAAGTAGAAAACATGATTGACCTGAGTGTGCACTTACTCTGGTAGAAGTTGTCATCAGCACAGCATGTCCTCCTCCGGCTTAAAGCAGGCAGTCAGTGGCCGTCGTCATAAAAACACGGCGACGTTAGAAAAACATGGTTATCCCCGGTGAGAGTTGGGAGACAAAAGGTGCTATTACTCCATCACCACACAGCCACCGGTCAGCTTCACCCTCCTGCTGCTTTCGTGTGCTTCCTGACACAATGTTGCCGTTTTCTCCGACAGGGGCTGATGCGTGGGGGAATTCCTAGCAGTCACATTTTCCTGTGAAATGATTGGCCCGATACCAAAGTTTGGCTGCCTGTAGCCTGGCAGTAGAGAGACCCGAGAAAGCACGACTGGTGGGGAACTGGACTAAAACGTTAGGAGCAAAGTTGTTTCGAGTCCGCGTCACGTCCTATTGCTTAAAACGTAAATAATAACTAACACATATTTTATACTTAATAGACATTACCATTAATTGTGTGTAATCCATCGTTTAAGATACTCCGCTGTAATTTAGCTACCCGTAACCTAGCGACGGTTAGCTAACGTTAATGTTTAATCAACCGCTAAGCGGTCACAGGTGTCATTTTACATGCTGTGTTGTCAACGGCTCAGTACGGCTTAGTCAAATTAAGTAGAGGACGAAAAATGTCTATTGTGCGACTACAAACTAGCGTTGGCGTTTGTTTTCGACAACGATAAGTGCTAGCAGAGGGCTATATAAGTGTAACTGGGCATCTTCCGGGAAAGTCCAAGCCTCTCTCAGATGGGAGCAATTGAGGATAACTCATCCACGGGCGGGGTCTACAGTTCCCTGGAAATGATGAGCATATGCTGTAATAGCTAGCTGTAGCAAAAAAAACTGCAGCTGGAACCATAATCTCATCATTCATCAATATTTCTATATTTCCAAAGGGAACAGTATGGCAGATATATATTAAATAAACAAGTCATGTGATTGTAAATTTCTCTGTAAGGTGAATTAAGTACTTATTTATAATTGGGGAGAAAAAAAAAAAAGTTCAGTTCCCATACCGGGAGTCGAACCCGGGCCGCCTGGGTGAAAACCAGGAATCCTAACCGCTAGACCATATGGGAAGATATCTATGGCAAGGAGAAAGATCTTCATTTTTATATACTAGTGTATACGTTGTATAGTTTATGTCATACTTTCCAGCGTAACAATGGCGTAATAAACGTCGAAGTTACCGTGATGGCTACATTCATGGCATTCACGTTATTTATCTTGTTCTGAGTTGATGTGCCTTTACAATACTTAAGAGGCGAGGTAACGTTACCATCTAGTGGTCTTTCACTGTTACTGTAAATTGAATACAGGATGCCAGCCATACATGTCATGTTAGCAACAGTCTTAAACCCAAAGTAATTAATAAGGATTGAAATAATCAATAAATATGACAAAGAACGGCGTGGACATGGAGAAAAGAAGAAGGGCTAGACATTGAAGCATGTTAAGATTAACCGTGCTCCACAAAACTAGATATGGGTGCTGAACATATGACGTAATTTTATGTGGAATAACACAAGTGTGAAAACGGGGTTCTCGCAACTGAACAAAACATGACAGCTTTATTTGAGCAAGCTAAACGACTTCACTTCTGACTGCTGACTTGTGTTTATGCTATGTTATGTTATGTTATGTTGTTACACTTCGCTAATTTTGAACACACTGGTGTGAATGTCCTCCTCCTTCTAGTGTAAGTGGTATCGCCCGTAGACTAGCGGTGGGCCAGTGGCAGCCAAATATTTGACAAACTAGCAATCGTTGGTTAGCCAGCTAGGGCTTAAAATAATACACTGGTAAAAAGAACATATATTTCCCCACGCTTGGTCGGCTGACGTTTACGACAAGAGTTTAGGTTCGCGTTTAAACAGGATGTCAACTCCAGCAAGACGACGTTTAATGAGAGATTTTAAACGGTAAGCGGAAAGAAAACAACAGAGAAGTGGCGATAGCTAACGTTAGCAACCTAATGCTAGCTTGTTAGCGTTAGCCTGAACGGTATTCTGAATTACAACACCACCATCAAAAATAATAGTACAGATATACACTTAAACAGCGGCGGGTTGTAATCGTGTTTGTGTCTTGAGGATAGTTGTCGCTAATTGTGGGTCGTTCTAACAAGTTAATGACCGGTAAGATATTGACAGGTAACGATAATAACGTCACTGGCGTTGGCAAGGTAGCCAGGAGTAGTTGATGTTATGTCACTGTTCACTGTCGTAGATAAAAACGTTTGTGTCATTATGTGTATCATAATCACTTCCCCGCAACTGTAAATGGTTCTGATCATACATGATACACGTGGGTTGTATTAGTAATCGGTTATTGAGGATACAGTTCAAGTCATTTTCCAGATGGTCCCTCACATGCAAACGAAACGTTTGGGTAGAAAGACACGTATGTGTTCAAATACACACTGATCAAAGGAGCTCCTATTCCCAGGCCCTGGTAGATCACTATCTAAGCCCGAGGATAAGTAACCATCTGCCATGCAGCCACTGAAAACCCGCAGATACTCAGCACAGTCCGCTATGGCACATGTTTTTTGATCTACACTATGTTCAAACGTGCTGTTTGAATAGTCTGAGACAGAGGCCAACACTTGATCCTGTGTTATCAGTCCACACTGCAATTCTTGACAACGTGATTAATGTACTGAACCTCTATAGTCGTTGTTGTGTGTCAAATGTCTTTTTCCCTCAGTACACTCAATAGAAAACTGCCACTTTACAATATTACTACTGTCATTATACTGCCAAAACAAACATTCCAATTGAATAATTATCATTATAATAATGTTCCTGTAAATACTGGTGGAGTGTTTGTTATTATGAAATCTGCAAAAGCCTACCTCAGCATACAATTGCCACCCAGGTTTGGAGATATAGCTCAGGGGTTGTACTCCCGTTTTCATGTCCAGTAGTCTTGCTGTCTGCTGATTTGTAACACTTATTATTATTAGTAGTAGTAATTATTATTTACCTGTCCCACTGACCACCATCAGGGGCATAATACAGTGTGGTATGCTTTGTCTAATATCACCTGTATGTGATACCACTGTGATTAGGCTGCAAGAGGATCCTCCAGCTGGAGTTAGTGGGGCCCCATCAGAAAACAATATCATGGTATGGAACGCTGTCATTTTTGGGTAAGTTTACTTTTTTGTCAATAAATATGATATATCATTTACTTTTTTTGTGTGGGGCATAAAAGTATAGCGTTTGTGTATGAAAAAATATTTTTGTGATTATCTACAATCTGTTTGTTACCTAACTTTTAGACCAGAGGGAACGCCTTTTGAAGATGGTAAGTCCTCTTTAATGCGCTTAACATCCAAATAATTTGTCTTTCCAATCCTGCTATGCCATTATTCCAGCTAATATTCGTGAATACCCTTAGCATTGGATATTTATGGTTATATAGATAGATTAGATATTTTAACTAATAACTGCTTCTTCAGCATCTGTGGACTGTGATTATAACTGAGCTTTTAATGATCTTGTATTTTACAAACTCCACAAATTTCACAACAAGAATCAGTTTCTGATTACGACTTTGACTGACTAAAAGGATATATTCTTCCAGTTTGCTATATTACTGAAATGTATCTTAATTTATCGTCTGTCATGATTTCTCTCTTTCAGGGACTTTCAAACTTACCATTGAATTCACAGAGGAATATCCAAATAAACCTCCAACAGTGCGATTTGTCTCCAAAATGTTTCATCCAAATGGTATGTACCTCACTGCCTGGGCTGCCAACAATTAAAAGTTGTTACATTTTTCTTCATGTATCTCAGAAAAGCGTCATACTCTGTATGTTCTTTTGCAGTGTATGCAGACGGCAGCATATGCTTAGATATACTTCAGAATCGTTGGAGTCCAACCTACGATGTCTCTTCAATCTTAACTTCAATACAGGTAATCTGACACACTTTATGCAGACAAAGTGTATGCCAGTGCAAATTAGGATTAGTAATAGTGACAAAGAAAAAACATAGCCATATAATTTATGCAAAAAAAAAATGCAGGTAATTATGTCTTCTTGACTGACATTCTCTGTTGTATATTTCAAGTCTTTACTGGATGAGCCAAATCCAAACAGTCCAGCCAACAGCCAAGCAGCCCAGCTATACCAGGAAAACAAGCGGGAGTACGAGAAGAGGGTTTCTGCTATTGTTGAACAGAGCTGGCGTGACTGTTGACCCCTGTTATCATTCGAGTATGAACAGTGTCCAGCCCAGAATCAAGAAACCACTGATCAAGCAAACAGCCGATCGTCAAGAAATATAACGACACATCTTAAAGTCCTTGTCAGTATATTTGTCCCATAACTGTTGCTAAGTTTGTATGCTGTTGTGTTGTGGCATTCACTCCTGCTGAATGCTATTGTTGGGCAATAGAGTATGTTTGTTAAAAGTTAATGTACCTTGTTATATCTGGGTTACTTGCTTCATGCCCCAACTCTTTTCTGTTTGAAAAAAGGTAATAGCCAGTGTCACTTGTGTCACCTGTTTATTTCTAAATGACATTAACTGTTTGGATGACAGTGACAGTTAATTAGATGTGCTTGCTGTGTGGTTTGCTGTGTAGATACAGACAGTTCTTATTTAGAAAAAAAAAAAAAAAACACAAAGCTGTTCATGGGTGTTTTTCCATCTGTTTCAGTGGCCTCCCTCCTTTATGCTTCTTTGAAAGCCTTTCAGGGGGGATAGAAACTTTAACAGGCATGGACATCCAGCCCATGAACTAGCTGTCAACTCAACAGATGCCTTTGGGGGTCATTTCACTCTCAACTCTTGTGAAGCCTTTGATTTTAAAAGACGTTCTAGGTATTGGTGAATATATATATATATATATATATATATATATATATAACTTCAACATGGAAACAAGACAGTACCCTTTCTGGGCACTTTACTTTGTTTCATGCACAGTTTCATAATGTTTAAAGGCTGTGTGAAAACATTTCTATGGTATTTTACAATCTTATAAGTCAGCTGATAGTACTGTTTAAAACAGGATGGTGTCTGTTTTCAGATTATGAAATTTTGCACTGGTAACCCATGTAACAAACTGTACATTTTCTTGTAAATAAAATAACTATACATCAGTTGTCTTTGTTGCCTTTTAAGTTGCAGTACAAAAATATCCATCTGATGGTTATCAGTTTTAATTTATTCATTACAGCTGTGAAAACAAGCAGACAAGTTAACTGTACTTACACAAACTGATACATCTGACATCTAACAAAGATCACTGCTAACAGTTTCAATGTGTTTTCTGACTATGGCTGCAGCTTGTATTTGAAGAATGACCTCCAGGAGAGCAAAGGATGGTGCTGGTAGAGAGACAGAGATGTATCACTACAGTGAGACTGATAGGAGCATCTAGCTACAGTGTGACGATGATGATCACAAACAGTGAAAAACTGCATATTCTGCCAGGCCACAAACCAAAAGGTGTACAATGGTGACAAAAAACTCAGAAATAATAAAATTACCTGAACCTCATCAGGACGTTTTACCACAAAATACTGAACACAAGGTTGTCGAGAAACAAACAAGACGTGGAATGGCAAAAGAACAAAAAAATGACAAATCACGTACTCTAAAGCCCCTGCTAAAGTACATTTCAAAGGAATGCAGAAAACAAAAGGTGCTCCCTGAAGGATAACCTTTTATTAATGTGTGTGTTGTAAGTTAGTCACATACATGTATAAACACAGCAGTTACACTAAAGCATGAGTCCAAGCGGATGTGTATTTTAAATTTGCCCTGCATGCAAGTCAGTGAGAGGCCTGAGGTTTCACAAGTTCATATCGTCCCACCTGTCCCTCCTGTAGAAGCTGACCAATGAGCTGGTCTTTGTGTACTTTGCGACTGACAATGAGGAACCGCTGCCGCCCCTGTCCGTACGACTTGCTTCGTAGGCCGTATTTCTGGGATATCTGGTGGATTTGCTTGCGCTCATCGTTGGTGAGGTCAGTGGAGAATCGCAGATCATCCTGACGGTCAGATCCAGCATAGTTACGAATGATGTCCTCAATATCACGCTTGCTGAGCTGGTTTCCTGTCTTGTCTGCGTCCATACCCAACCCTTCTCTGGAGAACTGTTCCTTCACTCTGATTGGTTCTGCGATGCCTTCGCCGTCTCGGCCCAGACCGCCTCCCGTCCAGCCCATCTTGCGAAGCAGCTGGTTTCCGATGTTGTCCTCCTTAATCTCCTGCCTTGTGGCCTCCTCACCAGAGCGAGCTAGGATCTGCGATCGGGATATGGCGTCGCTGTGACCCTCCTTTCTCAGGTTGGATTTGACCACGGCCTGAGTCTGCCTCAGGGTGGCTAATGCTTCCTCTGCTGCAATGTGCTTCACTATTTTCTTCGGCCCAATCCCTGCTGCAACATATTGTCCTTCCAAGTAAACCTCACACTTCCAGCGATGATCAGGCAGAACTGTGAACTTGTAATCAGCAGACACTTTATTAAACTGAGCTGTGTCATTGATGATACAGATGGCATTATCAGAGTTTTCCAGGATGACCAACTCGCTCAGGTGCTTCTTTTTGCCACTGTGTTGTCCAAAACGTCCAGCAGAATCTGACTGTTTATTTCCTTTGGAGTACTGTGATATTTGCTGCTGTTGATGGTGGCGTTGCTGTTGCTGTCGTTGTGCCTGGTTGATGCGAAGTTTCCTCACTGCGTCTTCAGCAGCTGCATGCTTTGAGCTCTTTTTGGTGCCTGTTGATTGTGCCACCAGCTCACCCTGCAGGAAAACACTGCATAACCAAGCACTGTTGGGGAGCAGGTCAAATTTATAGTCTATCTTCATGCGATTGAAAGCTGCAGAATTGTTGAGTATGCAGATGGCGTCATGAGCATTGTCCATAACCACAAACTCTGTCCAGTGCTTTCGTTTGTCAGGCTCGTATTGACCCTTGGAGCTGGGTGTTAGTTTATCCTCTGGGTTTCGGAGTGCAGGTAGAAAGCCCGGAGTTGGACTGTTCATCTGGCACACAACCATGTCATTGACTACCGAGTGTCTGTATTTGCGCTGCACCACACGAACCTCAACTGCTTTCAGGAAGAGTTTTACAGCTTGCTCAGAGGCCCGGTCCCTCGCTCCATTTTTACTACCAGAGTATCCAGTAGCAAGATACACACCCTGACATCTCAGTTCACAGGCGTAACCGTCAGCTGGTACTTTCCTGTTCTTCGGTAGGTCAGCCTGAGGAATGTCTTTCAGGTTCACATAAATATACTCAGGATTAGTCTTGCAGGCCTGAATACTGCGGCTCAACATGAAATTATAGTTTGGTGATACACTTCCAGTCATGAACATAGGGTCCCTAAAAGCAACATCCAGAGCAGACGCTACATTGGAAATCAGCCTCTGTTTCTCATCTAATGTTGTCTGAGATACAGCAATAGGCTGCGATGAAGAGCCCGACTGAGAAGTGGTGGGACTACTCCTGCCCGGGCTGTTGTAGACCCTGCTGAAGGGCCTGCTTGACGACAGACGGTCCTGATGACCATACCCTAAACCTTGACGAGCTGAATCCCAGCCTCCTGATCGGCTCCCTCCCCCGTATCCATTGTGTCTGTGGGGCTGGGAATAGGAATCTAAACCTCGAGAAGAATGAGCTTCATACTTGGCCGAGTAGTCCTGCTGTGTTTTTGCCATGAAATTTGAAGTGGACCCATGTCCTCCATACCCCAAACCACTTGTACTACCTGAAAAAATCTCTCTGTCTCTATCTCTGTGGAAACCCACAGAGTCCGAAGTGTATGACGGCACTCTGTCAAAAGCAGGCCTCAGGGAGGAGGAGCCCTGTGCTCTGCTGGTGCCACTGCAGAAAGGATGTTCAGAGTCCCACTGTCTCACCCCGTACATCTCACTCCTCCTGCGCTCCTTATCGTTCTCCTTTTCATCAGTACCAGTTCCTCCACTGCTTCCACCACTCACAAAGTGCACAGGCTCAAATCGAGGTCTGGAACCAAATTTTGACACGGGCATTTTCCTCATGGGCTCGTCTCCTGCAACAACACAACACAGTTTTAGCCTTTAAAAGATAAGTTAAAGTTTTCAATAAATCCCATGAAAAACTGATCAAATAATGTCTGGGTGACATCATGTTCCTTCACAAAGATGAACCTGGGCACTTTAGTTAATCCCACATACACCATACTTCTACCTTAAATACTCAGTAACACACTAGACCTGCAGCTTAAAATAGTCCCACACAAATGCAGTATTTAATCGTGTTTGAGTAACTTGCTGAAAACAACGATGCCCAGCTAAAGAGTCAGAGACTCTTACTGCTGCTACTGTAATGTTTAGACTGCCTCAAAATTAGGAAAACACCTATTTACTCAATAAAGTAACTTTTCAAGTAAGACTAGTAAAATACAGCTAAAAGTTTTTTAAAAAAAAAAAGTGGAAGCAAACTTTTACACACACACACACACACACACACACACACACACAGATCAACACTCACTGCCATCAGAAGAAGTAGGTCTCTTTTTTGCTTCAGCACTAGGACGCGGGTCAAAGGAGGGCATTTCGCCAGTGTCAGTCCCTTCTGCCATCACCAGCACCATCCAATCAAATCCAGGCCATACCTGTTACCGAGGCCAGAGATGGGAGTTAGGCATTACATGACTGGAGAAAAAACAGACAGACACACAGAGTTACTGCTCCGTGCTGAGGCACATAACATTGGAAAAAAAAAACAACTGCCAGCAGCAAGCAGCGACTGAAACACAAACAATACGCCTGGACTACACATTACACTGTACAATTATACACTTAGTATATAATTTTAAAGGAGAGGTAAATCGGCTGCATTTCAAGCCAACACAAGGCCCTGACAGAGTGACGCAGTAGGTCATCTCTCACAAGAAAACATGTTTCAAAAACTACCTTCATCAACAAGTAAATGTGCGACTAGTAAACCGTGATTATATCCTACCTTCGGGTGTAGCCTTTGGTCCGGTTAATATAACTGTCCCCCAGCTGAGTAAGAAATGGTGCATTATTTTTTTTTTTCTTTAAAATCAACCGGCTACTATTATCGTGCTAGCCTCTCTTAGCTAGCTAGCTTGCTAGCTGATATTGGAAACCCGTGGTGACGGCTAGCATTAGCCAGCTCGCTAATGCTAGCCTCTAGCTAACCCAGCTCCACTTCAGCAGCAACGGCCTGCTTATATTGTTTTGTATCAAAGGCAGCACTTAGGAAACCGACGTGTAATATCCTAAACGAGTGCTTTAAAAGCTGCCCCAAACCCGCTGAGAGTCACTGACACCCATTCAAGTAGCCATCTAGTAGAAAGCATCCATTTTCTGGTCCAGCTACAGTAAAAACATGGCGTCTGCCTGTCACTGCACTGACCCACAATGCTTTGCCGGACAGTTCAGTGGGTTGCTGTCACTTTACGTCATCAATGAAACGCCATGTGTTTTCTTCTTCTTCTTGTGGGGTTTTATTGGCGGTTGGCAAACAACGTATTGGTGCATTACCGCCACCAACTGGTAAGGAGTGTGAATCAGGATGACTACTAATACCCCTTCAAAAAAAAAAAAAAAAAAAAAAAAAAATTATATTCTATCAAGCAGCCTCGTTGCTTTAAGGAACTGGAATATAAATTTGTAACTCTTGTGCCCTGAGCTCTGTTGTAGAATGACTCTGATATCCAGTGGTATTTTAATGTTCCTGAGATGTGTAATTAAACTCTGTCTTTCTCGCTCATACTTCTGACACTGAAGTATTATGTGCTCTATTGTCTCTTCTTGGCCACAGTAGTCACAATTCCCTGTCTGATGTTTTCTAATTATGAATAGTGTACTGTTCAATGCAGTATGTCCAAACCTGAGCCTTGATATTATTGTTTCTTCTCTTCTGTTCCTTCCTGCTTTTCTCATTTCTCCCACTTTCCTTTGTATTCTGTAAAACCATCGTCCCGTCCTCTCTTCCTCCCATTGTTTTTGCCATCTTTCCTCAGTCTTTGTTTGATGATGCTCTTAGTTTCAGATTTACTGACATTAACTGTCAAATCGATAGATGTCTTTCCTGCTGCCTCCTTTGCTGCCTTATCCGCCATCTCATTTCCTCTGAACCCAATGTGTGCTGGTACCCACACAAAAATCACTGTCAGCCCCATCATCTGAATTCTGTATAGGGTTTGCTGCACTTCAATCAGTATGTCTGGTCTGCTGTGTGACTGACTGTCCTGTAAAGTGATTAATGCTGAGCTGGAATCAGAGCATATAACTGTTCTTAGTGGTCTTGTCTCCTCAACCCACTGTACTGCCAACAGTATTGCGATCATTTCTCCAGTATAAACTGACACTTCTCCACTGATCCGCCTCCCCACTGTTACATTAAATTCTGGAACAATAAAAGCTGCTCCTGCCTTATCTGAGCTCTTTGAGGCATCTGTATAAATCTGGACGAAGCTGGAAAAGTCCTCAATATATGTCTGTACTACCTGCGGGTTATAAATGAGTCCTCTATTCTTGTTTTTCTTTTCTAATAACGTGAGATCAACTGTGGCATTTGGAAGTATCCAGGGTGGTATAACTGGTAACGGTACTGTAGGACTGATGTTTAGCTGTGTTAGTCCCAGTTCTGATGCTTTCTGTGTGCTCAACCAGCCAAAGCTTTTGTTGTCCCTTTTCTCCTTTTCCCAACACGGTTTTAACGTGAGTTGTGTTGGATGCTCTTGACTGTGTCCCTGTAAATTAACCCAATAAACTGTTGAAAGTTGCAGCCTCCTCATGTCTAATGGCATCTCCCCCATCTCCACCTGTAGTGCTGCTGTTGGACGCCATGTGTTTTGAGTTTTAAGATGTGTTTTAAACTATATGGTTTAATAATGCCTTTTATATATGTGTAAACCACATGTGTTTTACTAATGAGTTTTAACATATGCTTTAAACGACATGTGTTTTATTAATGTGTAAACTGAATGTTTTATTAAAGCCTACTAATAAGCCAATATTATGTGTTTTTATTGCACTATATTTGAACTGTGCACCCCAGCCCTGACACCTTATTTTACTGTGTTAAATAAATACTTCGCAATTTAACTGCTCAACATGGTGTAACACATTATATACACTGTACGTGGTGATTATAGATTATTTCACACCCCTCAAAAACTTCAGTGCTGCTGTCTGAAAATGTAATTGACAGTATTGTGGGGTAACCATAACACTGTAAATGAAAACAAAAAATCCTGAATATGTTTGGATCATATTTTTTATTGAAAATGTACATCAATGGAATCAAACATATTTGTAATGTGGGAGAGATTTTGACTAAAAGAGGTGATGACTGATACTAGAAAAATGTATGGCATTTTCTGACACCAAAATGTTACTTTACACTCAGAGTCACATCCAAAGGTCATAGGTAATAAACAACAAGTCTCCACTTCAATACACAAAATATATCCTTATAAATTATACAAATGTGTGAGTATCTTTTCAATACTCCCATCTGGGATTCACTTCAACTCCATCTTATACTAACATTTGGCAACAAGGGAGCTGAAACGATAGGACAGAGCAAATATACATTAATAATAGTATGCACTATTTGAAGAAAACAACAATGAAGTTGAAATGGACTGCAAAAATGAATTACTGGGGGATTAAAACAAGCAGGTCAAAGGTCACAGCGGTAATGAAATAAAAAGATGCATGCAAAATAACACAGAAGAGGCCGGTGAATAAAGCACAATGTGTAATAAAAAAGGCCATTAAATGTGACCTCCATGGTATTCAACAGTGACATGTAAACATTGGGCACCATCAAACGAAGTGCTCAGTAGAAATATTGCTTTGGCTTATGACTCTTAAATTATCATGTTCACAAAACCTGGAAGCGAGAGATTTCCATTTCTGTCCGAGCTAGATTAAAAAAAAAAAAAAAAAAAAAAAAAGACTAATCTTTATGTTCATGACACATTACACATAGTGCATTAAGTGCTTCTGTCCTCAATGACTTTATTACTTAATCAGCAGGCCTCAATGTTTCAGTAGCGTGTGTTAAGATGAGTGCATAGCGCAGGTCTTTGTAATTTTGTCTCATGTCAAGATCAAATAATGGTACTGAGTCCTGTAAATGGGTGAACCCCAACTGATGACTATTGACAAAACAAGTCTCTTTATATACATTAAGACATGACAGCAGATTAAAATGTGCCCGGTTCCCAACCTGCATGGGTTTAGAGCTTCACTAGGTGGTCATAAATACCATGCGAGTCCACATAAGGCCATATTCAAACAAAAGGAGATGCGATGGGGAGAATAAAAAAGGGTTGATACAGCCAGAAAAAACAGGAAGAGGTAAAGGGTGCTTAGTTCTTGCTGAAGCTGCAATCCCCTCTTCAGGTGGTCAAGACATATTAAAAGAAGCTAAAGAGACAAAGAGAAGGAGAGAGAGAAAAAAAAGCCAGTAGTTAGAGGGAAGGTAGAGCAGATACACTTGCGAAAACAGGAGTCACGCTTGAGATATACAAATGCATCTGATATCAGGCAGAACATTGATTTAGGTAGAAAAAATCCCTGGGATCATAGTCATTCAAACAACACATAAAGCAAGACTATTTTTTGTCCAGATGATGATTTTAAAACTGTGAAATAATGATTGTCCTCAGCCCATTTATGTGAGAGAAAAAAAATGTTAATATCTATCCATATATAACACTAAATAAACGAGTGCACATATAATCTTCAAGAGGAAAAGGTTAGTCACAGCAAAAACAGTGCGCACATAAACAAAAGCAAAAAAAAAGAAGAAAAGTGAGGGTTAGACTGCTGAGTGTGGGGTTAGAGCTGCAGGGACACACAGATACACATTGATCAATATTATAGCAAAGCAGGTAATGATTAAGAAACCCTGAAGGATAGGATCCACAAAGCCTCTGGTCGCATTTGAGGTACTGAGTACCCACAAAGGCTGGTCCCTTAGCAAAGCTTGAGGGCTGAGGGCCTACTCAGTGCAGAGCCAGGGATTACTGCAAAGGAAAAGTGAAACCACACAGACCAGTGAGCCGAGGATTAGGAGGAGGGAATGGCTCTGTCTCTCTCCATGTATTCTGACCCTGGTGTCATGTGGAAAGTGTTTTTTTTATGAAGAACTGTATTGTCAATGAGTTTCATAAGACAATACAGGTGAAAAATCAACATGAATTCACTCTTCTAGATATGTACAGATTTAATGCCTCCAATTAACATTCAGCTGAATTCAACTTTTATCAAATATCATAGCAATATGAGCAGCAATATTTGTCATACACAATGATTATGGCCACAGTTGTAATATTTGGTGAAAAATTGGCCTTTATTTTCTTTTGAGATATTTCTTTTTAAGTGTAACACCGATACAAAACAACACCGTTCCCTGCAGGACAATGGACATAAAGATGAAAGACGATAAAGATCACTTTCAAATGTGCCTTCAAAGGAAGTAAAATAAAAAAAAGAAAGTTACAATTGCACTGACAACATTTATATAATAGATATTTATATACTTAATATCACATTTGTGTATAAAGAGTGCAAATGTGAACGCTAATACAAGTATGCACATAACACATGACAACGAATGAGGTATGGGAGAAGAGATTAGGCTCATAACTACTCATGCATCTAGGTAAAATGAAACAGCATCAGCATGTGGACATAAACAGCACTGCATTCAATTCTTATTTAAAGTATATATATAAGGTGATTGTTATTCAGTGCACTCACATTCTGTAATCGGAGCCCACCAGCCTCATTATCTGGATTTAGTTACCTATACTTCTACTTTCCTGCTACTTTAAGGTAAAAACATCCAACTGGTGAAGCATGGATTATGAAGCGGTCACTAATGAATTAATAACTGTGGCTACTTTGACCGTGTGTGTTTGGCTCGGCTGTAAACACTTAACTCCAGTTGCTCATTTGTTACAATTCTGACAAGTGTGAGTGATGAGTGAGTGATTGCTGCAATATGAAACTGCACTCGTTGTCACCAGGGTAACCACAGGGCTAACATAAGTAGTTCTTAAGATATGACTTGGAGTTTGTAAAACTGAGAATCATTAAACCGATTGTGGACTTTTAATATGAAGATGGATCAACATTATCACTTAATCCATCTTCAGCCATCTTAATTCTTTCTCCTCTGTAATTTACTGCAGATACTTGACCAAACATACTGTTCATACTCAGGTCCTGCTGTCTGATGCATGTTTCACTTTAACCTCAACACATGTCTGCCCATCACTACAGTAGTCATGTATGTTATTTTTTTTTTTTTAAAAGCTCACTCCATCATGCAATTAATCACTTAATATAAAACAAACATGGAATGCATTATTTTGTAAAATTGTATAAAATGACAAGCCAAATCATTGCTTGTACAATCCACATAATATACAAGCAACATTCAGCAAAAATAAGAAAACAAAAAGTGATGTCAAACTACTAGCAATACCCAGCGTCTTCCAGACAGCAGGGGGGGGGCATGTGGAGGATTGGATTATTGGGGTTGGAGTGAGGGTGAGGGTGGGGAAGGGAGCACTGTAAGAGGATGATGGGTGTGGAAACTCATTCACAGCAGGATGGCCACAAGGGAGCACAATTTTCTACAGGAATCCTAAGCTGGAAATGAGAGAGAAGGGCTGTTATTGCTTTCTCTTGAGTTAAAACATCAGGACACACACTGTTTCACATGAGTGACATCACATCAACATTAGTGACCAGATGGCATCTGGAGGCCGTGCTTTCAAGGCAACTCAAAGAGGTTTGAGTGTACAGAGGTTAGGGTGCAAGTACAGTCGTATAGTTCTCAGAATTAGGAAAGTAAATGTATTTATTGGGGTTTTGTCGAGATCTTTAAACAATGTCTCCGATTGTCTTCCTCATCAAACAGCAGCTTGTTCTTTATTCATACTAACAGTCCTTGCGGCTTGAGGAGTTTACAGATTGGGAGCCAGATGTCTTCGTTCACTTCTACCCTCCCCAGCGGTGGAGTCTCAACAACATCTCCCTCTGTGGATTTGGCTTTTGTGTCCACTCAAGAGGGAGGGAAGGTCATATGGCTGTGAGATCAACAAAACATGTCGTAGCTACAAATGGAGATGAGCCTTGAGGCTTGTTTGCTGCTCTGGTGTGGCCTGTTTGTTTCAGCTCAGCCTTGAATGGCTCTTTGTGCGATTGCAGGATCGGGTGGGGACGGACTTTTGAGAGTGACATAAAAAGACACTGTTGTGGATTTGGGAAGGCAGATGGGGCAGTGTATCAATTGGGTGTGTGGGGAACTAATAAACTGGTTGATTCAGAAGCTGGCATAAGGACAGCAAATAGTGTCAGCTCAAGGACATGATCAACACAGATGTTACCAATTAAACATCGTACAACATCGTCAATATCTGGATTACGGTGCCTATTTATCACTCTGTGTCACATCTGAATACGTTTTAAGAGGAAATTAAATCAATGTTAATTCAGATATTGGTTTGGGGCGCAGTTAAACTGTAATGTGGACTTGCAGAAAGGTAGTTGTGTGCACAGCCTGTTCTATATTTAGGTCAGGAGTCAATGAAGGAACAAAAATGGTGAGTATCTGCAGAATGGATTAAACTTCCAAACACTATGTAGTGTGAAAACATTTTAATCCAGTGTGCACAGTCTCTGAATTGTTTTACTAAATTCTAATTTGGTTAATAATTTCAGCATTTTCCGATATTTTTTCATTTCTATACATGTCACAAGTTAAAAGTTTGATAACTTATTTGTATTCTTTTTAGATAGTCGGTGGTGTCTTACCAGAAAAGATGCCCCATGCAGCATGCAGCAAGTGTGGGAGGAGTTAACTGGAAAACATTATGGATGCAACATAGGTGACACGTGCACTAACAGGACAGATTCATGTCTACACAACAAGCAGTAATCAGAAACTGTGATGTCTGGGAGCTGAATAAGAAATAACATCCACGCTTTTAATCAGTGACCCACAGGAAAAGTTTGAGTTGCACAACGGCTCCCTGTTCAGAAGAGAAACTGTCCAGGCAGAGTTCATCAAGAGAACAAGTGGCTGTGAAGAAAATAAATTAACAAGAACCTTCTCAGTGCAACTGTCTTCTTCCTTTTTCTAACAGGCACGGCGTCACATCAGCTTCAACACAAAACCAGGGTGGATTACCAACATGAAGGAACCAATGTCAGCAACACACTACAACCATACGGGAACACATCTGGCTTCAAACACTGCCTCTAAGCACCAAAACCTGCTGTGGAAAACAGTCTCACGACCGAACGAAACTATTGATGTAAACTGGTGGAGAGAGCAGCACAATTTGTGTCAGATATACCCAGAAAAACAACTGTGGAACATTTAGTTCAGACTGTGGATTCGTTAAAACCAAAGGCCACTGTGAGGAAAACTAAACATATACTTATCAGCTCGTTTTCTGTCCAGTTACTGTTAACAGACTTGCAATAAAGTTATTTACAAAAAAATCTATTCATGCTGATGATTTGTGAAAGCTGGCAACTTTTCAACTATTTAGATGAGGACAGCGAGTCACAAGTCACTCCACCCCTCTTAATTTTCCACATTAGTGATAAATTATGAATTGTCAGCAGCTCTCTTAACATGGAATTCAGTGCTAAACTGAGGCATCTATCTTAGGCTGAGCCTTTAACTGTTAAAGTAAAATAACAGGCAGATTACTAACGAGTGGTGACAGAAAAACCACTAAGTGCCTGATGATACAGTGGGACAATAGCTTTTCCACAACTTATATTAGCATTGATAACCATGTACTGATGTGGCAAATGAACATCCAGAAAAATCAATGTAATAATATGTGGCTTGATCCTCCCAGGTTGTTAGTATCCAGACTTTTCCAGTGGCCTAATGCACCTAAGATGCGGTGACAGATGTGAGGAAGAGAACGATACTTACTTTTTCCTCTCTTTGTCCCTCTTGAGTGTGGTGGAGCCCCCTGCCTGCTGGGCTTGGTTCTGCAGGAGCTCTGCGGCAGTCTTTTTCTGTTTGAACATGTTGAGCTCGTCGTCCAGGGACTTCTTCTTGTCCTCCAGTTTCTTCTTCTCGTCCTGGTGGTGCTTCTTCAGACGGTCAAACTTCTCGTGCAGCTATGTGGTAGTGACAAAAGAAACAGGGAGCAGAAACCTCCCTTAGCAAGTGACGCACATGATATTTCAGGATAGTGCAGGATTGTTAACGACAGTACCTCTTTCTCTGCTTCTTTGAGCTCGGCCTCCTTCTCTTTGACTCTCTGGACAAACATTTGTCTCATTTCTTCCTCTTTTTTCTGCAGCTCACCCATGAACTCGTTCCTTTTTGCTTCATAGGTCTCCTGAAGACTGGCACAGGAAAAAGGAGAAAGAAAATGAACAATAGAAACATGACGCTGAGCTTTGCACGACACACCAGCGGCAGACACAAACTGGTGCAAATTAAAAGAATAAAAGTTAAGTAGAAACAAACAAGTGTAGGAGAGGAGCAAATAGAGAAATGAAAATCAGACCCAGGCAGCATTAGAGCAGTCCACTACCTGAAGGGCTTGCTGTCAGGATCTGTATCTTTAAAGCCCATCTCCTCCAGTTTGCAGCGGCGGTAGAGCTCATAGTGGCGTGTATGAGTCTGCTCTCGCAGGTCCTCCATATTCACTCTGATCAGCATTTCACGCAGCTTGACGAAATCACAGTGATTTTCATTTTCCACTGTGAGAGAGACACATCATGATGACGCATGAATGTTTTACTCAACACATCAGATCCCATTCATGATGGATTGTGTCTTTTTGCAATAAGAGCACAGTGACAGAAACAGATAAATTCATCCATCCATTTTCTACCGCTTATCCTCACAGAGGGGCTGGAGCCTAACCCAGCTGTCTTTGGGTGAAAGGCAAGGTACACCGTGGACAAGTCTCCAGTTCATCACAGGACACATAGAGACAGACAACCATTCACACTCACATTCACACCTGCGGGCAATTTAAATTAGCCAGTTAACCAAATCCCCATGCATGTTTTTGGATGGTGGGAGGAAGCCGGGTAACTGGAGAGAAACCAGACATGGGGAGAACATGCAAATCCCACACAGGAAGGCCCCGGGCCGGGAATCGAACCCGGTACCTCCTTGCTGTGAGGCGACAATGCTAACCACTACACCACCGTGCCGCCCCGCCCAGGAAGTAATCCACTGAATTCTAACATGAGAGTTTTTAACAGACCCAGTCAGTACAGAATAATGGTCCTGTCCTGTGGCTTGTCCATGGATTTTCTTACTGCACTGAACACTTCCCCCTCACGGACCATGTGACGTCATATGAGTACACATGCAGGCACACAGACTGTGGCAAACAATCCCAATGTCAGATAGAGCCTGCGAACTGAAATATTATACAGTGCAGTTTGTGAGCATCTGGACAGCCATGTTTTTCTAGTCATTTGAAGAGGTCATCTTGATGAAACTTCTTCCATTGATTTGTGGAGCTTAAAGGTTAAAGTGATTAATCATGAAAATAATCTGAAAACTAATTAATTATGGGAATAATTGGGATTTTCATCCCTCCTACAAAACAACCCTAAACTGCACTGTATTATAACAACACACTTGATAATGACACCATACTGGATGAGGTTGGAAAACTATCAAACAGCATAAGAACATGGCAATGCAACATTTCAGATCTACCATCCATCTACCTTCAAAGCTATCTGCAAATCATTATACTCACTCTATTATGGCTTGGTCAAGTAAGCCATTAATAATAATAAATCAACTGAAATGTCACCAGTGACATAAAAATCTGTAAAAGCCGAGAGCTGCAGCTAAATGAGATTATATAACAGGTTATCAACTAGTTTGCAGCAGTTGCTGGAGGCCCAGAGGAATATGACGGGAGGGAGTAGCTTCAGCAGCTCTCATTTCCTGTGGAGGATGTGACCGAGGCTTACCCTGCACCGTTCCCCAGGGGTACTGCCGGGCCTTCACCATCTTGTTCCCAATCTTCACCTCCTCTGTGCTCCCCACCACGGCAAATGGCAAATGGCTCTGTGGAGCAGAGCAAACAGCAACATCGGTATACTGCAAAATACTCAAGGGTACATTCGTAAGTGTTAACATCAATAAGAAAATTGATGAATTTACATAACGTGACATTAAAAGCCAAATTTCATAGACACCAAGGCAGCGCTCTGACAGGAAGATATATGGGAGTTTATCAGAATGCAGTGGGGGTCAGGCTGTACAACAACAGCCGAGAGGCACGGAGTTAAGGCAGTACACAGATCAGACCTCATCAACAGCTGAGTGAGCCTTGGCTGCTCTGTCAGTGAACATAGACCGTTTCCCACACTGCAGGCTGATTGTGCTGCTCTCAACACACTCCTCCCTGCATGGGGCTGCTTCCTGGCAGCCTGAGCAGACACAGATGACGCCTGTCCTCATCCTACATCATACGATGTTCATGACGATAATGGACTTTATGTTGAAACTTGTAAACAAGAAATATGTGTATTTCTTTAAGATTAAAAGGACAATTCAGCTTGGCCAACATCACCTTCCATGTCCTCTCTAATATAAATTGAGTAAAAGCATGAGACATACAGAAAGACGGTCGTGAGCCTTACGTTCATGGTAGAGTTGATCTCTGCCACGGACTCGTCATCGGTGGGGAACTGGTAGATCTGTACTCCGTTGCTGACAAGCTCACTGGTGATTTTGATTTTAAACTTTGCCAGCTCGCTCTTGGAGATGGCGTCCGACTTGGCAACAATTGGGATGATGTTGACCTGAGGTTGAAATATGAGGAGGAACTTAACGTCGGCTGACATAAAGACAAGACATAGAAAATGTTTTCAGATATGCAGTCAAATACTGGCTTTCTGCCAGTCTCATCACCGTCAGTGGCTTTGTCATCACTTGTAGTCCAAATATAGAAAAGTGTTGATGTATTTTTAAAAAGGATCAGCGTGTTGAAAACATTGCAAATCAAAAATTTCTGGTCTTTTAGAAGTATGATGTTTATATGAACAACATTCATCTTCAGCAAAATAATAAATTACACTCATACCCATTTCTTTAATGCCATTTCCAAACACTGCTGCTCCAGGATTGTAGTAGTAATGCAAATAATTTTCAATTTAGGAAAAGGTACTGAATAACCTGTGCTCTCTTTATCATTTCAACACATCACAGTACCCCTCTCTCTAGCTCCAAACCTTTATCACAAACAAAAGAAGGGAATATAACACGCAGCATCATTCTTATATATACACAGCAGCCGGAGGCTGATGAAAACTGAGACTTTCCTCCCACACAACTATTTTCTTCGAGCCCTGTCACCTCTCCAACTGGGGGCCACTTTAACTAACAAAGGACACTCAGGGTCATGTGAACAAGAGTTTCTTCACCACTGACTCTGCTGAAGTGTCCATGAGCAAGACCCTGACTACTCAGTATACTATTGTTGGTACACACCCCAGGTGAACATAGAAACAGGAGGCTCTGCTCTGGATCATGCTGTTGTGAGCACTTGCCAGAGGGCACAGCTGCTCTGGCAAACACTGAGTTGACTCTTTGTACAAAAGGCAGGAGGTCCATGCAAATAAGCTACTGTGGAAAGGCCTCACTAAAAAAAAAAAAAAAAAAAAAACTAGGCTGCAGTCACTGAGCTGAGCGCATTTCACAGCTGACCTACACCAACGCAGTAACAAGACCAGAGCCAATTTGCATGAAGGCAGATGGCCTAGAAACAGTTTATGACCCAGGACTAGAAGTGGACACATCCAATGCTGCAAACAACAATGCAGTGCCAAAGGATTTACTCACAGTACATCCATGACGTGTTACAGTAAGGTTATCCATGGTAAGCATTATTACAGTTTATCACCATTCTGCTGCAGTGCAACGGCACTGCTCATTTTATTCAGAAAAGAAAAAAAGTAAAATAAACAATACAAGCACCATGCATGGCTAATAAATTATCAGTCTTACACAACTGCAAATAAACTGCATGATGCGCTGATATTAAACGAGCCAATATTAAATCTTAACACTGGAATTGATGTGGAACTGATGGAAAACATCCAGGATTAAATTAGCTTAAAAAAACATTTTACTGAAAACTTTGGGACAAAATGACTTCTGGCTGATCAAGTGAAGCTTACCTTACTGTCAAGTTTCTTCATGGTCACCAAGTCCAGGGATTTGAGTGAGTGTCCCGTCGGAGCAATGAAATACAGGCATGCATGGATGCGGGTGTCATGGTAGCTGTGTAGCGTGCGTTTGATTTTCAGCTCCTCTTGTAGATATGCTTCAAATTGGGCATCAATGAACTCCACGATAGACTTGTAGCTATGAGAAAAGAAAGACGAAGGAAAGTTTGAGCAAATATGTTTCACCGTTTTATTAGCACCCGTACTGTCCTTTTACCAAACAAGGCATTATGGCTAGAAAAAGACACACTGACTCCTTTCAAAAGGATCCTCTGAATGTGGTCAAATGTGGAGGACAAAGACAGAGCATTCTCAGGGGCCCTTACCCTTGTAATCCATTGTGTGCCTTTAAATGTTTAATCAAGCATTTAGGATTTAGGCAACCATTGTCAACTCCTGATGTCGGGAAATATCACGTGACCGCTGTTTTCACAAGGTAACGACTGAAAAAGTCACTGCAAAGTGTCTGTTTTATTAAACAGGCCACAGTTGATGGAGTCGATCATTAGTTTTGGTCTCGATGAGCGTAGACTGCCTCTTTTGGGGAGACGGTGTCGTCTCAATCTGGCCTTGAGGTCATTTAAGAAGGTCTAACTACCGAATATTTATTCTTTTACTTAATAAATGACTACTATAGTGATGAAAATGTATTAAAGCAGTGTTTAATTTTCAATCAAAAGACTAATCCAGTAACTATTGAAACAGAAAATGGACAACACAGACATTGGACTCCATGCATTGAGGACCAATTGAAGCTTCAACCTTCTCATGCACACATGATAAACACATACACAGAGATACACACAGCTTGTGTTCAGACTGCAAGATATTCTGCCAGTGGGGGTTCACATGACTATGAGTATGTGCTTAAGTGAAATGCAGTAAGTCTGGGTCATTTCCTCTATGATCTGAAAATTATAAACCATGCAAAGTGTGAAGCCTGTTAACAACCTTGGCCTTCCCTTCACAGAGAGCTTACAGAGCTGGAGCTCACATGATGACTCGCCCTCAACTGACCTCTGGAGCAGAGATAGCAGATATTTTGTAGGACGGCAGGCTTTTTAAACAATGTTTTACGTTTGATGAAATACATCCAGACAGTAACCTCAGAAAAAGACAGACAAAAACTACTTCTGATTTTTGTTACGATACTGCTGAGGAAACTCCCTGAGATGGAGACTTGACCTCACATCCCACAGGTCCGGTTTCATTCAGGACCAAGATTGAATGAAACATGAGCTCCTCAGAGGATCACAGCTCTACCAGAGTCATTGTATGTCAGGAATGTTGTGCATAGTGTCGAGTGTGGATTTCTGCTATCGCTCACAAAATGTCAGGAAAACAAAAAAAGAATTGTATGACTGAAACCAGTTTTCTGAGATCTGACCTTTTCCTCCCTCAAAGACATGGAAATCCAGACTGCCTCACCTGTCCTCTTTGTTGATCTGGTCCCCGAAGCCCACAGTGTTGACGACAGTGAGTTTGAGGCGCACGTTACTCTCCTGGAGCTCATAGGTGTTGGATTTGAGCGTGACCCCTGGCTGGTTGTGCTGGGTGGGCTCGCCCTCAAACTTGGTGTTGAACAACGTGTCCATGAGAGTGGATTTCCCCATACCTGTCTCACCTGGACAACACAGAGAAAACTCATTATGTTACTGGGATCCTTTGCTGCTCGATCTTGGTTTCCTTCAAACTTCAAACTCTCCTCTTCAACCCCAATAACATGCTGACCTTTTGACCTATCATTTTGTTTCTTTCTGAAGACTCTTTTGAAGGATGTATAATTCTGAAATGCTTACAGTCACAATAAAAACAGAAGTAGCTGCTTATTTACTGATGTATTCTGACATCCATTCACTGTTACAGGCTGTCAGATGACTCAGATAGAGAGCTTCTTCTGTAGGAAATTCTATTTTTATTCATCACAGTCTGTTCCAAATGTCCAATCTTTCCCTCTCAATCCACAGTAACAGATGAACTGAAGGTCTTTTTGCTGTTTTCTGGGCTCAGTTTAAGTCACAACAGAAACCTGCTGATGACAAATTGTTTGGAGAAACTGAGGAGAAAACTGGAAGAATCACAGTCAAACCTCCTAAAATCATGAATAACAGAATAAAAGCCCTGTGCAGAAATGTCAGTCATCTTTGTACCCAAAGAAACCAAACATTTTGATTCACTCTTTGGAATTTTAGACCACAAGTAAATTACAGAAAAACAAAGATCACATGTCTTTGCCTCAAGTTAATGTTTGCACTACTGAGAGATGCTGCACTTGTGAGTCACACAGCTGGAGAAATTCTTGTTCTAATAGCACCAATACACAGCAGCGAAGATGACATTTTCACTGCTACACAAATATAAGTGGACCGAATTTTTCCACCAAATAGTTTTCAGCTGGGAGTTGAAACCACACCACTAAAATGACCACCAGGCATGTTCACATCATCAGAATTTTTAAAACGTAGACACATGTAGCCATGTAGTAAATGTAGCATATCACAAATAAAAAGCACATAAATAATAGTGTTCAAGATATGCTGCTCTAACTGGCTGTGAAATGTTAAAAACTGATATTTGAGCTCCAAAATGAGTTTAGAAAACGGCTTGAAAGTGTGTCACCATGTCTTCCTCTGTGTGAACTAAAATTAGGAGACATTTTTGTGGAAAACAAAAAAGGCAGTGAACCTATTGGTTACACATTTTTACTCTGTTCTTCTGTCTATTCTATTCCTGCTTGGGGGATTTTATGTATCCCTGAAACAAAAACTGTTTGACTGTGTGTGGCAGGCAGTATTACTATGTTGCCAAATACAAAAAACATCTTAGCCAGCACCCACTGAGACAAATGGAGTGGAAAAATATTAACACAATATCATAAACAACACCACCAACTGTAGCTTTCAAAATAAACATAAATCAGTGCTTAACAACACAAACTGAACTCTATCTCCTCCATAAAGCTTGGCTTTACTGCACGACCGCTGTATTCAGTTTCAGTACTTTTATCTGGCTGCACCTTTTAAAAATTGAGTGTATGTGAATGAAACATGCCCTGAAGCTGAAGTAATGTACAGGCAAACATTTCCAGTTCTCACAAATCCTGCAAAGTGTTTGTATTCTGTATGTTTTTAAATCTGCTGAATGTCATACTAAAATTAAATATCTACCTGTAGACAATTCTGAATTTCCATTCTGAACCCAGAGTGTCTTACTCGTCATTGCGACCGATGCTGACTGACCCAAATGAATCCATGCGGATCAAATACTGAGAAATGTGCTTTGCATCTTGTTGAAAAGCATGATTTTTACTGAAGCAAATACGTCATCTTTTAGCCTGAGGAGAGAGAGAGCAAACACATTTTCATGCATGACATACTCACCAACACAGAGGATGTTAAAGCAGAAACCATGGTTGACAGACTTGTTGACCAGCTGGTCAGGCATGCTGTCAAAGCCGACATGGCCCGCCAGAGGGACAGCACGAGCGCCTTCGCCCTAAAAATCAACATAAAACACCTGATAAATATCAATCACTGACCACCTCATGTACTGATATGCCTTTGGACACGTCTGTAAGTATGCACAGGCTTCTCACGAACGTGCAATATCTCAACGATTGTTCGGAAAAATAATGTATTTCCAGATAACTTGTGCATCAAAAACTAAACTTGCCACCATGTTTCATGGTGTTAGTCTTTCAGACTGTCTTCAGGTGCAGCGTTGCTCACTTCCTATTTCCTGAACTCTTTCTTCCCGCAGACGAGACAGTTGCAAACCACATTGTACATATATGGAAAGGTAACGCAATTCATGTCAAGATAAATGCAAAAACAACACATAGGTCTAACAATTAATACATAATTCACAAGCTGATTGGTTTTCAACCTAAAATAATGACTAAATAAGGCACTTTCATCTATAACATACTGTGTTGTTTCTGTTGTGTTACATTGACATTAAGGAGATTGTGCTTCCCTTCCTCTCTACTTTTACACTGTACAGTCCATCCCTGGTCCAAAGTGACACAAAACACCAAAGTGTAAAAAGCACTGTTGTTTCATGCGTGTGTGGGCGTGAGGCTGCTGGTGAGTATCTCCATCTCTGCAAATCTCATTTCTGCAGCCCACGTCTGCATTATGAGGTGCAGGAGAGAAAAGAATTTAGATTATACAGCAAAACAAGAGCTCTCAACCAGCTAAACCTCAACCAACCAGCCATTATGTGGCTTAACATAACACAGTGTTGCATTACTTGCTTTCCAATGTGGCTTTGAGAGGAAAACATTCCGTTTGAGGGCAAATTTAAAATAACTGGTCAAGCTGATGGTGCTGGACAGTTGTGGATTATTTGGATAGTTGAAATTGGGTTTAAACAGCTGAGGGAGTGTTTGGAAAACTGGGGGTAATGTGACTGGACAAACAGCCTTTCCTCTTCGGCTGCAAGTGCAACATTCCTGAAACCATGTCTGCTTTTTCGGGACACTTACAGCCAAGTTACACACAGTGGGTTTTCATCCATTGAGCCGCAAAGGATAACAAACTGCTGAACCTTGCTATTCTGAGTACTCTCTCTGGGTGTAGTGGCTTCCTTTGCCCCGGCAACAAAACAAAACAGGCAAACTTTACACACGCTTTTCAAATTGTAGGGCCTAAATATATAGTCCATGGCCGGGTACGACTTCATTTGTCCATATTTTCTATGAGTATCAGACGACGCCCGACTGAAAGTTAACGGGTAGAGCAGGAAACATAACGGAAATGAGCACCGTAACTGTACTGAGATGGGGGCGTTCAGAATGAATGGCCTAGCGACAGCTCTACAATAGGTTATCGGTTTACCGTTAGCTAATACAGTCTCACTATATGACACTTAAATACACAAAAACACCATTTCCTTTTAAATGTCGTTTTAGCTATCGATAACAGCGCACATCTTACTTACAGCGCAAGCTTACGGAAATGGAAATGCTGAAAAGGATATATTTACAGAAAGATACTACTGATGGGTCTTAGGCCTTACTTTAAACCCAGCTATTATTTAAAATATATATCTTTTTCTAATGGTTAACCGCCACCATCCGTCAAGGCGTTCCGTGTTGTTAGTGACAATGGCATCCTGAGAAAATAGGCTACTCACCGCTTGCCTTGCTATCTCGGTTGACGCCATGGTTGTAGGTGTTAGCTGGAGGACGAAACCTCTGCTGCTCTCTCTGGTTAGCAAAGGAAGCTGCACCGTTGAATTTACGCCAAAAGATGGCCTAGTGGGACTGTACCATGATTCAACAGGCTATTTTACGATTCTATAAAATCTGCACTAAATATGCTCATATTGTTCGTTGTTTGATTAAGATAATTATGAACGCCACATGCATCCCAGCTTGTGTTTCGAAAATATCTTGAAAATAAGCATGATTAAAAATGAGCACTACTCGCTGGACACCCCCACGGGATGCATTTATGGTTTCGTCCAGTGCGAATGTAACAGAACCAGAGTAAACGGCAGTTATCGAACGTTGCAAATGGCAAACCGACGTACGTTAAACACAGAATATAAAACATGGATGTTGAAAGAAAAACTATTTAATATAAAACAACAAACACTGATATAATGTCAACATAATAAGTGCAGTGATAAATGTTATGACAAGATTTGCAGCTCTGAATAGAAATGTCTCTTATTGTAAGGTTAGATAAACAAAATGAGGGGACTAAATTCATAAATAATTCATCCATATTATTACTTACTCACATACATATTTAGCAATCAATTGTAAATTATTGTACATTATGAAGAAAACGCCCATTCACGCAGTCCGTGCTACGGCGACCAATGAGGCGAAGGCAGTGAATTTAAAACGCAGCCGCGGTTGTTATGAGTCGAAGTTTAGACCATAACAACAGTCCAGTCCAGGAGAAAAGAAGAGCAACTAGCGACGTTTAGCACACCTGACCCAAGTAACGGTAAATGTAACGCTGTTAAGTCAAAGCTACTGTTGTATTTAGCACTCTTAGCTAATACCTGTACGTTTTGTGAGCTAACGAAGACGTGGCTAACGTAAGCTAGCTAGTTTAGCCATATTCGGCAAGCTTTTGAATGTGCATCCTTCTCTTCTGCCCATCACAAAATGATTATCTTGAACTAATTAAGCTAACGTTAAGTCAGTTGACGTTAACTTAAAATTGCCGGTTGTTTTATTGTGTTTATTTTTCACAGCTTTCATGTTAGCTAATTGTAACGAAACTGTCGTCAGTGTTAGCAATACTTATACTTGTAAGTCTCGCATAGTTTGTTTTTTTTTTGTGTGTGTGTTACGTTAACTTTTCTTTGTCTCAGTCTTCTTTATCTAAGTCGTGCTTCAGACAGAACATGCACAGTGATAGTGAGAAGTGTTAACGGAAACTAAAACAGTAGATCATGTGTTTGGGCTAACAGGCTCACAGTGATAGTAATAGTAGTTAGTAAGTGCTGTAACACTGCCAGATTGATTCAGTGCACTTTACTGCTCCTTGAATGTTCACTCTGATGCTGAATAAATGCTGACATCAGATTGTGTGTTCAGATAAAATGGCCCACATCATCTTTGCAGAGCGAGAAAATGCACATCTTCATCCACCTTCTCTGAAGATGCGACAGCGGCTTCAATCTGCTCCAGGTGTGAAAATGACAACCAGCAGTGATACTGGTCCATGTGCAAATATACCTAAACTTTTATTTCACCTTACCAGAGAAACTCTCGTCTCCTATGACTGCCAAAACATTGTGTACTCCTCTGACATCTGGCCGCAAGGCTTTTGGTCTGGTCAACAAAAAAGTGTCAACCCCTGCAGTCAACACTCAAGAGAAGAAACTCTTAAAACCACAGGTTGGAATAAACCATAATAGTTACAGTATAAAAGTAATGTCATGATATATTGTGACCTACTTGCTCAACCTCAAGCTATACCTGTATTTTCTTTCCCACAGGAAACTAAAGTCAAGCATACTTCTCATACAAAGGTGGAGGAATATCCAGAAAAGGAGATGTTCGTCCCGTATGACCCGCTAGGTAAATATGACACAGTACAGTAATGTGATGCAGAGTTTAGAGAATAGACAGACATTTGTATCATAACTCTATCATAGGATATCCAATCACATTTCAGGTGTGGGCATTAGCTGTAAAATGCTGCTCAAAACTGAAAATATCTAAGCCCTACTGCAGCATTACATTAGCTCTGCCTCCTTGAGTCCATTAACAGTTTATTCCCCACAGGGACATAAGAGAGCTATTATTACCTACTGAGTGCATGCCAAATATGTCAGTGACTTGACAAAAATCTCATTCTCTTGTGATATTTTATTTTCCGGCAATGTTTCGAAACTTCAGTTTTGGTGCATTGTTTTCAGAGTTTCTGAAGTATGGCACGCCACAGGATTTGATTCCTCTGAGTGGCTTTGCCTTGTCTGGACTGACCTGTTTCCCACAAACTGCACATCTGTGTGATGAAGACCTGGAAAAGTTTGATCCTCTCCCAAACCTGTCACCTGTAAAGATGCCAAAACACTCAGGTATCAGCTCCCTGTTCAGGCTGCCTTCACACTTAATGTTTGAGAAGTTAAAAACACATTTAACAAAGTATCAGACTTTTAAAATAAACAATGAGGCACAGGTCTGCCTCATGGCATTTATTGTGATTATAGTAAATTCCTGGAACCATCAATTGAAGTATTTGTTTATGGATAATGTAACTAGATGGGACTGTCTCATTTTGCTTATCTATCAATATAAATCAATACTTAATCATATTGAAGAAATTATTTTAGAAAATCCATCATTTCCATAAAGCAATCATTGATTTGCAATATATTTAAGTGGTGTTAGACTTATAGGACATATTTTTAATATACCATCATTTTTTTTCCCCACTTATTTTAGTATCAGAAATGCAGTAAATCCCTTATGTATGTTAAACCAGAACTAATATGAGGACAATGTTATGCTTCTGTTAATGTTAAACCATTTGATACGGGTAAAGATTTCAAAAACAACATGCAGCAGGAAGTGACAATTAACTGGCAGCTGGAGTCAATAAGTATGTAGCACGGGTATTATTAACTTTATTGTCTCTCCCGATCACTGCTCAGAGCTCGAGGATTTTCTTCAAACGCTTGACGAGTTGACCATCGAACTTCCTCCAGAATCTTTCACTGACTGAATGTTGATGCATGTTTTTATTACTTTTTTTTTTTTTTTTTAATTGAAATAAAGTTGTTTTATCTGTCTCTGCTGTCTTTTTTGTATTTGTTTTATATACTGCTGGTGTGTAATAGGTGACAGGCTGTGAGAGCAGTATCAGGAAGTATACACTGTACTTCCTGCTTTTAAAGTCCAGCAGTGGTCACATGTGAAGGATTGTAGCCACTGGTCTTGCCAGAGATTAGAATGAACTTTGTCTTCAGTTCCTCTTGTAAAGGAAAGGATATTAGCTTGAATTTATTGCTCAGTGTTGAAGAAGGGAGAAAATCCTTAGAACAGTTACAAAACATGGTCTCTGGTTGGAGGGTTGAGTGCGCTGAGTGAGTCTATATGCGCTTTGGACACGGAACAGGTGAGTAACATTGGCAACCACACACAAACATGAAAGTATTCAAAATGTTTTGGATGATTTCATGAATTTGAGTGTCGGATTTTCTTGTGGAGAAAAGAGGAACGTGGGTTTATTTCCACTTTAGACGTTTAAACTCCCATCTGTGCGTTTCTAATTTGTTTTAAAGTGTATATGTATTTAACAGTTTCTCCTCTCATGACATAGGAAATGAGTCCAGCGCAGTGAAGGGAAACAGTTAAAGCAGTGACACTGATAATCTTCGGGTGTTGTCCAAATAAAGGAAGTGGCTTTGGCGCTGAGCAGCATGTATGAAAGCAGATCGGGTGATGCTGGATGTGAACCAGCTGTCAGTGACACCGACAGGGCGTCCAGACAGGGCAGCGTGGTGCAGCGGCTCTCGCGTTATGGCGTGCAGGTCATGCCCAGCGCCTTCCAGAGGAGGTCCAGGCTGCAGAGGCAGCTGGAGGTCACTGACAGCTCCGGACCTCTTCAGAGGGAGGCTCCGGAGAGAAGCTCACTCACACCGGCTATGCGTAAAAAGTACCTGAAGGAGCTGCTCCTCAGTGATCCTTCTCACAGCGGCTTCAGCAGCGTGCTGTCCCAAACTCACAGCGTGTCCTCCGAGCAGGAGGCGGACTGGGCTCTGTACCCCATGGAGCACGCCTGGATGCTGTCTGCCGTGGAGGGGAGCTACGAAACCCTGCTAGATTTCATCTCCGAGGACCCCTATCTGTTGACCAGGAAGGATTTCATCAGCGGGTACTCGGTCCTGCATTGGCTGGCCAAGAGAGGCCAGGACGAGACTCTGCTTAAACTTTTGCGCTACGCGGAAAGTGCGGGGATCCCCGTGAATGTGAACGTGCGGGGCAGCGGCGGGCTCACCCCGCTGCACGTCGCCAGCATGCACGGTCACTACATGGTCATCAAGCTGCTGGTCGGAGCTTTCAGCGCCAACGTGGACGCCATGGACTATAACGGGAAGAGAGCCTGGCAGTACCTGAGAGGAGACGCCCCGCTGGAGATGAAGGAGCTGCTGGGGACCTGGGACGACGAGCACTGCGGCGGGGGCGCGCATCATGTCAACAACAACGCAAACAACAACAGTGCTGGTGCAACGACCGCATGTGTGGAGGCAGATGATGGAGGGACCGACGAGGTGTCCTTCTTTGACCGGACTAACAGAGGAGGCAGCTGGAGGTTTGGCTCCATTAGGAAGCTGCTGCACTCTTTTTCTTTTGTGGGAAACAAAAGCTGAGGTCATGACTCAGGCCTCCAGATATGTGCACTTTAACAACACGCTTACGATAATACAGATTAACAGTGATGATCAAAAGGGATAAGTTAGTTTCCCAATGTTTGCTTTTTGTCAAGTATGCTCCTTTAAAACCTCTGAAAAACTCAGATCTCAAATCTCAGAATTTCACCAATAATCTGCAGTTTCAATGATGCTCTGACAATACCTGGTTCAATGGTTAATGCACTAGCACTAAATTATTTTTGCATCAACCTAATAAAACATGAACTGTCTGTGGATTATTTTCCTAAGTTTCTTGCTGATCCAGTTCTGCTTCTGCAAGCATCTCAAATGTTTGTTATTCTAAAAGGTCAGACCTTTTCTCCAGTTTTAGCACTTAAAAGTAAACATTTCAGTTTGTCTTCTTACTAAATAGGCTTCTTGAACAGCAGCGCTGTCTTTGGCACCAGCGACAGAGCTGGCGCTCAGGTTCCAGCTGAACTAGAAATAGTGTATTTTGAGGTCACAAGAGTGAAACCCCCTTCAGAGCGGCATCAGCGTTACCTCTGATGTTTGGTTTCGAAAAGAAAAAGAAAAACACTCCGCCTGCAAGTGGATTACAAAAAAAGAGCCTGCACAGCTTCAAAATCAAGTTTGATCACAGATCTTTTATTGTCAAACATGAGCACAACCAGAGTATCTGTACAAAACGACTGCTGCTCCAGATAACATGGCTCCCTCCATGTGGCCAGGCCCAGCAGCTGGAAATCCTGGCAGATGTTGGGATGGAGGGATGCTGGCATCCAGGGACCCTCATGTTTACAGGCCCAGCTTGGTCCTCCTCCAGTGTCTCCTCTTGGAGTTGTACCTGAAGTCAAAAAACATTCAAAGCAAACATTTAGACAAACTCACTGCAGGCTTTAACTTTGCAAACCAAAAACAGTATAAACAGATGGCTTTTGAATATGGAAAGGTGAATTAAAGTTATCATTTTATACTACTAGTATCAAAAGTATTTGTTTAAACATCCAGTGCAAGTGAGCATTTTCAGAAAAACGTGAGCTGTGGTTCACACATTTTGTAAAATCATTGAAAACAGATTTCAGTCTGAGCTTTACCAGTATTTTCCACATCCTGTACTAATGGTGTACTAGATAGTCCACAACTACTGAACACTGATGATACTAATATTCAAATAAGAAACAAATAAAGGGCAGGTTCAAGGGTTCATTTGAAACTACGCAAATTCTGTTGCTGGGGTGCTTATTTCCGAGACCAAACTGACATCATGATCCTGAGTGATTCGCAGTCCATCACTAAACTCACAGCAATAAAAAACATTTTTTCAAATCTACTTGAAACCCCCCCCCCCATGAAGAAACAATAACATGCATTATCTTTTTCCACTGGCTCAAAGTCACTGAGGCCATCATGGGAACTGTTCCAGACCATAGTCATTTCAGAAACAACGATGCCATGGAAATCCACCAGGAAAGCGAATTAGTGGGCAGATCAGCTATTTGGACAAACAGTGCAATGTTCAACTCCAGAGCGTCCTCGTCACCAGCGTGGTGAGCAGGACTCAGCTCTGCAGCAGAAAGATGCTCTCAGCAGGATTAATGACAGCACTCTACTGCAACAAAGTGCTGTAATTGCAGACCTGCTTTACTTGACATGAAGGTTTCTCTTCTGCATTAGCCAGTTACACATCTCTGCACTTAACTCTTTGAGTGCCATTGACGCTTTTGACGTCATTCAAAATCTGAAACTCGCAGCCTGTGAGTAATTTGGGGCTTCTGGGATTTGTAGTCAGGACATCATGAGCCGGTATACAGCACGGCGATCGAAGCAGAAGCGCAGACGATCGTGTTTCAAGAGCTAAACAGATAGATTCTGGACAAAAAGTGGTGATTTTGGTGAGAGTGGCCTCTACTCTACCATTGATAAAACAAGACTAGAACAAGGTAAAAACAAATGTTTTTTTCCATGATGAAATAGAGTCTCTTCTTTCATTTGAGCTATTCAGTGTTTTCAGAGACATAGTAAAAAAAATATTCTGTGGGGCAAAATCACCGGCACAAGACGCTTTGTTAAAAAAAAAAAACCAAAAAAAAAAAGACTGGCACTCAAAGAGTTAATGATAGCAGAGAGAAAGGCTCAAACAGCACTAGAGAGCAATTTCCTTTTCAATGCTCAAGTTTACTATTGAATAAAAAAAAAATCTTTTAATACGTAATTATTAAGTAAATATGGCAGACCACAGTTTTTGTATAGACGACAATTGCCAATTTATTAGGTCATTATGGACACATTAAGGTTTACCTTCTAAAACTGTCATGTCTAAATATTGTAGATTTCACATATCAGAACCTGACTCAAATCCTGACAAACAACATGCATAGAGTTAGAATTCAGCTATTATAAAATACAGACGTTACCTTTTGCATTAACCTGTTATGTTTGTCAGAGCCGATTTGAAATCAGCCAGTTGTAATCTACATTAATTAAGTTTACTTGAAAATAACGGGTCGTTTTGCAAGGTAAACACGTCAGCAACAGTTGGGCATGTTGCTTCAGGCTGTGTCATACTCATATATTTATTACACCTGTGTTTGTCATAGTGACAGCATTGAAATAAGCCTGTAAGCTAACAAATGGGTGTAGTTAAGAGTGAACTACTGGGACTAAATACAGGCTTACGAACATAAATATGCTATGTCCACATGCTTCCCCTACATGGCATCATCATCATCATCATCTCATATAACAACATACATTAACAGACACTGTGGACCCACCTGATCTTGTTTCCAGTCTTCATTCTGATCCACTGGGGAATAGGTCTGTTCTGTTTCTGCTTCTTGGCGAGGAAGCGCTTGATCCTGAAAGTCTTGTGGGACGACTAGAAACAACAAAGCGCCCCAGGAACACCACGTCAGCACACGGACGATTTTTAACTCCTACGACTTCATTTGAAACTTTCATGCATTGTTTTAGAAAGGAGTGAACAAGCTAGCAGCCATGAAGTGAGTTAGAAGCTAACATGCGTAGCTACGCAGAGTGCGTACCGGCTAGCATCTTTGAGCAGCTTAAACACGCTCCTATTCCGTATTTATATACGACAAACACATCTGTGGCGCAACATTGAGATATTTATTAAACACACAATATACGGAGGCAGGTTCAGGAAGCCTGCTGACAAGGATGTTTAAAGATTCTCTATTTACCATTTTGTCCACAGTCCTTTTCCGACTATGGCGGAGGCTGAAGAGAGAGAAGGAAGTGACGTCGGAGCTTTTATCCATTAAGCGTCCGCCGAGCAGGTTCAGCGTTCTCCCTACAGCGACCCCATGTGGAGGCATGATGTGTGTACACGTACAACACTCATACTTCATACTGCAAGGAAACTAATGTGACTGCTGCAGTGACTTTGCGGGTACAAATATTACACATTACACGTTATACGCGTAACGTTTACTCTTTCTTCTTACTTATTGTGATTTTAATCAGTTGTTTTCTACTGTTTTCATGTGTACCGAACTGAGAGTACAAACAGCAAACAGCGTATTGATTCCCTTGATTCTTGATAGCTGTATAACAGCATTTAAAATTATACAATAGTTTGAATGGAGTAAGTCATACAGTGAGTGCTTTTGACACATCAAGGGTGTGATGATTTTACTTTTTATATCACTGTCAGTGGCAAATCCCTCCTGATATTGATTACTAAAAAGCTGAAATGTACACAGTATGTCCCTCAAAACAGCTCAAACAGTTTAGGACTACTAATAGATCACCAACATATGTTTATTTTACTAATTGCAAATTTGAAAATGTGCACCACTTGATAGATACTTTATTAAACCTGAGGGAAATTCAAGAAAACCTAATGTTAAAGAACAGCTCAAGCAGGTTCAGCATTATTAGGACATCTTTTGTATTGTCATATTACATCACCAAAAATGAAAAGGCAAAAGTACACTTAAGCAAAGTGTTTATTTCCAGTTGGCTACTGTATCTTTGCATCAGCAGCACGTCTTCACATGCTGTATTCAGTTTAGTGCAGCACACATTGTTTATGGGCAGTTTCAGATTAGAAAAAGGAGGGAAGGCCACAGGTTGATCCCTCTGATTGATGTCTGCATGCAGGTGAGGCAGTATAGACAGACATGGCTATTTCTCCTCAGTCACTGTATGAATGTAAGAAGAAAACACATGATCCCAAACCATGCACTTCAGCATGTGTTGTTCCTGTGAGACTATGGTGCAGTTCCAGACCATAATAAAACTTCTGCACATACATTTGTATTGTGTACACTTCAAACTGCAAATGTCAATGCTACTACAGAAATACCATTAAAGACAGTGTGAAAACAATATTGATGAGCATGGCAATGTTGGCATATTGAGTAACTGGGATGTGATGTGATCAACATGTTGAAAGCTAATGTTTGCAGTGTGTTCAACACTATATCTGAGAAACAATACTGAAATAAGGTCACTTTGAGCTCACGTAGTACGAGAAAGCTTTGGCTTCACCGGTTGTGCCCCACAGACAAACTCTCCAGAGGTTACCCTTACCTTTCCTAACAAATGAAACTAAAAAGGGTCACGTTCAGGCACTAAGGCTCCACAAACACATCTGTGCCTCCTGAGACTGGGAGAACCGGATGCAGCCCTGTTTGAAGCGCAGCACGTCGCCCTGAGGTCACATTGCTGCTCTGAGCCTCACAGGCCTGTCTCCCCTCTCCTCAGCAAACTTAAAATGCCAATATAAATTTGCTCAATCATCTCCTTTGTCCGCCACTTTCTCGGTCTCAGTATCTGGTTTTCTCTCTGTAGGGTTGGATTCGGCTCCTCCAGCTCGATTGCGGTTTCTGGCCCCTGGCTGGTACAGCTGCTTCGCAGGCCGGTCCTGATGTAAAGAATCAACTCTCTTAGAAATTCTGAAAATGCTTGCAAAAATGACTTGATTTAAGAGGCTAGAGTCATTACCTTATTTCTTAGCCGCTCTCTTTTAACACTGTCGTCCTTCTTGTGGTCTCTGGCAGGCCTCTCAGAGTGAGTGGAGTCTTCAACCAGTTTCTTCTCTGAGAAATGCTCTTTATCCTTTTTAACCTCCTCCTCCCTCTTCCTGCAGGAGTTCTCTCCCTCCTGGCGCTCTTTTCTTCTCCGTCGATCTTCAACTTGTCGTCCTATGCGCTCCCTCTCTCTCTGCCGTCGCTCCTTCTCCCGCTCTCGTTCACGCTCTCTGTCTCGATCTGGATCACGCTCCCTAAACTCCTTCCTCCCATCTTCATCCACTCTGTGTGTATAAAGCACACATCTGGTTTAAGTATGCTGTGGAAAGTGAAACGTATTTTAAAAAAAACACAAAAAAAAACAACTACTCACTTCCTTCCTCGATCCTCTTTATTTTCAAGGTGCTGACGCTTCTTGTGATCGGCACTGCCCATGGATCTGTCCTCTTTATTGGGCCTCTCTGGTTTCTTGGCCTTTTCCTTGGGCTTCTCAGAATCAGCATCCTCACCTCTGTCTGGTTTCTTCAGAAGCTGCACAGTTACATATAAAGACAAAATCACAATGAGACCCTCGAGATTTCACTTAGTATTATCCTATTTGAATCCACTGCAGCACACACCTTTATCTTTGGTTCTTCTTTAACGTGGTCTTTATCCTTCTCCGGGGGTTTCTCCTGTCTCTTCATCTTCTCTGCTTCTTTGCGCTTCCTTCTCTCCTCCTCCCTCCACTTACGACGCTCCTCATCACGCAAACGCTTGCGTTCAAGCTCCCTCCTTCTTCTCTCTTCTTTCTTTTCCTCTCTGATTCTCTGAACAGCATTGAAACAAGACATGAAATCAGTTTTAAACATTCAAATTATAATTCCTAAATGTACCATCTCACATTTGTGCTGCAGTACTTAATATACCTGTTTATTCTTCAAGAAGTCCAGCAGAGGAGTTGTTTTTTTAGCTTGAAGGGAGAGAAAAGTGTTTTAATTTACCCAACCAGTTTTACAAACATACTTTTAATTGGGGTCTCTTGGCCTACCAACAAGTTCCTTTGATTTTGCTTCTATCTCCTCCAACAGGGTCTCAGGTGTTGATGCTAACTTGTCATCATCGCCGTTGTAAAATTCAAGAAACTTGTTATAGTCAGGATCTGAAAGAAAATGAAAAATGTGCAAATGTAGAAATGTTACATCTGGTAAGCAGCCTGGTAGGTTGTGATCGCAAATGTATTCACAAAAATACATGTGATAAACGCTGACAGTTTTTTGCATGGTAGACATGCGTACCAAAGAGGTCCTACTATACTGAACTATCACCAAATCTCTCTTTTCTATTATAACATATACCTGTGGATAACTTTACCTTCAGCAATTGTTCCACATTTTGCATCCTTTTTCTTACTTCTCTTCTTGGCAGTCTTTTGAAAAGGTGCAAACTCCACAATGGCTGGATACTCCTGTCCTGTTTAAAAAGAAAATGGAAAGTAATCAAGCCATATTTGAGAAAATCTGTCTGTCTATTTAGCTGTAAAAGTGTGCTCTTCATACCTCGGCTGTCAATGAACACATATCCATCAAATCGATCTCTGAAGAGAACTATGTCCTCTTGATTTTTGAAATTTATGTAAGCCCTTGCGAACAGGTGAGGATAAAGGCTGAAAGGACAGAATATCCATGTCAGGTTACACTATTAGAGTCACTGGTGGTATTTTTTTTAAATGAGGAAAAGTATTTAAATTAGTTCACCTGGTGTCGTTGGAGAAAAACTCCAGATAGTCCACCTCTGGAAGAGGCTGTAACTGCTCTTCCAGCTCCTCCTTGGTCAGAGTTGGTGGTAAACGTCTGATCACAATCTAAAACAACAAATACTGACATATATCATCACATTTGGGAAAACATTCAGACTAGGGAAAGAGAACAATAATTGACAAACTAATTAACACTAACTTAAAAGTCGGATTAATAAAGTGGCAATTTGTAAAATTCACTCTTACAAAGTAGACAAAGCTAGCTCATGTCATAAAACTAGTAGCAGTATTAAAACTGACGACTTACAGCAGCTATAGCTAACGTAGCTAGCCAGTTTTACCTTTGTCATGGCCTCTTTCTTTTCCTTGGACCTCTCCGTCTTTTCTCCATCTTCACACTTTATTTCCACTTTTCGCTCCTTTGGCCGAGCGTTTTCCTTGTCTTCCTTCATAGTTGAAAAGCTACTTCGTCCCGCGGTTGTATTTCATCTCATTCCGCAGACTTGTTTACTTTTTTTTTAGCAAGTTAGCTAGCAGCAACCGTAACTTCCTTTATGACGGTTGGGCCTGCAGTTTAACGTCACAACCAGAGGAGGGCGCTGTGAATGAAAACAAGCGTGAATTTGAAATTAGAATTATTTTTTTAATCTACACTTGTCAGTTTGACTTTCGTCCTATTATTTCATTGAAAAAATAGATTAAATTAAAAAGTGCCTCCTTTTCCCACAGTCCTTCACAATAATAGCTTGAAATTTTAAGTATATATTTTGGAGTAGTTGATTTCGTATGTGACCACATTATCACACCAACTAAGCGTTTAGTCACCTAGCAACTGATGTCATAACAGTGATTTAATCAAAAATAGTAATTACAACTCATATTCGCAGGTGAGTACACTCTACACTAAATATTCGATGTGTAAACTCCTCTTTTTTAAATACGGAAGCAATATTTCAACAAATCAATTACACAAATAGCAACAATAACTATTTAACAGGGCGTATACTAGCGTTTGGTAGCACAATAGTCTCATTAATTGTGCAATGATGACGATTTTTCATCAACTTTGTAGACCTGGTGCTTTTATTTTGAAATATCCCACCGGAAGTGGCGTTCTTGTTCCGCTAGCTGAACGTAGGTCGATGGGACAGGCGACATTTTGTTAGCTTCCTAGCAAAATAAACTGTTGAAGATAGTAACAACTCGTTTGTATTCAAAGTCGCTGTCTGTCGCCTGGCAGCTCCCGGCTGCAGTCATGTGGTATGAAATCCTGCCCAGCTTCGCCGTCATGACCGTGTGTATGATCATTCCAGGCGTCGCCACCGCACAAATCCACAAGTTCACCAACGGAGGAAAGGTGAGGAGGATGCTAACCATGCTAACAAGCAATAAGAAGCTAAACAATGATTGACATTGCGTTTTTACCACTGTAAACTAAAGGCTGTGTTGTTCCTTGTAGGAAAAAAGAATCGCTCGGTATCCGTGGCAGTGGTATCTGATGGAGAGAGACAAGCGAGTGTCGTCAACAGGACAGCACCATGACTCCAAGGTGAGTGTCCATGTGTTGACAATAAGGGAACCACTGTACCATACTGCCAGCTAGCTATTGACATACAGAGACAGTAGGTAGGTCAGCGATATTGAGACTTGATTTACATATAAATAAAAACACCAAAGTTAATTGTCAAACCAGTAGTGTAATCATGATGCCATTGTTTTCAATAATGAGTAATTAGAGTGTCAGCAGTATCTGTGTAATAAGAAATATTTTGATTTTATAGGGGTAACTGCAAATAATACTCCATGATACGATGATGATGTTGTGTTCTGTGTAAGGAAATGATGTCAATATAAACAGTTTGATAACAACATCACAAGCATATCACTCAACAATCAGATTACAACGTTAAGTATGACAGAAAATTATGAAAGGGGATAATATTGTTACAGCAGATCATGCTTTAACCACCTCAACTAACATAAATGGTCAGCTGATGCACATTAGACAAGTGACATGCTATCAATATCATCTTTTTTCTCCTCAACAGGGGCTCGAGAACATCCACTAATGACCAGGAATATGAAGATCCCAATGAGAAGAATGTTCATTTCATTCAAAGATTATATGTAACATGAAGCTTTTTTCGAGTCGTTCAAGGTATTTGTTCCTGTTATCAAATAAACTGATCCACACTGAAATCTGCTGGGGCTTCTTGTGGTGAATTTTAAACACATCAGACTTTTAGTTTTTACTGTAGATGTATAATCCAGTGTTGTACCAGAGGAATATTGGATAATGGTCATCATGTAGTTGTAATACATTTTAAATGTCTCCTGGTCTAAAGGGTGCATCGCAGTCAACTGAGAACATCCATCCATTATCTACTGCTTATCCTCATAGGGTTGAGGGGAGGCTGGAGCGTCTCCCAGCTGTCTTATGGTGAAAGGCAGGGTACACCCTGGACAAGTCGCCACCTCATCGCAGGCACAGAGAGACAGACAACCATTCACACTCACACCTACGGTCAATTTAAATTAACCAATTAACCTAATCCTCATGCATGTTTTTGGATGGTGGGAGGAAGCCGGAGTACCCAGAGAGAACCCACGCAGACACGGGGAGAACATGCAAACTCCACACAGAAAGGCCCCTGGCCCGGGATTCGAACCCGGTACCTTCTTGCTGTGAGGCCAACTGAGAACATTAAAAGAAATTCTTCATTTTATGTTTTATCATCATTCGAATGTCTTTTTTTGTATTTTGTAGGAGACATTCAAAGACAGCTCATTGAGACTTTGTGATGTGTATTTTTTGATATTTAAAAGGCAAAATCACTGCAGTCTCATTTCTCATTGTCTCCACATAAAAAAAGTAAAATATATGGTAACATTCAAAATATCAGGTGTTTGTACTGACCATTGATATTCATCATAGCAGCTCAGGTGAACACATAATCACACAACTTGGTATAACTTAAAATATTGCTGTAAATCAGTGGTTCTGAAACTGGGAAGCAGAAAAATGTCTGAACATAATGTGCTGCTGCTCTCTTGGTCAGGACACTGTTGATAGTGTTTAATAAAAATCAAAATAACTTATGAATTACTGAAACTGTTAAAATAGTGAAAAGAAATGCAGAAGCCACAACTTGATGATGAAAATTTATTTACCTTTGTGATAAGAAATTGCAAAATAAAATTTACAAGAGAAAATTATAGTTGAGCAATTTAAAGGGAAGAGTCCCAGTGAGTAAATAGGATGGAGAATAGAACAGAACAGAGTACTTCTGACACATTTCTTTCTTTAAAATCCTCCCTACGCTGTACATTCAGCCAAAAATAATGTGGTCCTCCCAATAAAAAGTAAAGCTGATATGCACAGATGAGATGCTCACTTCTCCTCCTTGCCTTTAGTTTTCCTGTACACCATCTCCCTGAAGCTCGACAGGATCTTGCTCTCTCTCTTCCTCCTCTCCTCCTGGTTGAAGGATGCCAGAGCTCGCTTTTCATCTGCGCTGTAAATCTGGTTTTCCTTTCTCAGGCGCACAGCCTCCATACGTCGATGTCTGTAAGGTCACATTTGAAATTTGTGAGTATCTCAGTGAAAAGCCCCTGCAGAACAAACAGCGTCACAGCCGAGGCGAGAGAGTTCACGGTTTCTACATCTAAACGTGACGAACCTGCTGCCGCTCATCACGTAGCCAGACTTCTCGAAGTTGGCGATCTCGTCGCTGGTGAGACCGATCTCACCTCTTCTTGGGATACGTTTGCCTGCTTTCACATACTCCGCCATGGCAGCACCTTCACCTGGCAGCAGCGCATGACCGAAACTGGAAGAGGAGAAAAATGCTCTTGTTGACCTTGAGTCATAAATGTTAAAAGATTTTTCTTTTAAACTGTTTTTGCTTCTTCTTTGAAGAGTATCGGCCAACTTCTGGGGCTGCAACTTATGCTCATTTTCATTGTCTTACTGCAGATTAAATGGACGTCTCAAGTTATCAAATTATCAAGTTATTTTCTTAATTAATCGATAAGTTCTGCGTTTCCAAGATGCCTTCAATTTTTTTCCCACATTGGGATCAGATAAATTATTCAAACTGATCAATCGACGATAAAAATAATGTAGTAATTATGGTGGTGCAGTAGTTAATTAACTTGATTGATGATGACCGGTCGATCGAGTTCTGTGATGATCGAATCACTTTTCTTTTTCTGCTCTGAACTGCTGAAACAGCGTTAGAACAGGCAGTCTGACCTCCTGTCACTGCCAGCAAAGATAACCTGTCAGCGTTACCAATCCTGGCTGTTCTCAGACAGCACACTGCAGTGCTTTTATTGTGAAAACTCTTAACTCTCAATGATGCATCAGTAGCATATAAAATAATAATGATACTATATGATAGCAACTCACTCCAGAGGTCTGTCGTCCTGCGACATGTGTGTGAGTGGAGCTTCAGGTCCGACCACGTGTTCGTCCGTGCAGGTTTTCTCCACCCACATCACCCCGCTGGGATCCTCCTCCTCCTCCTCAGACTCCTCACTACTGGAGTTGCTGGATTCCTTTCGGCTCTTCTTCGCCTTCTTCTTCTTGGACTTCTTCGACCTGTTAGGAATAGAAGCGATGTTTGTTTCACCAGACTCTCTCTTCTCTTTTCTGAATGTTCAGCTGTGTGTTAGAACTTACTTCTTGCTCTTCTTTTTCTTTTTCTTCTTCTTTATTTCTTCCTCTGAAAGATGGAAACATGTCAGATGATAAATCTCACGACAAACATAATTTAATGACAGCAGTAATAATATTGTCTCACCATCTGAATCTGAGGCCAGCTCGCTGTCCTCTGAGTGCTTTTTGTTCTTCTTTTTCTTGGATTTCTTCTTTTTCTTTTTCTTCTTTTTCTCTTCTGTGAATGTCAGACAGACTTCGTTAAAAACCCAAAAGGCACAAAATATAATTTAACTATATTCAGACAGTGTGCCATGCTGTACCTTCTGAGCTGGACTCTGAACTGCTGTTTTTCTCGTCTTCTTCGACCGGTGTGAATTCATCAGAGCTGGTGGAGAACAAAGACATTTCATCCTCTGTAAGCACAGTATTTACTGGATTATAAATGACTTGCTGCCGTGGAGGAAAGATTCTTGACTCACTCTGGCTCTTTCACTCTTGGTGAATATCCCCAAACTTCAGGGCAGCCTAACTCACCGATCCTCTCTCTCTCCTGCAGACGTCTGGAACACAAAGACGGACAGATGAAGCAGAGGCTAGTTTAAAACCTGAATTTGTAGGATTAGCTGTAGAGCTGCACAAATATTAAATATACATAATGTAGGAAAATACCTGTGTTGATGCTAATTGAGAAGCTCAAAGTTGTAGTTGTAATTTTGCCAAATTAATATATTCCCAAATGTCTGACAGGCTGAATCTAATATAATCAGGCTTTTATACTTTTTATCATTATTATTATTACATATATAGACAAAAAATCAGAAAAAACACTGGATACATGATTGGGATTGCAGCACAAACTGATTAGAAGACATGCATACATCCCTCTCCACCTGAATCACCACTTTCAGCAATGCTAATAAAGTCCTAATAATCATAATTTCAATCATTAGTCCAGTGTTCTTTCACCAAGTTATGCAAAATGGTATATCCCATCTAGACTATCCAACAGGTTAGGTTAGATTCTGTTAAATAAAAAACTGTCTTATCTCACTAACTCTATAATATATATATATATATATATATATATATATATATATATATATATACATAAAATGGAGTATTAAAGCCACATTGAGAAGATTTTTTCACAGACTTCGAGAATAAAGTCCTAAATTTCTGAGATTAAAGTCATGTAAAGTTGGATTTTACATGATTTATAGTAATATATCTGGACTCACCACGACTGTCATTTGTCAACATAACAATAACTAATTTGCATTATTTTTGCACAGCGTTTTTAAAGTCAACTTTTTCACTCCGCTGCCTGTTTATGGTCTGTCTTTTGTTCCTGACCCTTCATTGATTGATAGATTATTGATCATTAGCTGTGCTCTTCGCTGACTCACCTGGCTATAAAGGCCTCTTGTCTCTGTCTCTGAGCGTCGTCCCTCTGCTGCTCGTAGTAGTAGTCATCTTTAAAGTGTTTCCCAGGACCGTCCCTCTGATCGGACCAGTGGCTGTTGTTGTTGGAGCTGTTGTTGTGACGCTCCCTGGACCTGGACCTGGATCTGGATCTGGATCTGGACCGAGACCTGGACCTGCGGGGGCTTCCTATGCGGATTCGCCGGATGTTTCTCGCCTCTCGGAACCGGCGGTCCCGTTCCTCGTGCTCCTTCTCCCGATCTCGCGGCTTCGGTAGTTTGGGCCCGAAGCTGTGCGGGGAAAGGCTGCGCTCGCGGCTATCGCTGCGGTGGCGGCTGCGCGAGCGAGTTCGGTGTCTACGGGCACGAGGCTCCCCGTTGGAGCGATCAGACAGTGGCATGACCACAGGCTGAAGCTGTAGGACACAGCACAGGTGGGAAGAGTGTCTTTAGAGAGACTCAGACAGAAAATAGACTGCCTCCAGGTTTTCTGAGGTGCGCAACCAAAGCGTCCATTAACTAGTGTTGTGTCGTTCGCGAACGATTCGTTCGTTCGGCTTGCCACTCACACCAGCCGGTAGAATCACTAGAATCAAGCCGGTAGAAGCCGGGAGAATCACTCAGTCAGTCAGTCCCGCGAGGAGGAACTAGAAGCGGGGGCTAAGCTATCGTGGCGCTGACATGGGGGTGGGGGAAATCGCGGTGATTCGGCGAACGAATCTTTATAATGAACGATTCCTAAGGATTCAGTTCAGTGAAAAGAACTGTTTTGCTCATGGCTACCAATAACAGGAAGTGACGATGCGTCCGCCCCTTAAAAGAAGCCGGGCTTCCTCAACATGTAATGCACATGATTCCGCTTCTGCAGTTGGACCAAACATGATAAATAAATACAAACTCATCAAACTAAAGGGTCAATTGCAAAATATCCCTCTGATGAACACTCAACACCTGTCAGTGTCAGGAACCATTCCTGTGATAATAACATTTGTAATCCATACAGCACAGTGTTGTGTGTACTGTACGTTCAGCTGCTGCTGGTTTCTTTACTCATCTCATCTTTTATTAGTCGTTTGCTGTATGTGATTGGTTGTTCCTTTCGTATTTCATGTTGTACAAACAGAGTGCTGTAAATACCAGAGTCAAATTCATTCCTACCTGTATATATAAAAAAATCTGTATAATAATAATAAGAACTATATTTATATGCTGCTTCATTTGCTCTCCATTGCACTATATTGCACAAACAGAAAGTTATGTTAAGTTGGGTTGCTTTTAGTTTGTTTATTTATCTATTATTTTTTATTTCTTGTGTGCTGCTATCTGTTCCTTTTTATTTAATGTTTTACTAAGAATCAAATTCCTTGAATGTGTACCTGGACAATAAAGCTGTTCTGATCTTTTCTCATCTTTTTATTAGTATTATTATCACTCATTCTATTATTTCATTATTCTTTACGCTGCTGTACTGGATTCACCCAAAATAGATCAATAAAAAAAAAAAAAATCTCACTTCCTGGAGGAAGTCTTCCTTTCTTTTCTTCTTCCCATCTCCTTTATGTTGTTGTTTGTATTCTTTATTTGTTCTACTAACTGTATGGTAACTGTAAAATATTACAAACCCTATATATAAAATATATTTTTTTTAAAAATACAAGGGATGGAACAGAAAGACTCTGTCCGATCAGCTTCATACAGATTTCAATAAATCTCCAGCAGATCCCAACTGTAAAGGAGAATCTGAACCTAAACTGCTCTCCCCAGGTATTTTATTTTTAAGGTGACCTGTCTCCATACTTTTATTTTGAAGGCAATGAACAGGTTGTTGTCTCGATGATGAACCCGGCGTGGAAACTAATACACTTTCTACCTCATAGGGTCGAGGGGACTGGAGCCCAGCTGTTTTAGGGCGGAAGGCAGTTTTAAATTAATTTTCAATTTCAATTCAAATTAGCCAATTAACCTAATCCCCATACATGTTTTTGGATAGTATGAGGAAGCCGGAGAACCCACGTGGGCCGGGAATCGAACCCTGCACCTTCTTGCTGTGAAGCGACAGTGTTAACCATTACACTACGCTACACTGTGCCGCCTGAACGAGTACATTTTCCACTGAAATAACACCAACACACTGTTTTGTTGTTTTTATGCTAGGATAAGAAGTTAATTTATTTTTTTATTTTTTTTACATGTAATGACATTTAGTTCTAATGTGTGGATGTTATTAATACACGACAGCGCCTCCTTGTGGCTGCTCAGTCCAGGAGACTGTAGGGCCGTTGGCAGTGGGAGCTGTCTGCTGTTAGCCATTGTCTGTAGTCATCTACAGTTGGTGCTATCGGTCCTGCTTAGTCTTGGCAGAAAACACCAGGGTTGCAGGTAGGCATAATTCGTTTTTCGTTCAGACAGTTGAAACAATACTTATTCTTATATCCACAGTGGTGTTGTGGTTGATGCTAGCATGCTAAGAAGAAGCTAGCTAGTAGGCCGCACTGTCCGCTTCTCAGTAAAGAGGAAGCGTTGTTAGCCTTACCTTTGTTAGCTAGCAAACAGCGATGTTTGGATATTAATTATAAACACGTCGATAACTCCAATCATAGGTCCGTTGAATCACCAAATGACCCCGTTTGAGTTAAATAGTCCAGATTTGCATCGGTGCAGTGTCACACTACATTCATATATCTGCTAGTTTGCACAACTTTGTTGAACTAGTGTAATCATAGCTAACGCAAAGCTAAGCTAACATTGTTTTTCTTGCTATACTATTACATTATGTCTAATATTTACACGAGTACAAATAATAATGTTCATATTCACACTCCCACTGGTGTTGTTTGCATCAAAGACTAAAATTGAGCCTTTTCCAGGACTTGAAACTGTTTTTCTTGTAGTTATTCTGTAATTACACCAAAACAGAAGGCAGTAATCATAACTGTTTTAATGCTGTCACAGTGTGATACATTTGCTTTGTGGCATATTGTTGATGCTGTGGGCAGGGTCAGAATATGCTTATTGCCTATTTATTGAAATCTGTGTTGTAATATGGTGATTGATAAGTTACAAAAACTTTTAGCGCTGACTATATTTGAGGTTGTGTCAAAGTAATATAGTTTGTGCACTAGAGAACCATCTTTCTGAACTCAGATATTAACGATGACCTCAGTCTTCTATTGGCCAGACTTGTCAGTATAATGCACATAAAACTACAGCCTAAAGGCCATAAATCAACTTCCCACAGTATGACTAGTTAGTCCCTAACTAAGACTAACTAGGTGTGGCATATAGTATCGTACAAACAAAAAGTCAGATGTGGTTTTAGGTTTGACAGGTTTTAATGAACTTGTTGGATTGTTAACATTTTGACTTGGGTGTCAAAGATAATTGACTGTTAAAACTGGAAAAGCAAGATATGGAAATGACCAAAACTGAATTTGAGCCAAAACCTTCAACTCAGAAGTGTGACTCTCTTTTTGTTCTCTTTGATTTTTCTCTCTACAGCCATGCCAAGTCTAAAGCTGATATCTGCGACCGACACGCAGTATTCAGCATCGGTGCTGAAATCGATGAATGAGCAGCGAAATCATGGATTGTTTTGTGATGTCACCATCATCATACAGGACAAGAAATTCAGAGCTCACAAAACAATCCTGTCTGCCTCGAGTACATATTTCCACCAGCTCTTCAGCGTAGCAGGACAAGTGATTGAGCTAAACTTCATCAAAGCGGACATCTTTGAGGAGATTCTCAATTACATTTACAGCTCCAAGATTGTCCGTGTCCGCTCCGACATGCTTGAGGAGCTCATCCATGCTGGACAGATACTGGGAGTCAAGTTCATTGCAAACTTGGGGTCACCATTATCACAAGTTAAGGGTCTGCCTGGTTTGTCTAAGGAGACCGAGAGCAAAAGTGACACATCCACAGAGATGATGCCCATCATCGCAGAGTCTTTCTCCATATCTGCAGAGGAATTCAATCAGACAAGCAAGCCTGTAGGTGATGACGACGACTCGGACGGTGATGTTATGTTTGTCTCTCAAACGGATGCTCAAACCAGAGCAGCCAATCAGAAAGCCAATTCTGGGGAGGTAATTGATGTGGATTTAGTTGATTCAGGAAATTCAGAATCAAAACAAAAGAAGGAATCAAGTGATGCAGTGTCAAAACCAAAAGAGAAAACCAGGATCCCCTTGAAAATAGTAGCAGCACAGCCGTCTGATATCAGTTGTCTACACCCCAAGCCTCCCAACAGCAGCCCTCTGCACAGTCCAGACAGCAGCTCCAAAAGTTCGTCTTCCCCTGCCAGAGTTCACCCAGGAAGTGCTCCCACAATGCCAGCCAGGTCCAACAGTTTCTCTGAGCCCTCAGGTACCTTCCAGGCCTCTGAAAACAATGATGTACTGGGAGTCCAAAGGAAGCAAGTCTCCACTTCATCTCAGCAAGGAGATGTCAAAATAAAGCTTGTAGATGTGTCTGAAGGCCGAGCAAATCAAACTCCCAGCTCTAAATCAGCTGTAGCTGCAAAAAAGACAGTGACTCTTAATACTGCCACAGAGATTGATTCAATTTCATCAGGCTGTAAAGTGTATGCCAATATTGGAGAAAATACTTACGACATTGTCCCAGTGAAGGAAGATCCTGGTGAAGGGGGTTCTAAAGCCAATAAAGGGAAGAGATCATTAATGGCAACGCCTTTGAGACCCCTGGATAAAATGCCCACGTCACCGAAGGCGGGCCCAAACAAGAAAAAGGCCAAAACGGAGCTGGAGGATCACTACGAGCTGATCATGGACGGAAAGACTTTCTATGTGTGCATCGTCTGCAAGCGGCCCTACGTGTGTCTGACAAGTCTCCGCCGCCACTTCAACACCCACTCATGGGAAAAGAAGTACCCGTGTCGCTACTGTAACAAAGTCTTTGCACTGGCCGAGTACAGAACTAAGCATGAAATCCATCACACAGGAGAGAGGAGATACCAGTGCTTGGTGTGCAATGAAATGTTCTTGAACTACCAGTTACTGTCCACCCACTGTAAGCAAGTCCACAACCAGGACCCCAGCGGGAGGAAAGAGAAAGACGAGACGGACAACAACTTATACCGACTCCTGCCTTGTAGAACGGTGCAGATGAAGCCGTACTCGTGGAGCACTGACGGGCTGGGGGTCCCAGTCATATCCGAGGATGGCAGCGTACATCACATAACCACCGCCGAGGAAGACGTCCACTCCTCCACTCAGAGCAGGATGTTGAACTGGGACGACATCTTTATCGAGCCCGATTCTCACATTCCGCCTGATTCTCACGCCCGACCAGGGGCGACCTTGAGCAGTCCTCAGCAAGGGGCCACAGAGTTTGACTTTGTTATACCAGAGAGATACTGAGCAACACTCACTGCTCTGCTACCTGTGCCTTTTAGGTGCCAACCCACCCCCTTTTGCTCTTTGATTCCACATCAACGTTATGCTTCTGTAAATCTCCATAGTGTCAGCTTAACATACAGTCACATCAGCCTTTCCTTTTAATGAATTCTGTGGTGTAATATTGTACTAATCAGGGTGATGATGCACTCTAGAATAATATCAGAGGTGAACTTGCTGAATCTGTAGGTGCTTCGTTTGAAGTGAAAGGAAAACGGAGCAAATGGTTTCAGAATGGAAGTGCATTGTGACCATACCTTTACTCGCGTTAATCTGCTTGTGAAATAGCCTTGATCTTTTATATCATTGGAATAAAAGACTTACATTAATGTGAAGTGGTTCACACTGAGTAAAATCGCAAAGACAGCTTACATGGATGTTCAAAAAAAATCCATGTAAAAATCAAAACCCCAGAAATGGCACATCTCACTAACTTTAATAATGAAAAAAAAAAATCAATAATTTTTCACTGTATGAGACAAGTTGTGTCTATCAGCATCAAGATTTCTGCTGAACCACAACAGCGTTCACGTCAGCTGTTAATTTGAACATAATTTTAATTCAGGCCATGTTTCCTAAGTGAGACATTTATGTCATGAATATAAATGAGGTTCACCTATTTAAGAATGTGAAAAATCAACCAGTTCTTATCCACAGGATACGTTTAATGCATTTTGTGCTTTCAACAGATTTGCTCAGATTTTAAATCTGTCTTTACCTGATGCATCAATCATGAATCAAATGGCAATCTGAACTGATACAAGATAATTATGGACTGTTCATTCCTTGTTCCCATTGAGACCAGTTTGAATCTTGATTATCATCAGAAATATATTTTTTCATTGTGTAACTGTTGGAGATCTGTACCCCCAAGTGGGTGTTGTGGCAGGGAAGATGAACAATGTTTATTTAATTTTTCAGTTGTGGGGAGAAAACATTTCTGGTTTATTTTAATGTCCATTAAACACCCGTTTTATTTTGATACACCTGTACATTTTTATTTCTTATGCTTTCCATGTTTCTTAAATGTAATTTTAATCCCAAAATCTACCGGCTACATAGAGTAGACTAGGGATTTTGCATACAAATGTGATAAGATTGACATTAACTGATGATTATTTCAGTTCATACATATAGCACTTAGAACTATATCAAGCAGAAGACTTATTTTTGTGATATTTTTACTTTTCTTCATTGTCCAAATGTAGTCCATATGAGTAAAACAGTAGTGCTAACATGAGAATCTGTTCTACTCAGTGTCATTCAATAAAACCATGCAGGACTTGCTGTCAGTAACAGGGATGTATGATGTATAGTGTATTTGTGTGAATCCCTCTCTTCTCTTCTTTTTAACTGTCACAGATGTATTTATTAGGTTTATAGCGCTAGAATGAATTGAAATGAATTGAAATTGTACATCATGTCACTTCCCTGACAGTAAATAAATTATTCTTTTACTATTTCACTTTTTAAATATTATTCACTATTTGACTGTGGCTCTGTGATGCCTGACTTAAGAACAGTGTTTTCAGACAAAAGCTATCATAAGGATGTTTAGTTTGATTTTCAGCATCTTAATTAAGCATATTAGCACTGAACAGAAAAATAATGCAGAGGCTGAGTTTTCAGGTGTTTGGTCATGAACGTAAGTTTTGGAAATTCACATTCAATAGTTCTGGCAGGTTCTTTTTGTGTGAGGGGGCATGAACATTGCACCACATTTCAAGGCAATCCAAACACCAAAATGTACCTCATGGTGGTGCTAGAGGAGAAGACTGGAAGATTCATCATCTGATCGTCACTGCTGGCTTGCCTAAGGAGAACACACTATTTGGATTACACAAAACATTTTTAATGGCAAGACAAAAAGGAACTGACAATCAGCCCTTGAAAATGTTGTTTAAATTATATAAAAAAACAGTTATTAAAGCTGACTGAGACCCGTCTCATGGACCTGGACTAAGTTCACTCTTCCTCAATGAACCGTTCTTTAGACTTTTCATGATTTCCCATCTCATGTCAGTGAATCCAGCACCGACTGTTCACTCGGCCTTACCGATGCTGCTTGTTCCTGCCAGAGACAATGCATTTCAACTCATAGATGTGATATTACAGAGACAATATACACTGACCTGCTTTGCAGCTCTTAGAGAAAATACAATAAATAGGGTGTGAAGTGCAACTGCTCTTCCTGAAAAACGACTGCAGATTAAGTTATTTCTTCATTAACATTGCTCTGCAAAGTTCACCACACGTTGATCTAATATATTTTGATAAATAGATACCATGACTTCTTTGTACACCTTAGTTTAACTGCTTACTGTATCTGTATATCATACTGCTGTATACATCATGAGCATGTAATACCTCCATAACGGCTTGGTTAACCGCTAAAGAAATGACTGCTTGGGCCTAAAACTACAGTTTCTACATCTTCTAGCTGATTCAGTTTTGGGGAAGTTACCAAAGCTTTCATGTAACTGGGGTTTGATCTCACAGGAGGGTCGTAGCTGTACTCATCGCTCCAGATCCTGCAGTGCAAAGAGTGAGGACGTCATCATCTGTGCCACTTACATTTACATACAATAAAGAGAGAGTGAACAGAATGTGTGAGCCAGGAGGAGAGTGTTTGACCTTGTACAGAATAAGTCCAGAGCTGCAGCAATGGAAACCTGTTTGCATTAAGGCAGATAGATGTGTAGACAGTCCTGGCTTTGGAGTGGATGTTGCTCTCTTGATGTGTATATGCACACACAGTGCAGACATGAGTGTGAGTGGTGCCCAGGGAGACGAACACTCCTTGCGTTGGACTGAACTCCATCCTCCTCTTCCTCACCACCTTTCCTTCAGAGTTCTCAGGAAAAGCTCAGAGGACTCATTCCACTCACTCACACCTATGTGTCTCAGCTTGAAGCCATCTTATGGGCTGTACGGTGGGGGCTTCTCATCAGGATGGTCATGAGGAGGGGAGTAGCGAGGGGGGATCAAGGTTGGCCACAGGTGGCTGGTTCCAGACTGGGAGTCATCCGACAGACCAGAGGAGTCGTGGAATACGTAGGAGCCCTGCAGGGAAGATGTAACCTTATTAAACTGACTTGTTAGTGTGAGAAGAGTACCAATAGGTTAACAGAGAATGTGTCAGTTAAAAATACTATTGACTGCTTTAACACATTAAGCCCATTCCAGGTTAATCCTGTTAAATGACATTTTATGCTGCCTTTTGTGCATTTTTGAATGAAACTCAACTTCTATAGTCTTGGAAAGGACTTTGTGACTCTCTTATGAAAAGTGCTATATAAATAGCTGTATCATCATTATTATGGGAACCAGACTTTATTGTCAATAATAAATCAATAGCTGTCCTGATGCAGACCCGAGCACTGCAGGTTTTAAAGTGGCTCTGTACCTGTAGGTCGTAGGCAGTGTACGGCGGCAGGCAGGGGGCAGCATTGTGGTAGGAGTTGAGGGTGGTGGTGGGTGGAGGAGGCTGTGAGGGGGCTGGAGCGGTGAGGGCCTCTGGTTCAGATGAGCTCTCTGAGGCAGCAGAGGGAGTCTGACAAGAACATGAACAATACTGCTTGAAACCCCAGGGATTACAAAGCAAAAGCCTCATACTGACAAAACAACATTCAAGCCCATTTGACTGATGGTGTCTTCTCGTCTGTGTTGGTTAATACATGTACCCACCATGTCCTTGAAACCTCCCAGCACTGCAGCAGTAATGATGCCCAGGAAGAGTGCCACGATGTTGAGGATTGTAGCGGACCACAACAGGTGGTAGAGGTGCACCACATCCTCGCAGCTCTTCACATCTGTGTATTCATGGTAGCCGCCAATGACTTCTACACGGCTAGTCCAGTGGGTGGGACAGACACAGACACACAGTCAAGCCATAAAAGTCACTAATAGGAAAGAACAAGTTTTGATTTATAGAGATAAATGAGTCTGTGGATGGGTGTTTGGACAGACATGCAGAGCAAATGGCATCATAAAACACACATTTCTATGGTTAGTTACATCATAAAAATTCAATTACTATTCATCATTTATCGAGAAAAAAAAAAAAAACAAGAGCTGATTGTTACTGGCCAATATGTGTCTAGAAAAAAAAGGGACCTACTTCCAAATCATGGATGATTTCCTAAACTTTTTCAAAACATCTTTATTCTGAAGTCCCATAAGAGGATGTTCTCTGAAACAAAGGTTAAAAGAAAAGAAACATTCTTGTTCTAATACAATCAACACTGCAGTGCAAAACAATCTCCCACAAAAATGGCACAATGGTAGATACCAAAGGCCCAAACAATCAAAGCGACACAGCAAAGGAAATAGCCACAGGTTCAGAGGTCTGTCGGCGTACTCACTTCCCGCAGTTGTAAAGGTCGCAGCAGTAGCAGGTGTTGCCCTTCACACGCAGGTTACAGGGAGCGCGTGATGATGTCTGACAGGGCACCTGCACATTCAAACATTCATTTCATTAACTCTTTGAGTGCCATTGCCGTATTTCAACATCATTTAAAATCCGACGCTTGAGTGCCATCGACGTAAGAATACATCAACGTGTTTTTTGGCAGCGGGTGGCCGATTGCGGTCTCCCACAGCCTGGGGGTTCTGGGAGATGTAGTCGGTGCATAAAGAGACGGTAGCATGAAAACAGATTTTTGGTGAAAGTGGCCTCTACTCTACCTCTGCTAAAACAAGAATGGAACAAGGTAAAAACAAACATTTTTTCATGATGAAATAGCAAGTCTCAGTACAACCTCTGTGGGTCTTATAACATGACACAAAATGCAAAAACGCCGGCACCAGACACCTTCTATTTTATAAAAAGGCTGGCATTCAAAGAGTTAAGTATTTTCTGTGAACAGAAAGTAAAATACGTTTCTTACGTCACGTTCAGATGAAGTCTCACTGGAGTGATACTCACAGCGGCCGGCGTACAGAGGCCTGAGGTCCTGCAGCAAAATAAACACCATTTTTATAGATTTCGAAGCACAATTCATCACTGCTCACATACTGGGTTAGAAGAAAGAAAAATGAAGAGCTTGTACGTGATTCTAAATAAATTCCTGTGAAGCATCAGGAAGTAGCCAAGAACAGGATGCATGCAAATCGTCAGTACTGCACATAACCGCTACAAAAATTGGAATTGTGGTTACAGAGCACCTCTGAGTTAATTATTTGACTAATCACTCGTTTTGGTCTATGAATTATTTCGGTGTTGTCATTTTTTAATTCTTTTTCATGCTGAATGACTTACTTCTTATAACTTACGTACAAATCCCAAAACACAAGACTTAAAGTGGTGATTCTGTGTGGAGAAACTCTGTTTTACAGATCTGTCAAATCCATCCACTAATGGATTAGTTGACAAAATCATATGTTAGTCAACCTTGAATTTCTTTGGTCAAAGACCAAATAACCAATCAATAACCATCTGACAGCATCACATGCTCTCCTCCGTCTGCACTGCATCATACTGTATTTCTAATTGTCTTTCTTTTGACAGTGTAGTTCAGTGGACAAAAAAAACTGTCTGAAACAACATATTCCATTTCACTGACGCCACTGGCAAATGAAAACCTCCTAATGGGGCTAATCTCCATTTTCAACCTACATATTTTGGCATAATTGTTTTAAGACTGCATTAGTGGTTATTTATCATTTTAAGTACTTTGCATCATGGAAAGTAATCTTCCTCTACCACAAAATACATCAGTCGTGCTGAGATGGGTGCAGCGGCTGCTCCAACCGGCCGTATGTGAGCAGAAGGGCATTGGTATCACTGTATATCTGATGCAGACAGAGTATATTAAGCTTTAATGGGCATGGCATTGATTAATCAGCTTGATATAAGTCAGAGCATAAGTGTTATTCATATTCATAATTTATCAGTTTGGTAAAATAAGCAGAAGCTTCAGCGATACTTACAATGTGCCTCGCAGCAAACACTCCATCAACAATGGCACAGCAGAAAGCAGCCACCACTCCGAAACTGATGAAGACTATAGATGCCACTAACTGTGAAAGAAAGCTTCATCACTCTTCACCACAAAAAAAAATAATTATGAGACTATAAACTTGACACTCATTTTTTAATCATCCTGCACATGGGCGTCTCTCTGCGTACAAACTCCTCTAAACAGGATGAGGGCGGCTGTCACTAAAGGACAACAGAAACAGCACTGTGGTTGTCACGTAGCTCTGCTGGTGTTCATGGCTAGCGTGATGCCCAGCTCATCATAGGCACCCCTTAAATCACTCCTCTCACTCCACAGTGAAGTATTCAGTTACACTGTCTGCAGCCAGCCCAGCTCGCAGGAGGGAGGCCTCGAGATCCAACAGAGATTTATGCCTGAGCCTAGATATCCATGATGCTAACATGACTACATTCAGCGGCATATGATTAAAAACAAACATGTTTAAAGAGGACCTACTATGCTTTGTGGGTTTTCCCCATCCTTTAGTGTGTCATATGTTTTGTGCATGTAAAATGTCTCCATGGGTAGATAGATCCCTGTTATGTAGAAATATCAGTCAATGGCTGGAGAATGGAAGCACCCAGGAGACTTTTGATTAAAGTTTAAATTTATTGAAGATTCTGATATCAGGAGGAATATGAACTTTGTCGAGCACAAGCAATCGTCTCGAGTCTGCCGCATATTCCTACCTCCCCCCTTGGTTGGTGGTCAGCCTTATAAGCCAACACCCGGTTAAGTTAAAAGTAGCTCTTACGCCCATATAAGTACAAGTATCTTACCTTGCATTACTCTTAAGTAACGTTACACTCAGAGCATGCTCACCTAAGTTCTTAACTAACAGTGGCACCTGTTGTCTTGCTGACATTCTGTCATTCGTCTTATCGAAGGGCTAACACTGACAGCCTCCCTTGACCTTGGTTGCCTAGTCAACCCAGAGATAGCTGGCCATCTGTTTTCCTTGAGACACTGTGCTTCTACTCTGAATTCTGAGGAGAAAAGGGCCTAAAGATTTAGTATTGTTAAAAGGAACAGTAGCTGACCCTATGAACCCTTACATTTAGAAAATTCCATAACGATTCCCAAACAGAAACTGCAGTGTTACACAGAAAAGTACATCACTCTCACAAAGTAGGGATGACAAAATATATTTTAGATATGCCAGGTATTGTATGGAAGACATTTCAAAACACTGACTTCATAAATGTCCATCAACCTGTAATCGATTAGTCACTGCAGCTCCACTACAAACCATAAAGTATATCACCACGTTTTATTGCGTGTAATAACATTTATGGGAAACAACATGTCAGAGAGCAGCGTGAGGTCACATGGCAGAAGTCAGTCAGTTGAGTTATGTGGTGCCAAGGCATAAACTCTTCTCTCATTTCAGCCATGACAGCCTCCGCCCAGCACCACCCACCTGCTCCCCACATCTGCAGTTTCCTTCCCCACATTCCAGCATGGACATCTGTCCTCCTCCACTTACACCCTACTTCTATTTCTGGCTACATCTCCCTTGAAGCCCAGGATACTTTCTCCCGATATGCAAACCTCCACAAGCCGAGTGGGACATGCAGTCTGGGTCAGGTCTGCTCTATCTGTTATCACATTAACGGCATAATCAGGCTGTCGTAAGGTCATTGGGACTGAAATGTGGTTTAATGACAATTTGGAGACAAGGAGACACCAAAGCAATGACAGTGATATCAATGCACAGAGGTAATATAAATCTTCTTACCATCTGCCTCTTGTTCTCTATCAAATGAGCACCAATAATTCCCAGAAAAGAGCCAAAGCCCAGCTGAAAACAGAGAAGAACGGGCTGTTAGGGCATTTCTCTAATATGATTAGAAAGCTTTGATTTCACATCACAATGAGATAAATAAGTGTTTATATCATGTCTTGAGGGATGCGTTTCAGCATGTTTACTTATAAACTGTAAACAAAACACACACACCTTTCTGAATCTCTGTACATTACATTATTTTTTGATGATTTAAACTAAACATCTGATAAAGCATCTTCTGAGATGTTGCCTTTCTGGCTGCTCTTTACTTGAGGCAGAATGCTAAAAGCTGAGTACTGTGAAGAAAATACATTTATGGACTGAGATACTTTACCTCACTCAGCCCATAATGACAGCAGTGCTGAATAATGAATGTGGGGAAAATTCACCCCTCAGAGACCTTCAGTAATTAGGTTCATCATGAGCGGGAAGAGCTGGCTGGAAACACTCTCACTTCACTCACACCTCATTTCATTATAAAATCTGACAGCAGGCAAGTCTGCTGCTGTTGCATAAACGTGGACTCACAATGACTCCTGGGTAGTAGCCGCCCACGGTGATGTTCTGTGTCCTGGTAGTCGCTGCCAGGCCAAAGACGAGGATGAGCACAGACACGATAAGCAGCAACACCGTCACTATTATGGATTTCCTCTTCCTCTTCTTAAAGGAACCTACAAGACAACACATGAGCGAATGTTACTGCTGTGAACAGTAAAGTGAAATTAGATGATAAGGCCGCATCCAACACAAGCATTGATGCAGGTAGTTAAAGACACTCGTGACTGGACTGGAATCAGTCTGACAACAGATAAGCCTCTGGGGGCAAGCAGCAATATTTATGGGGTTCTGGTATAGCAAATAGATATCGGGGCCAAGACATCTATTTCAGTGTGCTGCTCACTGACAGTCAGATTAGCAAAGTTAAGATGCAACAGTGGAGCTGGAGTTGAGAGACATTGTGTACGACCATATCTTTTCACAATTCACAATATTAGAAGCTAATATTAAACTGATAAAAAGCGAAATCATTGTCAGACGACAGCCAATTATTTCTGCCTTGTTTGACCTCCACACACTCTACACCTACATTGAACCAAAGCCTGCTTCAACATGATGTCTTCCTATACTCAAATGTGATCCCGTTGCCCACAGATATTACCTGTAAATGCACAATCAGTTTGAAGAGATTACATTGACAATTCTGCTTAAGTAGTTAGCTGTAAAAAAACCCTGGCTAACATACACCACTTTGACTTTTTCTGTCCACAATCAGCTTGCTCTGTCAGTCAGTCCACACTCATGTCATAGCTTAAATTTGGCACAGGGTTAAAGTGTGAGGGTCTGAAGGTGTGTTTGTGAGTACAAAAGATGCATATCTTCTAAATGGATTCACAAACCACAGCATCAAGTCAACTTACATGAGAACATATTAAAATGCACAAGAAAATGTGCAATAAACAAAAATAAGTGTAAGAGGTTTTGAATTCAGAAGTCAAATAAGGTAAATAACTTACCAATATGCATAACTACAAAGACATAAATAAACTAAAAACAACATTCCAAATGTACTTCTTTTGAAACCACACAGATTTTAATCAGACCTATCTGAGAGCAGCTGGCTGAAAATCATTTCTAACAATGTTAAGGGTCTTTTGGTGAAGTCAAACATTATAAACCAGTAGATGCAGTCTTAATTATTTTCTCTGATGCATTTGTTTTAGATAGAAGAAGGCCCACATGCAGTCTTCAGAAAGCATCGTCACACTAATAGATCATCTACATCACCTTCACGTTCTGTTTTATCAATTTCTGGAAACACAGACTTGGCACAGCACAGACGGACGTCACTGCTATTGAATTATAATGCTTCAACCTGGAGATAAAGAAGAACTCACTACACGGAGCAGGGAAAGCAAACGGTTTCTGTCAAGGTGTCACCAAGGCGTCTCCATGACAACGGCTTCTGACATTCATGATCTGGTCATACAGTATGTGTGCAGTCTTGCGGAGCTGGGAGTTGTATTACAACTGCAATTATATTGTGATGAGACTACATTTCCTCTAGGATTGTACTCACTGTAATTCTCTACCGTACAGTGTTTTCATTTCCTGGTCTTAGATGCAAAATTTGTTAACTGAAACAACGCATACAGCTGTTCTGCATCAGTGAAAGACTCATACCACCCATCCATTGTATCACATCACTTGAGTTTTAATCTGAGATACCACGTCATCATCCAATGCCAGCTTTTAAGTCAAATAGCACATGAAATGCCAACAATTTTAACACTTTCTACATTTAATTTAATCAATAATGTGATGTGGCTCTAACTCAAAATCTACACATTTGTTTCAATCTACAGGAGTTTTCCCTGGTTCCAGTGTGCTTTTATTTGATTTACAGCAAATACTATTCAAGTAGGAGGAAGATTAGTTGTTTGACAACAACATTTTCAGCATGTCTACACCACCAACCTATCAATGTCTCTCCAGTGGTGTCTAATGATGCCCTAATAGGCTGAGTGACTACTTTCAATCTCAAACATTGCCTTACAAGAAAGCAAACTTACATGCTTCTGACTGTACAGACTGAGCACAGACAGCAATCTGGTTGGCTACTACCCACTGAGATTAAATGTGCAATACATTCACAGATATTCCCCACGCTAAAGGATCATTTTATTTCTCTAACTATCACGGCAGCATCCTGACAAATTCTGTTACTCAACGCTGCCGCACCTGCAGTGACGCGCTGCGGCCTGGACCAGAACACAACGGTGTGGTGATGAGAGGAAAAAACACACGGTTAATGCTTTATGCCCAAAAACTAACAGGTGTAAGTCGTGTAAATATTAACCTTGTGTGTAGTGGAACTTAAAAGAAGCTGTGGGTGTTTAACTCAGTCTATTATTTAATTGATAAAACCTGCTACAGACACGCCGTTGACCTTGCACACACTTACCCATGCTTGTTTCCGACAGGGTCAGTCTGCTGGACTGGAGGCTCTGGGCAGGAGGCATGCTGGCTGAAGGATGTTTAACGCAGTCCGGTCCTTTTGCAAATAAGGGGAAAAACGAACATTAATCACGACTCAACGTTCTTCGCTTTATGTATCAAAGCTAGCCGTGAAAAACCGTGAGCTAACGCAGATGCTGTGCTCGCTGGTTGTGGCATTCTCTGACAACAGCAACCCTCCGTCGCCTCCGAGCCCCGAGTTCGTCTCACATCCCCGCGGCTGTTAATCCGTCAGCCTCCGTCCTCACGATGTGTCGGTGTCGGACGGTTGGTCCTTGTTGCTGCTGCTGCTGCTGATGCGGCTGGCTGTGTGTGCGCATGTCACACACACAACTGAAAAAACAACCGTTACTTGAATTTGTTTCGGTGTAACGGTACTTAGCTAACATGTTATCAGTTTCCCCCGGAGTGTGTGATGGTTTGCACCGTAAATCACCATGTTACTTAGGTTACAAGCCTGTCAGCAGCTAATGTTTAAGCTAGGTCACAAGTTCAAATTTTAAACCGTCAGAGTAATTAAAAACCAAGTGGGTATTCTCATCATTTGGCCTCCTTCGACAAAATATATGTATACCGAGAGACACATATTCCGCCATTTGTAAGAAAATAAGCTAACGTTGGTGCAGTAACGGTTTTAATTTAAACGGTTAACGTTACAAGCTAGGCGATAAGGGACGAAGCGTTGAGGACAAATGTGGGATTTAAAACAAAGGTGGTACAGTGTTTAATTTAGCAAATATAGGCAATGTGAATTAATTAAAAAGAGAGAGATAGCTGTTAGGGAAGGTCACTACCTGTGGGTTTATCACATGAAGCAGGGAGAAACCATTCAAATGAAAGCCTGTTTTACGTCACATGGTTTCAAATAAATAATAATTAGCATGTTAATTTTTGTTTCATACTGCTGAGTCTTACGTGGATTTGTAGCTTTCTAACATGGGTTAGGAGAAAGTAAATAGTAGTTTAGGACAGGTCAGCGTTCAGGCCGAGCATCGGGCGCCATCTTCTGTCAAGAAAATAGTGGTGCGTTCAAGAGCTGTCAGACATTCAAGGAGCAGCGCATGAATTAACCAACACAGTGACACGTGCTGCCTTCAGTACTTTAGGATTTTAAACTCTGAAGACGAGTTTTCCCATGGTACACAGTGACTATAATCTGAAATAAAAGGGATCCACTTGGATTTCACTTGAGGTTAGCTATAAAAGGAGACATTACTATTTAATTTACAGTAGGAGCAGCACTGAATGAGGCTGAAAATGCACAGCAACCACAAACATTAAGGTAAAAGTCATTACACAAAACTGTATTTACATTTATTTTTATACCTTTTATTTTTACTTAACTAGATAACTAATTTTATCTCTTATGTCTTTTTGGTTTTTTTATTTTACCAATGACAAAATAATAACTAATTAAATATTCAATGTTTGCTTGCTAATTTGTAACTTTAGTCCATCCATTGAAAACTATTAAAATATTAATAATATTTCTGTATTTTATTACTATTACTGGGGGTGCTCTCTCTGTTGACACACACAACTTTGGCTTAACTAAGACACTGAAATGTCCGATGCACATTCAGTTGTCCTCATTCTTTTTTTTTTTCCTTTTTTTTTTTTGCAGTTGCCTGATTTTAAATTAAATTAAAAAATACAACCCAACTGTATTGCATTTTCACAATATTATGTTGCTTAAATGGCATAAACCCTGTCCCAAATTTCCATTCATATGACAGGTGATGATGTACTCCTGTGGAATTTGTAATGTATAAAGTGTCTTTAGAAGCAACATTGTGCTTTTTTCACGGGTAAAGCTAAGCAAGGCACTGGGACATCCAAATTGCTCTATAAGGGCGGTTTATCAAGCAGACACACATCCTAATGTGTGTTTAATCAAATTATAAAATATGTTGGAGGTTTGCATGAATAAAAACACAGACGCTTTGTGGTCAGGTCATATAGGACAAAACATTTATTTGTATATAAGCACTTGGGACAATGTATTGAGTTCCCTACAGTGGAGAATTGAATTGGCATTAATGAATCAGAACAAGAACATTAATTTGCATGCAGGTGCATGAAATTAAAGCTTTATGTAAGTGGACTTTCACTTAAAAATCTTCTGGTGTTTTTTTTCTTTTCTTCCTTTCCTCTAAATGTCCTTATGTGGTGAGAACTGACCTCTACTGTAAAATGCCCACGCAAAATCACGCACACGCACAGGAACACATGCACGTTTTAGCCGCGCAAATCTCTAAGAACAGATTTTTTTCCATGACGCAATGTCTCTTTTCATGTAAAAGAGGAAGGGAAAAAAAACTCTCCCCCCCATCTCCTACTTTTTACATGGGGTAGCAGAGCGTTACGTGACCGGCGTGCAGATGGGAAACCAGGGATGAGGACGACTTGAAGTTGACCAGAGGGGAGCTGATGGGAAGCAGTTGCTGCTGCAGGAGTCTGTGGAGCTGGCTGGCGACTGGATCAGCATGCATGCATGTGCAGAGACAAGAGGCCTACCTAATGACCCGTGTTTAATTTACAATTCTTTTGTTGCATAGTCAATAGGCTATATCCCCGTGCAATAATAATAATAACAATAAAACAACAAAAATAAAAGTAAAGTAAGTAAACGCGTTAATTCTCCTTTCAGCACGTACAGTATGCAGCCAGGCAGTGATTGACAACTGTGTCTTGAGCTGGGGATAAGCTATAAATATTGTATTCAGGCTTTGCTTCAGTCTTAGCCCAGCTTAGAGGACAATGGCCGATGGTGTGCGTGTATTGAATGCAGTGCTGTGGTCCAGGCCGCTGCCAAAACGTCTCCAGGTCCAAAAAAAAGCACTTTGTATCCCACCCCCCAGTCTTTCTGTCTCCGTCCAGCGTTCATTCACTACGATGCGCGCTTAGTTGCAGGAGGCTCTCCTCACTCGGTCCCCATTGCAAGCCTAAAACTTTCTAATGAAATCACACACTTTTTGACAGACATTATTTTTTTTTTCTGGGGGTCAAGAGGGCTTTCGACACACGCGTTTCTATCGCAAACAAAACTTCAGGTAAGTCATTGTAAGAATTATTTCTCTGTGTCTGATTGAAGATGAAGTTATCCAGGTTGGCATTGTTGTTGTGCAAATGCAGATGTTGAGTCAGGGGCATGCATAGATGTTGGTTGGTTTAACAGGTGATTTTTCCGTCTGTGAAGATCATGGAGCCCAGTTCCACAGAAGGAGGAGCTGAAGAGACCATCATCAAAAACCACCCGCCAAGTGTTGTAAGTGCTGATATTAAAAATATTCTATAGAAAACGCAGACGCAGCAAAGGGCATCTTTCCCACGGGCACTAAAGATGTTTTTAACGTTATTATTAACTCAATAATGAAGTCAGCATAAAAACATTTTAGATTATTTTGAAAGCCGAACTCTTACAGATAAAGTGACACAAAGCGTCCCATGGTTCCTCTGGGATCTGTGTGTCCTGGCCCGTGGATGCTGAGAGTCAGTGAGTAACATCTGGCTGTCAGAGTGACCCTCCAGCTCTGCTGTCTGCAGCTGCTGCTCCAAGCAGGAGGGTCCATCCAGAGGAGGTCAGCTCTCCCAACGAGAGCCAGAGAGGTCACCAGCGGGTTTATAATTTGCAGAAACAGGGGGACAGGACCATCAGTGCGATGTTCATTAATATGCAGAGCGCTCTCTGGCAGTTTGTATCGCCTGTCATACTCGGATCAGAAGGCATGCCATTTTTTTCCTGCATTGCGAAAAGCAAATAGGTTGTCTGCAGAGCTCAGGAGTTGAGGATATGTGTGGTGAGGGCTTTTTCTCTCCTTCTTCTTTCCACCAGCCTCACAAAGTGATACTCAAACATGGCCAAGAGCTGGAGGAAGAGCAGGAGGAGTTGGCCGAGCACCAGCCTCTAGAACAGGAAGACCTGAACTTTGAGCGATGGAAGCGCAGGCCATTACCCAAGAGGACGCTCCACCAGAAAATAGACGACATTAAGACATACCTGTGGAATGCAGAGACCAACGAATTCATGGGCCGCTCTGGGAAGAGCTGGAGTGAGTTGACGATGAAGACTAGCTCTATGTTGTTTGGGTATGGGGAAGGGGGGAGTTTGGATTAATTCAAATGTATTTTTTCTGCATGTGTCCAATAATTACAGATCAAATGCTGAATGCTTTGCAGTTCTTGAACAAAGGCAGGCGCTGTGTTTGAACATCTTTAAAAGATGCACCCAGGGACAGGTTAAGGTTTTAGAAATATCTCTCCAGCCCAGTGACTCACTGTGCTGCGAGTGTGTGTGTGTGTGTGTGTGTCCTTATGCTCAATGTTTACATAGGTGCATGGACGATTCAGAGTGGCCCGACAAAAACAGACTGCCTGGGGACGCATCCCCAGCGGGAGCTCACTGTCCCTGGCCCCGCATTGGCCGGGAATCACATTCCTCTACATCTTACCATGCTCTCCACAGCCACTTTCCCAAAGCCTCTGCGACCTCATCGCTGAGTTTAACATGCTTATGGCCCTTCAGTTGCAGCTAAACACATAGAGACGCTCGCTGCCAAATTGAGCTTTTGGTGCAGGCGAACTTTATTTGGCAGGCGCAACAAACTAGACAAGTTTGTTGAGTCAATGATGATGGAGCAGCCTCTTGGTATTCCAGGGTGGCTGCCATGTGACTCTGTTGAGCCCCCTCCCCTCAGCCTCCACTGTACACAACGGCAAACATGATTCAACAACGGAGTGTAGAGAGAATATCCAAGGAAAGTGTGTGTGTTACTTGCAATGAGATGAATCCCAGGCAGAGCTAAGAGCTCATTCCTGCTACAAAATCAGTGTGCACACTTGTGGAGGAGTGGGGCCCATGTGTCTGATGAAGAAAGGCCCTGAGTTGAAGTCTGTGCTGTGTGTCCTGTGAGACGAGTGTGTAACAGGGGACACAATACCAGAGTGGGGTGATTGGGGCTCCTTGGAGCTGGCCGGGCCTCTATGGCTGCAAAAGACCTTCACTACGATGGCAACCGGAGGTTCACTGTGTTCCTGAGTGAAAGGACAGCTGGGAGAATTCTCACTGAGCTCAAACAGAAAGGCCTTTGTGGCTCCGGGGACGCAAGACTGGCTGCAACTAGCCCCCTGTGAAATTGCCCGCACAGCAAAAGCCATTTAATTTAAGGCACGTTTGGCTTGATTAGTTGCTAATTAATAGAAAATTGCAGAACACCGATAGTTCTTGGGGTTTTTTTGTTACGGGGTTGTCACATTAGCTCAGTACGGTGGAATTTATACCAAAACTATTAGAGTTATTTGCAATTCCAGACACGAGGGAAGGACAGCGCTTTTGAATGAGTAAACAAATTAGTGACCGTCATGATCAAGGACAGTAGCTGAGCAAAAGAAGCAGATTCTTTTTGGTTCTTTGTCCTTCTCCACTTAGATCAGAGGAATGGTTTGCTGTGATGTGCGTTATCTGTTATGTAAGCCACTGACTTCCTTTTTCACTCCTCTTTTAGGCCTCATCCTTCTCTTCTACGCTGCACTTTATATGTTTCTTGCAGCCATGTTTGGCGGCTGTATGTTTTGTCTCATGTGGTCTATTAGTCCCTACCATCCAACCTTCAATGATAGAGTGATGCCACCAGGTAAATATAACCCCAAACTCAAACCACTGCATCCTCTCATCTCTCAGCTTGGCCGTCCTTCAGTTCGTTTCTTGTACCTGAATCTCGGCACAGTTGACTGTCTCTGGGTCTCCACTGGCAGGTATGACGATGGCCCCTCACCTAGAAGGCCACGAGATCGCCTTCAACGCCTCCGATCGCAAATCCTGGAAGAAGTACACCAGATCTATGGATGAATATCTAAGACGTGAGTCTGTTGTGGGGAACGATGTAAAAGCCGGTGGGGGGTCAGACAAGGTTGTCAAGTTTGTTCAAAATTAAGTGGGCATGCAATGCGTTAATCCTCATCTTCACTACCTTTGTCCCCTTTTTCCATTTGGATCCTGCAGGGCATGCTGGGAAGGGAAGCCTCTTTGTGGACAGAGCGCAACCATTGAATTTGTTTTTTTTTTTTCTCACCCTGCTTTTGTCAAGCTTCCTTAATCAGAGGCCTGAGTCTGGCAGGGCATTGCTGTAGCAAAGCTTTATTTATGCCCTCCTCTCTCATTCTCACTCCTCCCACCCCCCTCTGCCTCTCTCTCCCTGTCCTCCATTTGCAGCATATAACGACGGCGCTCAGGACAGGAAGAATATTCGCTGCACACAGGACAGATACTTCATGCAGGACGACTTGGAGGAGAGCGCAGAGCGGAAAGCATGCCAGTTTAAGAGGTCCTGGTTAGGGGACTGTTCGGGGCTGCAGGACCCCCACTATGGCTATTCTCAGGGAAAGCCATGTATCCTGCTTCGAATGAACCGGGTAAGACGAGAGTCAGTCACCAAAACCTGTAAAACTGTATTTTTAAAAGGTACAAACAAAAGAGGGAGCTTAAAACAGCAGCAACAAAGTGTGTCAGAGTGACATCTTGTGGCCGTTTCAGGGAGAGGACGAAGATGCATGAAGCATTTTGAATTATGCAGGATCACATCCTTGTACTTTTTTTTTTATTAACGAACAACTTTTACCTATAAATTTGTATTATTTATGTATAACAACATTATCCAGCAAGAGTTGAAGCAAAGGAGGTGGATAACGTGAACATCGGAATAAAAACGAGAGCTTGTCCACACAGTTCAGTTTGAGGATGTCAAACAAAAGCATGTAGGACTAAAGCAGGGTTGAAGATAATGTTTTTTCTCACTTTTTAATAGATTCTTGGTTACCTACCTGGCCAAGGCAAACCAGTAAATGTGACCTGTGGAGTGAAGGTACAGTAACTGTCAGCATAACCGTACCTGTGATTTTATCTCACCAATTTATTTTGCAATTTGCAAACGTTAAAAATGTTATCTTCGTCTTACAGAAAGGACCTACAGAAGCCTTGGGAGAAATCCAGTTTTTCCCTAAAAGCCTTTTTGACCTGAAGTACTATCCCTACTACGGGAAGCTCAGACATGTGAGTGAGAGTTTCATCCTTGTGGATAAACAGTCTGAAAAAACTCGCATCTTGACCTCTCATGTCTCTTCTCTCTCAGACGAACTACTCTGCACCGGTGGTGGCGGTACGTTTTGTAGGAGTGCAGTTCGACAGTCACATCCACGTACAATGCAAACTGAACGGAAAGGGCATCATTAACGATTCACCCACTGACCGCTACCTGGGCAGTGTGACCTTCTCCTTGGATGTCGGAGCGTAAGGCAAAGATATTTCTGCCAGCAGGATGCTCCCAACAAGGCAGGAAAATACACAAGAAAAAAATATCCGTTCAGCCATTATTTTCCACAAAATATGTAATCCCCCTCTCCTCATCTTTCACTTAAATATCCACGTCTTCTGCTGTGAAACAAATTCCTCAAGAAGTAGATATTTACTGGTGTGTTTCTGTTGTGTCTTTGTACCCTGAGAGTGCTACTGGCACCTGCACCCACTACAAACAGTGCTGAGCACAGGACAAGTGCGTAGAGTGAGGTACAATGCCTGATATTTTTTTTGAAATGATTAGCAAAATTAATCAAACTAAATTACACTCTGCCCAATAGTTAGCATTTCTGGCTATGCAAAACCAATTATGACTTAAAACATTACTAGGTTAGAAACGTTCTATCAGGTTAGACTATGGTTCTGTCTGCACAGTTTTGTGTGACAGCGTGTACTAATTTGTTTTGAATTATATTTTTCAAACATGTATATTGTAAGAATTCAAAGAACTATCATGCAAACACTGAAAGCAGGACTTGTACTGTACTTACACAGTAAAAAAAAAGACATAATAAATGACTGCAAATACACTATTACTATATTTTTTTGTTGAATAGAGCAGTATTATACATTTATGATAAAGCATCACAAGCCTTTGCCTTGCCTTCTTTTGTAAAAAAAAAAACATCTGCTTTTGAAAATGAAATACTACACAAGACTGATCAATAAAGAGACATACTGTACTGTGAAATAGTTTGTGAAGGTTTAATATTTTGTGATAGTATTAATCCTGTCTAAACTGTGCTACTAAACATATTATCAATGTTGTATTTATTCCTATTATAGTTCTTATAATAAATACAGTGTTCTGGTATGTACTGTAAGTTTTCTTTCACATGGGGCTGACAAAAGCTCTCAACAAACAAGACACAAAGCTTTCAACACATAGTCATTTTCAGCAAAACATTATTTTGGATACATACTATTATTATATTAAATATAAAAAATAATATTATTAATTATATTATTCATCATATACTATTGCTATTAATATTAAAAATAAAAAATATTCACTTTTTTATATTTGACATATTTGGCTACATGATAACATCGACCATCTTTTACGAATTTTATGATAACTTTGAACTCAGGAGAAAAGTCGGCTACGGAAAATGATGAACACAATTGACCTTGACATTGAAAATGAGATGCTACATCTCAAACAACTATCCATCCATCAATGAATTAAAATTTTAATATGATATCCTCTATATTTAGGATTAATGTTGACAATAGCATGCACATATCACTCCCAAACAAGTGTAGCTAGAATTTTAAGAGTTTCTTAATTAGAGGTCTAACAGAAATATTGTTTATGCTTTGAGCTAAATGCTAACACGTCTTACTGTGTTGTTAGCTGCTGCAGCTCAGGATGCAAATGATATTATTGCAGATATTTTGTGATGAAGATGACAAAAAGATGTAAAAGTAAAAAAAAAAATGTCATCTTGAGTTGAACATCAATGTCTAAACCCAATTTCATGGCAATCCATCCATCAGTTGTTAAGACGTTTCACTCGAGAGGAGAAGTCATTATAGTTTATCCTCTGGGGAACATGAATATGTGTCACATTTGAATTCAGCCTACATCGGTGGAGATATCTGACGGTGGATTGAAGGTTGTAATTTTTTACATACAACCGTGAGATCTGTGGGAGTGATACCAATGCTAACACAACACAGGTTAACTTGAAACTGATCTCAGTAACAACACGTAAATAACATGCCCACATCAACAGGTGTGACCTCTGAGTGACAGTCATGCCTCTGGTCATAAAAAGCACATGGTTGATCAAAGTCCGACAGACATTTTGATCAAATCAAGCAGCAGCGTGACTTTGTGTGGTTTAGTTTCCAACCTTTGAATTCACTGCAGTCACAAGCCTCTCCCTCTTCAACTTCACCCTGACGGTTAAAAGAACGACAATGATACAAAACGAGAACGAAACTTTATTTAATTTTGTTCCCCACTTGTGTCAAACAAGCTCATTGTCATATCACATTCTTCATCAGATGGAGACAAGCTTCAAGCGAGAGGTGCACAACAGAAAGGCACAAAACTGTCGGAGGGGAGTGATCGAATTAAGAGCCGAGGATCATATGGATGAAATGGTGTGACTTAAACAGCACTCAGCCTTCGTACTTGAAATGCTCATGCTTAACAAAGGAACAACACTATTGTATACTCAAATCTTTTCAGAGAAATGTACGTCAAGACAATAAATCCTTCTAACATGAGTGACAGAAACAAAATATCACATTTCCCCCCCGAAAAAAAAAACACAAAAATAAACTGGTCCCAATGATGTTAAAGTGTCATAGTCAGTGTCCCTTTCATCAAACTACAGTTAATGTGCAACAGTGGTTCATTTGTTACATGAAGGTTAAAACAACACCTGGAACGTGAATGACAACAGTGGAGCTTGCTCGCTACATTCACGTCACCAAAAATCAATGTCATTCATTCTATACAAGAGAGAGTAATTTACACATGTACTATTATACAGCACAGGAACCGAGAGGGGAAAAAGCCTCTCTGAGGAGGAGGAGGAGGAGGAGGAGGAGGACGGCTACTCACAGCCATAAATTTGAATTTTCAAAACATGCAGTCTACAATCAAATGATGCAATATTGATCATAAATGTTTTGGTACTCAATTCATTCATCGGCATTAAAAGCAAAAACAAAGGAAACCATATTGGGGGGCGGTTGCTGGGATTAAGTTTAAAACCTTGTACGAGAAATAAGCTAAAGTTTATTTTTAGGCAAACAGAAATGAGCAGGAAATTTGGGATACTTTCGATGCACTGACCAGGGAAGGTGTTTTTAAGAGCAGTGAGGGTGGGAAGGGAGCGAGAGGCAGGAGAAGCAGCTGGATTATACAGACTGGTAACCAGTACGACTCTTCCTCCGACCAATCAGGTAAGAGATAAGCACAAGGATGATTAGGAAGCTGAGCGCCACGCCCACCGCAATAGGCACCAAAAAGCTCAAATCAGAATCCAGGAAGCATTCCTCAGCTGACAGACATACAGACAGAGAGGAGACAGACAGACAGGTTAGTGGTTTAGTCAGCAGAAAACATTATTCAGAGCAGAATCTAGCATATTTACAGTCCACAAAGGGTTAAAGAAAAGACGTAGGGCAGTAAGAAGGAAACCAGAACCTACAAAAAGTTAAGAGTTTAAGAGAAAAAGGTTATTAAATATTCCAATAGCACAAAAACGAAATCACTCAAGTGTTTATTACTCATTAGTACAGACTGAACATTAATGTGAGGCAGGATGAGTGAAGGAAATTCTTAAAGGAATAGTTCAACATTTTGGGAACTATGTAAAATGTAAATTATCAGACTTTGTCCATTTAGTCCAGTTACATCAAATGATTTAATGTCATTCAGGACTTTTGACACAAGCATCCAGTAAAAAAATGTCATTTTTAGATAGCTGGTTTTGTGTGGATGAATCAGATGAGCTGCAGAGGTGTTTTTTTTGAGCCAGGCTAACAGTTTCCACCTGTTTCCAGTCTTTGTGCTAAGCTAAGCTAACAGGCTGCAGTTGCATACGTTCCAAAAGCGGTATCAATCATTTAACTTCTGCACCTTTCCCAAAATGTCACATTATCCCTTTGTGAATACAACCAGGAAGTCAAAAGCACTGAACATTACATGAAAATGTCAATACAACACATGATGACAATTTTTAGTCAAAGGCAGCGATTCATTGACTATCCTCTGAGGAGCGTTAAGATTTAAAATGAGGAGAGTTTAATTAGAAAGACTCGTAGCCGGTGGCCATGTTTCTCTTTCTCCCGATGAAATAGGCCAGCAGCACGATAAGAATGAGAACAAGCAGGGCAACTCCGACAGCTATGGGAACAAGGACGCTCTCCGCATCAGCCTGGCAATCCTCAGCTAGACGGGGTGAAGAGAGCAGAGAGGTGAATGTCTTATAGGTTGAACAGAGGAATTAAAGGAAAAATATTAACGGTTAAGGCATGAACAGCTGAAAGAATGACGACTAAGAGGAAGCTCCCAGCCATAGTTCTACAAAAGCAATAAACATTTACTCAGGTGTCCAGGGCAGCAATGCATTTTTATTTCAATAAATCTTTAAAAACACTGAAAAGCTCCACTTCAGTCTGACACACAATTTGAAATCCAACGCATTATAGCAGTGTGAGCGAATGGAAATGAAAGCGCTCCTATCCACATAGCGCACACAAAGTGATCTTTAACAAGATGGTCTTGCAGCACAAATTCCCTTTACTGAACACACACTGTGCAATGGGAAATTAACCATAACAGTTTCTGAGCAGCATTAGCGAGATGTTGAAGGAACAAAACAGAAAATTATCACTGAACAAGGCACAGCTGTCATGATGATAAACCCTGTTAGATGATTCACTGCGAACAAGGGAGAATAACGTTGACATAAACATTTAAAAGCGTGCTGCGAAACCATCTTTATAATTAAGGCGAATGAGTTTGTACAAAGCTGAAAAACAACAATCACAAGCAAAAAAAAAATCAAAAAAAAAATCACAAGCTCATATGATTTAGAGTCTTTACTCACTCACATGTACAAAGTCCTGGGGAAGCTAACTTCATAAGCAAATTAAAATTGGGACTATTTCTACTCCTATTCAATGTAGTTTACTGCCTGCTTTGCTCCAGTCCTAAAGATGTGGAACAAGGATAAGAGTACACCATCATTCTGCCAGAATGAAGCAACAATACACAGCTATTACCATGTGTAACTTTACTTTATAATATATTAAAGCAACACACACTCACTGATATGGTCATCACTACAACCTGCGCCAATTCCCTGCCTTAAAATCTCCTGAAAACCTTGTTTCAGCTTCTTACTATGAAAATAAAAGCTGCTTACAAGTTTATCCATCATTTAACATGAGATTATATCCCATTATTCAGTGTTTTTTTTCAACAATTTCTACCCTGAATATGAACCTAAGGACAAGTGTGGGCTTGTTTGTTCTTTTGCAGCACTGTTGAATAGAAACTGATCAAATTGTTGTGATAAAGCTTTTTTTTTTTTTTTATATATTTAAATACCCTTTCTGCTTTCTCGCCAAGCGTTAGATGAAAAGCTTGATACCAACTGCTGGCTGCAAATTTGTTTACTTTGGACAAGTCCAAATGTGCTAAGCTAAGCTAAGCTAAGAGCACCCTAGGCACAGCTTCATATTTAACAGACTGACCTGAGAGTGATATAACACTCGGCAAGAAAGCAAAAAAGCGTATTTAGCAAAATGTGTGACTATTGCATTGAACGCCATATTAATTAATACTTTATAATTTCTTGTTCATTCCAGACTATTCACAGAGGTATACTTTGAACCAATGTTTTCAGGGGCTTTAACGTCTCCTGATTCATCTGCAGCCCTCAGCTCAGACCAAACTACAGCCTACACAAGGTGACAACTGTCTCAACACAAAGCAAAAATGCAAAGAGCGTCTTAGTGCATTTACATGTAAATAGTATCATCAAAGTCTACAGAATTCTCCCTTTTCTAAACCTAATGCCAAAATGTATTGAATGAGAAAAACAAAACAAAACACAAACCTTTCTGTTGAAATTTTATTCTGATTGGAGCTTGTGCGACGGTAAGAGACCTTTAACAACAGTAGACATTTTGGCATGTCACAGGTGTAATCAACAGCACTAGAAACAACTGAATGACTTTTCACTTTTGGAGCCTTCATCGTTAACGTCATTATTTCCACCTGGACTTTAACTGCTTTGATGAAGAAATGTCTTCCATGAAAAAAGGTCTATTAGCGTTTCAGCAACAAACACACATAACCAGAGCACCGATTCCAATGTTTCTCCTGCTCTACAGGGGCAAACACGGACTAAAGACTATTTTTATTCACTACTTTCCAAAATGGAGAGGACCTTCATCCTTATAATGAATTTCTGGGAACACAGAGAGAAAGCTGATCCACCGTCTTTCTTGGAACTGTGTTCAAATGCTGTTGAAAATGATTGTTCTTTTATTTCGTCTTTACGTAAATATTTGTTTGGATGGAAAACCAAACCATAAAGGAAGCAAAAACTAAAATGTGCACAAACATTAAATAATGACAAAAGAAAAACAAGGGAATGTTTGCAGAGCAAGTGCAGGATCCAACAGCTAAATAGTCATTCTTAAAATGTGGGAATTTTTCTTTTTACATTAATAGTAAATGTAGAAGTGTACTCTACCTGTATTGGAACAAGTGTACTGTGCCTTGTGTGGATTTTGCACTTGCACAAAAAAAGAAAAAAAAAAGAAAAGAAAAAAGGAAAAGACAAGACATCCGGATATCAACAAAACAGAAACACGGACATTGGGGGATAGACAAGTTTGGTCCTTGAGAAAAACACCAAACCCCTCCATCTCTAAATGTACTTATTCGTATTATAGTGTCATTAAAAACCTTGAGGCAACTACAATTAAAAAAAAATGCTCCATGTGCTTTTCATGCCTCATAACAACCAATAACTTCCTCTCATGTTTACCCAGCAGAGACTTAAGATTAGATTTTTTTTTTTCCTCTTGAATTTTAAAGTTATTTGCCAATCAAGCAATTGCACATGAAAGCCAAGGACCAGTCTTGGGAACCCCGTGGTACTTAAATTTAAAGGATTTAAAGTGTCTGATATCCAACATAAGTCTTTCTTCGACCAATCACGTAAGCGATCACTACAATGAGAATCAAGCCGGCCAGGGCAGCGCCAACAATGATTGGGATTAAGATGCTGGTGTCATCCAAAGAACATTCATGGGCTGCAGATAAAGAGAGAGTCAGTCAACAGGTGGAACAACACAGCAGGAGAGCACTGCAGATTTTTTGCCATCAGCTGTGCCAAAATACAGTAAGTTGTCACATAACACTGTGCTCATCTTTGGCATGATAGCTGATGCACTGTATACAAATGAGGACCTGTAATTTCACCAGCAGACTTCAAGCCAAAAAGGTTAAGAAAAGGTTAAGAACAAGTGTCACGCTTTAATCTGGCACAATTTGATTTTCAACATTTTTCCCCCACCACTGACAGCTATTGCATACGACTGAGCTCCAAGCTCTCCTAATGCTTTTATCTGTCTTACCATCGTCTTATTTGTAAGACGATTCTGGCGCCGACAAATTTTCCATTGTGGACAATAAAGTTTCTAACTAGCTAACTATTAGGGCTTTGACTCCGACCTTCGTTATTCAAATATTTATAAAAATAAAGATATTTGAATATTAGGCATCCCTTAATATTCAAACCTGATATGGGCATTATTTTTTGTAAATGTGTTTGCTTGTTAAACGTGGCTTTCAATTTATATTCCGAGGCTTTTTCACGCCTGGTGTAGTTGTGAATCGCGAGCTCATTAGCAAGGCTATTATTGGTCATCTGGGCTCCTGTAGGTGACGTTAGCATCCTGGTTAGCACCTATTTTGCAAATGAGAACAATGGCCACGATAATGCCTACAAATCTACACTCCAGACCATCTGAAAAGCAACGTGTAGCGCTACTTTGGGTTCCCAAAGGAACAGGGACAAATCATGACTAAGGATAAAACGATATGTAAAAAACGTAGGTCCAAACTCTCATACCACGCGACAACCAGCAACTTGAGAGCCCACCTGTCAACACTACATCCCGGTAAGCTGGAAGAGGAGGAGGGGGAGAGGGATCGGGGGCTAGAAACGACTCCGTGCTATGTCCCTCATGAAGCCTCCCTTATGCCCGTCAAAACAGAGCGACAGATTTGCTGACACGGTTTGTTTGTGAAGCTATGAAGCCAATTAACGTGAACTAGTTTGATGACAATATAGGTCCTACTGAAGGCATTTGATGGTCAAAATAGTATTAATAAATATTTCAATAAATTAAAAAAAAAAATGAATAAATTCAAATATTAATAGTAATAAACAAAAAAACGTCAAATATGATTTTTTTTGCTAAAAGTCAAAGCCTTACTAACCATGCCGGTGTTACACTATCGAGTATTAATTCAAAATTATCAACCGATCGTTGGTTTCATCCCCTGACAGCTGTTCTTTAATGTACCACACAAAGGTCACGTGGGCAAATTTTAACAACAAAAATGTATTTTACTTGTCAAATAGGAGCAAACAAAAAGCAGAAGGGTACTTATCAACAACAGCTTGAGTTTGTTCACCTGCAAAAAGCTTATCTTGCAGGCAGCTGGACTGTCACCATGTCACATGTGACGAACACAAAAATCCATCTTTTCAGGCTTCAGGAAAACGATTTGTTTGTGTCCGTTAAGCCAATCAGCCTCCTGCAAGGAGCTACTGGCAGGTTTGAAAGCATTAGGTTGGTGCAGTTGCTGCAATAGCTTCAGTTATGTCATGACTAGAGAGTATTTCTTCATTGACAGAAGTAAAGAAAAACACTGATGGCTTTTCTCAATAAGAAATGGGTTTTTGCTCTTCTCCTGACTGGCATCACCAAGAGTTGACAGGTGGGTCATCCAATTACCTGCCAAATATTTCTACTAAGTGCCTTTTTCGAAACGGTTTGATATGATGGCTTTCCAGATGGTTCTGTTTAACGATAAACACATCAAGGTTTGCATAAAGCTGTAGGCAACCAAGCATCTGTTTGTTAATGTAAGAAAGAAACCAATATTTTAGCCAACATGATGCCAGGATAAACAGCAGAGATGAGTTTTTCCTCCACACACAGCTGCAGTGAACGAAGTAAAGTGTCAATGAAGATGACTGGTGTTTTTTTCCCCCGATGGCTACTGACCAGCCAGAAGGTTTAGCTGCATTGTTTTTGGCTTTATCGTCTAAAATGAGTTGGCCATAAAGCTGCACTGAACATTTAAGGTTTAAACCAAACGACAGAGAAGACCCCATTAAGGTGAATGAGTCAGTATATAAAGAGTGTGTTCTACTTATATCTCAGTTGTTGTTACTTTGCTCTTTCTGTTAACAAAGGTCCTAGCAAATGATATATTGCCTGTTAAGGCATTAATGCATTAGGTTAATACGAAGTAGAACTGCACTAGTTATTACTGAGGCATCCTGTGACCTCTTCTCTAGCTCCAAAACAAATCACGTCAATGTTACCATCACTGTAAAATTGTATATTTTTAAGTTTAATAACAACTGTAAACCATCTTCAAAAAATAAACCAGGTGATTAAACCAAAATGTGATTTTCTAAGTGATTGTCAATTAGAGCAACTTACAATTTTATCAAATACTATAAATACTAACATACTTATCTTAAATGTAAACTTATCTACAAACATAAATGTAATGCCGATAATTATAAAATAGTGACTCTAAATGCTTTATTTTTGTTTCGTTTGGAAAGAATCAACTGCCTTAAAAACACTGTCCGGACATTTTACCAGACATTTTCACCCATTTGTTCCTTCAAAGACCAGAAAGACCATCTTGCTTATCACAACCTTCAGAGTCATCAGCCCCATTCCCTGGTCAGCAGGCTGTTTAAAGAGACATTAAAGAAGAACCTACCTGTACTGAAAACACCCTTCTTCACTCCAAAGGGCTGAACGTGAAGGTCAAAGGTGAAGAGGGTGAGCAGGCTGGTGATGGTGTAGTTCTGCTCCTTGTTGCACAGGTAAGAGCTGCCGATGGCCGCCTCCCACAGACTCAGGTTGGTGTTCGCTTCAGAAAACGCCACGCCTTGAATGAAGGAAACCCAAAAGGAAAACATTAGCTTGCTTCTCAGTGTGGTGTCTGGTCTATGTGGGTAGATATGATCTTTGTAATTACCAGAGCTCGTCTTTCCGGTGACGTTCAGAGCATGTAGGCGGAATGTCTTGGTGTCCTGTTAAGACAAATATAATATAAATATAAAATAAAATATAAACAGAAAATAATACCCATCAAAAGAAAAAAGAACAGATTTAGCAGAGAGTCCGCATCCAGGACAAACATCTTCCCTTCTCTATTTTTAGGCACAAGAGATACTGTCAGTAAACATTAGCCTGTGAAATATCAAATTTTATCCAACCAACAATCAAAAAAAGCCAAAATATATTTCAGTCATCACAATAATTTAAGAACAAAATGTATTGTCATTTCTGAAAATAAAATGTAGTTAAAAGTGATGGATAAATGGTTGAAATCTCTGATACTCTTAAGTGTTTTTGGAAAAATTAACTCTATGAGTGCCATTGATGTAATACAACATCAAATTGTTTTTTTTTTCCAGCGGCTGCTGATCGCTCTCTTGCAGCCTGTGAGTAATGTTGGGGGTTCTGTGATTTGTAGCCAGGACATAAAGACTTAATATGCACCACAGAGATCAAAGCAGGAAGTTTATATGATCGCGTTTAGAGAGCAAAACACGGATTCTGTACAAAAAGTGGTGATTTTTCTGAAAGTGGCCTCTGCTCTCCTCCAGATAAAACAAGAATGGAACAAGGTGAAAACAAATGTTTTTTTTCATGATGAAATAGTGCAACTCTTCTTTCATTTGAGCTTCTCTGTGTTTTCAGAGACATGGTACAAAAAATTATGTGGGTCTAGAAATATGACTGAAAAATGCTGGCACAAGGCACTTTGCTGCATGCCTTTTTCTCCTCCCTCCCATACGTTATCGTGCTGACAACATCATCATTACAGATTTAAAGTGCGCCGGAACACTGCGAGGTAAACATTGGACAACACGGACATGAGCGAGTCACATGTTAACGTTGTTGTTAAGTGCGTTGCAATTTTGTCCCTTCTGCAAAGTGTCCAAACCCAGCGCAGTGCTAATACTAATACTAATGCATACTGCCATGATCAATTTAAAAAAAAAAAAAAAGTGTGTCAGATCACTATACAAGTTGTATATAAACACGGTTGCGTCGTTCACATCAGGATTCCCTGATCAGTGGGATTTCCTGAGAACAACGTAGGTCTAAATCAGGTTTGCGCTTCCATTAAAGATGATCGCTACACATTTGATTTGTTTGATTGAATAAAATCTCTGCCCTTCAGGGATTGGTCTCCAGAGATCAACAGATAGATTGATCTTATGAGTGAGCAGCTGTGGAGCTTCACACTGACAGCCCGACAGGCTGCTCAGTAACTAAAGCAGGACGCGACAGGCAGGTACATAAACATCATTGGGTAATTAGCGGGTTGATGCGGGTCGACCCAGGTTTATTGTGCAGTGTGAAAGGGGCTTTAGTGTGTTTCTTTGCAAACCAAAAAGGTTGGGCCACTTACCTTTGATGGTGCTCACAATCACAACAACACAACACAACATTCTTGGTTTGAACACTAAGAAAATACGCAGGTTTATTAAACTTACGTTGGTGAAAGCGAGTGTGATCGTCATTGTGCTGGACACCAACACCAGCTGACTGCTGTTGAATCCACATGAGCCTGAGACGTGGGTCCCGTTGGGCTCAAAGTTCATCTTAAAGAAAAGAGAAGGGAATCACTTCAGCAAAAGGACTATTAAAGATCATCCGGAAAACAGGGTTTTCACATTCGAATTCTACGTTTAGAAACACACCTCCTCTTTCTTGACACCAATCCGCAGGCCGAAGTTGGCCATCAGACAGGCTGTGCTGTTTTCATCAGGCTTGATGCTGTACTTCCCAGTGGTGGGTGTGGGGAGGGTGGGGGTCGGGGTGGTGGTGGTCAGAGGAGGGGTAGAGGAACTGGAGTTCGTCACAGGAGCAGAAGTAGTGGGGGCAACAGGGGTTGTAGGTGTGTCAGCAGCACAAGAAGTAACTGCGTGAGAGAGAGGACAATGAATGTAGACAGGAGAGAAACATTACAGGTGGGATGAGATGTGATGTCACTTCTGCACTCACTGTTTTCGCTTGTGCTGTTGTTGCTGATAAAAGCCTGTATGAGCACGTTCCACAGCGTCTGATTGACAGACTCAGACTCGAGCGTTTCTTTGCTCTTGCATGAGTAGCAGGTGTCCAAGCCTACATCTGTGAAGCGAGGCTTCACAGCAACAGTCATGGTGTCTAAAAGAAATTCAAAAACACATCAGCATCTGTACAAGGCCACCTTTCATCCATGGCTGCATGTCACTGTTTGCATTGTGAGGTGTAAATTATACCATTTGACACAGAATTAGGGAAGACGGTTGTGTCGCTGAGGTTGTAGGAAAAGGTGATGGTGTCTGCCAGGTATGTTTTTCCATTGAGGGTGAAGTTCACACTCCAGGAATGCCCTTCTCCAAAGTTAAGCTTCAACATTGAGCTTTGGGCAGCACATGTACTTCCATCTGTTGTGACGTCACCAGGAAGTTCAAACTCGGATGTTGCACTCTAAAAGAGAACACAGTGTAACCACTATTAAACTACGTTTTAATTGCAAGACAAGCAGGGTGTGTGCTTTCAACAAACAGTCTGCAGTGGAGTAAATAGATCATTATACTATATAATTACAAGTCTGGCACGAGACGGGTTAAAAGTAAACTTCCCAGACCTCAAAAACAAACTGCAGTTATGGCAAGCTGTTTTAACATTTAATCAAACCACACTACAATCTGTAATTACATTTTAGATATCATAATAGCATTTCTCCTCGTCAAAATGTAATTTTTACTAGTCAGAATGGTAATTAAAGATATCTGCAATAACATTCTTACTAGTAGAAATGTTATTTTAAGATATCTACAACTTTGTACTCGTCAAAACAAAACTTTAGATATCTAAAAAATCCTTAAAAACTGTAAGTCTAATAGCTAGACTGAATATGTATTACAGATATCAGTAATTCAGTAATTTCAGATATCCACGATGACATTCTTCCTAGGACAAATTATGTCACTTTTGCCATTCATGTGTATTGGGCTTCCAATTTCAGATTTCCAGAACAGATATCAACAATATATTTGTGAATATCTGCAACTGTATTGTTGCTAATCATAATTCTAATTGTAGATTTTGAAATAAAATTTTTACTAGTCAGAATAGTCAGTCAGTCGTAGTTTTCTCTGGTCCCCTCCCTAGCTTGGCCTCTGATGACATGTTTAGTCGCATGTCATCCTTCCACCGCTGGCTGTCGAGGTGGTGTCCAGTTAATGATGTGGGCTTCATCGATAATTGGAACAGTTTCTGGGGAAAACCTGGTCTGATGAGGAGAGACTGCATCCATCCTACTTTGGAAGGAGCAGCTCTCATTTCTAGAAACATGGCCAAGTTTATTAGTCAACCTAACCCATGACAACCCAGGGTTGAGACCAGGAGACAGAGTTGTAGTTTAACACACTTCTCTGTGCTTCCATTAGAGCAGTCACCCACCCAGAACCCCATAGAAACGGTGTCTGTCCCACGACCACTAAAATCAGTTAAATCCATAGTAAACAAAAGGGGAGTTGAACAAAATAACTTAATAAAAATTAAATCCACTGCTGAAATAGTTAATCAGGACAGGAGAATTAAATGTGGACTTTTAAATATCAGGTCATTATCATCTAAAGCTCTACTAGTAAATGAATTAATATCAGATAACCAGGTTGATTTATTTTGTCTTACTGAAACCTGGTTGTGTCAGGATGATTATGTCAGCCTGAATGAATCCACTCCTCCTAGTCATATTAATACTCATATTCCTAGAGATACAGGCCGTGGAGGAGGAGTTGCAGCCATTTTTGATTCTAGTCTATCGATCAAACCTAAACCTAAATTAAATTATAAGTCTTTTGAAAGCCTGGTTCTTAGTCTTTCTCATCTTAAATGGAAAACAGAGAAACCAGTTTTATTTGTTATAGTGTATCGTGCTCCAGGTCCATATTCTGAATTTCTATCTGAGTTCTCTGAGTTTTTATCAACTTTAGTCCTGAGAACTGATAAAGTAATTATTGTAGGTGACTTTAATATTCATGTGGACATTGACGGTGACAGCCTTGGTACTGCTTTTATCTCGCTGTTAGATTCAATTGGCTTCTGTCAGAATGTTCAGGAACCAACTCACTGTTTTAACCATACACTCGACCTGGTCCTGACCTACGGCATTGAAGTAGAACATTTATCAGTCCACCAACAGAATTCCTTCCTATCAGACCATTACTTGTTAACCTTTGAATTTTTTCTTCTGGACTACACTCCATCAGGTAAATCCATGTACACTAGATGTTTATCTGAAAGTGCTGTAGCCAAGTTTAAGGATATAATTCCATTAGCTTTTAATTCAATATCTAATATCAATATACTTGAGGGCTCAGACTTCAGTCCTACTCAAATTGATAATTTGGTAGATAGTGCTGCAGACTCTCTGCGAGCATCTCTAGACTCTGTTGCTCCTCTAAAAAAGAAGATAGTAAAGCATAGAAAGCTGGCTCCATGGTATAACCCTCACACCCGCAGTTTTAAAGCAAGCAGCAAGAAGATTTGAAAGGAAGTATGCGTTTAACCGTCTGCAAGCGTCTCGCCTGGACTGGCATGATAGTTTGAAAGCTTATAGGAAGGCTCTCCGTAAGGCCAGAGCAGCTTATTATTCATCATTAATAGAGGAAAATAAAACAACCCCAGGTTTCTTTTCAGCACTGTAGCCAGGCTGACAGAGAGCCACAGCTCTATTGAACCATCTGTTCCCACAACCCTCAGTAGTAGTGACTTCATGAGCTTCTTTAATGAGAAGATTATAACTATTAGGGAGAAAATCAGTCACACTGTGCCTTTGACTGAAAATGCTTTGTCTTTAAACACAGGAAGCATAGGACTCATTGAAGAACTTGATGTATACTTGGACTGCCTTTCTCCCATAGACCTCCACAAACTGACTTCATTGATTTCCTCATCTAAGCCTTCTACTTGTCTCTTAGATCCCATCCCAACTTCACTGCTTAAAGAAGCTTTACCGTTACTGAGCACCTCTTTATTAAACATGATCAACTTATCTTTGCTGTCAGGCTATGTACCTCAGTCATTTAAAGTAGCCGTAATCAAACCTCTTCTGAAGAAGCCCGGTCTTGATCCAGAGGTTTTAGCCAACTATAGACCAATATCCAACCTTCCTTTTCTCTCTAAGATCCTTGAGAAAGCAGTGTGCAGTCAGCTGTGTGACTTCCTCCAGAACAATAATCTATTTGAGGACTTTCAGTCAGGATTTAGAAAATATCATAGCACCGAGACCGCTCTGGTGAAAATTACTAATGACCTGCTAATTGCGTCAGACCATGGACTGCCTCAGTACTTGTCTTGTTAGATCTTAGCGCTGCTTTTGATACTATTGACCACCATATCCTGTTGCAGAGATTAGAACATTTAACTGGCATCAGAGGAACTGCTTTAAGCTGGTTCAAATCCTACTTATCGGATCGATCACAGTTTGTTCACATTAATGATGAGTCCTCCATGCAGTCCATAGTCAGTTATGGAGTTCCTCAAGGTTCTGTGCTTGGGCCTATTCTATTTACTTTATATATGCTTCCTTTAGGCAATGTTATCAGGAAACACTCCATAAACTTTCACTGTTATGCAGATGATACTCAGCTATATTTGTCATTTAAGTCAGACGAATCCAGCCAGTTAGCTAAACTCCAAACATGTCTTCAGGATATAAAAACTTGGATGGCGCACAATTTCTTGTTGTTAAATTCAGATAAAACTGAGGTTATTCTAATTGGCCCTGAAAATCTCAGAAATAACCTATCTAATGACTTATTTACTCTAGGTGGCTTCTGCCAGCCTCGAACACCACTGTAAGGAATCTAGGGGTAATTTTTGACCAAGATATGTCCTTCAACGTCCACATGAAACAAACAGCTAGAACAGCTTTTTTCATCTGCGTAACATTGCAAAAATAAGGCATATTCTCTCCCAAAACGATGCAGAAAAAATTAGTCCATGCATTTGTAACTTCCAGGCTGGACTATTGTAACTCGTTATTATCAGGCTGCCCTAATAAGTCTATCAGGACTCTCCAGCTGGTCCAGAACGCTGCAGCACGTGTTCTGACCAGAACCAGGAAAAAGAGACCATATTTCTCGGTGTTAGCCTCTCTGCACTGGCTCCCTGTAAAATCTAGAATAGAATTTAAAATCCTCCTCCTCACCTACAAGGCACTTAATGGTCAGGCACCATCTTATCTTAAAGAGCTAATAGTGCCTTATAATCCTGCTAGAACTCTCGCTCTCAGAATGCAGGACTATTAGCGGTTCCTAGGGTTTATAAAAGTAGAATGGGAGCTAGAGCTTTCAGTTATCAAGCTCCTCTTCTGTGGAACCAACTCCCTCTTTCAGTCCTGGGAGGCAGACACCATCCCCTTATTCAAGAGTAGGCTTAAGACTTTCCTTTTGATAGTGCTTATAGTTAGGACTGATCCAAGGTTGACTCAGGCTGCCTTGGATCAATCCCCTTAGTTATGCTGCTATAGGTCTAGACTGCCGGGGGACTTCCTCTGACACACTGAGCTTCTCTTCTTCTTCATTTGGATGCCTCCATTAAGTCATTTTACTAACTCATCTTCTTCCCCGGAGCCCCTGTGCTCCCAGCTCCCAGGTGTCTGTGAGCTGAGGCTACTTGTTTGAGAAGGAGTTGATGTCATCCAGGCTTCGCCTGTCCTGATGGTGGTGAGATGGAGAAGAGGCGTGCTGCTCAGGTTGTATCTGTTAGAGTAGTGGAGAAGAGGATGTGTTTACTCTTCCTCCCTTTAACACATGCTGCAGATTAGTTTTGTGCCTCGTAGTCCCTGTGCGTTCTCATCTCACAGGTATCCATGGATCCAGTCTACCTGGTGGAGTAGTGGTTGTGCAGACCAGTCAGGCTTCATCTTCTGGTTCTGAGTGGCGTGGTGGTGATGAGGTCATCCTGCGGAGGTTTCTCCTGTTTGGTGTGGTGGAGTGGAAGATGTGCTGCCCAGGCTTCTTCTGGTTGGCATGGTGGAGAGGACGACATGCTTCTCATCCTTTGCTGATAGCTTGATGATGCTCTTCATCCCCTTGGACACTCTCATACAATTCTATATATACACACTGTATATTAGCTGTTGTTATATTGAGTTGGACATTTCCATACAATTTTGTATGTTAGTGTTAATGTGTTTTCATTGTTGTTATTCTGTACACATGGCATCTATTGCACGTCTGTCCATCCTGGAAGAGGGATCCCTCCTCTGTTGCTCTTCCTGAGGTTTCTTCCGTTTCTTTTTCCCTGTTAAAAGGTTTTTTTTTGGGGAGTTTTTCCTTAGTCGATGCGAGGGTCATTTGTAAAGGACAGAGGGTGTCATATCCTGTACAGATTGTAAAGCCCAATGAGGCAAATTCATAATTTGTGATATTGGGCTATACAAATAAAGTTGACTTGAAAGTTGACTAGAATACAAATTGTGGACATCCATAATGACATTTTTACTAGTCACAATGTACTTTGGTTATTCAAAATTACATTCTGGATACCTGGAAATGTTTTATTTTTCATTTAGGATATCTGAAATGAAAATCATGACTAGTAACAATTGGATTGAAGATATGTGAAATGGGAGTTTTTCCTCATAAGAATTCAAATGCACATATCTGAAACTGAAAGCCTCATACACATAAATGGCAAAAGAGACATCATTTGTCCTAGGAAGAATGTCATTGTGGATATCTGAAATGTTATTTTTGACTAGGAAGAATTGAATGACAGATATCTGTCATACATATCCAGTCTAGCTATTAAATGTTAAAATGGTTTGACATATGTACTTTGCCCAGTTCTAGTTCCTGCGCAGCATCGGCAACTGAGCAAGTAAGAAGGAATTTATTTTGATACTTTATTTTAACAAACATTTAACTCTTTAAAAAAAAAAAGTGTATCAAACAGTGTGTTGTTTCTAAGCATCTGTCACACACAGCGGGTTTGTCATGACCTAAAGCACTTCTCCTGTAAATGTGTTGGTGTTAACATTATTCTGGTAGGCCAGGGTTGATGGACTGCTAATATAAAAGAACTATTACAGTAAATTTGAAATATAGGTTATAAAATTTCTCAAAAATGTCATACATTTCTGTGAGCTGCTTTCTGTACTACAACAACTCACTCGTGAAAAGACAGGCCATAACAATTGCAGGATATGCACCAGGAAAACTCAATAACTGAGATGCTGACGAGCAACAATGTTGCTTTGAATCCCCTCAGTTCCCTTTTCCATGATGACAATCGCTTCCACAAAAGTTGTCCTGATAAGACCTGCTACATCTGCAAATTTATTACATGAGGATACTGTGTCGCCTGATGAACTAAATATCCCAAACACAGTTGGTTACGGTAAATATCTTTAGGTTCAAGTGACAAAGACTGGACACTCACCTTATTGTCAGCTACTTCATATGAAACTGAGAAGTTGACCATTAAATTGGCATAGAGGCATAAATTGTTGTCTTTGTCTTTGACATTCACCTCAGTGCCATGTGACAACTGGAAAGCTGAAACGAAAAAGAAGAATTACAGACTTTTTCCTGTTCTAAATACATAGTTACAAAAAACGCTAAAATATTGAGACTTTACAATGAAATCCATAGATTACCCAAAAATCCAGATGATATCTAATGACCTCTATAGTCAATACAATGTAGATTTCTATGACTTGGATGAAAGATTTCTGTCAACAGCCTGGAAACATCTGTTTCAGCTACCTGGCACATAAAACGCATTAAAGACATTTCTTTGTACACATGAATTACATGACCCAAAATTAACTGAAGTGGACAAGAAAACATACTGTGCTAGTAATACCTATATTAGTATATTTAACATGACAGTTCTCTCTGCAAAGAGACATGTAAGTCTATCATTAACAAAAGAGAAGCCAAGGTCCATTCAGGTTTACCAAGATGCCCTGTCATCAACTCAGCACCAGCTGCCTAGTACGACCTAAGTATCATAAACTTATAAAGCTCAATCTCACACAGATGCTTGTGTTCTCACTATAAAAATACTTTATTTTCACTGAAGGGTTGTGAGACATACCGTTGTCTGACGTCACACCTCACGAGATTTAGTCCACACTAGAATAATTCCCTCACACAGATTTCGTTGCATTGAAATAATTTGAAAAGAGAGCTATGAGCTATGCTTTAACGTCAATCAAAATGCATGCAATAATGTAGGATATAGTATTTGCTGTGAAAACACAGATTAAATTTCTCCAAACATCACAGAATTCAACAGTCTCTGTCGAAATTGTAGATTCACTTTCTAACTTTAGCACAAATGTAACACAATTAGCTAGCAACAGAGGCATTGGCAGTGGACTACTCGTTTAAAACGCTCATCTGTAATAAACAGTAATCTTGTTTGTAGCAATGGTTGTTTACCCGTTGTTTCTAAGTCTTATTATATTAACTGTGTGTAACTAAACTGCTGTCAGTTTGGTTAGCTAGCTTGCTAACTAGCTACATCACACACCGCTTCACAGTAATGTGTTATGGTTGAACGGTCACGTGCTAACCTACTGTAAACTGCCAAACGTAGCCAATGTTAATGCTAACTATTTAAGCCAGTTAACAAAATATTATTGCGTTTTCTGTTATGACGACGGGTATCATTTTACTCTAAACCGCTGTGCGTGTAGCTAGCAGTGATTTTCATCTGACATGACTCAGGTGGTTTTATCATTAACTGAAACTTGAGCTTCAAAACAACTGCTATCTAACGTAAACGAGAAAGCTAATGGCTAAAGTTGGCTAACAAAGGCAATATAACGTTAAAACTATCTTTATAGTTACTGGCAATACATAATTTTGTGGCTATACGTTTGCAGGGAAGCATAAATAGCGACTGTGATAGGGAATGCCGGCAAATAACGACTTTAGTGGCGATTCAGTTTCATGTTGTTGACGTAGGTAACAATTAGCAATCAAGCTAGCTTCGTTAGCAAAACATCACGACTGGATTGCTCCTCAAACGAACAGCTGATAAAGGCCTGTGTAGTAATTTCCTTCTCAGAGCACATTAATGTATAACACCTTAAAGACCGCAGAATATTAGGACATGATTTTTTTTTTTTGCACCCAGAGCAAAATCTAGCGCAAGCCAAGAAGCACCAGGCCTGGAGTGCCTCACAAGTTTGGCGTAATAGCGTCACTTCGCAGAAACAGATGACAATCACTTATTTAAAGACGAATTAATGCGATGATACGTACCGATTCCAGTGGCGAGAAATAAAACAAACGCAGCACGCTGATACATGGTCGCCTCGTACTTTGGCGTGTCAGCCACCGAAGACAAAATGAGGGAAAAGCCCGACAGTGACGCTTAGTTAGCGGTGTTTGAGATGTAGCTGATCCGCCGACTGTACCAGGAAATGGAAGTCATATGACAGGGACGGTCTCAGGCTAGAGGGGCGAAGACTCTCCTCCTTACAGAGAGTTAATTATTATACTTTATGCGTATCGCAAGCATCACAAAGATATTGATGATCAGTGCCTTCAGAGATGGTTGGAAATCAGTGATGAATAAATGGGAAAAAAAATAATTGAAACAGTTATTTTAATCTGAAGCAATAAATCTAACAGACTCATACAAACAAGGGCATGTCTAATCAATCATATTTTTCCTCATGTGTTGAAGGAATCCATTCCCATTCCCACACTTTTCAGCAAGGCCTGCAAGCACCACAGGCTGACATATAAAAAATAATAGTGTGTATGTGTTATGACACCGGGGAAGACATAGAAATGGCCTCTGATGTCACTGTGCTTTTAGTATACTTTCTAATGGTTGACAACGACCTAAAGAGCAGTTGACTGTCAGACAAGATCATTTAAAATGTTAAGTTTGTGAAGTATGTACAAAAACAGAAGAAACCAGAAATGTAAATGCATACACTTGTAGGCCCGCAGCTGAAGTGTTTTAGCAGCTTGAATACACCCTATAACAAAAGAAGTGCTCTGCTTTGAACGTTTTGTGTTCATGATCACAGCTTTATCAGATGGCTAAACGGCCTTAGAAATTGTAAAACTCTGCTGCAGGATCACCCACTTGACACATATTCCCCGAATCGTCAATTTGCTATTATGAATGTTAGCCCATTAGTCCCACATTTGACACTGACTGAAGAAACAAGCATCAGTTTAATTATTTGATCTTTTTTTCTCTCCACCGTGTGGTACATTCAGAGCACTGTTAAGTGTGTCAGCATTTGCTTAGGATACTGAGTGAACAAAAGGACAAAAAAGTAACAAAGAGCATATTGAGTCAAACTATGGACAAAGAAGAATCTAAGTTTGAAAATAAATATTTTTCCTTTCCATTTAAAAAAAAAAAAAAGAAAAAAGAAAAACGGAACAACATCTGTGTCATCTCTGTGTCCACAGTTTCCAACTCTCTCAGAGGCACTGAGAAATATGGACAATATTCTCTTTTCAATGGGCATGCAGTCCACAGGATCACAAGACCCCTGACAAAAATCCTGTGGAGCAGTATCCATTCACTTGTCGGTCGCTGGGTTAAAGATGAGAATGGTGAACATCCACTGGAGCAAAAGATTTGAAGACCGATCACCTCAGTGTGAACGGACCATATGCATCTCTTTTCACTTAGTCACTCGTTCTTTCTCTAAGCCACATAATTGTACTGGTTGGGGTTCTCCTTGTCACGTTCCATATAGTCCCTGTCAATAAGAGACTCTATCCTCTTCTTCAAATCAGCAGGCTGAAAGAGAAGAGGGCAGAGGTTAACACTCGAGACACAAACATTTCTGGCTATTTTTATACTCTGAGGTAATGGCAGTGAAAAGCAGATTCATGCGAGCCATGCCTCTCCCCCTTATTATACAAAATTCAACACAGCCAGTATTGTCAGCTAATGGGGGCTGTAGCTTTGTCCACCACAGTAACTGAAAAAGTATTTAACTATACAAGTTCCCACTCAGCACATATTGTGGACAGTTCTTTAGGATTTTTTAAACGCTAAAATATCAGCATCAACCTCCAACTATGCAGTATTGATATCCTCAGATGTTTCTTCTATAACTCTTACCACAAACCTGGTAAGTGACACGGTTTTAAATGAACTCATTTCCCGTGTATGTGAGTGACTTGAGCCAACAGGAAGAAAACAGCGATGCAATTCAATTGAAACATGAAAGAAGCATTTTTTTCAGTATTGTGTTAGTCACCTTGACAGGGAATTTGAGCTGGTTGTACACTTCAGACATCAAGAGATTATGGCTCAGGGTCTTCCTCATCTTCATGATCCGCACAATGGCTGCATCAATCTGATACTGACGATCCTGAAAGACCCTTTCTGTGGTACTGGCTTGCTCCTCCACCTGAGAGAATACAATCAGTCAGAATAATTCACCTTGAGGAAAACTTATGTGAGATAATAGTATACCGTTTCTTTCATCTGGATCTGGTTTATTTTGATCCTGAAGAGCTTGTGTTTGAAGTCGTCGTTGCAGGAAAACTTGTCCCCGTCCTCCACATCTTTGCTTTTTGGGATTTTGGTGAGGACACGTGCTTTTCCACAAGCGAGTGACTGCAGAGTCCGACGCAGTTCACTGTCCTCTGTAAACCAACAGAAACACGATCAGTGTTTAAGATCAGCGGTGCTGCATAATGAGTGCTTGACAGCCCTTGTTTCTTCGTCAAAATGCTGAACTTTGATGTGATCACACCGACCTATTCCTGTTGCTAGCTTGATTTCCTCCAGGGTGAACTCCTCTCCTTCGTTAAACATCAATAGCACAAGTGTCTGGAAAAGTGACACCTGCAGCTCCTTCTTGCCCTTTGTGACAAAAATCAAAGAATTAACATCCACGCTGTATTCTGTGAAAAGACACCAGAACATTCTCTATTCGTTATCCACCTCTTTAAATTCAGCTTTCAAGACACAGTGGCCAAGTGTTGATTGCCACTGCAGCTTCCTGCCACTGTGTTTGCCCAGGTAGAAGGTCTTGAAGATCCCCTGCAGTCGAACCATCTGGATAAAGATAACAGAGGTGTTACAAGGCAACGCTCAGTATATTTATTGCATGGCAGGTTATAAAAACCATGTTCCCAAAACATTCCTGTATTTGCTCAGCACAAACCTCAGCAGGCAGGTGCACTTCCATTGGAACATAGGTTGGCCAGTAACCCATTGTGAGGATATTCACTGTCAGTTCAATGTTGCCAGGAATGTTTTGGCACTGCATATACTGCAGAAATACAAATGACACAGTTTAATCATTTGCTTCGGGCAGTGTGTGTTTTGGTGTGTGTGTGGGGGGCGCGGGCGCCATATGCCAGCGCAAAACTGCTGCGTTCGAGTTTCACCTGTTTGAACTGCACCATGATGTCTTTAGAGAGCTCCATATCCTTGAACATCCCCTCCAGTTTGCTGGTGAACGCAGCGCCACATTCTGAGGAAACACAGGAAGGTCACAAATCAACCAAGGTCAACGTTCCCTTTCTGATTTATTGTTTGTGTGTTAAGAAGCAACACTGATGGAATAAACTCACCATGTTTCAGCTTTGACAACATTGATTTTTCAGCATCCACAGAGGCGCTTTTTCCAACCAACAACCTCTTGGCCAGATCCTTTTTGTAAAAGGCCTCAAAAACATCTTTTCCTACAATGACAACACATTATTACACTAAGAACAACCACAGAGGGGGAGGAGGGGGATTCCAAAACAAATGTGATCGTATACTACCATAGATGAATCTAAAAATAATCATGATCTTATCCAGCATCTTCTCCAGTTCTTCATCCGTTGCTTCTTTGTTTCCTGCTCTTAACTTTGAATCCACATGTTTTGCTGTAAGGTATATTCATAGTACACTTACTACTTAATTATTTCATGAAAATTGTGAGATTTACAGACAGTGCAGCGGTTATGAAACTGCTTACTGACCTATGAGCTCTGCAGGTTTATTTGGCCGTTTGTTGATGAACGTTTCGAAAGCCTCCTTCATGGCGTTGACAAACTTCTCGTTCTTCATGAAGCAGATGTCGATGACGTGATCCACCTTGTCCTTGAAGTCCAGCAACTCCTGCACCATTGTTTTGTCTTTTTCTGGATTTATTACGATTGTGCTTCCAAAAGCCTAGATTTTCACGACAACAGTTAGCCAGAGAATATGCAAAACCTCTTCATCATGTATTCTCTTCAGACTCCTGATGTACCTTGATGTACTCTATCCAGTGCTGCAGGAGGACCTGAACGCCACCTCGCACTCGACTGAAGAGCTGATAGAGAAGAGACAGATCCTGAATTCTGTTCTCATCCAGCAGGTGAGTCAACCCTGGAAGTTTCCAACGACACAAAGTCAGAGGTCAGAAGGTCAGAATGTGGCTGCCTTTCTACAAAGCATTTAGTGTGTGTGTACCTTTTTGCAGAGTAGCCGTGACATGTTCACCCAGCAACTGCTTCTCCACAGTAGCAATGAGCGGTTTTCTGAGCAGGCAACAAACAACAAAGAAGCTCAGATCACAAATGAAGCTTTGCTTGTAATAAACTGCTAAGTGAACACTACAGTGCATCACTCACTGTGTGCTCTGGTCTAGATATGTGATGATTCTGTCAGCCTCCTCCTCTAAGCGCTTGTTGACATGATGGAGATATTCTGGTACCTACAAAAAAACAAAAACACACTGAGATCTGTCAACATTAAACTGCTTTAAAAAACAATGTCGGTCTCATAAGTGCTTGCCTTTCTCCAACACAGGATTTTCAATAACCCAAGTTACAAAGCACTTTACATTCAACAGCAAATTAAATAAAAAAATTGAAATGAGGAACTTGTCGGTAAGGAAGGAAACAGACAGGACCTGAATAAACAGAGCAGCAAATTCCCACAATATAAAGCAAATAAAGAGACAATTAACTCACTATCAAATCCATGCCTATCTGACCGTTTCAACAAAAACTGAACATTATAATCATCATGGAGGAGGACTTGTTGCAGGAATGTTGCAGGGAATCAGAGTCTGCAACATTTACAATGACAACAATGTAGTGAGCAACAAGGAAAAGTACTTTCTAACGTTTTCCTTAAAACCTCCATCTGTCATAAGATAACAACATTTACGTTAGTAAAGCAGCAAAGCGGAGAGTGCAATAACATCATAAAAAAAAGGAGAAAAAAAGTGTGTAACAAGGTAAATAAGAAATAAGCAAACAACAGTGTCTGAGAACAATATGTATGGACCCATATACGTTAATGAAATAAATTCTGTTACGGTTGGAGGCGAGTACATGTTACAGAGAGAGCCATGATATGTTCTTTACAACTGTATGTAAACTTTTGACCACGACTGTACGTTAGTTATGTTGAGTCAACAATTGAAAGCTGATTAGCAAGCCTAATTGCAGAAACTAAACTCATCAGGTACATGAGTTTGTGTTGTAAGTTTTAATCAGCTGTTTCAGAAATTCCTCAACCTGCAGTTTTCTCACAAATAAATATTTCACTTTCACAAATGTTTTGACAAGCCGTAGGAAATATGTCTCAATCCAATGTGTCAGCGAGTAAATAACTGCTGCACTTGTTGCCTTTTCAGCCCAGACAAAAGAAAACCTTCGCTAAAAACACAGAGTTTATAGTGCCGATGCTGCATTCTGATGGATGCGTTGGTGTTTGTTCTTCTGTGATGGATTTTTATTGACTGTGGTTTTGTTTGATTTGCTTTTTTTTTTCTTTTAAAAACACAAAACAGTGAGTCCTGTCTGCTTAAATTATGGAGACCTAAAATAAAGACCTGTTGCAGGTAGTGATTGAGATGCATAAATATGATAGATATATTGGACATATACTGTGTTTATATTTGAATTGAACATAGTGGTATGAGGGTCACGTAAATCACCTCTCTCTCCTGCATCAGCCTCTGTCCCTCTGCAGCGTACAGGCGATTAGTTTCCTCCAAAAAGCGCTGCTCAAAGGAGTCTTGATAAATCTGTCAAAGACGCAAAGAACACATATTTCATTAAAGCCATCTGTCAACAGGAAGCTGAGAACTCATCACGCCGCCATGCAGGTGATGATCACAAACCAGACAGCTGCAAGAGACACACTTACAGTGATAGTTCAGCATATTCGACATGGGGCCTCAAAAATCTCCAACCACCGTCGTACTATGTAAGTTGGAACGACGTTACTTTGACTTGCATCGTCCAAACGACATAGTTTCCAGATGTTTCGGAAGAGAACACGGATGCATTCGTTGCTGAAAGCGTGTCAACGACAGACACACTGCTTCATTTCCGTTCAGTCAGTGTGACGTCTTTAGCAACTCTGGGAAATATTCATCAACATGATCATGTTCCCTACTCATTGAAAGCAAGAACTGAATGCAGTTTCTGACATATAATTTAACAAACTGAAGATATAAAAGACAACCATCTAGCCTATATATACCCACAGCTTCTATGACACTGTGGTGGGATAGGACAGTGGCTAGAGCATGGGCACTTTAATGTGCCAGTATGGTATTCAGTGAGGCATGGGTTCAATTTCTCCTGAGGGTGATAAAATATTTTACTTTTGCTGGCAGATACAATTTTAAAAATTTCTGACAATGTAATCGATTACCGAGTTGTGTTTTTGCAATATTTGTGAAGCTTTAACATCGCTTGAACTCATCAACTGTTGGTCACTACCTTACTCAATTGGACTGCTTTAATGATGACTTATTTCCAATTCTAAATCTTATGTGTACCTGTATGTTACACACTGTCATTTGCAACTGCACTGTAACTGTCAGACTTTTATATTTCTGTTTTTCTTTCTATCTCATAGTTTACCAAAAATTGCACCTTGTATTATTATTATCTATTATCATACTTAAACATAATCTGCACCTGCATTCCTGTTATGTATCTATTATAGTATATATTTTGGTATTTTATACCTTATTTTATTTTTTATCCTCCTGAACCCTGCATGTCCCTATGTGTTTCCATCTTTCAAGCTGCTGGAATTGTGAATTTCTCTGTGAGATGAATTAACTATCTATCCATCTATTTAAAGTTAAAGTGACCTTCATGATCCTTCATTCATGATGTAGGTGGGGATCATGCATCACATTTCAAGTCCCAAAAAGAAGCAGAGGACACGACGTCACCTGAACGAACCTTCAACTACAGCTCCATGCTATTCGTTTGAACGACACAACTTTCCGATGCAACTTACGATGGATCGTTCCAGCTAAGCTTTTGGGAAACACGTGCGTCGTTCAACGATTGCATTGGACTACGTTAGTTGTGAACATCAGAAGTTGTTTCTTTCGGACGATGCTGTTGGGAAAAACTTGCGTCGAAGATCCATCATTCAAACTTAGGAAGTAGCTAACGAAGTTAGCAACGTATATTTTAGGAAACGCACCCCAGGCTTCTCCGTGTATTCAAATTTGTCTATCAATGACAGCTGCATGTAAACAAATTATTATAGATCCGGTAACCTAGCTGTTAGGTGATATCAGTCCGTCGCTGTCGAACTTACTACCAGGAAGTATAGTATGCCGCTGCTGCTTCAAAATGCATAGATAGTTTTATGTCTAAAATTATTCTATCAACACAGACATTTACATCGATAGTCTGCCGTTATAACTGATTTGCCTCAGGTGCACTGTGGAGTGGGTGAGACTGTTTTTAATTGACTTGTGTTAGCCTTGCACCAGTGAACTCTGCAACTAGAAGGACTGGATGAAATTTGTTGAAAACTGTCTCCACACGTCTCCAACACCTGGGTCACTTGGAAATGAGGCCCTATGTCTTCAATCACTTTAATGCAACTGGCTGCAACCAGTTAATGGAAGTATTTTAATAGTTTCTCCGTGTGCTTGTAGAACGCTTCCCCCGACTGAGTTAATGAGCTGCAAATGGAGGCGCTCGGTGCATCAGACAGACGTCTTGTCATTTTCACATTACAGGATATCTACACTGCGAATGTAACGTGTGTATTTACATTACACTATACTGTCTGCTGTGAAGACTTTCAGATTTTGGTTAATCTTCATTGCTTCCTTAGGTCCATGAAGAATTTAGCGAAAATACACGGATCACCAAATCGATGCGTTTTAGGAAACCTGTGAATTGCTTCAGAGTCACTTCAGAAGAACGAACCATTTATCTTGTAATGCAAATAAGCATTTCAAATCGCTTCATTGACGGCTGGTGGTGATTTGGGGTGGGTGGACTAAGGAATGCATTGTCAATACTTCACACAGCAGCAACAGTAGCATCACATCAAGTTGCAGGGTTAGGGTTATCCTCCAAAGACATCAAAGAAAACTGAATAGAAAGTAAATAATCCACGTCATTCATGTTCTTGCTAATGCCCGCCAGACTTCATGCTCTCCACATTCTACTATGAACTAGAACTGCGCTGTGACAGGTCGAAGAAGGTCACTGTACTGTTGCTACTGCACTGTGATAGGTCGAAGAAGGTCACTGTACTGTTGCTACTGCACTGTGATAGGTTGAAGGTCAGCCTTTGGGCTGAATTAATTTAGCCCAAATGAGCAGCATATGAAGGGGGCGTGTCAGGGCACCTGTCAATCACAAGTGAATAGATATATACCAGCTGCCCCCGTGGCAGTGTAGTCCAAACTTTACTTGTTGAGTCATTTCTAAATGAAATGGTCAGTTACCTGCAGGTCAGACAGCATGCTCAGCAGGCTCCTCAGGAGGCTGCGGTCTATCGCCTCTCCGTTTCTCTCTCTCTCGATGAGCAGCAGAATCCCATCGATGGTTTTACTCTGGACCTTCAGGTCGCTGATGATGTAGAACCTGAACAGCTCCAGACCCATGTCCCTGCAGACCACAGCAGCTTGTTCAAACACAGAAACCAGCATCATGCTATTGTAAAACAGCCGACATCACTGACCACTCACCAGATTGAGGGAAGCATTGAATTTTGTAAAACGTAGGTGCGGTCCAAAAACAAGAATATACTCCTAATCATGATCTGTGAGATGACAAACGGTCACAGTTAGAAAGAAGTAATAATGCCATTGCAAATATTTTTCACGCACATCAGGATCAGCTTACTCTGATCTGACTAACTTAAGTTACAATGTCTCTCACAAATCCCCCAGCTTTGTGGAAATGCAATACAGTCAATCAATTTAAATTAACTGCATGGAAAGTTTGTGTTTCAAGGGAAAATGGCAACTACCATTTGCCTTATCAAAATAAAAAAGCATACCATTTGTCTGCAGTGATCTTGCCAGCACTTGTCAATTTTCTTTAAGAAAAGCACACTGTCCAGGGCATCCGTAGGAACAATGTTAAGGAAAAAGAGCAACATGATCGACACTGAGGGATGTAAAATGAAAATGAAGTGAGAGCCACTGACAGAAACCGTTAAGGATATTCTCTGAATTGATCAATTTGGGCCTTGATGTGGTCTTCGCACACGGCCCTCAGCTGTTTGTAAAGCTTGGCAGATATCTTATGGGAGCACAGGTTCTCAACAGCCTGAGGAGCACAAATAAAATGTCAAAAAAAGGACAAATTCCGTATGAATAAGCGTCCTCAGGGAGGTGAGCAGGTCTGTACTGATACCTGATAGAGCTCCTCCAGGTTGTACTTGATTGAAGTGCTGTTCTGTATGGCCTCCACCGCCTCCTTCAGCTTCTGCCAGGTCTCCTGTGTGTAGTTCTCCGGCAATTTGGGTTTTTCTGTGTGCAAAACAAAAACACAAACGGTTGTGATGACACTGTGAAGTTTATCTGGGCATGAATGACACAAACAGTGGGCCTCACTGGACCATAATACTGCTACTGTGTCACCAGAGCTATTTTAAAACAAGTGTGTTAGTTTCTATTTAAAGTAGAGCCTGATGATAGTGACAAAAAAAAAAATCTAATATCTGGTAATTGTGTTACTAAGACATGATATCACCTGGTTACCACAATAAAAAGATATGACCAAGGCTCTGCAATATGTTCATTACTGATAAGAATGACTCATCTCATGATATTCATCTATAAAGCGTTACACCTCCCCTCCTTTAATTTTCTAACTGCAGTAAACAATGCAGTAACCACTTAACTTTAGACATATTACATATAACCACCAACCGTGGCAGGTATTTTATTAACCTTTTCAACCGGATGAAGCGCAAACTGTCCTCAGAACAGATTCTTTACTTTACATCTTTTGTTTTCTTTATGACTTCTAATTTTTTTCCATACTTGTTTATTGAGTGCACGGTGTCTTGCACTCTGGTTTTCTTTTTTTATTTTTTATCAAATCATCATCATCTCAACATTATTTTACATATCAAAGAACTTCATCCCATTACTGCTAAATTATAAATAAAATATTCACCCTGATGTTCAAAGTAATGACCTGTGTTTCACCGTGTATACTAACTCAGGCTCATTAACTTCAACGACATAAAAATGATGATGACATAACCTTAAACCACAGGATTAAATCAAAACAATTTGATGGACACTTATTGTAGTCTTATTCGTAATAATTCCTAATAGTATTTTAAAACTGAATTGAGCAATGAGTGCCTCTGAAAAATAATTATGCCCACATTTCTTCCAACTAAACTACCAGCCATGCTAATATTGATGCATTGTTACCAAGGTGACCAAGGTTTCTTAGTTGTCAGTAATGTCAATATAGCAGCAGCTACAATATGTTTTAATGTCTACTATTTAAAGCAGCCAGGAGCTGCAGCATCAATAACCCGTGATCACTTTCACTGTCAGTGTGCTGCAGCTTCAAACACATTATCCACCTCTGCATTGCTACCTTTGAAGTTCTTGATCACTAGTTTCTTGGCAGCACCGGGTTTACTGTTGGAAAAGGTGCCGGATCCTGCGGGTTTGGTCAGTCCGTTTGCATAGTGGCCCACACCACCGGGCAGTAACACGGCTTTGCTTTTGTTATTGGAGCACGAAGCAGAAGCAGCAGCAGCAGCCTCCTCAGCCATTTTCACATCCAGTCCAATGAAATCCACCGAGTCCTCAAACCTCAACTTCTTCTGGATGTGCAGCGGAGAGGAGGAAGAGGAGGAGGAGGAGGAGGAATTCAGGGTCTTAGGAGGCGAAGTGGAGATCGTGTCAGCAGTGTCCTCCCTCTCTGAACCGTTTAGTTTCCTCTTCTTCGGAGACGTGATGTTACCGCTGTCGTTTTTGACATCAGTGGCCGCTGGTCTAGCCTCCTGGGTTGGCGGTGGTGGGGGATTAGGGGCAGATAAACCTGTTGGAAACATGAAAAAACGGGAATACTAATTCTTAACAGCCAGTCTTCTGATCCGAAACTTCCAGGCTTGCCGGGAGATGAGCTCAGTGTCCGAGAGCTTTTATCTATCTCAACATGGAGGTTTTTTTTTTATTTTACCCTTTGAGTCCTTTCATCGGTGTAAAACAGCTACTAAACTGTAAACTACACAGCTCCACTTGGACCTAGCCTTCTCTCTTTCTTGTTATTGCTGGCAGGAGAAGAAAGATGGTTGGCTATTGCTTCCTCTTCTTGCCTCTCGTGTCCCACCGCGTTGTGCAGTCTCTCGGTGAGAACGGTTGACTGAAGCGGCCGTTAACGGAAACTATTTACAGGAGAAACGTAGCTACAGAGAAAATAAGCTCACATGACATTAACGCGTCCGTCGGTAAACACGGGAACAATATTCTCTCATAAAAAGCTGGTCGGTGACCCCACCGGAAGTACTTTGTACAAAAAGTACTTTTCGCCCGAGCGTGTTTTTTTAAACCGACTACAATGTTGTAACTGCTCTGGCCACAAGATGGCGCCATGGTAACGCCACGGAAGTATGCCATCTTTATGAATGAATAAAGGAAGCACGTAAAAATACATATTTATCCTTATTTAAATGATCAACCCCCTACTACTATTTATTATTATATATTATTATTATTATTATTATTATTATTATTATTATTATAATAATATATATATTATATATTATATATAATATAATAATATATATATTATATTAATTATTATATTACATATTATTATATATTATATTATCATTAGTTACTTGATTTTTTTTATGAAATCTTTTTTTCTACATCCTGTTGTTTGTCCTTTTATATATTGCAAAAATGTTTGTTAAAAATAAATGAGAGATGTGATTTTGTTTTGCATGTCAGTATTTTTATGAAGGCTTGTTATGTTTCAGATGCGAGCAGGTTTTGTAAACGTGAGTTGTTTTTTGTATGTTGGGTGTTTCAAATCTAAAATGTAAATTGAATGGTGAAATAAAGGTTGAAAAAATATATACATATTTATATAAAATATATATGCCTTATAAATATTAACTATTATCATGTTACCACTGTAAAACCAAAATAACAGACAAACTCGAGTATTGCTTCTTTGTCATACAGCTGCTTCTACTGTTATTTATCCTCATCACATTGCATTTGTCTACCTTATTTGTGTTATATTTATATTTTTTTATTGTGTCATTTTTTTTCCTATTGCACTACATGTTTATACACGTTTTGTATGTTGTTGGTCATTTTTTAATTCTTTTGCTTGCACTGCACTGTGGATGGATCGACATATCAGCATACCAGGCTAACATTTTGAGATAAAGTGCAGGTGAAAAAGTGAATGTGAAATTCTATCTCTCTCAGAACCTGCTCTTATCTTATCAGACTAATTTGTGATCTGCTCCTTTCGAAAAAATACTTTCTATTTCTTTATATTACATTTCTAACAATACCTACAATATCCATAATTTCCTGTCCCATATTACTCATATTTCAATAGCATTACTGATATTATAACTTATTTTATATCACCTACATCTACATCCATATACAGTAGATCACTGTTTAGGTTTACTTATGGTGTTTCTTTAGTAAGTTTGGGGAGAATAAGTGAATATTTCACTCCACAGTGATAAAATATTTCAGTTCCATCTAGATAAAATTGCTCACATTGTTGTTCACATTTCAGGCTGACTTTCTGATGTGTTTGGTTTGTCTAATCCAGATTTATAATGTGTTTATTTGGCCGCAGAGTGTGACTTCTGGAGACAGCCGTGTAACGGAAACAATTGTCGTAAAATGACGCAACTCCTCCACACCGCTGGCCCTCCACTGCTAAACAGGCGTGAAGCTGCTATAGCTTTAATAGATGAATTATAATCTGTCATTTACTCGTGTGTACCGTACCTAATCTGGCGCAGTGAATCCGTACGAGTTTTGTTACAATATAGGAACGTGGCAACGATAACAGCGACCAACGAGGATGTTTAAAAAGTACGTAGGTTTTGTTTCCTTTTTGTATCGTTAGCTAACAGCTAGGTGGCTAACGCCAACTGACTAGCGTCGTCCAAGTTTGTTGTCGGTTTAGGTTCAATTGATGAGACACGAGTTATCATGTTTGTCGTGTGACATCTTCTTCTATTACATTAGACGAGTCCCTAAAATAATATACTTACACGTCTTTGAACTGAGTGACATATGACTCATTCATTGTCACAATAATACTGCCTTAAATCCACAAATCAAGCCGTGTCATCTTGAGATAGCTGGGGACATTCAGGCGCTTTTCACACGTGCTAGGTTTATTGTTACTGTCAGTTTGTTATCATTTAGGATCATAGATTTGAGTTTATAATGGGAATATTCAGAGGTACCCTCCTTGTTTACTGAGTTCTCAAAACTCTGCCTTTTCAGGGTATGCTGAAAGGAAAATGACGTTTTATTTATTGACCTCCGGAGTTTGTTGTTTTCTTTCTAAGATTATAACTGAATCCTCTTCCACAATGTCTGTGCACATCTGTCTGTATGTCCTGCTACAGTGTGGTATCTGTGTGTTCCTCTATTTATGTTTGTGACATATTTAGTCCTGTGTCAATGGAGTTGTTCTATTAAACCCACACTGTACAGATCATATGATGGACATGACTCAAGCACTTGTTCTGTTGCCTCTTTCAGATTTGACGAGAAGGAAAATGTGTCGAACTGTATCCAGTTAAAAACATCAGTGATCAAGGGCATCAAAAATCAGCTGCTGGAACAGTTTCCTGAAATCGAGCCATCGCTCAATCACATAATGCCAAAAAAGGACCCTGTCAAAATAGTGAGATGGTAGGATTTATTTTAAAAGTTTTTATTCAGTATAGTCAATCTCCTACTACAGTTGTTATATTTCTGTTATTCTACCCACAGCCATGAACACATTGAAATCCTGACAGTGAATGGAGAACTGCTTTTCTTCAGACAGAGAGAAGGACCTTTCTACCCAACCCTCAGACTGTTGCATAAGTGTAAGATCTTCTAACGACAACTACTCTATCTATGATTAAGTTTCCTCTCACTGATGAGAAATTATCTCTCTTTTCATAGATCCTACCATACTTCCACACCAACAAGTAGACAAAGGGGCCATTAAATTTGTCTTAAGTGGAGCCAACATCATGTGCCCTGGGCTGACGTCACCAGGAGCTAAACTCTACCCAGCTGCAGCTGACACAGTAGTTGTATCCTTTTACACTTGTTGCTGTTTGAGTTCCACATTATGAAATATGTTTTTTGGAATTGGAATTGTTCTATGATATAGAATTAAGTCATTTTTCCAAATTCGCAAATAAAATGTCTTACCTTATTTCCACATTTACAAACAAGTATATCTTTAACAAGTGGATGCAGGCCATAATGGCGGAGGGAAAACAACATGCACTTTGTGTTGGTGTTATGAAGATGTCTGCAGACAGCATGTAAGGTTTTTCAACATTTTATAGAAGTAAAAAAAAAGAAACAAAATTTTTTGCTGCCCTTCTGATGCCTGATCTTAATCTGCTTTTTGTAGAGAAAAAGTCAACAAGGGAATTGGAATTGAGAATGTTCACTATCTGAATGATGGATTGTGGCACATGAAGACGTATAAATGATGACATCAGCACCTGTAACCCAACCCCCCCACCACTCACTTGGAAAGTGTGGAGCTCTTGACGCATGAGCTGCCCGACACCTGTTTACACCTAAGGACTTAGATGTGTAACCTGCTAAAGGCTTTGAATCGATTGCCGTTATGCACAAATAAAAGAAATGTCATGCTTTAAACTTTAGAGGTCACCTATTATGCAAAAGTCACGTTATATAGGTAGTATAACAGTAGTATGTGTCCTCATAGCCTGTGAATGAGGCCCTAGGAGTGAAAAAAAAGTCTGTCACCTTTTTCCCCTGCTTGCTCCTCTTCTATCCAATGTGTGCTGAAACAGGTGAGTTGAGCATTTTTTGCCTACTGATCTAGAATGGCGAAATGCCCCTCCCTCCAGTAGATGCCACTGTCTTTGAGCTACCCGGAGTACTGCTCCGGTTAGGTCGGAGCTCGGTTAGCACTGCAGAGCTTAGATAGAGCTGCAGCTATTGATGTACCCAAACATACTTCAGCTGTGTAGCCAAGCCTAATTTGTATGGGCTCATGTATACAAAGCAGTCTTCAGTGAAATGATGGGAACACACATGCATAACTTGGTTAAGTTCTGGTGGTCGTTGAATAATTAATATCAGGAGACATTCAACATAAGCTCTGTGAGCACAAGGCTCATTTGAAGCTAACGTTATACACTTATTTGTAATTTTGGTGACTCTGACTACTGTTAACGGTGCTGTCCGTGCACTGCAGAGTAATGTCAGTAGCCTCTTTTGCCAGTGCCAGTACGCATCTAGAAGTAAATGGAAGCACACGGTAAGGCAAGAGAGAGACACTTCCTCTCTCCAGAGAGGAGCATGGTCAGACATAGCGCAGGAAAATTTAAAGGTACAGAGACAGAAACGGGGACAGCACGGTGGTGTAGTGGTTAGCACTGTCACCTCACAGTAAGAAGGTACCGGGTTTGATTCCTGGCCCGGGGCCTTTCTGTGTGGAGTTTGCATGTTCTCCCCGTGTCTGCGTGGGTTCTCTCCGGGTACTTCAGCTTCCTCCACCATCCAAAAACATGCATGGGGATTAGGTTAATTGGCTAATTTAAATTGACCGTAGGTGTGAATGTGAGTGTGAGTGGTTGTCTGTCTGTATGTGCCCTGTGATGAACTGGAGACTTGTCCAGGGTGTACCCTGCCTTCCGCCCTAAAACAGCTGGGATAGGCTCCATCCCCCCCGCGACCCTATGAGGATAAGAGGTAGAAGATGGATGGACACAGATGCTGTTCTAAAATTGCCCAAAAAAAAAGTGTCTAACATGGGACCTTTAATCTCAGTTGGCAACTTGCATTGGAGCCAGTATCATGGTGTACCAGGATGTGAACCTAATTTACATAATGACTGAAGGAGACATGATATTCTGTTCCTATCTTTAGGGAGAAGAGCACATCACTGTGCTGTGTAAAATCAAGTGCTGTTGATGTTACCAGTTTATTCTGAGATAAAAAAATATATTATTTGTTACAAGGACCCTGCAAAACAGCTCCAACTGAAACTGTTTTACAGAGGTGATGGGGTCTTAGAGGGTCGTAGTACTTTTGAGCTGTAATACAGAAGTGTGTGTGCATGTGCAATTGTGCTAATGACCTCAGTTATAATTTCACTACATATTTCAATAGTACAAGAGCATAAAAACTGCAATATTTTATTTTCTCACCAGAAAATATTGTCACACATTATGTGTTAAGATACAACATAGGGGTCAATAAATTGTGGTTAGCAGTAAAATACATTCACAGGTATAAAATATAAAATTCGCTCAATTCAAAAAAGGAGTCTGAACTGTAGAAAATAGTTCCCTTTACTGAAAATCATTCACAGTTGGCTTGACAAGGTTTACACCATCAAAACATGGAAGCTTCCTTTTTCTGTTTTTAACAGCCCTCATTGATTGGATCATCTGACACCACAGAACTACATTTAATTAAAATCTTAATTTACTTTTGTTGTTCAAAAGTCACGTTTTGTTAAAGGAGTCTGAATAACTTGTTTTTAACATTATCAGCAGAACAATGACACCTCCAATGCAGAGGTTATTTCTGTGTCTCTTAATGTGTGACAAAAGACTACACTAAATTTACTCTGAAGTCAGCATTGAGGTATATTATTTTCTATTTAGCTGTGAGATCCTATTCTTCATATGTGGTGGTAACTAAGCATAACATAACAAAAAATGCACTTCATTAACTTGATATTGATTGTTGTTGCTTCTGCACAATCTCTTAATCACTTAAATGATGTAATCTCAGATTAAAAAAAAATAAAAATTCTAACAGTTGTCAAACCACTTCGAATAATTAAATAATTTCAAATAAAATAATCACCTAATACCTCTAATGCGGCCCACAAAAAGACAACATTTAAGATACATAACGACTGAGATAATCTGGTCTCATGTCCCAGCTCCATTTTCATTGAAAAGGGTGGCACCCCCAGCTGTTTATCTCCACCACAAAGGAATGAGGTGTTGATTGTGCCAAGTGCAAAAAGGTACAAATATACATAAAAGTGTTCCCACTCACGATCCAGTTTTAGAGAATTAGAAAACCATCTCCCCACAGTTCTGCCACACCACAAGTAAAATGTTTAAAATTCCACATCCATCTTTAAGGAATCAGTCTCTAGTCATTAATTGAACCTGCAGGGGGGTTAAATACTAGTGAATCATGAAAATCGTGGCCGTAAGGACGAAGTCTGTAAACGCCAAACATCATCACCTGCATTTGATTTGGTGACATCCCGTTGAATGTGATCGCCAGGTCGGAGCAGCAACCCTCCACCACATTAGTGGGGTTTTCCTTCATGCTGTCCGCTATCAGGCTGTTCACGCTCCTGCTGTTGAACAGGCCCTTTCCTTGTGCATCTTCTCCGTTCTCTGCGAAGACGCCTGTATATTTCAGACACACGGCCAGCTGCTTGTCCTCGCTCAGCTTCCACAGGGCACGTCCTCTTTCTGGACATTTGTCTTCATCCTGGAACACATGCACTAGCCGTTTCAGCGCTTCATAACTCAGAACGATGCCACTGTCATACGCCACATATTCAAGCTCCCCTGACTTCATAGCTTTGCCCAGGTAGAAGGGTTCATTGGGATTCTTTGCGAGTACTAAGTATTTGAGGTTCTCAATGATGGCAAACGTAGTCGGTTGAGCCACAAAGAACCAGCGCAGGTCTCCAGCGTTGTCATAAGCATGCTTCAGAGCTTTACGTAACCTCGCCCAGTCATCTTTTTCATTCAGGTCAACTGCATCGAGAGCCTTCGAGGACTCAGAGGTGTAAAACACAGCCTTATCACAGTGTTTGCTCCAGGTGTCCACCGCAGCGGCCCAGTAAATGAGCAATTTGGGCTTGACCATGATGATGCAAGAGACCCGGACTTGACTGCTCAACTCCTGGATGTGACTGTCAGAGAGGCGTGTGAGCTCATCTTTGCTCGCGGCCTGGACGTGATGATGATGATGGTCGTCTTTCCTGGACTCTGTGCTGGGGCTGAAACTACCCATGAGTGACAGCATTAAGCAGAAGAGGCCTCCCATGACCACTCCCTTCGTGAAAGAACCTCCTTCAGACAACATTTTGGCAGGAGACACTAGAAGAGAGAGGAAATACATTGTTCAAAATTGGATGGACGCACTTCTTTTACGTTTTATTCTCTTCACTTGCTTACTTAACCTTTTATTTGGCTTTATGTAAATGCATTTGCACCAAAAGTACATCTTTGATGAACCAACTGTTCTGAAACTACTGACTACTCAAGTAGTAGCTGCTATTACGTTTGATGTTGTTTATTTGACCCGTGTTCACTGCTCCTACTGATTTTAACGACAGTGTGCCCTGCTAGGAAGCCTTTTATAACACTCTGGTCTGACTACAGATGAAAACTGTGTGTCTTGCGTGAACAAGTAGTGCAGCTAATACGACCTGAGCTTGGCTAAAAACAATCAGCGGTTGACCGTTTGGATTAAACATTAATCAGTCATTTATTTCGTCTACTAAAAAGCATTTAAAGCAGGCACTCTGAACAACTCAGCAAACCTAATGAAAATGCTTCACATCATATTAAGGAGTTATGGAAGTCGTAGCAGCGGTTAGCTAACTGTTAGCCTCGTAACGTTTAGCCACACGAAACAGCTAACCCGGATGTGTTGTTAGCAATATAATGTTATGTATGACAGAAAAAGAACATTTTACTGTACCTAGCCAGGTTAAAGTTGTCTTTGCGGATGACGCTTCCTTTGCACTTGTCTTTCGGCTCTTACTTTTCCTGTTAGGCGAGAAGACGTCCCATTAATTTACGACTACGTTTACATGGAGCGCGACTGCGCGTTCAGAGCAGGAAGTAAACAGACGCACAGCTCGTAAAACGGATATACGTCATACCACGTGGTGCAGTAAAAGGAAATAAATACATGTTATGATAATATTAGATACCCACATAATATCGATGAATAGGCCTACCTAAATTAGGTAACATAACGTGAAACACTTATAATGAATTGTAATTAAATTTACTATAATGTATTTAGATACTTCCTCCTGTTTTCTTGCGATAATATATTACATATTTAACTGTAAAGTCTTCATCAAATAATTAAGAATTATGTCAATCAAAAAATACAATATTGTCTTCACGAAATAATAAATAAATGAGTAGTTTTTTTTCAAAATGAAACAGAATGATAAAACCTTTGTTAAGTCTATAAAACAACATGGTTGTTTTTGTGTATGGTCCCTTAATAACACACTACATTTGTTTGTGAACCCTTGTCACATTCCAGATGTTTCTGAGTTGTTAACTATTACATAAAAGGGAACTTCACCCCAAAACTTCTCTTCATTCAAATGACTGTATGGGGCCCAAATATAAAAAATAATCACATATTCTGCTTTTTTACCCAAAGCCTAAAACACAAACACAAATTTACAAAGCACAGATTTTTTTTCCCAATCATCAGATTTACCTTGTTGACCCTGTGGATAGAACTCAACCCACAGGTTCAAAACCACCTAAAGTACAGAAATGTATATAAAGTGCATTGTTACATTATTAAGATTTTGATAGTGTAATACTACAGAAGTTACAGCTATTTATATACAGTCTATGGTCACAGCCAAGGGCCACTGTCCTACAGAATAAGGGCTGTTATTTTTCATCCATTACTTTTGCACTATGCTACATTTTACTGATAACATCTGTCTTTATTTGAATACACACCATTTGACCTAGAGTTTACATTTATTGTGATAACAATTAACATATCAATATAAATCCTGTATGCTATTTTAACAGTGATAGTAATTGTTTCTTCCAGATCAGCCATTTGTCTGTGTCTGTGACTTAAAGTCACTTCTGTTCTTGTACCTCTTTTCATTGACTGCTCAGCAGCCAAATGTATCAAATGTTGTTGTTTTCAGTGTTGTGGTGAGACAACCTTATAAATCATCTGATTCTCATCGGAGGAGCATTAGTGACCTTTCAGTTTGACAAAAAGCCCAAAGTCTCCTCGAGCAGCCGAAAACTTGTTTGGATCTTTTATGCTTTTAGAAACAGAAAAAAGGATTAATTAATTAAACTCACAATGTAATTTTACACATTTTTAACATAGATATCTGAAACTATTTAAAACCTTTTTTATTAAATACAAATTCAAGTAGAAATTTGTACAAAGCATTGTAAGCTTCACATTTAATATTTTTAATAATATATTTTTAGAGAAATCAAATCACTCCATTATTACTCCAAATGAAAATGTACACTTTACTTTGGATATATATATATCTTGGAAGGGAGGCAGTGAACAGTGAAACCAACCAGAAATATAAATAGGCTAACCTTTCATCAAAATATGGAAAAACTAACAACACAGATATCATAAAGCACAGCTCAAGAACAAAGCACAGAACTGTTTGCACCTTTAACTCTTTGTTTCATCAGACGGCCATAATGAAATATCTCAGAAATGTCCAATTCAACACAAAGTGACGTATAACATGGAGTGACACATTTCTCCCAGCTGTGTACCTCAGACATGAGCAATGATATGTTTGAACAGCCCATCACACAGAAATGGTGTCAGACATAAACCATCAGAGCTCTGCTGGACAGACACTGATTACTGCCTCAGAGTCAACATTTGTTAGGCCTCTCTGTACAAGCACAGATAGGCTCCGGCTCAATTGACAGGGTCCCCTAAATGGTGTCTATGACGCCTGATCCATCGCGTCAAAACCATTACGACGGAGACTGGGAGTGATGATAATGTATTGATCAGGTTGTGATGGATGGCCACTGTGGATATATATAAGTGAAGTTCTTTGCCGAGCAGAATTACAGTCCAGAGCTGGCCAAAGAAAGAGGCACCATGCTTTCCGTAGCTCTGTTTTATCTTGTAGCTGTGATTTGTTCTGCAAAACGGACACATGCTCTACCTCTGTACCCTGACACCAACCTGGAGCCGCAGGCAGGTAAGACTGTTTTTATTGCTTTCTTCAATGCTTAGCAGTTGGACTGCTATGGGTCAATTTGGCTCCCTTGACTTTAACGCTGACACAGTTTTATTAAAATCCTGTCTCTGCCAGAAAACATTCAGAAAATCAACCAAACCTCATATTATTCACTTCTGAACCAAAATATTTGAATATTCATTCATTCATAAATACCAAAATAGTAATCACTGCAGGGATACATTAATATGACAATGAAGAGAGAACATTGTTTTATATCAACAGATTTCATTCAAAAATTAGTGTCGGAGGTGGAGGACACGCCCAACACTGAGGGGGAGCAGAGAGAGGTGAATAATCTGTATCCTCTACTGGTGCAGCACGATGGGGGGAGAGAGTCCTGGAATAAAGGTACAAGATAATCCAGACACACATTTGCAGACAAATAGTCACAATAATGATCTTTGACCTTTCATTTTTATGTTTTTTTAAGGTGCTAAAGATTCATCACAAAATAAATTTGCAAACATGGTAAGGCTGATAATCTATTGTAATCTACTGCTGTCTCTATACTCTTAAAAAAAGGAATGATGTAGCACTGCATAGCAAGTTAAACATACAGAAAGATCAATTTAGATTTTAGAAGAGATTGAAAGGCAGTCACAGAGGCAGCAAAATGAATTTCAACAGGAAAGTTGTTCCAGAGCACTGACAACAAATGCTGCTCCTTTAGCATAAAATCTATATAAGGGGCATTAGTAGAGGAGTTTTGCTGCAGGATCTGAGCTTGAGTGCTGGCACATATTGGCACAAAAACTCACAAATGTACACAGGAACCAGAAAGGGCTCTAAACTTCAGTTAAAATCTTTAAAATCAACTGGAAGCCAGCACAACCTATTTAAAAGTGGTTTTGTGACCAGTTTGATGCAGTATAAGTCCTGGCTGCAGTGCACCACAGAGCAGTGTACAACTCATCAAAGGAGTGTACGACACATCAGCCCCATCAGTCTTTCCTTCTTCTTGTTTTAGGTTGAGGACCTCAGAGAAGCTGTCTTGAAACTGGCAGCGGCTGACAAGCTTCGCTCTCAGGGTTTTCTCAGATCAGAGCAGAACTTACCAAAAACAAACAAAAGAGGTGAGATGTTATCTTCTATCAAGCATGCATCTCACATGCTCTTTTTACACAGTGTGTGACGACAGCTCAAAGCACTTAGTCCTGCTCTGACATCATAAAAATACAGGACATGACATCTGATATAACCGTATGGATGTTTAACTAAGGCTTGTACTGTTAGTTGAGACTACTTCAAACAGCACCATCGTATTCTGCTCAAGTAGAATATTAAACAATTATATTCTATTCACATAGACATACAAGCAGTCTAAATGAAAGTAGAGTTACTCTTCCTAATTCTTGTGGCAATAAATGTTATAAGTTCACTTCTTTAACACTTATTTATTTTTTAACATATGAAAACATGTAATAAATTTCTATACTATAATACTAATACTATTACCTACCTCACTGTAATGTAGTTATGAACAGGCCAGAGATTTATTGACATGAAGGCATATTTTATGTTATTTTATACATAGGCCTCCACTTGAGGCATCATAGTTGATAAATAGTCATAATTCATAAATGTCTGCGTACAACTACATTATCATATACTGTTTATTACACGTTTGTATACTGACTTACTTTATATGTATAACTTATAGCTAACTTGTTTACTCTCTGATGTTCGGACAGCGTGTTTCTGGAAGTACTGTGTCACCAACTAGAGCCCAGCAGCTGCTGCAGGCCGATCGGTGTGATTCAGCGTGGCCTGGTTGGAAACCCATTCACTCTCCATCAACAGTTTTGTTTCCCACCAAGCAGTATGCTCACCATCTATACCGCATCAAGAGAAAATATATTTTTGAAGCTGTAAAATGGTCATTTTTTTGTGGCTGGAAATAAACTTGAATATCAGAAATGCCATGTATGTGACCTTTATGCTTTTGTATTGTGATATGTCATGGTAATGATGTTTATAATATGAGCTGTATGACACCTAAAGAAAGAGGGCATTATCGCACAAAAATCATATGACAAATTAAATATTTTATTAATGTGACAGTGAGATGACTGAATCATACAAGATAAAGAAGTTTATTTCATGATTTGCATACAAATAAACTGTTTCTGAGGCTCACATTACCACAATCATGTATATTTTAATGAGGGTGTTTGGATTGGAAAAAGTATGGAAAAATACCTATTTACACTATAAACAAAAACAACAATTGCACATCTGGCCTTTTCAGTGTGGCATGAAGATACCACCTGTCTGTGAGTGACTGTGGACAAACTCATACAACCAATAAAATGCTTCAGCATGTCCCAAGTCTGGCTGCACCAGCAGGTTTTTGAAGGTGGACATTCATTGCCATAGTTTATTCTTGTAGGTCTTAGCGCCCTCTACAGAACATGCACGGTTACACAGTGAAAACGTCATTTTAAATACAGAAAATCAAAGGTTTTAGTTCCTCTTATTGGCCACGGTGAAGTATGTCTTCTCGATTTCGATGTCAGCAGGACACGTCTGTTTGAACTCCTCTCTCTCGTAGGCGTTTTGAAGGTATCGCCACACCCCTGTGAACTCTGCTGGGATGTCAAAGTCACAGTACTTCTTGGCAGCAACCTGAAATAAATGGAGAGGATGAACAGATTATTGACAGAAGTCAAAGTACAAATACAACAATGTAAAAAAAACTCTGTTATTTGGTTAATTATACTTCACACACTACAATGCATGGTATTTTATGGTCATAGGTTTCTAAAAACCAAATCTGTGAAGTAACTGTCATTAAAAATGTGGTGGATTAAAAGAAATGCCACAATCCTCTTCAGTTCAGTTCAGAAAATAAAATAAAAAAAATGAATAAAAAATGAAATAAAAATAAATAAAATGTATACAACACTGAAATAAGCTGGGATTGGCTCCATGATGCACTGTCTCACCCTGATGACGTGCAATTTAGGCAGCAGGTTGCAGTCAGCTAAGGTGAGGCGGTCGCCGTCCAGGAACTTCCTCTTGGAGACGGTGACGGTTTCTCTGGAGTTGTGGTCGATCTCCTCGGGCAGCGGTGAGGTCAGGTAGACATCCAGGCGCTTGAACTCTCGTAGCAGGGTTTTCTCATGGACTGGAGGGTCAGAAACACAAAAATATGTTGTGATGATTCTCTGCAAATGTACCAACAGCTAAACTGTAAGGTGAAATCAAACTATACTATAAGTACATTTACTCTGAATATAATACTTCAGGTACTTGTATGTTATGTGCTTCCATTTTATGCTTTACATATATTCCACTACATTTCAGAGAGAAATGTTGTACTTTTTACTCAACCAATTTGACATATGCATTTACTCGTCACTTTGTCGATTAACTTATACTCATTACATACAAATGTTATATGTTTATGAACGACAATGCAATGATATCATCCAACCAAACATGATATAAGTGAAAACCAGCTTCACCTCAGCTGCAACATAAAATCATGCATTCATGTCAATGTGCAGCTAATGTGTGTAGTAATTTCCCTGTGCAATACTAGTGCAATAGCTGCTATCTTTACTGTAATAACTGCAAATATATCACAATATATTTTTTACATTTTTTCCTAACTATTTATCTTTTTATACTACTTTTTTTTCTTTAGTACTTGTATAGCATCACATTGGAGCAGTCCTCCTAATTTCACTGTATTCACTGGAAAATAATGACAATAAAGACTTTGATTTGACTGATTTGATAATAATAATAATCCAATTATACAATATTAAGAACTATTTTTCTGCATTGTACTTTCACTTTCAATTAGTGGTTGAATAAGTATTTAGAGCTTTTACTTAAATAAAATTAAGTGAATAAAATGTAAAAAAAATACTCTCTTGCAAGTAAAACTTTAGTAAAATAAAAGCACTCATTATTTAATGGCCCCATTTACTGTTTTTCTATGAGATAATTGATATGTTAGCAAGCAAGCATTTTAATGTTGTAGGCTACTGTAGTTGGTTGAGTGAATTCAAACTCGATAAAGAGCATACTTTTATATACTCTTATATATTTAATCTATCGTCATATTTTGGAGGCTGATCACATATTTTTAAACTAAAATCTCTAATATTGATAGTTATAGCTGTCAGATAAATGTAGTGCAGTAAAAAAATACAATATTTCTCCATGAAATACAAAGGCATAGAGTATATAAATTGGTATAAAATGGAGATACAGGTACCTACAGCACCTGAGTAGTTACTGAGTTAAGACCTGAGATAACACATGAAAGATCTGTTTTCTGAGCATTTATCTCACATCCACATCCAGGTCACAATAAGTGAAAACAATCTGAGCGATTACATGTTTCAGGAATTACAACAGTATCCGACTCACAGGCATTATTGGGGCTGTTCTTGATGAAAGCAGAGAACTTTGCAAAAATGTCAGCGCCCACGTCAAAGGACTCTTTGTTCAGTGGACTGAGATGAGGATACCTGCAGGGAGTAAACTTATTTAATGTGTATACGCCATCATCAAATCGTCACCTGATTAATATTTGTGTCATGATTAAACTCAGCAGTACCTGGGAGGGGCCAGTGTTTGTTCAAGAAACTCCTCGATTTTGATGAAGTCTGTTTTGAGGGTGCCGTTATAGAGGAGGAAAGGAGGGTTGGTCCCTGGGGCCAGGTCTTTGAGCTCCGCTGGCTTCCTGTAGAGAGGAGGGCAGGACTTATGTATTATAGATGTATTAATTCAGATCACTTCATCAAACCGTTATCAAGTACGTCAGAACTGAGAGTGTGTTGGTTAGGGAGGCTGACAGAACCAACTGTGGCTCTGTGGGATTAATGATTTCAACATTGGCTGTTGGTTTAGTTGTGAAAACACACAGAGCTGGGAGTGGTCGCTCACTGTGTGTGTTTGTGTTTTGAATCATTCAATTATCAGAATCCTTTCAAAGTTTCCTGATCTTATTTGCTCACCAGTAAGAACCCTGAGAAATTCATACAATAAAGACTCAATTAAAGAAGGTGTTTGTTTGGCAGCGACACAGAGCTCTTTGTTCACTTTAAGGGCTCCTCCCTCTGTCAGAAACACACCTATTGATACTTGAGAAACGGTTTGGGTTACTCTCAATTTCTCTCCAGTTTGCTTCTTAATAGCGTTCTGTGAGGAAATCCCTATGACCAGATGCTCAGGAAGTGTTTTTGCCAGAGGAGGAGGGGGGGCTTACTTCCTCATGTCAACAGTGGTCACTGTAAACTTCACTCCTTTGAGCCACAAAACCATGAAGAGCCTCTGACAGAAGGGGCAGTTCCCCACGTTCTCGCCATCATGTCCAGCCTGCAAAAAACATGAAGTGAAGTTTAGTTTCATGATCACATGAGCCACACACACATTTATTTTTTTTTGCCAGTGAAGCAGTCACAATATCTCTTCTAAAAAAAGTGATTTTGGAATTGAAAGGCGTGTCGGTGTGGTTTCCTCCATGGAGGGAGAAGCTTGCATTGTTTTATATATTTGCTCTCCTTCCTCTTGGTGTCAAATAAATAGTTTGACATTTTGAGAAATGATTCGCTTTCTCGCCACAACTTACATGTTCAAAGTAATAAACTACAAAATAGGTCAGATCTTATTTAATATATTTGTAAAAAAAAAAAACAAACAAACCAAAGACATAACAAGAACTGTTCCTGCACACAACCCACTGTATAACCACAATTTCACTCATTATTTCTTTACACTTACTTTTGGTACAGATTAAACAAATGAGAGACAACATTTTCAACTGTTGCTGGGACTGATCATGTCATTTAACATTCAGCAAGAACGCTATATGGACATTTCTTTAATAGATAATGAGATAATGTTTTGTCTTCTGGACTGTTTCTGAGCTTCACTTGACCTTGTTTTATATATCAGAAGATGAACTGTCTCTGCACAGAAACCATGGACAAAAACACAGATATACCACCAGGAGAGGGATGAGATCCTGATGTACTGTATGTCCATGCTTTGCTGTTAGGCAGCAACGTGAGGTGAGAAATGATGGATTTATTTGTGTCGGGCTGTATCTGAAAGTGTGCGTAAGTAAAGTGGGTGTGCCTGGTTCAGACTGGGGGCCCGTCACCCTGCATGCTCTCAGCTCCGTCTGGGCGTGCCATGATAAGATGGACCGTCTGTCTGTGGTCAGAGGTCACTGATAAAAACTGTGCTGTGACCCTCAGTGGGGATTGAAGCACTTCAGCATCTGCAGTACACTGGCATCCATCAAACTGAGAGATGTCCTCTGATTGATCACCAGAAACATGCTGCAGATCTCTGTCCTTTTTTACACACAATGATAAATGAGCAGCAAATCCTATGTTTGCCTTTATTTTCCTCTAACAGAGAAGATATAAGACAGGTAAATGAGTAGATTTTTCACTTTCCCTCACATGTTGCAGCCACTTTCTCTTTTCAAGTACTTCAAGTAGTGAAAGTAAAAAAAGTGACTGACCTTAATGAACAACTCAATGCTTGGCTCCCTGTTAGAGTCCTGCCGGAGTGCCATGTCGTCCCAAAAAAAAAAAAACAACAACAAAAAAAAAGACGGTTAAATTCACTTTGCACCTTAGAAATCCACCCAGACAGCAGGAGAGAGAGAGAAAAATGTGAAGTGACTCCGAAGTCGTGGATGTCAGGCTGGTTGTGTTTTGTCTGAGGGTTCCTTGGAGGCTATCGCTCTGAACATACTTCACTTCAGAGGAGAGGGAGGACCCAGAGAAATGGGCGTGGGACTCACTCTTATATAGCCAAAGCCAAAATCTTTGAGCTTAAAATAGGTCCCTCTGCATATTGCAATAAAGAGGAATTGATAACAGCATGTGACTCAAAACACACACATTCAGGTTGTGAATTTGGGCCACTCACATTCCTGCACTGTTAGAATTGGAGGCATTAATAGATTAGGAGCACTTTTCACAGGGAGGCTGTACTTGATAGAAAGCACTGACTGAGGACACACCTCATCTAATTTAGAGGCAGAAAGACCCTCAGTCTCACATCTGTTTCACTGAAGAACGTACAAGAATGTATACAACAGGAAATACCTGAATAAACAATAAAAGACAGCGATTTTTCATGGTGTGGGTTTGTAATTTAACATTATAATAACAATAGAAATGTAAGAATGTGTTATGATTCATAGCATAATGTGATTTTTGAAAGTGTGAGAGATTTTTATTTTATTAAAGTTTCTGGGGAAGTGGAAATTGATAAGAATGCAGGACAACAATATATAAGCATTATGTTTCTGTCTGTGTATTTTCAGTCATATGCTATGCTGGATTTCATATTGTATCTGCTGTTTATTACAGGTTGTATGACTGTGTTGGCTATATTTTTTTCTGTAATAATGAATTGTTATATATGTCTGACTATTTTATTATACTTTGAGTATTACATCATTGTATATGTTATACTTTGACTATATATTGGAAGGAAATAATGTATTTTTAATTTCATTGCATTTATTTGACAGCTAGCGTTTACTTAACTTTTAATTTAATGTATATATACAAATGATCTTACCAGTGATTTGCTGTGCTATGCTACTTAATACTACCTTTTCTACCTGTTTTTTTTTGGTTTTGTTTTTCATGCTTGTTTGATTCTTCACACCATCCATGTTTTCTCCCTCTACACTGAGGAAAACAATAAATAAATTAGCTTTACCTTGATCATTCACAACTTTAAAATTCTGGTTAATGTATCAATAATAATAATAATAATAATAATAATAATAATAATAATTATCAATAATATAACACTGGGATGATTAATTCTACATAGTAATTACTTTTGTTTTTAATCCTTTACCTTCTAAAAAGCAGTTTACAAGCTGGGCTTAATGGGATAATTTTACACTGCTTTCACTTGAAAATGTCTACATACTTCTACCAGTGCTAAATATAGTGTACTTTGCTAATTTTATAATATTTCCTGCTCCATTGTACCCACATTTCAAGTTGGGGTTGGTCTTTCAAACAAAAATGAGGTATTTTGAGAAAAGGATCACGGTGAAGGGAATCCCCTCACTGTTAAAACGAAAGAGGTGAAGGTCATTTTTAATTGTCTTGTTTTGCCTCTGGCTGTGCATGAGTTGTTGTATTAAAAATCCTGGTGCTTTACAGTTAACACTATCTGATGTTTTCTCCACTGATTTTCACAATCATCATGTTAACATTAATGAATAATAAAACGAATGCATTTGACCGTTATCTTGTGACTCATCAGAGACTGAGGGTTCAGTTTCTGTGTTTCTTATAATATGCTATCACTTACAGTAAATAGGGTGAGGGGAATTTTATTACAAACTCCCCATGCTGTGGTTTAGACTTCCCTAAAGAAATAAGACCGACATCATGGGCTGAATTATGCAATGTATCACAAGGAATTTCAAAAAGCAGATATGAGGCTCTGCTTACTCTGCGCTCTGTTTTACGTGGCTCGGTGCCAAGATAAACGAACCCATCGCACTGAGATTCCAAACAAATCCGGGAAACTTGATGAATAACACTCAATCATGACAGAAAATGTAACAGAGGCAGAAGAAGAGAAACCATCCTCCACTTTCCAACTATCTGAAAGCTAATCTCCCTTTCCACACAGTGGTACCACCCTCCTCCAAGTGGACAGTGTTATGAATAATCAGCCTCATTATTGACACTTCCTATGGGAGGTGAATGGAATTTTACTGGAGTATGAGGTGGGAGGGTCACATGATTACAACATGACCTCCTCAGCCTCCATTATTACTCTGTTGCTATGGAGGGAGTGTTTATTAGAGTCTGTGTGATAAATGACTGACGTGCCATTCAGATATTAATTTTGATTCACCATCACAAGTGGCTGCAAACATTGATAATGTTTCAGTCAGCACTGGCGAATGACTTCCCATGTATTATGCGTCAGTGTTTGGTTGGTATGGCAACAGCCGTCACACACAGCGTTGAGTAAGAGGGGAAACTGAAGTTGAAATCACAGCTTCAATAGTAAATTGAAACCAACTTTATTGTGGCTACGCAGAGAGAAAGGACATTCAGCTGGAGAGATTTCCTGAGTGTATCTGGAAAAATCTCGTCGACGACCTTTTACTTCCTCCTCCATAGACAAAAAGATAGGAGAGGCCTGTTCATGGAAGGAGACACATATCTCCACTGGACACACACAGCAGCTGGAAGTGACCTCTTGGAAACAAGTGCCTTATCTCCATAAACAGGACCCTCAGTGTTGACAACCCAGTCCAGGAGAATCACACACACACACACACTCTCACACACACACACTTGTTTAAGTCACCTTTGGGGTACTTAGGCATTTTTACCCTCCCTTTGGGGACAAACTTTGATTTCCTGAAAACTTACCCGAAACCTAACTACAACAACTATTTGCCTAGGCCTAAAACTAACGCTAAGCTCAATCTAACCATAACCACTGACCCAAAATCAAGGTTTGAACAATTGGGGGCGTGGACTTTTTCCCCAATTGCACAAGCCGTCCCCAGACCAGTCAACTGGTCTTAAATCAAGTGTGTGACCCCGATGTGGCGTTAAGGTAGACCACACACACACACACACACACACACACACACACACACCACTTGTTTGCTCTTTTCAAGGTGAGATTAAGACAAAATAGATATATTTCTTGGTAAAAAGAAATAGCAGTGAATCACCACAGTGAAAAACTCTGCTCATTGTATTTGGCACACTGGTTGGTAAGGCTGAATCACTGGTTCCTAAAGTGTGCAACGTTGTCACTCTGGAGTTTTACAGCAGCCTAAGGGTCATATGCAGAGGTCAAATTAAACATATGTACCTATATGTATATGATAAATCTATAAGCTTTTTTTTTTATTAAGTATTTGTAAGTGTCTACACTATAGCTGGTGACATTACACAGACATACCACATGGATGTTTTAGCTAATAGCAAATAGCTCCAATTTATTTTCTCAGCAACCATTAACACCTTTATGAAAGGACCCTCACATCGACCAAGGAAACCTCCCCAAAAAAACATTTTAAAAGGGAAAAACATGGTTGAAACTTCAGGAGGAGCAATAGAGGAGGGACAGACATGTTAGATGTCATGTATAGAGAGTAACAACAATGAAAAATACACCTAGACACTCTGTTAATGCATGTGACATGAAATTGTATGAGGAGAATATGTTGAGCAGCATCCAGCTGTCTGCAAATGGATTCTGAACACCTCCACCTCTCCTAATATCCTCCCAGCTGTACAAGCTGCAAGAACTGTAATTAAATGTACATGCATCCACACACGCTGAGCTCTGCCAGAGCAACACTGGAGCTCAGAGATCAACAGCAGTCAACTGTGATTTTATTTTTTTATTGCTAAAGAGGGGCAGCTGTTTCTTGTCAACACAATGGCATCATTGACCTACTGACCGCTCTCTCCCAGCCAGTCAACAACTCATTAAAACAAAACCCAGAGGTCTGCCATGCAGCACAATGACAGCACCATGGAGTTACTGCCTGTTCTTATCTCTTCTTTTGGCTCTGAAGATCCACGTCGCACAATCGGATCCCGATTTCTCTCGTAAGTGTTTTATTTTGGATGTAAGTAATTACTTTTTTTTCAGAATAAAACTGAAATGCTGACTGGTCACATTTCAGCTGTGAACTGTAACTGCATAGGATTATTATTTCGTGTGCACAGTCCTTGCTTGCTTTCCAAACAGCTGGTGCAACTCAAGCTGAAAGACCAGAATCAGGGTTTAGAGGGTGATGCACTTCACAGAACAGATACTCCCAAAGCGTTAATTAAACTGCAGATGAGTTTTGACTCATATTTATAACATGATGGATGGTATTTTGATAACACTAGTAAATTCAGAGAAAATCAGACAAACCTATTGTGAGCATTGCAGTGTATCTCTCTATCTGAGGCTCTGAGCGGCCTAATAATAGCTCATTGTGAGTGAGCGCCTGGTACTGTTTCTCATCTTACACAAAACACAGGGGCGAGAACGGGAAGCACACATGATTTCAGTGTCTATGCTCTGTTGTCTTGTCTGTTTGTATGTGCCGTCTTAGTCCAAACAGTCTTGGAGAGCTACATCCAGTGACTGGGCCACCACCCATGCCAGGATTGAGCCTCAGGGACTACGAAAAGTATCTAAAAATTCACGCCATTGGTGAAGGCATTCTGACTGATGTATTGTTTAGTGATAAGCACTGAGTCAACTGAGTCTGCCTTGTTATTCAAGATTCAAGAGGTTTATTGTCATATACACAGTAGAAACAGGAGTAACACCGGGTAATGAAATTCTTACTTTGTGAATTCCCTTCACACATTTGAAATAACTTAACAAAAACTAAATGGGCAACAAAATCAACCCTAAGCAGACAAATATAAAAATACAAAATAAAGTGAGTACTACATAGAAAAAGCAGAGTGCAGTCAAAGATGTTAGTGCAAGACAGTTGCTGAATGTGCAACTAGCAGTTTAGTAGTTGTAGTAGTGCAAATGTGTCACAGGTATGTTAATAGATATATACAGCGTTGCTTGAGAAAGAGACAATCAGTCAGTGATTGAGTAGCCTGATGGCCTGAGGGTAGAAGCTGTTTTTTAGTCTGTTGGTCCTTGCTTTCACACTCCTGTAACGTCTGCCAGAAGGTAGGAGTGTAAATAGTGTGTGCTGTGGGTGTGAGCAGTCCTTGGTAATGTTGTTCCCTCCTTAGGACCCTGGGAGTGCTGTTCCACAGATGTACTGTGCTGTTTTAATGACATGCTGGAGAGCCTTCCTGTCCTTCATGATATAGCTCTCTTACCACTGTGATGGAGTTTGTCAGGATGCTCTCCACTGTGCATCTGTAAAACTTGCTGAGGAGTTTGGAAGCTAATCCAAATTTTCTCAGCTTCTTAAGGAAGAAGAGTCTCTGTTGAGCCTTCTTGATTATTTGCTGTGTGTTGTGGGTCCAGGTTAGCCTGGACCTAGCAGTTTCCATTGCTACGCATACGTCAGAGGAAAGAGCGCTCTGATTGGTTGAAGCTTCATCCAGTAGCATACAGAGGTATTTGATAGATGCGGGTTATGCCCACCCCTGAGAACTCGGTTTACAAGGCAACTTGGCCAGACTACGCTCGCAGAGCAATAGTCGCGATAGCCAGGCTAGGTCCAGGTGAGATCCTTGCTGATGTAGGTGCACAGGAGTTTGAAATTCCTCACCTTCTCCACCTGAGTCCCATTGATGTATAGAGGGGTGTGTTGTTCTTTCCTCTTCCTCAGGTCTATAATCATCTCCTTTGTGTTGTCTGGGTTTAAGGAGAGATTGTTGTCTTGGCACCAGGACACCAGCTGTGCCACCTCATCCCTGTAGGCTGCCTCCTCTCCACCAGCGATCAGCCCGATGACGGTTGTGTCTTCTGCAAACTTGATGATGGAGGTGTTGCTCTGGGAGGGGGTGCAGTCATAGGTGAACAGGGTGTACAGGAGTGGACTGAGCACACAGCCTTAGGGGGGAGGGGTGGGGGTCCCTGTGCTCACTATCTTTGTACCTGATGCTCTGGTTTCAACTCTGACTGGGGTCTGTCTGTGATGAAGTCCAGGATCCAGTGGAACAGAGGGGATGTTAGTCCAAGAGTGAGGGGGAATATATGAAGGGAACATAATTGCTTTGTTAGTAATAAAACAATTCAACTTAAAAAGAATCTACCACAAGCATCAGATACACATGAAGTCAATAAATTAGTCTCACCTTGGTGCGTTCACTTTCAGTTTATCTTCACACCATCCTGAAGAACCACACGGCTCATGCTTGTGAAGGGGACACGCTCGCCATCGAGTGTCCCTCCAGGACATCTGTGGCTGTGCGCTCAGCTTTCTATGGACGACGTGTTCCTAATCAACATCTATGTCCCTCTGCAAACACCAACACAACTGAGGAGGAGGATAATGAATGCATTTCCCCAGTCGCTACTGAGGTACATAAATCCACCATGTGTTCTAATGACACGCTGTTGCGAACATTACAGCATGTTTTAATTGCAGAAAGTGATGTCAGAGTGTCAAGATCGGCGGTCCTGTCACATCCCTGTCTTCAGTCCAGTGTTTGGGCAAGACCCCTGTCCTCTCACCACCAAGTACCTGCTAGTGTCCTACAAATGCAGGCCAGGTATGTGCTCTGATACTTATTATGTGAACAACCATATAACTAGAACAGTCGTGGTCAGGGGAGCCTACACTGCAAATAATGTACATTATATTAATGTTCATAATTTTCCAAAAAAGTCCATTGTGAAACATGAAAGTTCAGTCTTGTATTTTTCAAGAACAGTAATAAAATTAGATAGTGTCAGATTTGTCAACCATTCCTTGACTCCACATTTGATTTACAGAGATAAATGAAACCAATGGCTTGAAGGAAGCTCAGCAGTAACTCAGTAAATCTGTTGCTCATGTGATGAACCATTAGTTTAATATGTTCTTGAAAATGTACGTATTTACTAGATGTTCAGACTCCTCTCTTTAATCATGTGTACATGTGTTTGTCAGAGCACCACCGCACGAGGCTGGTGTGTGAAAATGAGCGCCTGAGGCTGACGTGTAAGAACGAGACAGTCCTCGCCATCTACTCGGCCACGTTTGGACACCTGCTGCATGGCAGTCCTTACTGTCCTCAGGAACCTGGATCTCACACTGACCTGGGTCTGAAACGGACACCTTGGTGTCATCTAGTGGCAAAATAGTGAAACAAAAATCTGTTCCTGTGGAGATTTGAAACCAGAGTCTGGTGTGACTACAGTTATTTTAATTTATTCTAGAGTGTTTGTCACCTTCGGCCTTGAGGAAGGTGTCACGCAGGTGTCACAGCAGAGCAAACTGTTCAGTCGTGGCCGATACGCAAACCTTCGGGGACCCCTGCTTTCCCGGCACCAGGAAACACCTGCGAGTGTCCTTCACTTGTGGTAAGTGACGAACCAGATGTTAACTGTCATGACATGGTTTGTTGCATCACGTAAAAATCATTCATTTTCTGTTTAGTGCCCCGGTATCTTTTGGAAGACGTTGGTCGAGGGTCGACAGATCCTTTCATGATCTCAGACTACACACATGGTGAGAGTGAAACTGAGAGATCCACAGGTTTTTGTTGCATGCAGCAGACTTTGACTGGCGTCTGAGCCCAGGCCCCTCTCACCTGCAGGTGGATGGTACACTGGCCCCACCTACAGGCCTCAAAACGTGCTCTTAACCAACTCTCTGGAGATCTTTGAAAAAATATTGGGTATGTGCACTGACGCCTGGAGACAGCAGGCTGGGGTTGCATGTACATTTATAATCTCCGTTAAAAGGGCCACACTGGTGTTTTACCCTGTTATACCTCTACAGAATTGACAGTGAAATGGTTGATATCAACACCTTTGAACAAATTTGGGGTTACATTTGCAGAATTTTACAATAATATTGCTAATACTGCCTCTGTATGTTGTTTTTCCACACAGACACTGGCAGGATATTGAGTTGCTTGGGAAATTAAAAGTAGATAAACAACGTAAAAATTTACATTTTTCCATCAATCATAATCAATACAATGTGCAGTAGCTTGTTGTTGTTTGCTTTGTAAAAACACCAGTATAGTCATTTTTGGAATAATTTGATGCAGAGGGCCAGAGTGTTTTAGTAACAGGTTGGACAAGTGTGACTAATGTAATTATTTATCCCACATTTTGAATTGTGTTCATTACCACCTGCTTCAATCTCTTCCAGATCTCCCAGAGCGAGTGGCTCTGTACTTTGTCTCTGGCATCTGTGCAGGTCTCGTTTTCCTGCTCTGCCTGTTTGGCATTCGCTCCACACTGGTGAGAGATGTTAAAGACCTGGTTTCTGACCTGAAAGTTGAATTGAAAGCTTCTCGCCGACACCGTGAGGAGCTCATGAAGGACCTCTTCGACGATGACATTTCAGACACGTCGTCCTTCTGTCACCTCACACAATCCTACCGCACGACAGAGATCCTCAGTCCGTCTGCTCTGACCGTAGAGATGGTCGGTCGGGAGGCGGGACAGACGAGGGATGTGCCCAACGGAGATATCTGGCCTCATCGAGACTCCAACCCTTACGCCATTCATAAGATTAAAACCTTAAATTAAACAGTCAAGAGAAGTTACATGCATGAGTGAAACTAATGTTAAAACATCTTTTTGCTGTGGACTGAAAATGTACACATACATTTATTTTACTTATCCCTGCTTTGTCAATCTAAACAATAAAGTGTGAAATACACAATGTCCTTATGTGCTATACTGTAGATTAATAACAATCATTATGAGGCTAAACAGACAATTTGTTATTTAAATGCAATAGTGTCTTATTTAATAAGAGTGGGGTTGAATATTCTGCCTCTCTATAATTTGTAATTTGTTTTAGATGTCACGTGAAATTATATTATTAAAAATACTGTTGTTACAAATAACTCTAAATAGTCAGAATTGTTTTAGAGTTGTGAGAATTGTGGTCTGATACCTGCGTTTAATATTTCATAAAGCGTATCTGCAAAGTTAAAGCAATACACAGAACTTCAAAACCCACTATCTGTGGTGGAATGTCCATTTACTCTTATTTTCACTTTCACAGTTCTCAGAGTAAGATTAGACTTTTTTTTACTGTATTATCTGACAGCATTAATAACTATTTACTTCATAAAATATGATTTTGGCACAGAAAACAATTTACAAATACAGCTGAAACTTCAAATTAATTGAATGAAAACAATGAATTGACAATTTAGTATTGCAACTAATTATTATTTTTATTATGGATTAAATATGCTAATTATTCTGATTACTCAATTGTTTGGTTGAAACTTCAACATGTTTTGTGTGCAAAGTCGTCATTTGCAAAGAAAGCTTTCAGGTGATTAGTGAAGTGCAGTAAAAAGTATAGATTTCCCTTCAGTGGAGTATAAGTGGTAATAAAAGAAAATAGTGGCCTAATATCCTAAAGCTTAACCACAAAAGTGTATTTGAGCACAGTATAGTGATTTACCGTCAGGCTGCAGCAAAGTGATCTCAAACTGCCAAACGAAGACACAGATTTAGAAACATCTTGCATTTTCTTCAACCCCTGAATGACTTTCGAATGAATCTGGGTCAACTCCATGTCCTGAACCTAAAATATGCAGAAAAGAGAGGAGCTGTTAGTTTCTCCTAAGTGCTGCTGCTGCTCGCGTCACGTCTCAGATCCTCACCAGGCGCTCCAGGTTGCTGATCTGCTTCTCTGTCTTGTCTCGAAGTTGATCCTGGTAGCGCTTCTTTTTCAGCAGGAGGAGAGCTTTCTTGTTTGAATCCAAAACATCCTCAGATTAGAGTCACTCTATTTAAAGCTTAAACACAATAGAAAGTTTGTCTTGTTTCTGAAATCATTTGTGAGATACATATGTAGGAAATCTACCATCAAACACCAAATAATCAAAGGCTCATTATACTAACAAAATGCACACATATCTTTAGTGATCTCTGCCCCTGCAGGGAAATATGAATAAAGAATTCCACCAGAAGTTTATTTCTCCTGAACATCAGTCAGATTTGTCAGCTTTAATGAATGCATCTTTATTCAGTAGTGATCTGTCTCTCTGTAACATTAAAATATTTTTGTATTCTCACTCTTTTTTTTGCCATTTTCAGCAGCTGTTTGGCTAAAAGTCTCTCCTTCTCCAGCTGCAGGTTGATCTCTTCTGATAGTGCCTCAGTTTATCTCTTTGCTGTTTCAGTGGCTGCAGTGAGGAAAAAAACAGAAACATGAGAATAAACTTTCCATTTACACACATTAATATCATAGAGTAGCTTATTGATACAAAACCCTTCAACTCTTATTCAACCTGAGCTTGGGACAGGGGAGGGTTCCCCAGCTGTGGAAAATCCTGCACAGTCCCAGTCCCAAAGAAACCACATCCTGTTGAGCTGAACGACTTCAGGCCAGTCACCATGACACATCACATGTGGTGCGGAGGCCTGTCACGACAATCAATGAATCAATTAATCGCATGATAAACTAGAAAAGCACTCATAGAGTGCAGACCTCCGTCAAGGCAGCATTCTGAGAGAGCATATACTCCTGCAAGTCCATAACGCCTAAGAGTTAATGTGTTGATTTTGACGTACCTTGAAACCCACATTTAACATAACGTATTTACATTAATATCATCTACTTTTTATGTTTTTTCTCTATTTCATATTTTGTCACATTTGAATTTTAAAAAATACCAAAAAATACCAGTAAAACTCTGCAAATACAATTTGAGAATTCCAGATATTTTGAGACCAGTTGCATTGCTCTGGCTCCTTCCTGCATGAAATTGTGGTTAAAATTTGACCTTGGTGACCTTGACCTTATACTGATCTTGACCCAACTGAATCTGTGACTTCTGGATTCCTATATTATTTTATATACCAAATTAGGTGACGATTGGCTGCAGAAATATGCAAAATCTCCCATACATTACTATGGCGTGACCTTTCATTTGACCTTGATGACCTTGAATCGGAACCGATCATCGCCAAAAATTAATCACTTTTAAGTCAGGCCACCTCTTCCGACCAATCCTGAACATTTCATCAAAATCCATCTATAATTTTTTGAGTTATTCTGCAAAACAACAAATCACTAAATTAACAATGAACAAACCCTGGTGAAAATATATATAATGAAAACGACCTCGGTCATCTTGCCTGCCTCGATATATCGCCATGCGCATGCGCGCGTTTTCCTCTTCTCTCTATCAAAGAGGCTGGATGACAAGACGGCTCACTCTGTGCATCTTTGTCAACACCTGGGAGCGTTGGTTCCACAGCAGAATGCACAGAGTAAGCCCTCCTGTCAGTGGGAGCTGATGTTCAGCTTGAGGTCCTGGGTGATGATGAACCCCAGAGCCACACAGAGTGATGGGGCAGGTGGAGGTGTGTTGTTTTTTTTATCAGTTTGATTTGGGAATAATTATTACCAGATTATGACGCTGCAGATTTAGAAGCAGCAGCATCTCTGTTCAGTCATTCAGTCTGAGATCCAGGCTCTCGTCCACACTCCGAGACGGTAGGTGGCGTTATGCGGCTCACACTTTTTCCACCGCCCCTAAAGATCAAGACGATGAAGGCGAGTCGCTGAAGTGAGAGGCACCGGAGGAGGAGGAGGAGGAGGGAGGGACCCTATTCCTCACCAATTGTCCGCTGCAGTCCGGCTAGCCTGCTCCCTACGACTGAAGATACGCCGGACACTTCAAGGTTTTGTTTAAGATTGGCGCACACTAACCGGGATACTACTTGTCGGCTCAGTTGAACATTTCTGCCTCCAGCAACAACAACCACCGCTGGCTAACACGCTACTAGCATTAGTAGCTAACCGCTGGGACAGCTGTCACCCCGGAAGGCCGCCGCCGCTGTGCCGGGTGGGGATTTAACTTTCTCTCTCCGTGTCTGGACTGATTCAACACAGAGTCGTTTGCCCATGATAAATTGCTATTTATCATATATCGGTAAGAATGGAGGCCATTTGGGGGATATGCGACGAGGAGTGCTTGGCAATATCCTTTTTGAATTAAGTTACAACCGTTTTGTGTGTGAGTGTTATCAGTTTGCTTTAACGTTAGCTCGTTGGCTAACTTTTGCTTCACGTCAGGCAACGTCATTTAACGTTAGCAATTCGGCTAACTTGACAGTTAGCACTTAGCAATATAACCGTATTTGCTAGTTAGCTGGTTAACTCGTGTGAGTTTGTTCACCTGGTTGTTTTTATGGCTTTTCATTTCACTACTGACCACACCAACATGATAAGTCTCATCTAAGTTAACTGGCTAATTAGTTTAGGCAAACTTGTTCTTGACGAGAATAATGTTAGCCATGATTTATTTTAAGTTACAACGGCTGCCACTAACCCCACCTTTGTCTGCTTTCTGCCTTTGGTCTGCGTTTTTCGCATTGATTTGCCTTTAATTGTTCCGTAAGCATGGCTTTTTCTCACGGATATCACCTCACCCTAAATACTAATCTAACCACACGCATACTAACACCTGTCAGCGGCTAATCATATCAACAACTCAGTGCTTGTGATGTCCAAGCATCATTCTCATCCTCAGTCAACACAGTTCCTTGATTGTGATGCTCACACTGTGAGAGGTCAGGAGCTGAGGGCTGGCCAGAAGGAGGTCAGACTACTGTCACTAATTGAGCGCAGTGGAGAGTTTATGTAAGTATCAGAGAACCTAGTGACTCAAAATCTTTGTGTTTTTGTCAAGGCAGTAGTTTAATCTAGTGGTTTTGAAGCAGTTCTGAACACCAAGAGGTTTTACATGTTCAAAAAGCCAATACATTATTAGCTTGTGTGTTATCTGTGTTTTTGATAGCATTTTCTGTGTTTGAAGTTTGTTGTTGTCTTATGGACAGGTCCCTAAAATTGGCTACTAGGGAATTGACTATGATTGACTTGCAATGAATAACTGTGATGCTTTTCAGGCCAAACATGGCTTTCAGTGTGTAAATTTACTCATATCAAGATAATATCAAGATGTCTTCTAATATAATCCATCTATCCGTCCGTCCATCCATTTTATCAACCACTTATGGTCGCAGGAAGGGGCTGGAGTCTATCCCAGGTGTATCCCATAGGGCGAAAGGCAGGGTACACCCTGGACAAGTCGCCAGTTCATTGCAGGGCCCTAATACATCCATCATATCAAAAACATGTAAAAAAAAAAAAATAAAAAAAAAATTCCTCATGTGTGCACACATACATGGCCAATAAACCTGATTCTGATGTTGCTACACAACAGTGGGGTGTTGTGGGTGTTTTAAATGATCAGCGCTGCTTGTGTTTGTAGAAGTTTGTTGCTGTGGATGACTGGCATGACAGAGAAAACAATTACACTGACCAGCACTCTGCTCACTATCCAGAATTCCTCCGCTTAGTCGTCGTTTGTAATGAGACTCACATGGGCACCCATGCTCTGTCCTCGGGCAACTGTGTTAAAACCTCAACACTCTACTGAAGAGTGACCAGGTGCTGTCAGGGTTTGATATCGTGCTGTACAGAGTCTATGACAGGTTTATGTATGATTCCCACCAGTGTGACTTTGTTAGCACAAGGGGAACAGAATAACAGAGACAGTACATGACGGTGCAACATCCCTACTTTAAACACCAGCGCGGATCTCATAATGTTTGGGTTTAGTCAAAACTGAAGTGTTTTATGTTCATCTTTGAGACTTTTTCTTTGTATTGTTGATTAAGTATCTCATTTAAGTTTGGTATAGTTTTTTTTTCCTGTAGCAGACTTTGCCAATGATGCATAAATACTATTTTGCAACTGAAAACAACTATTTACAAGACAATAAAGAATGCAGATGATAAAAACTATTGTCCCAAAAATAAAAATTGATATGTGTAGGGCTGCAACTAATGATTATTTTAATAATTAGTTAAAAAGATTAATTGGTTGATTATTTTTTCGATTAATCGATGAGTTGGATGAAAAAAAAGAAACTTTTTTTAATTTCCATCCCTTTATTCAAAAACAGGACATTATTTCAAATTGACAATGCAGAAAAGTGCACAAACAACAAGTTGCTGCATGAACATCCCAGAACTCTTACAGTAATAAATTACGAATAATTAAAACAAAAAAAATTAAATCTTAATGCTGATTTCACATAGTTGGTGAAATGTTTTGTAAGATGTGTTGTTATTTTTTTCCACATCCTGGAGGAGGTCCAGTGTTGATTGGCATGTAGTTTTTCAGTTCAGAGGCGCCCCTGCAGACCTCAGGAGAACTGCAAGTTCCTCTGACTCACCAGGGCTGAATCATTACCAGTAATCACACATTGTGTGAAGTGAAGGGGAAGTGTGGGCAGTGCCCAGCGAGCTGCTTGACCCTGGCTGTTAGCCTTTGTTAGAAAGTGAAATATGACCATGGCTACATTTACCCCTTATATTGATATTTAATGACTCAAAGCTTAGCTCCTCTGACTGATGTAGAACTTTTTAGTTGATTGTTTACTTATTCAGCTGAAGCAGCTGAACTGCACATTATACAAAATGAGGCGTTTGCATGTTTGCATGAATATTTCAGATTCTGGTGAATACTTAATTCACAATTTAATCACTTCCTGATTATAATCTAATCCTAATTGCATGTTTACCCATATTGCATCATGTCAAATGTTCAGTGCATGAAACTATTAATTCAACGTAAGAATTTTGATTGCAAGAAAATGCCTGTTATGAGAATAAATGTCAAATTGTTGCTAAATGAATGTATTAATAATCTCAAATTATTTTAAAGCATCACAGTGTTTAAGTGGAACTGTGCTGTTCTTATCCAGATTACGTGTTTTGGCCACCCCTGATGCTGTTGTGTCTCGACCAGTGGCTCAGCTGTCCATACCTATCAATGGTAATTTTGAAGTTGTGCGAGGTATGTGACTTTTCATTTGTCCTCAACATCAAATTCAACTGCTGCACACTGTTCTTGATTTTATCTGTTAATTCCTGTCCAATATATGCAACATGTCACCTCACATTCCTGAACCGTAGTAGTGCATAATAGTGTTACTGTTTCCTCAGAGTTGCGACACAGTGTTGTGAAAGTTCAGGGAGCATTTCCTTTGCACTTGGAAGACAAAATTTGAAAACAGCCAATGACAACTTGAGTCGTTTGAAATAATTTATAACACCTCTGGTTTACTCCCACAGCAGACCTTTGAACTGCACGGGCGCCATTTAAGCTCTCTTTCCTTTTTCATTTCAGAAGGTGAAGAGGCTCTTCTTATTAACTTCTCAGTAGCATGTAAGTATGTTTTACATCTCTTCAGATTAGAGATTATGCAGAAAATATGTTGTTTTGGTCCTTCAAGCAAACCAACGAGAACAAAACGGCTCTGTGTTCTGGGAACAAAAGAGAGCTAAAACATGGCATATGTTGCAACACAGCCATGGTTTTAGAGCATGCCTTCAGCCAAACATCCTTTATTTAGCAGCAGACGCTGGTCATGGGTTACCAGGGCTCTCTGAAAGAATGCTGGTTCACTATTAAATTACTTTGCAAGCACATTAGAAATGCAGATTGTCTAGAAAACTAAGCAAAGTTTAAAGGTGTCAGCATGTGTGTCTGTGTGTGTTTTCTGTGCCCCTCTCCAGCCTGTGTTAGGATACGAATCAAAGGAGAAAAAGCTCCAGAGCTGCTGTTGGAACTTGAGGATGATGATCGGACTCAGACTTTCCTCACACAGGTGAAAAGTGCTCAGCAACAAGGTAAGACGTCACTGTCTGTCAGTAGTGTGGAGCAGCTGAAGATTAATTATTTAATCACTCATCTAACATTTATTCCTCGAGGGTGGATTACAACACTCATTGATTTCCTGTGTAGTCTCACCGCCCACACACAGGTTTAGAGAGTCACTTGGCTGCCATTGTTGAAATCAGATCAACCTTTTACAGTTGCCTGAAGCTTACGTCATTCATCATTGTGCTAACGTTTATGTTTTACTCATACTCCCCAAATAAATAAGCAAACCTTCATAACTTTTTTTTTTTTAGATATCACAAAGTACGAATATGTTGTTACGTTGAAGTTGTACAGGAATGTCAGGATTTCCAAGCTCCAAGTCAGAGACTGTTTTATAAAAATGAAAGTGCCAGTGTTTTTGGCCATTTTGACCCATAGAATATTTTGTACTGTGACTCTGAAAACAAAAGATACTCTATTTCATCATGAAAACAAACAATTGTTTTTACCTTTTTCCAATCTTGTTTTATCTGGAGGAGCGTAGAGGCCAGTTTCACTTTCGTGAAAAAGTGCTCTCGAATCGCGATCGTCTCCACTTCCTGCTTTGAACTCTATGGCATATACCATCTCTTTATCTCATGACTACAAATCCCAGAAGCCCCAATATTACACACAGGCTGTGTGAGAGTGCCCTTAAGCGTTGGATATTAAATGACGTACAAATATGTCAATGGCACTTAAGAGTTAAATGGACAAAAGTTTAATAGACATTTTTACTGTTGTAGCAGCACGGTTCATAAATATTTCTGAAGGATTGTAGTCAACTTTATTGGTTTTATTTAGAACATGCCTAAAACAACCTCAAGCTGAATTTAAAAGCCTAAATAAGAACTACTGAACAGGTGTACACTTCATAATCCTATTAGTCAAGTAATCATTAAGCTAGTCAATAGATTAGTCGACTCATCGTTTAAATAATCGATAGATTAGTATTTTTCGAAATAATCGTTAGTTGCAACACTGCGTTTTAGTCTTGAACTTTTTTTATCAATGATTATGCAAGTTTGAAATTTTTTATGTGTTCTGATGGGAATGTAAACTCTGGCTTTTAAATATATTTCAAATACATGTTTTAATTGCCACCTCACTAACTCCCTGGGAGGATTTATGAGGCTGGATCCTTGTCGGGCAGCTGTTATTATCTGTATACTCAGAACAGGTTCATCTAGTTTCATTGTGGCTATCATTTGCTTTCATTCCCTAGTTCATAATTGCATTAGTAGTTAGTAATACTACAGCAGAGCAGTGTCTTCTTTCTCTCGATATCAACAAGCCTTTGTTAAATTGCTATGCTCTACTTGACAACATTGTGCTTGTGGGTGTTGGCTTCTTTTTATCTGTGTTCATATTTACTCTCAGTGTGGTCAGCTGAAACAGGATATGAAATCACTCAAGTAAAATCAAAGTTGTATAGAACATTTCAGCTTCTATTTTGAGACAGCTACAGCATTTTATGTTTGTCTATTTTTTCCTTGGAAAGATGCTCTTTCTGCTTGAATGAGGTTGTGTTGAGTGTGGATCATTGTGTGCCTTCTTCTGACAGTGCTTTGTCATTTTCTCAGTTCAATCCAAACTTGCAAAAACCCAAAAAATGGAGCCCCTAACACCAGCAGCCCTGAGAGGTACAGTCCCCATCCCACCACAAAGAGAAAACAAGACGGCTAACTCTGTGGGTTCTGGAGTCAACCCACCCAAATCTACCAGTACGCTGCCTCCCACCCTCAACAATAGCAGGGCTACAAATCAGACCACTGCAGGTAATTTCAGAAATAAATGGTTGCTACTTTGAAAACAGATTTGAAAACCTACCATATGTTTTACCATTTGTTTTCCAAATTTCAAATTTCTGTTGCTGTCGGATTGAATCCTCTGATTTTGAACTTGCTGTTTCTGAAGACCCAGTTCAATCACTTGCCTCAGACTTTGGCTTTGAGGACAACTTCAACCATGCTCTCAAAGTGGAGGAAAAGAAGAACCACCAGAATCGCATAGTTGCTGCTAGGGAGCCTCCTCCGGTTCCCCCTCTACCTCCTCGCAAAGCCTCCTACACTCTATCCAATCCTCTGCCTCCTCCACCAGTCCCGAAAGACAGAGTTGTCTCCCTACAGGCCAAAGACAACTCTAAACCAGAGTAAACTGACCTTTCATGACACCGTGTCAACTTTACTGCAAAATGGCTTACTGTATCAGTTAAAACACTTTTGATTGCAAAATAATACTTGCATTTCTATTCCAGTAGTTTTAGGTCAGGGTTTGACCGTACGGACAGGCCTTCATCTTGGAGTGACAGCCCCACCACCAACACCATGAGACAGGCCATGTTCTCCAGCCAGGCAGGGCAAAGAGAGTACCTCATCAAGCACCGCCTGGGTAAGAAGGAGAATGAGTATGTGGACATCCAGAACTTCAGGTGAGAGGAGCGTCTTTATTCTACTTACTTAATTCTTTTGTTAACTGTGTTGTTTTAAAATGTTTAAAAATGTGATAATCTAAGACATCCCACACTGCACATAACTACTGTTTTTTTCTGTAGGTTTTTCACGGGAACGTGGAATGTGAACGGCCAGCCTCCAGACAGCAGCCTTGAGCCATGGCTCTGCTGTGACACAGAACCTCCTGATATTTACGCTCTGGGGTCAGTGAGGATTTATCATCCAGAACTTTTTCTGACTGTTGAGTAATGCACATCATCTTCTGATTTTGCTTTACTAATATCCAATAATATTGTGAATGGTTTTCAACTGTAGTTTTCAAGAATTGGACCTGAGCACTGAAGCTTTCTTCTACATGGACTCGTCCAAGGAGCAGCTGTGGGTGGAAGCTGTGGAGAGGAGCTTGCACCCAAAAGCCAAGTACAAGAGGGTCAGTAGAAAAAAGACTATTCAACTCCTCCACATTTATAAGTGTCTTGAAATGATAACAAATGCCCTGTCAGGCTGATGAATTAGTTTGTCAACTTGCTTGTCTACAGGTTCGAATCATACGACTCGTTGGGATGATGCTCGTGGTGTTTGTCAAAAAGACTCATAAAAATCACATAAAAGAAGTGGCTGCAGAGCATGTGGGGACAGGAATCATGGGAAAAATGGTTTGTTCACACTAAACTCAGAACTGACTCAAAATACACAAAGTGATACACAAAAATGCTAACCATGCTGCATTAAACATGAATGCCATGTTCTGTGACTTTATTTACTTTATGTCCACCAGATATCATAGAACGCTTTTAAAAGACCCTGTTAACTACAAAGTATACTTTCAATATTTATTTTATATTAGACATGAAAACAAGGGGCTGTTAAACTGTCGAACTGGCAGTCTGATGTTTTTTTTTTTTTTTTTTTTTTTAATTTTATGTTATTTTTTTTAACAGGGGAATAAAGGAGGTGTGGCTGTGAGGTTTGTTTTCCACAACACTAGCTTCTGTATTGTCAACTCCCATCTAGCAGCACACGTGGAAGAATTTGAGCGCCGCAACCAGGATTATAAAGACATCTGTGCCCGCATGACCTTCCATTTACTGGACCACCCCCCTCTCAGTATTGTTAAGCACGAGTGAGTTGTTCATGTCTAGAGTGAGAATATTGAATTAATGTGCAGATTTTACACCCACGTTTACACATTGGTGGTGCAAATTCTTTTTCAGCATTTTGCAGCACTAAATTGATCCTCTTTGACAGGATTTGTTATTGTAATTCTGTTGTTCAAAGCTAACTCTGTCTCTGTGTTTCAGTGTAGTAATCTGGCTTGGGGATTTAAACTATCGTCTGTTCATGTACGATGCTGCTGAGGTCAAACAGCTCATTTCTCAGAATGAGCTAAAAAAGCTTCATGAAGTTGATCAGGTAAGAGGCTGATGAAGGAAAACTCACAATCACTTTGAAAACACAAACTATTGGCACAGGCTTTAAAAATATTGGCGGTTGTGATAATTATGAGGGACAAAAAAAGCCCCCGTCTCTGCCTCTGTTTCTATAGTTTGCTGCAAGTGGCATTTGAATAGTTTGTATTTATTCTTACCAGTGTTCAATTAAAGATTTTGACTCCTTCACTGATAAAAGCTTTCAAATGTTGCCTCTTTTCATTGTGTAGCTGAACATTCAGCGGCAGACGAAGAGAGCCTTCGCAGACTTCATGGAGGGAGAGATCAACTTCATTCCAACGTACAAGTACGACCCCAAAACAGATCGATGGGACTCAAGGTAAAAACATATCCCTGGAATGTATCTTGCTAACCCACTCCAGGATTCTGTTTTTCTCTTCTGTGGAATCCTGATTAAATTTTGTCAGTAAGGAAGAGCTTTATCATTACACTAATGCAGAGTCAGCAGTTCTCTCTCTTTGTCCGATGTCTGAACTCTGCCTCTAAAACTGTGGCTGTTTCCTGCAGTGGGAAGTGCCGTGTTCCGGCTTGGTGTGACAGAATCTTGTGGAGAGGCAACAATGTCAGGCAGCTTAAATACCGGAGTCATATGGATCTGCAAACTAGTGACCACAAGCCTGTCAGCGCTCTCTTCAGTGTAGGGGTAAGAAGCTGAAGATGTTGTCAAAAAACAAAAACAAAAAACAACTGACTGCTTTTGGTTGAAACATGAACAAGCACAGCTATTAATTCTGATTAATGACCTGTGTGTTTGTATAAAGGTTAAGGTAGTAAATGATCAGCGGCACAAAAAGGTGTTTGAGGAGATTGTTCGAGCGATGGACAGAATGGAGAATGATTTCCTTCCATCCGTAACTCTGAGCAGGAGAGAGGTAAAATAAAGTCCTCACATGCTGATCATCTGTCTTATGATCCTTCTTCAGTGATATTAGCATTGCTAACATTCAGAACAGAGATATTCTCTGAATATTTGTAGGCTAAAATTTCTGGGACTCAGTGGTTGATGTTGCTTCTCTTTCCCTTTCCTGCAGTTTACCTTTGAGAATGTGAAATTCCGGCAGCTTCAAAGGGAGCGCTTCCTAATCACAAATGACGGGCAGGTCCCCTGTCACTTTGCCTTCATCCCTAAACTCAATGACTCACAGTATTGTAAACCTTGGCTCCGTGCCGAGCCATGCGACGGATTCTTAGAGCCAAGTAAGTCTGAATAACTCAAATTCCTGTTTTAATTATCTGAATTTTAGATCCGTGATAACTTAGTGTTTTAATCAATTGTAAAAGGGAGACTTTATACTGTTATATGTGCAGATATCTGCCACTATAATGGTGTCATTGTTAGACTGTCACCTTTTTCTAATTGTTGCATCAAAACACTGTCTTATCTCCCTGAACAGATGAGACCCTGGAGATCTATCTGGAGGCGTATGTCAGTAAAGACTCAGTCACGCTGCTGAACTGTGGAGAGGAGACCATAGAGGACATTCTGGTGCTCCATCTGGACCGTGGCAAGGACTACTTCATTACCATCTCTGGCAACTACCTACCCAGCTGCTTTGGCACCTCTCTGGAGACACTGTGCCGCATGAAGAAGCCCATCAGAGAGATCCCCATCACCAAACTAATTGACCTGGTGAGGGAAAGGGTAATCCAATTAGACCTGTTCAAAGTGGTAGGATTAGTGAATATTGACATATTTCCCTCAGATTAGTAGAAGCTCTCTCTGTGAATCATGACCCTCCTCTACGCAGGACAGATTAGCTCAGATTGTTATTCTTTAGCTGGTCTTCACTCTTTAGCTGTTCACCACCTGAAACCTGAGAGGACATGTGAGAGCTTGTTCACTCCCGCTGGGTAAACTCAGTCACACAGAGAGAATTATATTTGGAGGGCAAAAAATGTCTCAACCTGTATATTTCTGGCCAAAAGGGGTTAAGGGAACGAGGAAGCTCCTAAAGAACAGGGAAAACTGACTCAGGTCAGGCTCGTATTAGTACTTATATAAATAGACTCCACTGGTCTTCACACGTTCACTTCTGTCTGTTTCCATAATGCTATTTTTGACTTAATCTAATTTTGCTTGGGGATATAGTCCTGCTATCATTCAGTACTCCTTTTTTTCTCTTTTATCTATTCCATTTTTCTTCTGGTCTGGTGTATTTGATCAATGATTTATGATCTGCTTTTCTGATTCTGTGTTTATGCATACCTCTTCTATCTACCTTATTTTTCTTTTATTTCCCCTCATCGCCTCTTACTGCCTTGATTCTTCCTTTCCAACTCTTCACTGTGGTTGTGGGCTGGCTTCTTTCTCAGGGAGAGGACAGCTACATGGAAAAGGTAAAATATTAACTCAATACTGATCAGCTATCAGGCAAATCAAGGTCAATGTTACTTTAGCTGTGCTTCATGACACTTTATTGCTCTTCCTCGCTTGCTCATATACAGAGAAACTGGTTCAAGATCATGTTAGGACATAATATTAAACCCAGTGTGGACTACATCCTGGTCATGTCTAATCTAAAAGATTCACATTCTGCAGTAGAATGTAATTCAGTTTTTGCTAACGTGTAAAATATCCATGTTAACTTTCATTCTTGGAGATTTGGATGAGAAGTTAAATCAGTGCAAGTGGCTTCGTTACTGGGGGCCTGTTACTTCCTCACCAGTGAGGCATGAAATCTGGTGAAGGAAGTCGAGAGTGAGTTGCAGATCCATGAGCTTACAGGACAGAGCCAGGCTAGCTGTTTCACCTTACCTCCAGTCTTTGTGTTAAACTAAGCTTATCTTTTTTTCCGTATCTCCATGCAGCCATCAATCCATACATACATTCCACACACAGACACAATAGTTTTAACTCAAGGAAAGTAAGTCAGTGTACTTTCTAAAATGGTCTGTTCTTTGACGTGCTGTCCTCCACAGCCATAACTTTGCTGCACGTAGGTTGATTTAAGAAGTGGCGTCACTAGCTAATCAGAAAATGTAATCAGTTTCACACTCTTCAAAAAGCTGACAAGGGCAACAATTGTTAACCTACAGGCAGTCACAGTCACAGACCAGACCATGCCGGATTATTTGTGATCTGTGTGTGGATCAGTCACCCATTAAATCTCCCCTGGCCCGTTGATGACAGCGTACACCACTCCAGTGAAACTTAAGACACATGCAAACACACTAAATCCCATTTCACAGCAGGTCACCCTGATGCACAGCTATCTTGTACACGTGATTTGTAGCTTATGAGAATAAGTATCAGGTCTGTTCAGCTCAGCTCAGACACTTCCATGATGTCAACAAGTCTACTCTTCCATTTTATAACTTGTTATGGATCATTGAAACTGAGATGCTGCATGAGTTAACGGATTTCCAATTAGAATATGAATTAGGTTTTGTTTCTTAACAATGAAGCAGTTTACATAAAAGCTTTCTTGGCCTTGAACTTCCTCTGGATGATTCACCACACAGTAAATACCCTGAGGGTTCGCAGTAGAAGCTTTTGGTGTTTCACAGAATATTAGTTCTGCATGTTTAGCATGGTCCCCCCATTAAAGGCACACTTCAGGCTCACTAGCTCTCGTTATTTTTGGATGCCTTGTCTCGTGAGCCTCAGGAATCCATTTGCAGACATAAAGAATGTGATATCCCATACTTTTTTTGGCTCTCCTTCATTCAAGTTTCCAGACCCCAGAGATAATCCTGACCTCGCTGCTGCTCCTACTCCATCACTAATTGATCATTGTGTCATGTGCAGTCTCTGTAGAGAGCTCTTTGAGTCACACACTAAGGGAGTAATGTAATTGTTACCATTTTTCTTGTAATGAATAAATAGGTGAATATTGAAATATTATTCCTGGTAATATGTAATGCCCAGGTAATGTCTTGTGGTGTGTCAGTGCAAAACATAATGACTGTATCTCTCATCAGGAAAAGTCCAAGGTCAGCTTCCTGATGGTGGATGGTGCAAGTACTGAGGACAAACCTCTGAAGATCCCCAAGGAAGTGTGGATTCTTGTCAACCATCTCTACACCAAGTCCTGTGATCAGGTAAGAAGGACACAATGACTAAAATACTAGCTAAAGGTAATAAAATACTCACTGCAACTTCTGATATTATTTAAGCATTTGTAACTTTTTAGTTGTTAAAAATAAAATCATAAAGATTACATCACTTTTAGTCAAAGTCAGTGTTGTAGTATCAGCAGTATGAGGTGAGATGTGTCTGAGCTGAAACTGGTGATGCTACAGCATCATTTCGTTTTTCGTTCTGGTGCTGTCCGGCGCTGTCTCCGCAACGGTTGGTGCTCATTAGGAGCAATGTTTTCCATGGAGCGCCAGGGATGCATTGTTTTGGTAAAAATATGGTTGTAGCTCATCATGTGCCTCACCAACACTGCAGAAATGCATTGTTTGCATCTTAAGATCAGACTGGATTTGAAGTATTGATCCGGGAAGTTTGAATCTTCCAATATCTTTCTAACTTTACTGAAGTGCTGCCGTTGCTGCTTTCCTTCATCTTGTCAGTTACTGGCAGACCAGATGTAGAAAAAGCTCATTACTGCCACCTACAGCTCACAAAGAGAAGCTTGGATAGCTTAAAGTCTGATAGGTTTCTTTCTGCCCTGTGCTCACAAGACATCTTTTCACTTTATAATGAGAAATATCAAGATCTCATCACACCCCTAGATAACACTGATATAGTATTTCCAAGTACAGTATATTGTATGTATTTGCAGTGTACCATTTATTAGACTAGGTCTAATAACTGCCTCATTTTCATGTAATGCCTTACAGACCAAGAAAAGCTCTAACATGATAAAACAAATCCTGGATCTTGTCTATTTTCATATCATAATATCCATTTTATATAGCGTCAATGTCCTGTGAAAGCAGCGTTGCTGTACTCCAAATCATTTCACGAGCTATTAACAGTTGATACAAACCTAAATGTACAGTTCAGGCACATTCTTGGAGTGATTAATGTGAGACTGAAGTCCAACTCATGTTTTCTTGCTCACTATGTTATGATGTATGGGCCACACTTCTCAGTTAAAAGCCCCTTAAAATCTGCCACTCAAAAGTTTCTTAAAATCATTCACCAGAAATTTGTGTAGCATTGGAGTACTTTTTGAGTGTTTTTAAATATTGTCTCCGTGTGTCTCCCAGGAGGATTTGTTCCAGACACCAGGTCTGCAGGAGGAGCTGCAGAGCATCATCGACTGTCTGGACACCAGCATCCCAGACTCCATTTGTATCCTGATTTAAGAGGCTGGACCTACAACACCCAGTCCTGTAATCATTTAATGCCAAATGGCCCGTTCAATATACAAAACACAAAGCAACATTAAGACATACTTGAAACTCAGTTAGCTCAGGGGTCCTATTGTAATTGTTATTAGTGTCATCAAGATGATAGTACTAGCCATCATAAAAATAATCATGTGATGTCATGAGGTCAGAAGGTTAATGTCGACCCTACCTCTCAGTGTATTTATAGCACTCTGCACTGGCTTGTTCTTCCCTAACGGTTCATGCAGCTGGGTGTAACCACTCTGTAGCTGAGGCTCTGTTGATCTTCTTGGAGGCCTTGCCAGAGCCAGTGGTGTGTTACGAACTCTACCAACGGTGCCTGGACTGCTCACATGACAGCCGCCTCTGCAAACAGGTGCAGCGACCACACTTAAAGGGATAGTTTGGATTTTTTCAAAGAGTGTCGATAGTAGGTGCATTATCTATAGGAGAACAGCAATGTGCTGCTGATTTGGTTGGCAGCAAAAGTTATTTAAGGAGGTGCTGTCTGCCGTTGCCTCAATCGGTTTATTTGTGTTAATGTAACGTGAATTCAACCAAAGTCAGAGGTAGATCAGCAACCCCTCTTCTCTGCAAGGAAAACTTGCTGTTTTGTCACCACATCACTGCTTGTTTCTCTATTCCACAGTTTGCTCACACAACCTCTCCCTTTTCCTCTTTTTTTATGAGCTTGGAAACTTGCAGCAAAACCAAGCTCTGCTTTTAATGTTGCCAAACAAGGAGAAATACTCTCCCTCATCCTAAAATGGTCCTCAACCTAAATTGAATACTTCCTTGTTTTAGCAGTGAAGTGGTACAGTTGCATCTGCTGTGTGTGTTTCACTGGTCAGTGACACTCATCCCTGCTAAACCCACTTTGAAGGTTCCTGTACTTCCTTGCCCTTTTTTGGGGGTAAAAAGTTTCTTGGACTTAATTTAGACCCTACTCCATACTATTGAATTGTGCTAAGTATTTTTTTTTTTAGTTACAGTGGTGGTTCTTGTTGTTTATAATACCCAATGACTAATCTTTGTCTACTTTTAATACTTTTGACAGTTGATCTCCCAGTTGCCCCGGGCTCACCGCAATGTGTTTCGCTACTTAATGGCCTTTCTGAAGGAGCTTCTCAGGCACTCACACAACAACAACCTGACGGCCAGCCTCATAGGTATGAAAAGCATTCTTTTTTTCCTTAATGGTCACTACTTTAGTTGTTCTTTGTAGCTCATTATTGTTTATTGGCGACATGCATATCAATCTTTATCAAGTGTAAATTGGTGTGTTTTCTGTGTTGCTCTCAATGAGTGAAACAACATTGATTCCTGTGAGTCACTGTGACAATGGGAACTACTGTTAAGCAATAGTAACGATATGCTGAGCTGAAACACTGTTTTTCACTGCTACTATTATTTCATATGAACACATTAAGATAAAATACTGCTCTTCCATGTGAAACATTCTGCTGCCAGTATTAATTGAAGCTACGACCTTCATTCTTCGATGGTACCCAATACTGGGTGCCTGAGTATTTCCACTGAAGCGTTTAGCCTCATGTCACAGTACCCATTTAAAGGTTTAAAGTCACTGTAGGTAATAGAGTAGTAGGGGAGAGCATTAATTATTCACTCTCTTCATTAGTGTCGGCTGTCTGTCAGTCATGGATTTCACTGTTCATCCAGTCATTCTGTTGAAAATCCCAACAAAACACAACAGGAGGTTACAGTGACATGGATGTTTTACTGGCGTATAGTCACACATCTTCACACTGCTGGTTATATAGAATGGTGCTTCTCAAATTATTTCAGACCAAGGACCAATAATTCACGGACCACCAAGCACTACTGGTCGCATATCACACCCCTCCCCCCGCATGCATACATTATGGGGATTGCCATTATAAAAGAAAATAAATAAAAATAAAAAAACTACTCATAACTGGGGGGTGCTCAATTTGCGAAACAGTGATGTAGAACATTTAAAATAGATTTCTTTTGTTTTACTGGTTAGAAGAATACAATATTTTTGTTTCTTGTTTCTTCTATTTTCTTTGACTCATTGTCCTTTTATTTTAGCTACGCTCTTTGCTAGCCTCCTCATCCGGCCGCCTCCCAACGTGATGGGCAGGCAGACGCCACACGAACGACAGAAAGCCATTGACTTCATCCTGGGTTTCCTCATGGCAGGAGACGAGGAGTAACGGAGGTCAATGGTAATTCTCGATGGCGGTGAGGTTTGGAGCTGATCCCCAACCTGGCTTGTTGTTGACAAAGGACCTGGAGCTGTAAGACACAGTAACATGACCATGTGGCGTAGTGTCATCTATCGGAGACCAGTGCAGCAGTTTTGCACCCTACCTTTTCACAAACTCCTTATTAGAGGAGCTGTTGACGTCCATTACAAGATAATGATTTTACAATGTCATATCTCCAGTGCATTCACAGAATGACCACTCGCTGGACTTGGAAGTACTTGTGGGGTTGGAACTGATGCATTTTCTGATGGCTCCTTATCCTCTTCTGACACTTGTTATTGTAGGTGGCCAAAAATGCCAAAATAATCTCTGAGCAGTGAGCGGTACAAATGTGAAAACACTATACATCCATAGATACTAAGATGCATTACACTAAAGAAAAGCAAATTCCTGAAGTTTTAGGAAGTAGACTGAATGAAAGTATAATCGTTAAATAATTTGAATGGGATAAGTAAAGAAATGTATCACTAAGAATGTTTAAGCTTTAGACAAGTCATGACAATCATCCATTTTAACTGAGGGGACGATATTATCACCATACCATACTTGTATTTTAACTGTTATTTATATTATTATGTTTGCATCTAAACTCTGGTTTCTACTACAGTTTGCTTTATTTTCAGCTCTTTATTGGTTTTAAAATAATAATTGTCTTTGTCATCATATTATGGAAAACACTGTGTTGTGAATGTTTCAGCTGTTTTTATGTAGCTCCATCTGCGAGCCTTACATCTTATTTTGCCAGTTCCTCTTGAGTTACAAAACAAGTCTGTTAACACACTAACTTCCTGGTTAACCGGAATTGAGTGAAGAGTCACCCTCTGTGGTTTCATGTCTTAAATAGTGTAAATAGTGATTATTTCCCTGTTTCATGGGGTGCTTGACTGTCAGTATGGTGATGCAAATGTGATGGTGTGTGTTTGTCATCAAGGTGGTACTGTTATTGTCCATGTTTGTCTTTTTCTCACTTCTGCCACATCTTAAAGATCGTTTCCTGTTGTTTTCATGGTAAATCTGGATGAGTAATGCTCTTGTTTTAAGTGATGCAGCACTTTCTGTGTGCAAGATGTAATGGCTCATTACTCTGCAGGATACAGCCTGTCTTTGTGCACCATTTGTGACACTGAGGATTTTTTTTTTTCTGTAGCGAGTGTTGCGAAATAAGTCATGCTTATTGAAATCAGGAACCTCTAAACTGTGTATTATGAACAGTTGTTTCCTTTACAGTTTTTACCAAGGGATGTCAACATTAGTTTTCCCACTCTGCAAAAATATTTCACATTTATTATATTAATTTGCCTTTGCTGAATATTTCCTGTAATGTCGTGAAGTCAGAAAAAAGCCCAGACTCTTCCTTCTCGGAAGAAGACTTAATGTGAGCAGATGATGTAATATGACATCACTGACAATCATGGCACTTCTAGAAAAGCCTGTCGGGCTGAAATTGCTCTATATGCTCTGTGTTGTTCTATTGCCATCAATACACTAAATCCTCCCGTTTGTCATAATCAAACCAAGCTTTTCCAAAGGCTGGTCTGGACCTGAATGAATATTTCCTAGCCATTTATGTAATCACTTTGTCTTTAGAAACACAAAATCAACATAATCAGTAACCTCTGATTTTAAGTGCTGTATCATGCCGCTGTTTATATCCATTGTGCTTTTAGTCTTCAGTTTTGTTACAATCTGTTCATAAAAATAAGGTACATTTGAGGAAACACTTTTCAGATTTTCGGTGCTTTTAATTTATTTAACAGAAATAAAACTGTGTATAAAGCTGGTTTGTTTTCCCATTCAAACATTCCTTTTTATTGACAGTTTTGTTATTCAGATAAACAAGAATTGTACAGTGGTTTTTGGGGTGCACTCTTCAGGTACATGTGGAATCGTTGACGGCTGATGTTCACAGTATATTTAGTCTACTCAGATGCTGGTGAGAGATCTTCCACCTCTGTGCTACATTCTCATTTCCTGCGAATATAAAACCCCACCTTAGACGTGCTGCCACTGTTTGCCTGTTGTGTTGTAGCCCAGTTTGTCCAGAGCTATGGCCATGCTCCGTGTGTCTTCTTACCGCAAGCTGTTTGAGGATGATAGCTGGAGTCGAAATGGAGGGTTGACTCTGCAGTGTGCAGGGCAGTACCGGGCCTCCGTCAGGTCAGTGTGGGTCTCAGGTTAGAGGGTAGATATTAAGAATGATGTTGCAATGTAGTCATATTGCTGTATGTTGTTTCCTTCCTAATATGGCACATTAATGTTAGTGAATGATGTATTTAACTTTATGGAAGTAGTTAACTATCCCTGAAGGTGACTCAAATGATCTCCCCTTAAAAATCCAGTCTATTTGGTACATTGTGTCTTCCTCTCAGGGATGCAGCCGTTGACAAGTGTGACTGTAACAAGTTAGACTTTGTAGCTGCCAAGATGCTCAACGAGGAGGGTCTGAAGCGGTTTGTCCAGGACCGCAACATCATTGCTGCCCTTAATGACCGCCTGGTCAGGCTTATTGAACTGGTGAGGACAAACTGCTCCCTGTCAGCACTTCATTTTCCCCTCTGCTGCATCATGCCTTTGTTCCTGCTAAATGAAGCAGTGAATCTGTACACTCTATGTACCTGTTTAATCTGTCTGTGTGCCCTTTAGGCCCGTTGTTTTGAGGAGGAGAATGAGTCTCTTGAATGTCAGATTGCTGAACTAGAGGGGAAGCTGAATAGTCGACAGGCTTTCTCCAGCATCACCACCTCTGTGGCCGAGCCGGGCTACTGTCTGGATGCAGTGGTGGAAAGACTGCGCAGGGAGAGGGTAGGCTTTTGCTGCTGGGTGTGTCTGCTGCGTGTTTCTGTGGGTGTGACATTCCTAAATTGGACTCCTCATCCCATCCATATTGCTTCACATATACAGTGACAGGCAGAACTGAGCTACAACCATGTCAAGTTCCATTACTGTTGTCACTGCGTCTCCCTGCAGGACATGATTCTGTGCGACACAGGGGAGCTGCAGAGAGAGCTTGAACGTCTGATTAAAGAGTACGAGAAGGCAGTGCAGCAGAGGCTCCTCCTCCAGCAGGATCGACAAGATGTGTCTGAGGTAATAGTTGTAAATACAATAGCACCTGTACCTAGAAGACCACTGATAAGTTGGTGGAAGGTGGGACTGTAACCAGGATTTAGAAACACTATATTAAGTACTGATCAATAACTAGGTTTGATGGCTTATTGTTCAATAAAAAACACCACTGACAGTATGGACAGAGAACTGGTTTATGATGTAAAGAGGCAAAACAGTTCATCCTTTATATGGTCTGGTATTGAATGGGTATATTTATGTTAGAAAGGTACTATTTATTATGAAAAATTGTCCCTAGTTCAACATGCAAAAGCATGTCCTACATTTCCAGTAATGTCACCAGTTGCACCTGAAGGATTACAATAACAATATAATTCATATTAAGAGGCTAGTCAGAGTGGTGACCGTTTTTTTGTGTACTGTTGCCATAGCAAAGAAATGTGACCGTTGTAAAGATAATTCAGTCTTTCTTATGAACTAATCTGCAGTTCAGTGTGTTCTACTTTAATTTTTTTTTTTCCTACGGCTGCACCTTTATATCAGACACTACATGCCACATCTGTCAAGCTCCACACTAATGATGTCAACTGGGTTATTACTCAATTGATGAATAAACTGAATGCTTTAATCTGCTTTTTTTGACTACAACCTGAACCATGTACATATAATATCTAGTATATACAATATAGTATCTCTAAATTGAAAAACAAGGTAAGAGAAATAAATAAAATAATAATATATAAATTAAATAATCAACAAAACAGGAATAAAATATATATATATATATATATATATATAATAAATTGAATCTTTATTTGTTGTATTAATAATAATACACATTCACACACCAGTGATGTCACTGGGGGCAAGGAGGGTTAAGTGTCTATAATAAATAAATCACAGTACATAAATGAATAAGATATATTCACACACCAGATTCCACTCATACTCCACTGGGTAATTCGCGGCCACTACTGTGTGTCCAGCACTAGATGGCAGTGTTGTCAAGCCTCTCTGCTCCCTGTCCTTTCAGCCTCCTGGTGAATCAGCTGAAACTGCACAGCTGCTCCTCTGTAGCGCAACCCAATGGGTGTTGATCACCAGCAGTCACACAGTCTGGGCTGGTGGCCCACTGCAACCTGAGCCACCAACTTTTCCATATACCCCCCTCCCTCACACATGCCAGAGCCTATCTCCTCCCAGCCAGGCCAGATGCGAGAAGGGCTTTAATTTCTCCCTTACAGATGTAATGCAGGCTGTAATACAGTGCTGTAATGTTCCTGCTGGCTTGCTTCTCTGGTTCTGAATTGGAAGCAGCTGCAGGGTGACAGGACTTTGTGGGAAATCGACAGGGAGGTAGAGGAAGAGCAGAGATGCGGAGGAGAGGAGTGAACACTGCACAGCTCAGCCCACAGCTAGCTGCAGCTCTCTCAGTATAACAGTACACTGACAGTGATTAAACAAGGCATGTTTGGTTTGTTGTAAAATATACTACTGGATATTTCATTGCGTCTCTCATGCCAGTTCTGCTCTGTTTTCAAGGCCAACAAATTTCCCCTCATTTTTGCATTTTGTTTCAGTAATATCTTGCATCACTAGGCCTAGCTGGCAGCAGTAAGACACATTTGTGCAAGTGAAATGAGTTTAACAACTTTCATCGGTATTGAAACAACTATTACAGGAAAGTGGACGAATGACAAGGCCAAGTGGTCAGACTGTTTCATAAGTAGTGCTGGGAACTAAAAGCAACAGCACAGAAAAGAAAATGCTCTTCATTCTTTTTTAGGCAGAACAAGGAGAGAAGTTGTACTAAAAGTCTTTATTTAGTCAGGCATGTTGGTTAAAACGCCTCCTGGTTTCAACATGACAGTGTCACTGTCAGGGCAGAAGTAGTAAAAACACTGGATTTGGAAATGAGGAAATTGTTGTTTTACATGACACATTTCTGTGATTCAGTGTTTTTATGAGGAAAAAAATGGAAAGGGTGATCACGTACTTCACGTAAAGCACCAAAAACGTTGTCATCAATCTGAAGGCAGTTGATGTGATGTTTAGCCACAACACACCCTCACAGTCTTGATGAAGCAGATTAGCTTAGTTTTTGACCATAATATTCATACCTGAACTTTAACTTGAATATTTGCATTGTCACTAAAAACTATTACAATTACTATTTGTTATATTTAGGAAATACTGCCCCCAGGCCGGCAGCCTAGTGACAAGCAAACTGAACTGAACTGAATCATTTGGAAGCTAAAGAGCCAGATAGTTCCTTCAGTAGGTGGTGGAAACCAAAGCAGAGCTAAAAGAAGAGTTAACACACAACTCCAAATTAATGCTAATGCTGAAAATAGCGAGCTGTTCCAGTGTTTTTTTGCCAGGTGAACTTTTATACAGTGATGTCAGAGCTTTATGGTTTCTTCTGCTGCACTTAACTGGTCAGAAACACAGTTAATGCTGCTTTAAAGTTGTGTAGCTTGTGATTCACATCAAGTTTCTCTCCAGCTGCCAGCAGCTATTTGAACACAGACTGCAGCAGCAGGCTACTTTTGTTTACTGCTGTCCATCAAGGACCCTGCCAACCTCCCAGCGAGGCTCCATGACTCCACCACCAAACTCCCTCTGCATGTGTCAAATGGAAATGCAGGCACCCACAGTAATTGCATCCAACACAAATTAATCTGGTTCTTTAAAAAGAGTAGATGAGGTGAGAATCCCTGCTGGTGGATGGATTGGTGGACAGGGCTTTTGTGTCTAGTTAGCCTCCTTCTGATCTTCTTCCTCCTCCCCCTTCCTCTGCATTGCGGTGTCTACTTGCTGAAACAGGTGGATGCGCTGATGGTTCTTTAAAACGGTTGTTCGGGGTAGAAACAAAGCCTTTTTTTTTCTACTTGTCTTCAACCTGTGGTGTAATTTACTGCATAAACTGCAGTCTTCCTCACAGACACCTTCAGAAATCAAGTGAATTTCTTTGCAGCCTTGTACTCTGTTAATTTCATTTTCTTTGCAGGAAGTCGATGCTGTGACGGCAGAGTGTTTGGCGCTGAGGGAGCAAGTGGCTATCTACGAGGAGCAGCTGGCCAACATGGAGGCCCAGCACACAACGGTGAGGGGGAGAAAGGATATATAGCTGCAGTGGGATGAAACAGGAATTGTTTATAGGCATGAAAATGACCCAGAAAGTAGCACTTAGGTCAGATGGGAATGCTGGAAAAATGCCCAGTCCTTTGGTGACAAACAGCTGTGATGACCCCAGTCACCTTCAAGAGCCAAAAACAGCTGTCAACAGAAACATATGGAGAGGATTAACACAAACTATATAATCTAGTTTAACATGCAACAAGTCCAAATTAGGCCCTTGTTTGATCTGATGTGCTCATTTGAGTACTTATTTACTTTGTGAGCATTAAATGAGAAAATCAACACCACTCCTCTCATTTGTTTAATCAGTTTAAAAAGTGAAGAATAAAAATGGAAATGTGCAGTTTTACAGGGTTTGTTTGCAGGGCCATGTCTTGGCTGATTGCAGGGAGTTGGCACATAAACCACCATAAACAACAATTTGTCCTGTGCTTTTGCTTTTGTACAGATTGAATAACTGAGATACAAAATGTTGAGCAGCAGGCTCTGGAGGTGCTGTGCTTTACCTTTCAACAGAACCAGACTAGCTGTTACCCTGTTTCTTGTCACTGTGCTAAGCTAAGCTAACCATCTGCTGGCTGCAGCCTGACTGCGTCATCACACAGAATGTGGAGCAAATTTTAGAAAACTGACTTAAAAATGTGTTTAAAAACTTCAGCAACAAATTCCATGTGTCCACAAATGGAGAGGAAGGAGAAATAATAATTAGTCAACTTAGCACCAATGATACAAGGTGGAAAATCTTGTCTTTGTCTGAACACTGATATTTAAAGGACGGATAGGAGAGTGACCTCTCCTCGTTCGAGTCTTGGGAAGAAAGCGAATAGGCAACTATCCCAAAATGTCAAACTCTGAAATAGGAAGGCGTTTGCAAGCATATTCAATGCACATCATTACCTATATCAAATCCACACACACTGTACTCTCCACCCTCTTCAGTGTTCTCCACCTCACCAGGAGATGACAGACACACCCCAGTATCAGATCTTGAGGCAGTGAAGCTCCATCACACTGTGTTTTTCTCTGCAAGGCCGGACTACCCGGCGTTTAACACACTCCCTCAGGGACACGCTCGATAACTCACAGTCCGGGAAATGTAGCTGAATACCAAATGAAAACAGAAGTTCCCTTTGTTTTATCAACTGATGTTGATATCAGCACTTCCAGATACTCCATATTCCCCTGACAAATTAGCAGCCATGTTGCTTTCTAGATGAGGGGAAAAGAGGAACATGTTAAGACTGCCACTGCAGCTCTGTAACAGTTAATTTTTCTCTCCAACAGATGATGTGTTTATACTTCAGAGACTACATATAGGAAGCTGCAGATAAGTTCAGTGTCTAAAACTCATCAAATTAACTCCACCTCGAAAACTACAACAGTAAAATGTTACTTTTACTGTATAAGTGCATAACAAGTACTTCTAGTTTTGACACTTTATAGGTAAATTTTGCAGGAGATGCTGACTTATTTTAACTAGCATTCAAAATATTATTGTAGGCCGTGGAGGGTCTGCTGGAGCCAGCTGAAGGGAGTGCAGGAGCGGCGGCAGCGTTTGGCAGCCCTGACATCACTCGGGCCCTGGATGTAAAGGAGTACTACTGCCAGCTGGCTGAGGGACTCCAGGTACAATACACTGTAACATGAAACACATAAACATGTCAGGAAGTGTAAGCTTCTTTGTGTCAGATGCTTTACAGTAGCATCTATGAGCAACTGTTGAATGCTAACGAGGCAGTTCCTGGCTTCTCAATAACTCACTTACCTGCACATAAATGGTCACATCTCATACCTATCAATACAAACTCACTGACTCAAGTACACTTTTAAGATATTTGTACTTAACTTGAATGCCTCCATGTCATCATACTCCACTACTTTGGAGTGATGTATGGTATGTGACAGCTGTATGACTGCTTTTCAAGTTACGATGGGACTGACTTTAACAATGTATTTTACAAGATTATCATGTTTCATCAACATTTCTAGTGTTTTTTTTTCAGATACAGTGAGCGGAAAACTCTAAATATGCATTTAAACTGGTGCGAGGAAACTCATTCTATGACTTGTGAGTTGCACCAAAGAGTGAAAACCCTCCAAACCTTTCATATGGCACCACAGTCATTAAAATAGAACAAGATTTCATGAAAAATCAAAGACTTGAGAAAAGTTAAAAAAAAAATAGCTATACATTTTTTGTCCTCTCTCATTAATCATCTCATGACCCCTCAGATTAATCTTGTGACCCTTTGGAGGTTGCCGACCCCTATACTTTTACTACTACTACTACTTTTTTTAAGTTTAACTTGTACTTCAGTTGAAGTATCTGAGTATTTCTTCCACTGCTGACAACCCTCTTCATCCTCCTGCTGACCACTGATCACCTCCTCTCTCTCCCTCTGAGTCCAGCCAGGTCCAGCTGTAAATCTCAGCTTTCACAAATCACACTGCGATACCCCCACTTGTTTTTCTTTTCCTCTTAACACAACACCGGGGAAGAACTTGAGAGTCCGAGGTGCAGGACTGCACCCCAACACAATGCCTTTGACTACCTGTGTGTGTCTGTGTGTGTGTTACAAGTGGAGACGTGCTGCATTGGGGTCAGACTACAGCTCCGGTGGGTCTGACCCCCTCTGGGCGAGGATGTCTGCCCGGTTCAGAGGTCAGGGCTGTAATCAGACTGTTGGCCGCCTTCCCATGGTCCTCAGCAGTACTGGAGGGGATGCTGGTGTGTGTGTGTGTGTGTTTGTCCTTCATTTAGAGGCATGGCTGAGGTATATCTAGCATATTTATATATTTATATGTCTGTCTAGATGCGTTGTTTCTTATTCCCCTAAACCCCGTCTATTCTCTCCTTCCCACTCGGCCTCTTCCCTCGCCAGCTGGACACCGTCTTGTCTGTGTCTGGCCTCGATTACGAGACGCAATTGTCTCGATGCTAAAAATGATTGCTATTGGATTTGAACAGTAATGGTGATTGCTGGCTGACTCCCACACACCTGTGCACCCTCATGTTGCTCGTTTCTGCTGCATTTGTTCCATCTAATCAAGAATGCAGTGGACAGGAGGAGAGGTTTAACCATCAGCTGGTACGAGAGGCTCTGATTGCTCCCTGCTCCTCCGTCAGAGGGCAGAAAGCACTATCCTCCACGGTCCTGTGCCTTTGCAGACTCAAACTGAAAGGTCAGAGCTTTTTCAACTACACTTTTTTCCTTTTCTTCTGTCTTTGCAGTACGAGTGCGGTGCGGCCTCCTCCGCTGTGGTTCGCCGTGCTGATGGAAAACAACTGGAAGTGGGAAGAGCTGGAGATTTGTCAAAGATAAAGATGCTGGTGAGTGGACTCACTGCTGCTTGATCACTTTTTTCATCACTTTTCAAAGGCTCTGTTTACCTAAATCACACAAAAGGGCAGATTTAGGTTTTGGCCTTACTTGCCAAAACTTTGAAATAACTGTCTCTGATTTATGTCACACACACCTCCACAGACCTCTATGTTAAATGTTAATTATGACAGACAGTTGGATAAGAAGATCGCTACCACTAAAGCTAAGTACAAAGCTATAGCAAGCAGCTAGTTAGCTTAGCACAAAGACAGGAAACAGCTATTCTGGCTCAATCCAGACGTAAAAAAACAGCTTACAAACACATCTTAAATAACACATGATACAGTGTTATCTGTTCTGTACGTTACAGGGAGTGGAAAACTGCAAATTGTAGTTTTTTGAAAGGGTTATCTGCCTGATATTTTCTTTTTCTTTTCATGTAATTTCTGATGTTTTGGCCGTGCCATTAGATCGTTTGCTGTTTTTATTCTATACTATGTAAACTGGCTTCTACTGGTAGCTTCATATCTTCCCCTTTGGCTTTTCGGAAGAATGTGAAAAAGGTTAAAAGATAACTACTGCTTTAAGAAATATTCCACATGAAATTGTTGTAGTGAAAACATCTGCAAATGAAACCAAAACTCGTTAATTGTTACCAAACATCTGTTTCTTTGGGGATGAACTGACCCTTTAAGTCTCACATTTACACATCATTTAAATCTTTAAGTTAGTGCCCACTGATTTAGATCTTTCCATAACACATTTCCCACCTCTTAACTGACAAAGAAAAGAGGAGCCTTACAACCCACAACCAGCTCTGCGTCGGCCATCAGCTCCTAAATCAAACATAATGGTTAAAATGAATGGTTTCCCACAGCGGGCGAAGGGAGTGGAGAGCAGCTGAGTGACAGCAGAGCTACAGTGTGGGAGATCCTGCTGACCAGAGTGTTTACTCTGCGGACACTTTCAGCGGGAGATGTGAAGGGCTCGGCTTCAGCTCAGACAGGATTTATCGCCTTTCATATCCTCAGTCATTAAGTACAGTCGTTCAGAGCGCCTGCAGCATCGTAAACGTCTTAACATGCACACACTGACGGAGAGGAAATAAACTTTCATCGGATATTTCTCATCCAACTAGCAGAAAAAAATGAAAGCAAGGGGGCTTTGAATGAAAAGCAAAGTGAGATGTCAACAAATAGACGACACAGGAAATTCTGACTCAAGCAAAATCACCAGGTGACTCCAGAAACTACCTCCTCGTCCTTCACATTGGCCTCCTTAACATCCATCAGTGGTCAGACCACAGCTGACACCTAACCACATCTGTAACCAACACGGTGGTTTGGTTCTCATTACCGTGGCTTTAGCTCTACATCCAGCTCTTTAAATAAACAGCGAGCCTCTGTAACCACAGTAGAGCTCTCCCAGCATCATCTACTTTCCTCTAATATGCCGCACACAATCCCCAGCTCTGCTCAATCCAGCCTGACGGATGAACAGCACGGCTTGATCTGCTCTGTTTCCTCTCTCGTCTGTGATGGATGCCTCGGGTCTGGTTTCTCACTGAGACACAACATGGCCAAACAAACAGATTGCAGTGAAATCAGCCCTGACGCAGAAATGTATATAATAGAGCAGGCACTGATGGGGTCGTACTCCACTACTCGCATAAGCACATGGCCCAGAGCGCACTCATCACGGCAGGGAAGCGGAGGAGTGTGGCGGTCAGTGACTCGAGCAGGGTTGAGAGTCGTCATCAGCCTGTGAGTTGTAACTCAGGTCTTCCTCTGCTCACATGATCTCGCTGAAAGATGAGCACGACTGCCTGGATCCCCATCTGGCTGTGACGGCTAATTGTTGAACTTCTGTGATTGGTGTAATTACTCATGGCACGACACCACAGCTTCAGACGGGGGGGGGGGGCAGGGATGCTCCAGCTTTAGTCTGTGGTAGAAATAAAGGAACCTTTTTTTTAGACCTAAATTTTAAACTATTTTATTTCAAAAATACCCAAAAAACTGTAATACGATTCCTCTTTGTGACCAACCCACAGATAAGCATTTACTTTCTTTTAGCTCATTGTTTTGGTTTTACAAACAAAAATGCTCTTATGATCCCTGTTTCTATAGAAACATGACAATTCTATCATGTTGATGCTAAGCAGGTATGTTTAGTGTGTCTTGGTTTAGTCTTAAACTAAGGTATGTGGTCATAAACAAAGTATTTGACAAATTGTTTTCACCTGATGATGGCACTTGATGAAAGTAGATCACCAAAGTTATTTTAAGTTATCCTTATAATTATTTCATGGAGGCCCATCCAATAGTTGTAACAATGTGGAGGCACTGGACAAATTATCACAGAGTCAGCAGGATTCACAAAAATCCCATGGTAAGCTATTGAATATTTGATAAACTTAAGTCTGGACATTGCCACACTGCCAGAGAAACAAAGTTGACGACAAACTGGTGAAGAAAGTCAAACAGCAGCTCAAACACTACATATATTTCTCAGTAGAGAAAGCAGAGCTGAAAGATAGTGGCCAGAACTTTCTGTCTGGGTATATTTGAATGAATGAATAATCATGGTGCTGTATATCATCTGTATTTCTGTAGATTTCAGAGCTTCAGAAGGAGCTCGCTGAGCTTGAGAAATGTAACGAGGAGCTGGAGGATGAGGTCGAGATGAAGACGGCTGCGTACATGGAGGAAATTGCAGAGTTGAAGGTCTGAGAATGGACTGATTAATCGTTAATCATATGCTTTAAAGGACCAGTGGTTTGGGCTCATTCTGTCATTTGATCCCACCATGCTGTGTGTGTGCATGCATGCATGTTTTTCAGCGTACTATAGATGAAATGCGGCACCAGGAGGCCGACTTCCAAGTGCAAATGAAGGAGCAGTGTGAGGACTACAAGGAGCTGCTGAGTGAGAAAATGGCCAGAGACATGGAGATTGCTGCTTACAGGTCAGAAAAAGTTAAAATATGCTGAAACTGACAGTCAAATATGTTTTATAGGAGCCCAGTTAGCCGCTAGTGTAGCAATCACCAATCGTAATATGCCCAACTAATCTATTCAGTATTTATTTCAACAACCACTCTTGCAATATTGTTCTACTTAAACATTATATGTATGTTCATTGTTGACTTTACATAATTATATTAATATATGCATCTATATGTGTATATATAGATGCATATATGCAGCGCTTGTTCATTTTATTATTTTAAATGGTCATGTCCAGCACTGTACAGCTATACCAGAGAAGAAAAGGAGACTTTAGGACAGTGAGGTCGAACTGTTAGTGAGATAGACAGCCAGGTCTGCTGGAGGTGTTCATGCCAACAACAACACTGCACCAGGTGGTTTCACTGATTAGTCTGTCTTCTCCTGTTAAAGGTGTCATAAAGTCAACTGCTGTAGTTTCTGATTGCAATTAAAATCTAAAGCATGTGAGCCCTCCCTGACGTGTATTGTAGATTCCCGTCTCTGCGGTAGGGGGTCAAATAAAAACAGACGTATCCTGCGGTGCCACGCATTATTTAAACCTGTCTAGGAGAATGAAGTGTTTGGGCCCAGGCTCATAATATCTCTGGGCTGATGTCATTAGTTTTAAATCAACTCAGTGCTCAAATGCTGCGCAAATCACATGAAAAAACACAAGGAAATGACGAGTCCATTGTCACTGGTTCTCCCCAACATCAACACGTTTCTGTGTAAGCACTAAGCACTGACTAACGCAAGATCCTGTGTACATATCCAGTGTTGTTAAAGCATCTTGACAGCACAATGACAGCTGGACATCCACATTGTCCATTATAAGATATTCTTGCCAACAAAGGGCTGACATCACAGGCCTACTGGGGTCACAGGAAACAGCTCCTGAATGTGATGCACTTTCCTGTGTGTAATCTCAAAGACGTTTCAGTCCACATACCAGTCCACGCCTGGTATGTGGACTTACGTACTTTAACCACCTCGTCCTGCTGCCACAGACTTCCTCTTGGTCCCTCGAACTGCAGGTCCAACTGCATCTGACCTTCGGGGGGTCCTGTGACAGACCTAGGCTCAGACCTGAGCTCAGACCCTCACGATGCCTCATTAGAATGGGTAAAGGGGACCTCACAGGGCAGCGCTGTGTGCTGGTCCTCTGCCAGCTCTTCCCCACTCCAGCCTGTTAATGTCAGCCGTCACCTTACACACACATTTCCAGATTCGCCACAGTTTTAATTCACGTTCGTTACCCGACTGACTGTCCCAAAGACATTCAAGGTGCAGGAAGGGAACAAAGTCAATGCCAACTCCCATTTACCGGATGTTTTGTCATCTGTGATTAAAAAAAAATGAATAAGAAATGAAAATGGTGGCTGTTTTTTTCTCTCCATGTCGTGACAAACGGTCTGCACAACAAACCCTAATAACCCCAGGCTGCCATTACCGGGTGGCTTATCGTCTGTGAATGCATCTCAGAGCAGTTTAGGCAGAGGCTCGCTGCTTTTGCTCACTGCTAATGTGAACCATATTACTCTGTGATTCACTGTGGTCTGCTCACACCTCTGCGTGACTCAGCAACAAGTAGCTCAGCCAGGGACAAAATCCTCTTTAGTGAAGTGCAGTGGATGATATACTGTACTGCAGGTCCTGTCGTAAAGCTGCTATAATCAATATGTTTATGTTAACAGTGAGTGAAATGACTACCTTCAGCACAGCTGAGCTTCATAGCATCTTTCAGTTCATTGTTTTGGTTTTCTGGCTCACAACTTTACAGCTTTGATTCACTCTCACTTCTCTCATCACTAGCGTTTCCAGATGTAGGAGGCAGCTGTTTTCAGTGAATTAGCCTTAAAAACCCACTGTGTTTTTACATGCCCAGCATCAAACAGCAGACAGACAGTTTGTGAACATAATGGAGCATTTAGCGAAGAGCCACATATTTCCCTCAAGAGTTGATGGAGACCAAAAAGAAGAGTTTAAAAAGGATTAAATATTGGACACAAATGTGACCTCAAATGAATGATAATGTTGCTTTGTGTCTGCTGGATCTTTAAAAAGAAAAAAATCTGCTTGTTTAAGGAGTTTTAGTTTTTCACATAAAACATTTACTTATTCTGCATCATAAAGAATGTATATCTGATAATGTGAGTCTAGGTTTTCATCAGCTGCACTGACCAAACAATCTCATTGCAAGTTCAAAAATACAAAAATATTTGTCACTGGTTGAACAATAAAATATTTTTATTATTATTCTATGTGATGAAAACTGTGATCATTTTTACAGCCCAAACTTGATAAAATTTATGAACAATTTGAGACAATCTGCAGGTGCATTGATAATACTAGTAAGTCTTAAAGATGTGCAATGTTAAGACTGAACTTTGAAGCTCAGTAAGCTGCTCTGCTCTTCCTACCTGTGAGTACTTCACTGTGGTCACCAGTACTTTGTTTGTTTGTGTATTTCTCTGGTTCAGGAGTCTGGTGGAGGAAGAGGAGGAGAGACTGTGCAACCTGTGACTTGAGATCACAAACTCGGCCCGGCAGACTGGATGCTCCCTCTCACATGAATTAGAAAATAAAGAAGCATGAAAAACAAGCCAAAACTAGCGCTAGGATGAAGCTTAAGGTACCGATGTAGCAATTTAAGCACAACTTATCATGACAGATTAATGCCGTCTGGAGGCCTAAGCTGGGTCATTGATAACAGGTCGCTGGCAGATGACCCAGAGACTCCAAGAAAGATGGAGCTGTCTGAAAAGAGGTGGGAGGATGGGGGCTGTGGGATGAGTGTGTGTCCATTCAGTGTCTGGCAGGGATATTTCCTTAAGTGGGTTTTATCTTCACCAACTCACTGATATGATTCATAAATGTTTTGTCCCCTCTTTGTTGAACGAGTTGTGCGGCTCTGTGAGGTCATTTCCCCTCGTCCATCACTCAAACTTTGTCTGATAACCAGCTCTTAACCTTTGACCCCTTCACTGTTAACAAACATATTGACAGCAGACCTTTTGGTAAATAAAAGAGTTGCACCTTCCCTTTGCTTTTACAGTGCTGTTTTGCTTGTAGGTGTAAGTGACAGTCCAGTGTGCAAGGCGCTGTTTGCTTTTCAAATGGTTCAAATGAAGTTGTTTTTTTCTCTGCAGCTCTTACAAAATGAGCACCTGGATGTTTCTACACGGAAGGCCTTTGTGATTCATTATTCCTCCTTTGAAAAGCAATGTCCTAATCTGCTGTTGTTTCAGAAATAAGCACTTGGTAATACATTCCTCTGTAATCTTTTCCTTATTCTCTATCATTTTTGGTTCTTTCTTCTGAACAAGTGTCAGACTGTGCTTTAGATTTAAATTGGATAAAACTAGTTGCTTGAGAGATCACCTCATACTGTGTGAAAATCTGTTTCATGAGAGCTGCTTGTGAATCTTTGGTCTTAAGACGCTCCCCGCACTATAAAAGTACAGAGTGATTTATGTTCAGTGATCCTTCTTTCATTCATCTTCATGTTCAACGTGAGATTTGAACATTCCCAGCTATTAACTATCTCAAAGGCTTGTTAGCTCTGCCATAAAGATGAAAAATGCTGCTAATAACGGATCAGATAAGATTAGCCACACTCTGTGAACTTGTGGTGATGAGGAGTTCGGCTCTGCAATATTTGAGTTCAGTGTCTGGGATAAGGGCTGGGCGACTTGTTTAATTGTGCTGATGTGAAACATGGCCGACTCAGGAGGGAAGCTGCTGTGTCTGTTTTCTCCAGGCCGCAGAACTCAATCAAGACCTCAGAGGAGATGAGGTTGAAGACCATATTTTCCCTCAGTGCTCCTTTTAGCCAACGAACCATCGAGTGTTTGTGATCTCATGAGACTGCGCCGTCTCTGCCTTGACATAAATATGAAAATTGTCTTCCTCTCAGAGTTGTTTTCCTATTTTTATATTCTCTTCACTGCCTCTTGGGCAGGAAAAATCAAGGAAATACACTGGACCAGAATAGTAAAATTTCAACTTCATTGTTTATCCTGCTCTTATAGATGCCACCATACAGTAATAGTGGTCTTTGCACACATGCATTCAGACAGCTGTACAAGAGAATAATTATTAGTCCAAGTTGCATAAATCGACACAAAACGCTGCACGAAACACAAACCAGTCCTATCGTAGCCCAGCGATCAAAAGCACCTGAAGGGGTGCAGGAGGAGGCTCCTCCAGGTGTATTTCCATGGTCAACAAAGCAAAGCATGCTAACATGTTCTGTAGGGCTAGCATTTAGCACAAAATACAGGTTGCTGCCATCAGTTTTCTTTTTCAGCAGAAAAGGCAGTAGATCATCAAAGTCGTCAGGATTCATCCTCTGGGTACCATGAATATCTGAATGTTGGTTCAGAAACTACACGATATTTGAAAAAATTTAGAAGACAATTCATAATGATAATAAGTAACACTAAGTAGAAAACAAACCCTAAATAACATTTCTTTCATCTTATGAGACAAATCAGCAAACCTGTGTTGTTTCTACAAAAGCAAAATCACATTAAATGACTCACGTTTGGATTTAAAGATGTGTTAATTCCAGCGGCTAACACAATTTAGTATTTCAAAGACTTGATATTTGTGAGTGTGGTGACCTCTGTGCTCCTCAGTATTCCTTTGCCCTCATCTCACGTCCTTGACAACTGAAAAAAATGCGCATTAACCCCTCAAAGCTGGCTGGTGACACTGATCGGCCCGGGGCAGGACCGTGGCACCTCTGCTCCTTCAAGTCGGACAATTTGATTTGAAGGCGGAGATTTTCAAAGCTGAGTCATGCATCAGTGGTCAGCCAGTGGCTTGGCCTTTTCATCCCCCCCTTTTTTTTTGCCTTGATGGTGTCTGTGGATGGATGGAGGGGGAGGGGGGAGAAGGGTTGAGAAAACAGCCAAACCTGCCTAACACCAACAAACAAAGAAGTCACTGCTGGGAATAAAGCAGAGTTTGGTTCCTCTGGGTAACGTTTTCTCTGAGACTGAATGTTTCATGATGGTTTGCTCGTGCTGAAAGAAACCATTTCACACAGCACATGCTGTGGACATAACATCCCATTAACTTCACATGGTGCAGCAATGTCTTTACATTAAGAGTGGCAGGCAAGGACAGGCTGATAAATTATGACTTCTGAGCTGGTTGCGTCATTCCACATATCTTCAATCTGCAGAACGGGAATCTGATTAAGGCCCGAGGTAATGGTGTTCGAGGTCAGCCTGTATGACTCCGCTCAGCTGTCACCTACACATAGGTATCCCCAAAATACTGTTCCCCCCTTCAGGTTCAGCCAGAGACAAATAAACACTGTCCTCAGTGAGGACAAAAGTCATTTTTTAAAGTCTCCTCATGGCAGCTTGGACGTAATGAACCAAGCTGGTGTTTAGAAAGTAAATAAATAAGAGAGGACGGGGTTGAATCAAGGGAGAAAATAAGAACAGTAAAAATATACAAAGGAGGCAGAGCTATTGAAAAAGTATTTCCTTAACGAGAGGGGAACAAATAATAAATTATGGGGCCCCTCTCCCTTGAGGCAGGACTGGCATGCCTGAGGGTAAAAGGAAGTGGGCATCCCTGTCTTTTTATAGGGGTGTTTTTCCACAGTGGGAGCTTCACTCCTTTCAGGAATGTTTTCACACACACACACACACCTCTTCACGCACAGTTTATACGCCATGCAGTGCAGAATAAAGATGGTGGTAGTGTGACTGCATAAACCCCGTGTCCCCCATCATGTCATTGCTGTAGTTTCTGTCCTCCTCATATCAGCAGTCCCACTTGGCCTGTATAACTGAAAGCCTGCTGACAGCCATGACCCCACTTTTACCCCACACTCCCCCTCGTGCCTGTCCCAGAGCAGGTGGCAAACACCCGCAACACGACTCTCCATCTTGATCCGACATCTAATATGAAATCTTGATACCTTTTTTTCTTGGCAGACACTTCAGTACCTTGTCTCGTGATGGGGAGATAAAGCAAAGCAGCTTTTTTTTTAAATTTCCCCAAACTCCACACACACACACACACACACACACACACACACACACACAGTGGGTTAGTCACAGCCAAAGTTGATAAAAGTTCCCCTTTTGTCCCAAAGTGTTCAATTAATCAACTTCACAGGGTGCGCTGGATGGAAGCGGATAAAAGTCTGGGCTTTGGGGAACACCAGAGAAAACAGCCAGCCGGGATTTGTATTCTGCTGCAGCAGCTTTTCATACCCATTAAAGGATGTTAGCATCTTTTTAAGCGTAGTGACTTTATTGTCAGTTTAGAGCTTACACCGTCTCAACCATTTGCTGTATTGGATTCTTGGCAGACGGCCCGCGTGGATCTTGGCCACCCTTGAATGTAGTTCTCATGTTAAGCTTCACTTGTCAGTAAATGGGCTGCTCCCTGCACTTACCCTACACACAGGAACTTATGTCTTAGGAGTAATGGTTTCTTATCAGTCAGGAAAAAAAAATCATATCGCATAGCTGCTGCAGTGAGAGATCCTCCCACCTACTGCAGCACTTACCTGATTATTTTTCTGGGATTTCTGTGTAGATAGATGGCATACATGTCATGTACTGCAAGAGCATATAAAAACACTATTAGATGAATTTGATTGAACTATATGGTGGACAGATGATCTTTCTCAAAGAGTTTAAATGTAGGATGCATTTAGATAGCAGTCAGTGTAGACAGTGCCAAACAAATGACGCACTTTTGCCTCAAACGTTGCCTTGTCATTCACACGCCTTTCCATGTGACCGGGCAGAAGTGACACCTTTTACATTACACATAGTCATTTGATCCATTATGACTGAAAAAAGATTTGATTAGTGCTGATTTAAATCAATAACAAGGTCATGTTTTTCTTGTGAGGCAATGAAAACATTTATTCCCGTTACCACCCATTGACTTATTTGAGCCCGTAACCAATTCCTCTTCCTGTGCCTCTGAGGACTCGGAGCCAGAGCACCAGTAGTCCAAACCATCATAATTTGTGCTGGGAGTAAGAAATCACATGTGCCATAGTTTATGCCGGCAGTCGTAGCCCGGAGCAATGGCTGGTTTAGGATTTGGAACAAACTACTAGTCATTTTCATTGTGCTCCAGTCATTCATCTTTTTCCCAGACACCCAGACATCTCAGGCCTGCTTCCTCTCAAACTGACGTGACCGGCAGGTAAGCAGCATTTTCCACTCTTGGATCACATGTTGGCTATTTAAATTATATCTTAACATACATTAAAATGCAATTTCCCTGTACGTTGACATGGTTTCCACATGTTGAACTTGAATTTGTGTCTTATTTGGCTGAAACCTTTCCATGTCATGTGAAGGACAACAACCTATGGACCAAACTGAGATTACCTGGTGGTGTTTAAGTCCGTTCTCCAACAATTAAATCTGGCAATTGTCTACTGAATTATTTCCACAATAGGTAGGACAACTGAAATGCCTCTAATCTTTGTTTTGCTCATACTGTGAAGTAGACTCTTTGTTCAGCTTGTCTCCTGAAGCTTTTCTTCATAAGTGAACATTAAATGGATGGTTGAGTGTTCAGCCACCAGTGCGCCTCAGCAGACCTGCTACAGGGCTGTGTTGCCCCTGTGCCGTTTCACCTCAGAGGCTCACCAGAGGACCTGTCAAGCCTGCGATGTTTTACAGCTCAGTTTGCAGACAAAACACCTCACAACCAAATCCCCTCAACAACATCTGCTGCCAATTTAGCCGAGGCATTCCTGCAGTCTGTGCTGTTTAATATTCACAGGGGTTAGGATCTGCCGGGACAGGGGTGGATGGGGACGATGGGGAGGGGGGTGGGGGCAGCTCTTACAGGCCTTTGGTCCGCGGTCCAGACACGGTGAAAAATGAGGGGTTAACAAAGAGTGAGCTGGAGCAGGGCTGGGTTAACTGGGCTAATTTGCAGGGATAATAGTGGTGCTCATGGAAGGCCTTTAGGGAGCAGCGGTGTGGAACACAGACCTGATGGTGCAACCACACAGGAAGTTTACAACACAGCCAAAAATGTATTTAATCATCAAACTAGCAGCGAGGAGCTGGCAGCGCAGCCAGAGCCAGCAGCCATCCTGAAGATGAAGACAAATGTTTGGACAAGGGGCCAGACTGAGCACCAGATCCACACCTCCAAGATTTCACAGCACTGCTGCAACCACTGATTCTACTGGCCAACTGTAAGCACAACATGTTAAAGGTGCATATTTTCTTCTACTTCTGCCAGTAGCCTTCAGCGAGATATTAACATTATGGAGCACAGTGTGTGTCTTTAATTATCCTCATGTAAATGGCTAAAAATATGAACTATAAACTTGGATGCATTGCAACTTTTATAGGAAATTACTTGTGAAAGGTGGAAGTAAAAATAGCCTGTTATTAGCACTAATCAAAGTATGCTGCATACAAAACGGCACATGTGTGCGGCATGACTGAGTTCAGAGAGAATAATAACCCAGTTAATTGATAATTAGACTCATGGCCTCCTTAAATATGACCACACAGCATCCTTGTGAATTTTTATGGATGTATCCCAGGCACTGCTAACTCTAGAAACAAAGGAAATTCAAACCAGCTTCCTGCTTTTAGTCCAAGTTTATGTGTTTATTTCTGTGAGAGCATATATCTTGGTGTATATTATTATATTATGCTTTTAGGATACAAAATACCTTGCAGAGACAGAAATGTTAACATGCAAGCAATAATACACAATACTCAAAATACTGAAGAGCAGTGTTTGTTTCAGTCGGATGTAGTTCTCATTTGTGGGAATATTTACTTTTCATCGTGCTCAGAAGCTATCAATAACGCCCTCGTTGTTTTGGGGTGAAATGGCATTTTATGTGAAAATAAATTCTGCCTTTTTTTCACAGATCAAATCGTCGTTCCCTGAAGAGAGGATGGTATTTCAGCAGTTGGCTGTCTAATGGCTTTGTGAAAGGGTGATGGGGATCATGCGACACCTCTGCTCCTCCTCACTAAAGGACACCCCTCGCCATGGCAACTGCATAAACATCTGTCTCCCCATTCAAGGGAAGGTCTTGAGGGAATATACAAGGCTGCAATTTATTATATATAAGAAGCGACTCTGCCTCTGTGTGTGTGGCTACAGTGCTGCTTAGTGGACCGAGAGAGCTACATGTGAAGATGAGGACATCAGATTTCATATTTGCACAAAGTGTCGTATGTGTTGCACAACATGTGTGATGACAGGAGGTTGGCACTGTGGGAAACATGCTTATTCACTGTCTTGTCGAGAATTAGACGTCAAGATCGAAACCACTGTCATGTCTGCATTTTGAACACAGTTAATGAGCAGCTGGTTAGCATAAAACATGGGAATAGCCCAACAGCTAAAGGAGCAACTTAATTTCTGTTTTTCTTTGTCTAAGTCTTTGCAAGAATAGGTCTAAATGTTGAACTCTTCCTTTAATCCCATTCATTGCAAACAACACTTTAAGGCACCCAGTGTCAAGGATTTATACGTTAATCAGTGGTCTCTAAATTAATTTATTTGTAGTTAATACAGTTCAGTGTTTATTACTTTTACTAATAACTTACTGACATCTGTAGTCACAGGTCTGGTATAAAATGGGAACTACATGAGCCTTTATCAATGAGTTATTTTTTGCTTGACAGCTTGAGATATTTTTCACAACCTGGTCACAAAAACTGTCTGTTATTGTTCATGACTGATCAAATGTCATGATGATCATGAAGAAAATATACATGTTTACTTGAAACTGGTTAGTTTACATGGTATTAATTGCCTGTATGTTGTCATATTTCCATTCAGTGACCTGGAATTAAAACCGTACAGACATTTCTCATTTCCAGCTTCATGTAACATTCAGCATCCTTTCTGTTTCCCTCAGCTTATGGTTGGGTCAAAACACATTTCAGGGATCTGTTGATACATGACATCCAAGATCCATCCACACTCTTTAACATGTCTTACATTCCCAACTCATTACAGCGAAGAGCAGCCGGCTTAGTGCTGACAGAGTCCCACAAACATTCATTGTATATACATATATACAAAAGTTTGCTCATGCTGAAAATGTAATGGGGTGATGGAAATGTATGCAGTGGCCTCATTTTGACAATGTGATTTATGGGCAAATACCATTAGCTATGTAAGTAGCACTGCACAATACTGACGAACATAACTGTTCCTATGAAATGTTCTGTAAAATCCAGACAAAGTACTTTTTGTTTGGCAGATTTGTATTATTAATAGTCATTTCTATGGTAATGAGTCCCACATTTACATTACAACAATAACAAATACATAAAGTATTTTTCTAACCCTAGATGGAAAGTCATTTTGATTTTCTGTTGTTAAAAAAAAGTTATACTTAACCATTAATAGGCTGCAAAACAAATAGTGGTTGGTTGAAACCACAGCCAGAAGCAGTCGATCTTTATCTGTCAGCCCTCAGCGGTGCTTGGCTCGTGCGTCCATATGTTATCTGGACTGTAAATGAAGCATATCTAACGGGATAATAACCTGCCAGATATCCAGGTTGAGCACAGAGCTGCACTGTTTTTCAGGAGTTGCCGACTGTGTCGAAGAGCGAGAGGTTTGTTCGGGGTCCCTTTTGTTGCCTTTTGAGTTGTGTTGTTGGCACTCGGTGAAAGGTCTGTGGAGAGTTCAGTGTCTGAAGAAGTCATTACAGCGAGTTTCTAGGCCGTGAGTAAGTTCCTTTCACTGGATCAGACAGCAGATAAACAATGTGAGAAAACTACAGCGGTTGGACCTGTCTTGTAGAAATAACCTTTATTGGGTTGCAGCAGCAAATACAGTTTGTATTTTGAGGGAAATGTAACAGCCTAGTCTGTTTGTTGGTCCAAATCGAAAGCGACTATTTAATGGATTAATACACAATATACTTTGTCCTGACATTAATGCCCCACTCAGGATTAACTATAATCACTTTGACTGTCCTTTGCCTTTTCAGTATGTGCCATCATCATGTCCGATAACAAAATACCTGCAAAACTAATGACATCCCAATAAGCTGCACTTAGTCTTTAGTGCTAATTAGAAAGTGATGAACACACTAAACATTTGGCTATACCTGCTTAATATCAGCATTGTCACTGTGAACAAGATTTTAAAGGAACTGTATGTATGGTGGCCAAAACTGGTACAACAATCACTTTCATATTACTATAGAGCAGTGTCTCCCCTCTCCCTCTCCTCTAACTAGAGGTTGCCAGTTAGGCTGCAGGATCCAACAGGAACAGAAAGTGTTACAGTGAATGAAAAGCAGCCACCTTGGACATTTAGAAGGAGTGAAATGTGCCAGAGGAGAGCTGTGGAGAGACGGGGTAAAGAGAGCGGAGGTCCCGGGCGGTGGCCGATCGGGAGTGCTGCTGCCCGGCCACTTTCAGCCGTCTCCATCTTTCAAAGACATCTATACAAATCCTTGTTTTATTTCAGACTTTGTCACGAAGTATTTCAGATTCATAACGAGGTCTTTTAGGTTTCGTAACATTAGACATTATTTATCCGACATGATTGTAGCTGCAGCTGTGGTCACTAGAGCAGAGCTGGCAACTTGGATGCTGACACACTACTGACTTGGTGATTGGGAGATAGGTGGAGGATGGTGCATCACACCAAAACACAACATGACAACATAAACATCAGTTAAGGGCTGCAGCTTAGCTTTTTAAATGAGAATATCCTGGCTGGACTACTGTTGTCAGTGGTGTATTTGAAATGAACATGATTGCTTAATGTCTGGTGACATCCATCCATCCATTTTCTACCACTTATCCTCATAGGGTTGCGGGGGGGCTGGAGCCTATCCCAGCTGTCTTAGGGCGGAAGGCAGGGTACACCCTGGACAAGTCGGGGCCATTTTATGATTCATTTAAATACATTTCTTACATATTGTACCTTTAAGGAGATAGCGTTGTGGTTGACTCTCTCATTACTGCCAGCCTTGCTTGAAATTAACTGCTCTTTCATAAAACAGTAATCCCCTGAATAATAAGACATGAATGTGACAACAACGCTTGTGAACTGACATGTTTTGCGGGATTATATCCTGCAGGTGTTTTTCTCATTTATTCAGGTGCCTGACAGTGAAGGAAGTCTACTATAATGATTTAAAAACAGTCGAGTCATTCAGGTTGGAAAGTTAAACACTGTCTTTGACAAAAATAAAATGAGTCTTATTCTTCTGTGATGGATTACTGTGCTCTCGTCAGTGTCACGTCACTGTGGTTTTTCATGCTGCACAAATATGAACGATGTGTTCTTCTTATGTTAGTCGACAGCGGCGCAATGTGAAGAGCATCAGTATTATCCGTTAAGGAAGCCTCTGCTTCACTAGATAGTACTCAGTGGAACATGACAGGAAATTCGGGAAGGAAACAGATGATGTCTAGCAGAGGTCGTGAGCTGGTTTTGAACCCGTGATGACAGGAACACATGGTGTTCACATCCAGCCCGCTGAGCCACACACTCATGATTTATCTTTAAGTTGAGAATGCGCTACTGAATTTCTCTCTTTAGCTCTACTAAGCCGTGTGTTTGACGCACACATACTTGGGGATTTTCAAAGTGCCTGGTCTGGTTATGTAGCAAGTCCCTCTGGAAAGAAATTACTTTAAAAAAAAAAAAAAAATCAGGCTTTTGTTTGTCTAACAGAGGTCATGTTTACATGAGTGGAGTGGTGGTTGAAGCGACGTCCCCACATGGGCCCAGAGACCTACAGGGCAAGTCTGGACCTTTAATGGTCAAAATAATGCACATTTTACTGTCATTGAATGCAACTCCCCTGTGCTTAAATTCAAATGTTATTGAACATTTACAATACAATTGCCTAATTTCAGTGAGTAACTTGTTTGTGTTGCTCATGTGTGTTGACACCCACACATCTGACCTTTTGAGATCTGTCATGTCAAATAATCCCTAATCCAGAGTCATCCTTATCAGTCTGTGTGTGCTCTGGATTCCTCTGTGCCTTCCCCTGCTCTGTGATTGGCTGTCTACTGATCCATGTGGTCTGTAATGTTTACCTGTTGCAGGCAGATGTTCTCCAGGACCAGCAGGCTGTAGTGGACGGTAAACCTAGTTGAAGTACATAAACATGTGTAAGTCCATCTGTGGGCTGGTCAGCGTATTATTTAGCTGACTGGAGGATTCAGTTGCAGGTGTGATGTGGATTCGGTTTCATGCAGGCCCACATTATGATTGTTGAAACTAGTTTAATTATTCTTCAGGCAAATGATGACCCTGTTCCCCTCCTGGGTATTTACTCTGCACTTGCACAATGTTGAACTGATTTGAAAGTAGTCTGATTTTTTTTAATGGACAATAATGCAGTGCAAAAAAAATAAAAATAAAAATAAAAAGCACATCCAGGATCTGTCCTGTCACAGCTCTGCAAAGATCTTGAGGCAGCCTCACAACTTCTTATAAACACTGAATTTAAAATTTACACTGTTAGTTTGTAAGTCAAACTGTTTCATTTGGTATGTTTATGCTCACATTTGTTTGGGTGCAAAAATCTGTAAACTGTTTCCTTAACTGTACCCTGTATGATAAATTCTGGTCACAGTGGCTAATAATGGAGTCCATTTTAATATCATTACTTCACTGTTTCCAATTATACTTAATTTAATGTATTTATTTTTAAACATTAATAGTGATTGTTCATGAATATGTATGTTAGTATGTATCGCGTATGCATTCATATTATATTATATTACGCAGGTGGGAGGGCAACTGAATTTCAACTCTATTTCGATAAAATAAATAGTCATTTCATTGTGCAGTAGAAAAATGATTTGGCCAACAGAGGTGATATTTCAGAGATGAGTTAAACTCTCTCTCCAGATGTTTGGAAGAGTCTGTAGTTATTTTGGCACATGTACCATAAGCATTATTAAATTATTGTTATTAAAAGTGTTTTATCTTTCAGATAAATGGATGTCTAACGCACTGAGAGGTGAAACAGTGGAAGACGCAGGGCTTCTTTTGGGGTGACAAAGTTGCATAACACTAAGGTAGAGTATACCAGTTTTGTGACGTTATTAAATTACATCCCCTTCAGTACAAGAAGTGCATTCAACCACCACTAACATTGTGAGTGCATCTCGTATAAAAGCAGTGTGTGCTCTTTTCAGCATTAATCTGCTGGCCCTTGATCATCTCCTCCACCCTCCAGCCCTCCTGACTCATCTCCGCTGTGTCTCCCGGTGGCATCCACGGTCAGTGTGCTTTGTATATTGCTGATGTCTGTGTTTACCAGCCTTACACGCAATGTTAGCCAGAAATGTCACCTACAGACATACGCACAGGCACACGCATAATTCACACAGCTAAATGTGCACAAAAATACTGTAGCAGGGATAGGTCTTTGGGGTTTGTGTTTGATAAACAATTCAGTGGAGATAATTAGTTGATAAGACATCACTTTGATTTACCGTGGGGACTTGACTGCATCTATTGCCTGCAAGCAGAGCCTCACTCACAAGCTTTGTATTACCATATGTTGAATTTTTAATCAATTAATGTCCTAAAGGAGAAAAGAGAGATAGCAGAGTCGCTCCAGTGACGATGTAGAGGGCAAGGACGATGCTCTGATATTTGCATCCAGCTCATGCTTGCACTCCTGCTGCACAGTCCTAATGTGTGCTCTTATATGGTTCAACTGTTGAAAAAAACTGCTGTCTGCTGCTTCTGAAGTAATTAGTAGCTCTGACCACTCAGACAGCTGGCCAATTAAATGTGCTCACGGCTGTTGCTGCTGCTTGATGTGTGTTGGGCTTCACACAGAGGTGTAGATGGGAGGACAAACTCATCTCTCCGTAGTGGGGGGGAGCGATGCCAGGAAAGCTGGGCTTGTGTCAGTGCTGTGTCTGTGTGCTTCTCAACTGGCTGTGCAGGCAGATAAGAAGAGAGGCAGAGGAGGAGCTGCTGATTCTGGGTTTATTCCACAAACCCCCCGCTTCCCCCGGTCTGTCTTTCTCTGTGCAGCTGCAGGTCTGGGAGCTGACCTGCATTAAGACATCAGAAACTGCCTGACAGGCTAATAGGAACAGTTTTCTTGAACATCTTCAAAAGCTTGTTAAACTGTAGAGTTTTGGCAGTGATTTAAGGAAATCTGCTATTATGGTTTAAATAGAGTTCACCTAATCTGTGTTGGCAGATTAGAAATGCCTGGACATCACCCTGATGTCTCCATCTCCATTAATGTATTTATTAGACATGTAAACGCAGCCTTTTTCTGTGCTACTGGATGAATGAAACTCATTGGCCAACATTTATGAGTTTCCTTGCATTATGTTACTTTTAAATGCTCTCTTGACATTATGTCATTATTGGCAGTGGTGTTGTTTAGGGCTGTGCTATTTCAATTGCAAAATAATCACAAAACGATTATAGTGACGTTTCACAGTGTCACTCGCCTTTTGTTCACTCATTGCTTTGTTTTTTGATGTGGTGTCTCCATTCACACAACCAGTGTGTTTATGATTGAATTATTTACTAGGGAAAAGGTCTTCAGAGATCAAGATTCTACATTTAATGTCAAAGTGCTCCAGATTGGTGTATTTAACTGTCAAATGTAGGCTACAAAATGTTCTTTCTAAATAAATAGAGTAGTTGTCAAATAATTGTGATTATGATGTTTGCCATAATCAAGCAGCCCTTACATTGTGTGAAAATTCAAAAAGTTACCTCCCGCTCCTTTGTTCTTTAGACTTTTGCTCTTTTTTTGTTGATGCTCGCCTGAAGGATTCTTCCTGTGTTATTGAAGCCATTTTGCTTTTACTGTTTTCTGTGAACCCTCTGATGCTGATGGGAAAATAGCTTTGGTTTGGAGTGGTCTAGCCAGCGGGCATCTGACAGTGATTTGCTGATCCTGTGCATGATGGCTCTCATCCTCTGAGGCCACAGGGCCCTGAGAGGCAGCCAATCACTGCCCCTCAGCATTCTGCTGTTGGCAATTATAGGTCAGCGTGTGTCACGACATCATTGTCTTTGCTTTGAATGGCTCGGTACCGACTCAAGCGGCAATCAGTTATGTTCCTCTCTTTGCTGTTTAAAATGGAACAGAAGTCCAGGAACAATGTGACCACTACTTTTCTGAATCATTGTTGTTTGAGCTGTTTTAGAATAACACTCCTTGCCAAATTCCTGGCAAATGAGAATGAATGCAATCATGCAACTTTCCCCCTTTTCTGGTTTTAAAGCTCAGTCACACATTTAGCAAATACATATTGACCTTGATTAACCTTGAAGTTTTTATGGGACCAGACCTGAGATCTGTGGCACCAGCTGAACGTAAGTTGAAGTGTTAAGTGCAACACTTTCTGCTGTGTTGTAATTACTTAGTTCCTCACTTAACTCACCACTTTGTTCATCCATACTGAGTAACCAAACAGTCAAAGCAAGTTGTAAAAGACTGTGACCTTTCACTGAGTGCATCACTTAAAATTTTAAAATGGGCGTGGAAGTCAGTAATCACCCGGGACAGGAATTAAGAGATCCCAAGTTCAATAAATTATTGAAATGGAGAATGGAATTTGTGCGATCACGTGTGTGCCAGCTATTAACAACACATGTTTGTCTGTTGCATCATTAATAATTCAACTTTCATTTATTGATTGTCTGTTGTGTGTTTTTTTTTTTCACTGTTATATGAGTATACGACTGTCACACAGAAAGATGGTCATAAATGAGGAAAACAAACAAAATGTCTCTTGATAATGTCCACCTTGTTGAAATAATTCAACAATTAGTCAGACAGGAACCCAGTTTAAATACCAAAGAAAATATTCCTCTGCTTAATAAATGAGGAATGGCCCTGTTTGGGGGAGGTGTACCTTTGAAAAAATAACTTGTATGGAGCTGTCCATTATTTTAAGTTATAGAGTAACTCCTCTCTGATGTTTAACCTATTGGAACATACACATGGTTCAACGGGCTGCTGCATGGACATAATCTCCATCTGTGTCTAATTATCTCCACTAAATGATTATATAAACAGTGATTTGCTAACAGTGTTATTTAAATGAATATAGGTTACTTGCTTAGAATAATAGTTTTCTTATATTGTTAGCAGGCTGAGACAAATGCATTTAATATTTTTCCCAACAGATGAGGGAAATGCCTCGAGACTAGTGAAGTGACTCATGTTGTTTTCTCTTTTTGTGAGCCTTTGTCTCTTTGAGTGTCCATGTGGCAAAGAGTTTTGACCGTTAACGCCTTTGTGGTTGCACGGCAGCCCACAGAGCAAAGTGAACGCCTTCCTGACAGGGTGGACTCAGCCCTCAGAGACATGGCCTCTTAACTGGCCCTAACAAGATAATAACACGGCATGGATCCCCCCCAATCAGCAGCAAAGTGTTTCTTGGTTTAAGGGAGAAGAGGAGTGGGTTTGTCTTACGTGACCGTGAATGGATCTCATCAACAATCTCTGTAAAATCCAGGATGTGTTATCAGATAATCTGTGCCATGCACGCAGCTGATAAAGACGTTGTTTTGGGTGAAACCCGAGTGATGTGCTCACCCATTTCCTGGCTCTGAGCATGCTATGGACACATGTAGTGTGGGCAAAGATAAGGCTATCACAGAAAGCCTCAAGGACAACTGGACGCTGCAGTTTGTTTGTTTACGTCCTACAGCTTTGTTAAAATATATACCATGGAGGAAGGCATGGGGAAGTTTTAATGTTACTAGCATCCAAACACTAGAAGGCATTCCTGTAAACAGTCTTTGCTCAGTAAAATGTTTTAGGCTCATGACAGCACAACACAATGGCCTCACACAGCTTTACAACAGCACTTAATTTCCTGAGGGTGTCTTGTTTACCACCACATATATGACCGTAAAGATTTCACTTAGCAGTGTCCCCATACCTCTACATGGACAACACACCTTCACGCTCGTCTGAGCATTATTATGAGAGAATGGCAGGGAGACGGGTGCCAACATTTCTCTGTGTAATATGAAAGGAAGTGTCCTCTTGGCCCCAAAAGAGGACACTTGAAGAAGGGCTTAAGGTTAACTGACAGAGCAAGGGCTAACAGTTTATATCCCAAGTCCATCTGTCATCAATGTTTAACGCTCTAATGATGGGAAAGTTATGACCCTGATTGTATTAGCCCATGGTCCGATGCACTCACTTTGTTCCTTGCCTGTGAGCTAAAGCTAATGTGGCTAAGCTGTGCAGTTTATAGAATAATCCTGAAGGAAGTCTTGGCTCATTAACAAGGGACTCGAGTTCAGAGAAATTCACTAGTCACCATTGTCATGTCATGAGCAGGGGAAGCTTACAGTAAATCCCAAGCACTAAAGGGGATCATTCATTTCTTTTTCTACTTTCTTTTTCTTTGCATTTTTCTACTAGCTGCCCCCCCTCCCTCCTGTGTTTGTGCTGGCTTTGTTTTTATGACCACTCCAGTGATCCGTCGCCACTGCAGAGCTGCTGGTATTAACACAGCTGAAGTGCATTACGCAGACTTGTTGTTCCTGCCTCTTACCTGGCTCCAGGCTCTGTTCGCAGCCAGGAGTTGTTTTGTGTTCACTTCACAAGCAGATGCAAGAATTCACTCACACACATGTGTACAGCGGGGTTTGACCCATGTTGTAGCAAGAGAGATCACATCAGTTAATAATCATTTTAATCAGGATCTGCAGACATTCAGGGCTGAGCAGCAGCTTGTCCTGTCAGTCTGTGAAACTATAAGCTAATGCAGTTAGCTGTGCAGCTAAAGAGAAGAATGTCAACAGGATCAACTTCAGTCTTCTATCTACAGCAAAGTATTAGGGCCACATTGAGATTTTCTTTTGTTTTTACAGACTTAAACAACAAAGTAATTATTTACAAATTGAAGTAATTATTCATGAGACTAGAGTCATTATTTATGAGATTAAGGTGATCATTTACAGGAATAAATTAGTAGTTTTATGAGAATAAAGTCATAATATTCTAACTTATTGTTGTAGAGGAGGAGTTGTTAAAAACTTTGGTAAAGTTAGAAAGATATTGGCAGATTCCAACTTCCTGGATCAATAAGTCAAATCTAGTATGATCTAAATATGTTAACGATGAATTTCTGAAATGTTGGTGAGGCACATGATGAGCTACAACCGTATATTTACTGGAATGATGAGTCCCCGGGGCTCCACAGAAAACATTGCTCCTGCAGAGACAGCGTAGGGACCGTCTACAAAGTGCAACACCAGAACGAAAAATATTCATAACTTTTATATTATAAACTGTAGCATCACCACGTTCAGCTCAGACACATATATCTTGTGTTTACTGAAAATGTAATAAAAATAATGTGCATACATTATTCAATATTACTCCCATAAAAAAAATCAAACAATAATCTTTAAAAAATACAAAAAAATCTCTTTTTGTTAAAATCAGTGTGGTGTTATAATATTAGCAGCATGAGGTGAAATGTGTCTGAGCTGAATGTTGTGATGCTACAGTTAATAATTTGTTGCATCAACTCTCTTTTTAATTAATTAATCTTAGTAAAAGTCTACTACTTGCTACAACATTCCGCAACAGAATCTCACTGATTAAAACACAAATAATAAAAATGTATCCCAAACATTTGCGACACCTGCTTGTTACACGTGTGCTTCATTTGCAGAGTGTATAATGTGAATCTGTGGAGTCCAGGTGGTTGAGTGACAGCAGGGAGCTGGGTAATATCCATCGCTGTGGGTTTGTCAGCAGTTCTCTTGGCTGTGTTGGTGGTATTGTGGGGGGGCGTCGACTGCAGTAAAGGTTTTTATGATGTGGCAGAAGTTGATTCTGGGACTCCAGATGTTACTCCTATGGCCTGTTTCTGCAGTATATTCAATGTATTGATGGCACAGAGCATTACATTCTTTTAATCTGCCTTTCGTTCTTCTCCCACTGAAGGGTAATTCTCAGTAACCTAAAGAAACTTGAGAGTTGTGTCTGAAAAACAACAAACCCAACATACCCACCGCCTCCTTCACCCACCCCCACCCTCCCAGCAGTGTCCTGTTGGTTGGCAGGCAGCGACACACATTCCAGCTGTGACAGTGTACAGGGCTGGAGCCACTCTCACACATGGACCTTGAACTCTTTGAAGGGACGTCTGGCTTCATAGTAATGTGCCACCGGCGGGCTGCTCTCGCTGTCCGGCTACAAACTGTAACTCTATAGCCTCATTGTCACGCTCCATATCCTCCCGGTGACCCCGAGCCCAATTATACAGCAGACACAGGCTTGATGATCTAACCTTGGGCGTCTTTTGGGGGCTGCTGGGACTCAGAGGTTCACCTCTTGTCTATCAGGACATGTCAGCTCTGTGCGTTAACCAGACACTTCCCTGAGTGGTCCCAGTGGGGCTTTGTGGGGAAGAGTGGCTCCCATGCAAGGCCCCGTACATTTCAACACTTCGCCTCACTGAGGTTCCTTTTTAGATAAACAATATGAGAAATGTGTGATGTGGGGGGATTTATTCCAATAGTTTAAAAAAAAAAAGAAATATAAATGAGTAAACAGTGTGTTTTTCTTGGCTGAATTATTTTATAACCATCCAACAGTAAAAGGAAGGATTTTCCATTATGTGTCGATATGACATGTATGCGCTTTGAATCTCTGTGCATCTAGACGTATCCATCGTCTTCATGCATGCTCAGCAGACGTGATGCATTAATGTGCAGCATGCTTAGTATGCACTATAAGCTCTGGAAAGGCTACCTGTCACTGGCAAAACGTTCCTTAATGGATGAGGAGGAGATTTACATTTCCAGAGGCATGTGCTCATACTACAGTGAATGAATTTCTACACAAGATTCAACTGAAGGTAAAGGTTAATGGCCATGACAGTCAGATAAACATGTTTTTTTTTTTTTTTTTTCAAATTTCAGGCCATGGTCAGCCACACAAGAATAAAATAAGCAAACAACTTAAATCAGTACTGTACAGTTCATTTGTGGCTCTCGGATCATAATGCCAGTTTGATGGTCAGTCAGCCAGTCAGCCAGTCCACCACTTTGGTGTTGACTGAACAATTGAATGGCTTGATGTGATATTTTGTTGTGTTGTTTTTCATGTTCCAAAAAGTATGAAGCCATCTGATTTTGTTTACACCCTGGCATTTCCTCCCGAACTAGCACGGATTGACATGAAATTTGGTGCAGACGTCCCCCTCAGGTTGAATTGTAAAAGCTGATGATCTCTTATAGTAGCTTTCCATCTGCCACCATCATCAGCTCAATGCACTTTGGGTTTTTGCTAATTATATCTGTACTAAACAGCATGTTAGCATTGTAAGTGACATTAATATTTAGCCCCAAACACCATCATGCCTTACAGGGATGCAACTATCAATAATTTTGTAATAATATTTTCATCTTAATCAGTGAATTGTTCGATCTATGAAATTTTCACAAAATGGCGAAACATATTAAGCCCATGATAACATCCTATATTACCTACAACTTAAAAATATTCACTTGGTTATCATAGAGGAGTAAAGAACCTTGGACGTACAGTATTCAGAAACTGTCAGAGAATCTCAGAATTTCTGCACTCAGATTAATCAATTATCAAAACTGCTGATTATCTCTTTGAGTGCCAGCCATTTATAAAACCGAAAGTGCCTTGTGCCAGCGGTTTTGCCCATTTTGAGTCATATTTCAACACTAACAGAATATTTTGTACTACGTCTCTGAAAACACAGAGTAGCTCAAATGAAAGAAGAGACTCTCTATTTCATCATGAAAAAAAGTTTGTTTTTTACCTTGTTCTGTTCTTGTTTTATCAGAGGTCACTCCCACCAAAAACGCCACTTTTTGTCCAGAATCCGTCCGCGATCATCTCCACTTCCTGCTTTGACCTCTGTGATGTACACTGTCTCTTTATGCTCTGACTACATCTCCCAGAAGCTCCAAAATTACTCACAGGCTGCGGGAAACCGCGATCAGCAACCTGTTGCCGAAAATTATTACGTCAATGGCACTCAAAGAGTTAATTTGATCAGAAAGTGTTAATCATTGCAGCTTTAATGCCCAAGTAGCCTCACAGAGTTGCTACCATGGGTGGAGACTCTTAATCTTATTTAATTTCCATTATCTAACAAGAAAGACATGACACAGTTTTTTCTTAAAATAAGATTTTTAATATTACTTATTATCATAAAGATATATTTACACACTTTACAGAAATAGAAAATAAAAACACAAAGCTACGCATGAAAGGAAAAAATAAAATAGGTACTCCAAGAGCTAAAGCTTATCTTTTATAAATTAGAAACCAAAAGTTCAAATATGTACACAGTATTTCAACCATTTCTGATACACTTGTTTTATTTATTTATGTCATTTATTTTTGCCCAGTTCAACATCAAAACAGAGACAGGGACTGTACATTTGGCCTGGTGAGTAATATGAGCACACACCATAAACAGAATATAAGTTTCAGGAGTAATACATTGTCTTTTAAATGGTATCTGCTTGAGACCTAGTAACACTGTTGCGATGGCGTGTGAGCCTACAGACGGCGTCTCTCCTCAGATTGTTCTGGATGCAGCTGGTTACATAGATGGAGAATGTGTCACAATCAAGGCAGGAGGGGCCTGTGCTATTCTGGGTGTAGGAAGTCTCATTTTGAGGCTCCAAGATAATAACAGATCTTAGTCATTTCCCATGGGAGATAAAAATCTAGTTATCCTTTGGATTGCCCAGCCGGTGGAAATGTGTGAATACATTGGATTGAATATCAGCCACTTGATCTTGCAGACACCCACTCTGAAGGCCAACATGATACAGTTTGATGGGCTTAGAGATTCACAAGGTAAAAATCGTGGAATGTGTTGCGTGTTTCCATAGTGAGTGAAATGTTTGAGTTCATTTTAAAGGATTGGTAGAGAACTGAGTATAATTTGACAGCAATCTTTTGTGAAGGGGGGTCTATAGCTATTGGGAAACAGAGATCAATGGTTAAGCTAATAGTTTTAAAACCTGCTCATTCTCGTCTCCACCTGTTAACACAAACCTATCTCTCTGCTCGTCCCCACTCCTTACACACCCCCAGCCAAATGCATTTGGACAAAAAGAACTCAACACAAAGTTCTCAGAACAAGCATTTTTTCTACCAGGAAAACATGCTAACAAGTGCATAGGAACATTACTCAGGCCTTGTGATGGTCACAGAGAAAGAGGAACTGGAGAGGAAACATTGAGAGGATAGGAATCGGTTCTCTTGTGTAAGCCTTGCTGGAAAAGACCATTAAGGAAAATGGTTTCACTCCCCGAGCATAATGTATTGGTTTACCATTTCAGTTTGAGCCTGGACGTGCTTGTCCTTCCACACCACAAGGCCCATTAACCTGATGTGCAGGGGAGGGCTGTGGGCTATGATCTACAAGAAAAGAACGCCTGAAAGCTTTCACGTGTCCATGACATATTGTGCTGCAGACTACTTTTCTATTTTGTTACATCCACAAAAGATACAGCTGTTCACACTGTATTCAAAAAGTAAGCTTTGGACAACCAGCTAGACAAGAATCAGACAAAAAAATTGTCACAATACACTGGAAAACCATTCCATACTCAACAAACTCTTGTTTTCAGGGTGTATTTTTCCAGCAGCATTAATGGAATTGCAAAAGTGCAGCCTTGCGAACCCATACAGAGAAGTCTTGGAGCAAAGCCACGTCTATTTGTTGGGACTATATGCCACCGGAGGCTTTGGATCAGTGGGATATTTGGCTTTTTGATATTTTTGGATTCAACTGATAACCAGACCAAGATGAAAACGAGTACTTTACACAAACATTGGTTTGCTCTGGGCTCTGAAAGGGCAGCATGGCTGGTGCAGATGGTGAGGATACATTCATGAAGAACAGTGCGGATACAGACGTTGCTCGGCTCCGTAACAATAACTTCTGAGATGGGGGAAATATTGATTTGAACCCCTTGTCATGACCCAGACTCCTTCCAGCATCCAAACTTCAGTGGCTTTGAACTTCCATCCCCAGCTCATATCTTCCTACTATCTTCCCCAATAATACATGAGACATCCTGAGCAAAGCTGTCTCACTCCCGAGGAGCATTAATGAAATCTACATCTCTGTCTGAGAGGATATGAAAAAATAATGGTGGAACTGAAATTATTACTCTTCACAGTGCCCTAAGATTTTATACATTTTTAATCAAGGTGATCTTGGCTGGGTGGATTACCACTGTGATTTCAGATGCTCTCTTAATAAAAGCTTCTCATGCTGGGACTGAGAAGACTGCGTTTTATTATAATATTTGCATGAGACATGGCGAGAGGGGAAAGGGTGTCAGGAAATCTGGGTTAACCTGCCAGATGCTAATGTGGTCAAAACTGACTTGAAATGGGAGCGTTTGCTGATTGAAGCGCAGAAGACTGATTTTCACCTAAAATCCAAATAGAAAAACTAGGAAGCTGCTTCGCACCACCTAATAGATAACAAGCGATTGCAAGGTGGCTGCTCTACAGGTTACAGTGCTAATATGTTACATGGTTACATATTGAATCAGCAGGGGTTTGAGGATTGGAAAAGGGGGAAGGGTTTCAGTCTAAACCAATTTAACAATGAGCTCAGACTAAGTGGCCCCGGCCAGCCTTTGGGAGATCCATCTGAGAAAGATTAACTCCAGGATTTAATGAGCGTAATGATCAAAGCCACGACCACCTGGTGGTCAGGCAGACGAGAAAGGCAACTGTTCTCAACATAACGTTGGAAAAGCATCATGACAAGAAAGGACTGAATCTGGATACACGGCTATATTGGTGAATACATAGAGGGAGAGTTCGGAAATATACGAAAATATGCTCATATAAGCTTTAAATGTACTGTATGTATGTTTGTGTTCTGTTAAATAAATGCACAAAATAGACTGCTCTAGTACAAGCCTCTATCACAGCACCCTGAGAAAAAAAAGAAATAAAACTACTTAAACACAAGAATAAACATAAACAGTAATATATTCCAGTATGATGGAAAGGCATAGCATTTCGTTAGTGAAAGATATCGGTCAAAGGGTCCAACCAGCCTTATGTTGAATATTAAAACAGCCAGAGCACTAGTGGTAGGCTCATCATGGTGGCATATTAACTGAGCTGCTTGGAAACTGTTTTTCTACTCTTTCTTTTCTTTATTTGGTCTAATATAACTGTCCTCCTCGCTAACATTGTCTCACGTGGGATTTCTGTTTGCAGAAATTTTAAAATGCATAATGTGTCAGTGTATCAAGACTTCAAACAAGAGGTAATGTGTTTCACCCTAACCTTTCATTCCTTCGTTCCTGGCAGCATTGTGGAGAAGGTTATTATTTGGCACTTCATTAAAAGACGAGGCAGCCTGTCGCTAGAGCAGACCACCCCTGCCAGTTAACAGTCGTGTAGAGCAGCTGCACAGGGCAGCAGTGTGGTGAGAAGGCTGGGGATTGGGGACGGGATTGGGATTGGGATTGGGATTTGGGGTCAAAGGACTCATCCAAGGTAGGACGTGTTACAGTAACCTTGAGCGCGTCGGTAAAACCCCCTCAAGGTGTTAATGAGTTCAGAAACACCAAAATAGCTTTGGATTAAATAATCTCCTAGATGAAGGACTTATTCTGTCACTTAAGTAGATTGTTTTGACAATATGTGCTCTCTTTTCAGTCCGACTTAACTCTGCTTTTGGACGTACTGTCATTAGTACAAAGCACCATAATGATAGTTAAGCGATGGATATATAATGTCATTCAAAGGCTTGCTCTTTTAAATAATTCCTTTTCGCAGCAGACCTCCAGAGTATCATAAGTGAACTTAATATTGCCAACTATTACAATGGCCCTTCCACATAATCAGCGCCCTCTCCCGCTAGTTAAGCCGTTAAGTAGCTACACAGCAATGAAATCAGCGGCTGCAGTAACCTTGGATCTGAGGGATGGGAATACCACACTGTGGAGAAGTGACAGATGCTTTAAGACTCAGATTGTTTTGACCGGGCTCCCTCTCCACCACATGTCATGCAAAGTGTTTGAGACACTCAGGGAGATCGCTATGATTGAGCTCTATTAAGCAAATGATAGGAAAATAAAAAAATACCACTTGGGAGAAGACAGATAGATAAGTAGTGAGGGAGTGAGAGTAAGAGAAAGAGAGAGACAGAGAAATAGAGTCTGATAGCTCGGGCTCCATACCCCCCCACCCCCCTCCCTGCCCCCATTTCCTCCTAGAGCTGAGGGTGAGCGGCGTGTCCTGATTTTTTTGTGGACAGAGTTGCTTGAAGAACCAGCAGGTGCTATGGACATCACTCTTCAGGCTGGGCAAGCGTAGACCCTTCTTTGCAAGACCCCCCAAGGCAAAGGAAGAGCATAGAAATCAGAACCTGGGGGAGGGCGCTCAAAGCAGTGCCTGCAAAAAAAAATAACACAGAAGTGCCATCAGCATGTGTGTTTCCTAAAAATAATTTCACGAGTTCTGCAGACATTTCAATTTCCTCTCCAATAAGGAAGCCCTTTCACTGTCTTATACCCAATGTTATCTCTCGGTGAGGAAAAGGTTATCCCGGACATGTCGCAACCACATTTCATGGTCTTTGATAGAAATGTGCAGCAGGAGGTAAGAAAAACAATCGTAGATCTCACCGTAGAAAACACAAGCGCAACATTATACTGTGCTCGGGGCACTGGATCACCCCCTAACAATGAGGAAATCTTTTATCTTCCCTCGCCTTTTATCTTCTCCTTTTCAGTGATAATTTTCCAAGATTTCAGACGAGCAGTACAGGGAGCTTTGTTGCATGACAACAAGGTTCATTCATTGATAAGAGCTTGCTCTTGTTTAAAGACGGCGTATTTCTCTGGTCATGTAATGCCTCGAGGACTGACTTACCGTATATCTAATCTCCACTGAGTTGTTGTTTGTTGTCCTCTTTTGTACTTTTGGGTCCACGGTATGATCTCAGCTCCTTGAAGTCGCACTACATCACAGGCTGAGTGTATGGGAAGAGTTGCAGACCTGCTCTACATTGTTTTGATGAAAGACTCATTCTCTGAGCTTACTCACACTCAGAGTCTCAAGGGCTTTTCATAAATTGCCGGCGGCTTTAAATCTGTAATATCCTGTCGTCTTTTAGACCGTCAGTGCCGGTATGGCTTAGATCCAAGAGTCGTAATAGCACATTTGGATCTGAGTCTACGCAGACACTCAAAGAGGATGACCCAGGTCTCCATCTTTCTTCCAGAGTTGCTCACATCTGGAATGTGTAATGATGAAAAGTCAAACTTTGCCTCAGGTGTCTTAGGGAATAAAAGATGAGCTACTTTTGATGCTGAAATGGGGAAATATCACTAACTAGTGAAGCTGGTGGACGGACTTGTCAAGTCAATCATTTTTAACTGCTACTTTAACGGTAATTAAGTTCAGGCCAGTAATGACATATCCACATATAGTCTGTCTGCCTACAAGTCCCACCAGCCCTCAGCTGGATGTCTCCATTGAACTCCAGCTTTGATCAAACAAAATGCATCTCCAGCTGCTTCCAGAGGTGTTTTTCCCATCATCAGCTCAAAGTGAAGAGAAAAGCAAGACACATGAGGGAGAGCACTGCTTCTCAACGCTGTTAGAAGGCTGTTGGCTGGACTGATGCTAGATAAGACCTAATTCCTTCAGTCACAATGCATCATACTGAGTGAAGGCTGGTAGCATTAAAGCACTGCCTATAGCTACTGTGGTGAGGATGGGGGAAATTGGCACGGCATGTGAAGAAACCCTTGAAAGAGGTGAACTCTGAACTTCACAAGAATGAGAGGAGCTGGAGTGGGAAGCTAACAAAAGAAAAGGAAATCTTCAGCCTGTTGTGGTTTAAGAGGTGTTTGCAGAGGCAGCATTGTGACTCACTGAGCCGTTCACTTTTACAGAGCTTCACAACTTCCTGCTATTTTCTGGCACTAAACACTGAGCTGTTACCGCTCACCTCGCAGAGCTGATTCTTACATTTTACTAGCAGACCGAGGAAAGTTGGAGGACCCATGTTGTCCATCAGGTGCACACTGCACTGACTTGGTCCCTACTTATTGTTTTCCCCTTTGTGCTAAGCCTCCAAAGCCTTGTATTGAAAGCAGCAGTGAGTTCAAAAGAACCTTTTCAAAAATAATGATAAAAAATTCGCTATAGATTGTAAAACCTCTGCGACTGCTCTGCTGTCTCAGAAAAGAGCTTCCAAACTTCCAAAGCTTTGGTCTCGTTTCCTTAAAACTGATTAACCATGCCTTGACACTCTGTGGCTGCAGCCTCCTCTCACTACGGCTTTAATTTATGGCGACCCTCTGCAGGTCAGTGTTGTATGGTCGGCACCTCCTGCAGGGATATTGTGTCTTGGTGAGTTTCCCTGTCTCTCACAGAGTCTGGGAGAGACGTGAATGGATCCCACACTTCTTCATGCAGGGACATACTTTTACTGCTGTTGCTCCATTCACAGAGATGTGCTAACATTAGCATAAGTGCTAAGAGAGGTTTAATCTGGATATGTACTGTAAATGTGATCGTCTTGTTTTATTAATTATTGTATGTTTTATTTTCTCAATGAAGCTTGATCTGTTTTTGTAGAAATAAAGAGTTTGTTTAGGTTCAGTAAAGAAAATCAAACTGAAAAGGTGATAAGTAAAATATTGTCTCTGATTTTGGATGAAAGAGTTTCCACACAAAGACGTGTTTAACTTGACGGCTTAAGTCAAACATTCCTTCATGAGAAAAGTGCTGCTGCTAGGAAACCCAACTCTACAAAGTGTTATCTTTGGGGGAAAAGGGGGTTTAATTTACTTAATAAGCTGGAAAGAAAAGTTTTATGTGTTACTGAATCGGTTAGGTTTCTAAGTATAACTATCTCCCATATGAGAAAATAAATGACGTAGCCTTAAAAACAACCTCTGCTGTACTACGAAGGCATGCGAGCTGGTAGGCTAAAGTCCAATAATCTGTTGAGACATGCACTTATCATCAGTGCCAACAATAACATCCTTGTGCTGCAGTCGAGTCTGGCTGCAGACTTTCCAGTGTTTCTGTGAAAGTTTGAGTTTTCCATTCGTCATCGAAAACATCCAAACTGATTCTGCCAACAAAGTATTTCAGGACTCAACATCCATTTTCCTTTTAGAAATCCCTCTATGAAATTGCTTCCTCACTAGTCAGCAGATATGATTTAATCGGAAAATGCTTTTGCTCCCATTCTCTTGAGAAACAAGTAGCTCTGACTTGACACAAAGTTGATGCAGCAAAGACAGGCACAAACTTTTTTGAGGGGAATCACCTTTTATGGCGTGACAATAGAGAAATTCGACTTATTGCCTTAGTCCGGCTAATACTGAAGCCATATATACACCTTAGGCTGTAGTTGAACCGAACTTGAGTTTTTATAATCGGACTATTCGTAGCAGATAATGTGGTTCTAAGTCAAGCTTTTCCAGCATGTATATGCAAACCACAGTTAGCTGGACTACTGACTAACGGCACTCCCCCTTCCGGAAGTGACGAGGCTATGGAAGCGGGATGACAACAACACAGTAGCAGAAGAATTGGAAGAATGCCAATGCGAAATGGCGAAACGTCATCCAGTGTCTCGGAGGTGAATGGACCTCACTCAATAATTCCATTCTCTTGCCATGCATGTACACTCAGATTTCTCTGAAACGCCAGTTAAATCCTTAGCTCCGTTATTGCCAATAGCTTGTCTTAGATGTGTGTGTAAACGTACTGTTTGACCGTGTTATCACAGGTTTGATGGCACGCTTCAGCAAACAAAGCGAGTGTCTTTTCACCCCTGATCGTTGTAAACTCACCTTGCTCTAGAACGGCATGGGCCCCTTGTGGGAAAGACGTGGCCGTGGGCGTCTCCTCTTCCAGCCGGCTGGTCTGTGGCTCTGACCGCCCCTCGCAGGGTTTTGCTGGACCATTTTTCTCACTGTAGCCACCTCTTCCAGCTCTCTGCCATGCTCTGTGGAGGCCATGGGACCTGGAGGACACACATAGAGGAGAGAACAATTAGATGACCTCTCCAGCAAATGGTACTTCACAGCCAGCAGAGTATCACATTTTGATTATCAGCTCCATCAGTGCTTAACGGAAAATGTGTAGCAAAACCCAAAGCGGTATCACAGCTAATGGATGAGGAAACAAGAGACATGTATAGATAACTGTGTGTGTGTGTGTGGCTCTTGTAGCCCACCCAGCATTGTAGTTCATCAAGTCAGTGCGTTGGAAGCTGCGGATAGACGAGAAACTGAAACCCTCGTGTCTCATGTCTCTGTCACTCTCCCTCCTGATTGCAAACATGGCACAGAACCAGACCTCACGGAGGTGCATCCTGTCACTGCGTTTGATCCAAGATTAGCGATGAGTTTAATAGCGCCACGTCTGTGTGAGTACGTGCGCAAATGTCTTAAGGTGTGTGTGACTATGTGTGTGTTTGAGAGTGATCCCAGATGTTCTCAGTCATCTCTCAATAAGTGTAGCCTGATCCCCTTAAGCCCCTCTTTTCCAAATGGTTTGGTCCACCTTAAGTGTCTCTATGACCTTTCAACCTATCATAAACTGAAAGACCTCCTCTTGGAGAGCTGGAGATTTTTTTAAGGGAAGGTTTTGTGGTAATATTTTTACTTGTAATGGGATCTTTAACGTGGGTGATCTTTCACACTACAGCCAGTTATTTAGTCCAGTAAAATGTGAGTAGGTTAGGTTAAACTCCAAAAGCACTGGATCCTACATTTCCCCACCACCATCTTGCTTGTAATGTGGGCTTTTTGATAAATATATCGGTGGAAAACCACTCCAACAGCACAACTTTCTGTTCTATGACCCCTTTCTGCATTTCTAAGACTTCCTCCTCAGAGCCAAACTAACCCCCTTTTCTCCAAAGAAAATACAAATCCCTGTTGGCTATTTCCCGTCAAAAAGCTGATTGACATCACTCACATGGGGTCATGACATTCCTGTCTCCTCTCCTCTGAGACACTGGCACCATTTTTAGCATTCCCAAGAGAACAACCTTCGTCTGGTTTACGAAGAGGGCTCGGGTGAGGACACAGCTTAAGATAAGTCAGCCAGTCGACTGCAGAGGTTTGGAAAAGCAGCAAGTGTACTGAGGACAGCAGCTGAGCAGCTTACAAAAGACATGATGATGCAAGGTTCTCCGTTTCTGTGAGACTGCTTTCATCAGTTTAGTGTCTATGTTGTGGCAGAGGGGCGAAACTATAGGCTGTTATATGAACAAGGCACAGTGTTAAAAACTGTCTGTAAAACCTGTCTACGGCATTCAAAACACTCAGACTGCTCTAATAGCAAAGATCAACTTGTTTGAATGGAGGGCAGCTCTCTTCAAGAGCGGAATTCAAAACACCATTAAGAGGAAAGTCTCTCTGCCGCCTCTCTTAATTATTGACCTTCAGCTGTGGCATATTGGAGACCTTTCTAAAAGAACAACCCTCCACAGAAAAAGAGGAAAAAATAGACGTATTTCTTGCCTTCAGGTTTAAATAATGGATAATAACTGCACGACTGAGCCAGACGTCTCGCTGAATGTTTTCCATGTATATCCCTGAAAATGCCAGACATCTCAAGTTCCACATCCACGCTAATCTTCTTCCGCGAGCACATTACACACTATATTTGTGGGTGAACAGTGGGCTAATTCATTTGCAGCAGTGAAAGTGTGTGTTGCATATTTCTGCATCTAAAGCCCATCTTTGCCCCTGGGATAACTAATCTGCACGTTATCCTTTTGTTATTGTTCCAGATACACTGTGAATGAGGGATGCTGACACATTCTGGAGGCTTTCAGCCCATTCCTGTCAAATCCAGGGGGTTGAATGTGAAAACACTCTGTGTTTGAATATTTAGAAAAAGACCACACAGAAACACAAGGCTGCAGCTTGAGCTTTGCTAAGGTGTCAATATGCTCAAAATAAGGCTGGGAAATATATCAATATTTTATCAATATTGCAATTATACAAGATATCATCACTGAATTTGGATCTCAAATATTGCAAAAGTGTTCCTTACTTGCCTTTAACCACTCAGTCATTATATCCACATTATCAATGACTATTTATCAACAATTTTGTTGTGTAAATATATTGTATTATATATTAACAGCACCAATATTCAATATTACAATATTGTCACAATAATAATCTTGAAGTTTTTGGTCACAGTTGAAGTTGGAATGAAAAGTCTACAGGATAACAGAGCACACTGCCCAGAATCGTCTCGGCGGTAAACATGAAAAAGTGCAAAACATAATTTATTGACTGCACGACGTGAGCGTGATTGTCAAATAAGGGCTACATAACCTGTCAGATACAAACCGTGAAAGTGAGGGTGGGGGTTTCAGACACTGTTTATCTATCCAACATCTAACAAGCAGTTTGGTTAAAGTAGTAAAGTAAAAATTCTGACACCTTAAATGTCTCACAATGATACCTGCAAGTAACTACAATGCTACACTTTACCCATCTGCAGTTAGAGTTTAAGAGGTGGCTGCAAACCCATGCATGGCATCGCACTTGTGTATACACAAACACACACACACACACACACACACTGCAATGCAAGATGGTAAAGTAATTGTACCTCGGCTCACACAACTCATCTGCTGTTCCTCTCTTGCAGGGTGGCTCAGGCTGTCATAACCCAGGTCCATAATGAGACAATTTAGATGTCTCCTACCATAGCAAGCTGTCAGCCACTGCTCAGCACTGTGGTTTGAAGGGAGAACATCTTGTGATTCTCCTGACAAATCTCAACTCATCCAATCTGGCTACAGGATGGAAAAGAGTAATGAAAGCTGCTAAAAATAAGCCGGGCCCTAGTGATAACACTGGCAGTATAGATTAACTCTTGCAGCCTGCAGGGATCGCTGCGTGACAGATATGACATACAGCAACAGCTAGCTTTGTGTCTCTACCCATCTGTAGAGAAACTGGTATAGATTGACTGTGGCAGCATCTGTTGCATCTGGATAAGGCCTTTTGATTGTTCCATGGCGGCAGCTTTATCATTGGTTAATGCAAATTTCATCTCCATAAACAAAGATACTTCCTGCTATCTTATTACTCTGAAATTGGATCCAGTCTTTATAGTATCCCATTTGATCTTTTCCCATGAGAGATTCCCATGTTTATTCTCAGCTGGTGAAACAGTGAAATGGCAGGATAACCTATGTCTCACAACAATAAGCATCTTATCTCTACTTCTGATGACCTTGGAGCCCTGGCTTTGCCCTCTTTCCAACAAATCTCAACACTTCTTCTCCCACTTGGTAATTCCCTAATTAAAGTTTAATAAAAGGGGAATTTCAGGAATGTATGGTTATTACTTTGACTCCTTAAAAAGCAGAGGGTAGGAGAGGAGAGGTAGAAGTGGTTAGGCAGAGATCAGAGTGTCACTAACTGGCCAGTCTCCAGATTAATGATGAATAGCTGGCTGGCAGCTCCCTGATATCCCGCCCTAGTTTCACCACCACCTCCTCAGGTGATATCTGTTATGTTGTGTTTTTCAAATAGCACGCTCTCCGTCTTATCATGGCCCGCCCCGTGAAAAGTGTAACGCTGACAGCTTATCCCTGTTGATGCAGCAAAGAGTCCATCAGTGTGAGTCCAGAGAGATATACATCTTCCAGGATTTGTCCATTCAGTCAGAGAAGAGCGATGGCCATCCTCTGGTTTAATGCCAAGTTCATCAACTGCCCTCATGGTTGGCAAGAGCTAACTGTATATCACATCACTGTGTGTCAATGTAGGAACACAGGCAGCATGGCAAATGGGCCAGAGCTGCTTATTGATAGTTGTAAAGCTGATTTGTGTGCATCGACTGCCAAAAACAACCGCAGGACAAATGTCTGCACTTGTAAATTGAGCCACAGCATAATATTTTGTTCTGTCATTATGACGCAAGATATTAAATTATACCAGTAGCAACAAGTTACAAACAGCAGGGCTGTGTTCGTAGTTCAGAAGCTGTTGCATCAGATATAAACATGCACAGTCGAGCATAGCCACCAAAATTTAATCTTTGCAGTGTTTAATTTTCTCTGTGTCAATGCAAATTGATTTCGCTGTCCTCTTGAATCTTATCTGTTTGTTTACTCGACTTGCTCATCACTCACAGTCACACTGATTATGAATCAATTGTGTGCAATCTCATTGATCCGTTTTCTCGCCCGGCTGAGCGTCTCAAAAACATTTCATCTCTCCTCTGTTGCTTTACTGTCCCTACATCACTTGTCTGACACCCCTGCGCCATAAATCTTGCTCACTGCAGTTTGCACAGATGTGTCTTGATGTGTAAAACAGTTGGGAGGATGGGAACGGCTCTGTGCTGAAATGAGAGGAGTTAACCCACACTGTGTTCGCAGTGTGATTTTCCTTCATATTTTGGCATCAAAAACCTCATAAAACTGGATAAGTAATTTCATTCCCAGGTGACTGAGATCTTTTTAGGCTTTTTGGCGGCATTGTTCACCACTTTTTCTCGACTGAAATATCTCAACAGCTATTTTATGGGTGGACATTCAATTTTGTACAAACATTCATGTTCCCCAGAGGATGAATTTAACTGACGTTGACTTTTGTTCTGAATGTCATGAGTTTTGTACAGAACTTAAGGCTCCCTGCTAAATTAATTATACAGCTATCATCCTGAAGCTCTACTTTGTGTTCAGCGCTAACTGGAAATATTTTTTGTTTTCTGACCAATAACTGGGGCGGCACGGTGGTGCCTCACAGCAAGAAGGTACGGGGTTCGAATCCCGGCCTGGGGCCTTTCTATGTGGAGTTTGCATGTTCTCCCCGTGTCTGCGTGGGTTCTCTCCGGGTACTCCGGCTTCCTCCCACCATCCAAAATCATGCATGGGGATTAGGTTAATTGGCTAATTTAAACTGACCGTAGGTGTGAATGTGAGTGTGAGTGGTTGTCTGTCCAACCTCCAATATCTTGCCTCCCACCTTTTGATTAAAGTGAAACATGAGCATTACACCAGCTAAACATTCGCTTCTTAACATTATCTTCTCACTGTTACATATACATTCACGTACCATAAACGCTGAAAACATTCCATAATATTTTTAAGATGTTAGGTTTTTCTTGTGAAAACAAAAACAAGGACTTTCATAGTATGATAAAGACAACAGCTTTATTTGTGTCTGTATGGGATATAGTTGTAGCTTATTATGTGTGAGTGCAATCCTTATGGGTAACAGAGGAATATTTGTGTTAGTGCGAGAGACAAAGAATAAATACCCTGGAGTGTGTAGCCATGGTTATTACCATGACACTGGAGGAGCAGGCCTGATGTCTCTGTGTGTCTCGTGTGTCTCCCTCCTTCATTCACTAAAAGAAGCTTTAGCTAATGAATCCCTCTATAGCATGCCATTACCGCAGACGTGCTAACCCGCACAGCCAGAAAGAGGCATGTCATAGGCAGAGATGCTTCCCACTGCATAAGCACATTAGGGGATCAGGATTATTTAGCCATGGATGAGATGTGTTAATTGTGCCATTTACAAGCCAAACATTCCCAGCACCACTACGGCTGCACACATTCATCCTGCACATATGGAATGGTGCCTAACTAAGGAGGCAGTCCCTTGTTGTTCAGTTTTCACAATCCAACAGTTAGTGTCGGAAATGCTGCTTATCGCATGCCTACCAGTAAGTCTGGGCCTTGGCAGAAACTGGTACCAATTGCTTGCCGACTTTCAGACCACGTTACCATGGCAGCCACCATGAAAGGCGCTCAGTTTGGAGCAAAAAGAATGACATTGTCAGCTGAAATCGACCAGGTTCTCAATTTACAGATTTCACAGCACACAGCCTGAATCCGTGATTAGCCCTCTGACTGTGACTGGGATGTTTTTAACCTCCTCTGTGGGCCACTGCACTTGGCCCCTTAGTGTTCCTCTCAGGGGGTTTGTTTTGGTCGTGAGCAATTTCTTTTATTTCTGTCGGGAACTATTTGATATGCAGCATTGTTGTGCCGTGATAATGTGAGGCTTGTGGCTGAGTTGAAGGCTGGCTTTGTCTATCCAAACTCCAGCGAGGAAACCAAAGTGCATGAAAAGTTGCTCCCATTACTGCAGCTTTTAAACTTAACCCCTCATCCACCCTGCTCTGAAAACAACCCCCCACTTGCATCGAAAGTTCAGAACAAATTAAAAACAAACTGTGCAGCCCTCTAGTTTCTGACTCTCTGCAGATGTCCCTTTGAGTCAGTCAGCCGCCTGTGAAGTGTGGTGCTATATATGCTCCTGAATTAGAGAGTGGATGAAATGATGAGGTGTGAGACTGCGTACTCTGCTATGATCAGAACACTGTGAGTTCAAAGGGCCGACAGCAGCATTGAGCAGCTAATAAAGCCACTGACTCCCTTCACTACTCCACTGCCTGTTGGTTTATTAACGAGCCCACTCCAGCTGAAAAGGTGAATTTGTGGCTACCAGGTTACTGCAGGTTGGAGGTGACTGAACATGAGCAGATTGTTTTCCACAACTTTCCACTAGGATTGTCAAAACTGAGGGCAGGAGCTGGAAGGATGCTAGTGTTGCTGTTTCCATTCACAGCAGCGGGCAAAATCTTTGCGCATGGCAAGTACTGTATGTAGGTAAGGCTACCAACCGTTGCCCTAATCTCCAGGGATTGCATGTCAAGGGCAAAGGGATCCTCCAACCATCCGTTTCCATGGGCACGCTAATCAGATGTGAAACACAGCCCCCTCCCTATCCTGTATCACCACCCCCCATGCTGTGCACCTCCGTGCCTTCTCCCATTTTTAATGTGAGAGACAGAAAGAGGTAGCGAGACGTCACTGCGCAGGGTTCACTGCAGCTTTTAAAGCCTGAGGGGACCCTATTGCATAGACACTACTATTAAAGGAAAGAGCGGAAATGTTGCAATGTGCATCACACTGTGTTACCTCTCAACCAAACTACATAACCAAAGCTTTACTGGATAAGATTAACTAAAGGTATCATTGTTTGGTCTGCGATACTGATGTGGGAAATAATTGTTATGCATTGCGTCAGCTAAATCTCTTCAAATACGAAAAAAACTAAGTAAATAATACGCAGTTCTAATGACATTTTCCTTTAATTATACATATTTTGACAGAATTTTCTAAAGCTAGAGAGCAAAACAAAGTATCCTCACACAAAGGTTCATATTTTGCGAACAGTTATTCCCTATTTCAAGTGTGTTTTCTCTAGAATAAACAGCAACACCTTTTCCCCCAAATTTCTGTTGACTAGGTTTAGGAAATGGTAGTGTTTGGGGTTAAAATTTTGTTCCTAATTTCGTTGTATGCACCGTCATATCATGACAATAAAGGCTTTTGATTTGATTTGATTTTGATTTGATAAAAGCAACAAGGGAAGTGTGTAAAGAGGGTAAAACTTAAATGCTTTGTAGCAGAAACAACAGAAATAAAATTGTCTATGATACAGACACTGAATTTGACTTAGATACATTTTTCGTTACATATACAAATATGTGATTTAAGCTTGTTTTGGTTTCACTTGTAGTACTTTTAGATTGTCTAATGGTAAGAATCACCTGTAACTCAATTTTATTATTAATGTACTGAGCATATGGTGTGCAAGAAAGGAGCACATTTGGCTGAAGCTTATGCAATGAAATGTAGTAAGCTTTTCTGTCACACATACTCGGTGAAGAAATAAAATTAATGTGGACTTTTAATGTCAGGTTCAGCAGGTGAGCTGCAGTTTAGTGTTTATTGGTCCTCTGTGAATACAAGGTTTCCATCAACTGTTAGCATGAACTGTTTGCCTTCTGTGAGCGCATGTTTATGAAGTCCATATATTGTTTTGCTGTTTTTACAAACATCTGTTCATATTCAAGGCAGCTTCCCCCAATCGGTGTCTGAGACAGAGGGACGCAGCGAGGGGCCCTGTCTGTTGGGAGACCCATGCTATTAGTCAGAGGCACATCATTTGATTGACCAATGTTTAAACGCCGACCTGTATGTGTGAAATAGTCTCCCAGGGAAAGTAACAGTTGTGATGAAAGACGGAGCGATTGTGATGAATAATTCATTATTTCATATCGTCTCAGAAAGGCTTCAGTTCTGTGGACGAGATCTTACATTTTCAAGCATCTCAATTAAAGGCGAGAACATGAAGTGCATGACAGTTTGCAACCACATGAGGTGCACCACAACATCCTATAATAATTCTCTGAGAATAAAGACATGCACATCCTGTTGCCTGAGGCTCGGTGTTTAGGCAGTTCCCATCGGGGGTGTCACTAAATGAACCCAAACTCTACCAAGTTCCTGTACACCATCCTTTGCCCCAATCCACACTGCCATCTTCACAATAATGAAATCTCTTGTCTGACTTACACTGCCTAACGACAACCAGCTGTGCGGCACTTTTAGCCATACATTATATGAAATGTCTCTGATCCATGATGGCGCCTATAGAGGTTTGACTTTAATGGTGACAACACCCGCCTAAGCCATATTTATTTGAGTCCAAAGGAACCCACTTCTGCTCCTACCTAACGCTCTAGCTGCTGTAAGTATGAATTTCTACCACAAATGACATCTCTAAAGCAATACACAGAAGTCATATTTTTCCATTCTGGGTTCCTACAAATTGAGCATGAAAGTAATTAAAGCACCTGCATTCCTAAAGACCGCAGTATTTATTCTGCAGCCTGGCAGCCCCTTAATAAAAACGTCCACTCATATCTCGATCAGGAATCTGATCTTCCAGGACTACCGCTGTAAATGTAACACTTAATGTTGAAAAAGAGGGTCATAAATCACTTTAATATTGGTCACTGGTGGAAAACAGAGCAGTTTTTTTTTAAAAAAAATATCTGGCTCTAATTAAGTAAGGAGTGCCCCGGGTCTGAGGATAAGGTCTGGTGATCACATGAGGTCTGGTTAACACAGAACCCCCTTCCACATACCCACCGCCCCAAACTTACAGGTTGTGCCCTCAAAACTCAAAGGGGGGTCTGGACTACAACCAACTTACACATAAGGAATCAGAATGAGTCAGAATTTCATTTACAACTAATTTACCATATTTAGCTGAACAGGCTTTGTCTCTACAGCCAATCAGTGTCATGATTCCATGTGTGAGATGGACTAGATCATTGAGAGTTTTTAGTTACAGTCATGACTTCCTGTTCTTGGAAAGCTTACACAACCTCTCAGCTCCCAGATAGCCTTTCTTCCTGTCCGCCCTTTTATTTTTCTGTCCCTTGGCCTGTCTTTTACTCCCCTTTTGCCTTTTCTTCCCCTTCACTGCATTTTGCTCTCAAGGGAGGATCTAAGTGAGTAGATTTATTCATTCAAAGGGTTCTGAATTACATTACAGCAGCCCAGCGGTCACATATGCCAAAGTCTTCAACAGCTGAGCTCTCCAGGGAGTGCTAGCCCAAAGGTTAGCCTTATATCCCTACCAAATGAGTTATGATTTTTCACTAAATCTCTTCCTCAACTCCCACCCACTCCAGAGCAATTGTGAATGCCATTCACCGAGCTCATGTTGGGTTGGGTGATATTATACAGATGTGAAGTGGTTTATCACAACGCTTTTTTTTTTTTTTTTTAAATAAATCTCCTCTTTTAAACACACCTACAGATACACTGACCTGCATATTATGAACCCTCTATTATTATTGATGTATTATTTAATGTTGATTGACTGCAAAATGCAAAATTTTTGGCTAACCCAACTATTTGATTACTTGACAAAACACAGAATTTCATCACAAAATGCCCTGCTTATTGATTTACGTCAGTAACCACACTAGTTTATGTCAGCAGAATGGGAAGAACTGTTCATGCATTATTCCAAGATGGCTGCTCCACCGCTAACCTTGCAGCTGCACCATTTAAACATCCTAAATCTGCTTTTGCTGTATTACATATTTGTTACATATATGTAGTGAATGAATGAACCAGATACAAACAAAACATGTAGAACTTGCACTCCTTAAAATAATGTAAATTGCATTTGTAGATGTTGACCACTGAGGGGAAGATATTGTTGCTGTCAGAAATTCCCTTTTGGGTCAAACAATATAATATGTGAATGGTTAAATATATCCAGAAATTTGAAAGGATTAGCTACCACAGTATAAATAGTATAGCAAGCTCACAAATTTATAGTCATGTCACAGTGATCTACTGTCAAACACCCATCCTCACACCCAAGCAACACAAATATTACTGTGTGGATTATAACAATGCACTCTAATGCTGTTATTGAAGAGGCCAAACAAGAAACAAAGAAACCAGTCCCTCTTTACTCACATCCCAAACACAACTCATGGTGTTTGGTGTGTGTGTGTGTGTGTGTGAGTGTGTGCGTTGATGCTGCTGGCTCTATTTCCTAGCAATGCTGCATGGAGAGGAAATCCAGGTTCCTCATGAAACAGATTTCAAATGACCCTGTGTGTGTGTGTGTGTGTGTGTGTGTGTGTGAGACATAAACCCAGCTGGTGCTCACAAGCTCCTGTGTCTCAAAAACAAAAAAAAAGGAAAAAGGCTCTGTGATTCTCCATAATCCTGTAATAACCTTTCCACCGCTCCCCCTTTAACACAAATGTTTGCCCACTGTTATTATGTTATGCCTGGACATCTGGAAAAGTTTAGCTGCTTTTGTTCTCTGCACGACCGCCATAATCACATCCACGGGCACAAACACCTCCTGTACATTAGAAAACCTGGGATTATGATTTAAAGCTTCCTGGTTACGCTTGGTTTAAATCTATGTATGTTGTTAACAAAATGATCACACCTAGCCAGGCTGTGTTTTATGCCTCTTGGTGCCTTAATGAGTGTCTGCATGTACTGTAGCCCTGCTCTTTTCACCGTACTCTGACCCGTAACACTTGGTTGAGCCTGTGAGCGAGGCAGGGTACAGTACAATATGCATGTATGATGGTGCCACAGAGCAGCCCCAACAATACATCAAAGTTTAATACGGAATAATAGCACTGCTGACAGCTCTCATAAAATCGGCCCCTTCCCAAGCAGACGATTTCTCTGCCAGATAATGGCTCTGATGTGGGCCTCGTGCCCCGCTCACACTCAATACTGGCTCACCTGTTCAACCCAGGCCTCACAATCACACTGTGTGTACAGTATATGTGTACTAAGCCAGGTGCTATTGTATTTTTCCTGTGCATCCCTAGGTGAAGATTTGCAGGGTGTTTACATGGCGGAGGAAAAATGTAGCTTTGATATATTTTAAGAGGCTGTGACAGACACAAGGATGTCTGAAGACTGTTTACATACCAGTCTTAAGAGTTACACAGGGAGGAAGAGTGATCGGCCTCGGGATGAATTATGGATATCACATGTCTAAGGCTGGAGCCCACTCTTGTGCAAGAGTGCTTTTCAAGGATGGGTAATTGAAGTGTGCTGCTAAAGGATGCTAATATCACATGGAGAAGGCCACAGCAGCTCTTTTAGTGTACTGAATGAAAATTGTACGTAGCATTAGGTTGTTGAGTTGGATTGCCTGTTGCACTGGGACTTCTTGCTGATATGCAAATACATCCATAAATACAATCATGCACACTTCCCCACCCTGTAGCAGTCAGATTCTGCTCTATATTCATTGCTTCCTGCACACATACAAATACACACACGCTGCCTCTGTGCATCACTCTCCTCTTTCTCAGACACACATGTCCACACACAGATGCCTGAAAGAGAGAGAGAAAGCCCACTGAACTGGAAAAGCGTTTGTCTCAAGATGAAAGGCTTCACACCCACTGCCTACATGCAGAGCCTCTTCCGACACCTTCCCGCGACAGCACATACTGTAGCAGAGGCTTGTGCTACGCAGACACACTCCAGCTAGCATCCCTCCCCACACCCATCAACGCTGCAACACACTTGCATCCCCTCCTCTCTTTTCAGTCTCTTTCTCTTTCTCTATGTCAATGGAGCTCTGATACTACAGTAGCAGCCGGGGGAACAGAGAGGCACATAAGCGGCATGACTTGAACAACGCTGAGGAGGATAAGCTCTTCATGAAAGCCCTGAGGCACAGCAGCCTTGTTTTCCCCGTCGCTGGTGTAGCACGGTGGGCTCTCAGGCGTGGAACATGCTTAGCCACACGCAGGGCGTGAAAAACGACACTGACCATGATGCTAGATAATTGCTTCCCATTTACTCATGTGTTGAGAGCCTCAGACAAAAATAGCATGTCGCTGTAACGAATGTGCTGGGAAGCATGGGAACTGTGAGTGCTGTGGCAGTGGATCGATACACAGAGCGGACAGCATCTAGCAAGCATAAAGTCTACACAGCATCTTACAACCAGTCTATACAGCACCTAGCAACATACAGCCTGTACAGCACTGCACGGTATATATTCCTCAGCCCATATCTTCCAAGATGTAGTGCACCTTATCATCACAGTCTTGTATCTCTTTATCTTATACAGCTTCTCCCACATGTATTCAACATAAACACTGTGTGTCTGTGTGTCTTCTGTTGGTGGGTAGGTGATAATCCCAAGAATGGTCCAGACATTTACACAGGCCTAACTGTTGTTTTTTCACACCACAATGTTACCTGCATCACATCTGCAGACTGCCCATCGGTCTCCAAACTGAAACCCCCCAGCCACATTTCCCAGAGCCCTTTTCCTCCCGTGAGCTATCAGAGACGAATATGCCCTGTCTCTGTTTAATTGTCCCCAAGTCAGTGTTTTCGTTCCAAATATTATACATTTTACATCCACACTGGAATTGATATCTAGTCCAACAATGGCTCCAGATACAGCAGAGGCACTTTACGGAAATTTACTGTGACAAGGCATCAAGACTGAGCCCCTCAGGAGGCGATCCGTGCATCTGGGATCTGTGTTCCCCTCATCGATGCGTACAACAATTACAATCCTCATTATCATCACCACAGGAGGCACGCACGCATATATAGGTGCTGTGTTTGCCCCACTGCACAATCACAGTCATGTAATAATCGTATCACAATCAGATGGAATACATTAAGCCATAAATCCATCTGATTCACTCCACCTTACAGGACATGTGCACATGCATATCTTACATTTCATAACAGTCACCCATACATCCAGCATCATTCAGACATAGCTCCACACATGAATGTCCTCTTCATATTTCATCTCCAATTCTCACATCAAGGTGAGGCTGGGAAGGAAAATGATCAGTCTCAGCCAGAAACCACATTCAAGTTTACCATAAAAGCCTTGGCAGTACAATGTCAGCCGATATAACCACTGCAGTGCAGTACTGTACACAGCCAGGTGCTGATATTCCTGCCTTTTAGAGCCCACACAGGGCTAACTATGCTGGGTAACTGATCAACTACAAATGCCTGCACGAGCACAAGGCAAACAGAGAGAAACAGAAAGCAGAAGGAGACAACCGGCGATGAGGCTGGCCGCTCCTGTACTCACCAGCACTGGCAGAACACAGCAGAGACACCAAGAGCACAATCACCAGCGTCAGGATCTTCACATTCATTTCTGCACTCCCCTCTGGCTCTCCGCTAGTCACTCTGCTGATATACTGTAGTGGTGTGTGTGTGTGTGTGTGTGTGTGTGTGTGTGTGTATGTGTGTATGTATGTGTGTGTGGTGTGTGTGTGCGTGTGTGTGTGTGTGTGTGTGAGTGTGTGTGTGTGTGTGTGTGGATGGGAGGGAGAGGGAGAGAGAGAGAGAGCGAGCAGCTGAGCGAGCAAGAAAGAGAGAGAGAGACTGTGTGCTCCCCTGTGTGTGTGTCAGTTTGTGGGAAAATGTGTGTGTGTGTGTGTGTGTGGCTCCCCGACTGTGCCTGTGTATTAGTCTAAATGCGTATTTGTATATCAGTGTGTGACAGCGCCACTCCAAGACTGAAGGCACGTCTTTATCTGAGCTCTCCCACAGAGGTGTGTGTGTGTGTGTTTCTTCTTTTCTTCTTTTCAGAAAAAAAAGGCAGCATGAGCCAAGTTCAGTGGAGCTGTGAATGTGCTGCTCGCAGGTCTGTCCGTCAGCATGTGTCCCTCTCTCTCTATATGAGTCTAGTTGGTCATGTGGCTTATGTATCATTGACTCTGTGGGTCAAGGAAAAGCCCCCCCCATAACCCCACCATCACCCACCCACTCCACCCCTTTTCCACAAACATGCAAGTGCACACGGTTGAGGAAGGGGAAGGAGAGCGGTAGCAGAGGGAGGGAGGAAGAAAAGGAGGGGAGTTGGGAGGTGAAGAGGGGTGGGGGTGCATGCAGGTTTATGATAATACCCAAACAGATGCTCTTGTTGAAAAGTCTTTGAATTGTGAACAGGGCAGCTTGCCAGGAATCCAGGAATCAAAATACCGGCTTATTAGGGGAAGTAGATGAAAGAAGGGAAGGTGTGAGATGAGGTTCATGCCTTCCTGCTTTTGTATCTGCGCCAGCTGTATGGACCTTTTCTTCCTCGCACCATTCTTTACCCTCAGTGGCGCTGAAGGTATGGCTTAAATCATCTGCGCTGTTTGAACATAGTGTCTGTGACACTGGGAGGGACCACAGGAAAAAACTTATCAGACTCCGCTCGATCACATCACCCGCACTGTTTGTTCCACAGCCCCTGAAGTCATTTGTTTTATTTTGTTACACAGATTATATTCTTTCCACAAACAAAAGCTGCAAGAAAACCGCCACCCTGCGAGGCTATAAAATAAATCAATTCTTTTTCTTTATTTGTTTATCATACAATCAACAGGAAAGGTTACATTTCTTGCTGTGAATTGTGAGAACTGTGAGCCAGCACGAGAAGTACAACAAGTTTGCTTATCGCGTTTTGCCACAGAGCGACATCAATGCAACAAGTTTCTACATCCCCTCTTGAGAAGAGAATCATTTAGGAAGGACCATAAATTTTGTGGTGTGTTTTTGCTTTCAGAATCTCCACCCAGTTACAACCTTTTATAATTGAGTGCAATGAGTCCATCAATCCCCAGAAAAGTAATCAATGGTAGAATGTTTGAAATACCAGTTTAATAGTCTTAACATTGGTGTTTTTGTGTTGTTGGTATGACTTCAGTTCATGTTGAGCCCACAGATCTGAGTCCCCAAAGGGCTGGAGTGACACATGATGGATGGACCTCCTTTGGTCACAACCTCCAGACACAACCCCCCCCCACCACCACGGTAGTCTTCCACACAACCCCTTTTCTATGTGTTGTCACTAAACAGTCACTTTAGTGGTGTAGACCTGAGAAGAGGGGCCCTGTGACCCTCGACTCTGCAGCTCCTGCTTCACACAGCCCGCCCTTTGTCTCCCCAGGGCCCCGGGTCCCGGAGGGCAACATGTCTGTGCCACCCACTTGAGAGCCAACAACAAGAGCACCTTCCATTTTTACATGCAGCACTCGAAGCCTTCACTTCATGTGAAGCAATCCTCTCACCTCAGGGGTGGCCAAGCCCCTGGGGGCTAAAGATGCTTATCCAAGCCTGTCCTTTTTTTAGCCGAAAGATAATTCGCCCAAGTGCCTTTTAAAAGAATCTGTTCACAGCGTTTTCTCGTAGGTGCTCACTGATCGCTGACAGAAACCATGACCAATTCTTTCCAATTGTGCATAATGAGAGACAGTGGGGATTATAGCACCATTACCAGCCCACTTAGTAGTTAGGAGTAATTCAGAATTCAATTTAATTCAACTTTCAAGGACAATTTCAATGCAATGAGGGATAACTGCCTGCAGAGTTATTTTAAATTAACAGCTAATGTGGGCATCAACCTGAAACTGAAGCACATATCCAGAATGTGCTGAGTCCAGGTGGTAACCGTGGTAATTTATGACTGCAGATTTACCAGTCATTAAAATGTCCCATGGATATGGATACGAATGTGTGAGACATTGTAAAGTTGGCAATACAGGCTCAAACATTTGCACTCTATTAGCCGTAATTGTCTTAGCTTGAAGCAAAGCCTGCTATGAAAAGGTAACAGATGGTGTTTCCACAGACTGTATCAGTGGACTTTGTGCCATGACGTGAGTGTAAGCCTGTGGAGGATTGCCCTTTTTGAATCCATGGATGTGGAGTGAGAGACTTGGCAACATGACACAGTCAGAGGGCAGCGATACAGCCACATGTGCCTCAACACAGGAAACAGTTAGTTGTTTACAGGAAGTGTTTGATGAAGGAATGTGGCGTATGTCTGGATTAGGTCACTGGTGACGACTTTTCCTGATTCCTGAGTTTTTAATAACAGGCAGACATTCCACAGATAAGTGTGACATGAACGATGGAAAAGATGTCTTTGCATTTCCTTTTTGATTATTAGTCAGACTTCTACAGCAGGAAGTGTCAACAGGTGGTCTCTTATCCCCCTGATCTCAGAAAAGATTTGCTGCATTATTTACTGTATTCACAAGTAATGTGCTTCCTGTTTATTATCCGCATCTATATAAAGCCCCTGATTTCTGAAATGCTAATGAAGTGCGCGGATGTTTGTTTGTATTGTTTTTTCGATGATTGAATGAACAGTGGCAGGCGGCTTGTGTTGTTGTTATTGTTGCAAAAGTGAGCGACGCGCTTCCATGTCCGCTTCCATTTCCAAGGCATCCATCAGATACGACACACCTTTATTAAAATGGAAAACAAATCAAGCCTTCATCAAGATAAGAGTTACAGTCAGCAGCTTGAGTGAGTGCAGAATGTCTTTGTGAGATCAGATCGTCGTTGCTAATTAGCTTCTCTGGAGGGATCGGCAATGAGAGTATGACATCTTCATTAGGACGTCTCAAAGTATTTTTTTTTTTTTAGCTTTAAACAAATGTGACTCCCCCCTCAGGCGGCCTGCGCTTCGTATCATGAAATGTCAAGAATCAGAGGCTTGGTGGATTAACTTATCTGCCTTTAATCGTGACATTATCAGCAAATTCAGCTGAGAAATATTCTGGGCTTGCCAAAGCCCCTCTGGATGATAGGGCAGCAATTTTCTGCCAGTTTGTAGTTCTCATTCTGTCATACTGCCTCAGAGCAACCACACATATTCACGCATCTTCTGTACTGAGTTCCTAGTAATCATTAAAAGACTATAAAGACCTGCTCTTGCCCCGAAATGCAGCAGTTAACAATTATCTGAAACAGTTTCTGCAGAACACATTTTTTCATGCAGATTACACAGTGAATTATTAAGTTGCTGCCTTTTTGGGAAGAAATTATGATAGGCAGGAGGTCTGCTTATCCCTAAATTTAAACACCAGCTGGGGTTTATCTCCTCGAATGTTGAACATGCTCTGAACTCAGTTGTGAACTGAGAATAATCACAAACCCTTGACATCTGCAGTCCAGAGAGGAAAGCAATTTACACAACAGTATTTATATGAATACAAATTAACTCCTCTCTTTCTTTTCCATACCGCTTTGACAGATTCATCCTCAGCAGTGTAATTTTATATCCAAAATAACCAAATTGTGACATTTTTCATCCAAATCGTTTTCACTGCAGCTCTTCTCTTGAACTGATCAGACAGATTATCCCCTGTGACTGTTCGCTGTGGCGTTGCGTGACTCTCAAGTCTCTATAATCAGTCCAGTATGGCTCATGAGTGTTTGGAAAGAGGCCCGTAGATCTGCGAAAGATGCGTTGCAAGATGACAAATCACTGTAACCGCATTGACACGAAAGGAACTTTTTTTTATTTCCAGGGAGCTCTTTTCACCAGAGGTTTTATTAATCATAAGATCCCTGTCAGGAGACTTCCATCTTAGTGGATTTGCAGACGCAGAGGGCAGATTTTTATCCTGTGATGTTGCACCTGCAGAACGTTTGTTTCTAAAATATCTACTCACATCTCAGAGTAGGTCTCCAAATCATGAAACGACTCGTATTTTACTGTGCATTTGTCATTTGGTTTGCAGCAAGGGCAGGATCAGACTCAAAGCGGCGCGCACAAAACACGCTTCGCACCCTCATAAGCCTGTCAAACCCAGATTCTCTCCATAGATATTGTAAAACAGCAAATAAGGGAAGTCTTTTGAATCCTTCTCCACCGCCTAATCAGTAATGAAAATCTGAGGGTTTTTCTCCAGGTGGCAGGTGATACCAACCCAGCTTCTGATATCTCACTCAGAGCTCTGCCTCTCTCTGATAGTGCTGGTCTCTCAAGTTTGACTCCTTACATTTAACTTTGCCGCACTCGTTGATTTGTGTATCGGTATGTGCTGCAGAGAGGGGGAAATAGGTGGCGGCATGCCAGTTTTTCACACGCTCCCATGCACTTAAAAATACCAATCTTCTGGTCCCTGAGTGCGCTATTCTTCAAGAGTGTTTTTTCTCTCAGTATGCAGAAGATAGGATGACCATCCATCCTTCCTTTATTTGTAACAGAGGATGAAACGGAGTCAAAACAAGCCGAATGAAGGAAGTGTTGTATCTAAAGTGGTCACCACTCCTTTCTCCTGTAATATTGTTGCAGTTATCAGGAGTTTAATCTGTCTGAACAGCGGCATGTAGTTTAGAAATGGCTGATTTGTTTCTCATGGCCGCTGTTTTTTCTTATTTTTAAGAGCTAGGGGCCGAGCATGCCACAGCTTGGTCTCTTTGACATACAGTGAGACGGAGAAATGCGACTTGACAGATGAGAGATAAGGAAATGTTTTCTGGAGGAGAAGACAGACTCTGAAAACAGACATGAGGTGTGTTTGAAAGCTCATGAAAGAGCTGAAGATCAACGTCTGCCGGAAACCAGCTCCCTGAAGCCTTCACTGAAATCACTTATACGCCTTTATACAAGTAGTGGGATGTTTTTAAGGAGTGCACCTTTGAAAACAGGTTGACACTATTTTTTACCTGTAACAGAGGAACCTGAACTCTTAAACCCTGTTCCCATATAAATATGTTCCCATTTGTTCACTCTACTGTTGAATTTTCCCATTTCTATGTGTAAAAAGGAACAAATCTCACTACTGTACAACTTCCACCAACAGAGAACATGATCTGACTACATTTCAGAGCACAGTGTTGTATAGCTCTACATTTTAATGGAGAAAATCTGATCTCCTCGAAAGGTGGGGGAAATTATATATTTTTGTTATTGCCAGCACATCTTGTGAAAAGACCAAAATCAACAGTGCTTTAGATATCAGGCTTTCCAGCTTTCCCTAACTGGCTGTCTCCAGCTCCCAGAGAATATTAGACAAAGACATAAATCTTTACCATATTTTGCTTGAGCTAAGCAAATTCATAAAACAGCTGGACACTGTAGTCTTTGTTACCTTGTTATGAGTAAATACAGTGTTTGCTGGGGACTATTTTTAATGGCAGGTTAACACACATTTGATGTACTAGTGACTTTTTACCGCAATATGGAAGGTTTATGTAGGGTTGAAAATCAAATATACTATTCTGTGTGGCTCATTGGTGTGTTTGTTTTTGGATACCAATGGAGATTAATTCATTTTTGATGTTAGTCATTAGGTTTCTTTATGAAAAAAATGACCTAACATCTGCTCACACCAGCATTTTACAAAGTGACATCAGTTCCAGTGGTACTTTCATTATTAATGGATTGCCTAACAATGTGAAGTAAATCTGTAGCCTGACAAGCCAGACTTTGAAGCCTGTGGGAGGGACCAACCATTGTCGTTCAAATTGCCTCTGCACGTAATGGGCCAGCACTATGACCAATCAGAGCAAAACAGCAAATACATCCTTATTTAAAATGGGTGACTTGAGTGCTTCTCTTTGCTCAACTTTCAAAGAAAAGCCCAAGTCTAACTCTCAAAACCGATGACAGAGCCGTTGTGATTGGTCCGACAGACTCCTTGCCGGATCCAGGATTATCCCCGATGGTGCGCCACTAGACCATCCTGCTAAGCAAAAATATTTTCTACCATAAGGGTGCATCTAGATTTCTAGGCTAGTAAATCTGTGCAATTTTTTTTTTTTTTAACTTTGAGTTGAATTTTAACATGCAGATTCGTCCCCTAGAAACTGTCTCATGGCAGTGTTGACCTTTGAGGAAACAGAGACAGAATTAATTTTAATAACAGTGATATGTTTAGAGGAGATGACTGCAGCATCTCGATGAGGAAATATCTAATTAACGCACGAAACATCTTAATTATTGATCTCATTAGTATAACAGCTTGATAGATTATGGTGATAACAGTGGGACATTGAATAGCTCTTGTTCCTAAAGTAATCGATTTTTTTCACACTTATAGTGTAATGGTGTGCAGCTACTTAAGGCTGGGAGACTTTCAAATGTCACTGCAAATAAATGGAGGAAAAATAACTTCAGCTGGATGTGAGCAAGTAAAGAAAAGAGAGGGTTACTTAAAGAACAAAGTGGGGAAACTCAGTGTTTTGAAGTCACAGCTCTTTTCTGGCTTATCTATCTGTAAAATTTCTCTTTGATGTCTTGTCACCTTCCCCATTATGAATTCTCTTTGCCCTATCCGGGAAGAAAGCTCCACAATCCTTCATTTTAGAATTCCCCTTTCTTATTTTTCCGATATGTGCAATCAAAGTAAATTATTCATGCTTTTGCAGACTACAAAGTTTAAGCAGATCTGGTGACTGTTTCCCCAGCTGCTTTTGTTATGAACAAAAAGAAGAAAAGGGCAAGAAAAGGCAACTTCATTAATGGCACATTATGTTTTATGGTGGACTTGGAACTTGGAGTATCCTGAGCGTAATTTGTTTCTGTTTTATGTGAGCCACCCCGGTCCCCACCTGCCTCAGTTTGAGTAGATGAAGGGCATTTCTCAACATGAGCTTTGAGAGTCATTAAACAGGATTTTATATGCACTTCAATGAAATGCAGACGCAGAGCACCTGACAGTTGAGTGAAAGCTCATATTCCTTCAATTATTTTCTCCACTATGCGGTTTGCTTACTTGACAAATCGTATTCATGGATAGCATTGAAAAAGAGATAAAGTTAAGGAGTGATGCTTCTCTGCCAACAACTTTCCTCCCAGAAAAAGGAAATATGGCTGTTCCTTTGTGCCGTGGCCATTTTAAAGTAGTTAAATACAACTGTGAGGAGTCTGAAAGAAGAAAAGAGACAAAGACAAACAAAAAGGGAGATAGAGTCGGCGAAGGATATGCAGTGCTTTGTATTTTGACATGTTGGCGGCTCTTGATGAATGGACGGGGAATGCCTGACCTCTCTCAGTTACGTAGCAACGAGACGTTCTGGTGTTAGGAATTGTATTTCACATCGTTTTTATCTATGAATACACACAGTCGTAAATCTAAAACAGACGTGTGTTCCATTAAAGAAGAAGGATAACGTTTTCCTAACTCCTTCTCTCTTAACTCTTCGGCTTATGTTTGGGGTCAATTGAACAGTTCCTGCTATTTGGTTTCACTAACTGCCAGACATTGTTTTTCTGGCATTACATCTGACACGGCCCAACAAATGGCGAATGCCTCAGTCTAAACTCTTCCCACCAACCCACAAAAACACATGTACACACACAGCCACTCTGGCATATCAACACTGCGAGTGAGTCCTTCACACCACAGCTAAGCCTTTTGGTGCAGTGATGTCGACACGCAGCTACATACAATTAACACATTTCCTCTGTGGCAAATCACTAAAACATTTGTTGATGCTTTATTTTGAGAAGAAGGGAAGACATCTAAAATAAAGTCTACAACTGCCTCCAGAAAAATTGTTTAAATCTTCAGTTGATCCAGTTTCCTCCTGGGTGCTTCAAAATAATTACAAGAAAATGTTTAGTGTTTAATCCACAGATTCAGCTTTTACTTTGTGGTACATCAAATGCTTGAAATCAACAGTTTATGGGGAAAAGTTTTGTAAGGAAAAGTACAGAAAAAAGCATGAGTGATAAACTTTAAAAGATGCATGTTAAAGTTTTTATCACATTTGGTGATTAGTAATCAATGAACTCACATTTAGAGCTCACTTCAAAAGTTTACGTCTAAGTTAGTCATTGAGCTGTTAGATGTTGTGAGTATGACAAGATGACCTGGCTGGTATTCATACTTCTTGTAATAGATCTGGCTGTGCTGTATGTCGGAGTCGGTTTCTCCCGCTTCATGTTTCAGATGTTGGAATACATTTAACATTCCTACCAAACCATTACCGCACAGGACAAACTCTGCAGATGACACCGACCCCAACACCATCACCCTGCTCACAGACATTTAGGCTAGCAGTTTGGTTGGGCGGCCCAGTCTACCAAATCATTAATTATTATGTTGATGTTTCCAGTGTAATGATGGGGGACAGAATCTGACTTGTCCAGGGTGTACCCTGCCTTTCACCCTAAGACAGTTGGGACAGGCTCCAGCCCCCCACAGCCCTATGTGAGGATAAGTGATAGAAAAGGTATGGATGGATGGTCTTATTGTCCATCGCTGCTTATTAAGTTGTTAACTGTTGAAGGAAACACAAAGAGGGAATATCATACTTGAAAGACTATTGCTTTGGAGGATTTCCACTTGATTTGTCTAAAACAGATCACTGAACCCTCACATTAGCTTTAGATTACAACAGAACAAAGACCATCACTTCCATTGGAAACATATTAAGAAGGGCTCTCTAATAGCTGGTATGAACAAAATGTGTTTACATGTTTGCAACATCTAAAACCTGAGAGTTTGGTATACGGTTAAATAAAAATAAACCTTCACTCACAGTGAAATTTACCGTAGTTATAGTTGGGAATTAAACCCAACAAATACACCGTCACTCACACTACATCAAATTATTTTCTCCACCTGTGGCCCAACTGTTTCTTACCAAACTTCACATAATCTGTTTCCACTGAAACACTGTACTCATTCCCAAAGAAATTGCCACACTAACACTGGATGTTGCATCTGCAATGTGTTCTAAGTTAAGTAAACACTCTGTCAACATTTCTCTCTCAAAAGACAAACCCAGCAAACAATCCTGAAATGATTGGAATAATTGCGATATGATCCCGCCCATGTTTGCCCTCATTCTGTAACTCCTTTCTTTTGTTTGCAGCTGAGTGGTTCGGTATCTGCATGTCTGGATTTAAGCAGCAGCACTGAAGCTTTCTGACAGCATTGCCAGAGGAGATGGTGAGGAGTTACCCTGGGACAACTGCTCATGATGCTCGGTGGGCCAAGGTGGCAGCACCCCTCTCTGATCACCACTCCAACCAGTTTAAATGAGAGCGGGCAGCTGAAGCGTTTTGCCCCGCTTGTCCTGATATGTTTGTGTTTGTCAAACGAGTGGGCCCGTGCTCACTCATTATCTGCACACCGAGCCTGCTCTGCACTGTGGGAGGCTCTTCAGCTCAGATAAAGCTGGTATGCTTCATGTAGCTTACGGTGCAAAGAAAGTAATGCTGCTGTTGTTTGAAAACCTCTTCCACATTTTGGATATGCTGTACATGCTTTTCCCCTTGTGGCAATTCTTTTGTCAGAGAGAGTATTATTAAAGAAAACCAGCTCTATGAGACAAAGAATAAAATGCGTCATCTCCTTGTGTGTCAAATAAGCTCCATTTTCTGGTTTTGTGATGTGTTTTCAGCCCATGTAAAGTCATTTTCACACTCTGTCTCCCCTGGTGGCAGCAGTTTGTTGCAGTCAGTGTGTCTCTGTGGGTTTCTGGAATGGTTTGTTTGTTGCACATGAAAGAAAAGGGTCTGAGCTGTTTTCTGCAGATGTTTATTCACTGTGGCGCTGCTTCAGGAAAAAGTCCAAGAGAGACCGCTCTCTCTGTGGTTGGCAGTTTGTAAATTGATTGATTTATTTGGCTCGGGAAGATTGCACACATCACATATTTGGAGCAATCAAATCAGCAATTATCTGGTTTGAGATTTCGCGTTTGCACCCAGCTGTGACAATCTCAACTGTCCTCAGAGAAGTTTGGATTTTAATGTGTGTTGATTGCCTGGCATCATGTCTAAAGATAATGCGAAACAGTCATCTGTTAACACGACAGAAACACAGCTGTTGGCATGATAGTATAGTATAATCATATTTCATGTTAAAACTCAGATTCTGATATTTCTCTCAGCTTTCCAACTGGAGTCAAGAATGTACACTTTGGGGAAAATATCCAAGCACCAGCGAGGAGGAAATCAACCAAATAGCAGGAGATGTAATATATTCTGTATTGGATTACATGTACAATATCTACTGCATATTATCTTTACGGTGCAACATGTCAAATATTTTTGTGGAAACATTCAGACACATGAAATCTTGCTGAGAAAAGAAATGGTGAAATAGGATCTTTTCTGGTGTCCACTATTATTACTGGTGGGAACACTGAGTTTTATGTCATGTTAAAGGTATCCTGTGGGATTTTTGATACCATGGAGCATTTTTTTGATGATCAGGTGTCCATTTAGTATCTTGTGCCACACTGACACAAAGAAGTAAGAAGATGCATGAGCACGCAGGTGATGTGATCAACTTTCCTGCTGTCTGCATACACTATTTCTTTGTGTGGGATATCATCAAAAATATAAAAACCGGCTGGCGGAGAGAGCTTTTTTGACACATGTTCTGGTTTTTCATTAGAATGAAAGCCGTATTGGAGACCTGGAGATCATGTTAACAACAACCAGAAGCAAGTTAAGTAATAACTAACCTGCACATCTAATGGCCCATTGTAATGAAAGTGCCGTTTGACATCCATCCCCAGATGTGGTACTGTAATATACTAGGAACCAGTAGACTGCTAGTCAATGCAAAAATATATGTAAACATTGCCAGTTTTAAAATATATTTAGAAAAACACTGTAAAGAAATAAATACATTCATCATGTTAGGATCTTCAAGATATACATGCTGAGAAATACTAGGCCTACATACTGTACAGTGATATATACAGTATATAAAACAAATTCTTGATTAAATGATCACCATTTTTACTTTTTAAGTTTTTAGCTTCACCTGTTACCCGTTAATGTGAAACTTGAAATGAGCCTGTGGAAGATTTGACATCTATTAGTGCTGTGTATTAATATTCTGATGAATGGGTCCATGTTTTTAGCACATATATCTATTATTTGGACACAGGAGGAGGTAACATGACAACAGTTACAGTTATTCCAGTGTTCATCAGACAGGAGAAAAAACACTGCTAGACATCAAGTCTTTTGGAAGAAAATGCACTGAATACTTCTATTAGATCTCAAGGATCCATTGTGTATGCATTGTTTGGGTGATCATAGACAATACTTCCTAAAATGATCCATAAATAACAGTAAAATTTCAACTGGCCTCTACTTCTGTTGATGAAAGCTAAGTAGTGGTTCCTGTTTCCTAATTCAAAATCTTCTGCTACTTTAATGCTCAAGCAGGTTTGGCATCGCATGCAACAGCCCAAGGGCAAACAATGATGGGGGCGGGTGGACAAAACTTTAGTGAGGGCCATCTGTGTGCTATTTAGTCCAGTCCCAGCAGTCATGGCTGCTTAATTCAAAAACTGTCAGGGAGTGTCATTAGGTGCACCCATTTAAAAGCTTCAGATTTCATTAGCCACAGGAAAAGCCACATTACTCTCAGGATTAATGTCAGGGTTTTGTGGTTCAATGCTACAGCAGTGGACTGCATTAATGTGACTGGCTTGACCCTCTTGTTTATGTGGACCAACAGCAGCCCTTAAATAGCCCATGAATTATGGACATTTTGTACAAGCAGCATTCTTTTTACACCTCAAAAATCGCCCACAACTTCCTGCTCAGGCTAAGATCAATCACAGAGCACTAAATCTTCAGCTGGGGGGAGTCATCTTCCGCTCCACCGCCAAATGTTTTGTTTATACTCTTTAAAGCTCCCAGTGTTGCATCATCATGGCTGTTTCATAACAACTTGTGCTCCTCAGTGTGTTGATGATGCGGGGTGGGCAGCCTGTGTTGTGGAGGTGACACCATGCTGTACATGCCAGGAAGCATCCTGTCAGGAAGCCTGAGCTCACTATCTAAAGGAAGACATGGAGAGCTGAGTCATAGCGTAGCGACGCGCCCAGAAAATGATAAGTCAGTGAAAATGAGCCGAGTCATCACACTTCCTGTTTTAATTAGGCAACATAGGCCCTTCAGCAGCCAATCATCTCTTCTGCTTCCTTCCCTCCAGTGACGACAGACAAGGCTCTGTTGTGTTAGTCAGAGGCTACAGCCTCTTGACTTTCAGCAGCTCACTTCTTTAACTTCCCTTTTTTAATATCGAACTGTCACCAACGGTGAAGTGAACAACACGTAATTGAGCAATGTGCTGCGCTCTCTGCAGTTTTGCTCTCATGTTGACATCACCAAGGCCAGAGGCTGTGAATGTAATACATTCTGTCCTCCTGAGGCGGCAGCACTGTTTGTGATGGGGGGGGGGTCACAGAGCCTCTGTGTTTCATCACTTCACCATTCATCACAATGTCACCCAAGTGCCTGCGTGTCAGGACTCTCAGCACACTTTACCAGGTGTGAGAGGGGTCTGAATTTTCAGGGCTCTTAATCAGGAAATGATCGCAACCAACCATGATTCATGGTGTGGTCTGGTTGTCATACTATATATATGTTGAGCTCCAGAAGCAGCATCTTAAGGTTGTAATGTATACTCCCACTCCTGAGAGATATACCTGCACCGATGGGATCCCTCTTCTCTGCAGACTGGAGGCCTGAGCTCACTTTCTAGAGTTCTGACAGACCTCAGAAGGCTGAACAATATAAATGTTTGAAAGGCAGTTTTGGACTCGATTCCCTTTCATCTTATTTTTTTCCTTCATACAAAATCTGCAGACTGTTTTTCCTCGTCAGCCAGAGGGGGTTAGACCTTTGTGGAGTAGCTGCAGCACTACCATACCGCTGACTTGGCAGTGAATCCATTTTTTGCAATTAACACTTTGTTTATGCTCTCACTTTGGGGCACAGTGGGCTCTGAAGTAAGCACATAATCTTTAAAGTGGGTGGGGGCATCACTGTTTAATGCCTTTTATTACTCAAGTGCAGCTCAGTCGATATCTCTGTCGCAGCAGAGGATGTCAGACAAATATGCAGTCAGTGTGTTCAAGTTCAGCCTTTAATACGCTCCAGGCTTAACATCAAGCGTGTGTGTTCCCACTGAAACCAACTGGATATCCAGCTAATTTGTTTTGTCTTATTGTTCTGTCATATAGAGTTTTATTTTCTGCCAACAATATTCTCATGTAAAACCAAAACTTGCTAGTGACGTTGCTTTTTTCGTTGTGCTGCTTCTTGGATAACTTTACTGTCATGCACACTTTGCCACTGGCATTAAGATTTAATTTTGAGATTCATGATTCAATCATAAACATTTTAGACAACACATGGTAGTCTCTTTTTTCTTTCAGTGTGGGAATGTTGTACCAGCAGGTGTGTGATTGGCAAACACAGTGAGCTATCAGGAAAAGGGCGAGCACACACTTGACTGTTGTCATTCTTATTGGTGTCAAATACCATGTCTTTGTCACAGCTGTCAGCGATCGTTACCATTGAGCAAGGCACCCTCCGGTAGTATATGCACCGGGCATATATTGACTTTCATCCAGTAGACAATCAGCTGTTCAACCCGACCGTGTATTTCTTTTCCTAAACCTATTTTGGTATTTTTGCCTGAACCTAAAATGACTGTAATGACTGAATGAAATTAGGAAGAATTACTCTGTGAGTTACAAGGCGTGAGTTAAAGAATTACAGTAAATAGATGATGGTTGACAGTCAGCTCTCTGTTTAAATATGTTGTCTTTCCATCCATCCATCCATTATCTACCGCTTATCCTCATAGGGTCGCGGGGGGGCTGGAGCTGTCTTAGGGCGGAAGGCAGGGTACACCCTGGACAAGTCGCCACCTCATCACAGGGCACATAGAGACAGACAACCATTCACACTCACATTCAAACCTACGGTCAATTTAAATTTACCTCTAATATGACAAGCCTTGATCTGGATTTTATGACTTGAGAATATCTCATCCAGTGTATAATCACAAGACATGAATCTCATCCACCACTCATAGGATCCTACAGTTTTTAGTCTGAGACCACCCTGTGTGGATTTAACACAATCAAAACAAAACTGTCTTCTTTTAAGGCAAGTTTCTTTTAATCTCCCACCTCCCATGTGACTGTCAGAGAAGTGGAATTAAAATTGAATAGCAGGAATAATGTCTTTTGTGTTGTAAATGCTTGTGCACTTTGATGTATTTTGAATGACTCTAAGTGCTGATAGACTGAGAAAAGACAATGTTGTGAATGGAAAGGACCTTGACCCAGTTTAAACAACAAAGCTGTGCCGTGGGAAATGAATGAAGGATAATTTAAAATAGAGGTGAGATGAAAGAAATACACCCAAAAGTGAACAATGGTAGTATTCTCGTACTGTTGCCTGTTATTCAAAGGCGTTGCCAACAAGTAGTGTACTCTTCACTGCGGTGGAAAAATTCTAATGATGACTACACTTAAGTGTGAAGAGCTTATTGAGTTTTCCCTAGGAAGCCTCCCTAGTGCATCGTTTGGAGCTGTGCTGTAGGCCGTCACTGCAGAGACTCCAATTACTGACCAAGTCCCACTTGGCTGGCTTCTAACTGTGACCAGCAAATTAGAAAGAGAGTGAGGGAAGGAGAGAGAAAGAGAGAGAAGGGGGCAGAAAAAGACTTTTAAAAGGCAAGACAAATGGTTTTGGGTGCACTGCGATGCTAGCCAACAGGAAGCCAAAAAAGACGTCAAGCAGAGTTTAACAAGTGCATTGCCTGAGCAGGGGGAAAGATAGGCAGCTCTTTGTCCATGAGTTGGACACGCTCCAAACGCCTGCTTCATAGGATGTTCTTCGATAATCCAGCGGCTGATTTATGACCTGCATTAATGTTCGGACTCAACTTCCTGAACAGAATCTTTGACCATAACTGAACCACATGGAGAGGGGGGGAAATAACTTTTTCACCAAACATAGCTGGTTTTTCCATGAATGGGAACTGTGCAAGTATGTTGGGTAATCCCCGTGGCCTGTTAAGAAATCCATAAAAATATCAGTGATGTTTGTTTTGGCTTTTGAACTTGGTGATGATGAAAACTGTAACCATTTTAAGCAGGTTTTTGTTAATTTTCCTGCTGTATTAATGACAGTAGGCCTACATTTGTCCAACCAACAGCTCCAAACCCAAAGATATTCAGTTAACTATTACATAAGAACAAAGTGAAGCTTGCCACTGTTGCTTGTTCAGTATCAATCATTTACCTCGATAAAGCTACCAGCCAGCTGCCACCTTACTTTTTTTTTTAATTCACTTAAATAGCCTTTGGCATCAGCAGCTTTTTGAAAGAACATGAACAAAACTAATGTATATTGACAATCGGTGATAAGCTTAGCTTCCACTTTCCAGTCTTTTTAACCATGATCTTCAGTGAACACTACCATCATTGTTTTTGTGACTTAACTTGAACATAGCGTCATTGGAAAACTTTATTTGACAGTAACGTCATTCTGACGATTGTGGCGCCAGATTAAATAGATATGTGACATTCTGTAGGGCATTGATCCACAATGTATTTTACTGTTTCTTTTCATTTATCTTCCTTTGAATTTTTTTTTAACTCTTCCAACACAAACATTGAGGAGAGCTGTAATTTGCTGCCTGCTGTAGTAATAAGAGCAGAAGGTCACTATGTGCAGTTAAGTGCATGGAGCAGTGCTGGTGTCCATGAGGTAATACTTCCTGTCTTTGAAACACTTCATATGTTTGCAGCATGTAGGAGTCACGGTGTTATAGTGAGCCATTTCACCACAGTTTTGATGAAAAAGTGGCTGGGAAAAAAAAAAGATTCAACGCCTGCAAACAAAACCAATTATCTTGAGGCTCACGGGCCAAGAACAGCTGTCTGTTGTAAAAGAAAGCAGAGGAACGTCAAATGTTTTGTGTGCCGCTGAGCACTTTCAAGGGATCCCAGGCACTTTCAGCCCATAACTTATTTCTTTTCTTCTACTGTTTTGACGTGATATCATGTTTCCCAAGACAGGAGCTTGTGCACTTGGGAGGGGAGATGGATAAGAGTGGATGTGCCACGTTTGACACTGAAGTAAGATTACTCTGTTCCCTCCAAGCAGATACACGTTATACAAGTGGGAGATCAGGGGAGCAGAAAGGCAGATGAGAGGTAGCGTGCATGCACTTCCACATGGGGCTTAAGAGGCAGAAAGGACAGCTGGTTCACTCATCACCATTTTGCTGTGTCCAGGGCTTTCAAAACCCCCAGGGACAGATTGTTTCTGCTGTTCAGTGGCTGGTTAAATACAGACAACAGGATTTTCTAATGTAGCTCAATGTGTTTTCTATTATTATACCATAATGGTGTGTTTAACACGAACATATTAGTCTCAAAAATTATAGGTCAATAGTTACTATAATAACAAGCACATGTGAACCAAGCTGGACATTTTAATGGCTTAAATCACCAGGTAAAATTTCATCTTAAAAAGCAACAAACTGGATTGGATTCTTGCTCTCATATCTGTGCACGGTCCACATCCATGCTTCGCTTAATACCAGAATTGTACTTTTTCACTCCCACACGATTTGGTGACACGTTGATGAATCTTTTGTCTTCTTGCAGTATATGTTTCACTCTCCTTAAAAGGTTTCGACTGGTGTTTACAGGACCTTTTCTGTTGCAGGGAGGTCTGCAATTGCCATGTTTTTTTCCCATGGGAATGATGAGTTAGGAAAAGCCTCTTTACTTTTGTGAGGTTGAAGGAGTAAAGTGACATATTCAATGGCTGATTTGAGGAGACACTGCAGGTAAAGCGGATGAGTTTGACTGACCTGTTGAGGTTGCCACTGTGTCTGTTGTCAGTGAACTTCTCCTGGTGAAGAAAACATCCTATTGGCTCCTCACGCGTGGCTAACTCAGACCCATCACAACAAATCTGTCTCTCTGGGCCTGCCAGACACTGTGTGTGTGTGCGTGTGTGTGTGATGGTGTTGCAGACGAGGGTGTGATGGACTAGAAGTGACATACGACCCCTGAAGCAGCCATGGATTAATGGCCTCAATAGGCGAGCTCCTCTAGAAGGATGTGGACGTGTAATGAGGACTTCCACCGGCCACAGAGCATCCATCCATCTGGCCTTCCGGATCCACGCTCTCTTGCAGCTGGAGTTTCCAGATGTGGAGGCACCTGTGGAAAAAAGGACACTGATTTCCTGTTGCAAAGGCTGAAAAGATTCCTCCAGAAAAAAAAGACTTTCTCTATACTCTCTTGATATTTTGTATACAGGGAACAACATTTCAGAGTCAAGGGCTCCTTTGGTGGTCTGAGCGGAGATGGCTATCAGTTGGGACACCAGTGGCGTGACAGTTTATATGGAAACAAGACACTGCAGTGACTCCAGTCAAGGTCCAGAGAAATATGAAATATGAAACACTGAAAATGTCACTGAGGTACTCTGACATTTTGCAAGTCTGAAAAGGTTCAAACTCCAACTGAGAAGTGAAAGCGGCAGCTACAACTATGAGTCACCTGCACATGAGACATGTTACACTCAGTTTTACCGTTTCTGGTTCAGAGGTGTTAACATATGCATGCAAACTAATTAGAAACAGATTAATCTCCATGACAACTGGTTAAATTATTTCACAATGAACCTTGCAACAAGAGACTTTTCTGCCAAGCCTTTCCAGCATCCAGAACAAAGCACTTTCTTCTTCAAACTGCCCTGTTTGCCTGTTGCTCCATGGCCTCAGACAGAAATCAGAGTGCTGCCACATGACATCAAGGGCGCCAGGAGGCAAAACACCTGCTGTCACCATCTCCCACTCAAAACCAACATGAACACACAAGGTCAAATACCCAGGGCGGCACTTCACGTCCCCAATCTATTAGATTTTCAGATGCTCTGCTTTTCACCGAGATCAAATCACTTCCTGCCAACCAGATTAGAAGTGCTGGTGGGGGGGCGAGGAAAGGGCTCGAGGGTTGATATTAAAAAGGACTCATGCTGCTGACAAGTCTTTGAACAGTGAGAGCTACACATTCACGAGAGATTGTTCCCCAAAATTGTGTCTGAGGAAAATCTGACAGAGAAATTGTCCTTCAGTTAAAGTCTTTGCTGCTTCTCCTTGCGCTTTGATTTGAATGTGTGTTTGCTGCCATGTCTAAGGTCATTTTTAACACTCTGTGGTCCTAAACTCAATGTCAAAGTTTTGAAATCACCAGAAATTCTGCCTTACAGCCAATAACTTCCAAAGCATTTAAATGATATGCAGTGTCAAAACAGACATTACTTCATGAAAGGTTTGTAACTATTGAATTTGCAGTTTTTTATTTATAAAATTAAAGGGGAAGTGCTGTTACACATTTGACCTTATTTCTGGGATAAAATACTACCATTTACTCACCCATTTCACTTTGGAGTCATTTGGAGTATTTCTGATGATATTTGTTTTGATGATATCCATTTAACAGGAGTGAAGCGAGCACTGAAATGCAGACAGTAAATGACACAAACTTGACACAAACTTTCTCAAATAACAGACATTTAATAAGATGGACTACACTATCCTTCACAGTGCCTGAACTAAAAAAAAGCATGCATATGTGACAACATCACAAATAAGTATTTTAGTTCAGGCACTGTGAAGGACACACAGGTGGGCACTAGGGGTCCTTAGTAAACTATGATGCACAGGAAGTAGAGTCTGTTTACAGATTGAATTTTCTCAAGTTAAAGACAACTCCGCACTCAAATGAGAATAGTGATAGTGTCTTAAGTGAATAAGTTAATGTTATTAAACGTCTGTTATTTGAGAAATGGTCAAGTTTGTGTCATTTACTGGCTGCATTGTGATGCTCACTCCTGTTAAATGGATATTATCAAATCCAATAAGGTCGAAAATACTCCAAATGACTCCAAATGGCTCCAAAGTGAAATGGGTGAGTAAATGGCAGTATTTTATCCCAGAAATAAGATCATAGTTTTAGATGTCTGACATTTTTAATAAATGATAGGCCCTTATTATATTGTTGCTCTGTCCACTTTGCTGCTGTAACAATATAAATTTCCCCATTATTGGGACGAATCAAGGATTATTCTATTATTTTATATGCTGAAAGTAGGATATCCAGGTGCTGCCTCAGGTTGCTATCTGCTAGCTGTCTGCTCTGCTGCATCACCAGGCATGCCACAGCTTCACCACCCCACCACCTGTTTGCCCATTTTTGTATAAAATGGAGTTAAGAGGAGTCTGTACCACTAAGATGGCGATAGCCTCCAACTCTGAGCTTTACAATAGGTCTTCAGAAAGCTATGGGTGACGACCATGTCCATATTTTATACAAATGGGACATTGTTTAAATTTATTATTGCATTTTCACAAAATCTAATCCAGCATTAATTGACTTTTGGCTACTAGACACTGACATGTTTTCCACCCCAAAAAGTTAATATGTTGCATTTAACAAAGAGTTGCCTATTTAACCATCTGGCAGACTGGGATTAACATTTGTTATATGATTATTGGCTGTGTTCCTAAATCAAATGTGTGTGAATGTGAATAAATATTAAATGAAATTTTAGCTCTTTTATGTTTGATGCTGGCAGGTTGTCTACAGCTTCCCACTTCCATAGCATGGAAATGATGCTGATTAGAGCTAATGATGAAACCAAACACAATAGTTGTTGACCGTAATGCCAAAACAAGGAGCTGAAAAACACAAAACTTCAGGTTCATCACTAAGAGTCATCCCTTTCACATCACACATAATTATTTGATCCGTTGTTAGTAGAAAATATAAGAATAAAGTAAAATTGAACCCTTAATTGTAATTTTGCAAATTATCCAACACATATATTTAATGCATTATAGATAATAGATATTAGTATAAAAACTGGATTGTTTTGGGCAACTTGCCCTGAACAACTTCAGTATTAAATGTCAGCTTTGTGTTGTTTTAAAGAGACTGATTTGGCTTTAAATCAGTATTAGAACATTATGTTCCCTTTGTAATCTTTTTTTTTAATCCAATGTGTTTCAGCATTTACAATTGCTCTTAATCTCAGGACCAATTGATCCCTCTTAACTAGTTAATTGTCTAATTGTTTTAATCCAGACAGTGAATAAGGGGACCTGTCTTCCTGTTCCAACACTTGAGGGGTTCACATGGGGGCTCGCTGACTGGTAATCCGTCCCAATCTCCTAAACCCAAAGCAACACCCACCCATCAGACCTGCTTGAGCCACTTAAACAAACTCAAGCAAATAGACTCATTTCAAAATGGAAGCGTATGTTTGGCTAATTAGGCTCAGCTGTCCAGTCAGTTTCACTCATGTGTATCTCCTAATCCATCGAGGCTCTTTGAGGATAAAGGGGGGGATTTCGGAGACGATACAAGCAGACAGATAGCAAAGTGCGTGGCAGAGGCCTAGCCCAGGATGTCAGTGTTCAGGGTGGGTGACAGTGTTATTCCCTGCCATCTGTTTCCCAGGCGGCGGTCCAGCAGTGCTATGTTGAATGCACAGGCATGAGGGAGTAAGGAGCAGCCCACCATGCCACACTATTGGCACTGCAGCATTTCATATTAACATAGCAGTGCGTGCTGGCCTCCCATGCCTGTTTGAGTGGCCGAAATGTGTTCAGGCTACACATTGATACATAAAAAAAGCTCTCCTACGCTCAGACTGCCCATCTGTCTGTCGTCTGTCTGTTTTTTATGTCTGTGGCACTTTCTCAACTCAAAAGAAAAAGGATTGGCACAATCACAATTAGCTCCACATTGCTTAGCTATAAAGTTACAGAATGCAAAGGGAGATTATTGAATTACAAGTACAACTGTTTGTTTTCTCCCTGCGTTTCAGCTCACAAAGCTGTCGGTCTGTGTGAATTTCCCATGAAAAGCCACTTATGCCCTCTTTTAAGAAGACGAGCGGGACGGTGAGCGGCGTAAGTGTTTGGTGACGCGACAAACGCCGTAAATGGCATATCATTTTCTGTTTGGGTATGTTACCCAAACAACAAAGGAATGTTATGAGTGCATTGGGGTCTCATCGCTCAACCTTTTATGAGAAGAACTCAACAAAGGCCTGAATCACTCTTCCTCTCTGTCTCCGCTGTCACCCTCAAGAAAAGTGAGCATGCCGTAAATCACCTTGGCAGCTCTGTGTTTTGGAGCGGCAGACTGCCTGTAGCCAGTGTCATTTTATAGGTTGTTATTTCACTCGGTGTTGTAGAGAGAGGAGGCTCTGAAATCATGTTGCTTTAAATGCTCATGTGTTTGCTTGAAGTGGTGAATCAAAGTCAGGATGAATGGAGGGACATCTACAGAAAGACGGCCCAGAGTTCACGGGGGAACTTCACTCTAACCTTTGTCCAGAATCTGAACCTCAAGGAATTCAGCTGATTCTTTTAGTATGGAAAGTGGAGGCTTTATTGCATTCTTTGAGGATGTGAACCTGAACGTTCAAGTTGCATTTACATGTGCGCATTACAATGAATTACTTTGTGTGAGGGCTCACAGGAGAGCTTTAGAGAGGGTTTTGGTTTGGACCATTCCTGCAGAGATCTGAGTCGTACTCTGGGTGTAAAAGTGCAATGAAAACGAAACGGAAAATAATTACCTAATTTTTAACACAATTTTCAACTCTAGAGACCTATATGCTGCTTTCCTCTATTTCTTTCACATGTGCATGTTCAGCTTTCCTGTTTGATTTTGTCCCAAAACATTTAGACACCAAGGCAACGTATCAGAAGTGCGTGTATCCTCGCATGCATATCTGCACAAATCCCAAAACAGGCTGTAGATAAGCTCCAGGGAGAAAGAGCTGGATTATTTCTCCCTGATGTCCTTTGTTTGAAGAAAAAGGTGTTGACTGACAGCTGAGCTCCTGGACCCTACTCAGCCAGGGTTCAATGCGGATGCCTGGCTAATGAGGTCGACCACAGGGATTATAATCAGAAGGGGAATATTAGCGTTCTCATGTGTCAGTCAAGATGGGGAAACCTCCCAGTGTTGCAATGTCAAAGCGAGCTTTTCAGCTTCCGATTGGTTCATATTTACCATACAACAACACAGAGTCATGTCACAGTGTCCCCAGGGCAGTTTTAAGATGTCTTAAGCCTGGGCCGTGACAGTTAATGGGAGAAGGAGTTATGGTGGGAAATCTCACCATGGGTCCAGTTCCAAGGTCCCGGTAGACACAGAGGGCACTCCAAAACTTACAAATTATCTCCTGTCGGCAGAAAATGTGTTCATTTTAACCTCACAGTCTTTAACCTCATAATGATCTTTCAGCAAAAGGTGGTCTTCATGCTGGGACTGAATCCTGACTTTGCGCTGAAATGTATAAATGGACATCGCGTTTGACCCTGTCCAACCTCGACGTCTCCCTCCCTGCTCAGGCTATTTTAAAAAGCCAAACAGAGAAAGAGATGAGAGATGGAAAGAAAAACATTTAAAAAAAAAAAACACAGACTCACAAGATGTGACATATGGAAGCCATCACAGGCCTGGACGCCCATCTGTGTCAGCAGTCGTGGCCTGCTGGCACCCACTAGTCACTACACAGGATGGGAATAATCCAGGGCAGAGGAATTGTGATAAGAAGAGTCCGAATCCCTCAAGGACCAGATTTCAGAGTGGGAGGATGGACTTGCTGCTGTTTGCAGAAAACAGGTGCCCGACAGCTCAGTGGGGTTCAGCAGGGTTTAGTAGGGCTCAGTTTCTCACATTTCTGCCTGCAACAAAATACCCTAAACACGACTGAAACTGCAACACTTCCCACTTCCTTGTTTTACATTAGCCTTTTACAAACTGTAAATGTTAGTGACACATTCCTTTGCCTTGGAATTTAAACAGTTTGCCGTCTGTAGCAAATGTGAGTTTCCTGTCCTGCAGTCGCCGAGATACTTCTGAGTAATTTGTGTTTGATTTCTGTTTGGATTGCAGCGGCAGTTTTTTGGCAAACGTTACAAACTGGAATAGAACTAAATGAAATGCATAATTGGAAAAGGAAATTGGCTGCTTCTCATCTTAATTTACATGTTTGCATTGTTGAATTGGCCTGAAGGAGTGAATCTAAAGTGTGTTATTTTAAGCGTCAGAGTTGAACAGAGAGGTAATTTAGGAGTCTCTCAACTACATGCATCCAGCTTCATATCCTGGGTCACTGCAGATCTAATCAGCAAGTTGAATTATATTTGCTCCCTTCAGTCGTGCTCTGTATTTTTCTAAAATTGGCAACATATACAAACAATAGACACTCTTTAATCAACCACGGTAAGATAAAAATTTATGCATGACTGGAACAATTTAGGTCACAGATATTCAATTAAGCATCAACAAATCTGAGGTTTTTTAATATAAATCCTGAGTGTCTTCGTCTTTTCTAGACCTTACTAACTGGCACAGTTCAAAAATTTTTTTGTCAGTGAAAAATTTATTGTAAGGCATTAAATTTTTTATCGCCCCTTTTCAGAGGACCCCTGATGGTAGGCAGTGGAGCTGTATCAATCTGAGAGTGAATGCCCCTCAGCATTTTCACAGGCAACATACTAAATCTACACACTTCACAAGATTCAAGGAACTACAAAGACCACTGAAACTTATCTTTCAGTCAAACAAATGAGACCCCGACTTTGAATTTCAAGCAACAGAATAAATGCAACATCTGATCTAACATGGCAGGCGGTCAAATCTCTTGGGTCCTCCGCCCTGTACAGCTTGGCGCTGCCCTGAGGCCTCAGAGGGCAGGACCCTTCAGATTTAACACCTCTCAGACAGGAACACATGGGATTTATTAGGGATCAAGCCCATGCAGACAAAAAAGTCTTGGCCTTTGTCTCGAGCAGAGTACAGAAGTTGTAACTTTCAGCCTGTTTCCTTTCTTCTCTACCTGCATTTCATCTGCCTCCCTGCTGCTCGTCCATCTTCAGGAGTCTTGTGGGGAGCTGAGGGAGTCTTTTCAAGCTTGACTAATGTGGTTCAGATAGCGTGCAGGATGACGGTGGGGGAGCACCTTGATCGGGGCCATGCCTTGTTTGTTGTGGCGGCTTTACCTCGGCTGATTCTACTCTGCTTTTTTACTCTTCACGGCTGCTCTGCTTTAGCAGTTCAGTCAAAAGAACAAGCAGCTGTCTGACCTCTTTTCAGTCTGCAGGCTGCATCCTCAGCGTCATGTTGAGGCCATCAGGATGAAGGCGTCGTCGTCACTGAGGTCAACAACACTTGCTTCATCTCCCAGCTGCTTGCAATACTCAAGTGCTTCTCTTATCATGGGAAGTATTTCTGCAGGAGATTACTTTCTTGTTTGTTTGTTGTTTTGGAAAATATTCATTTCCTCCAGTGCAAACAATAAGACGACATCCTCGGATGGGGAGGGGAGCATGCCAGGGCTGCGTGCAGCTGGAGGTGACACAGCATGCTGTGGTACAGTAATGGAGTCATCCATCAACAGGACCCATTAAAACACCTTGACAAGCCAGCTGAGGCCACTCCAGTGGCCATGGTGACCAGTCGAAAGGTTTGTGTTTGCTCTCAAACAGCGACAGCAGAAATAGTGTAAAAACAATACAGCTGAAATAAATCTGTTCATTTGTTTGCAGTGTTTATTAGAAAGCGTAAAGAAAATTAACAAGCGAGTGGAGAGCTTGCAGGCTATTTCATCATAGACAGAACTTACTGTATTATTAAAATTAAACTAACAATTCACTAACACTGACACAACATCTAGACTTCTGATCCACTCCTCAGTCAGCAGTTTGTTTTCAAAAGCAGTTTAGTTGGCCTCTCTTATGCTATCATGTATGTCTACAATAATTTCCTTTCTCCTTCTTGTCTTCCGCTATGAAGTCTGGCGTTCTACTCGTGAAACCAGTCATTTCGCAGTGGTTGTGACGTTCCAATTTACCCTTCGTTTCTCAGCTGCAACTGTAGCGATGGATTAGCCTGCCGTGGAGTCTAATCCATCCATGACGTAAACACAAGTTTAACATTTGTGACTTCATTGTGTTTCATGGATTTTGAGACAGACTGGGCCGGACTGTCAGTAAAAACATTATGGATTTTTTGATGGTCCACCATAGGGCTGTCCCCTCTTAGTCAATTAGTCAACTAATTGGTCATTTTGGTCTTGGTCAACTAAGACTTCTTCAGTCGATTATTTGCTTTGCTTTTTCATCCTGAATAACTTATTTCCATGAAACTTATGAACATATTTCTGGTAAACACATGATTTAAAGTGGTGCTTTTTGTGTGATTCTTTGTGGAGAAAGTCAGTTTTAAAGATCTGCTGATTAAATCAATCGTGATAAAATCACACAAGTGTTGGTCGACTAAGAATTTTTTTTATACAATTTCAACCCTCCAATCCATTGGCACACCACTGGGATTGAAGTGACAGCAGTTCAGCAGTTCTGTAAGAAATTCATCAGTACAGTAATCAGCTTATATTGACTTGTGTCTGCCCATGGTTTTATATGAACTAACATTGTTATGGTTTGAGGATCCAGCATTGACAGAGCAGTCTCCAGTAAATAAATATTGAAAATCATTCTGAATTGTCATTGTAGAGAGAGCCATTGTTAAATAATTGTGCATGCTGTTAGATCCTGCATCTGATATTTGTAGAAATATTTGTTTAGTCTTTATTTACAGCCCAACAACTCAACCATTCTGTGTCTTATGAAGAGAAATAAAATCAGAGGACTAATAATGGCATTTAAAGAACTTGCTGTTGCTGGCCAAAATGGCTTTTTCTGTCCTTGTTGTTGTTTAAGAGCTTTGTTGCTTGTTCCCTGCACTTTAAGCCCTCTGAAAATTCACTCAAGCCGAGATAGAGCAATTATGTGCAATTTCAGCTCTCAAGCCCATCTCTAGCAATCACCATGGCAATATTTAAAATGTAGTTAGAGTCAGACAGCAGACACAGAAGTAAGAAGTATTATGTTCCATTTTCTGCTTACCGCTCTTTGTTCTCTTGAAGTTTAACTTAGAAACAAATGCATTCTTCCTCAAATCCTTTTCACTGAATTAAATTTATCAACACAAAGTCAAATTGAGAAACGGTTACGACCGGATAGCTTTAAATTATTGTATTGTCTGCTTGGGACAAACATTGAATCCCTAAAGCCCAGTAGAAGGATGTTATTCCTGCAGTTTTCAGTTTTTATTTGTATTAGAGCCCAGCTGAAAAAGTCCCAGCGAGCCCAGAGAGTGTAAACTATCTTTGACCAGTGATCAGGATCCTATTGAGACGACCATATCTCCTCCATCTGTGGTGTGTCAACAGGCATCCTCCTGCATTCCAGTCCTTTTGTTTGCAGAGGTAGGGGAAGGACATTAATGAGTCTTCCATTGACTTAACATCCTTGGAAAGTCCGCCTTGGCCTCACACCTGTCGTCTATAAGCCAGCCGCTGAGATGCTGAGGATGTGCTGTCTGGAAAATATGCGGACTCCTAAAGGCCCTCAAGGTAGCGCTGCATGCATCGAGGAAATGGTGAAGAATGTCGACCTGGACATTGCCTCCACATCCCCAAAGACAGCCAAGAATGCAGCCATTGTTTATCTTCACTGATATTGAGCACCTGTAGACTTAATATACTTTAAAGCTCCATTGTGTTGTTGTTGTCCTCGTTCTGACGGGACTGTGGAAGCAAAGGTCAAGAGTGATGAAATGAGGTGAGAGTGATACTGGCTGTTGATCAATAATAAAACATGGTATGTTGGTAAAACACAACTTGTACAGATTAAACAAACAAGATACATTGGGCTCTATTTTCGTAGACCAGGCGCAAGACCAGTGGAAGCGTGGCGTAGCTGCAACATTGAAGACACTGAAGTGATCGTGTATTTGTTGCTCGCTCTGTGGCTTTTTGTCACACAGAGTGAAAGAAGAAAGACGGAGAAGACTCCAGGGACAGAGAAGACTTCAGGCGGCGAGTGTTTGGCTTTTACAGTCTAGTCTGGCATTGTGCACCCAATGACGCTTCCAATGATGCTTCCAGTGACGACAGTTTGGCCAATCAGTGGAAGGCAGTCGGCTGACGTCACGTTTTAGTATCGCTTTGGCTCGCTTGGAACCAGGGCTGAGAAGGTACGGAAAAAGTACCTAGTACAGGTACCAGGTACTAGTGGAAAAGTGCCGCAACCATGTAGAGCCATGTTGTACCGTACTGTACCACGACTGTGGAAAAGTGCCAAAAGGATGAAGTTGAAGGCGTTGGTTTGTCACATAATTTCTATACATAAATTATGAAATTTAACGCTGTTATTTTAACTTCCCCGCAACCTAATCAAGTCACCTAAAGTTGTTTCCTTTTAAAAAAGAGGTTTAGTTTGCTGGACAGTTGTAGAAAATATGTAAACAAGGAGGAAAAACTTTGCGTAAGATGTCACACGACCTGCATGAGGATATGTTGCAGTGAGACTGACTAAAGATCGTTGTCGAAATCAGAGCAGCAGAAATACTCTGATATTTTTAATTTTACATATTTACAAACTGCTTAGATTAATATCACAATATCAATTAATGTCCACCATTTGATGGAGACAACAGACATTTGGACAGAAACTCTGAAGGAGTCTGAATGGCTGCAGATAAACAGTAAAATGCATAAACCAACTGATTGTGTCAAACAGAGCTGCACAGCTCTCTGCTTCGGCCTTGTCAATATGCATCTAAGTGTCTGTGACAATGAAAGACAGATGATACTCAGCTGTAACTGACATGTAATGGTACTGTTCCTAGGCCCTGCATCACAGCTTGTATTTTATCCTTTAACCATAAAAGCTCCTATTGTGCATTTGATCATCACTGTTGCTGTTCTACTTTGTCCCGAAGGAAATAAGTCAAAAAACTAAACAGATACTGTTGAAGTAATGTAAAGTATCAAATCTAGAGCTATTAGCACTTAAATCTGCCAAGCATTATTCAGTATGACTAAATGTACAGGACTCACTGCCTGTTTAACAATGAGCCCCCACACCAATGTATAAAATATTACAGAAGCATTTAAATGTCTGTAGCAGCTCCACAGACACCTGCCTGTTCTCTAGATCTGGAGCTGGTTTATGTTACGAGTCCTAACAGGCATATAAGCCTCTCTTCAACAGCTTTGCAAAGCTCAAGACAAGGCTATTACCTGAAATCAGTGCCAGACAGAAGTACTAAGACAGACATAGTCAACTTTTTATGGGGATGGGTTATTCAAAATAAAATGGTTATCACTCTCTATGAGAACATGTCTTTCCTTCTTTGAACTGTGCTGTCTGTTACAAACAAGCACTCTCGGGCAAAAAGCATGTTACGCTCTGCAGGCAGTCAACAAAATTGCCAAAAGGTTAGACATACAATCAGGAAATTCTCCATGAAGGGTTGCAGTGGCTCAGCAGGAGTTTGGATCCCCTGCTGTTCCAATGTGTCATGCCTTTCCCTTTCCTCTATGACCCTACACCCAGCAGGTACCACACTGCTGTGCTGCAGTGCTGGCCTAGAGGGTCTCAGAGGGCCCCTAGGAGATTTATGAGCGCCATGCTTTTGTTTAGCCAAGATGTCCTGCTTATTTTTGCTTCACTGTTAGAGACTACAGGGTTGAGATAATGAATCAACAGAGAGGACTGAGGTTACGGATCCACAGAAAGCTGCTCCTCACTGGTCACCTGATTTGACCATTTTGTCCAGGTCCTCTTGTTGTCGTCCTGTCGTTTAGAAATAATTTCTGTAGTAGTTGAGACATATAAACTCAAATATAAAATACTGTAACCATGAACAGAGGTTCATTTTGATTTAAATGCCTTGACATTTGTTATTGGCATTGGTATTAACAAATAACTGCAAAATTAATGACATTCACACATTTCCTCAGTGCAAAGTGTTCAGTGCAAATGTTAACATGCTGACAATCTAAACTAAGATTGAAAGTATAATTTCTGTCAATATCAATATGTTAGCATTGACATTTTAAGCGTATTAGCATGCTGATGTGAGCATTTAGCTGTCAACTCTTGCGTGCTGCTCAATTTGATAGCCGTTTCAAGACCAGAAGCATGAATTTTGACTTCTTCTCTCCACACTATCGCATTATTATTTATTATATCGCATTAATTATTTATTATATGTTAAATACTGGCATGTAGCACAAGTATTAACACACAACTGCTGTATAAACTGTGGGGGATTTGCTCAATTTCAATGCAAAGTCAGTCTAATGAAAAGCACACTGTTACAGCCTGTACAACAATGGCTCAATGCACCATTATATCTGCTTTCACCTCAACCTCTGAAATCCTGCAGCATCAATGAAATGTATCATGAACACAGTGCTCTCCCTGTTCTTTCTTTCTTAGTGATGTATTCAATGACATGCATGGTTTGTCAGTCTGTCAGGAGTTGGCCGTTTTTAAAGGCTGAAATAACATTCATTCGCAGTGATAACACCTGGAAATGGGGGCTGGTTTAATCACTTTAAATTGCAGATAAGGGTAGATTGAAAGGTACAGCTCAGTAATAATAACATGGCTGAAATGTGCTATAAATAGCGTTGTCATCAGAGCTGGGAGAAGAAGGTGTTTGAGCTAACAGCCAGACTGGATGATATGTCGACTGAGGTCAGCCTGTGCGTGCCGACTGCAGCAGCTTCATTTTTCCGTTGGTCACTGCTGACACCCATAAAAGTCCTGCACATGACAGGGTTGCAGCAGAGTCTCTTCGTTTGTTTTTATTCTCCTTCCAAGAGAAGAGTATTAAAATCAGAGCCTCCAGCTGAATTTCACATATATTAAATTCTCCTTTCAGACTGGAGTGACAAGTTTCACCAACTGAAGGTGAATTTTTTTTATTGTACTTTTTAATAGTGCGCAGTATATGTCACTCAGTATCAGATGTTAGGATGATTTGTCGCCTTCACATCCATATTAAACATTCAACACATTAATATTTGGCTTTTCTGTCTCCATTATTTTCTGAGATTAATCAACACAAGTGTTTTCTTTCCCTACAAAGCAATGACTCATCAGTGATATTGATATGATACACCACATTGCCAAAAGTATTTGCTCACCTACCTCGCATATGAACTTAAGTGACATCCCATTCCTAATCCATAGGGTTCAGTATGACGTTGGTCCACTCATTGCAGATATAACATCTTCAACTCTTCTGGGAAGGCTGTCCACAAGGTTTAGGAGTGTGTTTATGGGAATTTTTGACCATTCTTCCAGAAGTGTATTTGTGAGGTCACACACTGATGTTGGATGCGAGGGCCTGGCTCTCAGTCTCTGCTCTAATTCATCCCAAAGGTGTTCTAACGGGTTGAGGTCAGGACTCTGTGCAGGCCAGTCAAGTTCATCCACACCAGACTCATCCATGTCATCCATGTCTTTATGGACCTTGCTTTGTGCACTAGTGCACAGTCATGTTGGAAGAGGAAGGAGCCAGCTCCAAACTGTTCCTACAAAGTTGGGAGCATGGAATTGTCCAAAATGTCTCGGTATGCTGAAGCATTCAGAGTACCTTTCACTGGAACTAAGGGGCCAAGCCCAGCTCCTGAAAAACAACCCCACACCATAATCCCCCCTCCACCAAACTTTACACTTGGCACAATGCAGTCCAACAAGTATCGTTCTCCTGGCAACCACCAAACCCAGACTCGTCCATCAGATTGCCAGATGGAGAAGCGTGATTCATCACTCCAGAGAACACGTCTCCACTGCTCTAGAGTCCAGTGGCGGCGTGCTTTACACCACTGCATCTAACGCTTTGCATTGCACTTGGTGATGTATTACTTGGATGCAGCTGCTCGGCCATGGAAACCCATTCCATGAAGCTCTCTGTGCACTGTTCTTGAGCTAATCTGAAGGCCACGTGTTTGGAGGTCTGTAGCGAGTGACTCTGCAGAAAGTTGCCGACCTCTTCGCACTATGTGCCTCAGCATCCACTGACCCCGCTCCGTCAGTTTACATGGCCTACCACTTCGTGGCTGAGTTGCTGTCGTTCCCAAACACTTCCACGTTCTTATAATACAGCTGACAGTTGAATGTGGAATATTTAGGAGTGAGGAAATTTCACGACTGGACTTGTTACACAGGTGGCATCTTATCACAGTTCCACACTGGAATTCACTGAGCTCCTGAGAGCGACCCATTCTTTCACAAATTGTGTAAAAGCAGTCTGCATGCCTAGGTGCTTGATTTTATACACCTGTGGCCGTGGACGTGATTGAAACATGCAATTCTGATCATTTGGATGGGTGAGCAAATACTTTTGGCAATATAGTGTGTGTTTCATCCTTACTCAGATGTGTTCTGGCTTCCTTGCTGAGTTTGTCTCCTCATTATCTTCCTCCTGTTGCACAGAAGTTTACATGAGGGATAACAAAGGTATTTTATATTCTCTGTAACAAGAACAGGAATAAGGATTTACTGTTTTTGACTTCCTGTGATTTCTAAATATACCATATATGCATCAAAACAGCAGCTCAAGGGTTTAAAGCTCTCTGTGACAGCAGCCTCAGCTCTGTTTCCGCTTAACCCCCAACCAGTGCATATAATGGGCCAACCTGACCGGCCAAGTTTGACATGCAGTCCTCCCTTTGTAATGGGGGTCAGAGCCTACTATGGTGGAGCAGTTTACAAGTGTCACAGGGGAAGAGGAATTTGTGGGGACAAGGCAAAAAGCCACTGGGACTGAGAGGTGGCTGCCTTTTTTCTTCAGCTGTCTGTTTGCAGTAGTGCAGAGGCCTTATTCTGTTGGGTCAGAGGTCAAGTTAGGCACCACGCTGATCCCCTCATAAGCCTATTATGAGCTCCTGAATGTTCGGATACAAGCAGAGAAATAAGCAGTAAGTTGAACCAAAGCTCTTGATTTACTCTCATTGTTTCTGGAAGTATGTTGTTTTAAACAGTTTTTTTTTCTTTTTATTAACCATGCTAATGGCTAGCTCTAGGGATGGTAATGTAAGTACAAACAGTTATGATCGCAAAACCTGAATTTTTTTGTACAAACAAAATCTCTGAAGTTTTTGTCCACTGACTCTGGTGATTCACAGCCTTTTCCTCTTGTTCCACCACGAGGTTGACATGCTGTTGTACATATTCCACTTAACATATGCCGTGGATTTGATGACGACAGATTCCCTTTTTCACTCCTTCAGCCACTTTCTTGAAAATGTCTGCGCTGCAATATTTTTTTTCACTGAAGAAAGAATTTTATTTAGTTTAATACATAGGAGCACTTGTTGTGAAATAGGCATACACTCAGCTTTACAATTCGTACAGGAATTCTACCACCAAATTCATAAAATACACACAATTTAAAAGGTTTCAACATGTTTCTGAAGACAAAGAAAAGGAAGCGATACCAGTTAAATAAATAAAAGCTTACTTCCTTTTTATTTAACTATACCATTAAATGCACTGCGATATTTGCACATATCTTGTTGATATCCAAGCCTTTCTTAATGTTTAGATGTGTTTCTCCTTCCGACTACAAATGTTATTTAAAAAAATATTGATTATAGCTGCTTTTTGCCAAATTGTGGCTCATTAACCTCACAGTCACCAAGGCTTCCATTAATTTCTCATTAGATTTTTCCTCATTTGCTTCCAACCTGCTGTCCCTAATTTACTTAAAACTTATCCATGATTAAGGATTTGTGGAAAAGAAGAACATCCACCTCCAGGAGCTCAAGTGTTTGTGGCTGATCACTTGGTCATCCATGGAGATTAGTGAACACAATGGCATTCCTCCACATACAGTAACATCCTATGTGATTAAAATGAAGCGAATTCCAAATGCAGTTAATGATACCAATTATAGAAACCGTTGAACAAACAAGCTGACACAATGACAGATTCACTGACACACACACACATACAGGATATCCGAAAGTAAGGAAACACTGTGTGTCAATAGGAAACAACACAGCATGAGCCGGAGTGTGTCCCATGTCCCTGAAGGCACCGTGCACTTGAACCAGGTGCCTTCCTCTGTGTATTTTCCTGTTTACTGACTCGCCTGCCTGCTTGTTTGGGTGTTTTCTTTTGGTCCCTGAAGTCAATATCTTCCTGTGGGCTGTGTCACTCTTGTCTGACTTCACTGCGCTTTACTGGCCACCGGACGTCATTTAAAAGGCTCAGAATATCAACCAGGGGAAGTCTGATGGAGTGCAGTGTGTGGTGCATTGTTTTGAAATCATGCTGGTTTGGGCTTTAGCTATTTCTGGAGCCAAAAAGCTGCCTCCTGCACATCATCTGCATTCAACTGTAAGATGTAGGTATTTTCCTCCTGCGCCTTCATCGCCAAATAAAACAATGCCATATCCAAGGACTTCCTTTAAGTATAAATTCATTTCCTCTCTCCGGAGTGACAACTTTATCAGCGACTCACACACAAGAATGTTTTTCAAACTACTGTGTGAATAGTTTCATTTAATCATATTAAAATCAAACCATGTTTGACCATGTCTAACCGTGTTAGTTTTCAGAATTATAGATACATTTCATTTGGAGTTTGCATGTTCTCCCCGTGTCCGCGTGAGTGGTTGTCTGTCTCCTGTGTCCTGTGATGAGTGGCGACTTGTCCAGGGTGTACCCTGCCTTCCGCCCTAAGACAGCTGGCATAGGCTCCAGCCCCCCCGCGACCCTATGAGGATAAATGGTAGATAATGGATGATACATTTCATGTTTTATATAGATAAATGCATCATTTTCCAGTGAGAGAGGCCATCTCTCTGTGTGTTCAGAGATAGCAATGCCATTATTTTGATTAGCTGAACACTTTGGTTCAAACTGGTTCATCATTTGTTCTCTGAGTACTCAGATTCCCGATCCCTTCTTGACCTCAGATTGTGATTTCGCCCAGATTCAGTGCCCTCTCACTATCAGTATGTGGGTCGCTGATTGGGCCTTCATTGTGTGACCTTTGTTTTAACATGTTATCAGACAAACCGTAGACCCCAGACTGCACAAATCGCACACAAATACACATAACTTCTGAGTTTGCGTACACACCCCAAAGCTTTGCTGCTTTCATCCCGACCCAAGATAAACACTGATAACGAGGGATTAGTCGGCTGGCTCTTAACATATCATACTCTCGCTCCAGCCTCTATCAGGCCTTTATCAATAGAAACCTGCTACTCCAACACTCATCTACTGTACTCTCACTGATATGTTTCTACCCTCGTCTGTAACAAGTCAGGTTTTTCCTTCAGTGGTTTGGAATTTGACACTCTGAGAGACAAATGGAGGCGAAACAAGTCTCCCTGGTGAGGGTCCAGAGCCCCTGAGTACTGGATCAAGTCTCTGTCACCTCACACCGAGCACACACTGTTATCGTCCTGCGCTCTGCCAAACATGCCACCACCTCACCAGCTGCACTCGGATCAGCCAGCGTTTTTTAGCTTCCCAGAATGACAGCAGCCTGTGCCCTTGACACAGAATGAGCTCCTGGCTTGTTGGGGAAAAAAGTAGAATCAAGTACAGAAAAACTACTTCAGTCAAGCTATGGGTTTGCCAAAAGGTTGCCATTATTTCTTGACTGACACTGGTAATTGTCCCCTAACCTCAGTTTCCATCAAACCAAAGACTCATTTCCCCAAATCAGTCTTTGAATGTGAACATGGTTGTTATCTAACTAACCTAAGATATTATATTTTCAACCTCATCTAAGCATGAGCGTCACCACACAATGAGCCTTGAGCTGAAATCATGTCTGTGGTCAGTGTTCATTTGACATTTCATCATTAAGGCCATTGCAATGTTGAGACTATTACAGGCTTGTTTTAGCTTTTCAACGTTATCTTAGTTTCACCAAATGAAACACTTTTAAGTTATTCATTTTTTTCACAAAACCTCTTAGAGCTCATGGGTCATGGATTCCTCCTTCAAATACCTCCTGACATGCTTCTCTTCAGCAGCACTATATTTACACAGTAGGTACTCGAGAGGGTCTACAGAAAGTAGCAGATTGCATGTGATGGTCTTGTTAAGGAACATAATTCATCCATGCCACAAAGTTCTGCAAATTGCCTTAACCATGCTATCTCATAACCTAGAAGTCGATTACATTATTGAAGACAGACTTGAGGAATTGCAGACTCCAGCCATTTGTTCCCCAGAGCCCCACACGCTGCTTTACTGTAAAATGCGATACCTCTTCATTAATCCTGCTGATTGGAGCGCAGCCCAGTAGGATGTATGCAGTTTGAGGGCTAAAGTTTCTATGTGCACGTTTGTATGCACACATCTGAATCTAAACATGTGTGTCTGTGCATCATGAGTGATGCATTGCCGCCTCGGGACTCAAGCCCCTCCACCTCCAAGTGTGTATATGTGTGTGATTTGAGCGCCAAAGGAGAAGTCTTGCATCCATCTCATCTGACAGCTCCCGACCTTCCAGTAATCCCGGTATTTCTCACTATCTCGCTCCCCATTACCTCACACATGCATACGCATACACAGGGACAGCAGGCATGTGACCTGCTGCTGCATCAAAGCCAGGCGGCTCATTCATCTGCAGCCGAATCGACAGGCAATCACACTCAGGGTCCATCATCTGCTACTGGCCAGAATCAGTCATTATTCCATCTGCATTCTTGTTCTAAAGTTCAGAGTCCTCTAGTCCATGTTGTATCACACAGCCCGGTTTGGTGGGGAATTTCATTTGCCTTCAGTCACTTTGATTACATGTTGTTGGGTGACGGTCACGTTGCCCAGAGGATTAATCTTTATGATATTTTTTTTGTTTTGTATTTAGCAGGTCTAACTTTTCACTTATTCTGGAAATATCTTTATATTAACCACTCGTACCAGCATTACATTTGGTACAAGTATTTGTGGTTCCCAGAGGATGCAACATGTTCACTTTGGCTATCACTTTTTCTATCAGCGCTTACTGTAGCGCCACCATGTGGTGGTCTGTTGGTTGGATTGCCATGAAAACTGGACATTACAGAAATTGTACCATCTTTGATTATCCCTTGACCTCCTTGCTAGTATCAACACATCTGGCACAAATTGAAATTTGTCCAATACTTTGTGTTTTTACCAAACACCTGGAAATCTGACATTCTAGTAACACTTTTTGTGTGTTATGAATCATTTATTTAATGTTTGTATTATGCTCAGAAATGTTCAGCGTTAAAGCAGTCAAACTAAAGTACGGTAGACATTATAATATACTTAGATGTGAACATTGTAAGCATGTTAGCATGTTGAGCATTTAGCTCAAAGCCTATTTCTAAGTGCAGAGATGTGAGTGGCTATAAACTCATTGTTCCACTTTTCTGCTGCAAATGTCACCATCAATGCAAGCTCAATTCAGAAGCTCACCCTCAAAATGGAATATGGGTTTGCAATGAAAATGTCAGTATGATATTATACTTTTTTTTTTTACAGGAGCTATAACTCTCCTGGTTGTTGCTACTGCAGGAAGGTGTTTCTCCTGTTCTATATGTGAATCTCCGGCTGCAAACCTTTGTCTCCCAACAGCGTCTGATTTACCGCCTGTTATCTTCTCCTTCCTCTATCTCTCTGAACAATCTGGTTTCACTTAGGCTCCCAGCTCTATTTAAGAGCAGTTTGTCATCACAATGAGAGCGGGAGATATTCCTCCCAACGAAATTATGTATTGTGTCGTAAAGAAAAAAAAGATCTTTTTTTATATGGCTGGTGCTGAAATCTCCTAATTTCTTCAAGATGTTGGAATTCTTCATGGCACAGATGAAAAGAAGTTAAATTTTTCCAAATGCAGCATGTCAATTATGTCAGATGTTGAACTTGATACTGGAAGTGTGCAGTGAAAGACAACAGTAAATGTCATTTTGTGTTATAATATTTATAATTTCAGTTTACCTTTAGATTCAAAGGTCTGGATTGGTTTAATGATGTTTAATGATAACCCTCAGTGTAACTATGAGCTTTTTAAGAGCTTTTATTTCTTTGTTTTCTTTGAACTCATCCATCTAACTTTAGGTGTGCAAATTCTAATCTGACTATATTCAAAGATCTTGTAATGTATGTTTGTGAGTAGATTAAGGTGATGAGTGTCAACGTACGTAAGTTTGTCCCAGCTTTTACGAGACAAACCAGTTTTAAAAAACCTTTTTGTTACCTGCTACTTCACCATTTCAGTTGTCACTGAAAAAGCTCAGCTAAACCACTGTTATACATCTGCTCTACCATCCCTGCTCAGCACCAAACAGCAGACAGTCACAGTTAGCGACTATATGGTGAACTAAGATGATGTGTTTAGCAGCTAAGAGCCAGATATTCACCTCAGGAGTTGGTGGAGACCCAAAACAGAGCAGGTGGCCATAAACAACTCCCAGTGAATGTTTCTCTGTGTCTCCTAGATGTGTAAATACTGTAAAACAGTTTGGTTAAATGTTGGCCAAATCAAATTTATAAGGTGCTCATGTACTCATGAATTAACACTGTTTAGTGTGTTTCTGCTGAAATGATCAAAACAAATACTTATTGCAGATTTAAACAATACATCTCAGCCTTGTTGAATTTGAAAACTCATTCAGTACTGTGTTTTTTTTTCCTCAAAAGTATATCTTTTTTTTATCCCTGTCCACATGCCTGCTTATTTGTCTTCTTTCTTGTGTATGTTAAGTATGTCAATACAGCTCAGTGAGAGGTCAATGTACAATACACAAAAAGCATATACATTTTTTGAAGTTTGAACTTGTTCTCCATATAAAAAACACTCATAGGGTTTTTGAACAAATATAAAATTGGAAAATCTGAATCAAGCAGTGCAGAAATGTTCAAGTGTTATGTTGCTGTAATCTGGGGAAGTGGCCAGATTTGTAATCAGCTTCCCCCTGCCTCTGCAGAGGGACAGCAAACAAAGGCAGCTAGTGGATTGGAAGTGAGTGACCCCAACATGACCAGTTGTTGTTTACTTTATACAGAGACTGACGGCTGCATACAGGACTGCACTGTGTATACGTGACTGAGGTCACAAAACCCTTGACTGCATAACAGGGCAGGACTGCTACTAATTAACTTCTTTTCTTCTACATATTTATGGCCTTTCTCTTTCTCAATTTGTCTTAAAGTTTCCTCATTATCTTTCACTCTCTACAACCTTCTGTACCTCTGTAGACCACATTAGAAGGACTAGTGGGGCTCTGGAGGCTGGAGTCCACTGTCTGTGGCAGTTTAACTGATTTATGCCCAGTTAATAACCCTAAAAGTTCACAACAGCCATTATTGTTGCTTTAAAATATCATTTACTCCTCAGAGATACAGGAGAATGTGCATCGCAACCACAATACATCTCATCACTCCCTGAGCAGCAGGGGGAACACCCATGATGTAGCCTGTTCCCTCCACTGTTTACTGTACTCTAATCCGTCATGTTGTTTGAACCATTCAAACACTGCAGCACAAGTCATTTAATGTAATTGCTTTGGTTTTGCAGTGCTGTGTGTTTGATCTGTGTTGACTTAAACGACACAAAGCAAACAAATCTGTGAATACCTCGGTGCCAAATCTCCCCAAAAATATCCCTCTGCTGTAAGAGCTGTAATTATTTTGTGTTGAGTTGATTTAATTCAGTCCGTCCTGTAAACTCTTGTTTGGCACAGATGTGACACTGGAGGTGGTTTTCAGAGAGCATCCATGTTTGGCCGTGGTGCCCTGCCTTCCCCTCTGCCTGAGCTCCTCTGACTCACACTCTGAACACTGTTGCCAGGGCTACCATTTATTAATATTGGTCCATAACTTTGAGTCTCATCGCCAGGCTACAGTGTGGCTGATGGCTGACACCAGATCCCCCTGACACACACAGATGCACACATGCATGCAGACGTGCACCTAGCCATGGCTTTGTGTCCTGTTGATTGTGAATGAAATCACCTATAATGGAGAAAGCTTCTTGAAGAACAGGGTGTTCACCGAGGCTGAAGAGAGGATAGGAGCAGGAATATGTTGGACACTAGCGACCCCCTGTGGTTAAGTGTGATGTAGCGTCCTTTGCCTCTGCCACTTTCAGCACTTCTGTAAATTTTGTGTCTTAAATCCACACCACACCACAAAATAAAACTTTAAAATAAGGCTCACAAAAGAAGTTATAAGTGGTGGAAAGTAACCAAGTAGGTATAATGGTATTTTACAAGGCTTCCCTCCCCTCAATCGATCAGTCGACTGTTATTTTGAGATTTCTGTAGTCAATTAGTTGTTTTACATATATCAGCATTACATTTGGTACAAGTATTCAACGCAACATGTTCACTTTGGTTACCACTTCTTTAATCAGCATTTAGTGTAGCGCCACCATGTGGTGGTCTGATGGTTGGATTGCCGTGAAATCTGGACATTACAGAAATTACAAACATTCATGTTTGCTTCAGGGTGAATTGTAATGTCTTTGATTATCCCTTGCACTCTTCTCCAGTATCAACATTAGACACAAATTTATATTTGTTTTTATCAAACACCTGGAAATCTGACAATCGTTTTGTGTGTTATTAATCATTATTCAATGATTGTATTATGCTCAGAAATGCTAAATGTTAAAGACATTCCCATGAGCCCCAGAGGGAAAGTCAGAAACTACCCAGCAGTATATAAAACAATCAAAATGACCCACCTTTACCAGCTGCAACATGAAAATGGTGAACATGTTAATGCATCAGTAATTGTAATCCAATAGTAAAAAAAAAAAACTTTTCACAAGTTGTTCCTGACTACCTGTCCAGTTGCTTATACAGTTACATATACAGTTATATAGTTCATCATTTCCTCCCTTAAATAAAGTGCTGCGTTAAACTGAAATGTCACAAAGTAATCCTTAATTACCTCCTGGTTGTTTACCAACAAGCACCGTAAGCATCATCCTACAAAGCAAAAAAACAACATAGAGTTTTTATTGAGGTTTACTTATAATCAGATTATATTCACATGTCATATTCTGTAGCATTCGAATATGAAACAGTCAAAAACAAATTTCACTTATTTTAGTTGATGAGAATGACGCCCACTCTGATTCACAAGGTGACCACAATGAGCAGCCTCTCACTGCCACAGCTGCTAACAATGGAGCACTTACACCCCCAACTGGTCTCTCAGTGTAACTAAACGCTGCTGCACAAACTGTGTCAACACTGTAACACTATCATTGTAGGTGTCCTCTAACTTATTTTTTATGAAGATAACATTGAATGAATGCAGTAAGTAAGACTGATTAAGAAGTAATAATATTATTAACATAATGATTAACTCTCTCCGGGTACTCCGGCTTCCTCCCACCATCCAAAAACATGCATGGGGATTAGGTTAATTGGCTAATTTAAATTGACCGTAGGTGTGAATGTGAGTGTGAGTGGTTGTCTGTCTCTATGTGCCCTGCGATGAGGTGGCGACTTGTCCAGGGTGTACCCTGCCTTCCGCCCTAAGACAGCTGGGATAGGCTCCAGCCCCCCCGCGACCCTATGAGGATAAGAGGTAGATAATGGATGGATGGATGTATAATGATTAACCTTTTCCCTCCTCTTATTCACCACAGTACAGATTAAGGAGCATCACTAGTGAGGTGAAGTTAGATTCAAAGCCTATAGGTGGATGTTGGGTTAGAGGTGTGGGTGATGAAATGTTTATAATCAGCAGAATGTGTTGAAGCGAGTGGAGTATTGTGTGTGACAGTAATAGAGCAGCTTGAGTTTTCTGCTGATATCACAGGCCTGCCAGATAGTTCAGAAAAAGACAAGGAATTCATTTACAGTGAAAACTTATTGAAATACGCAGCACAGATAATTTAACAAGACTGATCCTGCATAGAAGCAGAGAGGAGAAGTTGGTTGAGGTTGAGGACCTTGAGAGGTTAAGGTCAGGTTGGCTCATTGATCAGAACATGAGACCTCAACTATTGAGGGTACCTCATGCGAGCCTGGATCCTCGTGCCATATGTAACAGATGGAGACTCCTTCAGTTTTAGATTACAGAGATTTTAGACGTGTGATTCCTTTTCTTCTCACGACTCAAATCCCATCAACAGTTTACAACCTTGAACTTGCATAATCACTTTTACTGTGATTGCTATTTATTGCTTTCATTGTCCATCTACTCTTCCTTATTCACTGTGTTATCAAGGAATTATGCAAACGAAACAAGCTTTATGACCATACTGGGTTTTATTGGCCCATTTGCAGTTTCTATTTCAATGCAAAATAACAGACGGCAGCCAAGCATTGACATCTGTGTGTCATTGTTCTGTCTCCCCTCTGTAATAAAGGTTTTGATTCAAAGCAATACAGAGGCTTTACTGAGCTCATTTAATATTGCAAAATATAAGAAGCAAGCTGTACCTCGGCTTGTGTCCTTTGTACAATGACTTGTTGATTAAATATTGGTAGATCATTATAAGCAGTAACTGAGGGTTATTGTAGCACTGTGCTGGAAATAAAATGTGATAAGGATGGGAGACAAGCCAAGTTGAAGTACAAATGATTATCATAAATTATCAAATACCAGCAGACTGCAGAGACTTTTATTTGAGACAGGCTTGTACACTAAGTGTCAACATATACTTCTGTGTTTACCTTCTGTCTTAATAAATTCAGTACACTGTACATTTCCACTTCATAAATTTAATCAGTACAACAGTCATTTCGTTCTCACCACTCAACTTTCTCTTGTACTGTTTTCATTATTTCACATCACTTCCCATTATTTCACATCACTTGCTCAAACAGAACATGTCTCCTAGTCTCTAACAATTTTTATGGAAATCCACATTTAACCATGAAACAAAGCTGCTAGCATGGCTACAAACACTGCTATTCTGTCTGAGAAAGCAAAAAAAAAATCTACTGGAGACAGCGACTGTCAGTTCCCCTAGAAGCAGGACAATGGAGCTTCATTGTATTTCATTATTGGGAGAGAGTGCTCCTAGATGTAGAAGGTGCAATGTGGTGAACCCAAGGCAAATTTGATCCACCTCCTCTGTCTCAGGTCTGCAGCACGGACACTCCTCTGCCAACAAAAAAGGAGTCTGGGTTCATTAAGGCCCCTCCATTTCCCCCCAACTCACTGTCACTGAAGAAAACATTAATGTCATTTGTTGGTTCAGCTTTTTATTCATTCTTTATTCAATCACTAATTAGGTATAAACAAGATAATAGCAAGTCACACAGACTTATATACTTCCTGATTAGGGTTACTCAAAATGTGTGGATTTGAATTGGGGTGTCACCACATGTTCATCTGTCACAATGGGACAGTCCACTCACTATTTACATGCATCAGCAGATAAATGCATTTGTCATACTGTATAACATACTGCTAAGAGTACACTGACCCTTCTGTGGTTGTACTTCAGAGATAAGACAAGCATTTGTGGCCACTAGCAGATTATTCTTGTGTCGAAACATTATAAGATGAACTCTTTCTCTTGTAAGCAGCTCAGTCTGTTGATCCACTCGGGCTGCTGCACATTAGGAGCTTATATAAATTATTTCCAGAGCTACAAACGGACTGCAGGTGTTTGTAAATGCGTAATGGATAAAGTAGCTGCTCTACATGTTTCCACAGTCTGTCATTCCTCCTTTTCAAAGGAGCTGTTTGAGACAATAAATTAGATTTGTCTCAGGTCACAATCAAAGCCTGTTAGGCTTCTGTCAGAGTGGAAAATGGAATAACAGATGTACATCTATTTTCCCCTGTCGTCTTGAGATGAAAGGATCAGTCTTTTTGTTGTGATGCTGTTTGAGTTTCTTAAATATGAGCTGCATGAAGTCATGCTTGCTTTGGTTTCAAAAGCCTTTCAGATTTTAAAATATGTGTAAGAACTCATCAGATGTTGTGCAGAGTGTATCTATGGACCTTTACTGAATCTGGGTCACTTTAAATCTAAAAATTCTACTGTGAGCAGTAACAAAGCTTTGAGGGTGACAGAAGAACTGCATTTATTTAAGGTGGATTTGTGCTTTTTCAAGTCATGGACAGAAATCAGGATGTGGTGTTATATATGCAGTATTATGCTGCATATAAGAAAACAACTTCATATATTTAAAGTAACACAGTAGCATTTATGGTGCTGTATTTTCAGCCAATTTCTTTGGTAAATAGAAGCAATATATAAACAGACGGACAATACAATTTCCAGTTGTTCATAAAACAAAGGACAGGTTCTTGTTTTTAATTAAAATGGTTAGCGAGCTCATCTTATATTGTGAAAAAAGCAATTTTGCATCATTAGAATTTCTTTTCATATTCATACTGTATATTAGGCCCACATAGACCTTTATATAACTCACTGAGATATATTTCAATCTTCCCCTAATGAAACTAGAGGTCATTTAAAAGGCACAGCTCTGTGATTATTGCATGTTACTCATCTTATTTCAGCACTACAGCACCGTAGTCTAAAGATATGCCAGGTTTTGAAGTTATGATCAAAGCTAGTGCGTCCCTGTGCACCGTAGAGGTGTTACCTAATGAAAAGATATTCACACTGGGTAGTTGCAATGTCAGTAAATCACAAGCTCTATATGCATTAATCTCCAGCTATAATAAAACAGTGGTAACAAACTGCTCTGAGGCTCAAAAGAAGTTTTGTAATTTCTGTGCACTGACTTATTGGCATGGTGACCATAGGAGTGCCTGTTTATATAATAATGAAAATAATAATATTTATTTGTAGAGAATTAAAGCTATAGTTGTTAATCTTGAACAGCTAGCAAGGTTCAAAAGTGGCCTCTCCTCTAAGCTCCACGCCCTCCTCCCCAGCTGTCTCCACCACTCAAACGCTGCACTCATGTTGTCTCTGGTTTGTCCTCTTAGCTTTATCCAGAGCCTGTTTCGTCACAGCCTTTTCTGCCTCCATCTTTCTTCTCTTTGTCTGTTTAGCAGGGTGAGCCATCAGAAGTAACACTGGAAGTGATGTTTTTGGCTGCATTTTTCTCTTAAATTGTTCCCTACAGAACAGATTCTCCTGCTAAATCTGTATTTTCTGCAGAGGAGTGTGCTGGATATGTCCAACAACGCTGAGGCGTGGGCATGACGAGACATGAGCCATCCAATTGGTTCTTTCCTCTTGGACCGAAAGGCAGGGATTGGTCAGAGTTTTTATAGTCCTGTAGCTGCCACTGAGGCCTGATCCTTCTTTTCCTTCCTTTTTCTGAACACATTATGTATTGATTGCTAAAAGGACCATTTCACTCAATATAACAAAAAGTTGTTTCTGAATTCAGGATTTCCATAGTTCCATAGTGCACCCAGTTACCACCGACTATAATCAAACAAATGGAAAAAAATATCGTGATTCATCAACTATTGAAGGCGTAATTGATGGAGATGGTCAATATCTTTCATAACAATAAATATGAAGCTACAGCTAGGAGCTGCTTAGCTTAATTTAGCCTAAAGAAACAGAAGCAGATTATATTATACTCTCACAGTGATGACAAGACTTCAAGTCACTGAAATAATCCTATACATAATATCTGAATAAATTAAAAAAATGTACAGATCAAACAGTGAGTTTTAGAAACACAAGTAGATGCATTTGTTACCTTGTTCAGACGGAGCGAGGCTCGCTGCTTCCCTGTTTCCAGTCTTTATGCTAAGCTAAGCTAACCTTCTCCTGTACCTTCATTTTAATAGACAGGAAGGGGTATAGTATCAATCTTGTCATTCAAATTGAAAGCACATAATCCTTCTTCACTGTGTATTTAAACTGTGGAATAATATGAAACTAATACCAGTAAGATAAAAGAAGACAAAATGTTTGAGGATGCTGCTGTGATAATTCTCATCCCTGTTCTCTCCTCCTCCCCTTTCTTGATTTAGCCAAGTGACAGTTTACATTTGGCTTGAATAGAAGGATTTGAAAATACATTTTCTATTGAAAAATATGCAGGATTTGCCTGCAATAATATGTTGTTTTGCAGGCAGGCATCGGCCACTCTCTAACTGCTTATTAGTGCAAATACTTAAGATAAAAACAGCTCACTAATGTTTTAATTTGGTCAAAAACACATGTGCAAGATGACGGTGCATGTCAGTGGGAATTCCCAACCCACTACCGAGTTGCTTCATGAAAAAGTGAAAAACATTGAGCAACACAGTGAGAATGTGGAGGAGGCAAAAACACAGGTGGGTGGTCATTGTGGCTTGACTCATTGTTTTCTTTTTGTAAGTGAGAAAGCTAATAAGGCCACGTAAAGGAATGTTTCTGAGCACCAATATTCACTCTCAGAGATTCCTAGGAGACAGTGGCGGAGGAGGAGGAGGAGGAGGAAGGAGATAGGGAGAGAGAGAGGACAGTCATGCACTTTACTAGCAGACACCCACACACACTACTGTATATCACCACACACCCACACACACTTTCTCACATACGCTGCATACAAATCAGAGCACCTGCTTTGTAGCCACTCAGTCTGTGGATCTGTTCGTGACAGGCTCGTAGTGCCAAGATGCCTTCCTGTGGCTGGCTGTCATTGGCTCTATATCTGGCAGCATTAACAGGTAAAAAGTTGCTCTTTGTCCTCACTGATCTGTCTGAATGTGAGTGTCAAGTCTGAGTTTTGTTGATGATCCACATTTATATTTGTTTATGATGATGACAGAAGCTACAAAGTGCTGTTAAGTGGATCATATGCAGTCCAATTTGATTGCATGTATTTTATCTTAGGTCAAAGGAAATTGCCATCTGTTCTTTCTGTGTCTGTTGGTTTACAGATTCCTTTGTAATCTTTGACAGAGAAAACAGCTCTGTCTCATGCACAAACTGTATGTAAACATGGACATGATTGGACAACTTGTGGTTGATATCATCTTAAATTTTTGATTGCCTTGTCTGAGTCTGCCCAGTGTTCTTTATTTTGTCAGATAAGATGTTTTTGTGCTTTTAAATCCTGAGCCTTTAAGTTGCAATGATGTCACAGTTTGCTCTGACAGTTAGTTTGTGCTGACAATGTTCTGACACAGCTCAGCTCAGTCACTACTTTGTGTCACTTTCCGAGGTATTTTCATGTCACCCTCTCATTTCAGGAGACACGATTGGTGCTGTTGCATATGAGCGAACTGAGAGGAACTGCTCCCTGTCTCCACCGGTAAGTGAATGGAAGCACTGTGATTAAAATACAGAAAAAGGAAAAAATACAGAAATGACATCATGAAATTGACCTTGAAGAAGTTGCACAGCTTTTTCCAAATCATGTTGCATGAGTTTACAGTTACAGTTAATTATTACTGCACATGCGCAACAGTTAATGGTTACCGTGGGAGATACAGAAAGGGCTGAATCAGCGGTTGTGAAGGCTTTAATTAAGGCTTAACTTTTCACACACTATCTTTCTACCTGTGTGTGTGTGTGTGTGTGTGTGTGTGTGTGTGTGTTACAGTACCTCCCCAGCACAGCAGTAAATACCACTCTACGGCTGCAGGAGTTACGGGAGAAAATGCTTCTCCAGAATATCTCTGCCTACATTATCCCTGGCACTGACGCTCACCTGGTACATCTGCTCTTTGTTTAAGCCATTCATCTGGGTTTACAGTGTGTGTGTGTGTGTGTGTGTGTGTGTGAGAAATGCTCACCTCTGTTTCTCCATCAGAGTGAGTATATTGCTCCTCGTGATGCAAGAATGGCCTTCATGTCCGGCTTTACAGGCTCCGCAGGTACAATCCCTGTCTGCCTCTCATTATCTCCTCCTCCCCTTCCTCCTCCTCCTCCTCATGACTCAACTCCCCACGTCGGCACACCATGGTCATGCAGCTCCTCTTCTTTCATCCCACATCCTCACCATGCATCTCCTCTCTCATTTACTTTCACCACTGTCACATGCTACATGATTGCACCTCATCTCATTCATCATTGTTCTCAGAGTAACTTCGCTATTTAATCACGAGATATATTTTCACACGTTATTGGAGAACAGAATTAATGAGTGCACATATTTCTGCACTCAGCTGTTTGGACAGATAACATTTCAGCAACATGCTTTTTGCACCAAGCCAAAGCTACTCCATTGAGAAAAGTCTCATTTTTGGACAGAATTTTGTTTTAGGGGTCTAGTCAGCTGTTGCTACTTAAGTGTGTCCCATGTGAGGGTACAACAATGGAATGACATCATTGGTGGATATGTTATGATATTTACCCATCACCATCTCATCAGTCTTCTTAAAGTTCTTGTTTAGCTTTAAACACATGCTTACTTTTTCAAGATTAGCTGGCCCACCATGCCCTGCTCTAAGTCATATGACATTTATAGTAATTCTCTGTCAACCCTGCCCTCTAAACGCTGCCCTCTCCATAACACAGCTGTCCTGCCTCTCCTCAGGTACTGCCGTAGTTACACGGACCAAAGCTGCGCTGTGGACCGACAGCCGCTACTGGGTTCAAGCTGAGAGACAGATGGACTGCAACTGGGAGCTGGAACAAGATGGTGGGAGGGAGCAATCATATTGTGACTTTGTGTTATGACAATGCAGGACACATGGATTCCAAATAAATATTTGTGGAGCTAGTCTAAAAATATCCAGACAAATGCTGCACCCATTATCACAGGATTTACGTGATGTAAATAGCCCACAAACAAATTAAAATGTAATACAGATCAGCTTTTGTTGTAGGGCAACTCACAATGTATGAATTATTTTAGCCTCTGTCAACAGGGTTTGTACTTTAGCAAACAGAGCTTAAACCAAAAACACTACACATAAGCAAAATAAAGAATAAATACAGGTATATGCAGAAACACTGCTAGTGTCAGTGCAACAACAGGTATTAATAGATAACAAATAAAAATAATTCTGATATTATTGGAGATATTGGTTACACCTTCAGCTTTTTACAAATGACTGGTATGCTTCCATGTTCTAACTTCTACTATATTTAGATATTTTGGTGTGTTGAAAATGGTTGAAAAAGGTGTTTCATTGTAATTCACTTGTGTTTCCTTTCAGGATCAGACTGGTGAAATTCTATATTTCTATTCGTTGAGCTTTCTGGTTGTATAGATATATGACATCTGACACAACTTTGCTTTTTTTTTTTTTTTTTGATTTTATGAAGTTCTTTGTTACTTACCACAGCATTACCTTTTGCCCCTTTAAAACTTTAAACCTCAAGGTTTGATCAGTATAATATTTGTGTTAGTATAGTACTTGTTAAAGGAATCATCTTGTTGTATTTAATTTTCCAATCCACATATTGTTGGAAATTAATGTGTGCTAATTTGATTTAATACACATATTTCTGTGATGTATCACAATTAAGTTTATCAGACCGATTTTTTTCTGTCAAATCCTCTAAGGTCAGTAATAACTTGAATGTGTGTGTTGTCCCCCAGTGTCCATCAGCAGTGTAGCAGAGTGGCTGATCTCTGAGCTACCACCAGGCAGTGTGATCGGCTTTGATCCTTTCCTCTTCTCCCTCAGTAAGTCTTCACCCCTCCTGTCAGTCAAGGCTAGCATCAATAAAGTGCTTGGCCCAGTAAATGGAGGATTATCGATGGAGCCTCTAGACGCCATGCAGACTGTTTGCTTATCATCGATTCGGCTCATTGTGTGTTATCATCTGCAATTTCCTCCATTAGAAACACAGGAGGACTACAGCGTCAGTCTGGAGTCAAGCAATCGCAGCCTCAAGTCTGTCCCTGATAACCTGGTAGACCAAGTGTGGAAGGACAGACCCCCCATCCCACCTGACAACCTCACCCGCCTGCCCGACAGAGTCATACGTGGGTTTCTTTATATGTCTGAGCTACACTGCAGTCTGCTGCTCTGTCTGTGTGGTTTATCTATGTGCTGATAAATACCTGCAAACTGAACAGAGAGCAATGAGTAGCTCCACAAACACAGCCATAAACAGTCTGCTCGTGGTTTTATGGTAGGCTGACAGATTAAACAATGACTATGGGAGAATGGAAAATACTCCGGAAAAGGAAGTTGTCTTGACGCCTATTGGCAGTATTAGTGTTTATGGTTGGAAAATAGACAAATGGTACAAATGGAGAACACTATAAACTTAATGGTCTGTGTGTCTCAGATTTAAATGAGTATTTCATGAATGCTGTTTCATAGTTTGGATATGAAAGCTTCCTCTCATATTTGGCAGTCTGGGTAGAGTTAATATACTGATGAGCATGCCAAAGAAGGCTTAATGGAAAAATCACTAATGTGTGTCTGCACTTAGTAGCAGTGCAGTGTTATGTGAAAAGCTCTCAGCGGTTTCCCTTTCAGGCCAATATAATGTTATTTTGAATGTGGAGCATATAATTTTACCATTTTGCTTCACCACTCTCATCCATCCACAATTTTCAGCTGCTTAGCAGGAAAATACGGCCCTCTAAAGTTTGTGGAGGTAATATTGAACAGAAACAGGATTCTAAAATAATGACAGTGTTGTTCTGTCTGTCTGTTGGATATGTAAATACAGTATAACATAGTTTGCTCAGAGATTCACCACATCAACTTTATAAAATAACATGTCAGCAAGTGTTATGTTTTCAGCTCACTGCATTGACTACTAATGGTCCACCCAAACAAAGAATAATGATGAACCTGGACTACAAATGAGCATCAGGTGTTAACTGTCATGTGACGTGTGTGTGTTTGCAGAAAGGTCCTGGCAGATGAAAGTGGAGCACATACGCAATCAGATACGAGACAATCCATATGAACCGACAGCTCTTCTGCTTTCTGCGCTGGATGAAACAGCCTGTAAGTCAAACTTTTCTGTTAGGTACTCAATAAATATGTCAACTAAATGCACTGAAAAACATAAAACATATCTGATGTTTTTAAGCAAAATGTGCATTTGCCTTGATGTAAATACAATAATGACATTATCAACAAGAAGAAAATCATACTGTTTTAAATAAAATAACAAGTTGGATAAAATTAAAACAGGTTCTGTTTTACAATGCAATGCCCAAAAATCTAAAAATGGTTTAGTGTTTTTTGTAGGCCACCAAGTAGCTGTAGAGTCTTAAATAGCTCCTCAGTTTTGCAATTGCCTATCCTCAGGCCAGCTCTGAAAATACAGTTTGCTTCAGAATACAATGACTGGAGACAAACCAAACAAATACAACTGTGGCTTTAGGGATAAAACTGTTGCAAACTGAAGGATAATGACAACAACACAGATACACTTAACAAGTGTAATTGCAATACAAAAGGAAACAGAATGGAAAACACTTTATATAATATTCTCTGAAAAAGAATAATCAAAAATGCAAGCCAGCAGGCCAACAGTCATAATCTTATTAAATAGATTTGGTTTACCTTATGCACACTGATCATTCAGTTCAGCACCTTTCAAAATAAGAGTGATTTATTCAAAAGCATCTTTCTTGTAATCAATATAGGAACACCTCTTGGCTTCAGACCTTTCTTGACTTCTGATTTCAGGATTAGTGAGTCTGTTCTCGATGAAAGGGACACAGAAGAAGTCACGTCCATCAGACACAAATATTGAATATGAACAGCATGTCTCAGCTCCGATGGATGATGATGTGAATTAATGCTTTAGCTGCTGCTGACAGTCAGGCTTGTATTTTTATTTCCTAGGGCTGTTTAATCTGCGTGGAAACGACATCCCGTATAATCCCTTCTTCTACTCCTACACACTGCTCACAATGGATGAGATCTGGTAAATCCATTTTTCAGGGATTACGTGTGAATACATAGGATTCCTTTCAAAATTTCTTTCCTGCATTTCTGTTTGATAAAACAAGAGCAATTTTATAACATGACTGCTTATTTTATGAACTACTTTCTCTTTTACTCCCAGGCTCTTTCTTCACATGGACAGAGTAACAGAGGAACTGAGAGAGTACCTGAACACCTCCTGCACTGACTCCCTCTGTGTGCAGCTGAAAAGCTACGACACTGTCCGGGATCATCTGAAGAACTATGTGGCCCAGTCTGGGGTTAAAGTGTGGGTCGGCACAACGTACACAAACTATGCACTTTATGAGATCATTACACCAGAGGTACGCAGATACTGTATTTCATCTTATTTACTGTACTGTATTTTATTATTAGTTACCTTAAATTAAATGTTCTGTGCACATAACATAATAATCAGTTTGTTTTCTTACAACTGTAACAACATGCACAAGCTGTCACCTCTTATTGGCTGCTACTGGGAATTTTTGGGAATTTATTTTTTGCATTATGTGGACAAGATCCAAATTTTGAAAGATACACTAATCAACATATTTTATACAAACAATGGTTCATATTACTATGTTTAATTTGAAAGAGACTGTTTATGGTGGAGACCCACAGGCCCAGGATTCATCCTCAGTTCCCCTCTACAGTTTCAATTTCAGTTGATAGGCAAAGTTAGCAACTAGCTGGTGAACAGCAAGTTGTGGAGCATTTATCATCTGAATGTGTAAACCCGTTTGCTGCAGGTAACTTTATAAGGTTATAAAGGTTTAAATTACACCAGGGCATTAATTTGGGCCTCAACTTTAAAAAAATCTCCCTCATAATGCACATAAATAAATAGCTACTCAACAAGCAGGAATAAATATGGTTAAAGGATATGTTTATTTGGTGTTCCTTATTATGTTTTTCGTATCATGTAGGAGAAACTAATCACCAGCTCCTACTCTCCTGTGTTGACGACCAAAGCAGTGAAAGATGAGACTGAGCAGCGAATCTTGAGGGATGCTCATGTATGTCATCTGCACTCATACACACTCTGCTCAAACACAAACTCCACGTACAAACACTCATGAGCGCAAATGAACACGAGGTTGTTATTCATATGAAGCTGAATTTGCATGACTGAATCTGTGCATCTGCATATACATTTACATGAAACTATAGTCATTAATCAGACTTCAGTGTCAGACTGCTGGGACCTTTATGAATTGTTTTCATTTAGAGCCTGAGCACTTCAGTGAGCACACACTCTGATGATTTATTACCCCATCCAAAGATGTCTGAACAGCCTTGCAACAAGTCAAATTCTGTGTTTTTGTGTTGGCGTGTTGACGTTGTGGATCTGTGCATATAGGTGAGGGATGCCGTTGCAGTCATTCAGCTGCTGATGTGGCTGGAGAAGGCAGTGCCAGAGGGCAAAGAGACTGAGCTGACTGCTGCAGAATACGTCAATAAGTGCCGCAGGTGAGTGAGAGCTGATGTAGCCTACTGTATTTGCTGAACAGGAAGTGCTTCGCTACTTCATGAATTTGCAAAAGCAAAAGTGTGAGAATACTGGAGACGAGAAAACTTTATTAAATCAGAATTACTCTTATTTTATAGTTATTTTTCACAGCTAATATAAACATAATTACAGCAAACAGAAGGACAGCAGAGGCCCAAGTTTTGAGACCATCTCTGCAAGTGGACCCAATGCTGCACTTGCCCATTATAGGTGAGATTCATTCTCCTCTCTCTTACTGACATCTTATTTTTCAAACATGTACATAACTATCTCTTCAAAGCCTTTGACTTGCAACTTTCCTAAATCTGTACAGTACCACACCAGTGCATCTGATACAGTATTGATATAGTATTCTATCATATCACAACTAAGGGTAGCAGAGTAAGAATTACATTGTTTTCCATTTCAGATGTAGTGGAGTAACAATATAACATAGCCAGAAAGTAAATATATGAGAAGGAATACTCAGGTAAAGCATAAGCATGTAAAATTCTACTTAAGTGCAGGACCTCAGAAAATGTACTTCGATAATTTCCACCACTCAGAATTGCAGTGTTGCCAGTCACACCACCCCAATATCAATCAACATGATTAGAAGATGATCAGCAGTCATTTTAAAAAAAAAAAAAAAAACACTGGCATGGCCTTTTAAGTGCACTATAGTTACCCTCTGCAGTGCCACTATTATTTCCTGTTTTTTTTTTTTGCAGCCCTTCAGAAGAAACAAGCAGGAGGTTGACGGTTGAGGAGATGTACCTTGTGGACTCTGGTGGTCAGTATCTGTGAGTAAAAACACAGACTGCTCACAGACTCTCCAGTTTCACATTCACATCACTTGCATTTGAAATAAGTCATGGTGTCTCTCACCACTGTCAGAGACGGGACCACTGACATAACTAGGACAGTTCATTGGGGAACCCCCACAGCGATGCAAAAGGTAACACGTGAACTGAAAGTGTGACATATTGATAGGATATTTACATATTTGCTGTCAAAATCCAAGAAATGGCTGATTATCTAACAATGCAGTCTATCACTTTTTCTGTATTTCTTTCTGCATAAGTTTCATCATTAAAAAAGAAAGAAAGAAATTCTCTCATTATGCCATGATCCAATTTTTTTTTTTTTTTTTTTTTTTAAACACCCTCTCCCTGTCATCAAATACCCATCTTGCTTCGCAGGAGGCCTTCACGCGAGTGCTCATGGGAAATATTGAGATATCTCGAACCATCTTTCCTTCAGGGACACGAGGTGGGAATGAAAAACATTCACACACTTTTAGAGATTTACAGTGATTCTGCCCTGAAACCTTTTCTAATGTCACCACTAGACAGACCCGTCCGACCACTTTGTCATCAACATTTTCTTATCATTTCATTAGAAGTGGGTAAATTACAGAGATGTGTCTGCAGCAGGATGTTTGAAGCTCTTTTTGTTTTGTTTGCCAACAGGTGTAAACATGGAGATGCTGGGTCGTCGGGCATTATGGGAGGTGGGCCTGAACTATGGCCACGGTACAGGACATGGTGTTGGAAACTACTTTGGAGTTCATGAGTGTATGTTCTCTTTATTTTCCTTTTTTGTAATTTTTCAAAGTTTAAAACCCCAGTATGAAATTGATAAATGTCATAGTCTCAAAGCATAATCACTAAATTTGCATTTTAAAGCAAAAGTTGTAAGTTTTTATATTTTAAGGGCTTGTTGTCCCATTTATTCTATTCATTATATAGGGTTTACACTTTATATATACTTTGATTCTTATAGTGAAAGTATAAACCCATCCTACTAAAGTAGAGTTCAGAGGCAGATTCTGATGATCGATGCCTAAAAATATCATGTTTATCAGGCACAAGAGGCTGTTTTGCATCAGACTGCATTCACATGATCTGGTGCTAAAGAGTGATGTAATTTGCTTGTTTGAGCACACATTTTATTTTGCGATGCAACCACTCCAGATGGGGCCAAATACACTCCACGGTTAAGTAGAAAAAGTCAATGGGAGATGGATAATCTGCAAATTATTTGATCAGCCTATAAAATTTCAAAAACTTGAAAAATGTTCATCACAATTTCCTAAAATCTTTAAAATTTTGCGATTTATCAGACAATCCAAACTAGAAACAGATTAAATATATGCTGACGTCAAACAGAGAAAATGGGAGACAATGCTTATTTTCACCAGTTTTCTGTGATGTAATCTCTATTTTACGTTAATATTGTGACATATTTCCAGGGCCAGTTGGCTTTCAGAGCAACAATATTCCCTTCAGAGCCGGCATGTTCACATCTATTGGTGAGATATTACTCTCTCTCAAAATAAATGTACGTCGACTAGAGTTAACATACCAACATTATGATTATTTGAATTCAAATTAACTTCAAGGTTCATGTGATTTTATTTTAGAGCCTGGTTATTACAAGGAAAATGACTTTGGTATCCGAATTGAGGATGTTGTTGTGATTGTACCTGTGGATACAAAGGTAGATACAAAACAAAACTTTATTGATAATCTAGAATCGTGTAAATGACTTTCTGCTAGTAACTCCTTTGTGGCTGTTCTTTTTTTCCCTCAGTATGGTCATAACTACCTGACCTTTGACACTGTGTCGCTGGTTCCATACGATAGAAAGCTCATCGACACTTCACTCCTCAGCTCAGAGCAGGTAAGAAATTATACTGATTGCATAATAAACTTTACATTGAGAAACTACTGAAATTCCACCTTATTTTTAAAAAAAAATGCTGAACACTGATATAATGTTTACCCAAAGATATGATCAGTTCCCTGTTTTAATTTGTAAATATCTCTCTTTATAAGATAGTGTGACATCAACTGATTCTTTAGTTTTCCTGCTTTACGAGTGCCAGTTTCCTCTTAAAACCCCCTTTTACACTTAAGGTAGAAGCTTCTCTGTGGCTCAGAGATCAAAACAAGTTTTGAGAAAACAAAACCACGTGTGAATTCAACTTGTATGAAAGCTGCTTTCACAATGATGCAATAGTATAACAGTACAAATAATGATCTTACAAAATAAAAGAATATGAGAGCTTCTTCTTCTATGAGAACAGAAGAAAAATGGGCTTTTATTTATTCCTTGACGCCATATTTAACCACTAGGAAAATACAAAATTAGGCCTATTATATATTTATTTTTAGTCTGTTATCTACTGTTTATTTGTTTAGCCTACTTATTACATTGTGTGACTTTAATTGAGGATGGTCTGTTCTCGATCCAGCTTCAGTGGCTGAATAAATATTATGAGTCAATCCGGAGACTGGTGGGTCCTGAACTGGACGAACAGGGACTCCATGAAGAGAAGGACTGGATGATCAAACATACTGAACCCTTCAAGGAGCCAGCCTCTTCTGCATCTGGCTGTTCCTCCTCACTCACCCTCATCGCCCTGGCTACCGCTCTCCTCCTCAACATCACCTGAGCATCTTTGTCTCCTTTTGAACATTCACAGCAGACTTACACACTCATGTTACTCCTATGCAGTCTGAGCAGCTATACCTGCAATGCACTACAATTTAGCATTTTTTTTAATTGAAGGATATATGTGTTTTATAATTTAACTGGGTGGGTAAATTCTGATGTTTAAAATGATTTTCTGTGATTTTTGATCTGGACATTAGTATGACCAGCTGATATAATTTCTATTTTATTAAAGTAACACTCAAGTCAAAAAACTGATGACTTTTTAACTTGACTATTGGTGATTACACTTGAAATAGCCATGGTGTGTGGGCGGGGAGGAGCCAGACGTGCGTTTGGTATTGACACCGGCAGACGGACACAATGAGACACCCTTTTGCGGTGGCTCTACATCAAACAGGCTGTGGTTAATTAAAAATGGACGACAGCATGCGAAACGTGGCTAAAAGATCCTAGACAAAGATTCAACAACTTTCGACTTCTTCGAACTGTCGAGACCGCACAGTGAGCGGTAAAATGAAGTTAATAACATTCGGCTATCTGTGGTTTAAGCTAGCTAAGCGTTAGCTAGCTAAGCGTTAACAGTTAGCTAGATCACATTTAATGTTAGCTAGCTGTCAGCTAACAGTAAACTGTTAACCGTCAGCTAACTGTCAGCTGACGGTTAACAGTTAGCTAGCTCACATTTAACTAACAGTAAACTAAGTAAGCTGTAAGCTAAGTAAGCTAAGCTAACAGTTAGTTGACAGCTTACAGTCAACAGTGAGCTAGCTGACACCTAACAGTAAACAGTTAGCTGACAGTTACTAGGTAATAGTCATATGTTTGTCAAGATGAGAACATTTGCTGCTGTTACTTTGTTAACTCTCCCTAATGGGTCATCTGCCCTCAGTCTTCCACCCGAAGATATTCTTGAATGAATTAAATAAAATAAACTAACAATATATGGAAATAAAGCTGCTATATTGAAGTTCCAGTACATCGAAATCATAGCTAAAGTATGGGGTACATGTTGTATTAAAATGTATAACCCTTTTAAAATAATGTGGTAACGCTGAATGTTTAGTAATGGCTATTAAAACATGGCAAGTAATGAAGTATGATAAGGACATTTGAGGTGGCAATGTACTTGGATTTTTAATCAGGTGACAGAAACTATTGGGTCACAGAGTAAAGTGTAAGACTGCCTGTTTCAAGTCCTTGTGCTAAACTAAGTTAGTAAGCTGATAGTGGTAGCTTCAAATGAAAATCTAAGGCCATCAAAAGCCACAAGCTTGATTTAGTTAAGGATGTCATCGCAATTACATTCATTTTTACATAAAGACTACATTATACAATAAATTATATTTAAACACATGTAAACAGCTGTGGGCAGATCTTGTGGTTTTATTTCTTCCACTTGTGAAGAGGACATGCCGGCAATCAGCTGGTTGCCTGTCAGTGTCTTAAAGGTGTGAATGTGCTAGCATCACACCACACCCTTTATCTGCGTCCTCTTGTCAAACATCACTAAAAGCACATGAAGGAACAATTTGGCACCGAAAGTTGGACAGATTTCAGAGAAAAGGCATATTCATCCATATCCGTTTTGCATTGAGGTTTGTGGTAAAGAGGCACTGAAAAAGAGGAACAATAAGTATGAGATCATTGTTCTCTGTGTATGTTCTGCTCAATCTGCTGTGTTTTTGTCAATGTATTTACTTGTAAATATTTGTATTGTTTACACACAATGTGTTTTGCTAGTGGCTGTTTCTGTGGTGTAGAATTGCTACTTTGACTTGAGTGAATAATCTGAATACTTCTTTCAACCACTACCTTTGAGTTTTCAGGTAACTTCCGGTGGAATCAAAGTCTGTTGCTTATAATTTTCATCTCCTTTAACATCTGGCAGACAGATACAATTTGTTGCCAACCTTCAGTCGAGTGACAGGAAACTAAAATAGGGCATGGCTCTTGTCATGTGGTTTGCTACCCCACCAAAATAACAAGCTAAACTTGACTTAGTGTTTACTTCCCTCTCTTCTTCTGCTGCCAATGTTTGCCTTGTCCGTGTCTTGAGTGTACCTTCAAAAGTCACGCACATTTCTGTGACTCACTCAAGTTGTTTTTGTCTTAATTGTCTGTGTTGGATGTTTTTGGAGTGGACTTCTGCAACTCATTTGTTTCCTACACTGTATTTTGTATAAATGCCCTCTGTTGGATGAGATGAACATTTTGCATATTATCTCCTCTGCTGCAGATGCAAACCTGTTCACTGAGTTTCTATATATGTCATCTTTAAATTTCTTTCACTTCCACACTTCAGGTGTGATTGTAAATGTGTATTCATTTGCAAGTGATGGCTAACCAACAATCTCTATAACTCAAAAGCTGCTGCGTTTGTGTGATAGAGATTTTTGACTTTTCATTTTTGCTGACAACTGACTGTCTGTGAGAGTAGAAACTTTTGCTCCAGTGATTTTGTAGAAAGCAATAGCATTAATGTTTTTAAAATATTTGCTTTTCCCTGGCATAACATTTGAGTATACAAATGTAACTAGCTTGATCACATCATAACTGATTGGTCACATTAAAAACGACTTGTATTAAGTAAGATTCACAGGAAATACTTTTTTTGTAATGGCAGTCAGAATTGAGTTGTGTTACCATTTCAGTTTGTAGCACACAAGGCTGAGAAGTACAAACCCAACCCAGCCAAACCGGAGGACCAAAAACAGGGTTTGCCTCTCCAGTTTCTGTGGGGCCACGTGACTTCCTCTCAGCTTCTGCACTTCGTTCGGCTGCAGCAGAGTACAGCTCTACTTCTTTTTTTTCTAACACACAACGTTGGCAGTGACAGGATAGTGGCAGAAACCCTCGCTGATTAAGGCCGGTGTGTCGCTCTCACAGCTTTCTGTCCAAAGAGATCTCTGGTGGACCACCGACGAGGATGTTGAGGCGAAGGCCTTCCAATGCCTCAGAGAAGGAGCAGGTCCAGGGGCAGAAGAAAAAGGTATGTTTTACTGTTTTTATTCTGTTTTGGAAGGTTTACAATGAATATACTTGTATAAAGCTTGTATAAATGTAAATATTATGGACTGATTATCAAGAGGTGGTCTATATCACTTACTTTTAAAAACTTGATGTTTGCATTTCAACACCTTGCACAGTTGTTTTTTTGTGCACATCACAGGATGTCTGCTCAAGTAATAAACCTTTGTGGTGCAGCTAAACAAACCCATGCACTCAAATTAAAGCGCAATTAGATCTTTATGTTTAACCATGTTTTAAGTGTTTAAAAACTCTGGCCTCAACATTTAGAAAAGTAAACTTCCTCTATTCTGGCAGTGTGAATCATTGCTGCAGATGTTGTTTGAGTCATAGGCTTTGCGGCTTTTGGTCCACCTTGAGAGCACGCCTCCTACGCTTGACACCAGTACCATTATTTTCCAACTGCATTTCTTACTGTAGTCAAATTCTGACCTTGTCATATGCATCTCATTGTCTTTGTTGTTGGCAATCATCTCTTAACATAGTTGTCACCAATGATAGTCAAAAATAGAGAGCATCATTCTTCTTCAACATGAAATGCCACTGTGCCATTATCACAAGTAATTGATTTGTGTGAAAGCTTTGTGGCTTTTTAGGGAAGATAACTGTGGCAGGCAAAACAGACGTTTTCCAGCAATTCGAGTAATAGCCTCTCTTGAGTCTACTGGTGGTTAAATTCTTCAAGTTAGTCACAGACAGAAACCCTCAGCTTCTAGCACTGACTGGATGTCTGCAATGATTGGCTGCCTGCAGTTGCTCAAGCTTTGCCCATTTCCTGTACTTTTGTCAAAGATTCGAGAAGGATGAGCTGTGATAACATCCTGCACAGCATCGTGTGGTTACATGGAAAATTAGATGAATTGTTTCCACTAGAGTTTTAGATTAAACATTTTAGTTTAAAAAAATAGTTTAGTTTCAAAATAACTTTTAATTTTAATTATATGCAAATAACATGCAGACCATTAATTGATTTGTTGATTTACAGATAAACACCAGTTATTTTCATTGGGTATTTGTTTCTTTAGGTCATTTTTCAAGCGTAAATGCCCTCCGCAAGATTAAATGTTTTAATTTTTAAAGCATAATTGGCAGATTAATCAATAATGAAAAATTATGCATTTAGAACAGTTTTTTTTGTTTTTTACAAAAATGTTATTCTCATCTGGACACATGCATCTTCATACTGACATTTGAACTCTAAGTTGAATTTTAGCTATTTATTTACGTTTCCTTTGTGTTTCCTGCTCAACATAAACTACATTTATAAGATTTCTCAGATGTTGCTACCCAGCCTGATCCATATTCAGAGACGTGGGCAGTTGGTCCTTCTGAGGAATCCCTCTGCAGATTCATCCTGTTGACGTATTTGAAGCGATAAGAGATAAGAATGTGTGCACAACCAAGAGATATGTGTTATCAGTGTTGCCTTAGAAAAACAAAAGTTCTTCTGTTTGTGCTGATATTTGCCTGCAGTTCTCATCATGATTTGTGTTTCCAGCTTACTCTGCAGAGGTCCAGCAGCTTCAAGGATTTTATGAAGCACAAACCCACCTCTCCTGTTGTGTCAGAGAAGGAGTTTACCTTGGAGGAAAATGTAAGTTTGACTTCTCTCAAACACACATAAAACACACAAACACATCATGAGACAATACAATGCATCACTATTCTGAATTAGAAGTGGATAGCTTCTGAACTTTTTTTAAGTTCCTAAATTGAAGATATTTTATCTCATTGTTCCTCATTCATTCTGTAGTGACTATTTCATCCACAACCTAAATGACACTGCATCCAGAAGAGAACAAAGTGCCCAACCAGAAATTGTTATCAGTTACGCCTGTTGCAGAAGTGCACAGTTTGTGCTTCCTGATTTGTCCCATGCTCGCTTGTGTGAGCAAATGTTTTAATGCTTGAAAATTCAAAGAACATTCTGCTCCTGGACAAGTAAGTGTTGAAGTGTAGAAGAAGAGAGGAAGTAAGAACGAGAAGCATTTCACAGACCCCATATGACAGCAGCATGTAGACAGGATGTCCTCTAGTCTTTCAAGCAGAGAGCCTCTGTGTCAGACAGACAGTTGCAGAAGCAACAAGCATTTAACCAGGAGGTCCTCCCCCAGAGAATTAAGCCATTTTTTTGGTGTCATGCTGTTTCTATATTCAACTCTGCTCCCTCGCTGTTAATTAGTTGCTGTAGTTAGTTAGTTTACTCTCTTCACTCAGTGCTTAATTCAGAGTCTAAACAAAATTAAGTTTTGCTAGGAAAAAGTTATAATCATAGCTTAAGAATGCATGAAAACCTTGAATATGCCAAGTTTGAATAGAGAATTTGAACACAGTCTCACAAAAAAACAGCTCTTACACACTCTGTTACTATAGTCATTCACTGTCAATATAAATCACCAGCTGCCAGTTTGTAGAAGCCACAGAATGGTGTTTGGCGTTTAAAATGCCAAATACAGCCATCAAAAACTGTCCTTCTGAATTTATTTTTTTTCTAAACCAAACATCAATACTCTGTTCTTGCACATGGCAAAGATTTGCACAATGCAACTACAGTGCAGCTAAGTGCCTCCATGAAACTATTGAAAACATCAATGGCTTTCATTACTGAGCCAACAGTGTTTGGATGCAGACAGTTGTGTTTGATAACGCTCTCAGAGCCTTTCAAGCACCTGGCTGCAATAGCGTGCAGGTGTGTGTGCATGTGACCTTGTGGGTATCTGTGTGTGTGTGTGTGTGTGTGTGTGTGTGTATGTGTGTGTGGTTTTTTAGTTTGTGAGAAGTGAGTACTTGACAGTGAGACCACTGTGAACCACCGTGAGACCTGGGCATTTTTCTTCATTTATATAAAGGTTAACCACATATTCTCTTATCTCTCAATACCTGATTTTTTTTAACTTTCATCTCAGGTGGCAGATGATATAACAGCAGAGGAAGGAGTGAAAAGTGGCAGCAAACTGGGAAAGAAATGGCGCAATGTCATCTCTCGTACCATGACCCGAAAAACGTCCAAGATGGTGCAGAAGGCTCTGGCTGAAGAGGGGGTAAAATTCTGTTAACAGTTACACTGAACATACAGTCCCATGATCACAGGATGATCCATCCATCCATTTTCTACAGCTCACATCCTCACATCACAGTATTAAAACAGTAAAAACAACATTTAAAAATAGCTTTAATGATAATAGTAATATTAATAATAATAATAATATTTGAACTTTAAAGGATTGCTGATATTTAAACATACCTTGACATTTTTTTCATAGAACTGATGTTTTTGCATAAAGACTTAAATTGTCTCCATCTTGTGGACAAATGTGTGCGCTGCAGATTCCAAAATAAAAGCACACTGATTTTAGTGGTTTTACACACACAAAACATATGATTATAATGTGATGATCTGATCAACAGTATACAAAGAAATTTAAATTGTTTCCATCTCAACAGCTACAACAGTCAAAAACTTGTCAAGGCTATAGTTATTAAGATACAGTAGTCCCATATTGAGTACTTTTGCTTTTATGTCCTTAAGCCCTTTTAGTTCCATGACCTGTTCCAATACTTTTCTATAGAGAAAATTACAAACTAGTTAAATGTAGTTTAAGGTTTTCAGTCAAATGTATAACAGAGTAAAACTGAATTCATTCATATTAAACACACATTACTGTTAGGGGTGGGCATTGGCAAGGACTTCACGATACAATACGTATCGCTATACTTGAGTCAAGATACAATACATTATTGTGATATATTGTGATTTGTTGTGGTCACCGCGTTAACGTGGTAACTTCAACAGCCCTACATACATGCATATAAAAGAACACCTGTTATAGGCCCTTTAGAATAAAATAAACATTAAATAATGGACTTTTTTTAAAAAGTGTGTTTAGTTTGCTTGGGATCAACAGTTTTCAAGCGGCAGCTGTTGTGCTATTGGTGTATGGTATGTATGTATCCTTTGCAAACTCCTCTTGGTTCAGCTTATTAGTTCAGCTTTGTGGTGGCCGCTGGTGAGCTCACTGCTCTCTTCTGCCCAAAGTACGATAGAAAATCTATATTATATTGGATAAAAAAAAATTTTCCCACCCCTAATTACCATTGTTTTTAAAGCTTACTATGATTAAAGATGTGAATAGTGAATTGCCCTTTGACCTGCACTGTTGTACTGTGACGTCTTCAGGGTGAGAGTGGTGAGGAGCTGTCTCCAGTCTCTTCCAATTGGCTTCCAGATCTGAGTGCAGGACAGAGGACGTCTGTGTGCTCCACAGGATCAGAGGACACTGCGCCCAGTCCCTTCACCCGACAGCTCTCAGGCAGTAAGTATACATCTGCATCCCTGTGAACCACTGCCTGTCAAACTGTAGGGAGAGTATAATGTTGCATTACAACATTATACTTCTTGTTTACATCAAAGCAATATGGGAACTTTAGTTCCAAAACCCCGGAGCATGATTACCCCCCAACTACAAGTCAAACAAAGAAATAATCTGAACCATGAGGCTCAGACTGGTTGTGATCCTGCTTCTTGTCTGTACCTCTCAGGTAGCGACAGACAGAGTCTGGACAGTGGATACTGCCAGAGGGACAGCGTGAGGCTGGAGGAGAATGGCATCTCTTACAACGGGCCTTTCTGTGGTCGAGCTCTGGTCCATACTGACTTCACTCCCAGCCCCTACGATGTAGAGTCACTCAAACTCCAAGTGAGTCTCTTTGTAGAAAGTCTTCTCCTCACTGTCTCTGATTTGGCCCTCTGTCATCTCAACAAGCGTGTTTGCAGAGTGAAACAAGGCGGTTGTTTTGATTGTTACTGTTCTAGGGAACACTTTACTGACTGTCTGTGCAACAAGATAAGGTAATGTCAGTAGTTACTGTGTCACTGCATTGCTAATTGTACACAAAGATAAAGTCTGTTAAAGTGTATAAAAATGTTTAGTCATCAGCTTTTGATTTTCTTTGTCATGCTTCTACTCAAGTATAATTATGTCAGCTAATTGGAGGAATGATGCTTCATCAAGCAATAACAACTAAAACCAAAACAACCAAACAGTTCTTGCTCGCAAGGTCTCACTCCCTACTAACTAAGCCTGGCATTCACGTGTCATCTGTCTTATAGAAAGGAGACATCATCTACATAATAGAGAAGCCTCCTGTGGGAACTTGGACAGGGAAGCTCAACAACAAAATGGGCTCCTTTAAGTTCATCTATGTCAACCTGCTGCCTGATGAGAGCCCCCCAGTCCGTAGGAGACGCTGCAACAGCAAGAACTGCCGATCCAAATCCAAACCCAAAACCCTGGAAGAAGTTTTAGACAGCATCGGTCTTACTGTAAGATTCACATATTTACACTGCAGAGGGATGACATCATAGTCATAGATATTCATCTAAATACTGGTGTTTGTTTTTGTGTTTCAGGAGCTGGCGTCTTTGCTGTCCATGCATGGTTTCCAGAGCCTGGAGGACTTCGCAGGACTGAAGGAGTCTCATCTCAATGAGCTCAACATCACAGACCCAGACGAGCGCTCCAAGATCTTGAATGCCTCTGAACTGCTCAGAGACTGTAGGTGCACACACTGTAAAGCTGTAACAATCTGTCGTAATGGTGCTGTGATAGCCAAGTCAGTTTTATTTGTGTAGCCCAATATTACCAATTACAAATTTGCCTTAGAGGGCTTTACAATCTGTACAGGATGTGATACCCTCTGTCCTTTACCAACAAGCCTCACATCGATGAAGGAAAAACTCTCCCAAAAAATAAAACTTAACAGTCACATTCAGTTCAGCACTCCAATCTTACGAAACTGCAAATTGTCAGGATAAATTAAACCAAAATATACTTTACAGTAACGATCTGACAAGTCTAAAATATAACTGAAATAATATTATAGTCAAATAATTACAATTAAGCAAAACCCTTTAAAGCAAATTAGTTCAGAAACATTAGTTATGAGTATTTTGTCTGATTTTGTCAGCTACATGATGAGTTTATGGATTTGTTTTACAAATTTTACGTATTCTTTGTTAAATGGTGATGAAAATTAACTCAAATCTCATTGTGTTTAATGTACTGAAATTAATGTTGGGATCAAGAAAAAGTTACACTCGTAGAAAACCCATTACACCAGCTCTACTGCAGGGACTGTTGGCACCCTCTAGCTTTTATGGATATTTTGTTTAAACTCATGCTGAAGCCAGCCAGGAGAAGACCAAAAACAGCATTTTCCAAGATCCTTCTGTGCTGTGCTTTGCTCTTCATTCCATGAGGAAACACTCTCCAGTTCTGATGGACCTTTTTTTGTGATGTGTGATTCTGCGATTATTACGTGATCTTGTGACATTGTGAGAATCCAGCTGCCATGCAAGGTAGCAGACATGATTCCCATTCAGTAATTTGTGACTCACAGAATAATATTTAATAATTTTGCATCCTTCACTTGTTTTGATAGTATGCTAATTACTTTTAGGGTTGGTGCTGACTAATAATTAACTCTTTGAGTGCCAAAGACCTATATGTACGTTGGGGCTTCTGGGAAGTAGAGCCGATCACGATTAGAGAGCAAAACAAATGGAATCTGGACAAAAAGTGGTGATTTTGGTGAAAGTGTCCTTGACTCTACTTCTGATAAAACAAGAATGGATCAAGGAAAAAAAAACGAATGTTTTTTCCATGATGAAATAGAAAGTCTCTTATTTCATTTCAGCTATTCAATGTTTTCAGAGACATAGTACAAAATATTCTGTGCATCATGAAAGATGACTCAAAATGGCCAAAAACGCTGGTACAAGGCACTTTCAGTTTTAAAAAAGGGCTGGCACTCAATGAGTTAATAACTGCAGCATATTTCTAAAAATAATATTCAATGCTAAAAGTAGGTGTTGTGGAAATCCCACAAATTATGAATGAAAAAGCCAATGAATGAAAAACTCCAAAAGTACCATTCCCAGTGTCCTCTCTACAAGACTTAATTGGCAATTTAAACATCTTAGAGCATATTTACGTGAGTGTTGCTTTTGTATTTGTTCACAGCCCACACAACCTAAATTTAAAGTTTGTCCAAAGCTGAACAACATGAAATGACCTCCCAGAGTCCAGGATGGATGATATTTCAGTTTTTAAAATGTGAATCTTGTCACCCTGTGTAGCTGAAGACGAGTCTGAGGCCGAAGAGGAGGACAGATCTGGGCAGGACGCCAAGGAGCCGAGGGATTCAGGCTGCTATGAGAGCTCGGAGAACCTGGAGAGCGGACGCGAGGAGCCCAAAATGGAGGAAGATGAAGCATCAGAGGAGCAGACGAACCAGGGGGAGGCAGAGAAACATAAAGAAGAAGAGAAGCAGAATGAGCAGCTGGATGCTGTGCAGGAGCAGCTGCAGGAGCTGACAGTGGATGAAGGATCTTGAGAAGTGACAGAAAACCTTTTATTCCTGGTTGTTGGAGACTCTGTGGACGAAGGTGCAACAACATGAAACTGAGTGACTGGAACACAGTGGCATGTTCAGGTACTCTACGAACATGAAGCTCTCAGTTTTCCATAGTTTGCTTGCGCTGTCAAGCAGCTTATCTCTATCTGTCACAGTGCACTCTTTAAATGAACGTTTCCTCCTGAGGATGTCATGTACAGTGTTTGTCTATGATGGCACAGATGAAGCATTTAAAAAGTGTTATTTCTCTTCATTATGACCCTGTCTTAGATGCTTTCCTGTTGTGCACTCTTAAATACAAATAAGAACATAAAATATTTTAAGATCTTTCTTGTGTACCTTGGATTTAATTGTAACAACAAGTAGTTTGCTTTGTCTTGTATTATGAGATACTTTGACTGATTTGTTGTGTTATGGGGAAGTTACTAAGAGTTGCTGTGAATAAGAGTTGCTGTGAATAGAATATGAATAAAATGTAATTTACTGAGATACTGACAATGTTACTTAATTCACTATTCATGTAAACTGGAAAAAGGCAACAAGCAATTGATTGATTTAACTCCGGATGATCAGTGGTACATATTGTATATTTGTTAGCTGACTCAAGGTTCCACAGGTTGCTCTACATTCAGCAGCAGTTGCTTAACTCTTGGAGTGCCATCCGATTTATAAAACTGAAAGTGCCTTGTGCCTTTTTTGCCCATTTTGTGTCATATTTCAAGACTCTCTATTTCATCATGACAAAACGTTTGTTTTTACCTTGTTCCATTCCTGTTTTATCAGAGGTAGAGGCTACTTTAACCAAAATCACCACTTTTTGTCCAGAGTATGTTTTGCTCTCAAATTGCAATCGTCTCCACGTCTTGCTTTGATCTCTGTCATACCGTGTCCTTATGCTCTGACTACATCTCCCAGAAGCCCCAAAATTACTCACAGACTGCTGGAGCCCACGATCGGCGACCTGCTGCCGAAAAAACACTTTGGCATTGAAATACGTCAATGGCACTCAAAGAGGTAATTGTTAAACAATCAACAAATTAAGCAAATTAAGATTGTATTGTGCCTCTGTGACGGCCGTGGCCAGCTTTGTTCCAAGTTCTTCAAATTTAATTTAAATTGATAACAATAAATCAATTCTCAATGTTGGCAAAACAGTCTATATTGTTTTGTTCAAAGTATCAGTTTAAACCTGAATTAACACTGACATTAAACGTAAATAATATTTTGGTTGAACATGTATGTGAGACAGATGTGCTGGGTGTAACTTTGGATCATAATTTGTCATGGTCCATGGTAGTTGGCAAAATGGCAAGAGGAGTGTCAGTAGTGAAAAGAATTTTCTTTTTATCTCCAGATGTCAGGAGGCAAGTTTTGAATGCTTTGGTTTTGTCCCAACTTCATTATTGTTTATTAATTTGGTCAAGTACTTAAATTAAGAACTTGAGGAAATTACAAGTAGCTCATAAAGCTGCAAGTTGTGCTTTTTTATGTTTTTATAGAACCAATGTGACCAGCATGTATGATAGTCTGGGTTGGCGATCTATAAGACATACGTCTACCTCTGCTTTGTTGAATTTTTTAAGAAACACACTTGTGACACGAGTACCAAAATTACTGTATGACAGATTACATTCCCATTTTGCCCAACATAGTTATCGAACAAGAAGTACATCAGAAGGGAGGTTTATATTGCTGAGAGTGAGAACAGGTATAATACAAAGAAGAGTTCTATACAGAGCTATGGTTGCCTGAAACTCTCTGCCAGTTCATATGACCGGGTACTGGGTTTGATTCTCAGCCCGGGGCCTTTCTGTGTGGGGTTTGCATGTTCTCCCCGTGTCTGCGTGGGTTCTCTCCGGGGACTCCGGCTTCCTCCCACCATCCAAAAACATGCATGGAGATTAGGTTAACTGGCTAATTTAAATTGACCGTAGGTGTGAATGTGAGTGTGAGTGGTTGTCTGTGTCTGTGTCCTGTGATGAACTGGAGATTTGTCCAGGGTGTACTCTGCCTTTCACCCTAAGACAGCTGGGATAGGCTCCAGCCTCCCCGCAACCCTATGAGGATAAACAGTAGATGATGGATGGATGATTCAGTACATTATAAGGAGTCTCTATGATAATTTTTTTTTAAATTTTTCAAATTTTTGACTTTTTGGGGATACTATAGGATGACTTTTTTTTTGCAAAATATGCTGACATATCTTGTAAAAAAAGCAATTTTGTAGCATGTTGAAAGTTGGCAGAAAAACATCATACTATAGTATGCCAAAAAATGAAAAAAATGACAAATTTAAAATGTGCTAAAAAGTTGTCAGAAAGACTGAACTTAGTGCCCTGATTAATTTCATGCAAAATATGCTGACATATCTTGTGAAACAAGCAATTTCGTAGCATGTTGAAAATTCTCAAAAATGCATCATACTATAGTATGATGTTGAAAACTGGCAAAAAAACGTCATACTATAGTATGCCAAAAACGTCAAAAAATGAAAATAGTGTGCTAAAAAGTTGTCAGAAAGCCTCCTCATCGTGTACTGATTAATTTCATGACAAACATGCTGACATATCTTGTGAAAAAAACAATTATATAGCATGTGGAAAATTGGCAAAAAACGTCATACTATAGTATGCCAAAAAAGTCAAAAAATTAAAATGTGCTAAAAAGTTGTCTGAAAGACTCCTCACAGTGTACTGATCAATTTCATGCAAAATATGCTGACATATCTTGTGAAAAAAGCAAGTTTGTAGCATGTTGAAAATTCTCAAAAATGTCATACTATAGTATGCCAAAAAAGTAAAAAAAAATGAAAAATTTTTAAGTGTGCTTAAAAGTTATCAGAAAGACTCCTTATACTGTACTGATTAATTTCATGCCAAATATGCTGACATATCTTGTGAAAAAAGTAATTTTGTAGCATGAAAAAAAGTCATACTATAGTCAAAAAATGTCAACAAAGTAAAATGTCCAAAAAGTGATAAAAATGCCTTATTATGGTAAGTTGAATGGATTTATAGCATAATTTGTGCTGAAATGTTTGAAAAAAGCCAAATTATTGTATGTCAAAAATACCTCCTGAAAAAAAAACCTCATACTATAGTATGTCGAAAAAGTCAAAATATGTCAAAAAATTAAATTTTCTAAAAAGTGATAAAAATTCCTTCTTATGGTTTGTTGAATGGATTTATAGCATGATTTGTGCAAAAATGTTGTAAAAAAAAGCCAAATTACAGTATGTCAAAAAATATCTCCCGAAGAAAAAGTCATACTATAGTATGTCGAAAAAGTCAAAAAATGTCAAAAAATTAAATTTTCTAAAAAGTGATAAAAATTCCTTCTTATGGTTTGTTGAATGGATTTATGGCATAGTTTGTGCATAAATGTTGTAAAAAAGCCAAATTACAGTATGTCAAATAATACCTCCCGAAGAAAAAGTCATACTATAGTATGTCGAAAAAGTCAAAAAATGTCAAAAAATGAAAATGGCCAAAAAGTGATAAAAATGCCTTATTATGGTATGTTGAATGGATTTAAGGTATAATTTGTGCTGAAATGTTGTAAAAAAAGGCAAATTACGGTATATCAAAAAATACCTCCCGAAACAAAAGTCATACTATAGTATGTCGAAAAAGTCCAAAAATGTCAAAAAATTAAATTGGCCAAAAAGGCATAAAAATGCGTTATTATGGTATGTTGAATGGATTTACAGCATAATTTGTGCATAAATGTTGTAAAAATCCAAATCATTGTATGTCAAACAAATACCTCCTGAAAAAGTCATACTATAGTATGTCGAAAAAGTCAAAAAATGTCAAAAAATTAAAATGTCCAAAAAGTGATAAAAATGCCTTATTATGGTATGTTGAATGGATTTACAGCATAATTTGTGCATAAATGTTGTAAAAAAGCCAAATTACAGTTTGTCAAAAAATACCTCCCGAAAAAAAAGTCATACTATAGTATGTCGAAAAAGTCCAAAAATGTCAAAAAATAAAAATGGCAAAAAAGTGATAAAAATGCCTTATTATGGTATGTTGAATGGAATTAAAGCATAATTTGTGCTTAAATTTTCTAAAAAATCCAAATCATTGTATGTCAAACAAATACCTCCTGAAAAAAGTCATACTATAGTATGTCGAAAAAGTCAAAAAATGTCAAAAAATTAAAATGTCCAAAAAGTGATAAAAATGCCTTATTATGGTATGTTGAATGGATTTACAGCATAATTTGTGCTTAAATGTTGTAAAAAAGCCAAATTACAGTATGTCAAAAAATACCTCCTGAAAAAAAGTCACACTATAGTATGTCTAAAAAGTCAAAAAATGTCAAAAAATTAAAATGTCCAAAAAGTGATAAAAATGTCTTATTTTGGTATGTTGAATGGAATTAAAGTATAATTTGAGCTTAAATGTTTTTAAAAAAGCCAAATTATTGTATGTCAAAAAATACCTCCCAAAAAAAAAGTCATACTATAGTATGTCGAAAAGTCAAAAAATGTCAAAAAATAAAAATGGCAAAAAAGTGATAAAAATGCCTTATTATGGTATGTTGAATGGAATTAAAGCATAATTTGTGCTTAAATGTTGTAAAAAGCCAAATTACAGTTTGTCAAACAAATACCTCCTGAAAAAAGTCATACTATAGTATGTCGAAAAAGTCAAAAAATGTCAAAAAATTAAAATGTCCAAAAAGTGATAAAAATGCCTTATTATGGTATGTTGAATGGAATTAAAGCATAATTTGTGCTGAAATTTTCTAAAAAATCCAAATCATTGTATGTCAGAAAATACTTCCTGAAAAAAAGTCATACTATACTATGTCGAAAAAGTCAAAAAATGTCAAAAAATTAAAATGTCCAAAAAGTGATAAAAATGCCTTATTATGGTATGTTGAATGGATTTACAGCATAATTTGTGCTTAAATGTTGTAAAAAAGCCAAATTACAGTATGTCAAAAAATACCTCCTGAAAAACAAGTCATACTATAGTATGTCGAAAAAGTCAAAAAATGTCAAAAAATTAAATTTTCTAAAAAGTGATAAAAATTCCTTCTTATGGTTTATTGAATGTATTTATAGCATAATTTGTGCATAAATGTTGTAAAAAAAAGCCAAATTATTGTATGTCAAAAAATACCTCCCAAAAAAAAAGTCATACTATAGTATGTCGAAAAGTCAAAAAATGTCAAAAAATGAAAATGGCCAAAAAGTGATAAAAATGCCTTATTATGGTATGTTGAATGGATTTAAGGTATAATTTGTGCATAAATGTTGTAAAAAAGCCAAATTACAGTTTGTCAAAAAATACCTCCCGAAAAAAAAGTCATACTATAGCATGTCGAAAAAGTCAAAAAATGTCAAAAAATAAAAATGGCAAAAAAGTGATAAAAATGCCTTATTTTGGTATGTTGAATGGAATTAAAGTATAATTTGAGCTTAAATGTTTTTTAAAAAAGCCAAATTATTGTATGTCAAAAAATACTTCCCAAAAAAAAAGTCGTACTATAGTATGTCGAAAAAGTCAAAAAATGTCAAAAAATTAAAATGGCCAAAAAGTGATAAAAATGCCTTATTATAGGTATGTTGAATGGAATTAAACCATAATTTGTGCTGAAATGTTGTAAAAAAGCCAAATTACAGTATGTCAAAAAATACCTCCTGAAAAAAAGTCATACTATAGTATGTCGAAAAAGTCCAAAAATGTCAAAAAATTAAAATGTCTGAAAAGTGATAAAAATGCCTTATTATGGTATGTTGAATGGATTTACAGCATAATTTGTGCATAAATGTTGTAAAAAGCCAAATTACGGTATATCAAAAAATACCTCCCGAAAAAAGTCACACTATAGTATGTTGAAAAAGTCAAAAAATGTCAAAAAATTAAAATGTCCAAAAGTGATAAAAATGCCTTATTATGGTTTGTTGAATGGATTTATAGCATAATTTGTGCATAAATGTTGTAAAAAGCCAAATTACAGTATGTCAAAAATACCTCCTGAAAAACAAGTCATACTATAGTATGTCAAAAAGTCAAAAAATGTCAAAAATTAAATTAAAATGTCTAAAAGTGATTAAAAATGCCTTATTATGGTTTATTGAATGTATTTATAGCATAATTTGTGCATAAATGTTGTAAAAAGCCAAATTACAGTATGTCAAATAATACCTCCTGAAAAAGTCATACTATAGTATGTCGAAAAAGTCAAAAATGTCAAAAATTAAAATGGCCAAAAAGTGATAAAAATGCCTTATTATGGTTTGTTGAATGGATTTATAGCATAATTTGTGCATAAATGTTGTAAAAAGCCAAATTACAGTATGTCAAAAAATTCCTCCTGAAAAAAAAAGTCATACTACAGTATGTCGGAAAAGTCAAAAAATTTAACAAAATTAAAATGGCCAAAAAGTGATAAAAATGCCTTATTATGGTATGTTGAATGGATTTAAGGTATAATTTTTGCTTAAATGTTTGAAAAAAGCCAAATTATTGTATGTCAAAAAAATACCTCCTGAAAAAAAGTCATACTATAGTGTGTCGAAGAAGTCCAAAAATGTCAAAAAATTAAAATGTCCAAAAATTGATAAAAATGCTTTATTATGGTATGTTGAATGGATTTTAGGTATAATTCGTGCTTAAATTTTCTAAAAAATCCAAATCATTGTATGTCAAAATATATCTCCTGAAAAAAAGTCATACTATAGTATGTGGAAAAAGTCAAAAATGTCAAAAATTAAAATGTCTAAAAAGTGATAAAAATGCCTTATTATGGTATGTTGAATGGATTTATAGCATAATTTGTGCATAAATGTTGTAAAAAGCCAAATTACAGTATGTCAAAAATACCTCCTGAAAAAAGTCATACTATAGTATGTCGAAAAAGTCCAAAAATGTCAAAAAATAAAATGTCCAAAAAGTGATAAAAATGCCTTATTATGGTATGTTGAATGGAATTACAGCATAATTTGTGCTTAAATTTTCTAAAAAGCCAAATAATTGTATGTCAAACAAATACCTCCTGAAAAAGTCATACTATAGTATGTCGAAAAAGTCAAAAATGTCAAAAAATTAAAATGGCCAAAAAGGCATAAAAATGCCTTATTATGGTATGTTGAATGGATTTACAGCATAATTTGTGCTTAGATGTTGTAAAAAAGCCAAATTACAGTATGTCAAAAAATACCTCCTGAAAAAAAGTCATACTATAGTATGTCCAAAAAGTCAAAAAATGTCAAAAAATTAAAATGTCCAAAAAGTGATAAAAATGTCTTATTTTGGTATGTTGAATGGAATTAAAGTATAATTTGAGCTTAAATGTTTTTTAAAAAAGCCAAATTATTGTATGTCAAAAAATACTTCCCAAAAAAAAAGTCGTACTATAGTATGTCGAAAAAGTCAAAAAATGTCAAAAAATTAAAATGGCCAAAAAGTGATAAAAACGCCTTATTATAGGTATGTTGAATGGAATTAAACCATAATTTGTGCTTAAATTTTCTAAAAAATTCAAATCATTGTATGTCAAAAATTACCTCCTGAAAAAAAGTCATACTATAGTATGTCGAAAAGTCAAAAAATGTCAAAAAATTAAAATGTCTAAAATGTGATAAAAATGCCTTATTATGGTTTGTTGAATGTATTTATAGCATAATTTGTGCATAAATGTTGTAAAAAAAGCCAAATTATTGTATGTCAAAAAATACCTCCTGAAAAAACTGTCACAGTATAGTATGTTGAAAAAGTAAAAAAATTTCAAAAAATTAAACTTTCTAAAAAGTGATAAAAATTCCTTATTATGGTTTGTTGAATGGATTTATAGCATAATTTGTGCATAAATGTTGTAAAAAAGCCAAATTACAGTATGTCAAAAAATACCTCCCGAAAAAAAGTCATACTATAGTATGTCAAAAAAGTCAAAAAATGTCAAAAAATTAAAATGTCAAAAAAGTGATTAAAAATGCCTTATTATGGCATGTTGAATGGATTTAAGGTATAATTTGTGCTTAAATGTTTGAAAAAAGCCAAATTATTGCATGTCAAAAAAATACCTCCTGAAAAAAAGTCATACTATAGTATGTCGAAAAAGTCCAAAAATGTCAAAAAATTAAAATGGCCAAAAAGTGATAAAAATGCCTTATTATGGTATGTTGAATGGAATTAAAGCATAATTTGTGTTGAAATTTTCTAAAAAATCCAAATCAATGTATGTCAAAAAATTCCTCCTGAAAAAAAAAGTCATACTACAGTATGTCGGAAAAGTCAAAAAATTTAAAAAAAATTAAAATGGCCAAAAAGTGATAAAAATGCCTTATTATGGTACGTTGAATGGATTTAAGGTATAATTTTTGCTTAAATGTTTGGAAAAAGCCAAATTATTGTATGTCAAAAAAATACCTCCTGAAAAAAAGTCATACTATAGTGTGTCGAAAAAGTCCAAAAATGTCAAAAAATTAAAATGTCCAAAAATTGATAAAAATGCCTTATTATGGTATGTTGAATGGATTTTAGGTATAATTCGTGCTTAAATTTTCTAAAAAATCCAAATCATTGTATGTCAAAATATATCTCCTGAAAAAAAGTCATACTATAGTATGTGGAAAAAGTCAAAAATTGTCAAAAAATTAAAATGTCTAAAAAGTGATAAAAATGCCTTATTGTGGTTTATTTTATGGATTTATAGCATAATTTGTGCTGAAATCTTGTAAAAAAGCCAAATTACGGTATGTCAAAAAATACCTCCTGAAAAAAAGTCATACTATAGTATGTCGAGAAAGTCCAAAAATGTCAAAAAATTAAAATGTCCAAAAAGTGATAAAAATGCCTTATTATGGTATGTTGAATGGATTTACAGCATAATTTGTGCTGAAATGTGATAAAAACGCCACATTACAGTATGTCAAAAAATACCTCCCGAAAAAAAGTCATACTATAGTATGTCGAAAAAGTCAAAAAATGTCAAAAAATTAAATTGGCCAAAAAGGCATAAAAATGCGTTCTTATGGTATGTTGAATGGATTTACAGCATAATTTGTGCATAAATGTTGTAAAAACGCCACATTACAGTATGTCAAAAAAAAGCTCCCGAAAAAAAGTCATACTATAGTATGTCGAAAAAGTCAAAAAATGTCACAAAATTAAAATGTTCAAAAAGTGATAAAAATGCCTTATTATGGTATGTTGAATGGATTTACAGCATAATTTGTGCTTACATGTTGTAAAAAAGCCAAATTACAGTATGTCAAAAAATACCTCCTGAAAAAAAGTCATACTATAGTATGTCCAAAAAGTCAAAAAATGTCAAAAAATTAAAATGGGAAAAAAAGTGATAAAAATGACTTATTATGGTATGTTAAATGGAATTAAACCATAATTTGTGCCTAAATTTTCTAAAAAATTCAAATCACTGTATGTCAAAAATTACCTCCTGAAAAAAAAGTCATACTATAGTATGTCGAAAAAGTCAAAAAATGTCAAAAAATTAAATTGGCCAAAAAGGCATAACAATGCGTTATTATGTTATGTTGAATGGATTTACAGCATAATTTGTGTATAAATGTTGTAAAAACGCCACATTACAGTATGTCAAAAAATACCTCCCGAAAAAAAGTCATACTATAGTATGTCGAAAAAGTCAAAAAATGTCAAAAAATTAAAATGTCCAAAAAGTGATAAAAATGCCTTATTATGGTATGTTGAATGGATTTACAGCATAATTTGTGCTTAAATGTTGTAAAAAAGCCAAATTACAGTATGTCAAAAAATACCTCCTGAAAAAAAGTCATACTATAGTATGTCCAAAAAGTCAAAAAAATGTCAAACAATTAAAATGGGAAAAAAAGTGATAAAAATGCCTTATTATGGTTTGTTGAATGGATTTATAGCATAATTTGTGCTTAAATGTTTTAAAAAAGCCAAATTATTGTGTCAAAAAATACCTCCTGAAAAAACAGTCACAGTATAGTATGTCGAAAAAGTCAAAAAATTTCAAAAAATTACACTTTCTAAAAAGTGATAAAAATTCCTTATTATGGTTTGTTAAATGGATCTATAGCATAATTTGTGCATGAATGTTGTAAAAAAGCCAAATTACAGTATGTCAAAAATACCTCCCGAAAAAAAAGTCATACTATAGTATGTCAAAAAAGTCAAAAAATGTCAAAAAATTGAAATGTCCAAAAAGTGATAAAAATGCCTTATTATGGTATGTTGAATGGATTTACAGCATAATTTGTGCTTCAATGTTTGAAAAAAGCCAAATTACGGTATGTCAAAAAAATACCTCCTGAAAAAAAGTCATACTATAGTATGTCCAAAAAGTCAAAAAATGTCAAAAAATTAAAAGGGCCAAAAAGTGATAAAAATGCCTTGTTATGGTATGTTGAATGGAATTAAAGCATAATTTTTGCTGAAATTTTCTAAAAAAAATCCAAATCATTGTATGTCAAAAAATACCTCCTGAAAAAAAAGTCATACTATAGTATGTCGAAAAAGTCAAAAAATTTAAAAAAAATTGAAATGGCCAAAAAGTGATAAAAATGCCTTGTGATGGTATGTTGAATGGATTTAAGGTATAATTTTTGCTTAAATGTTTGAAAAAAGCCAAATTATTGTATGTCAAAAAAATACCTCCTGAAAAAAAGTCATACTATAGTATGTTGAAAAAGTCCAAAAATGTCAAAAAATTAAAATGTCCAAAAATTGATAAAAATGCCTTATTATGGTATGTTGAATGGATTTATAGCATAAATTGTGCTTCAACGTTTGAAAAAAGCCAAATTACGGTATGTCAAAAAATACCTCGCAAAAAAAAGTCATACTATAGTATGTCGAAAAAGTCCAATAATGTCAAAAAATTAAAATGGCCAAAAAGTGATTAAAATGCCTTATTATGGTATGTTGAATGGATTTACAGCATAATTTGTGCCTAAATGTTGTAAAAATTTGTGCTTCAATGTTTGAAAAAAGCCAAATTATTGTATGTCAAAAAAATACCTCCTGAAAAAAAGTCACACTATAGTATGTCAAAAAAGTCAAAAAATGTCAAAAAATTAAAATGGCCAAAAAGTGATAAAAATGCCTTATTATGGTATGTGGAATGGAATTAAAGCATAATTTTTGCTTCAATGTTTGAAAAAATCCAAATCATTGTATGTCAAAAAATACCTCCTGAAAAAAAGTCATACTATAGTATGTCGAAAAAGTCCAAAAATGTCAAAAATTAAAATGGCCAAAAAGTGATAAAAATGCCTTGTTATGGTATGTTAAATGGATTTAAGGTATAATTTGTGCTTAAATGTTTGAAAAAAATCCAAATTCTTGTATGTCAACAAAATAACTCCTGAAAAAAAAAGTCATACTATAGTTTGTCGAAAAAGTCAAAAATGTCAACAAATTAAAATGGCCAAAAAGTGATAAAAATGCCTTATTATGGTATGTTGAATGGATTTAAACCATAATTTGTGCATAAATATTTGAAAAAGCCAAATTATTGTATGTCAAAAATACCTCCTGAAAAAGAAGTCATACTATAGTATGTCCAAAAAGTCAAAAACTGTCAAAAATTAAAATGTCTAAAAAGTGATAAAAATGCCTTATTATGGTTTATTTTATGGATTTATAGCATAATTTGTGCTTCAATGTTTGAAAAAAGCAAAATTTCAGTATGTCAAAAAAATATCTCCTGAAGAAAAGTCATACTATAGTATGTCGAAAAAGTCAAAAAATGTCAAAAAATTAAAATGGCCAAAAAGTATTAAAAATGCCTTATTATGGTACGTTGAATGGATTTACAGCATAATTTGTGCTTCAATGTTTGAAAAAATCCAAATTACGGTATGTCAAAAAATACCTCCTGAAAAAAAGTCATACAATAGTATGTCGAAAAAGTCAAAAAATGTCAAAAAATTAAAATGGCCAAAAAGTGATAAAAATGCCTTATTATGGTATGTTGAATGGATTTACAGCATAATTTGTGCATAAATGTTGTAAAAAAGCCAAATTACGGTATGTCAAAAAATACCTCCCGAAAAAAAAGTCATACTATAGTATGTCGAAAAAGTCAAAAAATGTCAAAAAATTAAAATGTCCAAAAAGTGATAAAAATGCCTTATTATGGTATGTTGAATGGATTTAAGGTATAATTTGTGCTTCAATGTTTGAAAAAAGCCAAATTACAGTATGTCAAAAAAATACCTCCTGAAAAAAAGTCATACTATAGTATGTCGAAAAAGTCCAAAAATGTCAAAAAATTAAAATGGCCAAAAAGTGATAAAAATGCCTTCTTATGGTATGTTGAAGGTATTTATAGCATAATTTGTGCTTCAATGTTTGAAAAAAGCCAAATTATGGTATGTCAAAAAATACCTCCCAAAAAAAAGTCATACAATAGTATGTCGAAAAAGTCAAAAAATGTCAAAAAATTAAAATGGCCAAAAAGTGATAAAAATGCCTTATTATGGTATGTTGAATGTATCTATAGGATAATTTGTGCTTCAATGTTTGAAAAAAGCCAAATTACGGTATGTCAAAAAATACCTCCCGAAAAAGAAGTCATACTATATTATGTCGAAAAAGTAAAAAAATGTCAAAAAATTAAAACGTCAAAAATTGATAAAAATGCCTTATTATGGTATGTTGAATGGAATTAAAGCATAATTTGTGCTGAAATTTTCTAAAAAATCCAAATCATTGTATGTCAAAAAATACCTCCTGAAAAAAAGAGTCATACTATATTATGTCGAAAAAGTCAAAAAATGTCAACAAATTAAAATGGCCAAAAAGTGATAAAGATGCCTTCTTGTGGTATGTTGAATGGAATTAAACCATAATTTGTGCTTAAATTTTCTAAAAAATCCAAATCATTGTATGTCAAAAAATATCTCCTGAAAAAAAGTCGTACTATAGTATGTCGAAAAAGTCAAAAATTGTCAAAAAATTAAAATGTCTAAAAAGTGATAAAAATGCCTTATTGTGGTTTATTTTATGGATTTATAGCATAATTTGTGCTGAAATCTTGTAAAAAAGCCAAATTACGGTATGTCAAAAAATACCTCCTGAAAAAAAGTCATACTATAGTATGTCGAGAAAGTCCAAAAATGTCAAAAAATTAAAATGGCCAAAAAGTGATAAAAATGCCTTATTATGGTATGTTGAATGTATTTATAGGATAATTTGTGCTTCAATGTTTGAAAAAAGCCAAATTACGGTATGTCAAAAAAATACCTCCCGAAAAAAAAGTCATACTATAGTACGTCGAAAAAGTCAAAAAATGTCAAAAAATTAAAATGGCCAAAAAGTGATAAAAATGCCTTATTATGGTATGTTGAATGGAATTAAACCATAATTTGTGCTTAAATTTTCTAAAAAATACAAATCATTGTATGTCAAAAAATACCTCCTGAAAAAAAAGTCATACTATAGTATGTCGAAAAAGTCAAAAAATGCCAAAAAATTAAAATGTCTAAAAAGTGATAAAAATGCCTTATTATGGTTTGTTGAATGGATTTATAGCATAATTTGTGCATAAATGTTGTAAAAAAGCCAAATTACAGTATGTCAAAAAATACCTCCCAAAAAAAAGTCATACTATAGTATGTCGAAAACGTCCAAAAATGTCAAAAAATTAAAATGGCCAAAAAGTGATAAAAATGCCTTATTATGTTATGTTGAATGGATTTAAGGTATAATTTGTGCTTAAATGTTTGAAAAAAAGCCAAATTATTGTATGTCAAAAAATACCTTCTGAAAAAAAGTCATACTATAGTATGTCGAAAAATTCAAAAAATGTCAAAAAATTAAAATGTCCAAAAAGTGATAAAAATGCCTTATTACGGTTTGTTGAATGGATTTATAGCATAATTTGTGCTGAAATGTTTAAAAAAGCCAAATTATTGCATGTCAAAAAATACCTCCTGAAAAAAAAGTCACACTATAGTATGTCGAAAACGTCCAAAAATGTCAAAAAATTAAAATGGCCAAAAAGTGATAAAAATGCCTTATTATGTTATGTTGAATGGATTTATAGCATAATTTGTGCTGAAATGTTGAAAAAAGCCAAATTATTGTATGTCAAAAAATACCTCCTGAAAAAAAAGTCATACTATAGTATGTCGAAAAAGTCAAAAAATGTCAAAAAATTAAAATGTCTAAAAAGTGATAAAAATGCCTTATTATGGTTTGTTGAATGGATTTATAGCATAATTTGTGCATAAATGTTGTAAAAAAGCCAAATTACAGTATGTCAAAAAATACCTCCCAAAAAAAAGTCATACTATAGTATGTCGAAAACGTCCAAAAATGTCAAAAAATTAAAATGGCCAAAAAGTGATAAAAATGCCTTATTATGTTATGTTGAATGGATTTAAGGTATAATTTGTGCTTAAATGTTTGAAAAAAAGCCAAATTATTGTATGTCAAAAAATACCTTCTGAAAAAAAGTCATACTATAGTATGTCGAAAAATTCAAAAAATGTCAAAAAATTAAAATTTCCAAAAAGTGATAAAAATGCCTTATTACGGTTTGTTGAATGGATTTATAGCATAATTTGTGCTGAAATGTTTAAAAAAGCCAAATTATTGCATGTCAAAAAATACCTCCTGAAAAAAAAGTCATACTAAAGTATGTCGAAAAAGTCAAAAAATTAAAATGGCCAAAAAGTGTGAAAAATGCCTTATTATGGTATGTTGAATGGAATTAAAGCATAATTTGTGCTTAAATTTTCTAAAAAATCCAAATCAATGTATGTCAAAAATGCCTCCTGAAAAAAAAGTCATACTATAGTATGTCGAAAAAGTCCAAAACTGTGAAAAAATTAAAATGGCCAAAAAGTGTTAAAAATGCCTTGTCATGGTATGTTAAATGGATTTAAGGTATAATTTGTGCTTCAATGTTTGAAAAAAGCCAAATTACGATATGTCAAAAAAAATACCTCCCAAAAAAAAGTCATACTATAGTATGTCGAAAACGTCCAAAAATGTCAAAAAATTAAAATGGCCAAAAAGTGATAAAAATGCCTTATTATGGTATGTTGAATGGAATTAAAGCATAATTTGTGCTGAAATTTTCTAAAAAATCCAAATCATTGTATGTCAAAAAATACCTCCTGAAAAAAAGTCATACTATAGTATGTCGAAAAAGTCCAAAAATGTCAAAAATTAAAATGGCCAAAAAGTGATAAAAATGCCTTGTTATGGTATGTTAAATGGATTTAAGGTATAATTTGTGCTTAAATGTTTGAAAAAAATCCAAATTCTTGTATGTCAACAAAATAACTCCTGAAAAAAAGTCATACTATAGTATGTCGAAAAAGTCCAAAAATATCAAAAAATTAAACTGGCCAAAAAGTGATAAAAATGCCTTATTATGGTATGTTGAATCTATTGACAGCATAATTTGTGCATAAATGTTGTAAAAAAGCCAAATTACGGTATGTCAAAAAATACCTCCCGAAAAAAAAGTCATACTATAGTATGTCGAAAAAGTCCAAAAATGTCAAAAAATTAAAATGTCCAAAAAGTGATAAAAATGCCTTATTATGGTATATTGAATGGATTTAAGGTATAATTTGTGCTTCAATGTTTGAAAAAAGCCAAATTACAGTATGTCAAAAAAATACCTCCTGAAAAAAAGTCATACTGTAGTATGTCGAAAAAGTCAAAAAATGTCAAAAAATTAAAATGTCCAAAAAGTGATAAAAATGCCTTCTTATGGTATATTGAATGGATTTAAGGTATAATTTGTGCTTCAATGTTTGAAAAAAGCCAAATTACAGTACGTCAAAAAAATACCTCCTGAAAAAAAGTCATACTATAGTATGTCGAAAAAGTCAAAAAATGTCAAAAAAATTAAAATGGCCAAAAATTGTTCAAAATGCCTTGTTATGGTATGTTTAATGGAATTAAAGCGTAATTTCTGCTGAAATTTTCTAAAAAATCCAAATCAATGTATGTCAAAAAAATACCTCCCGAAAAAAAAGTCATGCTATAGCATGTCGAAAAAGCCGAAAAATGTCAAAAAATTAAAATGGTCAAAAAGTGATAAAAATGCCTTCTTATGGTATGTTGAAGGTATTTATAGCATAATTTGTGCTTCAATGTTTGAAAAAAGCCAAATTATGGTATGTCAAAAAATACTTCCCAAAAAAACAGTCATACAATAGTATGTCGAAAAAGTCAAAAAATGTCAAAAAATTAAAATGTCAAAAATTGATAAAAATGCCTTATTATGGTATGTTGAATGGAATTAAAGCATAATTTGTGCTGAAATTTTCTAAAAAATCCAAATCATTGTATGTCAAAAAATACCTCCTGAAAAAAGAGTCATACTATAGTATGTCGAAAAAGTCCAAAAATGTCAAAAAATTAAATTTTCTAAAAAGTGATAAAAATTCCTTATTATGGTTTGTTGAATGGATTTATAGCATAATTTGTGCATAAATGTTGTAAAAAAAAGCCAAATTACAGTCTGTCAAATAATACCTCCCGAAGAAAAAGTCATACTATAGTATGTCGAAAAAGTCAAAAAATGTCAAAAAATGAAAATGGCCAAAAAGTGATAAAAATGCCTTATTATGGTATGTTGAATGGAATTAAAGCATAATTTGTGCTTCAATGTTTGAAAAAAGCCAAATTACGGTATGTCAAAAAATACCTCCCAAAAAAAAGTCATACTATAGTATGTTGAAAAAGTCCAAAAATGTCAAAAAATTAAAATGGCCAAAAAAGTGATAAAAATGCCTTATTATGTTATGTTGAATGGATTTATAGCATAATTTGTGCTGAAATGTTTGAAAAAAGCCAAATTACGGTATGTCAAAAAATACCTCCCGAAAAAAAAGTCATACTATAGTATGTCGAAAAAGTCCAAAAATGTCAAAAAATTAAAATGTCCAAAAATTGATAAAAATGCCTTATTATGGTATGTTGAATGGATTTTAGGTATAATTTGTGCTTAAATATTTGAAAAAAGCCAAATTATTGGATGTCAAAAAATACCTCCTGAAAAAAAGTCATACTATAGTATGTCGAAAAAGTCAAAAGATGTCAAAATATTAAAATGTCCAAAAAAGTGATAAAAATGCCTTATTATGGTTTGTTGAATGGATTTATATCATAATTTGTGCTGAAATGTTTAAAAAAGCCAAATTATTGTATGTCAAAAAATACCTCCTGAAAAAAAAGTCACACTATAGTATGTCGAAAAAGTCAAAAAATGTCAAAAAATTAAAATGGCCAAAAAGTGATAAAAATGCCTTATTATGGTATGTTGAATGGAATTAAACCATAATTTGTGCTTAAATTTTCTAAAAAATTCAAATCATTGTATGTCAAAAAATATCTCCTGAAAAAAAAGTCATACTATAGTATGTCGAAAAAGTCAAAAAATGTCAAAAAATTAAAACGTCTAAAAAGTGATGAAAATGCCTTATTATGGTTTGTTGAATGGATTTATAGCATAATTTGTGCATAAATGTTGTAAAAAAGCCAAATTACAGTATGTCAAAAAATACCTCCCAAAAAAAGTCATACTATAGTATGTCGAAAACGTCCAAAAATGTCAAAAAATTAAAATGGCCAAAAAGTGATAAAAATGCCTTATTATGTTATGTTGAATGGATTTATAGCATAATTTGTGCTGAAATGTTTAAAAAAGCCAAATTATTGTATGTCAAAAAATACCTTCCAAAAAAGTCATGCTATAGTATGTCGAAAAAGTCAAAAAATGTCAAAAAATTAAAATGTCCAAAAAGTGTTAAAAATGCCTTATTATGGTATGTTGAATGGAATTAAAGCATAATTTGTGCTTAAATTTTCTAAAAAATCCAAATCAATGTATGTCAAAAATGCCTTCTGAAAAAAAAGTCATACTACAGTATGTCGAAAAAGTCCAAAAATGTGAAAAAATTAAAATGGCCAAAAAGTGATAAAGATGCCTTATTATGGTATGTTGAATGGATTTACAGCATAATTTGTGCATAAATGTTGTAAAAAAGCCAAATTACGGTATGTCAAAAAATACCTCCCGAAAAAAAAGTCATACTATAGTATGTCGAAAAAGTCAAAAAATGTCAAAAATTAAAATGTCCAAAAAGTGATAAAAATGCCTTATTATGGTATATTGAATGGATTTAAGGTATAATTTGTGCTTAAATATTTGAAAAAAGCCAAATTACAGTATGTAAAAAAATACCTCCCGAAAAAAAAGCAATACTATAGCATGTCGAAAAAACCGGAAAATGTCAAAAAATTAAAATGGCCAAAAAGTGTTAAAAATGCCTTATTATGGTATGTTGAATGGAATTAAAGCATAATTTGTGCTTAAATTTTCTAAAAAATCCAAATCAATGTATGTCAAAAATGCCTCCTGAAAAAAAAGTCATACTATAGTATGTCGAAAAAATCCAAAAATGTGAAAAAATTAAAATGTCCAAAAAGTGATAAAAATGCCTCATTATGGTATATTGAAGGTATTCATAGCATAATTTGTGCTTCAATGTTTGAAAAAAGCCAAATTATGGTATGTCAAAAAATACTTCCCAAAAAAACAGTCATACAATAGTATGTCGAAAAAGTCAAAAAATGTCAAAAAATTAAAATGTCAAAAATTGATAAAAATGCCTTATCATGGTATGTTGAATGGAATTAAAGCATAATTTGTGCTGAAATTTTCTAAAAAATCCAAATCATTGTATGTCAAAAAATACCTCCTGAAAAAAGAGTCATACTATAGTATGTCGAAAAAGTCCAAAAATGTCAAAAAATTAAAATCGCCAAAAAGTGATAAAAATGCCTTATTATGGTATGTTGAATGTATTTATAGGATAATTTGTGCTTCAATGTTTGAAAAAAGCCAAATTACGGTATGTCAAAAAATACCTCCCAAAAAAAAGTCATACTATAGTATGTTGAAAAAGTCCAAAAATGTCAAAAAATTAAAATGGCCAAAAAAGTGATAAAAATGCCTTATTATGTTATGTTGAATGGATTTATAGCATAATTTGTGCTGAAATGTTGTAAAAAAGCCAAATTACGGTATGTCAAAAAATACCTCCCGAAAAAAAAGTCATACTATAGTATGTCGAAAAAGTCAAAAAATGTCAAAAAATTAAAATGTCCAAAAAGTGATAAAAATGCCTTATTATGGTATATTGAATGGATGTAAGGTATAATTTGTGCTTCAATGTTTGAAAAAAGCCAAATTATTGTATGTCAAAAAAATACCTCCCGAAAAAAAGTCATACTATAGTATGTCGAAAAAGTCCAAAAATGTCAAAAAATTAAAATGTCCAAAAATTGATAAAAAATGCCTTATTATGGTATGTTGAATGGATTTTAGGTATAATTTGTGCTTAAATATTTGAAAAAAGCCAAATTATTGGATGTCAAAAAATACCTCCTGAAAAAAAGTCATACTATAGTATGTCGAAAAAGTCAAAAGATGTCAAAATATTAAAATGTCCAAAAAAGTGATAAAAATGCCTTATTATGGTTTGTTGAATGGATTTATAGCATAATTTGTGCTGAAATGTTTAAAAAAGCCAAATTATTGTATGTCAAAAAATACCTCCTGAAAAAAAAGTCACACTATAGTATGTCGAAAAAGTCAAAAAATGTCAAAAAATTAAAATGGCCAAAAAGTGATAAAAATGCCTTATTATGGTATGTTGAATGGAATTAAACCATAATTTGTGCTTAAATTTTCTAAAAAATTCCAATCATTGTATGTCAAAAAATACCTCCTGAAAAAAAAGTCATACTATAGTATGTCGAAAAAGTCAAAAAATGTCAAAAAATTAAAATGGCCAAAACGTGATAAAAATGCTTTGTTATGGTATGTTAAATGGATTTAAGGTAAATTTGTGCTTAAATGTTTGAAAAAATCCAAATTATTGTATGTCAAAAAATACCTCCTGAAAAAAAAGTCATACTATAGTATGTCGAAAAAGTCAAAAAATATCAAAAAATTAAAATGGCCAAAAAGTGATAAAAATGCCTTATTATGGTATGTTGAATGGATTTACAGCATAATTTGTGCATAAATGTTGTAAAAAAGCCAAATTACGGTATGTCAAAAAACACCTCCCGAAAAAAAAGTCATACTATAGTATGTCGAAAAAGTCAAAAAATGTCAAAAAATTAAAATGTTCAAAAAGTGATAAAAATGCCTTATTATGGTATATTGAATGGATTTAAGGTATAATTTGTGCTTCAATGTTTGAAAAAAGCCAAATTATTGTATGTCAAAAAAATACCTCCTGAAAAAAAGTCATACTATAGTATGTCGAAAAAGTCCAAAAATGTCAAAAAATTAAAATGTCCAAAAATTGATAAAAATGCCTTATTATGGTATGTTGAATGGATTTTAGGTATAATTTGTGCTTAAATATTTGAAAAAAGCCAAATTATTGGATGTCAAAAAATACCTCCTGAAAAAAAGTCATACTATAGTATGTCGAAAAAGTCAAAAAATGTCAAAATATTAAAATGTCCAAAAAAGTGATAAAAATGCCTTATTATGGTTTGTTGAATGGATTTATAGCATAGTTTGTGCTGAAATGTTGTAAAAAAGCCAAATTACGGTATGTCAAAAAATACCTCCCGAAAAAAAAGTCATACTATAGTATGTCGAAAAAGTCAAAAAATGGCAAAAAATTAAAATGGCCAAAAAGTGATAAAAATGCCTTATTATGGTATGTTGAATGGAATTAAACCATAATTTGTGCTTAAATTTTCTAAAAAATTCAAATCATTGTATGTCAAAAAATACCTCCTGAAAAAAAAGTCATACTATAGTATGTCGAAAAAGTCAAAAAATGAAAATGTCTAAAAAGTGATAAAAATGCCTTATTATGGTTTGTTGAATGGATTTATAGCATAATTTGTGCTGAAATGTTTAAAAAAGCCAAATTATTGTATGTCAAAAAATACCTCCTGAAAAAAAAGTCATACTATAGTATGTCAAAAAAGTCAAAAAATGTCAAAAAATTAAAATGTCCAAAAATTGATAAAAATGCCTTATTATGGTATGTTGAATGGATTTTAGGTATAATTTGTGCTTAAATTTTCTAAAAAATCCAAATCATTATCTGTCAAAAAATATCTCCTGAAAAAAAGTCATACTATAGTATGTCGAAAAAGTCGAAAAATGTCAAAAAATTAAAATGGCCAAAAAGTGATAAAAATGCCTTATTATGGTATGTTGAATGTATCTATAGGATAATTTGTGCTTCAATGTTTGAAAAAAGCCAAATTACGGTATGTCAAATAATACCTCCCAAAAAAAAGTCATACTATAGTATGTTGAAAAAGTCAGAAAATGTCGAAAAATTAAAATGTCCAAAAATTGATAAAAATGCCTTATTATGGTATGTTGAATGGAATTAAAACATAATTTGTGCTGAAATTTTCTAAAAAATCCAAATCATTGTATGTCAAAAAATACCTCCTGAAAAAAAAGTCATACTATAGTATGTCGAAAAAGTCAAAAAATGTCAACAAATTAAAATGGCCAAAAAGTGATAAAGATGCCTTCTTGTGGTATGTTGAATGGAATTAAACCATAATTTGTGCTTAAATTTTCTAAAAAATCCAAATCATTGTATGTCAGAAAATACTTCCTGAAAAAAAGTCATACTATACTATGTCGAAAAAGTCAAAAAATGTCAAAAAATTAAAAATGTACAAAAAGTGATAAAAATGCCTTATTATGTCATGTTGAATGGATTTATGGTATAATTTGTGCTTAAATGTGTGAAAAAAGCCAAATTATTGCATGTCAAAAAATACCTCCTGAAAAAAAGTCATACTATAGTATGTCGAAAAAGTCAAAAAATGTCAAAAAATTAAATTTTCTAAAAAGTGATAAAAATTCCTTCTTATGGTTTGTTGAATGGATTTATAGCATAATTTGTGCATAAATGTTGTAAAAAAGCCAAATTACAGTATGTCAAATAATACCTCCCGAAGAAAAAGTCATACTATAGTATGTCGAAAAAGTCAAAAAATGTCAAAAAATTCAATTTTCTAAAAAGTGATAAAAAATTCCTTCTTATGGTTTGTTGAATGGATTTATAGCATAATTTGTGCATAAATGTTGTAAAAAAGCCAAATTACAGTATGTCAAATAATACCTCCCGAAGAAAAAGTCATACTATAGTATGTGGAAAAAGTCAAAAAATGAAAATGGCCAAAAAGTGATAAAAATGCCTTATTATGGTATGTTGAATGGATTTAAGGTATAATTTGTGCTGAAATGTTGTAAAAATCCAAATCAATGTATGTCAAAAATGCCTCCTGAAAAAAAAGTCATACTATAGTATGTCGAAAAAATCCAAAAATGTGAAAAAATTAAAATGTCCAAAAAGTGATAAAAATGCCTCATTATGGTATATTGAATGGATTTAAGGTATAATTTGTGCTTCAATGTTTGAAAAAAGCCAAATTACGATATGTCAAAAAAAATACCTCCCAAAAAAAAGTCATACTATAGTATGTCAAAAAATGTCAAAAAATGTCAAAAAATTAAAATGTCCAAAAAGTGATAAAAATGCCTTATTATGTCACGTTGAATGGATTTACAGCATAATTTGCGCTGAAATGATGTAAAAAAAAAGTCAAATTACGCTATGTCAAAAAATACCTCCCGAAAAAAAAGTCATACTATAGTATGTCGAAAAAGTCCAAAAATGTCAAAAAATTAAAATGGCCAAAAAGTGATAAAAATGCCTTATTATGGTTTGTTGAATGGATTTATGGCATAATTTGTGCTGAAATGTTGTAAAAAAGCCAAATTACAGTATGTCAAAAAATACCTCCTGAAAAAAAAGTCATACTATAGTATGTCGAAAAAGTCCAAAAATGTCAAAAAATAAAAATGGCAAAAAAGTGATAAAAATGCCTTATTATGGTATGTTGAATGGAATTAAAGCATAATTTGTGCTTAAATTTTCTAAAAAATCCAAATCATTGTATGTCAAACAAATACCTCCTGAAAAAAGTCATACTATAGTATGTCGAAAAAGTCAAAAAATTAAAATGTCCAAAAAGTGATAAAAATGCCTTATTATGGTATGTTGAATGGATTTACAGCATAATTTGTGCTGAAATGTGGTAAAAAAGCCAAATTACGGTATGTCAAAAAATACCTCCCGAAAAAAAGTCATACTATAGTATGTCCAAAAAGTCCAAAAATGTCAAAAACTTAAATTGGCCAAAAAGGCATAAAAATGCGTTATTATGGTATGTTGAATGGATTTACAGCATAATTTGTGCTTAAATGTTGTAAAAACGCCACATTACAGTATGTCAAAAAATACCTCCCGAAAAAAAGTCATACTATAGTATGTCGAAAAAGTCAAAAAATGTCAAAAAATTAAAATGTCCAAAAAGTGATAAAAATGCCTTATTATGGTATGTTGAATGGATTTACAGCATAATTTGTGCATAAATGTTGTAAAAAAGCCAAATTACAGTTTGTCAAAAAATACCTCCCGAAAAAAAAGTCATACTATAGCATGTCGAAAAAGTCCAAAAATGTCAAAAAATGAAAATGGCCAAAAAGTGATAAAAATGCCTTATTATGGTATGTTGAATGGATTTAAGGTATAATTTGTGCTGAAATGTTGTAAAAAAAAAGGCAAATTACGGTATATCAAAAAATACCTCCCGAAACAAAAGTCATACTATAGAATGTCGAAAAAGTCAAAAATGTCAAAAATGAAAATGGCCAAAAAGTGATAAAAATGCCTTATTATGGTATGTTGAATGGATTTAAGGTATAATTTGTGCTGAAATGTTGTAAAAAAAGGCAAATTACGGTATATCAAAAAATACCTCCCGAAACAAAAGTCATACTATAGAATGTCGAAAAAGTCCAAAAATGTCAAAAAATTAAATTGGCCAAAAAGGCATAAAAATGCGTTATTATGGTATGTGGAATGGATTTACAGCATAATTTGTGCATAAATGTTGTAAAAACGCCACATTACAGTATGTCAAAAAATACCTCCCGAAAAAAAGTCATACTATAGTATGTCGAAAAAGTCAAAAAATGTCAAAAAATTAAAATGTCTAAAAAGTGATAAAAATGCCTTATTATGGTTTGTTGAATGGATTTATAGCATAATTTGTGCTGAAATGTTGTAAAACAGCCAATTTACGGTATGTCAAAAAATACCTCCCGAAAAAAAAGTCATACTACAGTATGTCGAAAAAGTCAAAAATGACAAAAAATTAAAATGTCCAGAAAGTGATAAAAATGCCTTATTATGGTATGGTGAATGGAATTAAAGCATAATTTGTGCTTAAATTTTCTAAAAAATCCAAATCATTGTATGTCAAACAAATACCTCCTGAAAAAAGTCATACTATAGTATGTAGAAAAAGTCAAAAAATGTCGAAAATTAAAATGTCCAAAAAGTGATAAAAATGCCTTATTATGGTATGTTGAATGGATTTACAGCATAATTTGTGCTTAAATGTTGTAAAAAAGCCAAATTACAGTATGTCAAAAAATACCTCCTGAAAAAAGTCATACTATAGTATGTAGAAAAAGTCAAAAAATGTCGAAAATTAAATGTCCAAAAAGTGATAAAAATGCCTTATTATGGTATGTTGAATGGATTTACAGCATAATTTGTGCTTAAATGTTGTAAAAAAGCCAAATTACAGTATGTCAAAAAATACCTCCTGAAAAAAAAGTCATACTATAGTATGTCGAAATAGTCAAAAAATATCAAAAAATTAAATTTTCTAAAAAGTGATAAAAATTCCTTCTTATGGTTTGTTGAATGTATTTATAGCATAATTTGTGCATAAATGTTGTAAAAAAGCCAAATTACAGTATGTCAAATAATACTTCCCGAAGAAAAAGTCATACTATAGTATGTCGAAAAAGTCAAAAAATGTCAAAAAATGAAAATGGCCAAAAAGTGATAAAAATGCCTTATTATGGTATGTTGAATGGATTTAAGGTATAATTTGTGCTGAAATGTTGTAAAAAAAGGCAAATTACGGTATATCAAAAAATACCTCCCGAAACAAAAGTCATACTATAGTATGTCGAAAAAGTCCAAAAATGTCAAAAAATTAAATTGGCCAAAAAGGCATAAAAATGCCTTATTATGGTATGTTGAATGGATTTACAGCATAATTTGTGCATAAATGTTGTAAAAAAGCCAAATTACAGTTTGTCAAAAAATACCTCCCGAAAAAAAAGTCATACTATAGCATGTCGAAAAAGTCAAAAAATGTCAAAAAATAAAAATGGCAAAAAAGTGATAAAAATGCCTTAGTATGGTATGTTGAATGGAATTAAAGCATAATTTGTGCTTAAATTTTCTAAAAAATCCAAATAATTGTATGTCAAACAAATACCTCCTGAAAAAAGTCATACGATAGTATGTCGAAAAAGTCAAAAAATGTCCAAAAAGTGATAAAAATGCCTTATTATGGTATGTTGAATGGATTTACAGCATAATTTGTGCTTAGATGTTGTAAAAAAGCCAAATTACAGTATGTCAAAAAATACCTCCTGAAAAAAAGTCATACTATAGTATGTCCAAAAAGTCAAAAAATGTCAAAAAATTAAATGGCCAAAAAGTGATAAAAATGCCTTATTATAGGTATGTTGAATGGAATTAAACCATAATTTGTGCTTAAATTTTCTAAAAAATTCAAATCATTGTATGTCAAAAATTACCTCCTGAAAAAAAGTCATACTATAGTATGTCGAAAAGTCAAAAAATGACAAAAAACTAAAATGTCCAGAAAGTGATAAAAATGCCTTATTATGGTATGTTGAATGGAATTAAACCATAATTTGTGCTTAAATGTTTGAAAAAAGCCAAATTATTGTATGTCAAAAAATACCTCCTGAAAAAACTGTCACAGTATAGTATGTTGAAAAAGTAAAAAAATTTAAAAAAATTAAACTTTCTAAAAAGTGACAAACATTCCTTATTATGGTTTGTTGAATGGATTTATAGCATAATTTGTGCATAAATGTTGTAAAAAAGCCAAATTACAGTATGTCAAAAAATACCTCCCGAAAAAAAGTCATACTATAGTATGTCAAAAAAGTCAAAAAATGTCAAAAAATTAAAATGTCTAAAAAGTGATAAAAATGCCTTATTATGGTATGTTGAATGGATTTAAGGTATAATTTCTGCTTAAATGTTTGAAAAAAGCCAAATTATTGCATGTCAAAAAAATACCTCCTGAAAAAAAGTCATACTATAGTATGTCGAAAAATTCAAAAATGTCAAAAATTAAAATGGCCAAAAAGTGGTAAAAATGCCTTATTATGGTATGTTGAATGGATTTAAGGTATAATTTCTGCTTAAATGTTTGAAAAAAGCCAAATTATTGCATGTCAAAAAAATACCTCCTGAAAAAAAGTCATACTATAGTATGTCGAAAAATTCAAAAAATGTCAAAAAATTAAAATGGCCAAAAAGTGATAAAAATGCCTTATTATCGTATGTTGAAGGTATTTCTAGCATAATTTGTGCTTCAATGTTTGAAAAAAGCCAAATTACGGTATGTCAAAAAAATACCTCCTGAAAAAAAGTCATACTATAGTATGTCGAAAAAGTCAAAAAATGTCAAAAAATTAAAAGGGCCAAAAAGTGATAAAAATGCCTTATTATGGTATGTTGAATGGAATTAAACCATAATTTGTGTTGAAATTTTCTAAAAAATCCAAATCAATGTATGTCAAAAAATTCCTCCTGAAAAAAAAAGTCATACTACAGTATGTCGGAAAAGTCAAAAAATTTAACAAAATTAAAATGGCCAAAAAGTGATAAAAATGCCTTATTATGGTATGTTGAATGGATTTAAGGTATAATTTTTGCTTAAATGTTTGAAAAAAGCCAAATTATTGTATGTCAAAAAAATACCTCCTGAAAAAAAGTCATACTATAGTGTGTCGAAAAAGTCAAAAATGTCAAAAATTAAAATGGCCAAAAAGTGATAAAAATGCCTTATTATGGTATGTTGAATGGATTTATAGCATAATTTGTGCTTCAATGTTGTAAAAGCCAAATTACGGTATGTCAAAAATACCTCCTGAAAAAAGTCATACTATAGTATGTCGAAAAAGTCAAAAATGTCAAAAATTAAAATGTCCAAAAAGTGATAAAAATGCCTTCTTATGGTATGTTGAATGGATTTATAGCATAATTTGTGCTGAAATGTTTGAAAAAGCCAAATTACGGTATGTCAAAAATACCTCCTGAAAAAAGTCATACTATAGTATGTCGAAAAAGTCAAAAAATGTCAAAAATTAAAATGGCCAAAAGTGATAAAAATGCCTTATTATGGTATGTTGAATGGATTTATAGCATAATTTGTGCTTCAATGTTGAAAAGCCAAATTACGGTATGTCAAAAACTACCTCCCGAAAAAAAAGTCATACTATAGTATGTCGAAAAAGTCAAAAAATGTCAAAAAATTAAAATGTCCAAAAAGTGATAAAAATGCCTTATTATGGTATGTTGAATGGATTTATAGCATAATTTGTGCATAAATGTTGTAAAAAAGCCAAATTACAGTATGTCAAAAAATACCTCCCAAAAAAGTCATACTATAGTATGTCGAAAAAGTCAAAAATGTCAAAAATTAAAATGGCCAAAAAGTGATAAAAATGTGTTATTATGGAATGTTGAATGGATTTACAGCATAATTTGTGTTTAAATGTTTGAAAAAAGCCAAATTATTGTATGTCAAAAAATACCTCCTGAAAAAAAGTCACACTATAGTATGTCGAAAAAGTCAAAAAAATGTCACAAATTAAAATACCTAAAAAGTGATAAAAATGCGTTATTATGGTATGTTGAATGGATTTACAGCATAATTTGTGCTTAAATGTTTGAAAAAAGGCAAATTATTGTATGTCAAAAAATACCTCCTGAAAAAAGTCATACTATAGTATGTCGAAAAAATCAAAAAATGTCAAAAAATTAAAATGGCCAAAAAGTGATAAAAATGCCTTATTATGGTATGTTGAATGGATTTACAGCATAATTTGTGCATAAATGTTGTAAAAAAGCCAAATTACAGTTTGTCAAAAATACCTCCTGAAAAAAGTCATACTATAGTATGTCGAAAAAGTAAAAAAATGTCAAAAAATTAAAATGGCCAAAAAGGGACAAAAAAATGCCTTATTATGGTATGTTGAAGGTATTTCTAGCATAATTTGTGCTTAAATGTTTGAAAAAAGCCAAATTTTTGTATGTCAAAAAAATACCTCCTGAAAAAAAAGTCATACTATAGTATGTCGAAAAAGTCAAAAAATGTCAAAAAATTAAAATGGCCAAAAAGTGATAAAAATGCCTTATTATGGTATGTTGAATGGAATTAAACCATAATTTGTGCTTAAATTTTCTAAAAAATCCAAATCATTGTATGTCAAAAAATACCTCCTGAAAAAAAGTCATACTATAGTATGTCGAAAAAGTCAAAAAATGTCAAAAAATTAAAATGTCCAAAAAGTGATAAAAATGCCTTATTATGGTATGTTGAATGGATTTACAGCATAATTTGTGCATAAATGTTGTAAAAAAGCCGAATTACAGTATGTCAAAAAATACCTCCAGAAAAAAGTCATACTATAGTATGTCGAAAAAGTCCAAAAATGTCAAAAAATTAAATTGGCCAAAAAGGCATAAAAATGCCTTATTATGGTATGTTGAATGGATTTACAGCATAATTTGTGCATAAATGTTGTAAAAACGCCACATTACAGTATGTCAAAAAATATCTCCTAAAAAAAAGTCATACTATAGTATGTCGAAAAAGTCAAAAAATGTCAAAAAATTAAAATGTCCAAAAAGTGATAAAAATGCCTTATTATGTCACGTTGAATGGATTTACAGCATAATTTGCGCTGAAATGATGTAAAAAGCCAAATTACAGTATGTCAAAAATACCTCCTGAAAAAAGTCATACTATAGTATGTCGAAAAAGTCAAAAATGTCAAAAATTAAAATGGCCAAAAAGTGATAAAAATGCCTTATTATGGTATGTTGAATGGATTTACAGCATAATTTGTGCATAAATGTTGTAAAAAGCCAAATTACAGTATGTCAAAAATACCTCCTGAAAAAGTCATACTATAGTATGTCGAAAAAGTCAAAAATGTCAAAATTAAAATGTCCAAAAAGTGATAAAAATGCCTTATTATGGTATGTTGAATGGATTTAAGGTATAATTTGTGCTTAAATGTTGTAAAAAAGCCAAATTACGGTATGTCAAAAAAATACCTCCTGAAAAAAGTCATACTATAGTATGTCGAAAAAGTCAAAAAATGTCAAAAAATTAAAATGGCCAAAAAGTGATAAAAATGCCTTATTATGGTTTGTTGAATGGATTTATGGCATAATTTGTGCTGAAATGTTGTAAAAAAGCCAAATTACAGTATGTCAAAAAATACCTCCTGAAAAAAAAGTCATACTATAGTATGTCGAAAAAGTCAAAAAATGTCAAAAAATTAAAATGTCAAAAATTGATAAAAATGCCTTATTATGGTATGTTGAATGGAATTAAACCATAATTTGTGCTTAAATGTTGTAAAAAAGCCAAATTACAGTATGTCAAAAATACCTCCTGAAAAAAAGTCATACTATAGTATGTCCAAAAAGTCAAAAAAATGTCAAACAATTAAAATGGCCAAAAATTGATAAAAATGCCTTATTATGGTATGTTGAATGGAATTAAACCATAATTTGTGCTTAAATTTTCTAAAAAATCCAAATCATTGTATGTCAAAAAATACCTCCCGAAAAAAAAGTCATACTATTGTATGTCGAAAAAGTCAAAAAATGTCAAAAAATTAAAATGTCCAAAAAGTGATAAAAATGCCTTCTTATGGTATGTTGAATGGATTTACAGCATAATTTGTGCTTAAATGTTTGAAAAAAGCCAAATTATTGTGTGTCAAAAATACCTCCTGAAAAAAAGTCATACTATAGTATGTCGAAAAAGTCAAAAAATGTCAAAAATTAAAATGGCCAAAAAGTGATAAAAATGCCTTATTATGGTATGTTGAATGGATTTACAGCATAATTTGTGCTTAAATGTTGTAAAAAGCCAAATTACAGTATGTCAAAAATACCTCCTGAAAAAAGTCATACTATAGTATGTCGAAAAAGTCAAAAAATGTCAAAAAATTAAAATGTTCAAAAAGTGATAAAAATGCCTTATTATGGTATGTTGAATGGATTTACAGCATAATTTGTGCTTAAATGTTGTATAAAAGCCATATTACAGTATGTCAAAAAATACCTCCTGAAATTAAGTGATACTATAGTATGTCGATTATGTCAAAAAATGTCTAAAAATTATAATGTCCATTTAGTGATTAAAATGCCTTCTTATTGTATATTGAATGGATTTAAGGTATAATTTGTGCTTCAATGTTTGAAAAAAGCCAAATTACAGTATGTCAAAAAAATACCTCCTGAAAAAAAGTCATACTGTCGTATGTCGAAAAAGTCAAAAAATGTCAAAAAATTAAAATGGCCAAAAAGTGTTCAAAATGCCTTATTATGGTATGTTGAATGGATTTTACGTATAAATTGTGCTTAAATATTTGAAAAAAGCCAAATTATTGGATGTCAAAAAAATACCTCCTGAAAAAAAGTCATACTATAGTATGTCGAAAAAGTCAAAAAATGTCAAAATATTAAATGGCCAAAAGTGATAAAAATGCCTTATTATGGTATGTTGAATGGATTTACAGCATAATTTGTGCTGAAATGTTGTAAAAAAGCCAAATTACAGTATGTCAAAAAATACCTCCTTAAAAAAAGTCATACTATAGTATGTCGAAAAAGTCCAAAAATGTCAAAAAATTAAAATGGCCAAAAAGTGATAAAAATGCCTTCTTATGGTATGTTGAAGGTATTTATGGCATAATTTGTGCTGAAATGTTGTAAAAAAGCCAAATTACAGTATGTCAAAAAATACCTCCTGAAAAAAAGTCATACTATAGTATGTCGAAAAAGTCCAAAAATGTCAAAAAATTAAAATGGCCAAAAAGTGATAAAAATGCCTTATTATGGTTTGTTGAATGGATTTATAGCATAATTTGTGCTGAAATGTTTAAAAAAGCCAAATTATTGTATGTCAAAAAATACCTCCTGAAAAAAAAGTTATACTATAGTATGTCGAAAAAGTCAAAAAATGTCAAAAAATTAAAATGGCCAAAAAGTGATAAAAATGCCTTATTATGGTATGTTGAATGGATTTACAGCATAATTTGTGCATAAATGTTGTAAAAAAGCCAAATTACGGTATGTCAAAAAATACCTCCCGAAAAAAAAGTCATACTATAGTATGTCGAAAAAGTCAAAAAATGTCAAAAAATTAAAATGTCCAAAAAGTGATAAAAATGCCTTATTATGGTATATTGAATGGATTTAAGGTATAATTTGTGCTTCAATGTTTGAAAAAAGCCAAATTATTGTATGTCAAAAAAATACCTCCTGAAAAAAAGTCATACTATAGTATGTCGAAAAAGTCCAAAAATGTCAAAAAATTAAAATGGCCAAAAATTGATAAAAATGCCTTATTATGGTATGTTGAATGGATTTTAGGTATAATTTGTGCTTAAATATTTGAAAAAAGCCAAATTATTGGATGTCAAAAAATACCTCCTGAAAAAAAGTCATACTATAGTATGTCGAAAAAGTCCAAAAATGTCAAAATATTAAAATGTCCAAAAAAGTGATAAAAATGCCTTATTATGGTATGTTGAATGGAATTAAAGCATAATTTGTGCTTAAATTTTCTAAAAAATACAAATAAATGTATGTCAAAAATACCTCCTGAAAAAAAAGTCATACTATAGTTTGTTGAAAAAGTCCAAAAATGTCAAAAAATTAAAATGGCCAAAAAGTGATAATAATGCTTTGTTATGGTATGTTAAATGGATTTAAGGTAAATTTGTGCTTAAATGTTTGAAAAAATCCAAATTATTGTATGTCAAAAAATACCTCCTGAAAAAAAAGTCATACTATAGTATGTCGAAAAAGTCAAAAAATGTCAAAAAATTAAAATGTCCAAAAAGTGATAAAAATGCCTTATTATGGTATATTGAATGGATGTAAGGTATAATTTGTGCTTCAATGTTTGAAAAAAGCCAAATTATTGTATGTCAAAAAAATACCTCCTGAAAAAAAGTCATACTATAGTATGTCGAAAAAGTCCAAAAATGTCAAAAAATTAAAATGTCCAAAAATTGATAAAAATGCCTTATTATGGTATGTTGAATGGATTTTAGGTATAATTTGTGCTTAAATATTTGAAAAAAGCCAAATTATTGGATGTCAAAAAATACCTCCTGAAAAAAAAGTCATACTATAGTATGTCGAAAAAGTCCAAAAATGTCAAAAAATTAAAATGGCCAAAACGTGATAAAAATGCTTTGTTATGGTATGTTAAATGGATTTAAGGTAAATTTGTGCTTAAATGTTTGAAAAAATCCAAATTATTGTATGTCAAAAAATACCTCCTGAAAAAAAAGTCATACTATAGTATGTCGAAAAAGTCAAAAAATATCAAAAAATTAAAATGGCCAAAAAGTGATAAAAATGCCTTATTATGGTATGTTGAATGGATTTACAGCATAATTTGTGCATAAATGTTGTAAAAAAGCCAAATTACGGTATGTCAAAAAATACCTCCCGAAAAAAAAGTCATACTTTTGTATGTCGAAAAAGTAAAAAAATGTCAAAAAATTAAAATGTTCAAAAAGTGATAAAAATGCCTTATTATGGTATATTGAATGGATTTAAGGTATAATTTGTGCTTCAATGTTTGAAAAAAGCCAAATTATTGTATGTCAAAAAAATACCTCCTGAAAAAAAGTCATACTATAGTATGTCGAAAAAGTCCAAAAATGTCAAAAAATTAAAATGGCCAAAAATTGATAAAAATGCCTTATTATGGTATGTTGAATGGATTTTAGGTATAATTTGTGCTTAAATATTTGAAAAAAGCCAAATTATTGGATGTCAAAAAATACCTCCTGAAAAAAAGTCATACTATAGTATGTCGAAAAAGTCCAAAAATGTCAAAATATTAAAATGTCCAAAAAAGTGATAAAAATGCCTTATTATGGTTTGTTGAATGGATTTATAGCATAATTTGTGCTGAAATGTTGTAAAAAAGCCAAATTACGGTATGTCAAAAAATACCTCCCGAAAAAAAAGTCATACTATAGTATGTCGAAAAAGTCAAAAAATGTCAAAAAATTAAAATGGCCAAAAAGTGATAAAAATGCCTTATTATGGTATGTTGAATGGAATTAAACCATAATTTGTGCTTAAATTTTCTAAAAAATTCAAATCATTGTATGTCAAAAAATACCTCCTGAAAAAAAGTCATACTATAGTATGTCGAAAAAGTCAAAAAATGTCAAAAAATTAAAATGTCCAAAAATTGATAAAAATGCCTTATTATGGTATGTTGAATGGATTTACAGCATAATTTGTGCTTCAATGTTGTAAAAAGCCAAATTACATTGTATGTCAAAAAATACCTCCTGAAAAAAGTCATACTATAGTATGTCGAAAAAGTCAAAAATGTCAAAAATTAAAATGTCCAAAAGTGATAAAAATGCCTTATTATGGTTTGTTGAATGGATTTATAGCATAATTTGTGCTGAAATGTTTAAAAAAGCCAAATTATTGTATGTCAAAAAATACCTCCTGAAAAAAAAGTCATACTATAGTATGTCAAAAAAGTCAAAAAATGTCAAAAAATTAAAATGTCCAAAAATTGATAAAAATGCCTTATTATGGTATGTTGAATGGATTTTACGTATAATTTGTGCTTAAATTTTCTAAAAAATCCAAATCATTGTATGTCAAAAAATATCTCCTGAAAAAAAGTCATACTATAGTATGTCGAAAAAGTCCAAAAATATCAAAAAATTAAAATGGCCAAAAAGTGTTAAAAATGCCTTATTATGGTATGTTGAATGGATTTACAGCATAATTTGTGCATAAATGTTGTAAAAAAGCCAAATTACGGTATGTCAAAAAATACCCTCCCGAAAAAAAAGTCATACTATAGTATGTCGAAAAAGTCAAAAAATGTCAAAAAATTAAAATGTCCAAAAACTGATAAAAATGCCTTATTATGGTATATTGAATGGATGTAAGGTATAATTTGTGCTTCAATGTTTGAAAAAAGCCAAATTATTGTATGTCAAAAGAATACCTCCTGAAAAAAAGTCATACTATAGTATGTCGAAAAAGTCCAAAAATGTCAAAAAATTAAAATGTCCAAAAATTGATAAAAATGCCTTATTATGGTATGTTGAATGGATTTTAGGTATAATTTGTGCTTAAATATTTGAAAAAAGCCAAATTATTGTATGTCCAAAAATACCTCCCGAAACAAAAGTCATACTATAGTATGTCGAAAAAGTCAAAAAATGTCAAAATATTAAAATGTCCAAAAAAGTGATAAAAATGCCTTATTATGGTTTGTTGAATGGATTTATATCATAATTTGTGCTGAAATGTTTAAAAAAGCCAAATTATTGTATCTCAAAAAATACCTCCTGAAAAAAAAGTCACACTATAGTATGTCGAAAAAGTCCAAAAATGTGAAAAAATTAAAATGGCCAAAAAGTGATAAAAATGCCTTATTATGGTATGTTGAATGGATTTACAGCATAATTTGTGCATAAATGTTGTAAAAAAGCCAAATTACGGTATGTAAAAAAATACCTCCCGAAAAAAAAGTCATACTATAGTATGTCGAAAAAGTCAAAAAATGTCAAAAAATTAAAATGTCCAAAAAGTGATAAAAATGCCTTATTATGGTATATTGAATGGATTTAAGGTATAATTTGTGCTTCAATGTTTGAAAAAAGCCAAATTATTGTATGTCAAAAAAATACCTCCTGAAAAAAAGTCATACTATAGTATGTCGAAAAAGTCCAAAAATGTCAAAAAATTAAAATGGCCAAAAATTGATAAAAATGCCTTATTATGGTATGTTGAATGGATTTTAGGTATAATTTGTGCTTAAATATTTGAAAAAAGCCAAATTATTGGATGTCAAAAAATACCTCCTGAAAAAAAGTCATACTATAGTATGTCGAAAAAGTCAAAAAATGTCAAAATATTAAAATGTCCAAAAAAGTGATAAAAATGCCTTATTATGGTTTGTTGAATGGATTTATAGCATAATTTGTGCTGAAATGTTGTAAAAAAGCCAAATTACGGTATGTCAAAAAATACCTCCCAAAAAAAAGTCATGCTATAGTATGTCGAAAAAGTCAAAAAAATGTCAAAAAATTAAAATGGCCAAAAAGTGTTAAAAATGCCTTATTATGGTATGTTGACTGGAATTAAAGCATAATTTGTGCTTAAATTTTCTAAAAAATCCAAATCAATGTATGTCAAAAAATACCTCCTGAAAAAAAAGTCATACTATAGTATGTTGAAAAAGTCCAAAAATGTCAAAAAATTAAAATGGCCAAAAAGTGATAATAATGCTTTGTTATGGTATGCTAAATGGATTTAAGGTAAATTTGTGCTTAAATGTTTGAAAAAATCCAAATTATTGTATGTCAAAAAATACCTCCTGAAAAAAAAGTCATGCTATAGTATGTCGAAAAAGTCAAAAAATATCAAAAAATTAAAATGTCCAAAAAGTGATAAAAATGCCTTATTATGGTATATTGAATGGATGTAAGGTATAATTTGTGTTTCAGGGTTTGTAAAAAGCCAAATTATTGTATGTCATAAAATACCTCCTGAAAAAATAGTCATACTATAGTATGTCGCAAAACTCAAAAAATGTCAAAAAATTAAAATGTCCAAAAAGTGATAAAAATGCCTTATTATGGTATGTTGAATGGATTTTAGGTATAATTTGTGCTTAAATATTTGAAAAAAGCCAAATTATTGGATGTCAAAAAATACCTCCTGAAAAAAAGTCATACTATAGTATGTCGAAAAAGTCAAAAAATGTCAAAAAATTAAAATGGCCAAAAAGTGATAAAAATGCCTTTTCATGGTATGTTAAATGGATTTAAGGTATAATTTGTGATTAAATGTTTGAAAAAATCAAAATTATCGTATTTCAAAAAATACCTCCTGAAAAAAAAGTCATACTGTAGTATGTCGAAAAAGTCCAAAAATCTCAAAAAATTAAAATGGCCAAAAAGTGATAAAAATGCCTTATAATGGTATGTTGAATGGATTTACAGCATAATTTGTGCATAAATGTCGTAAAAAAGCCAAATTACTGTATGTCAAAAAATACCTCCCGAAAAAAAAGTCATACTATTGTATGTCGAAAAAGTAAAAAAATGTCAAAAAATTAAAATGTCCAAAAAGTGATAAAAATGCCTTCTTATGGTATATTGAATGGATTTAAGGTATAATTTGTGCTTCAATGTTTGAAAAAAGCCAAATTATTGTATGTCAAAAAAATACCTCCTGAAAAAAAGTCATACTATAGTATGTCGAAAAAGTCCAAAAATGTCAAAAAATTAAAATGTCCAAAAATTGATAAAAATGCCTTATTATGGTTTGTTGAATGGATTTATAGTATAGTTTGTGCTGAAATGTTGTAAAAAAGCCAAATTACGGTATGTCAAAAAATACCTCCCGAAAAAAAAGTCATACTATAGTATGTCGAAAAAGTCAAAAAATGTCAAAAAATTAAAATGGCCAAAAAGTGATAAAAATGCCTTATTATGGTATGTTGAATGGAATTAAACCATAATTTGTGCTTAAATTTTCTAAAAAATTAGAATCATTGTATGTCAAAAAATACCTCCTGAAAAAAAAGTCATACTATAGTATGTCGAAAAAGTCAAAAAATGAAAATGTCTAAAAAGTGATAAAAATGCCTTATTATGGTTTGTTGAATGGATTTATAGCATAATTTGTGCTGAAATGTTTAAAAAAGCCAAATTATTGTATGTCAAAAAATACCTCCTGAAAAAAAAGTCATACTATAGTATGTCGAAAAAGTCAAAAAATGTCAAAAAATTAAAATGTCCAAAAATTGATAAAAATGCCTTATTATGGTATGTTGAATGGATTTTAGGTATAATTTGTGCTTAAATTTTCTGAAAAATCCAAATCATTGTATGTCAAAAAATACTTCCTGAAGAAAAAGTCATACTATACTATGTCGAAAAAGTCAAAAAATCTCAAAAAATTAAAATGTCTAAAAAGTGCTAAAAATGCCTTATTATGGTATGTTGAATGGAATTAAAGCATAATTTGTGCTGAAATTTTCTAAAAAATCCAAATCATTGTATGTCAAAAAATACCTCCTGAAAAAAAAACATACTATAGTATGTCGAAAAAGTACAAAAATGTCAAAAATTAAAATGGCTAAAAACTGATAAAAATGCCTTATTATGGTACGTTGAATGGATTTATAGCATAATTTGTGCATAAATGTTGTAAAAAAGCCAAATTACGGTATGTCAAAAAATACCTCCCGAAAAAAAAGTCATACTATAGTATGTCGAAAAAGTCAAAAAATGTCAAAATATTAAAATTTCCAAAAAACTGATAAAAATGCCTTATTATGGTTTGTTGAATGGATTTATAGCATAATTTGTGCATAAATGTTGTAAAAAAGCCAAATTACAGTATGTCAAATAATACCTCCCGAAGAAAAAGTCATACTATAGTATGTGGAAAAAGTCAAAAAATGAAAATGGCCAAAAAGTGATAAAAATGCCTTATTATGGTATGTTGAATGGATTTAAGGTATAATTTGTGCTGAAATGTTGTAAAAAAAGGCAAATTACGGTATATCAAAAAATACCTCCCGAAACAAAAGTCATACTATAGTATGTCGAAAAAATCCAAAAATGTCAAAATATTAAAATGTCCAAAAAAGTGATAAAAATGCCTTATTATGGTTTGTTGAATGGATTTATAGCATAATTTGTGCTGAAATGTTGTAAAAAAAAGCCAAATTACGGTATGTCAAAAAATACCTCCCAAAAAAAAGTCATGCTATAGTATGTCGAAAAAGTCCAAAAATGTCAAAAAATTAAATTGGCCAAAAAGGCATAAAAATGCCTTATTATGGTATGTTGAATGGATTTACAGCATAATTTGTGCATAAATGTTGTAAAAAGCCAAATTACGGTATATCAAAAAATACCTCCCGAAAAAAAAGTCATACTTCAGTATGTTGAAAAAGTCAAAAGATGTCAAAAAATTAAAATGGCCAAAAAGTGATAAAAATGTCTTATTATGGCATGTTGAATGGAATTAAAGCATAATTTGTGCTTAAATTTTCTAAAAAATCCAAATCAATGTATGTCACAAAATACCTCCTGAAAAAAGTCATACTATAGTATGTCGAAAAAGTCAAAAATGTCAAAAATTAAAATGTCCAAAAGTGATAAAAATGCGTTATTATGGTATGTTGAATGGATTTATAGCATAATTTGTGCTTAAATGTTTGAAAAAAGCCAAATTATTGCATGTCAAAAAATACCTCCCGAAAAAAAGTCATACTATAGTTTGTCGAAAAAGTAAAAAAAATGTCAAAAAATTAAAATGGCCAAAAAGTGATAAAAATGCTTTATTATGTTATGTTGAATGGATTTAAGGTATAATTTGTGCTGAAATGTTGTAAAAGCCAAATTACAGTATGTCAAAAATACCTCCTGAAAAAAAGTCATACTATAGTATGTCGAAAAAGTCAAAAATGTCAAAAATTAAAATGTCCAAAAGTGATAAAAATGCTTTATTATGTTATGTTGAATGGATTTACAGCATAATTTGTGCATAAATGTTTGAAAAAAGCCAAATTATTGTATGTCAAAAAATACCTCCCAAAAAAACGTCATACTAAAGTATGTCAAAAAAGTCAAAAAATGTAAAAAAAATTAAAATGTCTAAAAAGTGATAAAAATGCTTTATTATGGTATGCTCCATGGATTTAAGGTATAATTTGTGCTTAAATGTTGTAAAAAAGCCAAATTACGGTATGTCAAAAAATACCTCCCAAAAAAAGTCAAACTGTAGTATGTCGAAAAAGTCAAAAAAAAGTAAAAAAATTAAAATGGCCAAAAAGTGATAAAAATGCCTTGTCATGGTATGTTAAATGGATTTAAGGTATAATTTGTGCTTAATTGTTTGAAAAAAGCCAAATGATTGGATGTCAAAAAATACCTCCTGAAAAAAAGTCATACTATAGTATGTCGAAAAAGTCAAAAAATGTCAAAAAATTAAAATGTCCAAAAATTGATAAAAAATGCCTTATTATGGTATGTTGAATGGATTTAAGGTATAATTTGTGCTTAAATGTTTGAAAAAGCCAAATTATTGTATGTCAAAAAATACCTCCTGAAAAAAGTCATACTATAGTATGTCGAAAAGTCCAAAAATGTCAAAAATTAAAATGGCCAAAAAGTGATAAAAATGCCTTATTATGGTATGTTGAATGGATTTAAGGTATAATTTGTGCTTAAATGTTTGAAAAAGCCAAATTATTGTATGTCAAAAATACCTCCTGAAAAAGTCATACTATAGTATGTCGAAAAAGTCAAAAATGTCAAAAATTAAAATGGCCAAAAAGTGATAAAAATGCCTTATTATGGTATGTTGAATGGATTTAAGGTATAATTTGTGCTGAAATGTTTGAAAAGCCAAATTATTGTATGTCAAAAATACCTCCTGAAAAAAATTTCATACTGAATTATGTCGAAAAAGACCAAAATTCTCAAAAAATTAAAATAGCCAAAAATTGATAAAAATGCCTTATTATGGTATGTTGAATGGATTTACAGCATAATTTGTGCATAAATGTTGTAAAAAAACCAAATTACGGTATGTCAAAAAATACCTCCCGAAAAAAAAGTCATACTATAGTATGTCGAAAAGTCAAAAAATGTAAAAAAATTAAAATGTCTAAAAAGTGATAAAAATGCCTTATTATGGTATATTGAATGGATTTAAGGTATAATTTGTGCTTCACTGTTTGAAAAAAGCAAACTTACATTATGTCAAAAAAATACCTCCTGAAAAAAAGTCATACTATAGTATGTCGAAAAAGTCAAAAATGTCAAAAATTAAAATGGCCAAAAAGTGATAAAAATGCCTTATTATGGTATGTTGAATGGATTTAAAGCATAATTTGTGCTTAAATGTTTGAAAAGCCAAATTATTGTATGTCAAAAATACCTCCTGAAAAAAAGTCATACTATAGTATGTCGAAAAAGTCAAAAATGTCAAAAATTAAAATGTCCAAAAAGTGATAAAATGCCTTATTATGGTATGTTGAATGGATTTAAGGTATAATTTGTGCTGAAATGTTTGAAAAGCCAAATTATTGTATGTCAAAAAATAACTCCCAAAAAAACGTCATACTGTAGTATGTCGAAAAAGTAAAAAAAAGTCAAAAAATTAAAATGGCAAAAAAGTGATAAAAATGCGTTATTATGGTATGTTGAATGGATTTATAGCATAATTTGTGCTTAAATGTTTGAAAAAAGCCAAATTATTGCATGTCAAAAAATACCTCCCGAAAAAAAGTCATACTACAGTATGTCGGAAAAGTCAAAAAATTTAACAAAATTAAAATGTCCAAAAATTGATAAAAATGCTTTATTATGGTATGTTGAATGGATTTTAGGTATAATTCGTGCTTAAATTTTCTAAAAAATCCAAATCATTGTATGTCAAAAAATATCTCCTGAAAAAAAGTCATACTATAGTATGTCGAAATACTCAAAAAATGTCAAAAAATTAAAATGGCCAAAAAGTGATAAAAATGCCTTATTATGGTATGTTGAATGTATTTATAGCATAATTTGTGCTTCAATGTTGGAAAAAAGCCAAATTACGGTATGTCAAAAAATACCTCCCAAAAAAAAGTCATACTACAGTATGTCGAAAAAGTCAAAAAATGTCAAAAAATTAAATTTTCTAAAAAGTGATAAAAATTCCTTCTTATGGTTTGTTGAATGGATTTATAGCATAATTTGTGCTGAAATGTTGTAAAACAGCCAAATTACGGTATGTCCAAAAATACCTCCTGAAAAAAAGTCATACTATTGTATATCGAAAAAGTAAAAAATGTCAAAAAATTAAAATGGCCAAAAAGTGATAAAAATACCTTTTTATGGTATGTTGAATGGAATTGAAGCATAATTTGTGCTGAAATTTTCTAAAAAATCAAAATCATTGTATGTCAAAAAAATATCTCCTGAAAAAAAGTCAAATTATAGTATGTCGAAAAAGTCAAAAAATGTCAAAAAATTAAATTGGCCAAAAAGGCATAAAAATGCGTTATTATGTTATGTTGAATGGATTTACAGCATAATTTGGGTATAAATGTTGTAAAAACGCCACATTACAGTATGTCAAAAAATACCTCCCGAAAAAAAGTCATACTATAGTATGTCGAAAAAGTCAAAAAATGTCAAAAAATTAAATTGGCCAAAAAGGCATAAAAATGCGTTATTATGGTTTGTTGAATGGATTTACAGCATAATTTGTGCATAAATGTTGTAAAAACGCCACATTACAGTATGTCAAAAAATACCTCCCGAAAAAAAAGTCATACAATAGTATGTCGAAAAAGTCAAAAAATGTCAAAAAATTAAAATGGCAAAAAAGTGATAAAAATTCCTTGTTATTGTATGTTGAAGGTATTTCTAGCATAATTTGTGCTTCAATGTTTGAAAAAAGCCAAATTACGGTATGTCCAAAAATACCTCCTGAAAAAAAAGTCATACTATTGTATATCGAAAAAGTAAAAAATGTCAAAAAATTAAAATGGCCAAAAAGTGATAAAAATACCTTTTTATGGTATGTTGAATGGAATTAAAGCATAATTTGTGCTTAAATTTTCTAAAAAATCCAAATCATTGTATGTCAAAAAATACCTTCTGAAAAAAAAGTCATACTATAGTATGTCGAAAAAGTCAAAAAATGTCAAAAAATTAAATTTTCTAAAAAGTGATAAAAATTCCTTCTTATGGTTTGTTGAATGGATTTACAGCATAATTTGTGCATAAATGTTGTAAAAAAGCCAAATTACGGTATGTCAAATAATACCTCCCGAAGAAAAAGTCATACTATAGTATGTCGAAAAAGTCAAAAAATGTCAAAAAATGAAAATGGCGAAAAAGTGATAAAAATGCCTTATTATGGTATGTTGAATGGATTTAAGGTATAATTTGTGCCGAAATGTTGTAAAAAAAGGCAAATTACGGTATATTAAAAAATACCTCCCGAAACAAAAGTCATACTATAGTATGTCGAAAAAGTCAAAAAATGTCAAAAAATTAAATTGGCCAAAAAGGCATAAAAATGCGTTATTATGGTATGTTGAATGGATTTACAGCATAATTTGTGCATACATGTTGTAAAAACGCCACATTACAGTATGTCAAAAAATACCTCCCGAAAAAAAGTCATACTATAGTATGTCGAAAAAGTCAAAAAATGTCAAAAAATTAAATTGGCCAAAAAGGCATAAAAATGCGTAATTATGGTATGTTGAATGGATTTACAGCATAATTTCTGCATAAATGTTGTAAAAACACCACATTACAGTATGTCAAAAAAAAGCTACCGAAAAAAAGTCATACTATAGTATGTCGAAAAAGTCAAAAAATGTCACAAAATTAAAATGTCCAAAAAGTGATAAAAATGCCTTATTATGGTATGTTGAATGGATTTACAGCATAATTTGTGCTTAAATGTTGTAAAAAAGCCAAATTACAGTATGTCAAAAAATACCTCCTGAAAAAAAAGTCATACTACAGTATGTCGAAAAAGTCAAAAAATGTCAAAAAATTAAATTGGCCAAAAAGGCATAAAAATGCGTTCTTATGGTATGTTGAATGGATTTACAGCATAATTTGTGCATAAATGTTGTAAAAACACCACATTACAGTATGTCAAAAAAAAGCTACCGAAAAAAAGTCATACTATAGTATGTCGAAAAAGTCAAAAAATGTCACAAAATTAAAATGTCCAAAAAGTGATAAAAATGCCTTATTATGGTATGTTGAATGGATTTACAGCATAATTTGTGCTTAAATGTTGTAAAAAAGCCAAATTACAGTATGTCAAAAAATACCTCCTGAAAAAAAGTCATACTATAGTATGTCCAAAAAGTCAAAAAATGTCAAAAAATTAAAATGGGAAAAAAAGTGATAAAAATGACTTATTATGGTATGTTGAATGGAATTAAACCATAATTTGTGCTTAAATTTTCTAAAAAATTCAAATCACTGTATGTCAAAAATTACCTCCTGAAAAAAAAGGCATACTATAGTATGTCGAAAAAGTCAAAAAATGTCAAAAAATTAAAATGTCCAAAAAGTGATAAAAATGCGTTATTATGGTATGTTGAATGGATTTACAGCATAATTTGTGCATACATGTTGTAAAAACGCCACATTACAGTATGTCAAAAAATACCTCCCGAAAAAAAGTCATACTATAGTATGTCGAAAAAGTCAAAAAATGTAAAAAAATTAAATTGGCCAAAAAGGCATAAAAATGCGTTCTTATGGTATGTTGAATGGATTTACAGCATAATTTGTGCATAAATGTTGTAAAAACACCACATTACAGTATGTCAAAAAAAAAGCTCCCGAAAAAAAGTCATACTATAGTATGTCGAAAAATTCAAAAAATGTCACAAAATTAAAATGTTCAAAAAGTGATAAAAATGCCTTATTATGGTATGTTGAATGGATTTACAGCATAATTTGTGCTTAAATGTTGTAAAAAAGCCAAATTACAGTATGTCAAAAAATACCTCCTGAAAAAAAGTCATACTATAGTATGTCCAAAAAGTCAAAAAATGTCAAAAAATTAAAATGGGAAAAAAAGTGATAAAAATGACTTATTATTGTATGTTAAATGGAATTAAACCATAATTTGTGCTTAAATTTCCTGAAAAATTCAAATCACTGTATGTCAAAAATTACCTCCTGAAAAAAAAGTCATACTATAGTATGTCGAAAAAGTCAAAAAATGTCAAAAAATTAAATTGGCCAAAAAGGCATAAAAATGCGTTATTATGTTATGTTGAATGGATTTACAGCATAATTTGTGTATAAATGTTGTAAAAATGCCACATTACAGTATGTCAAAAAATATCTCCCGAAAAAAAGTCATACTATAGTATGCTGAAAAAGTCAAAAAATGTCAAAAAATTAAAATGTCCAAAAATTGATAAAAATGCCTTATTATGGTATGTTGAATGGATTTTAGGTATAATTTGTGCTTAAATATTTGAAAAAAGCCAAATTATTGTATGTCCAAAAATACCTCCCGAAACAAAAGTCATACTATAGTATGTCGAAAAAGTCAAAAAATGTCAAAATATTAAAATGTCCAAAAAAGTGATAAAAATGCCTTATTATGGTTTGTTGAATGGATTTATAGCATAATTTGTGCTGAAATGTTTAAAAAAGCCAAATTATTGTATCTCAAAAAATACCTCCTGAAAAAAAAGTCACACTATAGTATGTCGAAAAAGTCCAAAAATGTGAAAAAATTAAAATGGCCAAAAAGTGATAAAAATGCCTTATTATGGTATGTTGAATGGATTTACAGCATAATTTGTGCATAAATGTTGTAAAAAAGCCAAATTACGGTATGTCAAAAAATACCTCCCGAAAAAAAAGTCATACTATAGTATGTCGAAAAAGTCAAAAAATTAAAATGTCCAAAAAGTGATAAAAATGCCTTATTATGGTATATTGAATGGATTTAAGGTATAATTTGTGCTTCAATGTTTGAAAAAAGCCAAATTATTGTATGTCAAAAAAATACCTCCTGAAAAAAAGTCATACTATAGTATGTCGAAAAAGTCCAAAAATGTCAAAAAATTAAAATGGCCAAAAATTGATAAAAATGCCTTATTATGGTATGTTGAATGGATTTTAGGTATAATTTGTGCTTAAATATTTGAAAAAAGCCAAATTATTGGATGTCAAAAAATACCTCCTGAAAAAAAGTCATACTAAAAAGTCATACTATAGTATGTCGAAAAAGTCCAAAAATGTCAAAATATTAAAATGTCCAAAAAAGTGATAAAAATGCCTTATTATGGTTTGTTGAATGGATTTATAGCATAATTTGTGCTGAAATGTTGTAAAAAAAGCCAAATTACGGTATGTCAAAATAATACCTCCCAAAAAAAAGTCATGCTATAGTATGTCGAAAAAGTCAAAAAATGTCAAAAAATTAAAATGGCCAAAAAGTGTTAAAAATGCCTTATTATGGTATGTTGAATGGAATTAAAGCATAATTTGTGCTTAAATTTTCTAAAAAATCCAAATCAATGTATGTCAAAAAATACCTCCTGAAAAAAAAGTCATACTATAGTATGTTGAAAAAGTCCAAAAATGTCAAAAAATTAAAATGGCCAAAAAGTGATAATAATGCTTTGTTATGGTATGTTAAATGGATTTAAGGTAAATTTGTGCTTAAATGTTTGAAAAAATCCAAATTATTGTATGTCAAAAAATACCTCCTGAAAAAAAAGTCATGCTATAGTATGTCGAAAAAGTCCAAAAATATCAAAAAATTAAAATGGCCAAAAAGTGTTAAAAATGCCTTATTATGGTATGTTGAATGGATTTACAGCATAATTTGTGCTTCAATGTTTGAAAAAAGCCAAATTACGGTATGTCAAAAAAATACCTCCTGAAAAAAAGTCATACTATAGTATGTCCAAAAAGTCAAAAAATGTCAAAAAATTAAAAGGGCCAAAAAGTGATAAAAATGCCTTGTTATGGTATGTTGAATGGAATTAAAGCATAATTTTTGCTGAAATTTTCTAAAAAAATCCAAATCATTGTATGTCAAAAAAGGTATAATTTGTGCTTCAATGTTTGAAAAAAAGCCAAATTACAGTATGTCAAAAAATACCTCCTGAAAAAAAGTCATACTATAGTATGTCGAAAAAGTCAAAAAATTTAAAAAAAATTGAAATGGCCAAAAAGTGATACAAATGCCTTATTATGGTATGTTGAATGGATTTACAGCATAATTTGTGCATAAATGTTGTAAAAAAGCCAAATTACAGTATGTCAAAAAATACCTCCCAAAAAAAGTCATACTATAGTATGTCGAAAAAGTCCAAAAATGTCAAAAAATTAAAATGACCAAAAAGTGATAAAAATGCCTTATTATGGTGTGTTGAATGGATTTTAGGTATAACTTGTGCTTAAATATTTGAAAAAAGCCAAATTATTGGATGTCAAAAAGTACCTCCTGAAAAAAAAGTCATACTATAGAATGTCGAAAAAGTCAAAAAATGTCAAAAAATGAAAATGTCTAAAAAGTGATAAAAATGCCTTATAATGGTTTGTTGAATGGATTTATAGCATAATTTGTGCATAAATGTTGTAAAAAAGCCAAATTACAGTATGTCAAAAAATACCTCCCAAAAAAAAGTCATACTATAGTATGTCGAAAACGTCCAAAAATGTCAAAAAATTAAAATGGCCAAAAAGTGATAAAAATGCCTTATTATGGTGTGTTGAATGGATTTTAGGTATAATTTGTGCTTAAATGTTTGAAAAAAGCCAAATTATTGGATGTCAAAAAAATACCTCCTGAAAAAAAGTCATACTATAGTATGTCGAAAAAGTCAAAAAATGTCAAAAAATTAAAATGTCCAAAAATTGATAAAAATGCCTTATTATGGTTTGTTGAATGGATTTATAGCATAATTTGTGCATAAATGTTGTAAAAAAAGCCAAATTACAGTATGTCAAAAAATACCTCCTGAAAAAAAGTCATACTATAGTATGTCGAAAACGTCCAAAAATGTCAAAAAATTAAAATGGCCAAAAGTGATAAAAATGCCTTATTATGGTATGTTGAATGTATTTATAGGATAATTTGTGCTTCAATGTTTGAAAAAAGCCAAATTACAGTATGTCAAAAAATACCTCCTGAAAAAAATTCATACTATAGTATGTCGAAAAAGTCAAAAAATGTCAAAAAATTAAAATGGCCAAAAAGTGCTAAAAATGCCTTGTCATGGTATGTTAAATGGATTTAAGGTATAATTTGTGCTTAAATGTTTGAAAAAATCCAAATTATTGTATGTCAACAAAATACCTCCTGAAAAAAAGTCATACCATAGTATGTCGAAAAAGTCCAAAAATATCAAAAAATTAAAATGGCCAAAAAGTGTTAAAAATGCCTTATTATGGTATGTTGAATGGATTTACAGCATAATTTGTGCATAAATGTTGTAAAAAAGCCAAATTACGGTATGTCAAAAAATACCTCCCGAAAAAAAAGTCATACTATAGTATGTCGAAAAAGTCAAAAAATGTCAAAAAATTAAAATGTCCAAAAACTGATAAAAATGCCTTATTATGGTATATTGAATGGATTTAAGGTATAATTTGTGCTTCAATGTTTGAAAAAAGCCAAATTATTGTATGTCAAAAAAATACCTCCTGAAAAAAAGTCATACTATAGTATGTCGAAAAAGTCAAAAAATGTCAAAATATTAAAATGTCCAAAAAAGTGATAAAAATGCCTTATTATGGTTTGTTGAATGGATTTATAGCATAGTTTGTGCTGAAATGTTGTAAAAAAGCCAAATTATTGTATCTCAAAAAATACCTCCTGAAAAAAAAGTCACACTATAGTATGTCGAAAAAGTCCAAAAATGTGAAAAAATTAAAATGGCCAAAAAGTGATAAAAATGCCTTATTATGGTATGTTGAATGGATTTACAGCATAATTTCTGCATAAATGTTGTAAAAAAGCCAAATTACGGTATGTCAAAAAATACCTCCCGAAAAAAAAGTCATACGTATGTCGAAAAAGTCAAAAAATGTCAAAATATTAAAATGTCCAAAAAAGTGATAAAAATGCCTTATTATGGTATATTGAATGGATTTAAGGTATAATTTGTGCTTCAATGTTTGAAAAAAGCCAAATTATTGTATGTCAAAAAAATACCTCCTGAAAAAAAGTCATACTATAGTATGTCGAAAAAGTCCAAAAATGTCAAAAAATTAAAATGGCCAAAAATTGATAAAAATGCCTTATTATGGTATGTTGAATGGATTTTAGGTATAATTTGTGCTTAAATATTTGAAAAAAGCCAAATTATTGGATGTCAAAAAATACCTCCTGAAAAAAAGTCATACTATAGTATGTCGAAAAAGTCCAAAAATGTCAAAATATTAAAATGTCCAAAAAAGTGATAAAAATGCCTTATTATGGTTTGTTGAATGGATTTATAGCATAATTTGTGCTGAAATGTTGTAAAAAAGCCAAATTACGGTATGTCAAAAAATACCTCCCAAAAAAAAGTCATGCTATAGTATGTCGAAAAAGTCAAAAAATGTCAAAAAATTAAAATGGCCAAAAAGTGTTAAAAATGCCTTATTATGGTATGTTGAATGAAATTAAAGCATAATTTGTGCTTAAATTTTCTAAAAAATCCAAATCAATGTATGTCAAAAAATACCTCCTGAAAAAAAGTCATACTATAGTATGTCGAAAAAGTCAAAAAATGTCAAAAAATTAAAATGTCCAAAAATTGATAAAAATGCCTTATTATGGTTTGTTGAATGGATTTATAGCATAATTTGTGCATAAATGTTGTAAAAAAGCCAAATTACAGTATGTCAAAAAATACCTCCTGAAAAAAAGTCATACTATAGTATGTCGAAAACGTCCAAAAATGTCAAAAAATTAAAATGGCCAAAAATTGATAAAAATGCCTTATTATGGTATGTTGAATGGATTTTAGGTATAATTTGTGCTTAAATATTTGAAAAAAGCCAAATTATTGGATGTCAAAAAATACCTCCTGAAAAAAAGTCATACTATAGTATGTCGAAAAAGTCCAAAAATGTCAAAATATTAAAATGTCCAAAAAAGTGATAAAAATGCCTTATTATGGTTTGTTGAATGGATTTATAGCATAATTTGTGCTGAAATGTTGTAAAAAAGCCAAATTACGGTATGTCAAAAAATACCTCCCAAAAAAAAGTCATGCTATAGTATGTCGAAAAAGTCAAAAAATGTCAAAAAATTAAAATGGCCAAAAAGTGTTAAAAATGCCTTATTATGGTATGTTGAATGGAATTAAAGTATAATTTGTGCTTAAATTTTCTAAAAAATCCAAATCAATGTATGTCAAAAAATACCTCCTGAAAAAAAAGTCATACTATAGTATGTTGAAAAAGTCCAAAAATGTCAAAAAATTAAAATGGCCAAAAAGTGATAATAATGCTTTGTTATGGTATGTTAAATGGATTTAAGGTAAATTTGTGCTTAAATGTTTGAAAAAATCCAAATTATTGTATGTCAAAAAATACCTCCTGAAAAAAAAGTCATACTATAGTATGTCGAAAAAGTCAAAAAATATCAAAAAATTAAAATGGCCAAAAAGTGATAAAAATGCCTTATTATGGTATGTTGAATGGATTTTAGGTATAATTTGTGCTTAAATTTTCTAAAAAATCCAAATCATTGTATGTCAAAAAATATCTCCTGAAAAAAAGTCATACTATAGTATGTCCAAAAAGTCCAAAAATGTCAAAAAATTAAAATGGCCAAAAGTGATAAAAATGCCTTATTATGGTATGTTGAATGTATTTATAGGATAATTTGTGCTTCAATGTTTGAAAAAAGCCAAATTACAGTATGTCAAAAAATACCTCCCAAAAAAAAGTCATATTATAGTATGTCGAAAAAGTCAAAAAATGTCAAAAAATTAAAATGGCCAAAAAGTGCTAAAAATGCCTTGTCATGGTATGTTAAATGGATTTAAGGTATAATTTGTGCTTAAATGTTTGAAAAAATCCAAATTATTGTATGTCAACAAAATACCTCCTGAAAAAAAGTCATACTATAGTATGTCGAAAAAGTCCAAAAATATCAAAAAATTAAAATGGCCAAAAAGTGATAAAAATGCCTTATTATGGTGTGTTGAATGGATTTACAGCATAATTTGTGCATAAATGTTGTAAAAAAGCCAAATTACGGTATGTCAAAAAATACCTCCCGAAAAAAAAGTCATACTATAGTATGTCGAAAAAGTCAAAAAATGTCAAAAAATTAAAATGTCCAAAAAGTGATAAAAATGCCTTATTATGGTATATTGAATGGATGTAAGGTATAATTTGTGCTTCAATGTTTGAAAAAAGCCAAATTATTGTATGTCAAAAGAATACCTCCTGAAAAAAAGTCATACTATAGTATGTCGAAAAAGTCCAAAAATGTCAAAAAATTAAAATGTCCAAAAATTGATAAAAATGCCTTATTATGGTATGTTGAATGGATTTTAGGTATAATTTGTGCTTAAATATTTGAAAAAAGCCAAATTATTGTATGTCCAAAAATACCTCCCGAAACAAAAGTCATACTATAGTATGTCGAAAAAGTCAAAAAATGTCAAAATATTAAAATGTCCAAAAAAGTGATAAAAATGCCTTATTATGGTTTGTTGAATGGATTTATAGCATAATTTGTGCTGAAATGTTTAAAAAAGCCAAATTATTGTATCTCAAAAAATACCTCCTGAAAAAAAAGTCACACTATAGTATGTCGAAAAAGTCCAAAAATGTGAAAAAATTAAAATGGCCAAAAAGTGATAAAAAATGCCTTATTATGGTCTGTTGAATGGATTTACAGCATAATTTGTGCATAAATGTTGTAAAAAAGCCAAATTACGGTATGTCAAAAAATACCTCCCGAAAAAAAAGTCATACTATAGTATGTCGAAAAAGTCAAAAAATGTCAAAAAATTAAAATGTCCAAAAAGTGATAAAAATGCCTTATTATGGTATATTGAATGGATTTAAGGTATAATTTGTACTTCAATGTTTGAAAAAAGCCAAATTATTGGATGTCAAAAAAATACCTCCTGAAAAAAAGTCATACTATAGTATGTCGAAAAAGTCAAAAAATGTCAAAAAATTAAAATGTCCAAAAACTGATAAAAATGCCTTATTATGGTTTGTTGAATGGATTTATAGCATAATTTGTGCATAAATGTTGTAAAAAAGCCAAATTACAGTATGTCAAAAAATACCTCCTGAAAAAAAGTCATACTATAGTATGTCGAAAACGTCCAAAAATGTCAAAAAATTAAAATGGCCAAAAGTGATAAAAATGCCTTATTATGGTATGTTGAATGTATTTATAGGATAATTTGTGCTTCAATGTTTGAAAAAAGCCAAATTACAGTATGTCAAAAAATACCTCCCAAAAAAAAGTCATATTATAGTATGTCGAAAAAGTCAAAAAATGTCAAAAAATTAAAATGGCCAAAAAGTGCTAAAAATGCCTTGTCATGGTATGTTAAATGGATTTAAGGTATAATTTGTGCTTAAATGTTTGAAAAAATCCAAATTATTGTATGTCAACAAAATACCTCCTGAAAAAAAGTCATACTATAGTATGTCGAAAAAGTCCAAAAATATCAAAAAATTAAAATGGCCAAAAAGTGTTAAAAATGCCTTATTATGGTATGTTGAATGGATTTACAGCATAATTTGTGCATAAATGTTGTAAAAAAGCCAAATTACGGTATGTCAAAAAATACCTCCCGAAAAAAAAGTCATACTATAGTATGTCGAAAAAGTCAAAAAATGTCAAAAAATTAAAATGTCCAAAAAGTGATAAAAATGCCTTATTATGGTATATTGAATGGATGTAAGGTATAATTTGTGCTTCAATGTTTGAAAAAAGCCAAATTATTGTATGTCAAAAAATACCTCCTGAAAAAAAGTCATACTATAGTATGTCGAAAAAGTCCAAAAATGTCAAAAAATTAAAATGTCCAAAAATTGATAAAAATGCCTTATTATGGTATGTTGAATGGATTTTAGGTATAATTTGTGCTTAAATATTTGAAAAAAGCCAAATTATTGTATGTCCAAAAATACCTCCCGAAACAAAAGTCATACTATAGTATGTCGAAAAAGTCAAAAAATGTCAAAATATTAAAATGTCCAAAAAAGTGATAAAAATGCCTTATTATGGTTTGTTGAATGGATTTATAGCATAATTTGTGCTGAAATGTTTAAAAAAGCCAAATTATTGTATCTCAAAAAATACCTCCTGAAAAAAAAGTCACACTATAGTATGTCGAAAAAGTCCAAAAATGTGAAAAAATTAAAATGGCCAAAAAGTGATAAAAATGCCTTATTATGGTATGTTGAATGGATTTACAGCATAATTTGTGCATAAATGTTGTAAAAAAGCCAAATTACGGTATGTCAAAAAATACCTCCCGAAAAAAAAGTCATACTATAGTATGTCGAAAAAGTCAAAAAATGTCAAAAAATTAAAATGTCCAAAAAGTGATAAAAATGCCTTATTATGGTATATTGAATGGATTTAAGGTATAATTTGTGCTTCAATGTTTGAAAAAAGCCAAATGATTGGATGTCAAAAAATACCTCCTGAAAAAAAGTCATACTATAGTATGTCGAAAAAGTCAAAAAATGTCAAAAAATTAAAATGTCCAAAAATTGATAAAAATGCCTTATTATGGTATGTTGAATGGATTTTAGGTATAATTTGTGCTTAAATTTTCTAAAAAAATCCAAATCATTGTATGTCAAAAAATATCTCCTGAAAAAAAGTCATACTATAGTATGTCGAAAAAGTCCAAAAATGTCAAAAAATTAAAATGGCCAAAAAGTGATAAAAATGCCATATTATGGTATGTTGAATGTATTTATAGGATAACTTGTGCTTCAATGTTTGAAAAAAGCCAAATTACGGTATGTCAAAAAATACCTCCCAAAAAAAAGTCATACTATAGTATGTCGAAAAAGTCCAAAAATGTCAAAAAATTAAAATGGCCAAAAAGTGATAAAAATGCCTTGTCATGGTATGTTGAATGGATTTACAGCATAATTTGTGCCTAAATGTTGTAAAAAAGCCAAATTACAGTATGTCAAATAATACCTCCCGAAAAAAAAGTCATACTATAGTATGTTGAAAAAGTCAGAAAATGTCAAAAAATTAAAATGTCCAAAAATTGATAAAAATGCCTTATTATGGTATGTTGAATGGAATTAAAACATAATTTGTGCTGAAATTTTCTAAAAAATCCAAATCATTGTATGTCAAAAAATACCTCCTGAAAAAAAAGTCATACTATAGTATGTCGAAAAAGTCAAAAAATGTCAACAAATTAAAATGGCCAAAAAGTGATAAAGATGCCTTCTTGTGGTATGTTGAATGGAATTAAACCATAATTTGTGCTTAAATTTTCTAAAATATCGAAATCATTGTATGTCAAAAAATACTTCCTGAAAAAGAAGTCATACTATAGTATGTCGAAAAAGTCAAAAAATGTCAAAAAATTAAAATGTCTAAAAAGTGATAAAAATGCCTTATTGTGGTTTATTTTATGGATTTATAGCATAATTTGTGCTGAAATCTTGTAAAAAAAGCCAAATTACGGTATGTCAAAAAAATACCTCCCGAAAAAAAAGTCATACTATAGTATGTTGAAAAAGTTACAAAATGTCAAAAAATTAAAATGGCCAAAAAGTGTTAAAAATGCCTTATTATGGTATGTTGAATGGAAATAAAGCATAATTTGTGCTGAAATTTTCTAAAAAATCCAAATCAATGTATGTCAAAAAATACCTCCTGAGAAAAAAGCCATACTACAGTATGTCGAAAAAGTCAAAAAATGTCAAAAAATTAAAATGGCCAAAAAGTGATAAAAATGCCTTATTATCGTATGTTGAAGGTATTTATAGCATAATTTGTGCTTCAATGTTTGAAAAAAGCCAAATTACGGTATGTCAAAAAAATACCTCCTGAAAAAAAGTCATACTATAGTATATCGAAAAAGTAAAAAAATGTCAAAAAATTAAAATGGCCAAAAAGTGATAAAAATGCCTTATTATGGTATGTTGACTGGAATTAAACCATAATTTGTGCTTAAATTTTCTAAAAAATTAAAATCATTGCATGTCAACAAATACCTCCCGGAAAAAAAGTCATACGATAGTATGTCGAAAAAGTCAAAAAATGTCAAAAAATTAAAATGTCTAAAAAGTGATAAAAACGTCTTATTATGGTTTGTTGAATGGATTTATAGCATAATTTGTGCTGAAACGTTGTAAAAAAGCCAAATTACGGCATGTCAAAAAAATACCTCCTGAAAAAAAGTCATACTATAGTATGTCGAAAAAGTCAAAAAATGTCAAAAAATTAAAAGGGCCAAAAAGTGATAAAAATGCCTTCTTATGGTATGTTGAAGGTATTTATAGCATAATTTGTGCTTAAATGTTTGAAAAAAGCCAAATTATGGTATGTCAAAAAATACCTCCCAAAAAAAAGTCATACTATAGTATGTCGAAAAAGTCAAAAAATGTCAACATATTAAAATGTCCAATAAGTTATAAAAAATGCCTTATTATGGTTTGTTGAATGGATTCATAGCATAATTTGTGCTGAAATGTTGTAAAAAAAAGCCAAATTACGGTATGTCAAAAAATACCTCCCGAAAAAAAAGTCATACTATAGTATGTTGAAAAAGTTACAAAATGTCAAAAAATTAAAATGGCCAAAAAGTGTTAAAAATGCCTTATTATGGTATGTTGAATGGAAATAAAGCATAATTTGTGCTGAAATTTTCTAAAAAATCCAAATCAATGTATGTCAAAAAATACCTCCTGAGAAAAAAGCCATACTACAGTATGTCGAAAAAGTCAAAAAATGTCAAAAAATTAAAATGGCCAAAAAGTGATAAAAATGCCTTATTATCGTATGTTGAAGGTATTTATAGCATAATTTGTGCTTCAATGTTTGAAAAAAGCCAAATTACGGTATGTCAAAAAATACCTCCTGAAAAAAAAGTCATACTATAGTATATCGAAAAAGTAAAAAAATGTCAAAAAATTAAAATGGCCAAAAAGTGATAAAAATGCCTTATTATGGTATGTTGACTGGAATTAAACCATAATTTGTGCTTAAATTTTCTAAAAAATTAAAATCATTGCATGTCAACAAATACCTCCCGGAAAAAAAGTCATACGATAGTATGTCGAAAAAGTCAAAAAATGTCAAAAAATTAAAATGTCTAAAAAGTGATAAAAACGTCTTATTATGGTTTGTTGAATGGATTTATAGCATAATTTGTGCTGAAACGTTGTAAAAAAGCCAAATTACGGCATGTCAAAAAAATACCTCCTGAAAAAAAGTCATACTATAGTATGTCGAAAAAGTCAAAAAATGTCAAAAAATTAAAAGGGCCAAAAAGTGATAAAAATGCCTTCTTATGGTATGTTGAAGGTATTTATAGCATAATTTGTGCTTAAATGTTTGAAAAAAGCCAAATTATGGTATGTCAAAAAATACCTCCCAAAAAAAAGTCATACTATAGTATGTCGAAAAAGTCAAAAAATGTCAACATATTAAAATGTCCAATAAGTTATAAAAAATGCCTTATTATGGTTTGTTGAATGGATTCATAGCATAATTTGTGCTGAAATGTTGTAAAAAAAAGCCAAATTACGGTATGTCAAAAAATACCTCCCGAAAAAAAAGTCATACTATAGTATGTCGAAAAAGTCCAAAAATGTCAAAAAATTAAAATGGCCAAAAAGTGATAAAAATGCCTTATTATGGTATATTGAATGGATTTACAGCATAATTTGTGCATAAAAAAAAATAAAATGGCCAAAAATTGATAAAAATGCCTTATTATGGTATGTTGAATGGATTTAAGGTATAATTTGTGCTTAAATGTTTGAAAAAAGCCAAATTATTGTATGTCAAAAAATACCTCCTGAAAAAAAGTCATACTTTAGTATGTGGAAAAAGTCAAAAAATTAAATTTTCTAAAAAGTGATAAAAATGCCTCATTATGGTTTGTTGAATGGATTTATGGCATAATTTGTGCATAAATGTTCTAAAAAATCCAAATTACAGTATGTGAAAAAAAATACCTCCCGAAAAAAAGGCCATACTATAGTATGTCGAAAAAGTCAAAAAATGTCAAAAAATTGAAATGGCCAAAAAGTGATAAAAATGCGTTATAATGGTATGTTGAATGAATTTACAGCATAATTTGTGCATGGATGTTGTAAAAAAGCCAAATTACAGTATGTCAAAAAATACCTCCCGAAAAAAAAGTCATACTATAATATGTCGAAAAAGTCAAAAAATGTCAAAAAATTCATTTTTCAAAAAAGTGATAAAAATGCCTTATTATGGTTTGTTGAATGGATTTATAGCAGAATTTGTGCATAAATGTTCTAAAAAATCAAAATTACAGTATGTTAAAAAATACCTCCCGAAAAAAAAAGCCATACGTGTGTCGAAAAAGTCAAAAAATGTCAAAAAATTAAACTGGCCAACAAGTGATAAAAATGCCATATTATGGTATGTTGAATAGATTTATAGCATAATTTGTGCTTAAATGTTTGAAAAAAGCCAAATTATTGTATGTCAAAAAATACCTCCCGAAAAAAAAAGTCATACTATAGTATGCCAAAAACGTCAAAAAATGAAAAGAGTTAAAGTGTGCTAAAAAGTTGTAAGAAAGACTCCTCATAGTGTACTGATTAATTTCATGACATACTGATAATATGCATAATATGCTGACATATCTTGTGAAAAAAACAATTATATATCATGTTGAAAATAGGCAAAAACACAGTAGTATGCCAAAAAAGTCAAAAAATTAAAAAATTCAAATGTGCTAAAAAGTTGTCAGAAAGACCCCTTGTAGTGTACAAATTAATTTCATGCCAAATATGCTGACATATCTTGTGAAAAAAAGCAATTATGTAGAATGCTGAAAATTCTCAAAAAATGTCATACTATAGTATGCCAAAAAAGTCAAAAAATGGGAAATTTAAAGTGTGTTAAAAAGTTGTCAGAAATGCTCTTTAGAGTGTACTGATTAATTTCATGTCACATATGCTGACATATCTTGTGAAAAAAGCAAGTTTGTAATATGCTGAAAATTCTCAAAAATATGTCATACTATAGCATGTCAAAAAAGTCAAAAAATGCAAAATTTAAAATGTGCTAAAAAGTTGTCAGAAAGACTTACGTTCGTGCCCTGATTAATTCCATGCAAAATATGCTGACATATCTTGTGAAAAAAGCACGTTTGTAGCATGTTGAAAATTCTCAAAAATACATCATACTATAGTATGTTAAAAAAGTCAAAAAATGAAAAAATTTAAATATGCAATATATATACGTATATATGTTTATATGTATACATATATATACACACACACACACATATATATATATACACACACACACACACACACACATATATACGTGTGTGTGTGTATATATATATATATATATATATACATACGTGTATGTATATATATATATGTGTATATATACAGTCATGGAAAAAATTATTAGACCACCCTTGTTTTCTTCAATTTCTTGTTAATTTTAATGCCTGGCTCAACTAAAGGTACATTTGTTTGGACAATTATAATGATAACAACAAAAATAGCTCATGGGAGTTTAATTTAAGAACTAAGGATTATTCATTTTCCATGGTTTCCTTGATAATAACCAAAATTACTTAAATTCTTACATCAATAGCTATGGCATTGTACCGCCAAAAACACTACTTTTAAGCATTCCATGTTTTCTTTTCTGTTTGCTTTAAACACATGATACACACAAGAGTTAATACTTGATTGCATAACCATTGTTTTTGATGACTGCAGCCATGCGTCTTGGCATGCTCTCCACCAGCTTCTGACATTGTTCTGCTGTCACAGCAGCCCATTCCTGTTGGACAAATTCAAACAAATTTTCTTTGTTTTTGGGCTTGTGGTTCTCCATTTTGAGTTTGATGATTTTCCACAGGTTTTCAATTGGATTAAGATCTGGTGATTGAGCAGGCCAAGGCATGGTGCTAATGTTGTGGTTCTCCATCCAGGCTTTAACTGACCTTGCCGTGTGGCAAGGGGCATTGTCTTGTTGGAAAATCCAGTCATTCGAGGCAGGAAAGAGTTTTCCAGCTGATGGAAGAAGACTGTTTTCAAGGGTAGTCCTGTACTTGACCTGGTTCATTCGGCCTTCACACAATTGCATTTGCCCTGTTCCACTCAGACTGAAACAACCCCAGATCATGACTGATCCACCCCCATGTTTTACTGTAGGGGCAAGACAGTCTGGGTTGTAAGCTTCTCCAGGCTTCCTCCTAACCAGTAAGTTGGCTGGAGTGGGCATCAATTCAAAATTGGATTCATCACTGAAGAGAACCTTAGCCCAATCATCAACAGTCCAATCCTTGTGGTCTCAAGCAAAGAGTAACCGGGCCTTCCTCTGCCTTTCATTGATGAAGGGCTTCTTGCGTGCTCTGTGTGACTTCAAACCAGCTTCAACAAGTCGGTTTTGAACTGTCCTTGCCGAGCAAGTCACATTTCTCGACAGTGCCCACTCATTTTTAAGGTCCCTGGAGGTCTGACGACGATTCCTGACACAGGAAGGGATGAGTGCACGGTCATCTCGTGGGGTAGAAAGACGTTTCCTGCCACGGCCAGGTAGCAATTTGGTAGTGCCATGTTCAGCTTGTTTTTTTTTGTTGTAATGAACGGCTGTCTTGGAGATCTTCAGTTTTTTCGCTACCTGTCTCTCACTCATGCCAATTTCCAGCAGTGCCAAGATGGCTGCCTTTGTTGCTTCACATAATTCTTTTGTTTTAGGCATTATGTGAGAGCTGACAACTTCTGAGTTGTGCTACGGCTTGAATGTAAGCAGGAAACCACTCTAGGCCTTTGCATGTGCAGTGCTGCTTGTGACATGAAATGGCCTCTTATATACCCTGGGAATCAATTAAGCTTAAGAATGTCAAATAGGACATAAAGTATTATGTGACCAGCTGCATTTTTTGTTGTGTTCATTGTATTATACGTTTAGTGGTACCAGATATTAGAATGAACAAGAAATTGAAGAAAACAAGGGTGGTCTAATAATTTTTTCCATGACTGTATATATATATATGTGTATATATATATATGTATATATATATATATATATATATACACATATATATATATACATACACGTGTTTTTGCAAATGCAAATGCAATTCAGCGTGTTCAGTGCGAGTTACAAATAAAAAAACACTCACACGTCTTGCAGCAACTTTGGAGGACCACATTTCAGTTGTTGTCCAGCACGTCAATCCCTTCAGATAGTTCATTGTCTCTCATCAGACCCACGTTACAGATGTTTGCACTGGCTAGTGGGACGAGAAAACACAGCTTTTATATTTCAATACATTCACACAGTTAAAATAGTGAGGTGCAGTCATGCATCTTTATAAGGCCACATCTAACTTGCTCATGTGGTCCTTTGAAAACCCACCTACAGCTGGGGGAAAAGTCTCTGAATTATCATTCTGGTGGCAGGACTCAGCTTGTTGGCCTTCTCAATCAGCACATTCAGTCCCACCTTGCAGACACAAAACCACTTTAAATGAACACAACATCAGGTTTTTCTTGAAGAAATCTAATAGAAACTGTAACAGATCCAACTCAAAAATTATGCTTCGATTAAAAACTTATGCTACAAACATCAAATGCTGCTATACAGTACAAACAAATGTATCTGCAGCACTATTTTTTACTAGCATTGTTAGGATCCTTACTTCACTGCAGCTAAAACATTAAACTGTGTGGCTGAAACTATCCCAAAGGATAAACAGTCTCAGTCTCCTGAAGCCACTCACTGCAATAGAAGCAGCGGTGGTCACAGCTCCTACGTAGCCTTGAAGAAACTTGGACGTTGGCGTTGGCTGAAGAGAGACAAATGAAATATCGTGTTGTAGCTTTTACTCTCCATGGTGACATTTTCTATTTATTTTTTATTGGGATTCAATGGTCTTTTATTTGATGCTTTACAAAACATAAAACTGAGTCTAAAACAGACTAAATTAATAAATATTGTCATTTTTTTGGTGAATATTCAGAGTAAATAGTTCCCACCTTTGTGGCATTGCGGGTGGCGTAGTTCACGCAGGCATTGTGACTCTGGTTCAGCCACTGTGGTGAATAAGGAAGGAAATAAGGGATGAACAAAGGAAGGAAAAGATGGAGGAAGAAGAAAGAAGAAAAGGAGAGCTAGAAGTTTGAAGGCAAACAAAGAAAGAAGCAGTTCATGTTCACGCTAAAAATGTGCTTACCTGATGGTAAAAAAAAAAAAAAAACACGATAAAAGCAGTGATTTTACAATGTGTGTTTTTTTTTTTTTTTTTTTTAACAGTACCTGCCATATAATGGTAGACACCACACTCTGATTTGGGAGAAGAATAATGTTCTGCCTGATCAGTGTATATGTAGTAAACTCAATCGTCCTCTGCAGCCACCATCCTCTCGATAGCTGCCCAATCAATTTTGCTGAGGCTGCTGCTGGCGCTCTCAGAGAGGTTGTCCAGCCAGTCCATTGCTGATGTACCAGCTCCGGCACCAACATCCTGCTCATCCAACAGTCCAGCCAAAACCTGAGAAGTGGACATAGAAGTTTGAAACTAGATATGAAACCATATACACATTTACAAAAGGTATTGCTGTCCATCTACAGGAGTTACAATCAGATATGGGCCAATATGTGATGAATGTGATGCTTAGAATGTTAGACTCCAGCAGCCTATTCAATCCTGGAGTGGGATCCAAAGGGTTCACCTCTTCTTCTGCCTGCTCCGTCCTCATCTGCTCCTTCAGGATTCCTCTTCCTGCAACAGTCGCTCTTAAAGAACCTTTGTTCCAGCCCTTCTTCTGGCTCTACAGTGGTTCAAGGTTCAACACTATTGTCAATAAAGCAAATACACTTACAAAAATATAAATCAAACCATTCTTGTTTTCCAAGTCCCGACCAATAAAATTAGCAATTTAGACCATACAACTTTGAAAAATAGTCTTTTGGGGTGCTGAGACTGCAGAAGAAATCCTCATGAATTCAGGCCTGGGCCAGGATTGAAAAAAATATGAAATGAGATTATACAAATAACAACTCAAGTTGTGACTGGCGTGTTTGGCACCTGTTTGAACCCTAGTGCCTATGCTCTGTTACACTGGAGGAACGAAGAAGTGTGAAGTTTGGCTCAATCAAGAATGTCAAGTACAGCACTTCATCACCACGTAGCCTCTGTACTACAGCGCAAATTAGTGATAATAAGCAAAAGCACAGTATGAGCCTCTTTCCACCTCTGGACCCAGGTTGCTGTGCTGACCTGCTCTGCTGCTGTGAACCCTCCTCCTCCTCCTCCTCCTCCTCCTCACATGCAGCTGCTCTGCCTGTCAATGGCTCCCTGTGCCCTCCTCTCCGCTGTTCTCCTGCAAGCCGGCCAGGAGCAATACCCACCACTAACGTGCCAGGGGAGGATTTCCAGAGCCTCAATAACAGCTAAATAAACCAGCCTCCACATCTGGGAGAGCAGTAACACTGGTAAACACTAGGCCACAATCTGCCCACAAAGCCAGGCCCTTGTTTCCACTTAATGATAGCCCTGGATTTCTGCACTACAGCCTGTCACACTCACTCAGACGCATCACTGTGCTCTCACTCAAAATTACATGCTCACAAATATTCACCAATACCTTTCCACATGGCAGAACGATGCAGCTTCTGCAGTCAAACGAGATGGGTGTCGCTTTTGAGGAAGCAGAAGACAACGAAAGCTCTGCTTTCTAAAACAAAAATATTACAAATGTGTATGTGATTGTCTTGTCCGAATCAAGTCAGACATATAAAGTGTCTCTTGAGGACTGCATCCAGTATAAAATGCGCCATCTGGGAGGCTGAGCTACCCTTTCCAGAGGCATTATCTGTGTTGTAGCCAATTTCAATATGTGTGTGTGTGCACGCGCCTCATTTTTTTGTCACGGACCACAGGTTAAACATGCCTTCCCGATTCCCTCAAGTGGCTTTTTTTGTTGAATGATTGCCACTACAATCTGGACTCGAGGACTCCCTGCTGGTGACAGAGGATGAGGGCAAAAAAAAAAACCCGACTTGACATACACAAGTAGATGCCCAGTAGAGCTTACTCTGAGTAAAGGGTGGAATAGTAATTACAGTGTTCAGGGTGGGTCCATAATTGCTTTCATCAAACATGACGCATCCAAAAAGAATTTCACCAGACAGGATAAATGAGTATTTTTGTTGTTTCTGGGTGTTACTGTACGGCAGACAATTTTATAATGTTTCTCTACACTGGTACATTTTCATTTAGTTAAAAACAGCAAACAGACTTGGTAAGATATTGCCACCACAACAAAAACCAAACAAAATAATAGATTCTGCATATTTACACCCACCCATCATTGGAACAAGTCATGAACTCTTCTTTTATCTTAGGATGCCAGCAGCCACTGTTCAGCATAGCTGTGTGACCCTGAAAAGAGCAGAAAGTGAAAATTAACACTTCATCGTTGCTGCCAGATCCTGTGACTAGCTTTCAGTCACTTGGAGGTGCAGCAGCACACCTGTGGACCGTGTGGTTTACTGTGGATTCAGTGGGTAACATTCAGAGCTGCCATTGGCCATACAACTGTTTTCACACTCATATGAAACTGCTGTGGCAGCTGTAGCCTGGAAGAGCTGGTGGAAACAGAAAAAGATGTCGCCAGGAGGAACCAAAGAAGGTGAAATCATGAAGACGTATTTTGCAATCTTATCGCACACAAATTATGTGTAGAGACAGCCGTTGTTCTTTATTGTTAGGTCTCTGGCCAAAACTGTTTGCAAAAGGTCACCAGTTAATTATTTCAGGGATTCTCTTACGTTTTTGTGACAAAGCATTTTCAGAGTTGTGTAGTTTGAACTGGACGGCATCTGTGAGGCCTGTAGCCACAGAAACAACTCCCCAGGAGGCACAGATTATGCTGCCTAATACAAATGCAGCTAAAAGGGCTCTCCCTTGAGGAAAGAATCTTTCTGGACCTTTGATTTGTTCATATTGTAACCTTGACTTTTGGCCTTCATCAACTTCAGCCTGGCCCTACAACGGAGCCTGTGATCTCTGAAGCGGAGCAGTAGACTGTGTCACAGCTTCAAACAGCAAACTTCTACAAGAGTAACTTTAAGACATCTCCTTTGCTGGTGCTGTCCTGTGGAGAATTTCTCACAACAAATGACTTCAAAGTGACTTCCACGACCTCCCTAAACAAATCTGATTCTTCGACAGTTTAGGACAACAAATTGCCAATGACTAAAGAGAAGCAGGCTGATGTTCACACTAGCAAACAAATGACAAACAGCACTAAGAATAGAAGCTAACAAGTGACTAGCTGGGGACAACACTGGCATGAACAGTTTGTTTTCATTGCAGCTGTTTTTAGCAAACAGAGTTTCTGTATTTGTTCTGTTTAAGTTAATTGGTTGACCAACTAAAAATTGGACCAATCGATTGAAGTCATTTATGAAGCAAGAAAAAAACATTTTCTAGTTTCTAGCTTTTCAGATGTGTGAATTTGCTCATTTTCTGTGTTTTTCTCTTTGGATTTTAGGCTACTGGTTGGAAAAAAAAACAGTTTGAAAATTAAAGCTGGATGAAGTAGGAGGCAAGTAATTGTCTGTCAACAGAGGCAGAGTAGACGCAAGGACGAAATGATCACGAGACACACCTAATCGACTGGGACAATGTCAGCAGGCCAAAACGCATTTTCATTGAATCAAACTGGCCTATCAGCTCCAGATGGAACTGAGCAGGACAATAATGTAGGCTGTCCAGGAAAACACTACTTGTGATCAATGGGCCTTCACTTGGTCTAATAACCACCACCACGGCTTTCTTAAACCCAAACATGGACAATTAATTAGGATGCTCCTTTGTAGAGTCAGGTACAAGCAAGACATGAACCACAACGCTTCCTTTCTGCTTAGGGTGTGCTCCGGAGCGAGTCTCGGCACACATTTTATTATTATGAAACAAACCAAAAGCTAGAGAGCACATGCAGACATATATTTATAAGAAAAATAAAAATTGGTGAAGCAGGATTTCATTTGCCAACCCCAAGTAGGGATGGGCACATCGATCTAAATATCAATAGTATCGATACAAAGATGAGCATTGGTATCGGATCGATACTGGAGTGATGAGATCGATACTTCAGTTGCAGTTTCTCTTCTATACATCCAGTAAATTACCACAGAGTTCATACAAGTGCAGCGTCTCCAAATCTGTCTCTCTCTCTACTAAGAGAAGCCCGTGGCGGCGGAGAGAGAGAGAAGCACCGTGTGAAATTTATTCACTAGAGCTGACAGGAACATTGCCACATGTGTGGGGAAAAAAAACATTCGCCACTGCAGTTCACCCTGTAGACAACTGCGAGCTGCAGAAATGTTTGAGGAAGGAGGAGGAAGGGGGAGACCCCAACCCCAAACCAGAGCATGACACAGAGACAGAGGTCTATCAGAGGCTTTTCAGCCTCATTAAACTTCATTAAGCTTCATTAAACTATTTTCAGAAATTCAGCCAGTTGAAAAAAAATCTTAAAAAATGTAATTACTATAACTCTGTAAAAATATACACTTATATAAAGACTGTTTTTAAATATTATATATTATTATATTTATTATTACTTATATATTATTTTATTATAATCATCTAACTGAGGGCACATTATTAATTATTCAATGATGATGACGTTTCAAGTAAAAAGTATCGGTATTGGTATAGGCGATACTAGCCTATACCAGCCTATAATAGCCTAGTATTTACTTGGTATCGAATCGATACCAAAATGCCCAGCATCCCCCACCCGTAACCCCTAGCAACGAGAAACAGAACGAATGATGGAGCTGCCTTCGAAACAAGCGAAAGACGGGATCTAAAGAACGGTAGTGTCATTGGTGAAAGGGAGGTGATTGCCGTTAGCCAGTTATTTCTTCAACCACTTGTTCTTCTCTTCAGAGGTCATTCTAGTGAGTGCGAACTTTTGCTTCGTTTGCTAACTGCAGTTTACCTTGCTACATAACTGTGACCGAGTCGGTTAGGCCACGCTAACGCCGTCAGACATGAATCCCAGCGCGCCGAGCGATCCAGTGGCTTCCCTCTATGTGGGAGACCTGCATCCCGACGTTACCGAGGCCATGCTCTACGAGAAATTCAGCCCGGCTGGACCCATCCTGTCGATCAGAGTGTGCAGGGACACGATCACCCGCCGATCCCTCGGATATGCTTATGTCAACTTCCGGCAGCGCGCTGACGCTGAGCGAGCTCTGGACACCATGATCTTTGACGAGATTAAAGGCAGACCGCTCCGCATCATGTGGTCACAGCGTGATCCCTCACTGCGGGAGAGTGGGGTCGGCAACATCTTCATCAAGAACCTTGACAAGTCCATCGATGACGTTGCCCTTTATGACACCTTTTCTGCATTTGGAAACATCCTCTCCTGCAAGGTGGCTCGTGATGAAAATGGCTCAAAGGGTTACGGCTTTGTGCACTTTGAGACCCAAGAGGCTGCTGAGCGGACCATTGAGAAACTGAACGGCATGTTGCTCAACGACAAAAAAGTGTTTATTGGACACTTTAAGTCCCGTAAAGAGAGGGAAGCTGAGCTTGGGGCTCGTGCCAGAGAGATCACCAATGTTTACATCAAGAACTTTGGAGAGGACATGGACGATGAGAAGCTGAGGGAGTTGTTTAACAAATATGGACCTACACTCAGTGTCCGGGTCATGACTGACGAGAGTGGCAAGTCAAAGGGATTTGGATTTGCCAGTTTTGAGCGACGCGAAGATGCACAGAAGGCTGTGGACGACATGAACGGTGAAGAACTGAATGGCAGGAAAGTGTATGTGGGCTTCGCACAGAAGAAAGGAGAGCGCCAGAATGAGCTCAAGCATAAATTTGAGCAGATGAACCAGGATCGCATGACCGGATGCCAGGGCGTCAAATTGTATGTGAAAAACCTGGATGGTGGCGTGGATGACGAGCATCTGCGTCAAGAATTCTCTCGATTTGGAACCATAACAAGTGCTAAGGTGATGATGGAGGATGGCCGCAGCAAAGGATTTGGCTTTGTGTGCTTCTCTTCCCCAGAGGAGGCCACTAAAGCTGTGACTGAGATGAACGGACGTATTGTTGCTACGAAGCCTGTGTATGTGGCCCTGGCCCAGCGCAAGGAAGAACGTCAGGCCCATCTGACCAACCAGCACATGCAGAGCAGGGCCACAGTCCACACTGTGCACAACCCTGTCCTCACCTCATATCAGCCTGCCCCACCTGCAGGCTATTTCATGGCAGCTATACCTCAGCTTCATCCCTCTCAGGCCCAGAACCATGATGCATACTACTCTGACAACCAACTGGCCCAGCTCCGCCCCAGCCGGTCCACTCAAGGAGTGCGTCCACAACATTTCCAAAATATGCGCAATGCCATGCGCCCGTCAGCTCCCAGGCACCAGACCTTAAACACCATCTGTCCCACCACCACTCCCAACGCGCAGGTCCCTCGCATGATGGCCTCCCAACGTATGCCCACCCAGGCCCTCAGCCAGCGTCCTGCCAGTGCTTCGGCCACTGCCGCTCCAGTGCGTGCCATGACCCAGGACAAACACCCTCCAGGTGTGCGCAACCATCAGCAGCACATGGCTTCCCAGCCACAGGACCCCATGCAGCATCCTGCTGTCCATGTGCAGGGAGAAGAGCCCCTAACTGCCTCCATGCTGGCTGCTGCCCCTCCTCAAGAACAGAGGCAGATGCTGGGTGAGTGTATTTAACCTTCTCAGGCGTTTACAAGAAGCTAACATGAACTGAACTGTTCTGTGTCCTGTGTTCTGTCTGTCCTTCTCCCTACAGGTCAGCGTCTGTTTCCCCTGATTGGGAACATGCACCCCAGCCTGGCAGGCGAAAATCACCGGCATGCTGCTGGAGGTCGACAACTCAGGACTTCTCCACATGCTGGAGTCACCAGAGTCCCTGTGCTCAAAGGCAGATGAGGCTGTTGCTGTGCTTCAGGCCAACCAGGCAAAGGAGGCTGCTCAGAAATCTACCACCCCTGCTGGTGTTCCCAGCGTCCAGGATCGAACATATTGAAACCTGCTTCACTGATGGAAAAAGAGAAAAAAAAATATTGTTTCTTAAAAAAAGAATAAAACAATTAAATCTGCCAGTTCTAGATATGGTTTGACTAGACCTTAAATCATAAGCAAAAATTTGTTGAAAAAAATAGCAAAATAGAAACAATTATAACGATTATAAATTTGAGTGCAAAGTTTTATGTCATTTTACTGTGTCACTGCTGGCTGTAATAAATTCTCATTCCCAACAAAAAAAAAAAAAAAAAAAATTTAAAAAAGAGACATGAACCACACCGGTCCTGAAAGCATTTGGTGGTCCTCTCCCCTGGAGACTGCCTCAGGCTGGTCAGCACTATAGAAAAACAGAGCAGCTCATGGCTCCACCTTGCTATCATTATACGTTGGCAGGATCCACCAACAAGAGCAGAGCATCCAGCCTGTGTTTAGAGTGAGCAGTCACTGTTGTGCTGCTGTTGCTGAAGAAGAGAAAACATGAATTCCTGTCACATATTTGAAGTGGCTACTGGCTATAATCAATAGTTTTGCAATAATTTATCAAATTGTGAAAATGTGAACAAGGTCATTCGTAGTGATGAACCTACAAACAGTTTTGGGTCACTCTCACTGCTCTCGAAGCATCTTTTTGGCTGTAGCATGCAGCTGTTTTCTGCTCTAATAAGTAAAATACAGTGCAGAGACACAGTTAGCGACTAGGTGTTGAAGATAGTGGAGCTTTTCCCTCGGCAGTTGTTAAGACCAAAAACAGAGATAAAGAACACTGGAAATCAGACTTATATTCAACAAGAGACCAAGACTGCAAATGCTGATTGAAAAAATGGTAATGCTCTGGAACTACTGGATGTACAAGGCCAACATATCTGACTTACTCCAGTTTATTACAACAAGGCTTATATTTTTACAGTGAGGGTCATTAATTTGATTGTACTGTCACTGTCGTCACCAAGAGAATTACTGAAACTCTGCAAGATAGTTTAAATGAGGACAAGAAACATGAGCTGTATGATGGTCATACAGGTTTTGAACAAAACACCTAGGTTTGTTAAACTTGTTAGGAAGGAAAGGGAACAGTCAAATTATCAAGTGCCCTAAAATCTGGTTAAACTTTTGGCTTGTTTACCACCTGTCTGACAATCTGACTCTGTCGCTGTGGCACCAGTCTCAGCTGAGTACAATATTTTCATAATAACTAAGAGAAATGCAAATGCGACCCAAACTATAATACAGGCACCACTTTACCTTGGTTTTGGCCATATCCACAATGTACTGGTCTCCCTTCACACACTCCATAACATTGAAGCCATCACAGTCCAACACCTTGGCCTGCGCATTTCCAGACACCACCAGGATGACGTCACCAGTGTTGCTGTACTGCAGGGACTTGATTTGATGGCTGAGGACACACAGCAAACATGAAGAAGACAACTAAGGCAAAGAAGTTACTTTCAGTTTGCGTTTATGGTGCTGATCAGTTCTGATAAGTGTCTTGATGCCTGTTTGCTTGGCATCTGTGTGCTGTGATTTTACAAGACTTATTCTGTTGTACAAGAGTCATTGTAAAAATTAAAAAAAAAAAAAAAAAATCAGGGGGAAAAACATAGTGCATATAGGTAGCTATAGGAACAAAACAACACAACATCTGTTGTTCATGTGATGATGGGACTTTGAACTACGACATGCAGCAGGCACTCACACAGACAACAGCCATAACAGTGAGCATGATGGCTTTTAATCCAAGAAACACACAATGAAACACATTTAAAGGAAAATAGATATAAAACAACAACATAAGCAAAATCACACTAAGGTATGCATGCATGGGACACCACCACTTTTATACACAGAGCAAAAAAGTGAGTGAAAAAATGAAAGTGAGGCTAACATTGATACACCTTCTCTACATGCAAGAAAAATAAACAGAAGCCAAATATTTAGTAAGTTTGTTCTTGTGCAATGATCAAATTATTCGCATCTAAAATGTTAGAAAAAAAAAAAAAAAAAGGCAATGAGCATTGGATCTGGACACCAGATCTCTGGTTTGATACTGAAGACTCAAGACATTTTTTCCCTCACTGCTATAACTATTAAGAGAAACACACTTGCTCTTATTGCTAAAATTAAGCATAAAGTTCATGAACATTGGCTAAAAAAAACAATAACTGATGGAGATCTTCAGATGTTTTAGTGCAGAGGGATCTCATGAGTGTCTGGAATCTTCTTCACTGGATTCTAAGGCCAGAAAGTTGAATATAAAGAAAATATACAAGACTGAAGAGAGCTGAAATGGGTTCCAAGAGTTCAATCACACATGACATTTTAACTAAATAAATGACTGACTGGGAACAGTTGCACAGTTGGATGTGAGCTCTTCACTCATAACCTGAGATATTCACGTCCCTACGTGATAGTGTGTTAATACTTTTTATAAGAAAGCCAATACATCACCACAATTTTGAATAATGTTGCATTTAAGATGCTGATATGTTTCAGGTGGTACAAACATTTGGTCTGAAATGGAAACAGTGGAAGAGACACTGTAAATATTATCCAGTAACATAAGATCCCAGCTGTCATCCTGTATGATGCAACGCTCAGGACTGAATATATTTTCTTGTGATGCCATCTAGTGGTGAAATTTTAAAGTCACTCTACAACACAAAATAAATAAGTGCCTTTGAAGGCCTTTTTCACAGAAGACACCGTGATATTTATTGTAGGAAAACCAAAGGTGAAAATAAGAAAAGTCAAGACAGCTGAAATCCATTTAGCAGCTTTGATATCAGCATCCTGATGCAACATTGATATCATGAATAACACTTGGGCTTTTCCCGTTTCCACAAGTCAAAATGTCTGCTGTGAAAAAGACAACAGATATAGCCTTTTAGACAAAACTAATAAAATGTCTAACCCTACAGGAAACATTTTGTAATCCCCACATAATGCCTACTGTTTAGTGGGCTACTTCAGACATACATCGTCCTCATCATCTTTTGAATCATCTTCATCACTCTCAGTCGTGCTGGCTGGTGGACGAGACATTCGCACAAGCTCATCATCATGGTCCTGGGCTGAATACTGAGGAGGAAACGAAGGCCCAATAAGCTCTGAGTCCGAGTCCAAACCACTATCACTACTGCTCTCACTCTCCTGTTTACTGAAGCGAAGAAAAAACTGAAAAAAAGTTATCTTGTGTTTCAATAACAGATATGTAATTAACTTGTGAGGCAGTGGCAGTCTGACCAAACTGTAAATTAGTTCTTAATTCCTAGTTACCTGGAGATAGCAGCTGCAGATTTGTCTCTATGGGCTTGGACTGATGACTTGACTGATTTGGAGCTTTCCCCTCCTTCCTCCATTGATACAACCTTCTGCCGCTCCTCTACAGATGCAACAATTACAGTCCACAGTTAGACACATCTTGGGTTGTGTGGTTGCTATCTTTGTAAGTTAAGCAGCTTCAGCTACAGGTAGTCCTTCAGGGACTACTTGAGAGGCTGCTTGTGCTGAAGGGGAAAATTACTCTAAAGGAGAAAACGCTGCGCATTAAGAAACACATAACAAAATAAAGAAAGAATATAACGTACACACCATAGTCATGTGACCTGACTAAAACAAATAAAATTGACTGTGAGAGCTGCCTGCCTGGCTGTTAGCTAACAACATTACAACATTATTATGACGAATGAGAAAACTAAATTTAATATTATTGTTCCCGTTTAAAATAATAAAAAATAAATTTAAATTATTTTCGGGATAGTTCACACTGAAGCTGTTTAAAGGTTTCTTCAGATAAATTACCCTGAAAAGTGTTCTGGTGTAAATTAGAGAACACAGAAAACAGAAAACATGAGCTAACAAATAAGCTAACAAATACTAGCTAAACCAGCACCGACGCGGTGTAAAACAACTATCTGATAAATGTCAAACTAACAGGAAATACAGCTGTGACTGAACATACACTCAGGACGGGGAGGACGAATGTACAAAAACTAAAGATGTGAGAGAGCAAAACGTTTCTACCTTCATCCACTTGTTAGGATCCATGTTTTCAAATACAGCAACAACCTCTGACTTCCGGAAGTTCTTCTTCTTCTTTGTCTTTGGGGAAATGAACCCCAGATTTTCTCTGTAGCGCCACCACGAGATCGATTTGTGGTACTACTTATACACAGTCTATTATACACAGTCTATACCAGGAGTCAGCAACGCTCAGCTGTGGCTCCTTCTGCCTTTGAAAATTTCTTTTGTTGCAAAATTATGTTAAAATATAAAATAAACCCCCTGCAAGCCAACCATGGGTAATTCAAAAAAACGAAGGTCTCATGACGAAAACAGAGTTTAATTCTGATTCTGACAGATTAATTTCCCTTCACCGCCAATGATGCTGGCTTGCCTTTATGCTTGACATGTGGCAACATATTAGCAAAAAAATGCCCCAAATTTTAACTTAATTACTTTTCAACAAAAATGAGGAGCATTCAAATAGGCCTGCATATTCCTTTTTAATTAATTAGACATGAACACAACACATTGTTCTCTTTGTCATAGTTGTTTGTTATAACTCATGTGGAGCAATTCTCTCTGGATCCCTGTTCGGCTCAGCGTGACTAGGTGATGACTCCTCAGGGATATCTAGCGTGTACAGTAAGACAGATATTTGGACTTAACAGTCTTGTCTTTCACTACTGACCTGATTGAATCCAGAATACAGACAGAGCTGCATTAGATCCTCAAATAAAAAACATAAAGACCTGTGTGTGATTTCTGGTGGAGATCCTCTGGAACTGTGACTAAGGGCTGTGGATGATGAGGATGATGATGGTGATGATGATCATCATCATCACCCTCACCATCATCAGCAGCAGCAGCAGCACTCGTAATGACAGAAGTCGCAAGTAGATGAAGCTCAGCAGAAGTGGGTGAAGAAGGGGGGACAGAAGGAAGATCCTGTGGTCCTAGACTGAGACAGGGAGGCAAGTCCTGATGCAGGTCTTTGTCTTCTAGATCCAAGACAGTTATGAACTGGCAGCCATCCAGACCCTAACAGACAAAGAACAGTTAATTCAAACATCAGTTCATTAAGCAACCTTTTCATAAAATGTGAATTTTATTATTCTTTGTATGTCTGGCCTCTCACCAGGTTCCTCTGTGAGGTCTCTTCTGCATCTTGGACAAGGCGCTCATTGCAAAACTGCACATTCCCTGAGCTTTATGCTTGATAGAGAAAACACACATACACTTCAGCTGAAGTGGACATAACCCTGTCCAATAACCTCTGACCAGTCAGAAACGAGTCAAATGATGCTGCCAATTCATTAGAAATAGAACAACACATTAGTAGACAATTAATTGCTCTGAATTATCAGCTCAAGAACAACATTACCATGTTACACATGTAAAAATAAGGGCCTGTTCATAAATCACTGTGAAATGGAATATTTAGGTATATGAGCCTTTTTTTATTACTTTCATTTTTATGTTACTCATGTTCTTGGGGCAAAGACAAGCCTACAAATTAAAACAAATCCTGTTTTAAAATATTCAATCATCAACATAGCTGTTTTTAGTTTTGGTTTTAGAAACCTCCCCTCCTCCCACATCTTAAGATGTCAGAGATTTGGAATTTATCAGAAATCACCCAGACATTCAGACTAATTTCATGGAGGAGGGAAAGGAGACATGAACTTTCTCAAACTATTTTTCAATCTTAACAACTATTTCTGCACAACTAAATGTAGCACAATAAACATCTTCCAGGACATATGATGATCATCAGTTTTTTGAGCTAAATTCTTCTAATGTTAGGGTTTATTGATGAAACAGGCAAGTCTTATCAGGTACATATTTGTCACTAACCAAACTGAGCATAATTTGCACCGTCCTGTCCAGGGGTGACTTCTCCTGCAGCTGCAGGCTCTTTGAGAACAGGCTCAGTTGGTGGATGTAGACGGGTATGTTTGGACAAATTAATTGTTCCTCAACAGTAAAAGGTCCTGCCATGTTGTCCTCTGGGTCTCCTTGCATACATCTACGTCCAGCTGGGGTGATCTTCACCTGTATGTCCAGCAGGGCAGTACATTTGAAAATGGCATATTCATTAGACACCAGTTCTTGCATTCATGCACTGCATAGATTCATTTCCAGAAGAGGCCAGGTGTCACACATCAGATCAGATAACGGAACCAACTTTGTGGGAACAGAATGTGGATTGAGAAAAGCTTTGTCTGCTCTTAATCACAAGAAAATTCAAAATGTATTAATGCAATCTGGAGTGAAGTGGACTTTCAACACTCCTGCTGCATCACATCATGGTGGAGTATGGGAAAGAGTTATTTGCATGGTTAGAGGGGTGTTGAACTCACTAGTTCATCAGCAAAAAGTGGATGATGAAGGACTGCAAACTCTGTTGTGCGAGGTGGAAGCTATATTGAATGATCGTCCCATAACAAAGCTCTCAGATGATCCTCATGATCTTGAACCCTTGAACCCAAACCACATCCTTTTGTTGTAAAGTAACCTGCTCTACCACCTGGGCTTTTTGAGAAAAGTGACTTGTACATTAAACAACGATGCAAGCAAGTTTCCTCCCACCATCCTCTCATCATCCAAAAACATGCATGGGGATTAGATTAATTGGCTAATTTAAACTGACCAAAGTTGTGAATGTGAGTGTGAATAGTTGTCTGTCTCTTTGTGCTCTGCCATGAGGTGGCAACTTGTCCAGGGTGTCTTCCCCCCAAGACAGCTGGGATAGGCTCAAGCCCCCCCGCGACCTTATGAGGATAAGCGGTAGATGATGGATGTTGAAAATTGTCATACTATAGTATGCCAAAAAAGTCAAAAAATGAAAAATTTTTAAACGTGCTAAAAAGTAATCAGAAAGACGTAGATTAGTGTACTGATTTATTTCATGCAAAATATACTGACATATCTTGTGAAAAAAGCAATTTTGTAGCATGTTAAAAATTGGCCAAAAAAGTCATACTATAGTATCGCAAAAAAGTAAAAAAAAGAAAAAATTTAAAGTGCGCAAAAAAGTTGTCAGAAAGACTCTTTATAGGGTACTGACTAATTTCATGCTATATATGTTGACATATCTTGTGAAAAAAGCAATTTTGGAGCATGTTGAAAAATTGGCAAAAAACAGTCATACTATAGTATGCCTAAAAAGTCAAAAATTGAAAAATTTTAAAGTGTGCTAAAAACTTGTCAGAAAGACTCCTTATAGGGTACTGATTGATTTCATGCCAAACATGCTGACATATCTTGTGAAAAAAGTAATTTTGTAGCATGTTGAAAATTGGCAAAAAAAAACAAACAAAAAAAAAAACCCCATCATACTATGTTATGTCAAAAAATTCAAAAAAATAAAAAATTTAAAAATGTGCTGTCAGGGGCTGATGGTTCACTCATACCGTCACAGAGAGCTGATATCCTACAGAAAATACATGATGGACATCAGGGGCTAACAAAGTGTTTAGACAGAGCAAAATCTTGGGTTTGGTGGCCAGGACTCTCTGCAGAACTCATGAACACCTTGTCGTCATGCCACTCATGCCAAAAGCAAAAGCGTGTCCAACATAAAGCCACTCATCTCTACACCTCTGCCTGACTGCCCATGGAAAAGAAGAGCTCCTGACCTCTGTGAGCACAACAAAAACAACTACCTAGTAATATCAGATTACTACTCACGGTTCCTTGAGGTGCTGCGCCTATCACCCACTACAAGTGCTCAAGTCATTCACAGCCTTAAAGCAACCGTTGCTAGGTCTGGGATCCCAGAGGTAGTGAGTAACAATGGTCTTCAATTCTCCAGTGCAGAATTCCAGGAGCTGGCAAGACAGCTGGACTTCAAGCAAATCATGTCTAGTCCTCACCATCCTCAAGGAAATGGTCATGTGAAGAGAGCAGTACAGACTGCGAAGAGAATCCTCTGACAAGAAGACCCCTCATGTGCTACGGATCAACTCCCACTTAATGTAATATTTGATTTAGTAATTTAATTTATGATAGGAATAGATTTTATCCTGTTACTGTTTGTGTTTATTATAGTTCAAATTGCACTGTTATTGATAATAACTTAAAAGGGGGAGGTGTCATATATAATTTATATAATGGAACTAATGTTGCCACAGCAACTGTAAGGTGATGTTTTGCAGAGAAGTGTTGTTGCCTGGGTTACAGGAGATGCATTTCCTATGCTGCTTTGTTTACATGTTGTGAGTTGCCATTAAAGAAATATAATAGCATGTCAAAAAAATTAAAAAAAAAGCAATTTTTCAATAAGTCTGGCAGATTTATTGGAGTCTGATGATCTGATGTTTGATGAACTGATAGACATTGATTCTATGATGAGAATTAAAAGGCTCTACATGTCATGTTAAGCACATGTAAGCACAAAGAGACAATAATGATTAGGAAATGGCCTCAGCAAAGTAACTGAGGAGCGATTAGTGACTAAATAACTTGTATAAAACCACATTCAGGAATGATTGCCTCACATAGACCAGCTTAACTTTCGAGGAGGCTAAAGCAGAAAAGTAAAGGACATCTGCAGTGATTCTGTAAGAATGCTGCAGTTTTAGGCACGTTGCGCACTGAAGCAATTATGCCATTAATCAATAAATTCTTGAATCACACTGTAATGTAAAAATTAGGAGAAAAAAAAATACTGTGCTCGCTTCATAATGCAATAACTGATGCAAATTCTAATCAGCTGTCACATTATGCTCTAATCGTTACATTATGAGCTCTAAGCCTTTTCTGCAGGTTAAATGCCGAATTTGTTCAATGGAACTATCATACATAAATAAAAGCACCTCCTTAATGCTGAGGCACTTAACTGTAAGGTATGAAAAAGAAGAGGCCACAAATACACCTACAATCAACACAGGTAGGCACGTGACGTCATGTCGCTGTGCATTTTGCAAAAGCTCCTGTTTCTAAATAAAAATGCATAAACTTGTCCCCTCAAGAACGTGTTCACAAGCACCCACATGTTCACAAGCACTCAAATTTGATGAGTTTTATGAAACTTTCATTAATTTTACATTTTCCCTTATTCCCTTGCTATTTTTTGTCAATTCTGATTTTGACAAACTATTAGGCAGTGATATTACATGGTTATATTCAGAATAATTGGAAGACACACTTCTGTCAGTCAAGACTATCATTTTTTTGACCACTTGGTGTCCATATGTCAGAAGGAATGAAACTGGTTCAGTGGCACAGTCTTTATCCATGTCACCTGCAATGATTTATTAAGTCCAGCAGATGTCGACGTTGAGTGATACACTAACACTGTGTCAACACAGTGTCGACACAGGTGCCATACACCCCATGATGCAACTCATCACTGCATTTCAGTTATCAGATTTAATTACCTATGCCAAGGAGGTTATGTTTTCACCGGGTTTGTTTGTTTGTTTGTTGGGTTGCAAAATAACTCAAAAGTTATGGACGGATTTTGAGAAAATTTTCAGGGTTGATCACGTCGCCGGAGGTCTGTGCTCTCTGAGTGCTTTTCTAGTTTGGTATGTTTTCATATATCTCTACATATTTGTAGAGTAGTCATACAGAGTAGGTTGGCAGAGAATAGAAAGTCTCTTCTCACCGTATCGACAGTTGATTTGACTCAAGAATCCAGAGAACTGATGTGGCAAGCTTGTCAATTTTATTTTTCACGTGTAAATGTTCGTTACTGTTTGTATTTTCTCATCCTTTTTTGTTAATGATGAAAAAACAGAAAAAAAGCATTCACAAAGTAAGAAAACATTTATAGATACACACACACACACAGAATATACTGATGTAATAAAACAGTATCACATGTGGATGGCCTGCAGGAAGCAAGTGACCTCACTGATCAGAGGAATTTACAGCGAAATTCAGTGTCAAAGATTTAAAGGCTCGTTCGCTTGTGATCAATTTGTTTCCATCTTTGACAGAAACTCCTGCTGTAAATTCCTGATGGTGAAACAACCATGCACGTCGGGTGAATAAGTGTGAGATGACACATACTGTACACTGACAGACGCAATACATTTACAGTTTACAACGGGAATTTTACCACTCTGTTGTAGGCAAAATGTAAAACAAAGTAAATTTTAAGAAACTGAGGCACCAAAACAACTCAACTCCTCATCTTGTTAAAATCCCAAAAGAGTAAAAACTCAAAGAAAAGCCCTTTCAGAGACTGACGATGGATCTGTTCCATTTTTTGAGAGATGATAAAAACTGGAATGTTTTCTAATACGACACATCCATCATTGGCTTTTCAATCCCTGCTCACCTTCAAATCTCATTTTGGTTTTTCAGCAACGTAAACATTATGCTGACAACAGTGGTAAAAACAGTTTAAGCAGAGTGTGTGTGCTGGACAACGTGTGTGTCAGGCTGAAAACAATTAGACTTAAAAAAAAAAAGAAAAGAAAAAATCGTGTTGTACCTCAAATGTTCACACACAGTCCATCCGTTACGTCATTACCATGACCTGATACTGTAAAACCTCCACACACTTTTATTATTGCTGCTTCTTCATGGCACAAATAATATAAACGATACATCATGTTATTCATACGAATATGTTCTCTTTTGCCATGCAAGCTCACTACATTACTGCTTCTATATTAGCTTATATTACACAGAGCGACAAAAAAAACAAAAAACAAAAAACAAATCAGGAAACAGAGCAGGTTCATGTTGGATTAGCCACACAGTGCCAGACTAACTTCTACAGCTGGTTTTACAGTTTGTGAGTAGATACAAAAGGATTATTATTATTGTAATTAGCACACAAAATAATAGTTATGATAGTAATAGCAATATTTATAATCATAAAAAACACATTCTCAGGGCATCACAAATATAATGAACCAAAAGGGGCCAAACATAATGTTTGAAATAATTTAAACATTTCTGACATTCATTCCTTCAGGTGTTTTTTTTTATGTACAGTATATATTTATATTTGTATAGAAGTAGTGCTTCATTTTTAGAAATAACAAATGAAAAGAAAAACACAAAAGGGCTGCATTCTGTGAATGCTGTGCAAATAACGTCTTTTTTTTTTTTTTTTTTTAAACATCAACCCTACAACCTTTAACGCCCTGACAAACACACTGCACCCTCCCTCGTATTCTTCACAAGCGCTCGCGAACAAAAAGTTCAACCCTCGACTCGTTCGAGAAAGTCACATCTGCCCTTCACTGACAGACAAAAGGCTGCAGTCAGCTTTGTATCTGAGCTAAACGTGCATCGATTCAGGGAAAAGAGGTTCTGATAATAGAACTCCATCTGCCAAAAACAGCCCATTTACCAACTTAACTGTTAAGTTAAGCAACAGTTGGGAGTTACAACTAATCTTGGATACAACACTGTGAAGAAGAAAAATCAAAAAGCTTGTTGGTGTGCTCCCAAATCCTCCTCACCTGCCCTCATTTCACCTGCCAGCAGGAAATGAAACTTCTCTGCAGATTCGACCAAAGAGAAACGCAGCCAATGACTGAAACTTCTGGCCTCCTTCAGCATTGTGGACGTCAAGCTAACGTGCTCATCAGACCCTCAGCAGTGACTGAGCAAAAGGATCAGCTAACCACAAACCTGTGTTTAACATCAGCGCTGGCAGTGTTGGCACCTCATCGATACGAGCAAACTTTAACCACCACCGATAAATCAGTTATTCAGTAACAGTCACTTCAGCTGCACAGCAACTGCTGACTTCCAGGAGATTTTGTCTAACTGCGCTGATGCTGACATGCGTTTGGTTTCAAAGAAACGTGGACCAGATACTGGCTCCTCTCCTCACTGTTTATCACCCATAATCCCTCAGGACTTGCCACATCCCCATGCAGCAAACTGAACAAGTGGAAAAAGAAAGAAAGAAAGAAAACTAGTGCCGAATTTTTCAGGTGATTTCTGCAACGACCATATCCACCTACATCCTAAAATCTCCTTATCTGAGTATGACTGTTTCCTATGAGCGTCTTCCACCTAATGCTGCCTTTAAGTGCCCTCAGAAGTTTCAAAATCACAACTTCAAAACTCATATTTGAGCTTAAGACAACATAAAAGCAACAAGAAGCTCATAGGAAATACAGTTCAGAGCCAACTTTGCTCATATCTGACAAATGTTGCCAAAGCAGAAGGAAAAACTTGAAGAAAATGCCGGACAATAGAAACAAATGACAAGGACAAAGAGCTCCAAGGTCACACAGGAGTTAATACGTTTTTTTTTTCTTCCTTGGATGACAACAATCTTTTTCTTCAAGAAGGAAACGTGAACAGCAGTGTCTCAACATATGCATACACTTTTTTAAAAAACAAAAATACACGCATAAACTTGTCTTTAAACTTGTGAGTGAATTTTAAAATCAGTCAGCACATGTGGAACATCCAGGATGGTAAGTGAAGCTTTCCTCACAGAATAAAATAATCAATCGCCTGATGCCAAAGAGGCCACTTCATGAAGCTGACTCCCTGGAAAGAGGCCAAAGACGGACTGTCCCCACAGTAAAACGTCCCAAAGAAAGTGTGTCTTGAGTGAAGAATGTCTAAAACGCCAGTCCTCGAGCTGTCCGATAAGGTTCCTCTGCATGAAGATCGGCAAAAGAAAAGTTCCTGAAATTAAAAATGTCTGAATGTCTTTTTTTTTTCTTGAGTCACGTCGATGTTGAAGACAAACAGTGATGAGGAATCCTTTTCTCCATGTTTGGAAAATCAAACGCAGCTTTTCAGTTGAAATGCAGTCAGAGGAGACGGCTGAGGACCAGGTGTGGCTGACGTGAGTGATTTTAACTGATGGTGCGTCTGCATTTATGTCATGGGTCTGATGTCACCTTTTTAAAAATGGTTAAATAAACTCAGTTTTAGCAAAAAAAACAAAACATATGATCATACTGGATTTAAAAAAAAACACATTTAAAATCTTTTTTAGCACAGACATCTTCACTGTTTTATCATTAATGTTTGGTAAATTGCACTATTTTATGTATTAATGTCACTTGAAATGTAATTTCTACACACCATGATGCCATGTCATGTTTTTTTAACGTACTGCTTTTTAGTTTTGTCAGGAATTAACAGGAGCTACAGCCACTTGTCTTGAGGATTATGTTTTTATGTCAGTGCTGGCTGAACAGTATCTATGGCATTGAGAAGCACTGCTAGAAACTCAGGGAACATTATTTACTGCAGTTAAAACACAGGTTGGGTCCCTCTAGAAATGCTCCTGTGACTACGAACAAAGTTTATGTGGAAGTTCAGTTATGACATATTGAACTGAACCAGCCAGGAAGTCACCTACCAGCTGGCTCAGTTTTTGTTCTCTACATGACATAAATGCAGCGCACCAAGTGAAGCCCATGAAACCTGAATCTCCACTTACTAGGAGGCCCTGATGATGACTGTGACAGACTGATGGACGTCTGGGTCGTTTGCTGCAGACCGGCGCTGATATGAGTGGTGGCAGCTGGTGTCTGCAGAGGGTGGGTCTAGATGGATTTGGAGGAATCCTGTTTGCTTATGAGAACTTCCAGCAGGCGGAGTTTGGCCTTGATCCTCTTGTACTCCCTGTACTCCTCCAGCATCGGCACCCGGTCCTCTTTCTGGACGTTTCTACAGTAGAGGAGAAAAGAAGATATGATGTATCTGGACTCCAGCAGATATGAGTAAACTGAAGATGAGGTACTTCTTGCTTGCTTCCAGCAGCGTGTTTTAGAAGTGATGAATTTTTCGGACACTCTTTCTGATGACAAACATGCAACAGGAGCAATGCTGACGGCGCAATCCATCAACTATCCACATTAACCAGAGACTACAGTACTGGATCAATCATTGGAAGCTACAGGGAGGCACAACTAAACAAAACCAAAACATTATCAATATATTGACCCAGCTGTATGACGCTTGCATTAGGACCACTGGTTCGCCTCTTCATTCACCATACTGCAACAAATTATATTTTGTAGTCCTGTCTGTGTACTTCTCACTGACATGACAGTTATGATGACTCAAACCAGATAAAAGATTCAAATTGCTGCATGTTTCGGTTATTTTAACCCAGTCTGGATTAAAATCCTACATGTTTATCCACCATATTGAATTAACTTAGTCTGTCTCTGTACATGAGTGACTGTTTCTTCCTCCTACCTTCCATTATGCTGATAAAAATCTTCTTCAAATTCTCGGATGATCTTCCTCAGCTTCTTCTTCTCAGCTCTGGCCTTCCACAGCTGTTCCAGCAGCTCTGGCCTGGAGGATGATGGGATACATGAAAACCAAGTCATGCTGCTGCTACCATGATACTGAGACTTGTGTTTAAAGGTTAATCCTGGTGAGAATGTAGGGATGGAGTCACATTCACTCTCTAAACTCCACACAAATTAAAATGTGTGTGTGTGTTTTTTCCTGCCTGTTTCTGTGCTTTTATTAAAGAGATGTTCAGATGTTGTGAGGTGGGACTATATGAGGTAGTCATCCATAGCCAGGGTATTATGATCATTATGACAGTTAGCATGTCCCCTGCTTTGAGAAGTACACAGGAGTTACCACACAGAACCAAAAGCAAGTAAACCATATTTAGTCACCATAAAAAAAATCAATATCACTGTATGCTACAGCCCGTACCAACAGAACTGAAGCTGTATCCATCTACACTTTGAGAAAGCCACCAGACGCCAGTGAGGGAAAAAAATAATTTTACAGGTAGTTGAGTAGTTTGTTTCTGCTATGTGAGGAAAATTACATTCATTTGCAAAGGAGTCTGGTGCTTCAGTGAGTGCAAACGTAGAACTGATTAACAGCAGGATAAACAGTGAAAGTAGTTTTATGACTGCTTTGGTTCTGTGCAGTAACTCCTCCATCTTCATTCATAGACCCAAGTGTAAAACTAATGAAATCAAAATTCAGACAAACTTTCTGTTGTATGAGAGGATGAAAAATAACTGTGTGTGTGTTATTTCTTACATTGACGAGGCGTTGGAGCTTGAGAGCCGCAGGTCCAGTGCCAGCTTCCCGGACCCCTCCTCCATCTTGGCTCTCATTGCACAATCGCTCTGCCTGTCGGGATGGTTCTGGCTCCTCAGTGATCCTTCAGATGAGGTCACAAGATCAACGGCCATGATGACCTCGGGGCTCTGCATCTCCCCACCGCTGCTCTCTCCTTCCTCCTCCTCATCCTCCTCTTCTTCCTCCTCATCCCGCTCCTCCTCCCTCTCGTCTTCTTCACCCCCTTCTTTTTCTTTCCGCTCGTCCTCCTCCTCCTCTTTGATCTCCTCCCAGAAATGGGCGGTTTCACCCTCAATGATTGGTTGGAGGGTCTGGCTTCGCCGCTTACTGGAGGGGGACACCTGCAGATGACGTGTATGTGACTTAGCATATTAAAATTCCAGGGTGTGGAATTTGGCGGCATCTGGTGGTGTGGTTGCATGCAACTGAGTACTGCCATGTTAAAGTTGTTAGCTTTGCTCAGAGGCCATTCATACCATAATAGCATTATTTTAGGGGCAGCAGAAGTCAGATAGATTCACAAAAACTCTTAATTTCAAGTAATGAGACACTAATGAAAACAGTTATGAACATTATATGCCATTTCTGCCAATAGACCCACTAAATGTTACATACTGGTGCTTTAATACATGCTCATATTGTTTGAGTTTTGTGCATACTCATTAATTTACAACTAGCTAAAACTCATACAACAGCCCTGTATGAGTTTTAGCTAGTTGTAAATTAATAAATTAATTACCTAATAATAAAGGAACAAGATATAATCATATAACTGTGATTTTTTTGTATTGTACCTACTGACAGTATCTGTGATCATATTGCTAGGCTAGTGTCATTAATGTAATGTTGTGGTCTTGTGTACATACTGTGATGGGTGTTATGCTGACTCTGGTGAGCATCTGTTTAACTAATCGGTAGCGATCGTAAAGAGGCTTCACCACCAGACGCTCCTCTCTGGTCACCTGAGATGGAGAGAAAAAGGTTAACAGGTGTTTGAACACTGCTTTACATTTTATTTAAGGTGTCTGGTGACTTACTGGTCGACCATGCAGGCCCTCATAGTGTAGCAGGTTCTTCTGAAGGACCGTCTTCTCACAGGACAACTGCTCCTTGGTCATCTTCTACAGAGATGGACACAGTTAATCGTGTGAAAGTGATATTTGCATTATTCCAATTAATATTCCATTAAATTTTGTATTAACTTACAGCTTCTTTCCATAACCCAAATGACCATCAAAAGGGTGCATCACACATTATTGTCTCTAAAAACTAGGAATGATAAGTAAATGCATAATTGAGTACTTGTTTCTTCTGAGTACGTATTATTTCAATTAACCTGTTGGCTAATCAAGGAGGGTAAGGGACAAAAATATGTGCCGCTTACCTTGATATCATCAGGCCAGCCGTCCTCCTGCCTCTTCCCTTTCACCCGGTGCTGGATCAGCTCCAGTGTTTCCTCCCTGGTAGGGCGCTGACCCTTCATATCTCCTGCTGTATCAGAAGCACCTTGGTCCAGCGTGGAGCCAAAGCTCTTGGGTAAAGTGTTGCTCCGAGGACGAGTCTGGGGGCCGAGCTCGCTCTCTGCACGATGTTTGGCATCTGGGGAAGGAGGAATAGAGCGATGAGGGAGGAGATGACGGAGGGGAATAAAAGGTGAGGAGGCAGAGAGGGAGGGTAAAGTACAGAGGACGGAACCAGGACAATGGGGAGAAGATTTTAAGTCTTCAGACGGCACATAAAACAGTTTTTTTTCACAAGTCTGACAGACGGACAGCTGCGGTGGTTAAAGACAGCCAGTCACAGTTTGAAGAGAAAGACAAACATGCTCAGAACAGAGATGCCCTGGACAAGAACACACAAACAGTGCACTCCAACACAACAAGAGAAGAACCTTTTCCTGAACATTTCTCTAACAGCGTCTGACAGTGACCAAAGACTGATGGTTATTATCTCTAGAGGATGCATCACAGTACTGCAATGATCATAACTATCTGTGTCAACTTGCCCTGTGCAAAAGCCTATGCAGTTACACCATAAAAAACATATTGTAAGATTAAATAACAGAAAATATTATTGTTTATTATATACCAGCAGCACTTTCCTCTATGTGATTACACTGGAATAATGCCTGCAGTTTTAGTCAGCAAATAGGCAATGCCTGAACGTATTTATTAATAGACAAATACATTTAAAATAAACCTTGGTTCACTTCTTCATGCTACTTCACTTTTGAGTGATGCCTCTAGTTAAAATGAATGGTCCCAACATGCGGTTTCCACAAGAAACACCAAAACAAAGAAGCAAGATGCTCTCACAACGCTGTCCCATTGTGACTGTCAGTAGTGTATGTAATGTCTACTTACTGAAGGGTTGGTACTTACTGAGGTGATACGGTCTAGAGCTCAGGCCTGAGTAGGGGTGGAGCGGGGGGGTGAGTGTGTGATGGGGGGGTGAGCAGATAGAGGAGGAGGAGGAAGGGGAGGAAGGAGCATGGTGGCGTCTGTATGAATGGAGCAAAGCCTGGTGCCTCAGCGTGCTTCTGGGTAAAAGGTGGTGCTGGCGTCCTGGTTGGCCGATCAGTCAATCAATCAATCAATCGGTCGGTTGTGCGATAGGAGGAGGGAGGAAAGTGGAGAGGGGGTACTCGCGTTATTGTTGTTTTCAATTTTGATTTTGAAACAGAGAAATGTTTCGGCCACTGCGTTCTCCGACAAGGAGAGCCGTCACCTCACATAGAGAGGGTGAACGAGTGTCATGGGGTTTGTTCAGCTTGGTGAAACGATGCACAAGAGACACGTCAAAGTGTCAAAAAAACGACTATTTATCAAAGGACCAAAACTTCTGCAGTTTTAAATATGTAGATTTTAATTAATGGAGATCCCTTCTGCATCTGTTTATGTACTTATCCATCATTTCACCTTACTGAATTTAAGGTAATGAATGTGGGTTCACAAGGACGCACCAGCACACTGGAGGGTGGGAGCCAGGCATGTGAGAGCCACGTCAACCCCGGCATGTGCGTGTGTGTTAGACCAGCATACATGCAATGTTGTTACAAAGGTCAAAGGTTAGGAGTGGAGAGGGTCAAGCTGTCCAGCAAGGAACAGGATGGCACACAGACACTCTAACCTCAGCGCACACACACACACACACACACACACACACACACACACACACAGAAATACACATTTAAAGGAAAAAGAACAAGTGATTCTACCTTTAATCTGCCTGCGGATCTTAGTGAGGTCAGTCATCCATTTGAGGACTTTGGGGTTAGCTGCCTTGTCTCCATGAGAGGGCTGCAGAGAGAGGAGGAGGAGAGTGTTTACACTTTTAGATCCTCTGGCCTTCACAGGGTAAAGTTTACATATAAAGACAGAATGACTGCAGGAGAAAGGAGAAATGTTGCGAACAGAGTGAGCATAAACAACTCTTTGTGCTTCTGATTAGCACAAAGGGTCTGAATTATACTACTGCTCAATAATATGAACAGTCAATAGATATTATTTTTAATATCACATTTCTATTTTTACCTTATAGTTCCTCTCCTTCTCAAATTGCTCTTCAAACTGCTTAATTTTCTTCTTCAGGTGCTGGAGCTTCTTGGTGAGTTGATGGGTCACTGCATCTCCTCCTCTCATTGCCTCTTTGGAGCCAAACGACGCTCGCCGTGGCCTGGAGTGACATAAGAGGCATTAAGCTGAATGAACATTTTTGTTCTAATTTGCAAGAAAAAAAACTGCAAGTGTGAGTGCAGATTTAAACTGTGCAAACAGATTCTAGTAGCACTGCTACAGATCTGCAGATGTGTCATACCTCTGTGCTTTGGTGGGTGAGGTGGCATCCAGGTCCTGCTGGAGGAATCGCTGGGCACTGTGGGCTCCAAAGTCGAGAAAGCGACGAGCCAGGAGGTGAGGGTGGGAGCGGGAAGAGGAGGGGGAGGCTTCCTGCCCGCCCTCCCCCTCGTCCTCCTCGCCATCCTCCTCCAAGAGCAGTGGAGGGAGAGGAACCATGCGGCCGGCCAGCGGGGAGAGCTGAGCCTCTCCACTCTCGCTGTCATCCTGCCAGGACTTGAAAGCAGGGACGGGGTCTGGAGAGAAGACAGAAACAGAGTCAGGAAAGTGTACATGTGAGGTACATAACAATGAACAACAAAAGCTGTCTGGGAGGAGGCTGCTTTGCTGAGACATTCAACAACACATTAATTTTTTCCATCGATAGCCTGCTGAGTCACTGTTTGCCTGATTTACAGTGTCTTGACTCAGTGCTCTGGATGGCAGTGATGAGCTGAGTCAAGAGGAAAAACAGAGTAAGGAGAGGGTGACAGAGGTGGCAATAAGGAGACAGAGGTGAGAGACAGAGATGCAGAGTCAGGGGAAAAAAGTTTCAGAGAGGAAAGGTGTCCTGACGAATCCAACCAGCGACCCGAGAGCAAAGACGAGAGGAAGAAAAAGAGTCCACCAGCTGTGTTAGAGGAGCATTTCACATGCAGGGATATATTTATGATCAGTGTCACACAAGCATTTTTTTTTTTAAAATGTGAAAATATAATCAGTATCCTTCTAAAGCAGCAATGATCAGCCCCTAAATTCTTCAAACTGGAGCACCCTCATGAATATAAACAACAATGAGAAAGGATGAAAGGCTCAGGAGGCTGGTGGATGGGCGGGTAGACATGACACTACTTACCTTGGCCTTCTTTTTGCAGATGCATACATGAGAAGTCTATGGGAGGGAGGTGGAGATGAGAGGGGGGTGATGCTGTTTGGATGGAAGGAGGACAAGAGGGAGGAAGGAGAGGAGACAAAGAAGGATGAGAAGGAGGAGAAGGAGGAGGGAGAGAGACAGCAGAGACGAGGAGCAGTGAGGTCAATCAATCATGTCAACTTACTCTCCTAGATAGAGATATTTAAGAGCAGTGTGGATGGCTTAACTTAAATTCATTTAACAAGTGAAGCAATTTGTTGAAATCCTAGAGATTTTGGTGAATTTTAATTTTTAGTTTAATTTTGTGATGACATTGAGTCAATTTTGAAGGTTTTTTGGGATAAAAATAATGATTTTTTTTACACTTGAAAGCTTTTTAAGACAACAATATTCAAGTATATAAATTAGTTTTAACATATAAACCTTATGGACAATTATGGCAGAATAAATGCATTTTGTCCAACTGAGAAATAACACTTTGGAGCCACGTTGGGTTTCTCATTTTACCAGAAGTTGTGTCTGTTTTACTGAACAATTTTTCCTTTTCTAACACAATGACATGGATGTTATGTCTCCTACTGTACCTTCCCATTGGTTGCCAGGGAAGAGCTGGAGGTGGGGATTGTGGCCAGAGTTTGGTTGGCATGGCGACAGGTGGTTCCTGTTGGTCTTGCTGGTGTTGGCGTTCTGATCACAGCGGCATGAACTGGAATCCTGGAGCGAGAGAGAGAAATTAAAGAAACAAGTCAGTGATGAGGCTCCATGTATGTATGTGTGTGTGTGTGTGTGTGTATATGTGTATATATATATATATATATATATATATATATATATATATATATATTTTAAGTGTTGTGCCAGTTCACACATGAAAATGAACCCGTTCACATTCATAGTTCACTTTTTTCAAAAATGAACTAGTTCGCGTTCATTTGTTACATTTTTTAAATAAATCAGACACTATTTCACTCAATAGAACCTCTTCTTAACCATTCATCAGCTGTAAATCACTGCCACTCCAAAACTAATCAAATTATCCTATCAATAAAGAATCACTGGCGGCACTGGGCTGGCTCTGTGTCAGCACTGGACTAACTCAGCGGTGCCGGCTGGCTCTGCGACAGTTTTTTATTATATTTTTATAGGGACACCGGGATGGCCCCGAGGCCCTGGACTGTCTCTCTGGCGTAGGTTCATAAAATTCCACCAAATGCTCTGTAACACTGGCTTCAGCATCAGCCGTACTGGACTGTCACAGTGACTGTCATAATGTTTGTCATAAACAGTGCTGTTCACTGAAAATATGAACGTATTCATGCACAACACTGTATGTATGTATATATATATATATATATATATATATACATATATATATATATACACACACACACACACACACACAAGTTATACTTACACAGCTTATGGAGTCAGTCTGCTCCATGATGTCACAGGGTTGATTGTCCTGCCTGAAAACAAATATAATTAAAATAAGACAAACTAGAAAACACAACCAGAAGTGTGAACAAAGTAAGATCTACAGTATTTTTCCACATTGCAATTTTGAGGGGAAATTCCTCAAAGACAGCTTGAATTGATTTGTCTTTGTTTATGTAAATCAAACTAGTGCTTGACCAGTCTTCTTGTTTCAACACTGACTGTTAACACCCGTCACCACACTGACCTGAGAAATCTTTGAATTCCCTCTCGCCAGAACAATTTAATGATTAGAATTTTGAGGTCCCAAAACATAATCCAACCTTATTTGGAGTTTTCCTGAGACACTCCTGGTGTCTGCGGCACATCTGAACAACAACCGAGGAACAACTAAAAGCCTTCCCACGTTGTGTTTTTTGTGGGAAGAGCTTCAGCTGTTGAAAATCTCTCGTTTGTTACAACTAAAATCAATGCCGTGTCTATTGATGGCTTTATCCTGCTGATTCTGAATAGGTGTAAAACAGTGTTTTAAGCATTGGCTGCCTGCACCATATTTACAATTTAACATTGCTTGACACATCACAGTACATTATCTGCGCCTGTTAACAATCAGAATCTGGAGGCCTGCAGTGCAAGTTAATAAGTGTGAGACAGATAATAAAGGCCTGTTTCAGCATAAAACTGAGCTCCATGCTGAGTGCGTATCAAAGTGATTTGTAAATGTGAGGTGTCAAGTGATCAGTGCAAGACAGCGTCACTTCACAAGTCATCCATTTCTCTTTCTCCCGTGAAGAAGGAAGTTGTTTTTCCACATTATTAAGATTAATAAAGCACCAGGCAGAAATCTCTCACCTAAATGAAGCCAAAAATCTCCTGGAAATTCTGGTCTTGATACTTCTATCTCACTCTGACATGTTTACTGGTATATTATCGACTGAAACTGACTGTCTGCCCAGCTCACCTGGCAGTGTTGATGTTGTTCTCAGCATCTCTGATGGCATCCAGGTCCATTCCCGAGCTCTCCTCCAGGGCTGCACCAGAGTCCAGTGAATCCTGGGTCAAAGCAATGGCGAGAACTTAAGATTAATTTGATTTTTTTTTTTATGAATGGGAATTCATAAAAAATGGAAGCTTGAGAGCAGAGCAAGAGGCATGAATGGGCAAGAATAGATACACAAACAGGTGCGTCTCTACTCTGTACTAGAAACCACACACATCATCATGTTTCGCTTCCTTTGAGAATTAAGGAACACTGGGTTTTTGTGCTTTGTCCCAAAAGGTAGAAATCCAGCCCTTAAAGGTTACACCACCATTACAGACAAAACAATGAGGTCATTTTGAGATCCTATCACATCTATTTCATCTCTCTCGCCCTTCACAGTGCAAACCTCAAAACTAAAAATTCCAAATTAAAGGCGAAGGGACTTTTAGCACTGAAGTGCTAACCTCCCGAAGTGTGTTTCAGTGTAATCACCTCAAACATCCCTGTGCAGTGTTTGTTAGAAAAGAAAAGCTGGTGGTGCAGGAAGATGACTCAATGTGTATGCATGACCTGCTGCCTCATGTCACATGTAATAAACACAAACTGTTACGTAAAGACAGTACGTGGGATGTTTTTATCTTTGGCTTCTGGCTTATCTATTTATAAAAGACCCAGTTTACTGTTTCAAGAGGTGACAGAGCGAAATGTATTCTGTGACTGATGAGAAACATGTCTGCCATGTCTGCTCCTCATCCATCTTCTGCCGTCTGGACGCTAAAACGGCTGTTGGGACAGAAACCACTGAGACTCAGGGGAAGGTTGGATTTGATTTTCACAGTGGCAAGGCTTACTAAAAATGCACTTGAATCTTGCTGAAGAAAAGAACATGACCACATGTTTACCACAGTTTGGATCTTTTATTTTATTGATAGTTGGTGTATTACTGCAAGTAATACTGCAAGTAATACACCAAGTGGAAGTTATCTATACTGTTTTCATCATTGGGAGGCTTTGAAGCGAACATCGCTTCACGTTCAGTTTGGCTCCCTGTTGAAAAGGGCTGTAAAGCAGTAAAATATTCTGAATATAGCGTATGTTTAAAATGATAACGATATGTTTTTGTTTTAGGTGGCTAAAATAAGTTTACCTGCAGGTCCCGTCCACAGGAGTACATTGATTCACCAAGCTAGAGTTGTGCTGGCCGTCATCTACTGTAGGGAATACTCCAACTATGGCTAAGTACCTCAAAAAACCCCACTTCAAAACGCACAATCTCTTCAACCCTTTAATGAAGCACCAAACATAAAAATTAACAAAATCTCTCATCAAAGTTTCACTTTCACAGCAAAGATTTCAAGTCTGTTTTGGCTTCATGTCGTCCCCTCGTGACGTTAGTACGAACAAAACAGTGCTGCTGTGTCTCAGAGGTCATTAATCTGTGTGTGCGCTGATAAAATGTCCGTTGTCGTCTCTGTTCACTGCCCCGGGAGAATTCTAGCTATTGCAGCGATCAGCGCAGAACAAAGGCGGACTGTGCTGATAATATCAACCATTCAGCCTTGGAGCGAACTGACACACTGACAGGAAGGAGGTGAGCTATGGGAAATATGCTGACAGCCCACGCAGCAACTCGCCAGGCTGTGTATTGTCTGTCTTTTCAGGGAAACATTTATAATTCTCGGCTGTTTCTTGGATTATTCGGGTGTGACCTAAAACACTGAGATTGTGTGTTTCTGTGTCTCCAACACACCTGTGCGTCTTTCTGGCTTTGTTGCATGTGCTGTTCAGTCTGCGTGAGCGGGGTCTCCCCCTCTGTGTCACAGGGACTGTCCTCAGGGTCAGTTTGTTGCTCTTCATCTCCATGGCAACCCTGGTCTACAGGTTCACTAGGACTCACCCTGGAACAGAAAGAATAAAGGTTAATAAAATGATAACTTCAAGTAAAGCCCCTGAGCCTTTAAGGAACATCTATTTCAGTCTGCAGTGTAAAATGTTTTGTCTTAGAGGTGACTGACCACAGAGCAGCTGCCCCCCTCTCAACATTTAGCGTTCACTAATTAACATCACAGCTGTCAAAAATGTTTACTGGTAACCTGAGCCATGCGGCTGGCGACGTGCCTTTGTACATGTTCACTATGACAAATATGGATCTTAAAAGTCAACCGATGTCCTTATGACCACTGAGGAATCTATGTAATGTTCTATCAGCAGGAGCATGGAGGGGAAAAGACCAACAGGTTTTTTCTGTGCAGAACCTCAGTGTGAATAAGTTCTTATACTTGAACCAAGTGTGCTTCATTTTGTTTGTGTGTGTGAATATTAATGTTTGGAGTCTCACCCCTGGCCGTCATAGAGACTGAGGTCTTGGTCGATAGAGGTTTTCAGGTCAAAGAAGTGCTGCTCCACCGCAGCCCTGATGGTTCGCTGGATAATCCTAGAAAAACACAAAAAACAGTGTAATTTATCTGTGTATTCACATTTTTTCATTTCTCATTATTTTTGTAGTAATACATTAAAGGTACAGTGTGCGCAATTTGGTGCCATCTAGTGGCGGGGTTACAGACTATAACTGACTCAGCACCACAAAACTATGGTAAAGTCGCTCACAAAGTATAACATAAAAACACTTGCTCAACTCACTTCGAGGCCATCCATGCCATAATAATTGAATTTTAAGAGCATCGGTCGTTACTGTGGTTTGGAATAGAATAGTTTTTTTTATTTATATATTCTAACAATTCTTTATTTATATATTTATTTCACAAGCATTTAGAGAACTAAGGTGGCCTTCAGGTGACTTAAAAATAAAAAAAGGTTGCATGAAGAGGATCTTCACAAGTTTGAATTTTTGTGCTGCATCTGAGCTTCTGTTTGAATAAACATTGAGGCTAGCAGGTATTTGAGAAACCTTAAATTCACTATTAAGTTTGCTATCGTGACCTCAGTGGACATAAGCAGCTAGAAGTATTCATTTTATCATGTTTTCTTTGAGGCGATCCCACTTGTAAACACTGGCGAGGCAGTTAGTTACTCATCAGAAGTCTGTGTTGAACACCCTGTTAAGTATTAAGTAACCATGCAGCCCATGTTTCCTCAACTGGAATGAGTTTAGTTTAACTCTAATGAGGGTAAACAGCAGCAGCTCAGTTTACCAGTAATTGTTTCAACACAGAACCAAAGCCAAAAGTTTGTTTTACTATTCTGGACAGGATACTTTCTCTGTTCATTCAGCAGGGGTGGGTCTAAATCCCACCAGTCAGTAAAAATAGCCACAAAACTTTAATGCTACAAAGTTCAATTTACTATCACTTATAACCATAATAAAAACTCCAAAAAAGCTGCAGGATATTTTCAACCTATGGTGCATCTGATGTATAAAAGTCAAATGAAAATAAAATTTGGTTAATGCTGCAACGACATTCACTATAAAATAGAGAATTCAGTGCTAAGCTTTTTATCTATTTTGTTAGATTTCAACCTCTAATTTAAATGTTTTTCATCTGAATATTTCATGTGATGGAGCTGCACAAAGTAATCTAAGTTGGTGAAGTGAAATGAGAAATATATATATATATAAAAGAATAATTTAAAGAAATAAAAAATTGGCATGTGCATATGTATTCACCCCCTTTGCTATGGAGCCCCTTCAAAAGTGCTGGTGCAATCTATTACCTTCATGAGTCACAAAATTAGTTAAATGAAGTCCACCTGTGTTCAATCTAAGTGTCACATGATGTGTCAGTATAACCACACCTTTTCTGAGAGGCCCCAATGGGCTGCAACTCCACTTAGCAAGAAGCATCACATCATGAAGATCAAGGAGCTCTCCAAAAGTCAGGGTTATAGAGAGATATAAGTCAGGACTGGGTTATAAAAAAATATCTACATCTTTGATGATCCCCTGGAGCACCATCAAATCTATAATCGCCAAATGGAAACAACACAGGACCACAACAAACCTGCCAAGACAGGGCCGACCACCAAAACTCACAGACCGGGCAAAGAGGGCATTGATCAGAGAGGCAACAGTGAGACCAAAGGCAACCCTGAAGGAGCTGCAGAGTTCCACAGCAAACACTGGTGTGTCTGTCCATAGAACCACAATAAGCCGTACACTCCATAGAGCTGGGCTTTAAGAAAGAGTGGCCAGAAAGAAGCCTTTACTTAGTGTTAAAAATAAGAAGGCACGTTTTTAGTTTGCCAAAAAGCATGTGGCCGACCCCCTAAATGTATTGCGGAAGGTGATCTGGTCAGATGAGACTAAAATTGAAGTTTTTGGCCACAAAGGGAAATGCTATGTCTGGCAGCAACCCAACACATCCCCTTACCCCAACATCCCCACAATGAAACATGGTGGTGGCAGCATCATGCTGTGGGGGTGTTTTGCAGCAGTAGGGACTGGGAAATTGGTCCGCATAGAGGGGAAGATGGATGGTGCTAAATGCAGGGACATTCTGGAGCAAAACTTGTTTCAGTCTGCCTGTGATTTGCGGCTGGGACGGAGGTTTACCTTCCAGCAGGACAATGACCAAAGCATACTGCTAAAGCTACGCTTGGATGGTTTAAGGAGAAGAAGTTAAATGTGCTAGAATGACTTAGTCAAAGCCCAGACCTCAATCCGATTGAAAATCTCTGGTTTGACTCGAAGACTGCCGTTCACAAGCGGAAACCATCCAACTTGGAGGAGCTGGAGAAGTTCTGCCATGAGGAATGGGCAAAAATCCCAGTTGCATGATGTGGCAAGCTCATAGAGACTTATCAGAAGAGACTTACAGCAGTAATTGCTGCAAAAGTGCATAATTATGCACACTGAAGTTTTTTGCTTTTTGGCCTTTTTGTTGTTTGTTTCACAATTAAAAAAAAAATAAAAAATTCACATCTTCAAAGTTGTAGGCATGTTCTGTACATGAAATGATGCAAATGCTCAAACAATATATTTTAATTCCAGGTTGTGAGGTATTAAAACATGAAAAATTCCTATGGGGGTGAATACTTTTGCAAGGTGCTGTAGGTGTCAAGTAACACCCACCTCGTGTCAAAATGCATGCTATAATTTTTATTATATTTTCCCATGACGTACCAGAACAAAAACTGACCAACTTTTAACTTCCTAACAGTTAAACTGTAATATAAACTGTTAAATAAAGATGTTATTCGTAAAATGAAGTTCAATGGTGTGTGATGCTATCCATTAATAAGTACTGAGTGAATCCACTGAGCTCAGTGCATTGTTTACCCATTTAATTAAGGGCACACAATACACCTCTTCATGTATGAAAAGACACATGCTGATTAATTAACAGACAAATGACTGGAGCTTAAAATGACAGCTGATGTGTTTATTGTCATGCTAAACGTGAATAATAATTTGAGAGCTTAATAACCACTAAAACGGTTTATTTTCAGTCCTTATTAAGTCAAAAATGCAGTCCTGCTCTGAAAGGATTAATAATGCTTAAACTAGAAGCCAGCGAGGAGGAGAAGGCATAACAGCCTATAAAAGGTAATGCCAGCAGCCTTACTCTAAATGCTTCCACACTGTCATGTCACAGTTTATCCACAGGAGGATCTATCGAGATTTTATTTAAATTTCTTGACCGTGTGTGTGATCATAAAATATCCTTCCCTCATCCCTCCCCTCTACTCTGGCTGTAAGCCTTGTGTTCTCCTCCAGGAAAAGACATTAACTAGGAAAAACTCTACACACTTCTCCACATCACCTGCAGCTGCTGCTGAGGGATCACAATTCAATACTGCATCTAGTTTTATTTCATTATTTCTTTTGTTTACATATATATATATATATATATACGTATATATATGTATATATATACGTATATATATATATATACGTATATATATATATATATATATATATATATATATACGTATATATATATATATATATACGTATATATATATATATATATATATATATATATATATACGTATATATATATACGTATATATACGTATATATATATACATATATACATATATATATATATATAATTTATTATCTAACATCTCTCTTGTCAATGTAAAACTCCTAAAAGGTCACAACCACACAAACTGTGAGGACTGCAACCCACCTTTTCCTGCAGCAACGATGTACTATCCATCACACACAAGCACAGTTACTTCCACATACCAGCAGATAAGCAGCAAAAGAAAATGTGCTTGCAGCCTTTTTATTTCTCACGCACACACGCATGCATGCACACGGTCAAGGGAAGCGCTGTGTTTTTGCTGCTGTTGTCTAAATTTTGTCTAAATCTTTTCATGCCCCCCAACAGAGGAAAGGCTTTCTGGACACATCCTGAGGAAAGTGAAGACATTAATCACACTCAGAGACACGAGGCGGTGCATGAAACCAAGACCCTCACAGCTTTCTAATGGATGTCTGGAAATGTGCTGCCAATTAATGTACTCCCATGACACCCAGAAGACAGTCAAACTACTGGAGGTGTAAATTCAAAAGACGCGGTTTCATCTACAGACTACTAGACGGATTACTGTACTAGTGTATTAGTATAAGTATTCTTTATCACTGACCTCCTCATCAACTGTATAAATCACTGATTACCTTCTACTTTTTTGCACATTGTTTTTGTGTATGCAGATGATGTTTGACTAACCAGTATTCATTTAAAAGGACGACAAAATGGCAAGAAAAATATGAGGAGAAAAAAGATGTTGAATCAATTAGTCAATATTAATCAGTAATTTTCTAAATTCAAGTAGATTTTATGACTAATTGCTAAAGTAATTAATTAAACACAAATGCAAAATATCCCCTAGTTCCAGTTTATGAATTGTGATGATTTGCCTCTGTTCTTTTGATAGTAAACTTAATTAATTGATAAATTGATTGATGAGGCATTTCCCTCTATTTTCTGACTTTTATACATAAACTATTTGGCAAATTGTTAATCAGCAGACTTCACTGTCTTCGCAGTGTGACAATAAACGCTGGTTTCACGTGTTGCTGATGAACAGAATTAGTCTTCATGTGTTATTCCATGTGAGATCCATCGCAGCACAGAAAAGGGTTTTATTCTGTTTCCCTGTCATGCAGCGGGGAGGCAGAGGCCTGACAGTCATGTGATTCCTGAGTTCACGTCCTTGGGGCTCTAAAAGCACTGAGCCATGCAAAACGCTTTAGTCTAGTTTCATAAACAACACACAAGGCTGGCTTTCCACTATCCTCCTTATCATTTCCTCTTGACCTCCTACTTTCCACCCCAACTCCACGTTACCTGCACTTCATCTTACTTTATTATAGTCATTTTATCTGCCTCTTGATAGCCCTTGACTCTCTCTTACACTCTCCTTAATTCATCCTCTTAATAAAATCTGCTTGTTTTTAGTTTATTTTTTTAAAGTGCACATAAAATGACTTTCAGTTTCTCAGTTAAGCTGAGGTCTTAGGTGTAGATGTCTTTAGGTTGCTACTGTGTGTGCATACAGAAATGTGCACATATCATGAGCAGTTAAAGTGATGGTGAGTACTTACTCAGCAGAATCAGGCGGCAGGATGGATATAGGGGAGAGGTGGGAGCTGTAGACAGAAGGGGAACAAGACAACAAGGTCAGAACATCACATACTCCTCAACTCCCTTTGCATACTGACATGAAACAACCTTGGAGGGTGTCAGGCAGCAAGAGTCAAAACAGGAGCATGACAATAGCCATGAACACAACACATCTGTGCAAACTGAGCCAGAGATCAAGAGTTGAGTAAAAATAAAATCTTGGTGCTACTTTAGTGTTCAATTTGAAGCAATTGCAGCATAGCACCATCTACTGGAGAGTCAAGTGTGCTAAATTCCTGTGGTTCAGTGTCATGAGTTGACGGAAAATCATTTGGTCTCCATTTTTTGGTAGCAATATACAGTCGAGCAAAAAAAATTATATTAATTAACGTTTATTTATTCGTCTTTTTTTAAACCGAGAAATATAGTTTCAATTTAGCATTTTCTAGTTTCAGTTCACTAAAAATTTCACTTCTTATTTAGAATCAGTTTACTATAATAACCCACACACACGTGCACGCACACACACACGAATACACAAAGTTTCAGCCACTGGCGCCACTCTGGGTGGGCAGATTGTTATTTAGGCTACAGAGCTTAATAAACCCTGCGGATCAGATAGAAGGGTGTGTGTGTGTGTGTGTGTGTAGTCATATTTGTTCTTGGATGTTGCTCCACAAGCAAGACAGTACGGTGTGTGTTGCATTAAACAGGGAGGTGGCTCAGATGTGTCTGTTGAATCAGCAACAAACACACACACACGCGCGCACACACACACGCGCACGCTCACACAGGCATGTCTGGACTCCAGATTTATATAACACTCCCGAACACGCAACACAAGGTCGTTCACATTTTTCACATAAGTGGTGTGCACATATATACTGTGTGTGCGTGTGTTGGCAGTTAAACTCCTCTCATTAGAAAAACAGCAGCTGACATTGCGCAACATTTTGTGGATGTATGTGCGCGCACACACACACACCTCAGGTAGATCGATACAGACTGAATTATTAATGGCAGACAGGAAAGAATGATGCCCTTCATCTTTCATCCTCTTTCCCCATCTTTTCTTCTCAGTTTCATGTTGCTAGTCTTGCCATTATTTCTCTCATCTTATCAGTTTTTTCTGTTAACATAAAATCATTGTTATTATTACCCACCCCTCTTCTCTTCCCTTTTTCTCTTTCTCGCTCTTTCTCTTTTCCCCATGTTTTACACAAAAAATATTTGTCTTATATTTCTCTTATCATTTCTTTCCTCTGGGAGGCACGGTGGTGTAGTGGTTAGCACTGTCGCCTCACAGCAAGAAGGTACCGGGTTCAAATCCCAGACCGGGGCCTTTCTGTGTGGAGTTTGCATGTTCTCCCCGTGTCTGCGTGGGTTCTCTCCAGGTACTCCGGGTTCCTCCCACCATCCAAAAACATGCATGGGGATTAGGTTAATTGGCTAAGTTAAATTGCCCGTAGGAGTGAATGTGAGTGTGAGTGGTTGTCTGTCTGTATGTCTCCTGTGATGAACTAGAGACTTGTCCAGGGTGTACCTCGCCTTCCGCCCTAAGTCAGCTGGGATAGGCTCCAGCACCCCTGCGACCCTATGAGGATAAGCGGTAGAAAATGGATGGATGGATTTCTTTCCTCTTTAATCTCCCCTTCTGATTTTGAATATAACGAGCATCTCACATTCCCCTCTCTGACACCACAACCTTGGTGGTGTGTGTGACGGAGAGACTTACATAAAGAGAAGTGTTGCGGAGACCAAAGAGTCAGCCTGCCAAAACAACTCAAAAACTGTGGGTGTGAGGGAACTAAATGAAATGTGAAAGCTGACTTTTTCCATTCACACTTGTGCTTTCCCAAGCTGGCTAAATAAGTACTGGGATAAAGTTAAACTAGCTTCTGACTTCACGTGAGGTCACCATCTATTTCTGTAATTATCTGGACTGGAGTTTATATCGGATCTGTTGCCATTTGAAAGTCTCTTCTCCTTCATCTCTTGTTAGTCAGCATAGAGAACTGCCCTTTAAACAGGAACCACCAGGCTCCCTACAGCAGTGACTCGAAGCGCTGATAACATCTGACAGCTCAGGCTCGCTCGCTGAGATACGCCCAAAGGGACCTCACTGGGTGGCTGCATCACCAACAATAGAGCCTTGATAGGGCCCTCAAGGATGTTACGTAATCTCCACGTGCTTAAAGTAGCAAGGATAATGCCTGATCTTACACCATTTTGCCCCTGAAGACTTGAGCTAAAGTCTTTCTTGTGGCCTTTGGGGTGTTCTTGCCCTCCTCATGCTCCCTGAGCAGCAGCAGAGATAATGTTACTATGAGCAGTTGAGCCCTTAAGCGCCATACATGACACCCTTTAAAGGGCTCCAGCGAGGACACCATGAAGGGCAGATAGGACTACGTATTCTGGGTTCCTGATGGAGACAATTTTGATTATGCCTCAGAGTGGAACATTTTCTTTACTAGCTGTCATACAGCCAAACAAACTTTACACCACGAAGTAACCGTGTATCTCCATCTATATATATTGCACTTTTTGTACACACACTACTTCATATGCTAAAAACTAGGGCTGGGCACGTTAATGCGTTAATTTTGTGTAAATTAATGAATTCATTATTGCAGACAATTATTTTTCTCCCCTTAATGCAGTTTTTATCTATTTTTTTATTGTAAACATCTGTTGCTCACTGGCTTTTAATTTGCAAAAGTCCATCATGAGCGAAAATGTTGCTTACTGCCGCGGCGCTCACAGGAAACAGTCAGAAAAGAAAGAGAGAAAGAAAGTGGGATAAACAAACACGGAGAAGGGAATGGACCTGTTACATGGCCATTTTCATTTTAAAGTCTTTCCAGATGGCGCAGTCGACAGAGTCATTTGTAACCACTGAAACGCTGTCACCGGAGTTTAATGAGTCTGAAATACCTTCCATTCTAAGAATCACAACAAATGAGATTCCCTGAAGACGCACCATCAAGAAGAATTATATCAAATAGCAATAACATTAATACCCTGGCAGTGGCAATACATTTCAGTTTTATATTTGATTTGATTAGATTGTTTCAGTTGAGATTTACACTAAATATTTTACTGCTGCTGTCCTTTTTAAATGCTGATCACTTTACTTTTGAATTCAAATCATTAAGTCAAATTCTAGGAGTTGACAAACTGCACTGAAAGTGGTTCTTTTTTTGAGTGAGATTCTCCAAAGGAATAAACATGGACTTCACAGACCAGTTCCCTGCTACTGAAAAGAAATGCTGTTTGCACAACAAATGTATGGCATTTTTGTTTATTATTTTATTTCCAATAAAAGTCCGCTACATGCTACATTTGAACTCATTATTGGGTTTTGTGTATAGAGATTCATGGTTTATTTTTTCATATTTAAACCCATCGATCAGCATTTATTTTGTTCTAACTGTAGGTCATTTTGTTGAGCTGCAGTGAAGGCTATATGATGAGGGCTTGTGGAAAGGTAAGAACAAAAACAGTGACGCCGTCATGCCCTGCTGTTGACAATGTAGGAGGCTATAAAGAGTTCGCTGTTTTGATTCAAGTGCAATAAACTTTGGATAAAACGTTAAAAATCAAAGCAAACCCTCTGCAGATAATGAGCTAATATCTTTTCTCGTAAAACGCCTGGTATAATGACACTGACTTTTTTTAGGTTTACAAGATTACTGGGTGCAACAATATTGATATCAGACAAAAAAAATGATGGAAATAGTCAATGTTGGACTGCCTGTGTTGCAGCGAAGCTTATGGATTTAAAGCAAGAGTGCAACAATAAAGCACTGTTGAGTAACGGCTTGACTTTCAAAAGAAACAGGGTCAGATTAGATCAGTACAGTAGTAGCCAAAGAGAGATAAGACCCTGATAACATCTTTAAGTCACACCTTTAGCTCACTGTTTGTTGGCTGTGATACTGTAAATACGTGACCTACTGTAAGTAGATAGACTGCCTCTTTGGTAACGCCTCAGAATAAAAAAATAAAAAAGCTGGTTTTCAAATTTGATTTAATCTTGATGACTGATGCTATTTTTCATCTGCTCATATCTGGAAAGTGCCCATCATTTGATTTGATTGAATTTGAATTAAATTAAAAACCTTTTATTTTTATTAGTTATTTTTTGGGATTTCGCTAACTGCTTTATCAACTATATTCTAAAGGTCCATATCAATGAACGGGTTGCAGATCACATTTGTCATCTATTTTACTTTATATTTACTGCCAATTTATCTTAAAAGTACTGCTGATATATTTCAGCTTTTGCATGTTTTACGAGTACTAAAATCACTGAAGCTTTGTGGAAGAAATAACATTGGCCTTCATATCAAGGTTTGTGACCTTCATATATTAGCAGATAAAATCATGGTTAGCCCGGCTGTTGATATTCTGCACAAAAATGCTGAAATTCTTTCATGTCCTCACCTTGTCCCAAGGTGAAAATTTTTTTTCAATATGACTCAGTTTGAACAATGCAGTGCAGATTCCAATCTCTGCTTTGTTTTGATATTTGGCCAGTTTTATTTTGGCTGTGTGCAAACAACTGACCTAAACATATGTCCGAAATACACTATTACATATCACATATATAGGCCAAGAGTATCAGTTCCACATAATATTTACTGCAGAGCTGCTGTGGTATCAGTGACTTTGTCACGACCGACTTGATGACTAAACAACAAAAACATCCCAGAATGACTGTGGTTTTGTCTGCTGCATTATCCATCCTTCCATTTTCTACCTCTTATCCTCTCATGGGGTCGCGGGGGGCTGGAGCCTATCCCAGCTGTCTTAGGGTGAAAGGCAGGGTACACGCTGGACAAGTCTCCAGTTTATCACAGGACATATAGAGACAAACAACCACTCACACTCACATTCACACATTCACACTCAATATAAAGGAAACAGCGGGTGTGTGAATGAGTGAGTGTGTATGTGTGTGTGTAAGGTGAGTTTGAGGTTAGTTGTGATTTCACAGAGGTGCTGCTGTCAGCAACCTGACTGCTTTGTGCAGACAGGGAGGTCTTACAGACTGCTGAAGTCCACGCATCCACTAACACACACATAAATCCATACCACACATATACTGTACATCAACGTGCACAAGGCCAATATCTGACTTTGGCTGGTAACCTTTAAACATACATACATCTCCTCAACAGCTCTTCTCTGAAACAGTGAACATTTATAGGGCCACATATTATCACATTATCATAATTTATTTTGAGGTTTCAGTAGTTCTCATGATTAAATTACCGCATACCAGAAATACCGCGGTAAACCGCCAAACCGCATTGATTGGGTGCTTTATCACCGCAGTAATAAAAAATCCATACCGTCACAGCCCTAGATAAAGGAACAACACAGGTCAAAGATTCAAGCTTTAAGTTCTTTACTGAAAAATTATTTGTTTCCATCAGTCACTTTGCAGTTGTGGTGCAGCTCTCATCATTAATTTTTCCCTAATCGTGCCGCAGACATCTGGCTATCTGAGAGTATTGATATATTTTATTTTAGTTGACTCAACGAATCCTCCACTCCCCCTCTCTCCACCTTCCTCAGTTAATCATTCGTCTTGCAGAGTCATGTGGAGCTGATGCAATGTTGCTGATTTAGCTTGAACCTGAGATGTTTTTGGCACTGCCTGAAGACACACAACTGGATGCTCTACATTAATGATGTCTAACTTTCTGTCAGTGGTTCTTCTGGCCGCATTATCTTCTATATTTTATTATCAATTCATCTGTGCATTTTTTCATTAGCTATCTATGTATTGTGAAAAATGTCAAAACACAAAGCTCCAAAAAGATAGGAAAATGCCATGAAACACACACACAGTGAATTGAACAGAACATTTCTCAGTGCCCATTTTAAACAATCAATCATTTTATCAGACAAAAATAACACATAGACATTCATTAGACCAATCAAGAGAAAATAACTGGCAATCAATAACAATATAGACAGACCCTAAATATATCCTTAGATCTAAAAAACTTTTTTCCCAGCTTGTTGTTTCAACCAACTAATGCATCTACTGCTGATATGGTTCTCTGCTAAAGCCATGCAAAAACTAAAGAAACAAAGCACCGCCACTAACAAAGAGCCCTTATAGGCAAAACGTAAACATATTTAATCTATAAATCACAACGTGCATCACTGCCGTGGAGCCAATGCTGGTCTAAGATTTGGAGCAATGTTCACTGCCTCTTTCCACTAAAACATATCAAAACTGACAACAAACGGGATTCTCTCCAGTGCAGCTGCTTGCTAAAGGTAAATGCCACAGATAAATTAAAACAGTACATTTCACTGACTACAACTGCTATTTTCTGCCCCTTGTCTCAAATTGCTGACACATTCTCAACCAGGCGACCCTGCTTTCTTTGTGCCTAGATTGCATAACCCAACACCAGCTGTTAAGTAAGACCATAAACCCTTTCTCTTCATCTACTATGTTTCTATTCCTGTAGAATAAGAGACATTGACTTCCTCTCATCTCCATTCTCTTTTATCTCTGCCCGGTAACCAAACAATGAGCAAGAAAACACAATCCAATCTCATTTCCCTCCATTTGTTCATTCATGATAAAAAGGTATTCCACCACTTAATATGAAGGTTTCCACATATTCATTCATAAGTCGACCCATTAGTGTAGCTTTCCTTTGTTAATCAATCTACTTCATTCATCCAATCACAAGCTTTCTTCCTCTCTTTCATTACATATTTTCTTTCTCCTACATCCAGTCATTTATCCAATGATTTATTCTAGTCAGACTAGAGGAGTTACGTAATCCTGATGTTTACCTCTGCAGCAGAATGTCACAAGCCATTCTCATTTTCCCAGCTGTGTTATCTCTCACTGTGATCTGTCCTTTTTGTTTTGGTGCTTCAGCGTGAAGTTTTCTTTTACGTCTGGCAGGCTGTTTGTCAGTTTCTCTGTTGTCTCCTCTCCTGCGGTCAGCGAGCTAACACGTACTGTAGGCTACTAAAGTCCAGTTTGTTTTTGTATTTTTCAAACCCAGCAGAGGAGTTGGTTTGACTATTGACCAAACGCTGCACGGTTTCTGTCTCTGTCTTCTTTTGCCAGTTAATCACTTGACACATGTCCTGTAGGAGCGGTATCCAGTGGTAGAGCTTGTTCTATCTGCACTCTGTCTTCAGATTTCTGCTCTGTCATCTGGTTGGTCTGCAGGTAAGCCTTAGATCCAGCGGGTCAGTTATCCTAGTTGAGCACTCTGAGGCATCAGCATCGACAGGTCTAGTGGCACAGTCAGGGTATCGCTAGGGTGCATCCTGTGGTGTCCTCTGGACTGGTGTGAGTGTGATGGTGTCCCTGTCGGCACTATCTGTAGAAGTGCTGCAGTAAACATCCAGAGCTCTGCTCAAATATACGAGCTTCTGATGTAACCAGGCAACAACACCCCAGGAGGACCAATGAGATGGGAGGGGCTGAAGTTTGGAGCCAATCGGAAGAAGGGAATGAGTTTTGCAAGCCAATCATGAGGCAGGAAAGGCAGGGAGGTTTGATCTTTTTGGTCCACTCAGTGGTGACTATAAACTCAGCAGTTATTACCACCAGACCAGTGAGCTGTGTAATGGTTTGCACAATCACAATCACAAAATGACAGAAACACACACCTGTGTCTTTTATCTCCCTCTATCAGCCTGTTGTAATGGAAGCTTCTCAGACAAATACAGGCATTAATACATTTAACAAATTATTGACTTTCACAAAGGGATGGAGAGGAGTGACAGTGATACATAAAGAGCAAGCCTAACATTAACACTGAGGGTGGGGGAAAAAAACATAGTATGACATTATTTTACATAGCAAACATGGATGTAGGGGCTCTTTCATTATATAAAATATTCCATTCACTGTTCTGTCTGCCTGAGGTTGTAGGGTGCTGTCTTAATGCTAGAAGGGAGAAATTCTAGCTCCTGTCATGTTAAGACTGCCTAACATGGTGAGCTCTGCTAAATCTTTTACCTCTGACCTCAAGATATTAAAACTCTGAAATGAACAGAGTGAAAGGTGTCTTATAGGATAAAACAGATGTTGACAAACTGCACAATTTACAGGTAAAATATAGTAATACTGCAATCTTAACACAATACTTACAATAAATGTTTAAAATCGCAAAAAGATTGTATTGGGACATAAGTATAGTGCTAATACTGTATTGTATGGTTCCCCATTTTAAAGGAGAGAAAATATGGGCTCAAACTAAAGCTAGAGGGAAAGAAGGAGGGAAGAAAACAGAAGAGAGGGAGAGATGCAATTGATTCTAATGTGTTTCTAATGTGCAGTTCACAGATATATCTGTGTCTACATTGTGTGAATAACACCCATAGTCACAACTGTACCAAAGCACTCACGTCACTCCCAGGGAAACTAGGTTAGGTTCACTGTGCCCTCATAATGTTTCTGTGTGTCAGACTGTGTTCCCAACTGGATGAGACTTCAGATTAGAGTCCAACCGGTTCATCTGTCAGCCAATATTGTGCCATTCGCAAATAAATTGGTATAGGTGAAATTTATATCCAATTTGCACCCATTGTAATACATATTTGTAGATGAGCATAATGCAATGACAATAGTTTTTGTGGCTCCTTAAAAATGCTATATTGAACAACTCTAATTTCTGCTGTGTGCACAAAAACAGTGGGGCTCTTGTTTAAGAAAAATGACTACACACAAGTCACAATTTGTAGTTAAATATTTTGTCATCTATAGAAACAGGAGTCATAAACACTTATAGTTGTATAGTTATAATCAGTGTCTGGTTTAAGAGGTGGCTGTGATCAAAACTGTTGCTTCTATAGCTGAAATCATTAGATGAGTCATCCATTTATTGCCAACAATTTTCACAATCAAGTTATTATTGACTGGTTTACCAAACCGAATATTTTGCTGGTCCCAGCCACTAACACACTGGCTGGTGATCAAAGAAAACAAAGACTCTGTGGACAAAACTGTGGTCTCCTGTGATGAGCATTTCCTGATGATTGTCTTTACTAAAACAGAACTGATATTTAATTAAACTGAACCGCAGCTCTAGTTACTACAATTAATTGTATCATGTAGTCTGATTCATGAGTTTCAACCACTGACAGAAAGAATGTCACATTTGTGACACTTGCTCACTGCTCAGAAACAAGTACTTTCCAAGGAAATGGTCCACAAACAACGCTTGAGTTTTAACTTGTAATTATTTTAAATCTGGATCACACTTACTAAAAACTTTGTGACATCAAGAAATTCTATTCTAGTTATTCCACTTTGGTTGTTAATCATCGACCAGATTTGGCTTAAGTCTGGTTTTGGTTTGTCCTTTGTGGAACCTACATTGGTTTGACCAGACTCTAATCTCACACATTAACTTTATCTTCTGTGCGTAACACAAAGAAACTCCAGGGGCAACGTGTTGACACAAAGGGGCTTCAGCAGTAGCGTGTGGACTGACAGTCAAAATAAAATCTTTTTCCGTGATGATTTAAGGACGCAAGTGCTCCTTGGAAAGCCAGATAGGACAGCTGTACCAGAACTGTGGGTGAGAACTGATAGTACACGTGGTGAATGGCGCTATCTGGGTCAGTTAGTATATCATATTACACACTGTGCCCGGTGCAGGCACCCAGGGATCAACACAATCGGTAAGCGAAGGGTGAGGGAGGCAGGAAAAGGAGGGCATGACGTGAGACAAACTTCTTTATATATATATATATAGTATATATACATAATCAAAATAAATAAAACAGAGTGTTTTGAGTTGTAAATGACCTTTGTTATCTTTACAATATACATAGGCAATATACAGTATGCACTGCAAAGCAGAAAAGGACTGTTTTAAAATCCCTCCCTGCATTCAGGAGCCCTAAAATGAGATCAGTGTTAAAAAGGCAATGATTTATAAGACAAAGACGAACCAAAATCCCATTACTCTCTCACTTACTTACTACTGTGAGGTTTGTGCAAACATGCTTGAGTTTCACAATTATAATCCTAAATTTTGTTGAATAAAATCCTGTGTGTACAAAGAACTACCTACACAAGATAACAAACTTCAAATTGGGCAAATTAAGAGAACTTTTGTGAATATATGTTTTTGTTGTACAATGTTTTTGGTGAGAATAAATACAAAACAAACAAACGACTTCAGTCAGTCACAGAAGAAAAAGCAGGGCTGATTTATAAACTAGGTCACCAAAAGGGCACAGCTGATACTCCTGTACTGTGCTGACCTACATCCTGTGATAACGTCTATGTACAGATCATACAAATATATTGCATTCATGCATATATATATATATATATATATATATATATATATATTAGAGATGCACCGATCAATCGGCCGCCGATTTAAAAAGTCAATTTTATATCCAATCGGGTCACGCACTGCGCATCAGCTCAGAGCTAAAAACTAGCAAGACTCAGGAAGAAAACATGTCGGTGATATGAACTTATTTCACTGTGTGCCAGAGCGACCCAAAACACGCTGTTTGTAATGCTTGCAAGTCAAAAGTCAGCCGTGGAGGATCAACACCTAAGACATTTGGAACAACAAACTTAATATGCCACTTGGAAAAGAAGCACCCAGGCTTGTTTAGCAAATATAAGGATGACACTGCTGCTAAGAGGAGGGATGCAGCAGAGTGGCAGCAAACACAACAACCCTCCGCCGTGGACTGAATGTTATGGTCAGTGTTGAAAATAAATCTGCTCAGGAGGCACTGTTCAAGGTTTTATTCTTGAAAAGGGGGGTTATGATAGCATATAGCCTACCATTAGTTGTGGTTTTAATTGCAGTTATGTAAGCAAAAATGTTGTCAGGGAGAGGGGTACTTGTATTAAATTTGGGAAAGGGTACTCAAGCCAAACAAATATGGTGTCTATTATATGATTATAATTACTTCTTAGATAGAAAATCGGTATCGGAAAAAACGGTTTTGGCAGGTCAGAAACCGGAAAATCGGTATCGGCCAAGAATTTTGCAATCGGTGCATCTCTAGTATATATATATATATATATATATATATATATATATATATATATATATCACAACTAAAATAAATGATCATCATTGTGTTTCACCACAAGGTGGGGCACCACCGTGCACCAAATACCAAGAAAGGGCAGAGTACAGACTGTTATGTGCAATCTGCCTTCATTTTAAGATGACAGAAGACAAGAAAGAACGCAGCCAGTTTGGTTGCATTTCAGCTTTTATTTTTAGCGTTCTGTCTGTCAAAAACTGCGTTTAGCTGTCATTACATGACACTGAAAAATGAAAATGATTCAACACAGAGTAAAGGGGCGAGGTGCTAAATCTGTCTGTCCATAAAAAGTTAACGGAACAATTTTGGGCCAAAGTTGTCAATCTTGAGAGAAACTTGGTAAAATCAATGCTGCATAAGACTGTCATTTGTCCCACAGTCTGAGTGGCACACCGAAAAATTAGGGTTGGCCTTGACCAAAGAGACTAACACTTAACTCTAATTTTGCTGAATAATCTTTTCGTTAATTTTATTGAGAGATCTGTAAAACTTAATATCTCTATGAAGAATCACACAACTGCAACACTTAAAATCTTTTGTTTACAAGAGATGTACTTCTCAGAAAAAAGTCATAAAAGACGACTAAACAACCAACTGACAATCGATTGAGAAGGGGCAGTTAATATTGTACAGTTGGACATTTAGATTTAGATTTAGCTCAGTATGACGTGCAGCAAATGTATAAGATTGTTATATCACACAGCATAAAGGTGCCTGTAAAAAGGTACAGGGTTTCTCTATCTGTGTTTGCATCATAATATGCTCCCCATGAAAGAAAGCAAATGCACTTGACTTCTTAGGAAGGAGTGTACATGTTTTGTTTTTGAAACTGTTTGTTTGCGTGGGTGTACACGTGCAGGCCACATAAATAAGAGGAAGAAAATCTTGGACAGGGTGAGGGAAGTTCAAGATCTGCAACACGACACGGTGATTGTAAGTGTGACTCACTGGCAAAGCAGAAGTGTTTTATAATGTGTTTAAATGTTATCTCCAGGGTTGACCTTTTCTCTCCAGGGGTCTGATATTTCATTTTCACTCAGGACTAAAAATCAATAAATCGTTCACAAGTCGGGACACTCTCCAGTTCACTCGCTCTCTCTCCTTGCTCCCTCACAGCCCTTCTCTACCCTCTGATCCCCCCATTAATACATCGCTCCCTGCTGCTCCTCCTCACCAGGACCAGGAGTGCATCCCAAGAGTCCTTTAAAGCAGTCTGCCAGGATATTTCAGACTGGCCTCATGAAAACCTTTCCACAGAGAGAGAGAGGGCATAAGCTGAGTACATGAGGATGGAAGTAGTAACGGGGAAAGCAGAGAGATCAGAAGAAAAATAGCAGGGATTATACATAGATTTGAAATGAGCAGGGGCTGTCAGCATGCAAGGTGTGTGTTGGCTGTCAGAGTCTATTAAGGGAGTACTGCTACAGCCACAGAGGACAGACTTCCCTGTCTGTCAAATGCCAGACAAACAACTCAGCCCAAGTTAATGTTTGAGTCACTGGATAGGAACTTTCTCTCAATTTCAGAGCTGGCACAACCAGTTATGTGAGACAAAACTTCCATGAAACAGTATGAAACAGTGAGCAAGGAGTTGAGAACAAAATGCACATATACACTGACTCATCAAATATCTTCAAGACAGTTTTTAAGGTTATAATTACTTTGGTCATGTATTTAGACAATGAAGGATAATGGATTCTTCAAACTGTGGGTTTGGAAAACGTTTCAAAGCTTGTGACATTTCACTCAAAGTGATTAAAATAAACTTCAACTAAAAACATGAACAGAAACTGTTGATTAAAGACATTTAGAAAACCAATCTGCATCTAATTATCAATATATCAGTAAATTAAAGTCATTTTAATCAAAAATGCCCACATTTTGCTGCTTCCACTTCTGAAATATAAAGTTAATCAATATTGAAAATAAGAGCAGCACTTAATGTGGACACAAGAAACCGAGGCTGTAACAATACAAATCCTAATTCCTTTTTTTACACTTGTGTTTTTCTAAGCGACCATCTCTGTTCTGTAGGTTGTGCTGGATTTACTGGGGGGTCCAGGTTACATAAAATACTTTTAATTTTAGGTCAGATGAGCAGTGAGACTAGATTCTTTGAAGTCAAGATGGATCAGTGTTTTTAGAAATTTAAACAGATGTGCTCTCTGAAACTCTTAGCTTAAATTATTTGAAGAGATTTGTGTTGTATGCTGTTAACTCTGGGGTCTACAAATAAAGCAATAATCCTCCAGACTAGACAATGAGGCCAGACAAGGTCACAGGGATGATGGCTGCAGGCTAGCCACAGCTAAGAGAATTAATGCTAACGAAAACAATCACATTCACAATTAAAGAAAAAAAAAAACAAAACAAAAAAAAACACTCTGCCCAGTGTTGTTTAATTTTAATAACTTGCCTTATCTTCATCAGCAATCATTAAAGCTTTGAGTAAAAATAGACATCTGCCACCAATAAACCTATTATTAGTATTATTTACATGAACTACTAAACCAGTCAGATAACAAACAACGCAGTCATCCATGACACACATACTGTAGCAGCCTGAACTCTCTTCCTATCTATGACCTTATATATCGTAATACAGACTGTTGAACCTCGGCACAGTGAGCTTAAAACGGGACAGCATCCTGGCATCATGACGGCATTGTGCTGCGTGTGCTGAATGGTCTCAGTCACGTCAGCATAAGTGCGTATAGAATAAGAAACAATGTATGTGTGTGTGTGGATTATGGATTACTGTGTGTAATCATCTTAAAGGCCAGTGGGACAAGACTAGCAGCATGATCCTGACACACCCACACCCATGCACTAACGCCAAAAAAGTGTTGAAACCAGTGCAGATTAATGGGACAAAAGATGCAGCTCAGTTGTTAAGTGGATACATAAAACAGAATTATAATGCAAATACTTCCACCATAGTAAAGTGCAGCAGCATGGCTGTAATACAGAGCATAAACCTCTGTGGAATCAGACATCCATACCAGTTCAAATAATAAAAAGTATGTGTTTGACACTAAAGCAAGTTTAAGAACAAAGATTATTTATTTTCACATAAAAAAATAACTGTTCACTTGGGCGATAACAAGGCCATCTGCAATATAAAGGATTATGAAATTTCAGATCTGAATTGCCCGTGCACACCATTAGTACCTAATCTGGCTGTCTTTGCATCTAAAATTTAGAAAAATGTACCCCACCGCTAGATCATCCATTTCAGCTGACATGGTTAACTTGTTTTGTTGATGTTGTCTCGTTTGTTACTGTCCTGCCTGTATGATGATAAACGCCCCATGCTTTAACTCTGAAGCACTCTGCAACTTGTTTTGAAAGGTGCTCTATGAATAAATCTGTTCTTAGTCATTGATCTGTACTGTCTTGAGTTCATCTGCACAGCAGTCTTCATCAAAATACTGTGCTGTTATGTGCTCTGAACTGAAGACAAACTGTTAACTAAAACTCACATTAGAAGGATGATGGATAAAGACATACTGGTTAACAATTTTTAAGGTTTGCTCTTTTGAGTTTGTCTACTCTAAAATGTGAGCAACTATTCCCATATGTCACAGCAGCGTTATCATCTCATTTGGGCATTCCTGACTGACACACCCACTGGGTGGAGATTAAGAGTAGGAGAGGTGAAATGTGTAGAAATGTGTGTGTCTATGTACAGCAGCCTGGGTCTAGTGCTCAGTAATCAACTTAAAGGAGATCAGCAGATCAGAAGGACCTGAGAAGATCGTCATGTTCCTGCAGGAGGATTGAACTCATTATTGTGCCTACGAGCATTTCTACACGCTGTGTTTGTCCTCTGCTTGACCAGCTACAGATCCAAGCAAAAGGAGGCAGCTGTGACTGTGAAAACAATTTAACACACATTTTGGATGATTGCACTATGTAAGGTTTTAGGATTCATTCCTGCAGCATTCTTTGTCACACAGATTAAAAACATTTAATTAGATTAAAACAGACCAAATATTTTCATAATATGTTTTGAATTCCTGTGGACTATTTGTGTTCAGTTTGTAACTTCCTGACTGGACTTTAACTTATTTAGATTCAGTAGCACTCACTAAGGAAAAAGATAAACAGTAAAGCAGAGAGAGAAAAGCAGCAAGTTATTAACTAAATTTCATGTAACTGCAACATCCTGGTTTAAAGACCCAGTTTGAGAACCCTGTCAGATGTCATACCCCTCTCTCAATATTTCACCCTCATTCTGAAAGCCAAGAAAAAAATATAAAATTTATGATAAATGACAAAGTCTTACCTGGCTGTGGGGCTGTCGTCGGCGTGGGTGTGTTGTGGTGAGTCAGAGGAGGCAGGACCGTCCTCTCCGTCCTGAGGCAGCTCTTCACATTCGGCCTCACACTTCTCATCGTCTAAGAGCTCTGTGATCTGGAAACAGAAACAAAGGACACAAAAGGTTACCACTAAAAATAAGCATCTGATGACATTGTTAATTTTAGGATGGGTTTAGGGCCAGAGTTTCCACAGTTACTAATCTGAAATTGTTATTGTTTGGAAGTTTATCTGAACTGTTTCCTGCAGGATACAACTTGAAGAAATAACATGAAACAATGGGGAGAAATGCTCAGATAAAAAAGTACATATATGCTCTTGGCAGTTACTTGCATGCCAAAAGTTAAGCTACACTATACTCATTGAAAAAAATGCACATTATTTTCTTTCAGCAGTAAATTAGGATGAAATATTAGAGATTTAAGTTAACTTAATTCTTAATTCTGACATTTATCAACTTCTTGAGAAAGTCCAGTGAAGACGAAAATAATACCCACCCCAAGACTAAAAAGAGTAAGATTCACAAGTCATAGTAAAGATTTTGACATTGGAAACTTATCTTGACCTTCTGCATTTGTGGGGAAATAATGTAACTGGGGATTAGATATTATAACGTCCCGTCACCATGTTACATAAATCTCCTAAGAGCATATAAAAAAAAAATGTCCCTCCTCATTTTACATAGTTAAGCTGTGGCTTTTCAAGCATGGAGATGAACTGTGCATTACATTAAAACAAAACAGGTTTTGATTGTCTATCTTTAAATTATACACCATTTGTGCATGTTTGACAGGAACATGAAAGTACATTTTGATCCAGAAGATATCTTAATATAGATCAATGTGATGAGTAACACCACAGCTACAGACACAACATGTAAAACAAGAACAAAATGTCCATTGATAATCTGTGATGAAGATGAGACACAACGGCACAAAAAGTGGAAATCCAGTTGTGCAATGACATCAAATCCTACTGTGACAGACAGTTCATAAAAATAAATGCATAATGGCTGACCTCCTGAGGAGGAGAATTTGATAAGGACACACAAGACATCAATATCTCCAAAGCACTTTAACACCTGGCACTTTGGGACATCATGTCAAGCACTTAATTACTTAGTACTTTGTGTATTTTGTGACTTCTTCTTCTTTGACTGCATCTATATCCTGGAGGGTTTGAAGTAGGGCTGGATCATTTCCATGATGACTTTGCAATGTCCCACATATAATGTAATGGTAGACTGTCCACCCATGATACACTATCAAAACTACTTTACTGCTTGACATCAAATGATAGTCTGATTTATCCATTGATTACAACGCATGCCTTCTTCATCAAATCTCCAGTCGCTGCATTGTGACAAGTAAAGACAAATAAAGAAACAAGAAGAGCAGCTGCTTCTTCTTTTTAATATATGCTGTGAAACACCTGTTCTTCTATCTATCTATCGAAATTATGCAACACATCACGTCAATTTAACTAATTTATGTGGCAAAAAAATATATATTTCTCAGATTATTTCAGCCCAGGTTTAAAGGCAGAGGTCAATGTAATAGTGAAGTAAACAAAGGAGAAGGAGCAATGAGTGGGATGGTGAACAGAAGACGCAGGAGAGGAAGAAGAGGAGAGAGAAGTGGAGGGTAGTGAATATGTCGACAGAAATAACTCATCTTAATACAGACGGTACGGCATGTGAACAAGACACAGACAGAAATCCTTGAGCAGTGGTTTACCAAAGATAAAAAGCGCCTTTCCATATTTATTCTGTAACATCATCAGCTGATATAACACCCTAGATGTTCAAGCGCTCCCAAAAGGTTTTTCATATGCTGTTTTTTGCAACGAGTGTCAGATTGAAACAGGAAGGAATCTGAAGGGTTAAAAGGTCATGAACTAAACTCGCTACCACTAGTCTTTCTTCTCCTCCAAAACACTCAGTCCTCCTCTCTTTTCCCTTTGCTCTGCCTCTCCTCTCGACAGCAACCCCATCTGCTGCTGTCACTGTGGCGTTGCTACGGCAACACTTCTTTCCGAGGGCTCTGATTGGCTGCCGGGGAATTCTTGCATCGTCACATTGTGCAGATTATAGAGGATGACTCACAAGACTCGTCTAAGTGTGTGTGTGTGTGTGTGTGTGTGTGTGTGTGACAGAGTGAGTGAGTGATATTAGGCAAAGGCTCTTCTGCAGCTTCACTCTCTATTTTCCTGATGACCAGAGCATTCAGCTTTTCAAATTCAACTTAAATGTGTATCTTTATGTGTAGGTGTCCGCGCAAATGTTAACTAAATGGTGTAAAAATTTCTAATTTCTAACAGCCATTCTGTACCTACTGGACTGTGAACATATGACCTTGTCTTTTGTGCAAATTGTTGTAATTACAGTTGAAGAGCTGCCCTGATGTCCCTGTAATTCATTAGTCATCCACAGACAGATAAAGTTAATGACTGTCAGCCCTTAACTGGGATGTCACAAGAACAATGACAGTAATAACTCAGGTTAAAGAAATCTCCACTTTAGCTTCGACCAGGGGAGGAAGATGTGCTCTGATCTTTTCTTCATAGTGCAGAATACTCTGTTACAAGCAACAATCCTGCATTCTACTCAAGTAAATGTACAAAAAGCAGTATCTTCAACCTCTGTTTCAGAATAACACATATTTTATTACTGCATCATTATTACTGATGTATGCATGTGCTCATAATTTTAATGTTACAGTGGGTAATGGTGGAAATAATTTAAAACACTCATACTATTGCTATTTTGTAGTGAAAATCTAATTCTGCAAATGAATTCACTTTAACAATTAAATGTAACACAGTCAAGTATAAAGCACCTAGATATTGTACTGTAAAAGATACAGTACTTTGATTATATTAATAAACATCCTCCTAATTTTGTTGTATGCACTGTCATATAATGACAATAAAAGCTTTTGATTTGATTATATCATATATTCCACCACCGGTTTAACTGAATATAACTTCAGTTTCATGCATTAAAATTTAACACTGCAGGGGAGAATAACAGTTTTGGACAGTCAAAAAGATAATTAAACATCTTAGAATGTGCTGAACTATATATATCTTGAATTTGAGTTTTGAGAAGTCATAATTTAATTCATAATGGAAATATGTTTCTGTTTTGGCTTGCCATAAGTGTGGGTGTGGGCATTATAATAATTACTAGCTGCCATCTGCACCATTAAACATACCGTGTTTGGGTGATGAAGGAAATGTGAATAAAATGGCTGATGAGAACAACAGACCATGACGAAATGAACAAATACAAACAACTTTCCCCAGATTCCCCAAAAAATGCTATCATCATATTGGTCAGTTACAGAATATGAAGGATGAGCAGTTGGGGATAGCATCTGCCCGTTAAATCAAACTAAAAATAAAATCTAAAGTATTTATTAAAAGACAAAAGTTATTTCTTTCTGGGTGTCATTGATTTCATGCACATAAATAAAAAATGTTCCGGATTGTGGGACATAAAAACCTTCATTGAAGGTCTGATCTACAACTTCATCATGTAAAATTAATCACCAGTAAAATTACTGTCATGAATATAACCTTGGCTTATCAACATCTACAACATGCATGTTCTTTCATGGCCACTGATCTGTGATATGAGTCTGGATAATTTCACCTTAAATATAGGCCCTTGTGTACACTAATTAAAATGCAGGAGTTGGTATAATGAATGTATACGACCCCTTGAGCTATAGACATTCATTCAAATAGTGTGAATGTGACCGAGGCCCTGCTGAGTAGGTTATCAGAGAGACTTTGAAGATAAGATTCCCCCGCTAGAAAGACCTGGAATACATAGTGCTGAAAATATTACGTCTGTTTTAAACTAACGAATCAGTGTCATGTAATAAGCTGATTTGTGGTTTCTGTGTACTTTTGAGACAAGAGTTCACTTGTTGTGAATGGAGTACGTGTTTGTGCACCCGAGTGGGTGAGAAGACGAGGCCAAGAGCGCCCTGGAACAAAAGGTCCTGGCCTTGCTCTTTGTTTGGCCGTCCGTTCCAGAGTTTCAGGATGGAAAACGGAGAAAACAACAAGCCTTACTGATATCATTAGTGGAACTGTTGATGGGCCAAGAACACAGAACAGTGATGACTGACTGGGACATTACAAGTCTCAAACTGTGGTCAAGGCTCTTTTGTTTGCCCCCTTCACTCTGAGGTGACAGTGGAAAACAGCAATTCAGTCAGTACACTGTGCCTCTGTAGAAAATGTGCAAGTAACTGGTATTTCATCAAATGTAAGAAGACAAACTGCTTTTTCAGATTAATTTGGTTCGTAAAACGTAATATTTATTTATTTCAAACACTAAAGCTGCTTGTTTCTTCATAAGGAAGCAGGAATATTCAGGAGTTTTACATTTTCAAGGGCAGAGTTTAATTTTATTATCTTTGTTGTTTACATTATGCACACTGTGTCTCAGTTCTGGCCTAATTCTGTATACAAGGCGGAAATATAGAAGAAGCAATGCAATCACCGCTGATTTCAGAAAGTAATCACTGTGATTAATATGGCCATTAGCTCACTGACAGACTAGGACATGTGCTGGCTGGAGCAGACAAGCTGTCCTACTGTACGTTTGGTGGTGAGACACTCAGACAACAAGCCAGACTATTATTGCAGATCATATTGGAAGATCAGCATTTCAATACTCTGAATCACTACCTGCCCTGCTGCACTATCAAACACACTAAGTGCCGGTGATGAAAGAAATGAGACAAAAGTAAATAATGAAATAAACACCTGACAACAAATACGGATTAGGAATGAAATTGAAAAACGAAAGAGAACAATCTGCTCGTATTTATTCCTCGAGTGGAAACCAAACAGTGAAGCCTCCAAATTCATGAACTGTTCAGTTTTTTCTGTGGTTGCACTGTTTTCTTCCAGCGGAGAGCCGTCCTCTGGCCTAACGTTCCTGCACTGTGTGGGCTGCATGATCTCTCTCTCATCCTTGCCTCCCAATGTGTTAGAAACTGATTTACAGACGTTCAAATGCAGCCACAGAAAACAAATCAACAGCGCGGCTGTGTATTCCTAAACACCTGATGTGAGATAAAACGTGTGACTGTCCGTAGGCGTGTGTTCACACTACATGTACCCTTACAGAGATAGTGCACATCTCCTTTGCTGTCCAACTAGGCCACCAACTCCTCCTCAAATAACTCCATGTTCCAACTTAAACAGGTTATTGCCCAACAGCTCATCACTGTGTCAAGGGATCATACTGAAGTGTTTTAGCCTATATAGACTGTTCCCTGCTACTGAACATTATGACAACCTCTGGTATTTGTAACATTACACCACCCAATTAATATCCATTCATTCACTGTGGCATCTCAAACAGCTCAGCTCCATAAACACTTGACTGAGTTGGCAGTGGCGAAGTAATGGGACACTATATATGTGTATGTGTGTATATATATATATATATATACACACATATGTGTGTATATATATATATATATACACACATATATATATATATATATATATATATATATATATATATATATATATATATCTACTTCGTTCACACTATGCAAAAATAAGGCCGTCATCAAGAGACTAATTAATTAAGCAGACAGTCTGTCCAACACAGTGTCAGCAGGCTGGAGCCTTTGTCACATTGCTGGCTTCAATTATCTGTTAACGTTCAACATAACTTTATTCAGACATGACAGGATCTTGACAGGAGTTTGCATGAAGTAAGGACAGTGTTCTCTCACAGTGTTTTAGCATCACCAATGGATTTCTAAAAAGTTATTTTGCCTTTATAGCCTAAATTAATGGCCGTCATGAGCTCTGGTAGCCCCAGTCTCACAATAAATCCCTTTAGATTTTTATCATTTATTTGCAGAATTAGAAAATTATGCTGCCTATGCTGTTTTTCATGACGATTAATGTACAAGAACAGAATAACAAGAAGATGGACTTTAATTGCTAATTGCTCACATGCTGCATGTAAACACTACTAGGTATTCAAAGTATCATTCAAATGATAATTGAAAATAAGGGGAGGTGTGCTGCTTTCATTATGATTGTATGAGTGTTTCCTTCCTCACACCTTGTAATGTAAGGGGGAAATACACAACATGTAATTAATTTCTATGGTCTTTATGTTAATAATTTGGCTTTCAGAATTCAGACTGTGAGATTACAGCTGTGACTTCCATATACAGAGAAAATGACTCGTATTGTGACATACAGTACATGTAAACGTGCCGTCACACTGAGTGCTAAGACTGAGTGGCCAAACTGGACCAAGTCTAAAAGACAAAACATAGTAGCACCAGCAACAGAAGTCAGACTGTGGCTGGCGGTACTAGTCTTTCACTCTACAGTGCAGGTTACAATAACCAACAATGGCCCCGAAAACACAGAGATACTAGCTTATTAAAAACTGGACTGCCTTGCTTATATTGATATTTATACAGTGGTTCTGCCCTGTTGTTCAATTTCAAAGAGGTATGAGTCAGATCAGAGCATGTTGCTTGCTCATGCCACAGGATGCAATGCAATGTGGTTGTGGCTTTTAACTAGTGTGTTGTCTGTCCCGTGTGCAAGGAAACGTGTGTTGAGGAATCAAGACTGACTCTCCAAACAGTACAGCTATTGTGCCAAGCTGAAATCAAAACATACAGTACTATACCAAAGTCCAGCTATGACGACATTTATATTCTTAAAAAAAAAAACAACTTGAAAACTGACTTTGTCCAGATACCCTGGCACAAAAAGCTTCTTAAAATGCTGAATCAAAACAAACACACTCACTGGTATCGTCGTAGCAACAACAAGCCTAGGCAAAGCTACACTCCCACCTAAATAATAATTCAACTGAGTCCCAGTTTTGTCAACAAACAAGGTAAAACCCAATTTGGTACTTTTTATTGTTCAAAGTTATGCCTAAACATGCTATGACACAACAAACTCTTTCGAGCTCACTCCATGTTTTATGTGACTTTAAAAAAATCCCGCATTGTCCATTATTTTGGTCAAATATTTCATTGGTCGTAACTAACCTCTGTGATGTATTTTTAACTTTCCGGAAGCATGTGTGTCTCGTGTGGAAGCAGATGTGTGTGCTACATAATCCCCTTCATGAGGGTTTGTTTGCACTGAGCTCCATCTCCACTATAGTGCAGGGGCTGGAGGTGCGACTTGCATGGTTACATCATCGCCAGCTTTTCTTATCCTTCCCCTCCCTCTACATCTCTCCCTCCCTTCTTTGCTTTCTTCTTGTTCTCTCTCTACACTCTCGACACGTCTCCCCCATCATCCTGGTTGCCTTTTTCTCCCTCGACCTCTCTAAAACACCCACTTTTTTGCCCTCTGTGTTACATAAGACACATGGCTCAGCGCAGATGATTTGTCTTTCCAGATTGTTTTTCCTCACCGTTCCTGCTACTTTCTCTCATATTCTTTTTGTTCTGTTACATGCTTTATTCTCGTTCATCTGACACACTTCCAAACAAAAAGGTTTAAGAAACAGAATTTATAAAATAAAAAGGAAATATATATAAAGCACTGCATGGAATAAATTTATACTTCTATTTCTACTAATGACCTAATCTTCTTCTAAGGATTTCAGTCAAAACTAAACATTTTTAGGTGTGTTAAATTAGGAAAGGGCATGAGCGACTCTAAAGCACTAGTAAAATTAAAGTTTCCTCCAGCAGTGCAAAACAATGAGACTGTAACCAAGAAGTGATAAAGCAGGGTATCCTTGACAGTGACACTGTGTTGCTGAGCAACAAGGGAAATGCTTTTGAGCTTGTTTAGTCTGCCGGTCATGTGCATTCAAGACAACGAAATTAAGTCCAACACAGTCCAACAGCTGAGATAAAAAATGACTGATATACCACATTACGTTCCCGTACAACATAAACTGAGTGATTGACAAAGAAGAACTAAAGGTGGTGGGCAGCACCTGTTCATTGATGGAGCTGTAGTCATTGGTGGTGGAGAGGTCATCTTCCTCCGAGTCAAACAGCCCGTCTTGGTTGTCCAACAGCTCTGCCAGGATCCTGCTGACGGACTCCTGGTCTCGAAGGTCCTCTCCTTCTGTTGACAGACTGCAAACAGAGGATGAATAAAGAGTGTGTTGTGTTGGCTGTACGCTGCTTCTCATGAGATGATTACAATAGCAGAATAATACAATAGCTGTGTGTATGTGTATGCCTCAATTTGCTCTATCCTTCCTCTTTTATCAAAATGAAATGAACGGAGGTGCCCACTCTCTAACGACTTGATGACGTACGGTCATATGCAGATGAATTTCTTAACTTAATCTTTGTACCGAACAATTAAATTGACCGATCAGAACTCAGCAGCTTCTAGTTGCAAGGCTGCAGACTACAACTAAATATGTCTCCCTCTGCTTACTCTGGCTGTGGTAACTGTAGACTGAAAAACATAATTGTGAATATTATGTTCCATTTCTGCCCAAAATACTGCTCTAAGCACAGTAGGATAGATGCAATAATAAAAAAAAAAGCTGTATTACATGTCTGTATTTAAATAACACCTCTCATTAAAAACTCATCAGGTGTTAAAACATGCACTTGGTTGTTCATAGCTCAGGCAATTTTGCACAGGTAGATTGTGCTGCATCTTACTGGAAGATGTCTGGTCCGAAGACAGCAGCCAGCGTCCCAATGTTCCAGCTCTCCTGCTGAAGTGAAGCCACGCTGGACAGGAAGCGGCAGAGGAAGCGCAGTAGCCCGTAGTTCAGCTGGGGAAGCTGCTGCAGCAGGTACTTCAAGTTTCTACACAGATCCTCTTCATTGCTGTAATCTGGGAATGTTTAAAAGGAGAGGATATGGCTCCATGTGACTATTAACATTTCATAAATTACATTGCAGTATATCTCACTGGAAAAAGGCTATTTGTAATCATTATAACCATTCAGACTGCTGCAACACATTACTTTATATGGCGATACTGTTGAGTGAATTATGCGTTATCAAGTCCTTCGTGTTCCTTCACAGTTGACCTTAAAATTCCTCTTTCAAGAAAATATGCAGACAGAGATAATATTAATGAACAATCTCCTGGGAGAGGTGAAATGAGGTGAAACGAGATATGGCATTAGGGGAGGAAATGTAGTAGCAGTGCGATGATTGGGGAATATAAAAGAATTAGAAATTAATGACATGGCATGGAGATGCCCTGCAACCCATTGCTGTAATCTGCAAAACAGAAATAAGAACAACCATCATCATGATAAAGGGATTAGGGTAGATTATCTGTGATGGAAAGAGGACAGTGCAAAGAGTAGGGAGAGAAATGTGGAAGTGAATGAACATTATGATGAAATAATCCACCTCTACTTGTTGCCTGGACTGGTCTGACTGACTAATATCATAAATGATGTGTGATAAAGAGTAAACCTGGCTATTAAACAGCAAAACATCAAATAATATATGAACATGTATTTGCATCACTGTAGTTTTTTTTTAATCCTATAATTCACATGATCATCTTGAATGCCCACGTGGTGGTTGTTTTTATATTGAGAGAACAAAACGTAAACTGAAGGCAAGATTGGCTGAAAATAAGCATGCAATAAGAAGTAGCAATCCCCAATACCCTATGACTCTTCATTATACAGATGCAAATCATGGTAGTTGTAATTCTTTAAAGATATCAGGCATAGAGCACATTGAAAACTCAATCGAGTGGAGACAGGCTCAAAAGACTCCTGCAAAGAGAGTCTTTTTGGATTTATACGCTAAAAGCTACAATACCCAGGTTTGAATGGAGAATTGGATTTCTCTCCCTTTTTGTAATTGTGATCATTCTCTTTTATAACTGTTTGTTCTGTTGTACACAGTTTGTCGAATCTGACCATTTCATTTCATTGGCAGGTCATGCTGATCATGTGACCTCCTATGCGATTACCTATTTAACTAGGAATTGAGCTGACTGACAAACATTTTGCCCTTGCCCTGATGAAGGCCTTTATGGATGAAACACGTTGGCATGTTTCTATTTGATTAGCCATATATTAATAAAGCCTTTTTAATCATCGCCCTCTTGAGTGCCTCAGATCTCCTTTTGGAAGTTTAACCTGATCTCTGAACTGAAAAGCACGAGAGGGACACCCCCTTTTTTTTTAACACCCAAGCAGCACTCCATGCACTTTGTTTCCTGTTTGAAATCACGTGATCATTTTGTCTTGTTTTTCCTAATTTTGAATTAAAGGAATTAAATGAAGAACCCATTTTAGGATAACAAAAGGACAATATCATGTGTTGTTTTTAGTGTGTGTGGTTTGAGTGGATAAACACATGAGAAGAGGGAAAAGCAGTTCCTGCCACACACCTTGGTGCAGCTGTAGGACGTGTCCCTGTATCGCTGTTGGGATAACTGGCTCAGGAAGCTCCTGCAGGAAGAGTCGCAGCAAACTGACGGCAGATGCCAGGTCCGCCTCCTTCTCTAGCTCCACCTCCTCGCCACTGTCATAACGCTGGCGCAGCCAATCCACTCGCTCTGCATTACCATTAACAAGGAAGAGCCCCTCCAGGTCCAGATGACCTGATGAGAACACACAGTGATAATTACTCACCTCAAACATATACTGTATGTCACTGTATAATATTTTCTGAGCTTGGTTCTGTTATTGAGCCAGTTGTTTTTACACCACCCAATCTTCCTGTACCAGCCAGGACACACAAGCAATGATGAAGTGTGATTTTTGGAGCTCTTGCGACACAATTTGCTCATAAATACTTCTTTGCCGGTCAGACCGGTGATTCAAACTTTCGGAATTTGTTTTTTAAGAACTTATTTCATTCCTCTGCACAACCTGCCAGTGTTTGAGTCAAAACCTGAACATGACATAACATTTCTATTATTGCTGGGTCACTGCTAATCACAGCCCTATTCCCTAAACAACCAGCCTGCTTTCATATTTTTGTTTGTAAAATTCACTAAAAATTATTCAAATTCACTAAAATTTATTTTCTAGGCTATCTTGGTGTTTCCCTGATAAATGCTTAACAATGGTAGAAATCAGTATGAAGTAAAAATAACGGCGGTCACATGAGAATGCTGATGGACTTGTTGGAGTAAATTTCCTGGTTGCTTCAGAAAAAACAAACTGTTCACTAGCTGAGCCTAGATGAGTTCAATATGCTCCAGAAAAACCAGTTTGTACGAAGAGTTGTCTGAACATGGCTAAAGGCCACACTCAAAGGTTGGGCAGCACGCCTGGCAGAATAGCCGGAATGTGAAGAATCGTACGAAAGGGGAAAACCAAGCAAACTTCTGGACAATCTATCCTCGAAGGAATTCATTGCGCTGCGCTTGAATGAAAAAAGACAGCTTGAGATAGAAGTTCCCTGTCTAGAAATACTTTCTCTCCTACTGTATAATCATCTATCACGCATGTCGGAGGGTCGGTTTCTGAGAGTAGTCAGAATAGTCATACAGACAGCTTTTCTACAATCCAGCTACTACTTCGTTAAAAGCATACTGTTTACCATACACTACAGGGCCTGCAGTGATTGATTTCTTCTCCATTTCCACTGAGGGTTCACTTTCCTGTCATGCGGTCTCATGTCAAGTAATTATTTGTCATGATGACTTCTGAGTGCAGGAGGGAGGTTTCAACACAATAGTCAATGCTTCAAGATGTTTCAGCGTTAATATTGTGGCTTCGACTATGGAACCACCAGTCCCTGGTTGCGCCTCCTCCCGAGATATTTCCACGAAAATAAAACAAATCTTCATGCCCATAGAAGATGTCCCCGCCATACCATTGATAGCTAAATGATTTAATTAACACAACACTAAAAAATCTTCCAAAGCAGTCAGCCCTTGTTCAAATTCTATGGGCGATTTAATCTGTCAGGGGTATACCACAGCTTTGGTCCAACACTCCTTCAAGTGTTTTTCATTTCCAATCCAGTCTTACATCAGATTACCTTTCTTCAAATTTCCAACACCTTGCTCTGACTCAGACATCACACACAAATGAAATAAGAGAGATTAAGGCATTTTCTCCGACTGACTAACCTCCGGACTGGCAGCACCACTCTAATTAATGCTCCAGCAGAGGCCCAGGAGGATTAAAGACTTATTACATAACCTCGTATAGTCGAGCAGCCCCCGGGGCACACAAACCACAGCCCTGCTTCACTGGTCACTTGAGGGGAACTGAGGTGAAGCTTTAGTTTAAAAAAAATACCCACTGACTTGACAAGTTTTACAAGAAAATATCTTTTTTTGAATGGCAGCAGGCAGCACTCACTCCACAAAAGAAGACTTGGAAAGGAAACTATGAAAGGAAGCCTTTTCTATTGTTTTACTTGTCACTGCAGATTTGCGTTGCGTTGATCTTTTCTTGATGTGCTGGTCAGGTTTCAATACTTGTCCAACACACTACAAATGTCAGAAAACAATGAAAAGTCTTGATCAGTCTTCCCTAAAGGTAAAGATGTTATCCCGTAATGTCTTGTTTTGTCCACAACTCAAAGATACTCAGTCACAGAAAAGAAATAAAGAGTAAAGAAACAGAAACATTCACATGTAAGGAGCTGGAATCAAGGAATTTTGACTTTTATTTCATAAACAAAACCTACTCTAACCAATTAACTGATCACCAAAAACAGTTGACTGATTCAGTAATTGACGAGTGAATGATTAATCGCTACAGCTCTAAATCTGAACATGAATTTCATATTCATGTTACAGGAACAGGACTTTGGCAGGTTCCCCTCTTTTTCACTGTTTTTCCTGGTGCATCGGCAGCTGACAGGACGGTTATGTAATGAAGGAGGAAGCGGACCGTGGATGTGCCTGCCAGTGCTTTCAGAGTTCATCTTATCACATAAACTGGATCTCCACTAACAACATATTTTGGTTTATCGTGATGCAAGCGCAGTCAACAGCGACAGGGCGTGCTTGGGATTTTAAAACACTATCCAAGGCAATCAGATGTAACTGAGCACTCAAAAGTATGGGAACTGAAACTGCCATTCAAAGTCTCATTCCTGCTTTCCCATTTCACGCTTAAAAATGTGAGATGCCACTGGTTCTACATTTTCAGTCAAATAAGTACATTTCAGGTGAGAGGCCCTGTGTTATTCTACTGAATATAACAAATAAATGGAACTTTTGTCCAACCAGGAAACTTTGTCCTCTTCAAAAATGACATATGTTAACTTTGAACAAAGATGAGAAGAATAAAACAATCCAGTGTTACTATGATACAATCAACTAAACCAAGGGCAATTGGATGAAGGTGCGTGTTGACATCTTAAAGGTATGCTTTTGTCACAAATAATTCTGTTGGCCTAAAACAAGCAACACCTTGTTTGAAGAGTTTTTCAGACTTATTTTGCTTTTAATTTGCAATAAAAAAGTATGAGGTACTTTATTGTATGTAGCCACTTTGATAATTTTCATGAGAAAGAAGAAATTTAACATACATGAATATGTCAAATGAGCATGTGCATTTCATTCAGTATTTATGAATGTTTAAAGTTTTCAGTTAACTGTTGATTTTCAGTTGTATTTAAGAGGGAAAAGATTTTGACACTCAAACACATTTAGTCAAATTTCTGCATGCGTCATCAAAAAACTGTGGGTGTGTATGACTCAAGCGGATATACTGTATCATGACTTTATTTCTTTATTTTACATTTATGCTGCTGAAATGCTGCACTGGCATCGTCAGCATTGGTTGATATTTTATGTTTGTGAATACTGATTTGATGGATTATGAGTCCCAGACTGAGTCACATTGGACTGGATGTGAAAACAAAGATCTACTTTTATATGAATTTTAATGAGTGGCAGCAATAAAAAGTGGCTTGATTTTGTGGAGGTATGAGTGTGTGTCCATCACTCACCATGCTCCTCGATGTAGTCGACGATGTGTTTCACCAGTGCAGGAACCTCATGGCCACTGATGGTGTGTGTGCGCGCCACCTCCTCCAAAGGAACGCCAAAAACACGTGTTGTGCTGGCTGAGGTCACGCCCTCGTTGCCTGGCAACGGAGACACGCTCTTCCTCATGGCCGCCTCCTCCTCCTCCTCACCACAGCCCCGCCAAGACCTCACGTCTTTAGGAAAAAGAGGAGGAGGGAAATTAGACAAAAGACAGTGAAATGGAATGATTTACAAAATAAGAGCCTTGGTGAGGGATTCGGCGCAGATCAAAATAGCTTTGGTCATCGCACGCTGCAGCCGAAAGAATCACTTGCAAAGACCAATACAGCGATCCAAGGAGATAACAAGAAGAGTTGCTCTGCTGTTCAAACAAACAAAATGAGCACAGCACTCTGAAACATGTGGGAGTGGCTGGTTTACACATTGTTACATGTTTGTGAGCCTGCCCTCCTGACAAGATAAAAGAGGAGGAGGGGAAAGGGGAGAATGATCAGCAGCTAAAGGCCAGAAAAGGCGTTTACAACCAGCCCTTTAAGGGGGAGGAAGAACAGGTGCAGGAGAAGAAGAGCAACACTATAAGATATGTTAACTGTGTCTGGGACCTGGTTAAGACTACTGTCTGACTATAAGATATTGTATTTAATAGAAAAGTGTTTTATGAGGTATTTATCCATAGTCAGCGTATTGAACTGTACTGTTATGGATAAGGACGCATGCAAAACATATGTTAGCCAGCTAAAAAAAGAAAATACTGAAATATATATATAAAAAAATGAATATCAGTTTAAGTATGCACAATATTTATAACAATTTCAGTTCATCATCAGAAATAGCTGTCTGACAGCACAATAATATTTTAAGTACAGCCTACACTTAACACATATAGATTGAATGATAGCTAAAACATTAATCATTGATAAGAAGCTCATAAAACCACTTTGAAACACCTGAATGACCCCTTCAGGGTTTCCATTAGTGTACAAAGATAATAATAATAATAATAATAATCATAATAAGCTTCAGGGAAATTACATTTTTAATATTTTTTTTTTTTGTAAAACCTGTGACACAGCAAGCTCCTTTAAAGAATAACTCAATGTGTTGGTTGTGATTTCTGATTTTAACAGAAAGCACAATTAACATAACAGTTTTACAAGTTACTAAAAAGAAAGAGGAAATAAAATATTGTCCTTGCTTATATCGTCATTTTGACCATATATATATATATATATATATATATATATATATATATATATATATACATATCAATATATATCAACATAGGGGTCAATCATCCTCTAGGAAAACAATCAATCTAATTACATCCTGTTGCTTTCAACAGGTAGTAAGTGTCTAACTTGATAGTTGCTGAGGGTAAACAAGGCTTGAGGATTCCAGGCTGCAAAATATCCACACAGATATCCATACATACTGTATGTTTTCTGAAAGCAAAGTCTCATCGACACACTTTTTAATATCTACCTGTATTAAAGTGTACATATTATTTTGTATTAGGAGGAGGAAGCATGTGTGTGCGTGTGTGTGTGTGTGTGCGTGTGTGTGTGTGTGTACTCACCGTGTAGCAGTGAAAGTGTGTCCTATCCTCTCCTCCCCTAGCCAGTGAACCACCGAACCATCTATGGCTGCTTCAGGTTGTGGCAGAAGATGAGCCGGTAGTTCCTCATTGACGGACCGCTAATCCCTCTTGCAGGATTCCCTTTCTAGCTACACTGAGGAGAACATGAAGAGGAAGCAGGGACAAAAGAAAGAAAGATAATGGCAGAAAGAAAGGGAGGAGACAAAAGATGGAATCTGTTCAGTAACAATCCCTGGTATTTTCACCAACAAATTAAGGTGGACAAAAACAAATGCATATTATGTTTGTAGAAGCAACATCACTTTTCTTATCAAATTTTGGTGCAGATTCTTGAATTCAATATGAAAAGGGAATAAAAAGTAAAATAGAGGTTAATGCTGCCAAAAGAAGTAAAAGTCATGATAAATTTGCAATTCACATTAATCAATATAAGATGTGTATAATAGACCCTGCCAACACAGACTATCACTGCAGCATAATTTGTGTACCACAGTTACCATATTTTACAGATTACAAGTCACACTTTTTTTTCATAATTTGGCTGGTCCTGCGACTTACACTCAGGTGTGACTTGTATATAATAAAATATACAATTTCACATGTTTTTAAATGTTATTTCACACTGACCGACATGACCAAGGAGTAACCATCATCTACAGCCGCGAGAGGACACTAGGCTCGTGACAACTAGCCTACCGGTATCTGCTACTCCTGTGCCACTGAAAATTAATTTAAACATTAACTTAAAGACAACTGAGATCGAAAAAATAGCCCCCAAAAAGAAAATCATATTCTGCAGATTACAAGCTGCAAGTAGTGAAAAATGCATGTAAAAATGATAAACGAGCAGCAACCACGCAAAAGAGGAATCTGCGCTTCATCTTCCTCCGAAGTTGTTCAGAAGTGACACCGAGGATGAAATGTCTTTTCTTGGTCCCAGATTTTGTAAAATAATTTTCCCCCAAAAATGCAATGTATAGTCCGGTGTGACTTATATGTGTTTTCTTCTTCATGATGCATTTTTTGACCAGTGCGACTCATACTACAGAGCGACATATAATCTGAAAAATACGGTAATTACTTCCATGCCATATGGGCATACCAGCATGTCTTCTGTGCAGCAGTCACAGAAACTTTCCTCCATCTTGGACTGAGCTCTATCTATAGAAAAGCCAGAAAAGAAGGCGTTGCTTTACAGACCTCACTGTTTGAACACCATCTGATTTACCATCTGACAGAGGTGACTGCTTATTCACAACTAATAACAACAATACACAGTTACAAGAATCTAAGAGAGTAGATGCAGACACAAAAAGACCATGTTTTGCCTCCTTTAGTCTCAAATCCAAAATCAAGATGATTAATTAAAACCAACACTAGGAATTTATGCAATAAATGTGCTTACTGAGCCACATAAGGCAAATATATATTTTAATGAACTTGCATGCAGACTACAGACACAAAACAACTGCGCAATGAAAATAATGCTAAAACATTTTCACCCTAATGTCATGTCACTGTGTTGTGTCTCTCCTGTTTTAGTTTCAGTCTTTCTCTCCATCTTCTAAGCTCATTTCCCCTTCCATTTGCTTCCTTTCTTTATTATCCCTCTTCCTCTGTAATCTCATCTTCCTACTACTTCAAGGGATGAACTGTTGTGATGTTGAGAGTTGGCAGAAGGGCAGAACCGAACACAATAATTAAACTGACAGTGGTTGGGTTAGAAAGCTGTGTGTGTGTTTCCTGCACATCCGCTCATGCCCTTGTAATTGCGATCAAACCGTCACTTTGAATCTGTGTGCTGTGTGAACCTGTTAATTGCTGCCACTTTAGCATGCAAGTGTGTGCAGGTTAGTCTTATGGCTGCTATACACGTGAATGTGTGTGTGTGTCAGAAAGTGCATGCAAGATGTGATGAAAGGGTGAATGAGTATCTAAGTGTGGAGAGAGAATTCAGAGAGGCTGAATGGGAGCATGGCTGTGTGCTAAAATATTAAAAACACAGTTCCGCTTTTGGGAGTGTTATGGAGTCAGGAAGTGAAAAATACATGAGACCGAAATGAGAGAGAGTGAGGAAATAAGGAGACTACATCTGCTGCAGATGCAAAATAATTTTAGATTCGTTCTTATTTTAGTCATTTAAAACTTTAAATACTGAGCGTTAGTTGATTGACTACCTGTGCATCAACCGCACTTGTTTGTGTTACATCACTGTCAGATCTAATCATCAATTTTTTTTATTTTTTTTTTTAAAACTAAAAACAGAATACCTGTCCGAACCTGGACAAAGGGGGAGCTGATGCTCAAGCCAATCCCATAAAATACATTACGACCCCAACTCTGCTTAAAGTAGTTTGACTTTAAAATGTTTATTTTAATTTGAAACACGATGCTCAACAAAGATTTTTTTTCTGACTAAAACAATCATTTCCACATTTTCTTTGAGGCATGCTGCTCCCACACAAAGTCTGCAGGACGGAGCTGGAAACGAACCACCATCTTAATATGCATATATGCTCCTGGTCGAGCCTGAGTATGATTTGTGTTCAGTTTCCTGATGGAACAACTTGTTAATCTCTCTCTTTTCTTCTAGAATACACTCTATGCTGTCACTAAACCTTTTCCTTTCCAATTCATTCATCGTCACGCTGCATGTCGCACAAGCCACTGAAAATAATTAGGCAGCCAGCGTTGTCTCCACATCAAGAGAAGAAGAGGTGAGCAGGAACAGGGACTGAGTTATTAAATATTCCTTAACTTTCTCAAAAAATGGCAAATTGCTTTCAAAAGATTTGCTCTAACCTGTTAGAAGCAGCTATCATTGCAGAAAAAGTTAGATCACCACATCATAACAGCGCCCAAAGCTGTTCCATCAGCTTGTAAAAGCATGCAACAAGCATTCATAAGAGTTTTGGCAACTTTCATATGGAAATAATCTCTTGTGACTGTCTGACTAAAATTCTAATACTACAATTAACTTTTGTTTTTCACATTACTGGTTAATATAAAACCTAAATCCTTGTCATTTGGAGCAACAGTGATAAGTCGCAGCTTTTAGGGGATGACTTGTTTCTTTGGTATGCAGCTCAGCAGCAAATGTGACTCTGTGCCAAATGGGCTTTAAAAAATGGTTATTTTTTTATTAAGATCATATACAGGCTGTTCATAGAAAATATTTCATGAACATTACCTACTGTATATATCCATACATTTCTATGATGGATATGTCTATAGAGGACTAAAACCTCAGCGGGTTCGATGCATGCAGAAGCTAGGAGCAAAATAATAATACGACTAAACAAAAATCAAAAAGTATTTTTAACCTCCCTACAGCACTGAAACGACTTGTCAGTTGCTTCACTTTGCTCCCACCTGCTAGATACTCTGACAGGTTGTGACTCAACTCGCTGCTGGTACGCAAACAACATGAACAAGAGAAGACGGCAGGATAGACAGGTCTGCTGATATGGAAGAAGCTTTCACTCAAGCAGAGTCATAGCACAAATGACTAAATATAGGTAGCATATTTGATGGATTCAACACAAGTCAAATGTCAAATTCATCAGGGTTTGTAAACAATGTATGAAACACCTCAGTTACTCAGTTCACCAGGAATACCTGGGTGTTCACAAATAACAAAATCTTAATTAAAAAAAGACAACATCAAAAAGCTTTTATTATAATTGCTAGATCACTTTGAACCAATTGTTGTGACCTCATTGTCACTCTTCTTACTTATATTATGTAATGCAGCTTCCCTCACAAAGGACAGTTTGTTCTGCGTCAGGCAGTGTAAATACAGTTTGGGCATACTACTTCCTTATAACATTGTGCTGTGAGGTTTGTGGTAAGACCCAGGAAAGCATGTGGAAAGTCAACAAAAACAGTGATTTTATAAAGGTGTTTCATATAAAAGGAAGGAGAGTGGATTTGAGTGCAGAAACTTTGACAGCAGTATATGAAAGTATGTGATTCTCTGCACAGAAGTGGTAGCTCTTAAGAAAAAGAGAAATTTGCTTCTTAGAAAATATTTCCTGTATTTGGTCTGTTTTCATTTGTACACTGTGTCAAAAACCAGACTAAACCCAAAACCAACCAAAAGTATCAATTTCACACAGACTCAGACTGACCAAGTAGACTATGGCTTGTAAAAGAGCAGGGCTTCATTTTAAGGTTTTCTTATTACTCAGGCTTATTAAATGTTTGTTCATAGAGACGGTTGAGTCCTCTAAAGGAATTCTTCAGTCCCTATTCTTTCCAAAACCAACTGCACTGGCACTGCTTGATCCTAAGCCTCTTTGAAAGCCAGAGAAAATCCCACTATTACAGCTGAAATTCTTGTATTGGATCAGGCCCTTAGTACTGAAACCAAAAAAGGTGTTTCGTGTCACTCTCAACTAACTGAACTAGATACAAAAAGCCTAAATACTGCACACTGGTTATAAGCACAGTACCGTAGTGCATACACCTTTATAAGCGAGCGTGGTCCTGTTACTGCCAGACTCAGACCGATGAGGACAATGACACTAAGAGATTAAGGAACTCAATGTTCCCAAGCCAGCGCTGTGAAAACTGACCCTAAAAAGGCCTCTGTAGTGAGGATTTGGTCAATAATGGGACAGTCTGGAGTGGTTCTGTCTGTTCTTTCCGTCTGTCTGCATGTCTTAATCCCAGATATCATGCTTGACAACCTCCTGCTCAACAATGAGGCACATTGTTGGAAGGGAAACGGGGAAAATTAAGGCACTGAACTGAGAAAGAGAAATTTAAAACGTAAGAAAGAGAAAGCTTAAGTACCAGAAGGGGAAACACGCCAACAGATAATAAGAGAACATCACAGAGATAGTATTTTAAGAAACTGAAGAACAAGACAAAACTGTGTTAAGAAAGACATCCAAGGGGTGTGAAGAAAGGTCACCAGACTTCTGGTAGATTAATTTGTAACATGAAATGGATAATTCTACAGTACAAATTGTTGAAACTAAATTATCATTATTGCACAATAACTTTCCAGAGCAATCTGATAAGCCTTCCAATTTACGGATCTTCTATTCAAAGCTGTTTTGTCTCACTGGTATCTCAAGCAAACCATCCTCAGCTGTATTATTTTGGCGTGAACACTCAGTGAGACCTAATACTAATATATGTTTTGGGTGACTGAATTGCAGTCGGACAGTGTTTGACCTCATGAAAGAACAGGTGGCCAAAACCAAACCATCTCTGGAGACAAATGCAATGTTTTCCCATACAACAACAATAAGGGTGGAACTAGGTAATGCTAAGGCTGTCCTGAGTACCATTTTTGGGCTCCAGAGCTTTGGTGGTGATCAACAACTAATATCACAGCTTGTGTGAGGTGTAAAGGTCCAAAGAGTTAAATCCAGATGCTTTAAGTGTCAAACATCTGATTTTCTACATCTAACAAGTGTTATTAACTCTTTGTGAGCCACTGACTATGTGTATGTCATTTAAAATTCAACGAATGAGTACCATAGACTTATATGTCGGAGTGATTTTTCAGTTGCTGGCACAAGAGGGCGCTCTCACACAGTCTGTGTGTAATGTTGGGGCTTCTGGGATTTGTAGTTAGAACATAAAGATATGGTACACGAGAGATCACAGCAGGAAGTGGAGACGATCACGATTAGAGAGCAAAACAGAATCTGAACAAAAGTTGGTATTTTTGGTGAAACTGGTCTTTTCATCCTGCAGTGGTCGGCGACAACAGATGGAAGATTAAGTTAATATTTACTATGACAAAAAAACACAATTCGCCTCACTTTAAATGAGCCAATTGTAGAGTTCAGTTTTCTCTTTCAGTGCACCTGCACAGATCGAGAGATAAAGCGCTCTGCAGGGCAGCAACAGCTACAGGAAATGACCTTCAACAGAAAGGTCACAGGTTCAACACCTGTAATACTGTTTGACCCTATGAAGCATGCTGTACAGCAGGGCTGTACAGTGCGGCATATGTTGCACATGCTACATCAAAACAGTAGTTGTAGTCAACTGTAGTCAGTGATTAATCTTAGCTAGTGAACGCCAATTTCCACAGTTCCTCACGGTCGCAGCTTTACTCACGCACTGTCCCATGCGGCTGGTTTGGCACACAGTGGCTAACGTTACTCCCACCAGTCAACAACATGAAGAGATTTTTCCAACCTGTCTGCATTGAGAACACGAAATGAACTAGACCCCGGGCACCCCGGACGACACAGACAATAGCGTAAATGAAGTTAATGAGGTCCGACCCAAAACAAAAGTGAAAGCTAAAACACACAGTTACAACACCGCGTTTGAGCAGGAGTTTGCCTGGCTCAAGTTCCATGCCACATAGCAAGTAATGGATTGCTCCTTTTGACAGACAACACCGCTTAAATTAAGAAAGGATAATCTCTTTGTTAACGGCAACCACATAATAAAGAAAAACAATGTATTCCACCGTCACAGTAAGTTAAAGTTAAGGGCTGTGCAATTAATTAAATTTTGATCACGATTTTGATTTTGTTTTCAAACAATCTCCAAGCTCATATAATCGAGTTGAAACGATTTATTGGGTGTCATACTTTTATTAATAGGACCTATTATTAAGCTTAAAGATGCGGCACAGCGGAAACAGGAAGTAGAGAATGTAAACACAACGGCATGGTTGCCGCTAGGTGTTCTGGTGTGCTTTTCGGTTCACGCTATCCCTTCAGAAAGCAATGTGGCATAATTTTGTGTGCTAATATGTTGTATGTGTGACGTTTGATAACTTTGTTTGATGGGGAGATATGATCACATTAGCGACACTAAGATGGTCGGCCGTACGTGCTTGCTAAATATAAATCATAGTCACATGGGATGCGATTTTATGCCGTCTTTTTTTCGTTTCACCCAAATTCACTGTTGTCAACCTGTGGACGTTAATAAAGGAGCAAGGACGTTCATCCTTCCTCGCTCATAAAAAGGAGTTTGACTGTTTAATCAGTATAACACACTGAGAGGACAGTACACAGCATGTAAGGTACATATTTGTAGCCTATATTTATGTTTTGCGTAAAGAATCAATAACAAAGTGTTATTTTTTGAGAGATATGCTGGATAAATGCACCATAACTCAAAGATAATTGTTTGAATAATCGTGATTTCAATATTGACCAAAATAATCGTGATTATGACTTTTCCATAATCGAGCAGCCCTAAGTTAAACATATTATAGGCAGCTATATTCTGTCTGTCTGTGTGTCTCTCTGTGTCTGTATGTCTGTGTGCGAATCTGTCTTGGTCTGTGTGAGTGTGTGTGTCTGTTTCTGTATGTGTGTGTGTATGTCTGTCTGTGTGTATGTCTGTCTGTGAAATGAAAATGAATGTGGCCTACTGTGTGGCGAAAGCAGACAGTCTTTAGACTGGCAGTGTTTTATGTGTAAATATGTCACGTGTCACGCCTGTTACGTAAAAAATGAGTTTGAAGTGTGATAAAGATGCTTTTTCTGTATCTGAAAACATTTCAAGTTATTATTCTACAACTGTATTACATTATGTATATATGAATTACACTTGATGTTACTGTGCAAGTGATGAGCTGCATTAATTGTCCTCTGTAGAGGTGATGGGCATTTTTAGGGTGTACTACAACTCTCTGGTCCTGTGCTAAAAAATTGTCAGCCTCTGTAGCACAGTGCTATGTGCTGAAAAAGTTAACATACAGCCCTGTACAGTCATTTTGAGTTAACTTACTATTAGATGTACAGCCACCAAACAGGTAGAAAAAAACATCAAAGATGAGCAGACTCTACTAAAAAGTGGCGTAAGAAGAACAAAACTGTAAGATCACTTTCCCGACATTTACTATAAATTACTGAGATAAACATTGCAGAAGTAAGAAACAAATGGAAGAGCGCATTCATATTTCATAACAACAATTTTACATGCATCACATTTGAGAACAAAAACCCATGTTATGATTCATCTGCAATCTGCCAAATAGCCTTAGTACTGTCAAAAGAAGTGCAAGACCAGAAAAAGGAGATTAAATATTCACAAGAGGTTATAAATAAATCAGCGAATTTCCTCCAGCGTGCATCATGTTGTGAAATTCCCAAAAATAAAATAGATCAAAGCAGCTAAACTGTATGTATAATTTATCATCATCACTGGCCGAAATGTCTTGGTAAACCAAAACCTGGGAAGTGGGAAGTGACAGAGAGGAAAAAAAATCTATCCGATTTCTGCGTCAGAGCTGAAATATAAGTTGCATACACCCAAAATTAAAAAAGGAAATGTTATTTGCGCAAAAGCAAACGGATATTTAGACTCAAGAGTCCACTGAGTCAGTTTACTTCAATCTTAAAACAAAAACGACCCGAGCAACGAGACGAACCTGCTGACCTCTGGCCCGAATCCTCACAAAAAACAATCAGGGAGAAAAACATTCTCTGGTATTTCTGTATTTGTCTACTGCGTTATGGGGGCCACTATTCACATGAATATCTTGTGACCCTGACACACACAATGCATTACTTCCTCATACTCTCCAAGCCGCTCAAATCCAAACAAGTGCACACATTTAAAAAGCAAACCCAGTGTGCAGAATTGCTGATTATATCTGCAACCAATCACTAAATAACTGGCTAAGATTACTGTCTGTGCTGTCACAAATGAAAACAAAAAACAGTGCTGTAAAGCTGCAGTCAAAATAGTTGCAATAAAATATTTTTTCCAAAACCATTCAGCCCTAATACTGATCAGAATATATCATATATTCGAGAATTAAATTTATGTAAAAACGAGACAAAACACTCTCCCAATGCCGACTGCAGGGGCGAACCACAGAGTAAAACGTGCCGAGCGGTCAAAAATTAAATTACTACATGGATGAGGAGGAGCCCAAAAAGAAAGTCTAGAGAATGCTAACTGCTGGAGAATTTTGAAGAAATTTGGTATCCACGTTCTGCTTAAAGGGAAGATTTCCTTGTTTCTTTTCCAACATTAAAAAAAAAAAAAAAATCAACAACGATGAGGATGTTATTCTCCTCTAAGTGAGCATTCCTGATCAGATTTGTGTGTCTTCTATTAACATTTTCCCCCAATTACGAAGCACTGAAAAGTTTGTCTCATATTCATGCCTCAAATGATGAAACATGAAACACTTCTGATGCCATGACATGAGCCAAATGTGATACAAATGTGCACAAACTTGCTTGTGCACATGAAGTGTCACCCCAGGTGAGTGATCCAGGATGTTTAACTACAAGAAGTTGAGTAACAGGAAGTCTATTAACAACCTGCTTCGTCTTAAGCTGGTGTTTCATGTTGATTTGATCTGGATCAAATGGAAGCAGCTGCATCTGTCAACTGTACACAAAACACTTGAAGATGGTTAAAAGAATAAAAATGTAAGCAAATGGTTTAAGGCATACAAATACATAAAGGAAGCCAAACTCCAAGTAAAACTGACAAACACACCCACCTAACAAACCCAACAAACCTGCCTGTGCACATTTTAAGGTGTCAGCCCTTAACACAGCCCTTGGTCATGTTTGCCTTGTGGCAAAAAGAGTAAATACAACAGATGGAGTCAATTACCACAGCTGCACTTTTAAGATCGTGGGCAATAATAACAGTTTTGTCTTAATATATTAAATCTTGGAGTGCCATTGACGTAATTCAACATCATTCAAAATTTGATGCTTGAGTGCCATTGACGTAATACGACGTCAAAGTGTTTTTTGCAGCGGGTCGCAAAAACGCTGGCACAAGGCACTTTCGATTTCCACATGCATTGCTCAAATTGCAGCATTAGAGCTGAGTTTTCTCTACTCCTCTATGACAGTAAACGAAAACAAAACAAACATTGGAGGATGTCGTCTTGGGCTTTGGGAGACAATGATTTCTAACATTTTATAGACTAAAAAACAAATTCAGAAAGCAATCAACATATTAATCAACAATGAAAATGTTAATTGCAGTCCTACTATTCTTAATAACTCAAAACGATTTAGTGAATCCTTTCATGATTTTTCTAAATATGTATTTATTTAACAGTGTCTTTTAATCACATCTTTGATACCCATAAAGTAGATTTAGCTGCAAAAAAAGTACAGGTCAGCATCCAGGCAGCCTTATTATTCATGCACTGAAGTTCTTGCTGGGAGTTTTCTCTGGATGAATTTAAAAGCACATAAGTACATAAATTGTGTTCTTCTTCATCTGAGCTATCTGCTCCCTGTCTGAATGTTAATGCTTACTTGTCCTATTTACCAGAGTGTTTGAGTAAAGAACTAAGATCCAAGATGATTTTACCGCCACGACATCCCAACCTTCAAGCTCTTAGTCATGCAAACAAAATGAGGACAAAAAGCTGTCTATGTACAGAGCTATGTAAACTGTAAGATTGCCACCACCGCTCTAAAATTAACAGTATGTGCTATGTTTCTGTTATGGTTACTCCACCAGTATTATGCAAGCTCTAATTAAAATGATATCTTTAACACTAAAATATAATTTGGTGATTTTCAAATTTACTGTTTTGTAGAAAAGCAGGAAAAATATCGAAGCACATTATTGTTTTTTGACTGAGATGTTAAATTTTACTGTCATTCCTGAAAAGAAAATGTTTTAGTGGTTTTATGTTATTCTTGATTTATTTCATTCATACCTAGAACGTGTGTGGCTGCACTAATTAATTAAAGTGAAACTTTCTTATGAGTAATTCAGAGAATGAGCCATTGCCAAAGATAAAATAATGAACCACTAAACATCCAATGGAGCATCACAACCACATGAAAAGGATTATCTATTATCTCTGATATAACAGCATAGCAAAGCCAAGTTCAGGGAATGAATACAGTTTTTACACTTAGAGTTGCTCATAATTTCTGGAATATTTAGGCATGATTAGTATCTCAGACTCACCTCAGTTCAGGAAAACCGTTCGTTTGCAGCCAGACAGCTAGCAGGTTAGCATTGGGCAGAACTGGAGCTAGCAAACTTTTGCAAACAATACGTCCCATGACTTTCAAGTCTCACGCATTCATAATTCACACAATTTAACCCTTTCACAATGTCACCTGTCACACCTGGTATTTCTCACGTGTGAAAATTTATTATGTAACTCCGACCAAGTTACACCGCTCTGTGTGCAGTGGGACGTGCAGTAAGAAGCTCTGGGCATCGCAGAGCTTGGCACGTTCAAGCCAATCAAAAAATAATATAGCACTACACATCAGCCAATCAGAAAGCAGCACTGCTGTATCTGGGTAAGATACGGTGATTTGACAGCGAAAAGGATGAATACTGTATGACACTACAGGGGTGCCTTATCACCTGAGTACAGAAAATTATCTCATCATTTGACTTAGTAGCCTGAATCATGAAATGATTTATTGTACAAAAGGAAAACAACAAAAGCTCATCTCAGGAATTTTTTTCACAAAAGTTTGTCAAGGTCGCATGTAAACTTAAGCCAACACGATCCTTGTCTATTTCAGCAGCTTCACCACACACATCACTAAAATACTTTATAACCTGTCATACCCAAAGCCTGCACAATTTAACACACTCTAACCCGACACCAAAACTTGAGAGCCCTGATGTCCGCAGTGCATATAAATGTATATAATATTTGAAATCCTTACAGTTGTATTTTTCTGACCTCATACGTACCTCAAGTTGCCTTTTGGGATGTACATGCATACGTACATATACTTCCCTGTAGAGAGGAGTTTATTACAGCTTCATATAAAATCAATAATACTGAAGCAAACAGAGCTCTGGTATCGGAATAGTATAGTAATAGTATAGTAATTCTCTGGGTCTTAGGTTGGGGGTACGGATGCAGATGGATGAAAAGGAAAAATGAAAAAGAGGAGAGGCAACATTACAGAAAATAAAGGAGCATCAGAATGAGAATGACAGAGGATAGATTAGAGGATAGAAAGCAGCAGAGAGAGACAGGAAGTGACAGGAAAAAGAGAGGAAGCGAGTTAAAGAGGCAGAGAAATGAAACAGCAGAATAGCAGTGAAGCAGTGTTTGCCCTTGAATGAGTAGCAGCAGCCCGCTGCCCTCGTTTCGCTGCTCCTCCCAGTCAGTGATAAATTAATAAGATGTGTCTTCAGAGGCTTTTTCGGGCCTTGTTATCTCTCACTCTGACCAAACCAGCGCAATCTGTCCCTTATGTATTTTGAAGATGTCGGGAACGTCAAAGAAAAATAATGATGCCCTTTAAACTCTTTATATTGTATTGTTTAATGGAAAATGGACTGGACAATCAAGTTATTAAAACCAATTAATATCAAAATAGTTTATGATTAAGAACACTCTGTGATTCTGCATTTATTTTTTATTTTATTTCATATTTTTAATGATCATATCAATTAACAATAATTATCTTGGGATTTTTAATGCAAAAAACATTCTCAATTTCCTGGTTCTTAACATGTGAAGATTACCAATGTCTGAGAATCAGCAATATGACACACTGAATTTACTATTGCTAAAATTGCAAAGGATTTTTTCTGATATTTTATATGTATTAATTTATCAAGAATATAAATCGGTCTGTTTTACGGCGCGTGAGTCTCTATTTGTGAACCTGTAGTGTATCCATCTATAAAGAGATGCCTACACTCTAATCAGTGCCATCACCCTTCCTAGGCATACTGTGCAGTTTCACCCCGGTGCACCCACAGCCTTCTGCAGCTACCGCGGTTAATTGCCACCTTGCCCCTTCTCTGCCCGGGTTAATAGCATCTGCTGCAAGAGGAGGGAGTTTTCTCTGAACTGTCACACTAGACTCTGCAGACTACCACGGTTTCATGTCGCTCTCTCCGCTGCCTTTCACAAGAAAGGCTGATGTGCAACGCCAGCACTCTGACTGAGGCGAAGCAGTAAAAGAAGATCTATTCTTCACTAGCCAGAGGCGCTGTGACACTGCAGAAAGCTCCAACGCCCACGGTGGAAACAAGAGCAGCTCTGTGTTGGTGACTATGGGAGTGGAGCGTTTTGTTCAGGACATTTGCATTGCAAGTTTCCTTGGTTGCCATCTGGGTGAAAAGTCATATATGTTCTTCCTTTTAATGCTTCTTTACAATCTGACTTTTATCACAACTACTCCTTACATAAACCCCCATAAAGAGCTTAAGAGGGTTTGGAGCATTACATAAACTCTGCTGTCATAAATATTTTTTTTTAAATTAAAGACATTTCAGAATACACGACTTACTGCTGCTGGCATCAGTAGGATTTGTACTGACCTGTGCTAACTGGCAAAAACAAAAATAGATTTCTGACGGTTTTTGAAACCAAAAAGTAGTGTTGAGTTTCAAACAATAAATAACAACAAATACAAACAGGTGGCCAATAACTGTTAGAAAGGGCCTTCATTCAACAAAGTTGTGTTCTGCTGTTGTCATTTTTAACACCCGGGCTGGGATCACACTGAATGTGCTGCCTGCATTATCTGTGCATAAATTAGGAGTGTGTGATATCAATAAATCTTTTGTATCATTTATATCCCCCATGTTATATATTATTTTAGACTGCAACACAAATATATGTTGTGATAAAGTGCATTTTCTGGGAAATTGATTAGAGAAATTATAGCAAATCCGACTAATTAAATATAGATCAAACCAAATTATTTAGCCACATTGATGGAAAAAAAAAATAAAAAATCATATAAAAATACAACATAGAGTAATCAACAAAACTGATTTGTAACACTGGTCTAACATAACCCAGAGGTGTTAAAAGGAGCAGTTACCAGAGTATTAACGGCATCAAAATATCTCTGACAGAAGCCATATTTATGCAATTTCATTGTATCTATATCAAAATATCACTACACACTGGCATAAATTAGTTAAAATAAAAATAACAGCACAGTGTTCTGCAACAGATGCATTAAACTGGATATATTTTTGCCATTTTTTTGTATTTCTTCTTGGGTCTGTGAGGAAAAACATCTTGCATAAAAGCTACAGGTTTTTAATCAATTATGGTTAATTTAATATGTCTATTGTTATGTAGGAATGTTACATTTTGACCTGCTGAGGATTTGAGGTGTTATTCACAGCCTAGCAGCCACAGTCACGGCCTCATCTGAGACAATGACATTGAGCTTTATTGATTTAGTATTGATCTATATCACCTCTCTCTCCTGCTCTGTCTCATACTGATGGAAATTTCCAGACTCACTAAAATACCAGCCAGTATGCTTCTGCCTTTGCTGCATTAAAGAGCAGATCCCTCTCCATCTGTTGTCTTTATATTCTGTAGATGCCTGACAGCTCTGTGAAAGCAGTGACACCACAACGAAGAAGCAAGACTACGGCGAATCAATGAGGAATAAACTGTGTTCGCTCCATTATACAAGCAGTAAATTAGACACACTTAAGACAGAACAAATAGCTCGTACAGGATAGTAGCAGTGTTGTCATTTCCATCTGTGTGTGTGTCAACAATATATCTCAACAGCAGCTGTGACAGTGTGCTGACAAACGAGACAGAGGAGCCAACAGTGACCAAGCAGACTGATGGTGGATCGCTTCACACGGTGAACAGGAAGCGACAGCTTAAAAAAATAATAAGACGAGTTATTAATGCTTGTTTAATAGAGAAATACCTGATCAACAACCAGAAGCCTTTCAGCCACACATGGGTGTTTTTGGCTGATGAATAAAGGCAGTGTTGCCTTCATTCAAATCAGAAATAGACAAAACAGCGAGACATCAATAAGCTAATTTTCAGCGAAATCACAGAGGCGCTTTATTTTCCTCATGCACCTTAAACTGCAAAAGCTCCAGAACATTATCTGAGTCAGCGTCATGTGAGGAGCAAACAGCAGAGGAGATTTTCCATCTTCGATGCCTTTAGTTGCTTTACAAAATGTTTATGCAGATAAAGCTGTGATATGTAAGCTGCAACATTTGGGTCTTTCGCCACAGATGTGTTGATATAAAGTGCGCTAGTAGAAAAATTCTGTAGCAAAAGCCAGAGCTGGCCAATTAAACACAGCTCTAAGAAAGACACTATTTTTAAATCATCTACAAAAGCACCAGATGACAGCACAAGTTGTGCATATAAAAAGCTGAGTGGAAAGGCCAAACAAATTAAAAATTACAGAGGCATCTGAAGAAAAAAAGAAAGTACAGTCATTCAAACAACAAAACGTGAGTCGACGAGGGATCGTTCTCTTGTGACGATTTGAATCATCGCCTTTTAGGGCACCGTCCGGGTCTAACGGGAACTAAACAATGGCAGAACCATGCTGGCTGTTTTGATCGCTGGATCTGATGCCAGAAAACACACTTTCTTACTTTACTACCAAGCCAGGCAGCACAGCACTGCCAAGTCCAAGCCAAGACAGCTCAACTCTGAGGTCAAGGTCGAATTAACCTATTAGCATGAGTATTTGAAGAGCATCAGTCTAACGAACAAGCAAGGATCACTCAGTATGTAGACAGTGGTCTCTGGCCGGCTGGTGGACAGATTGACCCAAATTTGGCTTAAATAGAGCTGACTCAAAGAGAGATTTTGTTGTTTTATCAAACCAGAAACTGAAATCTCTACACATAGTTTCAGCCCATCTGTCAATGGGAGTGCTCCTAAATTCACTTACCAATGGACGGATACAGTAATATTCATCATTTCAAACAAATATTTAACTACTATGAACAGAAAACATTTGATGTTACAAATTATTTTCCATATCACTGTGAGCAGAATCTTTGGATTTCTTTCTACTGCTCAGTTTATAAAACATGAAAAAGTATTTTTACACATAAAAGTTGATTGATTAAACTAAAATTATGTGAAGAGATTTAATGATAAATAATTGGTTGGGCAGCCAAAAAGACTCCAAATGTGTCACTATTAGCACTGGTGATTTTCTTTTCACATATAGAAAAGATATATATAGTACCGGGGAATTTCCAACCAAACTGTAGTTTTAAAATATATTTAAACTGAAAACCACAGACTTTCTCGAGTTATCTAATGGAAAAGTCCACCAACCAAGGTGGAAAATATCGTTAAAGGTTACAGTTATAGGTTATGGCAGTTTGTCATCACTGCACAATCTCTCTTGTGGTTTGACACATTCAACATTAAAGCGTCGCTATTAAACATACTGAGAATGTGTTGATTACTGCATCCCAGCACAGGATTTATCCATTTGCCTCAAGCTGAGGCCTTCTGCTTCTCAGGTCTTTGTCTGCTATCATATAGCACAGTTAAATGCCAAAATTATACAGAAATTTACAGGCATAATAAAGATGATGTACTTCTGTCAGACATCAACAGTAAAATTAAGAGCTTGTCTCACCGAATCTCCAGCTAGTGACGTCCTCCTGGCAAAGAGGAGATGGCATCAACATAAAAACAACGTATGGATAAAATAAAACAGATGGTAGTGTCTATTTGGGGTAATCCAATGGATTAATAACTGATGCTGAATTTCCTTAAATTGATGCCAAAGCCTGTAAATCAATATTTCCCAAAAGTAGTCCAGCCCAGTGATTTGCAACACTACCTGCAAAGACATAATCCAACCATATATAATGATGGAGCAGCTTAGATGAGGTAGAAACTATATAGCAACATCTCTGTATATCATATTACCTAATAACCTAGGTCATTTTCTCAGTTAATTGTTGGCTGTGTGGTCTGCAAAATTTTGGGACAAAACATGTCCCTCTATTTACTATTTCCCAAAGTTGACATCCTCAAAATGACATTAAGTTTTCTCCAACACACAGTTCATAAGCCCAAAACGTTCAGTTCAATATTATCAAAGACAATGAAAATCTGCAAATACTCACAGTAATGAGCAATTAACTGCCATTTTTGTTTTTTGATTGTTGTGGCTCTACTCTTTTGACAAATCCTGACTCAATTAAAATGTACATTTATTTGTATTTATTAAACCATGGGAAGACTTTCAGGCATATATTTCATTGTATCAAATTCTCTTGATTTACTTTTTTGTGTCTACATTTCACCATACAAAGCAAAGATTTTCACAGAGATGTCAACAAGTCATGTTAATTATTTCTGCAGCATATATTCCAATGACCTGACATCTTTCAGTGTTTTACAGTGTTTAAATGAGGATGAATGCACCTGAAATATGGATTACAGTATTTTTAGTACAGTTACAGTCTGGGATCTGGAAGTAAAATACTCCTCTTGTGGGTCCGATATTCGTGGAGAAAGATAACAACACATGAATAAAAGATTTTTCTTCCTGTTGAAGCCTTTGTTATTTCAGCTGCTTAATGGACTATCTCCTTTTACACAGTCTTTGGGCCAGGTCAGCCCCACACTGCGGGAAACAGCCTTTGGCCCATTTTGGCTTCATTTACACCAGAAAATAATGCTCCCAAGCTTCTTAGATAATGAGAGATTCCTTTGCCTTTGTTGTCTACATCAGGTCTATTTCTATCAAACTGCACTCCTTGAACTCACCATCAGCTTATTACTCTGTTCATTGTATTATATTCTGCAAAAAAGATCACATTTAAATGCTTAATCGTGAAAAGGTTACTATATGTTAACCAATAAAAAGAGAGGTTATGAAACATATTTTCATACAGGTGTGAACTCATGCAGCAGACGGATTAAATCTGGTGAGTTTCTGGCAGTGCGGGTCCAGCTTTAGAGAGATTTGGACCATGTTTGGTTTGGCTTGGCCACCGTCCACAGTCTAAAACAACCACTCACTGACCTGGCAACAACAATCCCACACCGCGGGCAGCTGTGTGGTTATGACACTGCTGCGACTGCTGTGTGTGCGCCTGTTTTGCTTCCATATAAAAACTATGGGTCATCTTACGTACGCAGCCTTATCTTGCACGGTGGGAGGCTGGAGGGTTTTGACACCGCTGGTATGTGCATACGTGAGGTACTTCACATAAAAGGCTGCAGGTTCAACCAAGGTGCACTTCAAGAGCATGAATGTTAATCATAGTGATGCCTCAAGTGTCTCACTGACCTTGCATTTTATTAGTACTGTCACTAAGTCAATACAGCCAAAATAAAAAAAATACTTCACATACATATATATGAATAGAGAGTTTTATCAAAGGTAACAGACTGTATCATCTGGTCGTGTGTTAATGGCGTTGTATCCTCTTTGGGTAAGATGATGCCCAGCCAAACAGCAATTGAAAAGTGCCATGAAACTGCATGTTCAGTGTTTTGGTTTTAATCACCAGATTTGTTTCTTTTGGGATGAGGAGACCTGAAGGTACAATTCAGCTCCTGACCAAAACCTCCTGAACGTACGGTTCTGAAATTATCAGAGAAACAAGCTGAGCAAACGTTAACAGGAGCTGAGACATACTGTATCGGCCGTACAGCATTGAAGAATAACTGAGTCTTAAAGTTAAACTGCTTTATTCTGTGTTTTTAACTGGTTTTAATCACTGTGCTTGTTTGTTTTACAGAGCAGGAAACCTCTATGTATAATTCAGCTTCCGGTAAAAAATCTGAACAATGAACACTGAAGGATGAGGCCGACTGCAATGACTGTGAAGACAACAATACTCATGATCCTTTCTTATTTTCAAGACATCACCAAACTACGTCTTTTGTTCCGTTTCGATTGAGAAAACCCTAGCGGTTACATTTTAACGTAACATTCTGTTGGGAATCTGTTTCTTGAGGGTTGTTGTTTAAATTGGTCTGTGAAGAGCTGCCAGTAAGGCCTCTCAAACAATAAACTCTGAATATTATAATGGTCGCAAAGGTAGAATTTATTGCAAGAATGTCAAGTTAGACTGCACCAGTTTAACTGAGTGCATTTCCCCATCAATCCAAGGTGTATTTCAGCAGCTGACTCAACAACAGTTTTCATGTTTCCAACATCAGCATCACTGCAGAGTCGACCTTTACTCCAGTCAGTCTACAGACATATCTGCTCTTTCTTACACAATAACCTACTTGTTTTGCCAACAGGTTAAACTTTAAAGAGCTATAGGACTGGTTTTGCACAAGCCCCTCAGATAAGACTGTCCACAGATCATGTTTAAGTCCACCAAAAAGCTGCAGGTTTGGGCTGTGACTTCAGACCAAAAAGACCAGTCTGCAAAATGACTGATTTCCCTTTAAATCGTCAGTGTATTTCCTGGAGACTGCAGTATTATTCTGTGTATGCAGGCAGTACATTAGTCTATTGTTGAAGCTAAACGCTACATAGATGCATTATCTAATACGCGTGTGGTGCAGAATCATCAGGGACTGCTGTGCCGCTAAAATCCTGCCAGGACAGCTATTTATAGTACTTTATTAACTTCCTTTACGTCAGCATCGAACACAGCTCTCTCACATTCATAACAACGGCTTTGTTTTCCTTTTTTTCATACTCCGTCATACTCTGCCTTTCTGAAGTACAGTTTGCAACATGCAATATAAATAATCTGCAATCATCATCATTTAGTATTGTCAGGCTGCAAGTATGAATTATTTTTATTACTGCTCATTGTCCAGATTAAAAAGATTGACCTATGTAATCTACAAAGTGTTTATAAAAAAGAATATATATATATATATATATATATATATATATATATATATATAATTTCATAAATCCCAAGTTGATGTCTTGATGATGGCTTGTTTTGTGCATACAGACAAAAAACATTTTGTCATCATAGAAAACCCACATATAAAAAGCTGCAATCTGTTACACTATTCATCAATTAATATTAAAAGATCCACAAAATATCTGCCAAATCAAATATTAGACATATGAGACTGCTATATTTTTTTTTACCTTTGTTTGTGAGACAAAACACGTTTGCATGCATGCAGAATAATGCACCCAATAACCTACAGCGTACTTCTGTAATACATATTAGAGCACAATCCGTCCTAATTCAGGGCAATGGCCGGAAATGATTATGCAATGTGCAAAGGATTTTAGACAGCCCAGAAATAAAAGACAGATCCTTCAAACGACGTTGGTTGAATCAATTGTGACATGAGCAGAGACAAATACAACCGATAAATGACAAACACTGATCCACAGAACACCGGAACATTCCTGCACAGACGGACTGACATAAACTGAGCTGCTGGAGCATAAACCACGAAGCTTTCTAGAAAACAGTCTGCACAGAAAACGAAACCACCGGAACACAGTTCAAAAGAACTAACAACTTCAAACGCCACAAAAACAAACCCAAACAAACAGGATGCATGTTTCTGTGCACAGCTGTATACAGTAACCGGACTGCCCGTTGCATCCCACAATCTCGACGCAGAAGACTAGACACGCATGTAACCGATATTAAAATGTTTTTAAATAATATTAAAATATCTATAAAACTGCAAGAAAGATGCATAACTGCAGTCTGCTTGTGGTGGATGTAGATACTTAATTATATATATAATATTTAATAATTCAGGGCAGTTTTTCTGTCTCCGGGTTAGCTCGCTGCGCCCGTGGAGGAGCCACAGATGTGATGGAACTGCTACTCTGTTGCTAGCCGTTAGCCGCTAGCCGTTAGCTTCCGATGAACACAAAAACGAAGCCACAAACATGTTTAACACCAACTGTGCACTTCAATGTTGGCCTCTAAATAAAGATACACATGTGGCGGAGAAATTCACACGAACAGCAACACGCAGTTGAACTGATAACAGAACGCTCCACACACACATACAGTTAGCTTTAGCCGGGTAGCATGTAGCTACCGAAGATGCACCCAAAGCTGTTAGCAAGACGAGCTAAATGCTCGCTCGGGGTACCTTACCGGGTCAAAACAAGCAGGAACGCGGAGCAAGAAGCATCAATTTCTTGTTGGGTTTATGTGGTCGACGTCCGGAGAGACGGCAACTTCAGTGATATCAGAGCAGGCGGTGGATAACTGTCATCGGGAACATGATAAAAACACTCGAAAATAATGTGGTTCCTGTTTCTTTTTTTTAAATCTCGAACTGGCAGCTCCGATGCCCGTTCGCAGGTTAGCTCGTCTCTGCCTCACACACCCTCAAGGGACGAACCTGCCAAATACTGACCCCGCCTCTCTTCCACTCCGAGCACAGCGGGAGACAGCTGGCGAATACTGACCCCGCCTTGCAGACATACAGTAACACAAACAGAGACGTTACAGAAGTGTCCTTTAGTTTGTGTCTTTGTCTCCGTTGATGAAAGTTTAACGGTTATGCAGAGAGTAACTTGGTAATGTGAGGTGCTTGTTTAAGTATAGTTTCTACATGTACTTTGAGTATTTAAATTTTTAGATTAGATTTGATAAAACTTTATTGTCAGAACACACGTCACAAATAACAAGATAACAAAATACCAACCATAAATGCAAAAGCAGTGAATAAACAATGATAATATGTCTGTAATAAGTGTACAGGTAATGGAATGATATGTAAAAATTGCATTATATACAGAAGTACATATAGTTTGTAATATATAACATCTAACATTTACAATACACAGAAAGTGTAGTTTGAAAGTACATTAGTCCCTTTTAAAAATAGTGAAAACAGTATAGTTAACGCTTAATTATTAAATGCAGTTTTGTAGTTCTGCTCTCGTTTAAATTTTAAATTGGCTCCACATTGATGAACTACATCATTAAAATGTGCTTATGTGTATTGTTGGTGATAAACAAATAATAGTAATAAAATAATAGGATTTAAATAAGCCATTATGGATCTAAATTGAGAACATTTAGCTAGTAGTACTGGTTAGTACTTGTGCTTCCATTTTGTATTTTGTATTTCTACTCTTGATATTGGATAACTTATACTAATTTTCTGATTCCAACATCTCAAAATAGAACTTTTGTTCTCCATCTGGAGGACAAGATAACAAAGTTTGGGAACAATAATTCTATTATTATTGCAAAATATTTCATACACAAAAACCTGTATTTGCTGCATTTCAAAAAAAAAATAATGATAATACTATACTGATTTTGAATATCCATGCACTTATACTTGTGGCCATTCTCTTGAATGACAGTATTAAATAATCCAATAACATAATATACATTATTCTTAAATTGGCCATTCTGCAAAAAAAAAAAAAAAGGGTCTCGTTTGGATGTATAATATAAATCACATAAAGGTGGAGCATATCAAATTATCTTTCTATTCATATATAGGATCTAGATTTGTAACTACTAGTATTTAAATATTTCTAGTAAACTATCATACCTTATATCATTCTACACAGTATATGAGACATTTTAGCTTGAATATCCTGGGAGTGACATTTGCTCACACTAAATGTTTTTAGCTTTGTAGCTTCATACATTATGTATATACACAAAGGATCTGAGGTCATTCTCCTTTTCCTTCATTGTCGGTTTATCTGATGAGATTTAGTCATACTCACACAGCAGAGGTACGCATTGCATCAACGTACCAGCAGATTTGATGAAGGTATTAATAAAAAATGTACAATTATGAACTTTAATTTTATTGACACTGACTTAACAAACATCTCATTTCTGACAGTGATATATCTGTAAGATGCAAATTACTGTCTTTGGGTATGCACAATCATTTATTTGTCCAAACCCCACTGAAATATACACATGTAACCTATCCTTGTATTATTTATTATTTGCCCTGATATAAACCAGCTGGTGTTGGTACATACCACCACCTGGTGGACTGCTCGTCTCACAGCACTTTAATTTGAAAGGGCATCTTCTGTCCTTGTCACACATCTCCTCCTCAGTTTCATTTTCCATTACAATCCAACCAATCAAACGCAAACACAAGCTGCTCTATAGACACTTTATTGCTGTGTTTATTGTTTTACACTCAATGGGAACTTTAACTGTGTTTGGTGAGTCGGTCCAAACACTCACCCTCTGGATGTGTTACCAAACCAAGATTTAAATAGCAAAAAACAACTATAGTGCAGTAATACAATATACAGGACACTATAAAGTCTTAAGTGAATTCTTCCTGACTAACATATAGGCTATACTGGTCCATTTACAAAATGCTTCTTTATATATATTGATATATAAGATATAAAACAAGAGTACACATTCTTCAAAAGGCAAAGAAAATGGTGTGTATGTGTGTGTATATATATGCAGATATATGTTTCTATGTGAATTCTGTTTGGTAGTAACAAAACAACAGTTGTTACTACCGGGTTTATCCACAGCGTACAGAATAATAACATGATTGAAAAAAAGAGCGGCGTGCCATCACCCACATAGGACTGTAGGGGGCAGTGAAATCATTATTAGAGCACAAATGAAATGCCTGAAAAATACTGAAATATCTATTGTTGTTTTGTTTGTGGACAGTAAATAGAAAGTAGAATCCAGACTCAATGCTAAACACAACTGAATGTAAAGGTTAAGTTTGATGATATTCTGTATTTTTTCTTATTGTCAACAAATTCCATAATAAAAGGAATGAATCCATTTCACTAACAGGTATTGTCTGTGTATCCAAGGCTTGATATATCTGTGCCGGAGAGCTCCATTGTTGTAAAAACAAATATGAAAAACCATCAATGAGCCATATTGGGTCTTCTGGGTGAGATTTTCACTGTAGTTTATCTGGACTCACTATCTGTTGCTGTAAAAACTCAGCTAAAATCAAAAATAGTCCCAAAAAAATACACTATTCATTCCTGTTTGTGTGAGAGTTGCTATTTAAAGTTATTTAGCATTAAACAAAAATAAAAGTATTTAACTTGATCTGCTTCACTGTAAAAAATGTGTTTAGTAGAAATAAATGGCCTCAGGACTGAGCGCCATAGTTGACATTAACAAAACTAGAATATCAGCAGTATTATCCTTTAAGGATGCTGTCATATGTAGCTCAATGCAGTGAATGAACCAAAAACAACTTCCTAAATGAAAATATAACATCTTTGTTGATGTAAACTGCAGTGTATTTAATAGTCAATGCACAGACTGCACTGCATGTAGCAATGGCACAAGTTAACTGTTTGATATTGTATTTAATATGTATTGAAAAGTACACCCTGCCAGTTAAGTAATTTACAAAATGAGTGCTGCAGAGTGGAGTGTTTGTTTGACACATATGACTAGCATGTACATGGTAAACACACACACACACACACACAGTGGTAGATCTCCTCTATCTGACTGAACAACAGTAACTGCTGTATTATATGTAACCGCACACGGACTGCTTCATTGAGAAACTGCATGGCTACGTTTTGACTATGACCTCCTTCAACGCAGGTGACCAGATCCTAAATGTTGGCATTGTACATGTGTCCTACCTGTCACACTGACCACAGAGCAGTGAAAACTTTACAGTTCAAAGAGCCACACTGTATTCTTCAGAATTACACTTTGTCCACATTGAAAGGAGCCTAAAAGCAAAAGAAAAGTCCCTTTAAGTAAGAAACCTACAACTGGTGGCCGCTCGTCCACTATTTGACAAGTATAACTAGAGTTGTAAAGACTGGAGTGGTGAGTGACAGTAACTAAAGCGAGCTTATATATATATACAAACTAAAGATATCTCTTAACGCGCTCAACAGATCTCAGGCAGAAGAGGGAAGAAGTACAGTTTTATTGCAGATTAAATCTTCGCAAAAAACAGTCCCGGTGGGAATTTTGTCTCACTTGATCCACGTGTGCTGGGTAGCCATGGTTTTAGGCTTCGTACACCCTGAGGAAGAAACAAAATAGAGTTAATCTGTTGTTCTGTTGTTTTTTGCCAGCATCAAAGCCTCCTCAATCAGGTGTTTTCCTTCAGTCTCAGATTCTTGTGCCTAATTTGGTAGATATAAGTGGAAGGACAAGGATGTTTCATCGCCCCCAAAAAGGAAATGTGCTTTTATATGCAGCAAAATACTGGTTAGCTGTGGGTTTTTTGTCTGTAGCTGACGTCTGACCTCCTCATAGTGAACAAAACAAATCAATAAAGCTTCACACTGAAGCCACTGTGCATCTACAACTCTGAGTCTCTAATAACAGATGATTATTTTCATCGTTCATTAGTTTCTCCATCAATCAATAAAATGGTGAATATATGGATCAGTGTTTCAAAACGATATATTTCATTTTTAGAGTGCATTTCTAAAAACCCAAAGACAATTTACATAATAAAAACAAATAAAAATAATCACATATTTTGTTTTGTCTACAAAAGATATTTGGTTTACCGTTATACAGGAGTAAACAAACCAGAAACTACTCATATTTAAAAGCTGGGAATCATAGAATTTTCACTTTTTTTCTTCTCAAAGTGACAAATTGATCATAAAAATCAATGGTGATTAATGTAATAGCTGACGACAAATCCATTAATCACTGCAGCTCAGCTGTGCTCAGCAGAGGAGCGGTAAAGGGAATGGTAACAGAAAATAATACATTCAGAATTCAACATCAGTTATGAGCCTTTTAGTGTTTTTAGTGTCTCGCTAAATGTTTGTCTCTTATATGAGACAAGCTGTGAACACTGCTGTGGTTCTAAGTTGATACGGTGAACATGTCAGCAAACTCTTATTGCCTTTTTATTCATCCAGTTGTCACAGAGCAACATTAGCATTCATTTGGAGTCGAGCTTCTGGCCGTCTGATGAATCTAAATCCAATATTTGTGTCTCTGCCGACCCCTGAGAGAAATATCTGACTCTTTAGATGATAAATACCCCGCTATCTTTAATGAGTTGCTAATGAAGACGCTATAAAGCTCTGAAGAGCTGAGGGAAACTGCACAAGCGGGGATATTCGTTTGTATTTGTCACTACGAGTGACACCTTTTTACATTACACACACTTATTTCATCTATAAATCCTGATTATTGCTGCCATCTGGTGCATGATTAGCTTACTTTGCATACTGCATGCTGAGCTAACAAGAACAGCCAACACAATAATTAAGAGATATTTGCACATTGTTCACTCTTTTGTCATAAAATTAAATATTTTTCTTTGAAAACAAAGTGTATTAACTCCAACAAAGAGTTAATGTAATAAAATGATATGTTGTAAGACAACAATGCCAGGAATTAAAATAAATAAATCCAATAAAATTGAATTTAATTTTATTCAATTTAATAATTTACTTTGTACTTTACTTTGCATTACCTCATGTCCCCCTGACTTGAGTAAATCTTTATTGGGCTTAACTAAAATAGTAAACATTAAGCTGTAAGAATGTCTTTGACAACAGCTGCATCAGTAATTGTTTGTTCATATGCTGATAAAGAACCTTAAACTTTGAGTCTGTTGAGGAATCATCATTTATCACCTGTGTTTGTCCTTCCAGATGCGAAACCATTTGACCAGATTCTTGGTGCTCTGAAGTTTAGGATGGAGACAATACTCCTGGCCTTTGAACCGAGAGTTCTCCATCGTCACACTGAGAGGGCGAACAAAGCAGAAAGAAACACAAAAATACCCAGAGATGTTAGAAAGGGATGGAATCTAACTAACATAATATAATAATACACATTATGTAGCACTTAAATAAAGTTCAGGAGGACAGTTCCTGTTGAGTTTTACAGCTCTAAAACAACATAATATTATACACAATTTATAATAATACATTTTACTTCTATAGTGCTTTACTAGACACTCAAAGATAGATGTGAATGGCTGGATGGATGGATGGATGGGTAGATAGGGTTAAATACTGATACTTTGGGATATTTAAACTATTTGTAAAGAAACTGGTAAAGTTGCAGCACATTTCACATGTTTTTGTCCCAAATTTTAGACTCTATTCTAAAGCGCCCTCAATGATTGTTTCCTCAGTTAGAAACCCTCACCATTCAAAAGATCAGCTTGCACAGGGTGGCCAGTTAACTTGGCAAAGGAGGAATATTATGGAGCTGCCACTGAAAAATGTGACATCTGAGCTCATTGAATCAATTGGTCCATCTGTAGGCCTCTGCTTCAGGCAACGGTAGAGACAGTCTGCCCGCATGTGGCATATTCAGGCCAAACAAGGGAAATGTGGGAAAAAACACCCAGCATGCCATGGGGCCTCTCCATCCAGTGACACGCTCAAAGGCTCGCCAGATCATGAATGCTAAATGAGTTAACTGGAAGAGAAAAGACTCGACTCTCAATAAAAACGCTGCATTCAGGAGTTATAAGGATTTAGATTTAAAGAGTTTTGCATCTATTTTCCTGCTCATTCAGTCACTTTGTTTGGCTACTGAGTGGCGGCTGCACACACTTTTGTTATGGAAGAAGTGAGCTTTGTATTGGATGGAGACAACATGAAAGTGCTTTTGTATGCATGCATGCCAATGGACTCATATTTGCAAAGCTGTGATAACAAACACACCCTGAATGTTTAACCATGGCTGCTGAGCAGAGGAGGAATTTAACGTGATTACTGTGTTGATTTGGGCTTTAGTTCCTGCTCATTATCATTCACCTGGGCAGCTGAATGCAGCCGGCGGCTCTAATGTGGAGAGCAAAATGTTTCATAAGGATGAGGAAGCAAAGGCTGCGACAGAGCTAAAAGGAAAAGAAAGGAAGGGATGGTGATGAAATGTATATATATACATATATAGACATATATGTCACATGTTAATCTGCAAAGTAATTGCAGCAGTATCAGAAAAAGGAAAAGTTCATTTCATCACCATCCCTTCCTTTCTTTTAGACTAACATGTGACATATATATATATATATATATATATATATATATATATATATATATATGTATATATAAAAATACATGACAAAGTACCTAAAATGAGCTCCTGAAATCCTTCTTATGTTCATGAATCTGTCTAAACCCATAATATAATATGTTAAAACTGTATTAGTTTTTATTATTTACTGGTTGTGCTGCATAACATTAAAGGAACAATGTGTAGAATTTTGAGGGAACAATTGGCAGAAATGGAAGTTATATTCATAACTGTGTTTTCAGTTTTAATTCATTACCTGAAACTAAAAATCTTTGTGTTTTTGTTCGCTTAGGATCCCTTCATATCTTCATCCTCTTCATCCTCACCACAAACTGGCTCTACAGAGAGCCTTACATGTTTTTATGTTACCTGAAGGCCGCTGAAGTTAACAGCCACAGAGTTAAACCGTGCTATTATAATATAATATAATATAATATAATAATAACTGTGTTATTATGGTATGGAGGACTGAGCAGCGGGATACTAAGTGGATTGTAACAACACCACTAGATGCTGCCAAATCCTCCTCATTGCACCTTACACAAGATATATTGAGTGGCCTAATGCTGGTGTGCTTTTTTTGAATGTAGAACTTATACCATTTTTTTTTTTTTTCTGAATACAGCTGACTGAGGAGAGAGGTTATAAGAAGAGAAAAAAAATTATAGACATAAAAAGGACATAAAAAAGAAAAATAATGAGTGATGGGAATAAAAAGAATGTGAAAAGCTATATAAAAGTGATGAAGTAGAAGAAAGACTGAACGGAAAAGAGAAGGAAAGAGAAAATGGAGGGAGAGAGATGAGAAATAAGGAGTTAACATGAGTGGTGACTCCGAATGCCAAGCTGAGCAGCGAAAGCCAAACGGCCACAACAAAGACCAGAGGGAGACTCTCTCTGGCTCGTTCCTCTCCTGCTCTCTTTCTTTCTGGTGCTTTCCGGAGCCTGCTGAGGCTCATTTTTCACCAAACACCAGCGGCTGGTGGCCCCCATCTCATGCTAATAGAGTAGCCTTAAATAATGGCTGTGTGGAGGGTAACACACACACACACACACACACACACACACACACACACACACAGAGAGAGAGAGAGAGAGAGAGCAAAAGAAACAAACCTGGAAGCTGAGCAGGTTGACAAAAAACACATAAATAAACATTTAACTTCTGTACAGACAATGTTCAACCTTTTTTAGTCACTTCAAAGGGTGAGTTACTTTTATAATGATGACTCTAAAAATAAAAGATTTGTTTTCATTATCAAATGAGTTGGCAGTAACTTTAGTTTGATATCTGAAAAATAAATGTGAAGCATCATTTTCTATCTACTAAATAACTGCATAATAAACAAATCGTTTCAGCACAAACAATACTTCAGTGTTTGGGATCTAAGTAATTAGATTAATTCTCTCATTGGAAAAAAATTCTGCTGTAATCCGTGCACTCTGTAAATATTAAGGTACAATCCAGTCATATTTTTACATATAATTTCAGTAAACACAACAATAAAACAATGTTTTATTAATTTCAGAATACATATTTTAAAAATAAAGGATGTAAATTCAACTTGTCGAGACTCACATTTCAGTCTCATATATCTTTGTATTATGTTACATTCATTCCCTGCAGACTTAAGTGAAACTTATAATCCACTCTGTGGCAAAAATCAAGCCTAACACTGACTCCTATTTTTTGTCTCTAATAGAAACATGTTTTTTTATGGCTCATGTTACGTTTCTGCCTGTGTCATTTTGTAATATACCAGCAGATGGCACCAGAGTTTGAGCCTTGAACATAAAAGGGACTCCAGGGAGGTCTGACCTAACGTCTCATCTGTCACCCCTTCATGAAGCTTTGACATGAAACTTCAAATGAATTCCACCCGGACACCACAGCTCACATTTCTGGCTCCATCCCCAGGAGTTGAGCCTAGATCATAGTAAACAGAATGTCCGACATACTGTAGGATAAAGGTAATGTTAGAGTTTATTTAATCAACATGTCACAGGATAGCTCTAGAGGAGGAGGACTAGTCATGCTGCTTTCCATCTTTCTGTCTGTGCGCTGGAGCAGATTTTACAGCTCAAAGGTCAGATGCAGAGAGACAAGAGCAAGTAGATGGACCGGTCAAACAGCTTGTAATCCACAAAATAAGATAACGCTGCAAGTGACTGAGTTCACTACCTGCTGTAAGATGATGTAAAAGACTTTTCACTATGTGATGAGAGTTGACTAGATTAGCCAAAGTGCTTGAAGGCTCTGAAAAGTGGTGCTCTAACTTTCCAACTAATAAATAATGTCAGACTGCTATTAAATCATCAGTTAATCATCACATTATAAATCCTCCCAAGTGCTTCAAGCCCCAACGACGGGATGTTTTGATAACGCCTGCACGGCTGCCAAATATTTTCATGATCATGGCGCAGACTGTATATCTGTGTGTCAGGCAGGCACAAACACTGAGAAATTATGACTTGTAGTGAATGCCAGCACAGGGAGAACAAGGAGGATTTATGTGGCATATGAGGAGAGATGGCTAGGAAAAGGTGAAAGGATTAAGGAAAAGAAGCAAGCAAAGGACGAGCAGGATAGAGAGGGTGAAAAAAATAAGAAAAGGCAGTGAAGGAGACAGAAGGTCAGCAAGGAAAGACCATAGAGTCTCACTCACAAGATCATCTTCTCTTGGCAGAACGGGTGTCTGGGTTTGATCTCCAGTTTCTGCACATCCTTGTATCTGATCTTTGGTCCTTTTCTGGTGCACCTGCACTTGTAGGCTGTCGAGAAATCAAACACTAAGTTTAATCATCAGATGTAAGATCATGAACTTGTAATTTGATAGCAGATGAGCTCCCAGTCAGTCCCTGGTTTATCTTTAAACCACAGAGAGCAGTTAATGCTGAAATCTGTCTGGACTCTAAAAATCCAGTAAACTATGAATTATTTCCCTTCAGCAGGTTGTATGCTATTTCAGAAATACCGTTAGGCGCGTGTCAGCGTTATTACCTCAGATTATTTATGAATTCATACTGAAAGGATTCAAACCTGTGCCTTCAGCAGAAAACCAACTTCTGATGCTGAAGATGCATCAATAGAGGCTACATGCACTCATCCTTCTTAGCTCTTTATATATTCGCTTCAGTTCTTGATGTCCACTTTCCTAGTTACTGTGGCTTTACGCTACAGAGGATGAGTTTTTGCTGGGTTGTATAATATTGTGATGGGAGGTGTTGACCTGGATAGTCCAAGGTTTCCTTCATCCATCACCTGCTGCCTGCCCTCACCACCGGACACTAAATCTGTCTCCAGCCTCACAGCGGAGTCAGAAGCTCTCAGCACAGACAACAAAAGCTCATAACACTGAGCTTAATGTATCCATGCATGCTGTGTAATGGGGGTTTCAATGGAGGTAAATGGTTTAAGCGCTTTAATATACAGGAAGCGAGACATGTTTGCTAATTATATCCTCCCACCTGCAATGACAATGATAAAAGATTTAGAATATAAGTGACTTTTAATTTGGTTTCCTGATTTCTGCAACATGTAGATGTAAATCTCTGACAGTCAGGTTGTTTTTGCTGGCTAAATTTTTATCCAAATATAAACAATGTCGTTTCATCCCATCACTCCCCAAAAAACTCCCTCCACTTGGCCCCATGAAATCTGGCTTTAACTGATTTAGTTACATATGGTGAGCTTCACTCATCCTGCCAGAAACACTCAGTGTTCAGGGTGTAAAAAGGCTTGTGAATGAATGCAGATTTTTTTTTTTTGCACCATAGCATTCCATACCATGCACCACACTAGTCATTATTACGCTCTTCTCATTGCTCCTGGATTAAATGAGGTTATTGGAAACAAAGAGCTGAACTAAAGCAGGTGGCAGAACCTTTTTATGAGCAAACAGCTCCTCAGAAACTTTGAAGAAGCTGCTGTTTTCATATCCATGTGTTGGAGCTCTTTGGGCATCTTTGGCACCAACTTTACGCAAATAAACGATTAATCTCCTTCGTTAACACACAGCAATTAAGGCTTCAAAAGCCACGTATGTCTCCACCTGTTGTTTGTTATTCAGTTACATCACCCCATCCTTTAAATGCCATTTTTTTATTCCAAAGATCACAAACTTGTACAAATAAAAACACGAGTTTACCTTCTGCGCTCAGGACGTATAAGGCCACCACCAACAGAAGTAGCACCGCTGTGCACCGATGCATGTCTTCAAGTAAAGCTAGATATGCTTTCTAAAAAAAGATGAAAAAAAATCCGAGCTCTCGATAACACACTGAAGAAACAAAAAAGTCGGTCGAGGTGTAAATAAAATCCACTTGCAGGTTGTTTTCGCAGAACTGGAGAGGGTTTTCTGCTCTTTCCTCTGGAGTCCCTTTGGAGCACTGATTGTGCAACTCCGTCTGTCTGTGCGTCCTGAGAGCCTGGATGAAGCTCCAACCACTCGCTTAGGTCTCTCTCCCTCCCTCTCTCTCTCTCTCTGTCAGGCAGCAGCTCTTTTAAAAGCAGCCCGCTGTCCTCTCCTCATTAACATGCACCACCAGACAGCGAATCAACACTTGTGGCCTGCGAGGGAGAAGTGGAGAACATGGAAGAGGGAGAGAGGGAAGGAAAAAAAACAAAACAAAAGAAAAATACACATGTCCAACAAGATGGAAGGTGGAGTGATACACTGTGTAGATTAGTTTATTTTGAGAATAACAGAAAGTCTGTTGTTGCTGTGACTGATTTTGTGTGTAGTTTAAATTATGTGGTTCAGCAATTCATCTGCATCATCTATCTATCATCTATCTATTGTTGTTTCCATGAATTTTCAAATTTATTGTTTTACAAAAACAGCAGAAAAAAAACACATTATTATTATTTATGTGATTTAGTGGTTGTTTATTATTCTGGATTCATTTCTGAGTCCTCAGAGAATTACAGTGTTCTGGTTCAAATTAAGGATCTGAAAAGGTGAATTCAGTTTAAATTCCTCACTCCTGTTCAAAATGGTGAAGCGTAGGGAACTCAGTGAGAAAAAAAAAGAGTCTGAATTAAAGCTCTGAAATGATGCTGGACTGAACTATGTCGTTTTAAATAAATCAGACTTTTCGCAGCGAAACAGGTCACCTCTTTGAGACAAATAGAGAAGGTGCTGGAATTAATTTATATAGCCTTGGTAGCCTATTACTGTAATCTTTGATCAAAATATATCAAAGCTATCACAAGCACGATACTCTACACCATTTTGGTTCATGTGAGGTCAAATAAACACAGTGTCTAATTCAGTATCATTCAGTTCTAATCCATTCTGTGGATATGAATAAATACATTCATTGTATCTGTGGATGGCATCAGGCTGAACATTGGCCTGTAAGAGATAGCCCTGAGAAGAAGGTCTGACCCCGCCCACCTGGGATGCTCTGACCACAGGATTAAAGTCCTGAACACTGATGCAATCAGCTGCTGTCATCACTCACACTGGCGGCCATGAGATGTCTGTCTACACCATGGACCTCTGTGTGTACAGTTTGTTCATGTCTACATGTCCATATTACATGAGTGTGAGCATGTGCGTCTGCTAAATTCAGCCTAATTTGCAGTCTGAGTCTCGATCAAGTCAACTGAATCAATCTTTACCAATCCTTCGCTCTGGTTATACACTAATTGCCAGTAGGACATGAGGCCAGCTATCATTTACAGCGAACTGTGACGGCTTGAGATATATGCGACTCCTGCAGGACATGGACACTGTGAGAATCCATCTCAAGTCATTCTGATCTCAGGATAAAAGGCGTCAGTGAGCTGTCTGTTCCAGTCTTCAGCCGGAGTGACTGATAACCAGTCGGACGTCTGTTGTCTTCATCCATTAGATCATTTCAGCTTCACTGGATACCAAAAAGGAAAGAAATAAGATTAAGTCAAAGAGATGCAGAGGATTTCAGCCAAAAGGAATCAGTCTAGAAATGATGATGAAAATGACATCATTTGTCATTCTGAATCCGTCAAAAACGCCGTTTAACAAGGTCTGTGTCAAAGGTAGCATTTAGCTGCATGATTATTCCTAAACATAAAAGGACATAACAATATTTTAAACAGATGCTACCGGGAAGATGGAGTCAATTTTTCTAACAAGTACTGGTTGTCAAATATGGAAATCCCTAGAGCAGTTGTTCTAAACCTTTCCTCTGTCTGCAGTTCCCTCAAAGAGCTGCTGGCTCAACTCTCAGTCTTGTTTCAGAGGGTTTGAATTAGTTCCCATCTGGACCAGAGGTACAAAAGATGGACATCATTTTTTTGAATCTTTAAGTTTCACACAAAGTATTATTCTGAGATCAAGGATTCAAGTTAGCTTCCTGTTAGCGTCCTTCAGAAGCATCACACTAATTGTAACTTTTCAGTGGGAATTTTATGGCTATAGATACAGTATAGACTAGTATTTTTCCAAAGAAGTCATCATTTTGCATAGACACTCCAGTCTTTCCATGTACTCCCTGGTAAGTACAGAAGGACTCAATGCCTTTAAGTACTTCACTCTTCAGATGGATCAATGCCCACTTCGTAGCTACCTAAGAGGCTTTGTGGAGCAGTGAGCAGCACAAGAGAAAGTTTCCATTTTCACCTGTTTTTTTTATTTGAGAAAAATCAAATCATAAACAAATATATTGAATTTATTCTTGTGCTGAGAACCAAAACATGCAGTGAGCTGAAGCGAAACTCATGTGCAAGAATCCATAACAGATTATTTCAATGATCCCCAAAAGTAACTGAGTCAATCTGGTTCCTAAAATACAGAAAACATTCATGCTTATTTTCAGCTAGTGGCTAAATAAAAAACATGGCATCACTGTGGATTTCAGGACTTCACATTGTGACAGTGCTTGATCAAGTCAGACAGTTGTTCTGTGAAAGTGGCTGTCAGGGTTCTTGGGCTCTGGCCACCTCTCTGATTCTTCCAACTCGACTGAATTCATCACAAAAAGAAGGACTGCGTGTCGTTACACAAACCTGGACTCCATTTGCCTCGGCGGTCTAACCAGCACAGCGTGTAATGGCTTTTAGTGGACTTGGCAGCGGCATAAGTGCAGACCTAATTCATAGGGAAATAGTACAGTTTACCTCAACGTCAAACATGGTGGAGGGCGTGTGAAGCATTTTGGCTGTTTAGTTTGGGCTGATGTGTGTGAGAAGAGACAGAGAGAGGATGTTTGAGAGTGATGTGAGCTGGCAGCCAGACTGAGCATCTAGATATATAAATACAGGCTGTAACTAAAACACACAACGACTCTTCAGGTTGATTATAACCATCAGTGCATAAACTGTTTCTGCATGCAACTACAGTTGCTTCAAAACAGCTCAATATGGCCTCGTTAGTGTTAATTACACATCAGAATCTGGAATATCAGCCTTTTTACATGATGTTGAAGCTGTTAGGACTTTAGGTTTACATGCCTGTGTTTCTGACAGAGACTTCAAAGCTTCCTCTTGCTTCCTCGTTTGTGCCACAAAGAAATTTAACAGATTTCTCTTATTACACTGGGTTGCAAATTTTTTTTTGAAAACTGTCAATGTTTCAACTGGTTTTGGACGACTTTGCACCGCTGAATCCGAAAATGACATCCGTTTCTCTGTAATCAAGTTAGGTTTTTGACCGCAAGCTTTATAATAATAATAATAATAATAATAACTTCAATTTATATAGCGCCTTTCATGGAACCCAAGGTCGCTTTACAAAGGTAAAAAGCCAACAACAACAAAACAAAACAAACATGAAGGGACCTAGGCCAAACAATTAATCAGGAAAAGCATTTTATCCACTAGTGAAATAAAAATACCAATTAGGCAACAACTGGCACATGTAATCTCCTCAAAGTCAGATTATTTCAAACAATAAAAAATAGCTTGCATCATATGAAGCGAAAATACCTGTATATGTAAGCAAAAAATAGCTCTAAAATCTAAGTTTGCTTTAAAAAGTGATATTAATGATGAGCTACACTCTAGGTAATGAGCTGCATTCTGAAATAGTCTGCAATAAATGACATGATTTGTCTTTTAATGTTAAAACAAAACAATTAAGTGAGTAATCCATTGAAAATGTACTGTATATCCCTCTTGCTTCTCCAAACTAGCAACATTACACATGTATTTAACAAGGTTTGCATGAGAATTAAACACTAAATGATCATCAAAACGGCCTGAAGTGGACAAAGACTTTGAAACCTCTAAATATGAATTCTTCTCTGTTCTCATTAAAGGTGGATTTTCTCTGTCTGGAGACATTTAGAGCTGGACCTCAGGGAACAGACACCTGTTATTACTGTCTGTCCACTGTGTGGCTGACCGCCTTTTGAAGTCAGGTAATTGAAGCTAATCCTCACTTCTGAGGGGAGTTTGGGGGTTAAGATTAGAGGAGTGAGTGTGTTGCACTCAAGCATTAAATTACATAAATATATTTAGTGGTAAAGCATTAAAATTAATCACGGGGCCTTCAAGAATAAATAAACCCTTCTTTGACTGCCTTTGAATAGGAATTGGAAATGAAGCATCCACACACTGCCTAATATCTACTGTAGAGTTCTACTTTGCATTTCTACTCGCTCCCTGCAGCAGTCCACTTAAAGACAGGGGGAGAAACAAGAGATTTGCATTGTGACAGGTCAGCTGGCAGACAGATGCTCAAGGTAATTACAGGAAATAATTACACTCTCTGCATGTTTTGGTTATGCAGGCATGTAGGAACAATGCACACAGAGGCACGGACAGGTGTGCAGATGCTGGGGAGTAATTGCTGGTAAAGATGGGACGCTAAGCAGCGACTATGCTTCACAGTTTGCCTGCATCAGATTATTAAAATGTGTCTGCATAGTTAAGTAGCTGGGAGACAGGCAGGACAAAGGACAGACAGACAGGAAGGTATGCAAAAAGGTGTGCGGAGACAGAGAGGATAATTCCTCTCAGGTGACTGAGGTGGCGGAGGGCGAGGCTAACAGCCCTCTGAGATGTAATTACTGTTTAAACTGTTGTGTTCACATCATGATGTTTTCACAAGTTTACAGCCTTCGGGCTAAATAGTGATGGCAGGATGGGTTTTACCTTATCTTTTTCCTTCTATCACCTCCAGGAGGCTTCTTCCTTCCCCGTGTGTCGTTACCTTTTAAGTCATCATAATTTGGAGGATTTGTTTAATTTGAGATCTGTGCAAGACATTTTTTTTGTTTTTTGTCTTTTTGTTCAAAGTTATAGAAAAGAATATATTTTTTTTTATTTATCCCCATTGGGGGGAATTCACCCGCTTTATGTGGGCTTTCGCTTTGCTTTCTGAGGAATTACAATAACTGCATTGTAAGTTTGGACTTAAAATGTTGCTGCCCCTTTATTCCTTAATATCTGACTGAACAGCTGTTAGATGTGGTATGATGTCAAGCCACCAGGCGTGTGTCTGACTCTATAGTCAAGAAACAACATAGATAATAAAACCATAGAGAGCATCCTTCCCTCCACAGTCCTGAGTCTGAGTGATTAATAAAGAGACTACATGAAAAGAGCAGACGAGACAAACATACCATCAGTTGTAGCTTGTTTGGACAAACCTTTCATAAATTTAACAGAGTCTCTATACAGTAAAGAAAGAGAGAGAACTTATGTCTGTATGTAGGGATTCCTACTTGAAACCCTTATATCCACGTTGGTTTGCACATAAACAGACACGCCATTAGTGCTGAGCAGAGACTCACTGTCGCTCTGTTTTGACATACTGTGTATCTCAGAGACGACAGAAACAGCACACAACTAAAGGAATAATTCAACACTTTGGGAAATTCACTTTCTTGAGGAAAGTCAGACGACAACATCGATGCCAGTCTATGCATGAAGACTGGAAACAGCGAGCCCGGCTCTGTCCAATTGGACCAAAATCTTCTTACCAGCACCTCTAAAGCTCACTCACAAACATATCATATCTACTTCGTTCAATCTGGAAAAGTAAACATATATTTCTCACATTAGCTGGTAGTGAAGACACTGAGACGATCCACACTTTATTTGACCTGCTGTCTGCAAGTGTCTTTTAGAAAACTCTATTTGTGTGTCTGTCGATTTTGGACAGGTGTAATATTTTTATCCACACACACAGAGGAGAGTAGCGCTCTGCTATATCTCTTCAGAATGATTGGGTGTTACGACGACTGTCATTACTTTATAAACCCCAAGCATGTCATATTTCATCACTTGGCTTGCAGCTGATCAGTTTTGATGTATTCCAGGTTGCTGTCAGGACTCGTAAAACATCCAGAGGGACTTCCAACAAAAGCACAAATAAATAAAAGAAAAAAGTAACTGTGGATGAGGAGTGTCATTTCATTAACTTAACAGAGCTGTGGCCTTAACTGAGCTGAATCTATGGTTCTAATGTAACCTGATCACAGGATGCTACTACATACTACAGAATACTACAGTTAAACTGTATTGCCAAAAGTATTCACTCACCTGCCTTGACTTGCATATGAACTTAAGTGACATCCCATTGCTAATCCATAGGGTTCAATATGATGTTGGTCCACCCTTTGCAGATATAACACCTTCAACTCTTTTGGGAAGGCTGTCCACAAGGTTTAGGAGTGTGTTTATGGGAATTTTTTACCATTCTTCCAGAAGCGTATTTGTGAGGTCACACACTGATGTTGGATGAGAAGGCCTGGCTCTCAGTCTCTGCTCTAATTCATCCCAAAGGTGTTCTATCGGGTTGAGGTCAGGACTCTGTGCAGGCCAGTCAAGTTCATCCACACCAGACTCTGTCATCCATGTCTTTATGGACCTTGCTTTGTGCACTGGTGCACAGTCATGTTGGAAGAGGAAGGGGACAGCTCCAAACTGTTCCCACAAAGTTGGGAGCATGGAATTGTCCAAAATGTCTTGGTATGCTGAAGCATTCAGAGTTCCTTTCACTGGAACTAAGGGGCCAAGCCCAGCTCCTGAAAAACAAGCCCACACCACCAACACCATCGTTCTCCTGGCAACTGACAAACCCAGACTCGTCCATCAGATTGCCAGATGGAGAAGCGGGATTCGTCACTCCAGAGAACACGTCTCCACTGCTCTAGAGTCCAGTGGCGGCGTGCTTTACACCGCTGCATCCGATGCTTTACACTGCACTTGGTGATGTATTACTTGGATGCAGCTGCTCGGCCATGGAAACCCATTCCATGAAGCTCTCTGTGCACTGTTCTTGAGCTAATCTGAAGGCCACATGAAGTTTGGAGGTCTGTAGCGATTGACTCTGCAGAAAGTTGGCGACCTCTTCGCACTATGCGCCTCAGCAGCCACTGACCGCGCTTTGTCAGTTTACGTGGTCTACCACTTCATGGCTGAGTTGCTGTCATTCCCAAACACTTCCATGTTCTTATAATACAGCTGACAGTTGACTGTGGAATATTTAGGAGTGAGGAAATTTCACGACTGGATTTGTTGCACAGGTGGCATCCTATCACAGTTCCACACTGGATTTCACGGAGCTCCTGAGAGCGACCCATTCTTTCACAAATGTTTGTAAAAGCAGTCTGCATGGCTAGGTGCTTCATTTTATACACCTGTGGTCATGGAAGTGATTGGAACACCTGGTTCTGATTATTTGGATGGGCAATATAGTGTATAGTTAAAACTGGTCTATGGATAAATACAAATGGCTGACAGTTTGGTAAACCAGAGCTCTATTGTGGTTTGCTAACAATGCTGCAGAGTGAGCACAGAGAGGGGAAAGTGTTTTAAGGCCGCAGCCAGTGACGGTTAAGCTGCACTTTTTTATGCTGCCCCAGTCAAAAGTTGATAATCATGAGCGAAATGTGGTCAAAATACATCACGGAATGACGCAGAACATCCTGGTGAGCTAGTGGAAAGTAGCTAAAAACATATTTACCTCTTAATCTCTCTCCAGAATCAGCATTTCTTGCTGCCATCTTTTCGCTGACCACAACCTTTTGTGGTTTTTCCACTGTATTTAAATATCAGTGCTGTGGAGCTGACTACACATGAAAATGTGTATTCTACCCCACTGTGTTACGATTCAATGAAAGTTCATCGCATCATCTGACATGCCTCAAAATTTATGTCTCAATATGACGCAGAGTGCCACTAATCCTTACTTTATTACACACCTTCAGCACAACATGAAGCAATAAACGTACAGTATGTGTTCTGCTTTTTAAAGTTCCTGTTACAACAAACAATGTTTCTGCAACAGAGGCTGACATACACTGACTTTTAGTGCTGTGTAGTCAAATCTCCAAAGATCCTACATTGTCCATAATAGACGTGGGCATTGACAAGGACTTTAGGATATGTATCGCGATACTTGAGTCACGATAAAATACATTATTGCGATATTGCGAGATGCAGTATTCTACACAGATCACTGAGAAATGTAAAATGCAGCTTAAAATACAAGTTCTATATATGTACAGTACATAAAATGGATATTTATATAAACACATATATATATATATACATTCATATATATATATATATATATATATACATACACATGTATATATATTTATTTATGTTTATATACAGTATGTATATATGTGCATATGGCTCTAAACACATACATACATATATATATATATATATATATATATATATATATATATATATATATTAGGGTTATCAAAGTTACAGCATTAATGCAGATTTTCTTTTCATTAAGCTTTTATTTCAATGTGCAGATGTCGTTCTGGATTTATAATAGGCTCAAAACATAACTTTTCTTGGAAAATCAATATTATATATGAAGAAAAAGTATCGAGATATATTGCCATATCAATATATTTTTTCCCACCCCTACTCCATAATGTAACATCATGTTAGAACCTCTAAGTCTGCTTAAACCCCATGTCTACATAACTACCATCATTATCAGTTTTTATTTTCTCTGACTTTAACGACGCTCCTCCAGATCCACAAATTGCATTTAGCAGATTTCTCATTCTGAGCAGCACTCACCACGACATGGTTCATATGCATGAATGTGCTTTATTTTCATCTTTACGCCAAGTTATTATCAATATGAAAGAAGGTAAAACAAGGTTATGCAATGAGTACACACACAACGTGCACTGATACGAGATATGCCTGCGATCGGATCGCAGCCAAAGGTGGAAACATAATCTGTGTTTGTGAGAAAGTGCAGCCAGCGAGAGCTGTCACGACTCGCCCTGAGAGCTGAATTAGACTCCGCTGAAGCTAAAATGACCTTTTGTTTTTGTTTTTCCTGTTACTACAGAGCTGTAAAATGTGAAAAGATGACCCCTTCTGCCTCTGAAGAACAGAAAACATAAACTTTACAGTATTAGGTTTCTTGACCCGGTAGCTGTGTTGACAATGCCGCTTCACTGTCTGCTTCAGAGACAATGATGGTTGGAATCTGGAACTATATATATATATATATATATACGTATATATATATATACTTATACGTATATATATATATATACATATATATTTAATTTAATCTTACACGATAGCAGATCACTTGATGAATATGTCTGGCTTGTGTTTCTTGGATTATAAAATAGGGAGTGTTGGCATTAAAGACACACTGATATCAATTAGAGACGAGTACAACTCGTTAGATGGTTTGCAGGTTTTCTTTTGACACTGAAAAAACTCCGCTTTTCTTTCACAGTTTGTTAAATCAAGTCAGAAATATGTGATCACACAGGAAAGGGTGTGAATATTAGATAAATGAAATTAATAGAAACACTTCAAACACATGCTATTGCAGTTTGAAGTCTGGTGTCTGCCCAGCATCCATCACACAAACTTTTTTTTTGTTTTTTTTTCTACCTTTGTGTTCCTCCTCCTGATCCTCTGTTGTTGCCAAGGCAGATGGAAGATTTGGGTGAACAGATGCAGCACAGATGTTATCCATGTGTTCCCTGTAGAGTAATAATAATCAAAAAAAGCAGTCGGACTCGTAAACCTGTGCAGTCCAGACATGAACCATGTTGCTCAACATGACGTTTGGATGAGACATTTCATGTTAATAATGTGGATTTTTTGTACTGAGTGTGTTGACAGATATATAATATAATAATAATATAACATGTTGACAGATTAATATATCGGCTGATCGTAAAGACAGTTATGACCTGTCAGATTTTAATATTGTGTTTTTGTTGCCATCTATTAAAGGAGAAGTTTGGGACTAAATAAATGTTAATCTAACCTTTTTATATTGTATAGGTAAGAATGTGTTATGTGGTGTTATGTGGTTATAAAGAACCCTGGAAAGCACATTTCACATTCAAAAGCTGTGTTTTTGTGACTCTTTCTACTTGATGCACAAACAGATATATAAGTGATCTTCTTATTTGACCGTGTAAGCGAGCAAACGAGCATGCTTCCCAAACTACTGGATTATTAAATGGGTTTCTGTTCACTATTAAAGTGAGAGATCTACATCACGAGAGATAGGAAAGAGATGGAAACAGCCAGAATGACCTGGGTTAATGAACACAGGCAGGTAGAAATAAAGAGGACACACCACAGATGTAAATGGTTGAAATCAGAGTGGAAAAAGCAGTAATCCAGATGGTGTCACATGATTAACAAACTCATTTGCAGAGATAAAACACACAAACTGATGCTAATGAATGCTTGAATGTTCTCTCTTATGAGGGGCATTAAGTGATCGATGGCTTTTATTAACCTCTACTGGTGCCCAGTAGGTATTACAACACCATTAAACATGGCTCCTTTATACGTAGTTCACGCAGCATAATATTAAAATATCAAAAACAAATACCATGACATGTTTTTTTTTTACTTTGGTTGTTTCAAATTAGGTTTATTTGGGTTCAAACTCTGAATAAACCTGATTTATGAGCATGCAGGTTGATAATAAACTAACGCTGCGTAGATCTTTTCTTGCTTGAAACGGTTCCTTCAGTTTCATGATAACAGGGAAAGACAAAGTGGCTCAACAAATAGTCACTGAGAACATTACATTGCCCTCATCACTGCACTCCACAATTACGGCCTCAATTTTCCAATCAATAATTGTCATATTTTTACTTTCCAATAATAACCATGTGTGTCTGTGTCCATGATTCACAGGAAACGCTGTCATTACTGCTGATTAGAGAGTGATTCTGCTCTGGTCAGTTCCAATCATATCAAATCAAACTGAATCATTTATTTTCTCTGTGACTCAGTAATAAGTAAAGCAGCTGTGTCAGCTCCCCTGTCAATAGTTCATATGAAGGTCACGTATTATTCTCGTGTCAATACTTATATAAGAATAAAACCTCAGGTCAGCCACTTGAATATATTATATTATTTTACGTTTTACACACATTACATTGCCAAACAAGGAACTTTTATGATGATTTTCTTTTTTGTGTGTAATTAACTTGTTCAGCATGAGGTGTGAATTGTATTTTCCACCTCTGATGTGGAATTGTTGAAGAATTTCAGTAATGTATTTTAAAACACAATGGTATTTCCTCTAGTAATATACTTTAGTTGTCTTAAAATGGAAACCTGGTTTCAGTGTTTGTGCAGCCTCAGAACTGTTTAGATCAGCATAATATTTGCATTTAGGGAAATAATCTCCGTCATCAGACCTGCTGGGAGTCTCTCTGTCTCACTTGCTTTGCATGCTTACAATGTGTGACAGGAAAAGTGGCCTAGTTGCATTTATTAGACGATCTAGAAGGCCTCTAAATTTCATTCCCAAATGATTTACTCTTGACGTGATACGTGAGGAGCAGAACAACAAAACAGCTCATCTGTTCGAACATATTTAGTGATTTTTCCCCTGAGTGCATATGTTGGTGACAGATTTATTTCCATTGTAAACATAAAGGCTGAGAACATGATATAGGTCACCAAGCTAAGGCCGGCACGAGACGACGAGGAGCACACCCATGGAAACGTGACCGGACTCCTGAATAATTCACGGGTCATGTAAAGGGATAGCTCGGAGGTCTCGTTTCTGGAGCTTGAGGATATACGTCGGGGTGTTGGCGAAGTTGAGGAAACCGAATGGACCGAGAGGATTTTATCTGTTTCTCCTGCAGCTCTAAAAGACAAAAGACGATTTTATATACAGGTGAATTTACATTAAAAGGGTTAAAAAATAATGAAACTTATTAAAGCAAATTTAAGACAAAACAACTTCAATTATAGGTGAGATTCAGGCAACTTAAAACAACTTGGGTAAAGCTGAGCTGGAACTAGCAGCTAATGGTGCTAACTGCATAAATAGCACATGATGATGGAGAACATGGATGTAGAAAGAGAAGTGAATTCATCAGGGCCTTCATTTGTCTCAATGACATGATTGATTACATAATTTTTAGTGCATTTTACAGCTTTTAGGACATAATGATTGAAATTTAACTGCTCTTTTTAGGGCCCAAGGGGATCAAAACCCAGAAATTGTACTCCCACTGTTTGATCGCACTGAAAATTGGCCTCAAAGCCTGGAGCTCTTCCTGGGGTCTAATGCCTCGTTCCATTAACATCAGAAGTTGGAGGTCGCGCTGGGAATGACAGCATGCGGGCGTTCCCATTGAAATTTCTGACTCGGAATTCAGAAATTGCGCAGCATTAGTCTTTCACCATTTCTACGCTAGCATGCATGTGTGTCCAGACCAACTACGTAAAGAGACCACAGAAAAGTTCAAGTCACAACACACAGAGAAGGAGAGCGACTTATACTCTGAACTTTCACAGTACAAATAGTTGCTTGCTGCTGTCTTAATGCTCTGAATATCCAATTCTACACTTTTCATAGCATATTTCTGTCATTTTAATTTAAGCTAAATTAATGAAACCTTGCTCAGATGTGATTGTGACCGTCAATGTGAATAATTTCAAGTGGCATCGCAAGAAAGAAGATCGATATAAAATAAATGTATCTATTTTTCCGATTGCACTCCGTTCATTTGATTTTTAACGTCTACAGGTGTTTGAGCTCCGTGGCTCAGGGATGTGTGGCAGCTTTGCATTGCATCCATTAGATATTGATGAGGCTGTTAATAATAAAGTTTGTCCTCATTAACTGTGACCTTAAGGTATACACAGTCACACTTCAGACTGGTGTCACCGGCTGATTCAACACGTGTATCACACACACACACACACACACACACACACACACACACAACACACAACACACAACACAAAGCATGATTAGACAGGTAAGCACACACTGTCACCTAAGACTTGTGTTATTGTGAGAGGCCAAAGATAGCCTCTCAACTCTCACGGCAACAAGTGATTAACTCCGTCATCACAACGTCTCTGTATTCAGTGAGACAACAGCCCGAAGGAGAGGTGAGGAAGAGGATCGCAGCCTCTGAAATGAAAACGATACTACCGAGCTGCAGCTACAACCTGCAGCGAAAGATGAGATTTCATAGTGACAGTATCTGTTTTCACCTACATACTCATTCACTTCTTTCCATTCACACAAACACACGTCCGACATGAATGAACTGGTTCAAACAGGCCAGAAAAGTGGGACACACATGAAGTGGTACAAGAAAATGTAGCCTGCAGGTCTTCATATTTATCTTTATTTTATTATATCTACGTTTTCAAATGAAATCAGTGAAGATGGAGTGCATCCATTGTGCAAACGTGGTTTCTAATAGTCTTTTAACTTCTATTATTTCTATTAGAACGAGAGAAACCTCTGATTTCTTCTTTCTAAAATTCACAATAAGCTGCTAAATATCATCCACTTTAAGAATAAAGTGGAATTTGTCCACTTCCTCTTGGTAAGCCATCATTTAAATTGTAACCAAAGGGCAGTGTCGCTACAGAGTTTTTATTAAGTGGGATTGTTCACTGTGGCGCCTGCAGTCAGAGGTGTACAATGAGAAAAAGAACGAAGGTAAAACTCTCTCTATAACTCTGTGTTGGCGGCCATGGCACATTTGAAAGTCTGGAACTTGTTGGGTGATACCTGGTGAAGCACCAATGACCTTCAACTATCAGATGTTGCCAAATTCAAGAGTTAAACATGCTGATGAATTGCCGAAGAAGGAAGTTGGTTCAGGATGACTGAACTGTAGAAGCTGATGGATGTTACAAAAGAAAAGTCACACACACACTCACCTCCCATCGACCCAGAGCGAGGAGCTGAATTTGAATAACAAACACACACACACACACACACACAAATTACATTTAACACAGACAGAAATGCATGCAAGTGCACACACTTATTCACAACTTTGTTTTTGCAACAAGTCTAATACCACTTGCTGTGCTGGGATTTCTAGTTTGGCCTTCTTCAGTCTGAGCTGCCAATGTGCATGTGTGTGTGTGTGTGTGTGTGTGTGTGTGTGTGTGTGCGTGTGTGTGCGTGTGTGTGTTGGACAGCGAGATAGATAGAGTCTCTTGGCACATAAACTTGACTGGCATCCAAGCAACTGCTATTGACTGAAGGTGGAAACTATTTGTAAATGAGACGAGTTCCACGCACACACACAAACAGAGATAACACATATGTACATGAACACACACCCACACACACACACACCCACACACACACACTGACACGTACTGTACGCATTGACACACACTTGCATGGCACTGCATCTAAATGGCTGGTTTGCGCCACACAAACACACACACACACACACACACACGCACGCGCACGCACGCACACGCACGCACACACACACACACACACACACACACACACACACACACACACACACACACACAGAGCCTTGTCCTGAGACAGCCCTCTTGGTGGAGAATGGGACAATTTCCTTCTGTCTATAAAGGCTGCTTTGTGTCCTGACTATCTGCTAAACACACACACAGACACACACACACACACACACACACACAGACACACACACACACACACACACACCTAATGACTTCTTTGTGTCCACATTTTAAGGCGAGGACGCTCACACATCAACACAGAGACCAGCTGCTTTGTACCCTCATTATGTAGCTGTTAGGCTCGGGCTACTTAGGATTGCAAACACGGGCCAAGCAGATGTCCACTGGCCTAATAGTGCTGACGGCCGTAACACACAGGCGAACATATGCAGACCACTTCCGATAAGCACTGTGTCATTTGTTGATTATTTTTGTGTATTCAGATGGACTTATTTCATTTTGGTACCAGTTGTCCACTAATGAAGGTTGTGCTTTTTATTGAAAGACACAAGTTTTGTTGCCGTGCTTCATGTCTACATAAAGCCAGCACATTTGACAGTTCTTTAGAGACAAAGTGGCTAAAATAAGGAACCTAATGCAGGAAACATGTCTGAAGATACAGATTCTCATCCAGGAAGGGTAGAGCTGCTGCCAGATAGCTAAGAAGTGCAGATGTAGTCCTTCAGCAGTTAGATACACTCTGCAGAAATACAGGGGAACCAACAGCTTGGAAGACAAACCAAGATCTGGGCGTCCAAGGGTTTCTTTAGGCAGAAATGACCATGGTGGAGGTAGTATCATGGTTTGGGGGTGCATGAGTGCTGCTGGTGCTGGTCATCTCACTGTCTGTGATGGCACTCTGAAATCTGCCAAGTATTGTGCCATTCTTGAAGCCCATATGCTCTCTTCTTCTGCATGTTCACTGTTCCATCAAGGTCAAACCTGGATGTTTCATCAGGATAATGCCCTTTGCCACACATCCAGGGCCAGTTGGCTGCAGGAGCACAGTATTCAGGTCTCAGAGTGGCCAGCTCAATCCCCGGACATGAACCCCATTGAAATTCTGTGGTGGATTATCAAAAGGTCTGTTTCAAAGTGTAGACCAAAGAATTTAGAGCAATTAAAAGCAGTAATTCAAGAAGAATGAGACAAGATAACCCCTCAGCAGCTCGTGGGGAACATGCCAGCCAGGATTAGAGCTCTACTGCATGCTTATGGCAGAATACCAAATATTAATTTAATGTTGTGATGGTTTATTTATGTTTCGGTTTTGAACACATTCTCTGTTATTTGTTGACTTAAAATTAAATTTGTATTTGTTTATGTCTGTCTAATGCAGCCACACCTTTGGAAACACAAAAACAATTTTTCCACAAATATTTCATGATAATATTTGAGATAATGTAAAATTTTGAGGGTGTCCAAAAACTTTTTCCACCACTGTTTGTTGAACCTGCATTCAAAAAATGATATATATATATATATATATATATATATATATATATATATATATATATATATATATATATATATATTTATTTACAAAACTAGACTAGGGCCAGATTTATAAATGCTCATTACATTGTCAGCACTTTGCAGACAAAAAGCTGCAAATTAGCTCAGTGCTGAACTGCTAAAACCCACTTTTACAGCAAAACAGATTTCAGATTTTTATTAAATTTTAAATTTCTTCTGATCACGATGCATTAAAATCCGTTTGACGATTTTAATCTTAATAAATGCTGCTGGGTATAATTAACTCCATGCAGCACTTTTGCTTATTAATTAAATAATGCTGATACGAAGCTGTGCGGTCTGACGTTGGTGTTCCTTTGCTGAATGCTGTAGGTCCAAGATATGCATGTATGCATGAGTCACACATTATACAGAGACATGTAGGCAGCACTGGAGGTAGCAAGAAGACGAATGAAATGCAGCATTAGATAACTTTGGCCTCTGTTGACGTTCATAATCGTGTTTGTTTGTGAGTCATGAGAGAGCAAAGAAGGGCAGGAGAATGAGAGGGAGGTACAAAAGATTGAGCTTCTGTGTTGAGTCAGTGCTCTGTTGTTTCTTCTTCAGGACGGCTATGATGACTGACTGTATGTCTTTATTAAATCTGAGTCACCCTGATGCTTTCATGTGGCTTCTGGCTGGATGGGTAACAATCTGACGTTGAACAAAGCGTCCTTTTCTTTCCTCCCGCGACGACTGTAAAGCGATTGACGTATTTCAGAAGTCGGTCCATGCCCACTCAGCACACATAGGTTTTGGTGACACACTTTTAGCTGCTCGCCGAGTCTGAGTGGGTTTCAGTGCAGAAAAGCCATTCGCCATCTTATCTTCTGTCATCATCTTTGTGACATATTTGCATGTAGGCAGTCAGGGAATTGACTGAAGGAAGGAGGCTGAGGAAGTCAACCCACACAAGCATGTGGTTTTGACTAAACCAGACAAAATCCTGCAGAGAATTCTTGGATATGTGGGTTTTATAGCAAGGCGGGATTTGAAATACCAGATATGAGCCAGTTTCAGTCCACAGAGGAAAAAAAAATCTTGGAAATCAGAAAGTGAGGGATACAGCTGTAAGCTGCTGACTACTTCCAGGTTTCTGTGAACATCCCACACTCAGATAAATTCTGCTATTAGAGTGAAATGGATGAGAAGAATGAGCTGGTTGATCTGATGCATCACACATCACACATTCCTCTTCTTGATTAACTCACCGCAGAGGCCAGCAGCGACACTCCACCTCCGTGCAATTGAATTTTCCAGTGTTTGGGGTGCCCACATGATGAGTTCAGCCATAGCACCATGAATCCAAACAGAAGGCACACTAGATGCATCACCACCTAATTTCACAGACACCACAATTGCCTTAGAGGGAGACAAGACAAGGTGAATGGAGTCGCCAGGTAGCGAGGAGACATCTCGATCCATCCCGGGCTGCCGCCCCGTGGAAGGAGCGCCGGCGGCGGCTGCTGGAGACAGACGGGACCTGATGTGCTGTTCAGAGGCGCCTCAGGGAGCTGCAGCATGGCTGGACTGTTTGAGAGAGATCATTTCTCATCCTCACATCAAACCTACTAGATATTTTAGTGAAAAGACATTAAAACTGTGTACATTTGTAGTTTGAGGTGATTTAAGAAATTGGCTCAGTTGTATTGATCATTGTGTTTATTATTATTATTACATGTAGTCTCATGTAAATGCTGTTGTTCTTAAATATTATTGTGTCAGTTAACAAAACTTATTACTCATAATAGTTTTTTTCTCTCCTCTTTCACTATGTAAATGGACAGGAATGACTTAAATATCAATAAAACTAATATAAAAAGGGCATAAAATCAAAAAGAGAAAGACATTTTTTGCTCTTTTTGATTTTCCTTGACTTGGACAACTGATAACTTCCACAGACATATTGTGTCATATTAATGGATACCCACTTTACTATTCTATATTATTATTTTTCATAAATATATTCAATATTTTTTGATTGTAGACTACATACTGTATCTGTGTTACTGGCGTGAGGTTTTTGTTGAGACTAAAAGAAACTCAGTGGAGTTTACAAAATCATGATTTTCATTTCTCACTTTTTTTTAACAGACAACCATTATTGAATAATTGAGAAAATAACTGCCACATTAAGCAAACATGAAAATAATTGTTATTTGCAGCCCAGTAACAAGCTGTGCTAATATCTGGATGTAAATAAACTTAGAACTGCTTGTTCTCAGTCGCTGATGTGTTTTTCATATAAGCATTCAAAAAAAAAATACTGGAATTTTGCATCCTGGAAGTCCTCTTGGGGATGAATTATAAAGAGTCCTCTACGGAGTGATGAGATGTGAGGCTTCATTTCAGAGACCCAGGAGTTCAACATCACATATACTGTGCACCTGACACCCAAGTATTTTACACTTTTTATATTTCATAAGCACTTTTGGTGGATGTGCAGCAAAGAAAAAAGTGATATAAACTGGCATGGCTTGGCCACCGCTGGAGACAAGGAGTAAAGAGATGAGATTCTAAACTTGTGACGTTGCCTTTGACTGTTAGGTATCATCTAACGTTTGGAGAAACCAGTCTGTACCATAATGATGAAATGCTGACAGTGACGACAACGCTGACAACTGTTTACTGCCAAGTACAATTTTTTTTTTTTTTTTTTACTTATTTCCCTCTGGAGGAATAAATAACTACATCTACAGCAAGTCCATGCTTTGGGGAATATTGTTTTCTTGTTAAAAAGTCATCTAGACCTACTGGCTCTGAAAATTAATCTGTATCACAGAAATGTACAACTACAGTGAGGGATGTTATTATTTATTTATGTTCTTATTTCTTATTCTTCTGTCACCAAAAAAAAGCCAATGAATACTTAATTAACAGAATAAAAAGGAGCAAATATGAGCCACTCTGAAAGAAGCCACTACATAAACAAGTGATTCAAAATACAACCTAAAGTGTTCAGTCTTCATGTTCGAATGACACAGCAATTTGGATTTGAAAAATAGGTTTGTTCATGTAACAAAAAGTAAAGACACTGTTTCCATGGCGTCGACCATACAAACAGCAACTAAGATGTTTGTTTTGCAACGGAAAATAAAAGTGTGTGTGAGGAAATGTGACATTATAGAGATGATGACAGTGATTGACATGATTTTTTTCCAGGTGGAGATTCCTGGACATGTAAGAACACTTGAGAAGATGAGTGAAAATGGACATTAACAGGATGCATCCCATCTAAGACTAAACATGAGGTGTCTGAATGCAACATGCTATTAAAGGTCCATAAAACGGCTGAAGGTGTTCATCATTTTAATGATTGCAGGTATGTTTGTGAATGCTTGTGCAAGCATGCCTGTATGTACTACACTCCCAAGTGTGTTGATCTAAACAAACAAACTGTATATATTATTATCAGGTTCAAGAGCACCACAAACCGTCCTCCGAAATGATCATACAGTTCGACCAACACCTCCAAAAACACTGCAACGTCTGAAAGACACACGAAACAAAACTGCAAACAAACTCCAAACGTTTGTTTCAGGAGAAAATTATACATAGCACTGTTTCCTGTGAACCAGGAGTGTTACACAAGAGGACAAGTCTCTGATACACACACACACACGACTGCCTGGAGCTCATATTTTATCCACCTTCTCACTGTATGAGAAGTACACACAAGCAAATATCTTCCATGAGGTGGTTTCAAACACCATCAGCTTGTGTGAGCAAAAAAAGCAAAAAAGATGCATTAAGTTAATCCCACCAAACATTACTTAAGTGTAGTTTTTGGTTTCCTGATGCAAAAATTTTTTGAATTTATCAAACATTTTTCCATCTGCTACAACATGAACTAATCAAAGGTGAAAGCAGCTATGACGCAAGTAAATTTAATTCTCAGGTACATTAACCTCAGTATCTTTAAATCCAGATAAAATATATTTATTTCTTCCACATGATGAACAAATGAATGAATGGTTTAGGTGTTAGCTTAGCTTTAAAGGGACACTATGTAATTTTTTAAGTATTTTATTACTTCAAATCAGCGTCTTCATTCATAAATAGATCCTCATTGGTGTAAAATAACATATGCCAACAATCTGACTCCTGGGTGAAGAATCAGTTATCGTTCTTTACATAGAGCGGGTCGCTCATACGGAGGCTTCCGTGTCTTTCCGGTCTATCGAAAACTACGAACTGTCGAGAGGGACATAAAACACTACCTGCTAGTACCCATAGGACAAAATGCATTTCCGCGTTTTGCGATTCACTTTTCACAGAGAAGCAAGGTGGAGACGCCGGTTTTACTTCCCAGCACTAAACTGAAACCTGCACTGCACTTTTGGTCACAATACAAGACCATATTTATGCCGCACCGAATCCTCATCGCCGAAGCCTCATCGCTCCGGCCCAGGGGCTGGGGATCCGCAGTGATAGTGGCCACCCAGGAGTTGACCCATTCCGCTTACCGTAGTTCCAACAATGTTGCAATGCATGCAAAGTCACATTTTACCACTAGATGGGAGAAAAAAATGACAAAGTGTCCGTTTAAGCTTGGATATGGTAAGTCAGGTCAGCATTTAGTGTTGTATTTTCTTGCTGGACAATAAGCAATTCATTGGAAATAAACAGGAGTTGCAGAGGTTGCACCTCAAACCTTCAAGCTTGAATTTTATTTGAGAACCACTGTAAACGTTGACCTTATGCGTGCAGCAGTGTCTAGTCAGCTGAATAAATCTTCTGTGAAAAGCCAAAATGGTGGTGAAAAACATCTCTATTTGCCACAGGTGGACTCCGTTTGATTTGCATCTCAAAGACAACAAAAGCAACAGGGACACAGACACACCTTGTCAGGTGCAACAAAGCTATCAGTAACACTAAGGACTCTCACACGAACTGTGAGCTGTAACCACTCAAAATAAGCCTCTACCATGCTGCATATGTAGGCGTGCACCAGGGTCTAATATTTAGAGTATCTAAAAACTAGGGCTGTCCAAATTAGCGTGTTATCATGGATTAATCCATCATAATAATTAATCTGAAAAATGTAATTTTAATTAACCCATCTTCAGCGCAGAATGACTCTGAGTGTCTCCAAGTCGTGTCAGTCAGTTGGTCCATGTAGAGTTAGCAGCTCAAATGGTCAGTTGATCTTGTAGAAACAGGAAGTAGAAACAACCAGACTATTTCAGCATCTCGTCTCATTGGAGACTGCACAGTCTCTGCAGACCTCTAACAGATCAGTTGATGCTCCTCAGTGGCTGAGACACTCGAGACACTGTCTGTCTGTGAGCAACGATGCAGCTTTTGGATTAAAAACATCCAATGTTTGACTGATATCCACTAATAAACTCCAACAATTGTTCACTGTGGCTGCTCTGATGTTCACATGTTGCTGATCGAGGCTTCCTGAGCAGTTTAGGAGCTTCAACAGTCACCAAATATCCACTTCTATAGTCTTCTATAGTCTCCAACTGGAAGTGATGCAGCACATCTTTCAACCCTGACGAACGATGATTGATTGATGATAAATGATTGTTTAAAACAAAGAGACAAAATGTTGTTTAGTTGTTTCAAGTTTGAAATGAGTAACAGAACAAAGTAGAGAAAGTGAAGGGCTCAATATGCCTGCCTCACTTTTCTCCATCTTATCCTCTCTTCTGCTTTCATCCACCTCACGTGGGTCCACATTCATCAGCGTCCCTGGAGAACTCGGCTTTGCATGTGCGACCGTCTGCCTCACATGCTCATGCGCTCCACTTCCCTGCCTGCACACGCAGCTTATAGATTAATGCCTGCGAGCGTGTTCAGCATCTCGAAGCGCACCCCACGCCGTCTCACGTGCACTCTGCTGAGTCTGTCCTCTCCTGTCCCCCCTATCCTCCTCCATCTCCCTCAGGGCAACTTGGCATCACCACCAATTCCTCTCCCGCTTCAAACTGCCATCATTTCCTTCTGCTGTTTTTCTGTCCTCTTTTTGCTTCTACGTTGATCTCTATTCTCCCCAGAGTATTATCTCTTTACAAATTTCTATCTAATATAGACACATCTGGAACACAATGCAGTGGAAAAGGGTCACCAAAGGCTGATAAGCCTATCCCAGCTGTGTTAGGGTGAAAGGCAGGGTACACCCTGGATAAGTCTCCAGTTCATCACAGGACACTTAGAGACAGACAACCACTCACACTCACATTCACACCTACGGTCAATTTAAATTAGCCAATTAACCTAATCCCCATGCATGTTTTTGGATGGTGGGAGGAAGCCGGAGTACCAGAGAGAACCCATGCAGACACGGGGAGAACATGCAAACTCCACACAGAAAAGCCCCGGGCCAGGAATCGAACTCGGTACCTTCTTGCTGTGAGGCGACACCGTGCCGCCCTTGTTTTCAGAGTCATACTGCAAAATATTCTGTGGGTCCTGAAATATGACTCAAAATGGGCAAAAATGCTGGAACGAGGCACTTTCTGTTTTATAAAATGGCTGGCACTCAATGGGTTAACTAAGTTTGATTGAGTGTCAATTTACCATTTATAAACAATGTTTATTATAAGTGTTGCCTGAAAGAGAGAGAACAATGTGTAGTTGAAGGACCAATAAAGTCAGACTTGTATTATCAGCTCAATGCCACCGATGAAAAGCAAGAATAGAGGCTGATGGTGTACAAACACCTGCAGCATGTAGGATTAGAAACACTCCGACTCTGTTAGGTCCAAGTGGCAGCATTCAAAAACACACAGGCAAGAATTAGTTTCACCCAAAGACAAAAGTGAAGAGGACTCCTGTATGGTGTCAGCCATGTGGACAAATCTACCTTTAAAATCAATAAGCTGAGAGAGTGAACTAATTCAAAGACACAACAGAGAAGCATTTGTATCACTGTCTCAGTCCATCACATCCAGTTTGGATAAATAATGCCGTTTAGATTAGATCAGGGTCTGAACCGAAGACATCAGTCAGCAGTCAGCCTGGTTCTCAACAGAAAGACTTTGAACAAACTAACTCCTGAGTGTCCAGCCTGAAAGCATCTGGACATTACTTACTGAAAGGTTCTGCACAATGAAAGCAGCATTAAGAACCACTACATAGGTGCTTCATTTGTTGGAAAACTGATTTACACTCATTTCAGTAACATATCGGTAGTGAACAGCTATTACTACAGTTATGGTATACAGCATTTCTTTTGAAGAACGTATTATTCTGGAAGGACTTTCTCAACAAGTAAATATACTGTGATGTATTGATGTTAACAGCATCATGATTTACCCTGAAATCTACTCAACCCTCACCTTGAGAGAATCATCCATTTCTGTTGAATTAACATTAAACAGCCAGAAAATAGTAATTAAAGAAGCAAAGAAACATCAAAGTCTCAGACAGGTTGTTCCATGTGGCGTCTTGATGTGTGCAGACGATGACTGGAGGTTTTCATTTTGTTCTGAATTGAAAAAACAGTCAAAAACGTGATTTCCTTCCAGCTGAACTTTAAATGCCTCATGGTGTGAGAGCAGAATAAAGCATTAGAGGCAGTTGGAGAACATAAAATGAGGGTTTGTAATATTCACAACTTCAGTTTAGCCTTTTGATTTATTTTGATTATCCCTTTCTAGAAGTAGATTTTCTGTTCTTTTGTATTATTCTCCTTCTAGTGTTGAGTGGATTAGAGTTTTTTTTTTTCTTTTGCCTTATTGGTTTAGTGATACTGTTTGATTTTTGTTATTAGGATTTAGTCACGGTGGTGTAGTGGTTAGCACCGTCACCTCACAGCAAGAAGGTCCCAGGTTCAATTCCCCTGTGGAGCTTGCATGTTTTCCCCGTGTCTGCGTGGGTTCCCTCCGGGTACTCCGGCTTCCTCCCACCATCCAAAAACATGTATGGGGATTAGGTTAATTGGCTAATTTAAATTGTCTGTAGGTGTGAGTGTGAGTGGTTGTCTGTCTCTATGTGTCCTGTGATGAACTGGAGACTTGTCCAGGGTGTACCCTGCCTTTCACCCTAACACACCTGCGATAGGCTCCAGTCCCCCTGCGACCCTATGAGAGGATAAGCGTTTATAAATTGTAGGTGTAGTTTTAGTTTATTAGTGTTAGTCCCTCCTGAATTTAAAATTTGCCAGTGTTTTCTTATGTTAGTAGGCTACCGCTACCGCTAGTAGATTTCCCTGTCCTTTGTTCCTAGTTATTCTGTTCCTTAGTGATCCTCATCTGGTGAGGTGTTTTGAGGTGTAGTAAGAGTGCCTCCTCAGCCCTCAACACGTTTCCTCTCATCCCTCACTGGAAACACTGCTCTTACCTCTGATCCCTGTCTATATCAATAAAGATACTTTTGTATTGCTTGGTCTATCTCTGAGTTGTGTGTCTGGGTTCCCAGCCATGGAACCCTTTCATAATGGTGTCAGTTAAAAAAAAAAAAAAATTGCAACTTCAACTTGGTATCTTATTTTCGTGTTGCATTTAAAAGTTAATTATTGGTTGGTATGCATGCAAAAAGTTTCCAACCACATCCCACGGGGTTTATCAGAACAGGACCATGATGAGATCTTATGACTATTTGTTTGCATAAGAAGCAGTGAAAAAAGTGCCAACCAGTGATGAAAGGGAGCTGCAGTTCACACTTGACAAACAGGCTGAAATCATCACCCAGATAAGAGGATCACATTCCTGTTAGATGAAAAGTGTTTCACTCCAGGAGGATGTTTGCATGGGATCTTCTAAATTATCATACCAGTAACGAGCAGTTATGAGATAAAATATAGTTATATTTTACAACAGCTTTGAAGCTGTCATGACTTCTGGAAAATAAGCCTAAACTGGAGTGAAACGAATGAAAGCAGCTCTGATAAGCAAGAGGAGAAGGGAGGCAAGGTTTAGGGTCACAAAGAAGATCTGAAATTCATCATTCAATATTGGAGGCGGCAGCATGTTTATATAAATTGTGAAAATGACATGGGCGCTCTGACATTTTGAATTTCCTCTTGGGAGACACATTGCGTGGTCCAAGTGTCCAACTGACAGACCGTCCATAGGGAACACCTGTAAATAGTCCACACCAGCAAACCTATGGAGAAAAAATACTGCAAATGAAGCTGGAGGAGCTTCATCAGCTTCTGGGTGTGGAATCAAACGGACATCTCTCTGTGATCCATCAACTAACTTCAAAGATAGTTCTGAAGTTATAAAAAAAAAAAAACCTTCTCCTCTTTCCTTTTCCTCTACTGGGGAAGAAATGCAAGCCTGAATGAGCACAACCTGCAGAGGAAAGAGGCCAGACCAGGAGCTCAGTAACACTTTTGCATGTCTTAGTTTTCCCAGTTTTCTCATTTGCATCAACAATCTGCTGGATTTTGTGTCACTATTAGCAAGATGCAAATGGTAATAGTGTGTAAAAAGCAGTGCAGATATATTTGGGGATTTGTGTCATTTGGCTACAAATCCCCTTCAGCCAGTGACAACAGTCTGATGCTAATGGAATAAAAGTAGTTACGTAATTCATCATCAAACTTCAACGGTGGTTGTTTGATGTGACATTAAACCCTCTCCCCTGCTGAGTTAATGCTACAAGGCTAACGTCTGTGTGGTGTCAGAAAATCACCTGAGGAAAAGAAAATTACAGACATCCTGGAACTACCAGGAAATACCTTCTGTAAAGGGCAGCAAAAAGGTGCATTATTCAGACTGGAGATGGCTGAAGACCTGACCTGAATTACACTCTCACTGCTGCATGTACTGCATTATAGTTTGCCCCTTTCATCATTTCATCACAGTTAAAGTTAATACCACCTTGTGGGCCTCTCTCCACTTCCTACCCTCCTATTTCCAGCATCCTTGCTCAGACTACACCCATCCTTGAGCTCCTTCAGTCATTTCAAATACCTGACAAAGTCCATCCACTGATAGAAATATAAACTGCTTCTGTGGTAGTTTCTGCTGCTGTAGGTGTCCAGGGCAAACATTCCTGTCTATGGCTTCACACTACAGGTGGCTGTAACTTCTCTAGAAACACATTAATGAGCCAACAGAGGCAGTGAAGAACAGTAGCACGGCAAAACAATGGAGGGGTTAAAATATGAGGAAGGAAATGTATTCAACTATGACTTTTCTATTTAAAGTTACCCCTGCCGCCAAGGGAGTTATGTTTTCACCAGGGTTTGCTTATTGATTTGTTGGTTTGTTGGTTTCAAAGTAACTCAAAAAGTTATGAACAGTTTTTGATGAAATTTTCAGGATTGGTCAGAAGTGGCCTAACTTAAAACGGATTAATTTTTGGTGGTGACGTTAATTTGGATCTGATCACCACCAAAAATTAATCAGTTTTAAGTTAGGCCACTTCTGACCAACCCTGAAAATTTCCTCAAAATCCGTCCACAACATTTTGAGTTATTTTGCAAACCATCAAACAGAAAAATAAACAAAAAAAAAAATCATGGTGAAAACATAACCTCCTTGGCAGAGGTAATAATCATTATTATTAGTTATTATTATTATTATTATTATTATTATTATTATTATTAACTCATCATCTAACATAATTTTATATTTCATAATGTGCAAGTCATATTCACAGCCTAAATACTGGATTTAATTCAATATCATTTGCCATTAAAATCTATTTTTTTGTTAGTACAAACTGTAAATATTTATAACTATGACTTATTCTGTTATTTCATTATTGTTGTTTTATTGTTTTTCTTACTTACTAACTTGTTTCATTCTGCTGTAACAAGATCAATAAAAATATAGTCTTCCATTGTATTCTATTGTATCGTATTCTGTTATACAAACAAGACAACATCACCTGTGATGAAACAGTTACCTTGACAACAACAACACTGTGGTTTGTTCTTGTGAACTACATTCAAAGCCATTTACTCCAGGTCTGTCCACTGGGTTTAAAGACAACCAGGCGGTAAAACACACACACACACACACACACACACTGACGGGAACAGAGCAATGGTTCAGTGCTTTGGGGGCGACTGGCACATATTAAAAATAATGTACTCTCTCTGCACACACTGCAGTGGCTCTTGTCTGAGCTGCAGCACCGTAATTAGGTCTGTTTTGTGCTGATAGAGAAACACTAACGTGACACACACACACGCTTCTGTGATTAAAGACAGAGCCGACGGCAAAAAGAGAGGAAGGACTAGAAGAAGACAAGCAAAACTGTGAGGGAACAGGGAAGAACTGAAATCAGCACTGGATGCCAGATCTGACTAAAACAGAAAGTCAAAGAGCCTTTGATACTGTTTGGTTATGTAAAAAAGGGAAAACCTAGTGCTTCATTTAAAATCACCTTTCTTTGAGATTTCAGAGATTTAAATGAAATATAATGCGCACATAAAGCCATAAATAAAAGAATGGACATCTATGTGTAGCAGAGTGGTGGCAGGGCCAGATGGCAGTGCCCTGGGCTGGAGGGCAGAAAGAGAGAGAGACGTCACTTTGCTTCATGCTGTTAACTTCTGTTATCTCCTCAGATCATCTCCTACCTTCCAATTATTGTGTAACTGCTGTAACACAAATGACCAGAAAGAATTTGATATTATAAACCTAATAAATATGGAGAAAATAAGGCTCTGCACACGTCACAATACCAAAAATTTAGGCTCCATTTAGACTGCATGGCTTAATGCTCAATTTGGATTATTTTGTGAAATCCAATGTTTTTGTGAGGTCATTCACATTTCCAATTAAATGCGACTTGTATGTGATCTCCAATGTGAACTTTAAACACCCCAAAAGTGTCCCGCATGCGCATTGGAGAACACAACGAGGAGCAGCGAGCGTGCTCAGTGTTTACGGAAGCAAACATTGACGCTAGCAGTGGAGAGTAAACCGCCCGGGTCCGATAAGACCCCTCCAGTTTGGCCTGAATAAAGGCCATCAACCCAAATATGAATTAACTCAAAAACCTCACTTTCCTTCCATTGACTACACTCCACATTATCGTCGTAGTTGTATTTGTTTTTCTTCCCGCTTCCGTCTACTTCAGCGCAGAATAGCTTGTTGATGACGTGTAGGTTGGATGAATACGACCTGGCCGTTCAGACTGAAGTCGCATGTCAAAAGATCGGATATGTGTCGGTTTTAGGACCACATATCCAAGTGGCCTGGGTCGCATTTGAAAAAAATCGGATCTGTGTCGTTCAGACTGTAATGAAAAGATCAGATACAGGTCGCATAGGGGCGAAAAAATCGGATTTGGGTCACTTCAGGCTGCAGTCTGAACATAGCCTTAGTAGTCGATACCATTGAAAATGATTCTGGATACCAATTCGAACAACAAATCCAAGTCCTTTGTCACCACTAAATAAGAAGTTAAAGAGTTCACATTGTTCGCCAAAAATTTAATTTAATCATTTAACTTTATCATTAATTTTTCCACATGATAACATTAGGATTTACGTTCACCCAATACTTTTCTTTTTATTGAATAGAGCCCGAAAGCATGATAATGTAAATCAGTTGAATCGCCTGCTAAGGTTTGCTGTTAGCTCTTAACTCTGTGTCGGATTTACAGGCTGCTAACGGCTAATCATCTCATGATGCCGATTTCACCACATACTTGTTGTACATACTGTGGCCCAAACGCATCTCCTATCAGGACGGCAGGTTTCCATTAGTCTTAGTAATCAAAGAGTCCTTGTAATGTCCTACTACACACTAAATCTAATGCAAGCAAGAGATGCCCAGTATCACGTTAGAAGCTTTGGGATTACATTTTTAAAAAGTTTGTGGTTCAAAAGCACAGGAAACTCCACAAATACAACACCATCACATGATAACACATCACAAACTGCGCATTAAAGTAATGATAGGGAAGACACACAGTACAGACCTCTGGAAAGCTGTTGTAAAGTTTACAGTGTACAGTTACCAACAAACCACATGTTACTGTTGCCATTATATTCTCACAAAGCTTTCCATAAAATGCTCCTTTGCTTGCATGAAATTTAATAGTTGTATTTGCCTTTTGTTTCATTTGTATTTTCTCTATCATGTTTGCTAATGAGCTAACGTGCTCTATGTTTACTACTGGAGCCATCAAAGAAAACCATGTGTCTGACTGTCAGGATGGGACGTGAAGATTAAGCTACTAAACCTCAAATCCACACATCCTTAAAATCCATATATTCTCATTGATCCATATTTAAGTCCACAGGACTTTTAGGGATGGTCAACAACTTTGCTCCAGACTAACATACAGTATCCCAGCAACTATTGGATGGATTTCCAGGAACTTGGGTTCTCTTCGTGAATCCAATGGAGCAGCATCATCAGGTCAAATATTAACTGCAACAAGCAGCTTCACACTGTGCGTGCATGCTAAAGTGTGTGTTCAGACTCATCAAAGAGGAAAAACTAAATGGCTGTTAAATTTTCCACGCATAACACCCTGAGGCTCTCTTTGGGAACCGATACGCTAAATGATTTTCACAGGAACATGTCAAGACAGAAGCAAATTTAGAGTAAATCTGAGCAGCCCGCTGTATTTTCTTTCAAATCAGCATTCATTTTGTCCACATAAAGTTTACCTGACAGCCACTACTTAAGTACCATGACAATGACACTGATGACAGAGCAATGTATATAGTGTGTGTGTGTGTGTGTGTGTGTGTGTGTGTGCTCGCCACACCTCTAAATCCAAGTTTGAACCTGAAGATTACAAACATCAGTTTTCTCACCCATCAAGTAATCATTAAACCACAAGGCTTCTCACGTCCACATAATCACTCACGTGTGTGAATAAGTGCGTCAAACACACCCTTAACAACCACGCTGTTATTTAAGTGTTTCTTATAAACCACCTTCTAAACTGCAGTGAGGTGACTGAAAGTCAGAATAACATCAAGGTCTCAGTAACCTCACTGACCTCAAGTGAACTGTGGCTCCCACATTTCTCCTCCTGACCTTACAGGAATAACATCTACTTTTATTCTGTCTGCCTCTATATAAGTAGAGCTTAACATATTTATCAGTCCAGTTTGTCTCAAAGAACCTCCAGCATCATGAAGAGCTTTAACTCAGACTCTTTCTTTCTCACTGAGTTCCCTACGCTTCACCGTTTTGAACAGGAGTGAGGAATTTAAACTGAATTCATCTTTTTAGACTTAAATTTGAGCCAGAACACTGGAATTCTCTGAGCTTCGTCTGTGCTGCTTGAGCTGGGAACTGGAGGATCACCGGTTCAAGTCCAGGTTGGACAAAGTGTGGAGAGTGGACTGGTGGCTGTTGAGGTGACCTTGAGCAAGGCACTGAACCCCCAACTGCTCATGTGCATTTGTTTCTCACTCTTTGAGTGCCACTGACATATTTCAACATCATTTAAAATTCAACGCTTGAGTGCCATCGATGTAATAACACGTCAAAGTGGTTTTTCGGCAGCAGGTTGCAGATTGCGGTCTCCAGCAGCCTGTGAGTAATTCTGGGGCTTCTGGGAGATGTAGTCGGAGCATAAAGAGATGGTATATACCACAGAGATCACTAATGTTGGTGAAAGTGGCCTCTACTCTACCTCTGGAAAAAACAAGAACAGAACAAGGTAAAAACAAACATTTTTTCATGACAAAATTTGAGCTTTTCAGTGTTTTCAGAGACATAGTACATCGTAAAACATTCCGTGGGTCTTGAAATACGACTCAATATGGGCAAAAATGCTGGCACAAGGCACTTTCTGTTTTGTAAAACAGCTGGCACTTAATGAGTTGTGTGTGCAAAGCCAGTACTGGTCAATTTGATGGCTATAAATTATATATATTAATATTTTTTAAAGAAAGGAGTCTGTAAACTATTGTATGAAGGCAACCTTTTCCAAACATTGACCACAACATGATCTTCTCAAAACCTTCCCTTTAGTAAGTAGTTTAAATTCCCTGTAACTCAACAAACATTAAATTAACAGAGGCAACCTAAGAGAAAACATTCACCAGACATTGTATGTTGGTGCACATCACGTTTTCTAACTTTAGGAGAAAAAAAACCTAACTTGAACAACTATTTGAACTTCCATTGTGAGGAATCATCTTGACTTTCCCCTGGAAAGAAAACAGGAAGTCCATCTGTTCCCAGTGAGACAAATCAGGGCAGAGAATTGGCTGTGGTGTCATGGTTGCCCCAAGTAACCAAGGTCGACAGATGACAGCAGCTAATTGGAAAACTAATGAAGTCCAGAAAGCCAGCCTGGACTGTGATGTGTGTGTGGACAGTGGGAGTAATGAGGTCCAGAAAGAAGGACAGAAGTGGGTTCAGCCTTGTCAAGAGCAGATGCTCATAAAACAAACAACAACCCTGTCAAACAACTCCTATACTCCTATTCTGAGCAGCAGTTATAAACTCACAAAGCACACTGAGAAATAAGATGCAGAAATCAGTTCAGCTCACTCAGCAGTTGTGAACATTTCAGGAAATATAGTTTTTGATAGGAAATTATTGCAGATTAAGGAATGAATCAGAGATGTTTGTGGACTTGAATCACGGTGTCACTTAGATACAATCCAATAAGTTTAATAAGAGTACAGCAAAACAATTAGTGTCATCCAATAAGAATATAGAGAGTGAATACCTATTTCCTTTGTGAAGAGGCATGAATTTACTCTTTATACTTGTTGGTGAAGTTCATTCTCATTTAGGGACTAGATTTATTAGAAGACAGGAGCTACAGATGGATTAAATGAACACAAACATGCACACCATATGGCACTAGACAGGAGCAATAACCTCATGTTTTAACAGGTGTTTTAGACCTTAAAGGTTATTTACTATACTTAAAATGTTCTAATCTAAAATCTTAAAACAGACAAAACAAAGTTTCTTATTTGAAAGATGCATTTGCTCACTTTTTTCAAGCTCAGAAAACATACATACATATAGAGATATACATATTTCACCTTGAGGAGAGACTGAAGGTCTGCAGCCCAGAAGATAAAAAGAAGAAAATAGTGGGAAAGAAAAACATTTGGGGCAAGGAGAATGTGTCCAGCACATTACAAGAGGAAAACCATGGGAAATGATGGAAGGATGAGGGCAGAGATGTGGCTCTGACCTCAACACTGACATGTCTGACCGGTTGTATTGTAGATTTATTACAAGAAGCAAAACTGTGACATGATGGCGAAGGAGTAATAAAACGTGAGCATCTCAGACACTAACATAATATGAAGAACAAATTATCTGAGGGCCATCAAAAGGCCTACGGCCACTTCCTCTGCAGAGTGGAGATTAAAACCACCACAGAAAGAGGATTATAGGAAACAAAGAGCACTGCTGAAAGAGAAGATGGAGAGAAAATGAAAAGAAAGAGAATGAAGACGGCAGGACAGAAATAGAGAAAGAGGATGAGAAATGTGACAGAGGGAAGAAAGGACGGCGGGGAAGATGAGAGGTGGGGAGGAAAAGGCATCAAGAGAGACGGAGATATAAAGGGCAGAGAGGATTTAGATGATAGGAATCGTTATTATGTGCATTACAATGGTGAGGAAAAAGTGCATGAAGGATATTGTTAGAGACATAATACCTCGAGCCTTCAGACACATGTGATGCATAAAAATAAAATGAAAAACAGCCCTTTAGTTACATTTTGTGTTTGAAATTTGAGTATGAATTTGAGCAAAGACATTTTGAGTTTGGCTGTGATGAGTCTTTTTTTCACAGACATGACTCCCTCTGTGAATGAGAGGCTACAGAGTAGAGCTGGGAAATATCTCCTCTCTGCCTTAACTTATTCTCATGATAATTTTCACTTCACTAATAGCCAGAATTGAGCTAAAATCAAAAAGAATTCTTTATGAATGTAGGCAAACATGAAAATATAACTTTGTACGAGGAAAGATGTGTCAAAAACTACTCTTATATGTTGATTATCAATATGAATGTGACATGTTTCTTCAGAATGTCAGATCATATGGTCCATATAAATGTGCAAATACATCTGGAAAATAAAACTACGCTATAAACATAACAAATAGTAAAAACACATTTCTATTCATCTGATAACTGCTAATTAACAGTTCACTTGCAATTACAAATATATGTTCTGTTATTTTTATATTCTTCTTCTACCATGTCATTGCTATTGTCTCTTTATTACTGTAATTTGTCGTTGCTGCTGTGGTGAGTGAATTTCTCCCAATGAGGGATAAATAAAAAACGATTCTATTCTTTTCTAAAGTGTGGTTTTTTATCACTTTCAGACACTAATGGACACAAATGCAAGGAAAAGGGTTTATTGCAGCCTGGAATATTTCCAGTAAATTTGGCTATTGTGGTTTAATGGGCAACAGTAATTTTTGTTTGGACAGATTTGTGGAAACTAGGTGTAGTGCGATACAATATGTATCATAAAGCCTCCTGCAGCTTCCCAAATAAACAGGATTTAAAAAAAAAAACACGTCTCGCTCATGTCAAGTCTGACTGAAAGAAAAACCTGAAAGTAGCCGTCTGGAACAGAAATTATGGTGAATATGGGGATCTTTTAAGTACATTTAAAATAAAATGTGAACAGAAAATTGTTCTCTTTAAAATTATTTTCACCTGGTCATTCTCTGCAGCAGACAGTAAAAGGCTGACGTGAGGTTTGCTACATGGGGCTGTGATGAGTGTTAGAGTGTTAACTCTGCTGCTAATGTGTTTGTCCACCAGGATAATATGATTATCAACAACCAGCTGAGACCCTGGTATCCATCTCTCCCTTTTTCATTTTACTCCCACTGTCACTGCTCACAATACTTCTTCCTGGCACATCTTCATATCTGTTTTCAGTCGTACTCAGTGGACATATCAACATTTCAGTCAGCATTCATTCATTCATTCAGACTCCTGCACATCATCCGCCTTATAAAATCAATCATCCTGTGGTAGTCACTTTGATGGGACACACTGCAGCACTCACAGTTAAAGACATTAAATACTATCTACATTATTCACTTCTGTCCATATCATGAGACACATGAAGCCAGTGATTAAACAAGACTTTCCTCTTTATTGGCTGTTCGACCTCCATAATATCATGCTAAGGTCAGGTCTCCCCCCTTTGATAAAAACTCTGTCTCTCTTTCAGTCTATGGTTCTTTCTGTCTTTATGTTATTTTTCAGCCTAAACATTATTGATAATATTGGTAGTGAGAGCAACAAATTATTGGACACAGAGATGAAAAGAGATGTGAGAAACTAAAAGACAGCAAAGCAGATAAGAGTTTGATGTTGAGATGAGGTCAAACAGGAGCACAGAGCCAAAAAATAGACAAGACTGGGTTTCTTTCATTCCTTGTCATGTTATCGACTTTTTATATTGATTTTGAATTAAAAATGCTATGCCCTCAATGTTTTGGGATCAAATAATATTTTTTTTCTGGTATTGTGACAACTAGCTGCTTTTGTTTAATTCATTGCCATTGAAAGAGACAAACTGGGAAACATACATAAAATAAAACATAAACATAAAGATTTGATCATCTTGGGTGTGTGTGACTTTCAAGGTTTACCTCGATCTGTCAAATTCAGTGTGGAAGCATCCTTCCTTGTCCTCCAGAGCGACCTCAAGAGTCCTGGAGGGGAATCCAAAAACACAGAACAAGGAAAATCATTTGTATTTGTCTGAAAAGGTAAGCTTTTCTCTTCTGCCATGCAGCAGAAAATGTCTGTATCAATTTAACCAATAACACACACAAGGGCTCAATCCCAAACCGTTCCCTACACACTCTCGAGTGGACTGTTGAGCCCTTAAATAGCGAGTCTGTATCGATGCACACTTAAGACGATTTTAACATAAAACAAAAGGTGTTTCATAAGACTAGCAAATCTTACTCTATGCTGACATTTAGTTTGATTTTGCAGGCCTGGCTCCTCAAAATGCGGGAACAACTGGCAGCAAACTTCAGCAAAAAATGATTTGAGGTATAATGTTGCTCCTCCTGTACAAGATGCTTCTTTTTGTTGCCATGGCAATGATGGTTTCCCTTTTCCGGTGGCGTGAGGAGGGCGTCCCACTCCTGCTCATCTTATTTATAACCTCCCCCTTCCCCCCACAGATGGAGGACACTCACTCGGTGGTAAAGGGCTTAGGGTGGAGAGGATTGGGCCTATGTTTTGGTAAACCACAGTGAACTTGACCTTTGACCATAAAATCAGTCCTCCCGGTGCTCCTGAGAAATCACATTTACAAGAATGGGTCGAACATAAAAATGAAAACTCTCCACACATAGAGGCATAAATATGGTTGATCACCAAACAACGACTATTAGACATTTTGCCACTTGTAGCTCAAAGTCCACATGCACCATGTGCACAGGTGACAGCATGTTTACAGCATAAATTTCAATGACCTGGCGGCATTTGTACAGGAATTCCTTCAGCTTCACTCAGAATAAAACATTATTGCAGTCAAACGTTTCACCTTCTTCTCTCCTCTGCCTCCTAATCTTGTTGAGATAACAACGCTGTTAATTCAAAACACATTTATGAGGGAGCAAATATAATTATAGATAAAATCCACACATTTAGTGCTACAACATTAAACCCTTCTTTTAGCAGCAGTGTGTTTTTTTTGATGTGTGGGAATCCACCCAGCTAATCAATCACCTGTGTCACAGCTCTGCAGCCTTTTGTCTATGTCAACAGGAGTCACCATGAATACAAAAAAAAAAAACACTTCAAAACACTCTCTTAGCCATTGAAGCTTAACGTGCTGCTGGCACTAAGTGTGTGTGCATTACTCTGCCTGTAAGAGGGTATGAGTGTGTGTGTGTGAAGCCCTGAGTTCATGCAGAGTGTCATTCAGAGCGTGGGACTCTCTTCTGTATGACAATAACATCAAAAACATGCAGGCTTACGCTTTGATTTCGCACACACACACACACACACAGATTTCTCTCTATGGCGTCTCTTTCCACTCAGTCTTTCTTCATCAGAGGTGACTCTGGCTGTCAAAGCCTTCGTCTCTGCTTTAATCTGTGACATGAACGTGTTCTCGAAATGATGTTCACGTAACAAAACTGAGCTCAGACAATAGAGCACTTTGTTGGATCTCTTCTAATAATTAGCTGACTTACTTGTGTCTTTTATCAGTGTTGCAAAATTTCCTAAAAGAAGTGAACAAAGGTCATTTTTTTCTACTGTTAACAAGGTTGGGCGTTCCTAAAGTCAGATTATACTCACTGTGCAAAATGAACAACAGAAGGTTTTAAATGGAGTAACCTAGTTCTTCAAACAATCCTTGTTTAAATCTTTACAATCGTATTGTTCTAACAACAATATTTAAATGGCCCCTAGGCAGGAAAACCTGAAACAAGCCGCCAGAGACACTTTGTCCCTGAGAACAGTGAAACAGCTCACATGGTTTCAGTTTAATAAACCTACTGTTCATAATAAATTAGCAATAAATACATGTGGGAGTAAATCTTCCCCTCAAGCAAATGTGCTTTTGTGGGAAAATCAGAACAAATACATCTGCAATAAAATTAAACCAGAAAGATATGTCACACAGCAGGGCTAAAAGTTAGATTTCTTGGTACTTTTACTCCAGAACTTGCCTCACAGAGTCACATTTTTAAGTTTTCTTCAGTGTCAAATCTGATTGTTGTTTGAACATTAATGGTTTTACTGCTAACAGCTAATTCAGCATATTGTTGATGGTGGCAGCTATAATGCAACAATTACAGGCTTAAAAAAATGGCCGCAAATTGAGGAAACTGGCTTCATGGCAACATTATCCTTCCTGTTTATATGTCCCTAAGTATTGTAGGAACTGTAGTTCCAAAACTTAGCAAAGGGCTGGGAATCGGAGGGTTATTGGTTAAAGTCCAGGTAGGACCGTGTCTGGAGAGTAGACTGGCAGCTGGAGAGATACCAGTTCCTCATCCTGGGCTCCGCTGAGGTGCCCTTGAGCAAGGCTCTTAACCCCCCAACTGCTCGGGGCGCCTGGATACGGGGCAGCCCCCTCACTCTGACACCTCTCCTCTCCTGCATGTGTGTTTCATAACTTGTGTGTGATGGGAAACTGTACAATAATAATAGAGTGAAAACTGTAATTTCCCCATTGAGGGATTAATAAAATAATTCTTCTTCTTCTTTCTTAATATTAACTCTCCTCCAGACAGTATTACTATACTGTTTGGGACCATCAGACAGCTTTATCAGAAGTGTCGAAAATGAGCCAATGAATGGTGATTAATGCCTCATCAGAAGTGTTTTCTGTTATTTTTCACCTCCTTTGTCTTATGCAGAGAACAGAAACCCAGATGTAGTGTTTGCCTTTACGTATTATATCTTTATCATATTCGCATCACTCATGTGGATAGGTGCCACATGCACATTTGAAGAGGTTACATCTCAGAGGAGTAAATCATGCCTACATGTATGTACATAGTAGGGATAACATGTTTTCCTACACATAAACAAAGAGATTTCCATCATAAATTCATGCACAAAAGGCAGAAATCAGTGCAAAAAAAAAATGCAAAAAGACAAAAAAATCTTTCAAAATACTACATATCTGAATTGTACCTTGTGAGTAGTATTGTTTAAAAAAGTATTAATATAAAATTTAATAATAAAAATTATTTTATATGCAATATCTATCTGTTAAGAAGCACAGATTGCACACACATGCTCGGGGATGTTTTTCCACTTTTCGGGAGAGCAGCAGAGCAGTGACTTTATTAGTTTAGTGCCAGTGATTACGACCTCTCAGTCTGTTGGTCTGGACGTGTTGGTGGTTGGTTGGTGACAGAGAGAGAAAGTCATTGATTGTGTCCCAGGCCTGAGGGGCCGCCAAGACAGCTTGACTGGTGAGAACAGATGGCAGCCCACTGTGTGTGTGTGTGTGTGTGTGTGTGTGTGTTACACAGAAAGTCTTTCTTTGCAAGTGTGGGAGGCTGAAAATGTATAGATGTGTTATACTACACATATGTATGTGTGTGTACATGCACGTTTGTGATTTAAAAAAAAAAAAAGCACTCTCTCACATCGACTCGTCGTTTTCACACACGATAACACAACCCACACTGAGACGAGTGTCACACTCGTCAAACCCTGAAGTTACAAACTCTGCCTCTCCATCATTCCTCGTCCTCTGTGCTTCATCACACATGGTCACAAACACACACACAACACTAATAAGAAAAAGCTGAGCTGATGGCATTTCAGCACAACAAGTTGGAGAATTGTGTTCCCCAGTTGAAATTTCTGACCTGCAAGTGTTCCAGACAAGAAAAAAAACATGGCTGACCGTGATAAACTGTCGTGTCTTTGTTAAGTAAATACTCAACTGAACTCAGCTGCTTTCTGTAACAACCAAACTAACATGGCAACGTACTATGAACAAGTGTTAGGGACAAGTAATTCTGTCTTGATATTGACACAAAATCTGTTTCTGTATGGATTCCTTCAAGGAGGTCAAAGGTCAACATGTAACAGTAGTAGAAGGTGTTAGGGAGGGAAAGGAAGGAAGTTTTTAACTTATTTTCCTGAGAAGAGAGACAAAATATTTTTTAGCTTTATGGTGTAAAGCAAGGGGTGAAAATCCTGCAGTAATTTCCCCCCCACCAGAGAAGAAAGAATAAAGGTTGTACACATGATTGTACTCGTTATTCTTACATATTCCACCTTTTCCATCTATACATGACCCTATAAAAACACCTTTTATATCCATTGTGTCCCTGTTCCTCTCCTAGCTGTTTGCCTTTCTCTCGGTGCATCTGCTCTTCCACGCTCTGACCCAGTACATTTGGCCAAATCAATTGTCACACTTCTGCAGCCAAAGCCCCGAGGCTCAGCTGTGGCTCGCTCCTCTCCCGACATCAAAAGCACAGACACAGAATTACGCAATGGTCTTATAAATGGTGGTTTAGAATAACCAATGTGCATATTTTTACCAGGAGTCATTTCAAAATGAAGACTGAGCGAAGACAAACAAAGATGTAGAAACCAAAGATTAGAAGGTAGACTGAAGCTGCCTGATGACCGATGAGGTAAATATGTGAGAGAAAACTGTGAGAGAAGCATGAAATGACTTCCTCTCGTTAAACTACAGCCCTGTACTGTATATGATGGTCACATGCAGCAAAATGGTGCCGAAAAGAATGTATTATAAGACCTCCGTGCACAAATAAAGGTCAATTCAGTGCTCCTTCTCTCAAAGATTTAGAGAAGAAAGATCTTTTTATCAAGTTGTGCAGCATTTGAATGATAAATTGTTTGAATGAGATCAGCCATCAAACTCCAATATAAGAATATAAGGATACCATGACCACCCCCTTTGTACTGTTTAGAGCTGAATGATTACTGTTATTGTCAATTAACCTGTTCATTTCCTTGATGAATCACTTAATTGTTTGGTCTATGAAGCATCAGTGTTTTTTTATTTGGCCACAACTCAAAACTATTCAGTTCACGGTCCAAGAAGAGTAAAGAAACCAGAAAATATTCATATTTAAGGAAGTGGAATTGGAGATTTTTTAGAGTTTTTTTCTTGAAAGAATTCTCAAACTGATTGATCAATTATCAAAATAGATGGCAATCCATTTTATCTAACTGATTAATCATTGCAGCTCTATTGTGTACCGCACATTGTTTTTCTAACCAGGGTTTAGAAACCCTTGCTGCAGTTGTAATAGTTTTTGGGCAGTTATGCAGACCTGTGACCAGACTGATTTTGGCTACATGGAAAAATGTTGGATATTATGGAGCTTACTGAAAATCTTGGTATCTAAGTAAGTAATACATGTGGAGAATTCACAGATTTTCTCTTCAAGATATATTAATAAACCACTAGAACACTAAATTGTGGGAAGTCACGTCAGGTTTGGGAGAGTGTGTTTGTGTGTGTTGCATAAAGGAACCACACCTTTAGCTCCTGGTGCCAAACCAAATCTCCAGATTATATTCTTTGAAGTTTTAAATCATGTTTGAACTCATCACCTGTCAGAGTTCGTCACCCCGCCTCATTTAATAGAAAGCACAAAAGACAAAACCACAGAAAAACATTGGCATGAAATAAATCACGTCCCCACTCAGCGTTAACGAGTGAGTGTGTGAGAGAGAGAGAGAGACAGAGTGTGTCGTCCAGGCGCCATCTGCCCCTGTTAGTTGTCACGGCAACCGCCACCAGCTGTGTGGTGGGAAATGTTCACTTCACACACGGCCTGTCACGCTCACACACACACACATATCCCATGACTCTCGTACAGAATTACTTCAAGGCTCATTAGTCTGCTTTCCCAGTCGATCGTTCAGGCCACTTTGTGATTCACCTCTGCAGAAACTTCCAAGGTTGTGTGTCTTATAGTCGCCACGAGCCACACCGACACAGATGTGTTTCCAAATATAATTTAATGCCACCATCAACACTTTGGTCTTTACCTTCATCCCATTAAGTCCCTTAACAGCAGCAACAGCTGGATGAGGCTGAGGCTACCTGGTTTATATCTGTGGCAGTGAAAGAAGATGGTCTGAACTAAAGTTTATGAGACATAAAATTACAGGGCCGGGTACAGGAAAAGAGAACGACACAAGGGCCCTAGCATCTGGTTTAACTGAAAGACACATCATTTTAATATATTGCTGAATCTGTGCAGTATGACAATCATGTTTCACCCATAAGCTTTTCACAAAGTATTTAAAAAACAATAACGGTTGCCCGAATGCCTGGGGAAAGTTAAAAAAAAAAAAAAGATCTGTGGGCTAGCAGACCCTGTGCAGACATACCAGATCAGGCGTTGAGTCAGATTTTTTTTTTTTAAATAGTGTATTTCCTCAGCGGTTTTTGTCCTTGGAGGGACCAGTTGCAGGGTGGAGGTGGAGTTTTATGAACCGGTGCTGCAGAGTCCAGTGCCATCTGTGATTCTTTATTGGTAAGATAATGTGATTAGTGTTGGAGTGGTGGTGATTTGCTGGTGAAGAATGTTTAAGAAGAGGTTTTACTGAGTAGCATAGTGTCTAATTTATTAAAAAAAAATGAACATGAACTAGTTAATTTTCATGTGTGAACTGAACTATGTGCTAGTTTTAAGTATGAATTTGCACAACACTGGTGATATTAGGTATTAAACAAGTGGCTCACCCGTTCAGACAGGGCACAGAGGAGGTAAGTGCTATTGATTGATACAGTCATCAGGAAATGTTTTGTTCTTTTATAACTAAAATATAAATCATAAGTGAGAGAGCAAGAAAAAGAACCTCTTAGGCAGGGCAAGAAATACTTGCCAGACAGGGCAAGTAGGAAAAACCTTAATGTCGGACCCTGAAACAAGAAAAAAAAAAAAACATATGCATTATTCAGTATATTACATTACATAAAACCACACCAACCTAACTTTATTTCAAACATTTTAAGAAGAACATTTAGTTTGAGTCTATATTAATGTAAACTGCACATTTACTGTGATGTTTCAGCCACACTGTGATGTCTGCAGACATGGCAGGCAGCCAACGTATTTCTGAGATGGTCATGTCCCCTCTGGACTCTTAAAGTCATCAGACCTTGAGCATTTTTTAGCTGTGATTCACTGTACAAACTAGGATTTCAACAAGACCATGATGGTGTGTTTACTGTGATGAAAAAATAAAAACACGTAGCACGGGGAAATTACAGTGTGATCATTTGGTAAACTTCCCAGAATTTAATTAATGATAAATCAATATTTTAATGATGTTTTAAGTGAGGCTGGAAGAAAAAAAACATCTGAAAATCAATTATACACTCAAATGAATTAACAACAAATTAACTGAAGTGATAGCATCTGAAAGTTAATGCTTTTCAGGAAGGTATCAAGACATTGTTAGGGAATAAAACACATGCATAATAAAGCATTACTCGCAAGAATAAAGCACCCTCTATTAAATGGTGTTTGAAAGTGTGAGAAAGCATCAGCCACTGCTGCCCTGGAGGGTGAGGGTCTGCCAAATGACCACTAGAGGGAGTGATACGTCTCCTGTTTATGTAAAAGACACACATTAATCGTTCTTTAACTACTTATTATTATCAGCAGTAAAAACCCTGTGTGCATGTATCTCTCTGCCCACACACACACACACTTTCTGTCAGTTTGTCTTCATATTTCCACATTACTTTAACATGAGAGGAAATTACATAGAGAGTTGACATCTATTCCACTTATTAAAAAATAAACACACATTATTAACCATGTCCTTTTTGTCAAGCAAGTCATGGATTCACTCTGTGCCTTTTCCCATAACTTATGAATTGTTTTTACGTCAATGGTGACCTCTGTAGGTTGCAGTTTGCACGTGCATACAATCACAAAGTGTAGGAAAATACGCACCAGCATGCTGTGTATAAATCTGCATTACAAATGTCTGTGTATTGCAGAGCTGGGTGGAATTTTAGGCTGAATAAATTAGCCTTCCCTCATTGTGTTTTGTAATCTTTGTTTGAATGGCATATAGATAACATACACTGAGACTCAGTCAAGGTTACTCCAGCTCTGGCAGTCAGAACACACCCCAAATATCAACCACATATCAGTCAGTCTGCCCTAAAGTCTTTCCAATAGCAAATTAAAGTCATCAAGTGAAGTGGGTACAGGCCTCAAAACAATGTCCACGCTAAACTCATTACATGCTGCAAAAAAATTCAGTGGACGTTAAAGAAAAAAGCAGGGCTGCAAGGTGATGATGGATGAATATGAATGTAATCAACAGATCTGAATTCCTCCTCAAGGAATTACTTTAAATCTTGGGTTTATCAGAGATGTGCTCATATGTTTCTTGCAAAGAAATCATGAAAAAAGCGTGAAAAACAACTATTCAATGAAAGAGATGTTGATCTACTGAGACTGATTAGTTGACTAGACAAAATGAAAATTATTTTTTAACGCAAAGGGAAATTCAGTTAGCCATCTTTCTAAAGTCGCAGTCAAGGTTTAAATGAGTAAAATGGTAGGAAACCAACCTGAGTGTGACTGAGAAAGAATTTAAAGTTTTTGCCGTGGCCTTGTCAAAGTCCACGCGGAAATCTCGTTTGAACGTGTCGGGTTTCTGAAACACGGATTTCACGCCTGCTGAGTTAAAGCGGTTCTGTACGAACAGTCCAGTCATAATTAATCCCATCTGGTTTATATATTTTTCATACTGGATTTGAAAGGAAACAGAATCTGCTAAACTTTCACAAATGTGGACTTTTGTTGAAGGCAGCGGCGTGTGTCTAAACTCTTAAAGAAGTCTTCTCTGAGAAGCAACACACTGTAGAAATGATGTAACTGGTGTGACTTTGCTGCTGATGTATTATTATGAGTAAAACTGCACGAATCAATATTTTTATATTAACAGAGAATCAAATGATGAGCAGGTTTCCTGCAGCAGGCAGAGGTGTTACAAAGCTAAGACGAAGCCGCCGCTCTCTACTTACAGACAAAGTCAGCGGCTAGCTGGTAAATATGGTGGATCACTGAGCAGCTGGAGAGACAGATATTTCCCTCGGGTGCTGTTGGAACAATGCAGAGCTAAAATGAGAGTGAATGTTGGAGTTAGAGTAGATTCATCAGGAGGACAGAAACACGAGTCCAAATGAAGGTTAATGTTACTTCAGGTTTCCTTTTAGGATCAGCAAATCTGACAAAGGTAATAATATTTCAGTGTTTTAAGCTGATTTTCCCCAAGTGGCAAAACAAACAAAATAAAAGCAAATCTAATACTCTAATACGCAATCACAACTAAAAACTGTGTATTAAAATTGAAATTAAAAAGTACTGCATCAACACGCAAGAGTGATGAAGTATTATATGTAACACATCAGCATGGTAATCAACATTTTCATGGTGTAGTCAGTGGAGGTGAAGCTAAATTAAGGCAGAATTATGATGTAGAACTCACTTTTTCAGTGCTTGCACTTACATTTGGCTATCTAGAGTTTCAACCAACCCACACAGTGTGAAATAAAACCAGTGCGTTGCTAGTAACGCCTTTACTAACGCTGTTACTTCTGACAGTATCTAATACTCGAACACATTATTTATTTATTTTTAAAAATGCAGTTACCGTTACAACATGGTGCGTTTGTCTGTTACTTGGTAAATGATCTCCTGATTGATGGCACCAGGGATGGGTGGACATGTTTTCATAGAGACACCATAGACTGTATAGAGACACTGATCTGTCGCCCCACTCTACCAGCATAAGACGACAAACATCTCCATTAAAACAAATCGTTAATGTCATTGCAGCAGCATTGGGAGCCTGGCGTTTATGTGATTTGACTCATGCTTTCAGGTTGTACACGAATGTCAAAATTTCTAAGCTTCAAGTCAGAATTTAAAACAGAACCTCCCATGAAGTCCGATCTCCAACTCCATATAGAATTCATGCTATCTGCTACTGATGTAAACAGGAGCTACATGTTTTGTTGTACATCTGTAAGGCTGGAAGCACTGGGAAGACTAAACTTTGGGGTTACATTGATCTGAGCTCCAAGTTGCGATGTGGAGGTAGTCAGGACCTACAAACACCTGGGACTGCAGCTGATTCCTTATAGATATTAATCTTATCAAAGAACATGGCCTACATGCATTTTAATTATATTAATTAATGTAATTCATTGATTTAGATCTTTATGTTAATGGATGGCCTCCCACTGGGTTAGTCATAATAACTATTAAAGAAGTTGTTGAAGCAGAATTACTTTCCCATTCCAGATTTTCCCATCCAGTCTGAGCTGCAATATCAAGCCTCCAGTTCCAAACGCTCCTCTATATCTTCTATATCCTGCTATTTCAAGCTCAAGGGATAAATCAAATGATCTCAGATCAAAGAAAGTGAAGTTCATGGTGGAAGATGAAAACACTGGCAGCAGAGCTGTTTAATAACATCGCTGTGTATCTGCTGTGCTCCTTTTCTGTCCCAAAGCAAGCTGGAAGTAACACTTGAAGAGGCCTCCACCTTCTGCTGTGCTGCTCTGAGACCCTCAGATCTCCCAGCAAATTATGCATTCTCCTAAACACATGTGACTGCAGCGATTAAAGCTAATGTGCTGCTTGTGCCTCTTTCTTAAAATCCACATAACTCTTCATTTGAGTTGGCACGTATATGGTATTTAATGTTGCTGTTCAAAGCCGCCTCATGTCATCTTTACAGAGGAGAGAGACGCTCTTTACTTGAGCAGGCAGCGGAAACAGAGACGAGATGAGGAGCGAACTGAGATTATAAAACTGTCAAATATGATTAACCTTTAGTGAATACGCAAATCAAACTGTGTTAATGAATAAAAGTAAAAGAACTAATTGAATTAATCTGCGATTCACATGAGAGGCTGATTCACAATTAGTGACTAATCTGAAAAAAGTGATTTGCAAAAGAAAGAAAATGTATATTGTTATATGTATATTATTATTAAAATGTTGCCAGCCAGCTGACGAGTTCCGATATCAATACGTAATTTCAAAGTAATAGCGGCTCTTCGCGCTCCAGTTCGGTGCTTTTTTTTTTTTTTAAAAAAAGTGTTACTATTTATGGATTTTTGTAAGGCTAAATTTACCGTCAGTTGCCAGGCAATAATTCCACTTCTATGTGCAATATTCCATTTCTGAAAATGTGCAATAACTTTTTTGTAGCAATAAGCTTGCCTTACTACTGTAAATAGCATCTTACTATTATATATCATGTTACTTCTTACATAAATTCATTTATGTATTTAATTTTTAGGCTTGACTATTTATTTATTTTTTTTTTAAACTTAGCACCATGTGGAGCAGCTCTCCCAATTTTGTTGTCTTTTAAGCTTTCGATTTGATAATAAAAAGTTTAACCCACTAGAATTGATGGTATTGACTAAACTTACTTACAGTATGATTCCAATTCATTCAGTGGCAAAGGGTTAATTTTGTCACTACAATATGATTTATTTAATATTGTCATAAAAAATCAATAAATATGTATTTGATAACATTGCCACTGTTTCTGATGACAGTTATTACTTATTATTAAAGTGGAAATGAGGGGAAAATATTGGCAACAAATTTATAGAAATTTGTCATCACAGGTAAAAAAAAATTAAAGACAAATGGAAAAGTGTACTTGTCCTGGTTTCTAACAAGCTGGTTTATGTCTATGTTTATGTCTATGTCTGAACATGTTTAGGTTTTGGAAAGTGGACTGTCATTGTTCACATGCATTTCTCTGCAAATGGAAATGAACAGCTTACCATTCATCTGCATACTTCCCCAAATAAATCAGACAGCTCTGGTTTGTACTGAAAGAGTAAAGGAACGCTAAGCTTCCTCACTTGAACTCATCACTGAGGATTCGGCAAACATCTCCCTTTATGTTAACTGGTCCATTTTGTCAGTGCCTCTCTGAAAGCTGTAATCATTACATTTTTGTGAGTTCTGTCACCCCAACAGATGGCTTTGAACTCGTAACAGGAGGCTTTGTGCATAATCTCTTTCACTGTGCTGCTGTCTTCACCTGTCACTTCTGCCTAGCGACCGTGGCAATCAGAGAAGAGGCTGTATTTACCTGCGTGGGGATGTCAAGGTGGTGGTACGGGGGAGGGGCTTTGAAAACCCAGACTCGACTCACAGGGAAGCAGCACATTTCCTGAGCAGCAGTTACATGGAGGATTGTACATCTGTCAGCTCATCTGTTGAACACAGACAAAGAAAGCTGCTGTGAGATTTACACTCAGCTAAGTGCTCAGCTGTGACAGTGTACATTGATTAACCTTGACGTGTACGACGAAGTCATGTTGTGCATTTTCATTTAGCAGGAGCATGGTCCTGTTTACATATTAAACATTACTCCAGAGCTTCAGTATTACAGATTATCTGTTCCATATAATCCAATATGACAGACACATCTAATGACTAACACCATATGACCTTTCCACGTTTTGATACTTAAATCGATGAACATATGAGAGTCCATGTGACATTAACTTCATTAGACATTTAGACTTGAGTTGGGTCATCAAATCACACAAAAAGTGCTTCGAGTAATTACTGCATTAGTCACATGCTAAATCATTTGTGATAATGTGATGCAGAATTTTGTCCCAAGGACAAGTGAGTTGTTTTTTTTATCCTTGACTGAACTTTCGAACTGCCGTCAAGTGAGAGCAGATTACAGATCATCACAAAGCAACTGCAGATCTTTGCAGCACATTATGATTACATCTCCTATCAGTGATCCACTGTAGCAGAAAACATTAGCTGTGATTGTGATTCAGTTCTCAAAGATGGAAAAAAAGTTTGTTTTTGTCATTAAAACAATGTGACGAAAGAAAAAATGAAATTTTAGGTGAAGTCTTTATGGGACCTTATCTTTCAGGACTCAGCTGGTCGGTTTACCTGAATTGAGATAACATTTTTAGATTGTTGTGTCAGAATGTGATTGCTTGTACATACAACAGTTCCATTCAATGGTTTGTATAATATTTTAATGCCCAGCAAGAGAAATCAACACCTGATAGTTACATCCATACAGTCTTTTCAAAATAAACATCACAGGAAACAACTTGGTAATATTACAACTGCTTTTGCATTTTACAAAAAAATCTTTCTATTTAATATAAACTGTGTGCCGCTACACAAGAGCAAATGTCAACGTTGAGTCCTCCTCTTGAGTCCCCATGAGCCATTTCACACTCTTTGTAGTTATTTTTGATTCATGATTACTTGGAATAAATATGCATTGATTTTGAGTGATACAAATTACAGTGCATTACTTTTCATAGGTATAGCTATGAACAATGTATGAGAACAGCCTGGCATGTAAATATTAATTATATATTGGGTATATTATTATATTATTGATATACTGTATGTGTTAAAATAATTTAAAGAAATACTTTTAAACTGAAAGGGCTGAAAAGGAGCAGTATTGAAAAGCAAAAGCTCCAATCAAAGTGTAAACAACTGCAGGTAAAGACCAGGCTCATGCAGCGGAGTCACTGGGAAAAAAGTGAAGTCACATTTTCCTGAAAGTGAGGCACCAAAAGCAAAAACAGAAGTAGAACAAATAAGAGAAAAAAAGTGGAAAAAAGGGTAAACTGGGGGAAAATAAGGATGAACTTATCAGAGAGGAATGAGGAACTACTGAGGAAACATGCTGAATGGAGCGAGAAAGGAACTGAGAGGAATGTTGGAGGAAAGAAGTGAAGAGCTGAAGAAATTTCTTGATGACCTCAAGACTCCAAAAATCGTTGCAAGTGAGCAAGTGAACGAGAGAGGCAGATGAAAGAAGAGGGGGATGAAAAGAATAATAAAACAGAGCTGAAACAGGAGCTAAAGAAGGCGTCGAGCTCATGGAGGAGATGGAGGGAGAGGCTGAAAGAGGAGAGGGAGGAAATGAGGGAGATCTGTGAAGGGGAGGCCAGAGAGGAAGAAGAAAGAAAGCCTGATGAAGGCGAGCCACACATCAGGGTATCAAAGACAGATGCACAAAAACTTTGAAAGACAGGTGGAGGAGAGGAACAGAAGAAAAGTTAGGTGGAGATCTGTAAATGTTTCTCAGCACAGGAGGAGGTCGACCTGAAACTGCTGACGAGAAACAGAAACAACAACAACAACAACAACGAGGGGTGAATATCAAAGAAGAATGGGTCAACGACTGTGACGGCAATTACAAGTGAGAAAGTGATTCAGGTTTTGAGTGACCTCATGCTGCATTAGTGGTAAAATCACACAACTGTCTGAGCTTTTTTCTTTTCTATTTTAATTTCCCTGACTTTTGAGACATCCTGCCGTCTCCTCCACTAGCTAAGTCGCTATCTGTTAGCGCTCTGCAGGCTTTCTGATGGAGCAGGTGGACTGAACCATTTCACATAAATAGGAGGAGGAAGTGTTGAGCAATAATAAACTTAGTGTTACCAATACATTGTAAATAAAATGTGTGACAGTGAGATTATTACTGATCATCATATTGTGTTGGTATTATAATTGTATTGGGGGCCTCACTGGGCTCCTGTCAATCATGGACCCCCAGAATCCACACTGATACGTATCTTTGTGCATTCCTAGTGGTCATCAGGTAATTTGGGAGGTTTTCTAGTTTATATATGGCGTATACCTGCGCATCACGTAGACTACACCACTGATTATATGTGTTTAAGTATGAACATAAGTTCATTTTCTGATTAATCAAACAAGTTTGGATGAAACAGAGAGAGAGGTTGTTTGAAAAATGTATCTTTCCTCTGAGCACCACCAAATTGAGATGGACATTTTTTACCAGGATTTATACTGTAAGTGCAGTAGATTCATTGGTAAAGACACAATGAAGAATATATTTTACTGAGAAAATTAGTAGTTATAGATTGCTGGTCACTTGTTTTGGAACGTGAGATTGTCCTGTTGCTTCAGTTTTGAGTTCATGTGTTGTTGTACAGTTGATTCTCAGTTAACCAGAGTATATTTAGTCAAACAGTGAAGTGCAAGACTAGTATGATGTCCACTCTCAGTGCTTTACTGCTAAGTTAGCCACTACTTGCCAACTTTAAGGTGATACTGACCAAAGCAGTAGGGCGTATAAACAAGTCCAGTGAAGAAAATGAAGAAGACCATTTCTCTGCTGTTATGGAGTAAAAGTGAACATATTTATCTGTGCCACTGAAAGCCCAGGAGCCTCTGTGTAATCATGAAGGTAGAAGCAAATGTCACAAACAAAAGCAGATTTATGGTGCAAATACTTTCATGGTATAAGAAGTGTGGTATAAAGAAACAGAAAAACAACACCCATATGTACGACTACTGTCAGACAAGATGCTCTCTATCTGATTGGATGAAAAATAAAAGTTAATTTTACTCTTAAACTATAAAAAGAAATTAGATTGAATGAGTTTTTGTGAATTAAGATGAGATACACACAAGTTCATGATTAAAGTCCAAGCTACTTAGTGCAAGCACCAATTGCAGACATTAACAATAACACTAAAATGATTTATCATCATCCTATCCACACAAAAAAAAAATCTCTATGAGATTTAGCATCTACCAGTTATATGTCCTTTACTTTCCCTTGTTAAATTTGAACTTAAATTTAAATTAAAATATGTTCCAGCCTATATTGCTCATAAAGCTGTGCCCTTGGAGACACTAGATGGCAGCAATGTACCAGAGTATTATAACAGGATATCTAAGTAGATCACTGATATGACATGTTCACTCTAATGAGAATGAAACGTGCTCTTGCATCAGCCAGTGTGAAGCAGTACATATTTTACTGGATCGTGCATAGCTGAGTCAGGATGAGTATTAATGTAGTATTAAAAGAAGAAATGAAGTGCTGCTTCCGCTCTCGACGCCTTTATTGATTGCCTATTGGCTTCTTTAATCAATAGGCCTAACATTTCCTCGGTGACCAGAGATCAGAATGGAGGGTTAGTCTCTGGCACATACACACTGACCCCCCCACTGATCTGGAACAGATTGAATTAGAAAATCCATCAGTCAGAGGCTCGGCCACTTCCTGAGCACCATGCTGTGACACTGGATTGGATCACCCTCAAAGGAAATCATCTCTGTAAGTCTGTATTAACACCATCTTGCCCCCGTTCCAGGTTAGTCCAACCTGTTCTACTTGTCCTATGCCAGACTCACTGCTGGCACAGGAGGCAGCAGGTACCTTTAAATGCGGGCCAGGGCGTAATTCTCCAAAGGTGGGCTCCTGATTAATTGAGCTGGAGGATATGTGGCCGAGTCACTGACAGATACTAAGTGCAGGTGCCATGTTGAGGGAAAGAGCTCTCCATCTTGCCCCTGGTGACTCGCAGTGTGCTGAGGAATAGACTGGGAACTCCCTTGAAGCTCCATTGCGTTGACCAGATGCACAACATTGCTTCCGTAGTGGGAGGTGTCTCCTTTGCGATCGATATCTCACGTCGTCAAGGATTCAATCTAAATTCCATTTCACTGAAAAATGATTCCTATTGGCTGATCATTGTCCATATACTCAATTAAATATCACTTTCCCTGTTCAGTGAAGATCAGAGACAAATGAAATACATTAATGCCGTGGTAAAGGTCCACCAGCTCTGCAGTCAATTTCAATCTCTTGTCTACTAGCCAGCTAATAATTTTGTAAACAAGTCATGCTTCTGCCTCTTTGACCCATGCTGTTGATGGCAAACTATGTGTGATGCCATAGTGGGAGGCTTGCAGCCAGACACGGCAACCATGTGAGCTGCAATTATTTTGAATATGCAAACACACCCACATGTTCTCATGCAGATCTAAGCGCACACACACAGACATACACAGAGGGCATGTTCATTGTGTGCAAATAAAGATGTTAACTACCGCAGTAAGACGAGATGCAGACAGTTATGCAGAGCTCTTCTCCCTGGAGACAGACACAACCTCTCTGTAGTGCTACAGAAACGATCTCTAACTGCCTTCTGTTGTAAATATGCTCATGTTTATGGCATTTTAACAACAACTGGCATGCAAAATGAAGTACCTGGAGTGTGGGCGTGTGCATATTTGTGTGTTTGTGAGCGTGTCTCATGTGGATTGTGTGTCGGCCTTTACAGCAGCGCCTGGATATCATGAGAATACATCGGTCTCTGTACAACTCAGGCAGCTCAACCAGTCACTTATGATTATACTTATCGCCTTCTTCCGAGAGCTCAAGAAGCTGGAGAGAGAAGAGTGGGAAGACAGGAGGAGGCGGGAGGAAGTGGGAAGGAGAGACAGGAGGAGGGGAGGAGGAGAACGTATGTGTGGTTAAGTGAGTTGTAAAAATTTTACAGCTAAAATGGGATTTCTCGCCAATGACGAGCCACACTTGAAATGATATGAGCCTTACAGAACAGATAAGGCAAATATTTAATGGGGTAGCCAACAGAATAAAAAAGTGTGGCTGTTTCATGTGAACCTGTTTACATTAAAGGACATTCAAGTAGTACAGAGTTATTATTACAGCAGAAGGGGTCTGGGCTGGTACCTTCTGGTGCACACACCGGCCCCAGGCTGAGTTTCTGCAAAGGATTATAAGTAGTTAGATTATTATTTTTTTTTTTAATAATTTATTCTTCTGTAGATGATACAGAGGTCACTGTCTTCCCCTGGGTTTTTTCCTTCGTCTATACAGATCTTATTGACATTTTTAAATAATTCTCCATTTTAGAGAGCTATCTTGGCAGCAGATGACTACCATCTATGTTGTCTTCATTATACATGGGGATTTTCATCTGAAAAACATGGAGGAAGCAAATGTGTAGGCGAAGAGACCAGGGATTTAAGAAAACCCATGAAGATCACAGTGTCAGTCTTTTATCATCTAAACTTTCCTATTATCTTTGCCCTAGTCAAGTTTTATCTTATTATAGCTTTCTTTGATTTTTTAAAAAACTTGACACACTAATTGCCCTCTTTTTTTCTCTTTAGCAGCACAATATCTGAGATCCTGACAGGGACAGATCAATTGACAATAAATATGCTTCCTGCAATACTTAAAGACCAAGGCAAAGTAAGAAAAAACAGCCCAACTGACTTATATTAGCACCAGCACCGGTTCATGTTTGTTACTGAAGCGGATTTTGGTGTGAATTGTGCAAGATACAGTATATATTCCTACCAAATTCACGCTACCCCACAGACATACAGGCAGTGGTAATGTGCCACAACATGCAGCAATGTGAAAACAAAAGCTTTAACAAAGGAGCGTGTATGACAGAGACGGACATGGCTGTATGTGAAACAGAGACACAGAGGCACGGTGAGCAGTTTAGGCTTTTCTGTTGTGTGGCATGGCTCTCAGTGCAGAGAAAATACACTCATTATAGGCTATTGTTGGGCTCATTGCTAATGACAGGCTGTAACATGGTCAGTAATGTATGAACACAAAAATTAAAATGCTGGAATACGGTTTCTGTCTGTAAAACTTGTTTTGCGTGAGTGAGAATCGCAAACTCAATGGATTGACTTGTTTGGACTACCGGAAGACAACGATGTAAACAAACCGGTAAGTGACTGCTTGCACAAACACACTGATTTAACCACTTTTCTACTCATTTTGAATCATACATGCTACAGTGCTGTGTTGTTAGGTGTCTGCTGATGTTGCATATCTTTTGGGGTGATATTTGGAGTATGTTAAAACGTTTAAAACACATAATGAAAATAATGCCCCCATGGGTTAGCTCTCCAGGCTACCGCGCCACTCAAGAACGCTGTCAGGGTCTGACCAAAAATTGAGGCGTCTTGGGAACTGACAAGTCTAGGGTAGCTTGAGCAATACAGCTGCATGTTGAAATCAGCCGGAGTTCTCCTTTAAAAAGAAGGACAGCAGTTACAGACTCCAATGGACTCCGTCTCCATACGCTTCACCGCAGTTTTTAAAATCACTAATTGGGATCAGCTTTTGAAGCTGTGGTGGCAGAGAACATAAAAGCCTGTTTGCCAAGTTCAGTGTGAACCTTAGGGACAGTCACTAAAAACATGTTATTCGAGCGCAGACAATAATTACTGTTTTTAAAAGAAATATACCCACAAAGATAAAAGGGGAGCAGATCATTGATGGATTTAAAAATAAAATTATACCAAAGTGTGAGTCTGCGCATGGTCAGAGACGGCCACTATACTCTAGTATATAGGGTGCAATGGTGAGTGAGAGTTTTGCAGCCTGCGACAAACCTCAAAGAGAAGTGGTGCACAGTGTCCATGTAACACAAGCATTGTGCAGAGGCATGCATATACAGAGGTCAAGCAAGAGGAACAACATATATATCTACTCTCCTTCTAGCATTAGAAAACGGCATCATCATTGGTTGTTGAGGCATTCAACACCTGTTTTAAAGTGTCAAAATGGGCAAAAACAGTGGCACAAGGCACTTTATGTTTTATAAAAAGACTGACACTCAAAGATTAAGGATGCCATGATGGTACTTTGTTGTTTTCTGAAACCATTAATAATTTGCAGTATGCTATCAGACTAATAATACTGATGGTTAAAGCTATAGTCCATCATGTTAGAGAGCTGGTAAGAGAGCTAGCAAGATCTGAAAGTGGCACCTCCTCTCAGCCTCCTCTAAGCTCCTCCCCCTCCTGTCAGTGCTCCATCCAAAGCTCCACCCCCTCAAACGAACATCTGACAGAAGTATCCAGCAGGGAGAGGAAAGCCTTTATGCTACATCACCACAGTTGTAAAATATCAAAACCAATATATCAACATCATTTTATCACCTTTGTAATGCAGACACTGGAGACTATGGCTGTGCAATATGGTCAAAATGTTACATCCTATAACCTCTTCAATACCACAGAGAAGCTAATGTTAGCATCAGGCTAATACCCACTACAACAGTAGCTACGTTGGCAAACATTACATATTTCATGAAAATAATAACTCCTGAAGTTAAACAAATAATGACCTGTCCAACAGAAAGAAAACAACTGCTGCATCACTTTTCAGTCCCTTCAGATGTCTCAGTGTCTCCACCGATGTTCAATCCAGTTTGTCCTATTAGTTTTATCCAGAGTTTTCTCCACAGCCTTTTCTGCCTCCCTCTTTCTTCTCTGTCTGTTTAGCAGGGTGAGCCGTCAGAAGTAACGCTGGAAGTGGTATTTTTGGCTGTATTTTCTCTAACATTGTTCCCTACAGAGTAAATTCTCCTGCTAACTCTGTATTTCTGCAGAGGAGTGTGCTGGATATTTCCAGAAACAGTGGGGAGTTTTTACAGTCCTGCAGCTGCCACAGAGGTCTGACTCTTTTCCTTCCTTTTTCTGATCACATAATGTATTGACTACTTTCAGGGTGGAAGGACCATTTCACCCAGTATAACAAGAAGTGTTTCTGAACAGAATGACAGACTATAGCTTTAACTGTGGAAGCAACACTTTAACATTTTGTCTAGTTGAGGTGGAGCTAATTTGACCTATTTTGTCCAGTATGTGGCTGCTCTCAAACAATACATACATGTGATGATGATGATACATATTCATATATTAAGATGATAATGTTAAAAATAAAATAACTGAATATTGTGTTGTATTCTAGGCTCTAACAAAGCTAACAACATCACACCCTCAACACTGTTGATAGCGCTGCATCTTGTTTGTCGAGTATTTGGATAAATTGTCGCTGCTCCCAAATCAATGGATGAGATCAAATGAAGAATCAGCTGTAAGCATTTCATTTCACTCAAAGTAAACTGAGGAGGTGATGATTTATGAATGGAAATCATTAATGGGACAAAAAAAAGTTGTGGAAAGCAGCACACCATAAAACTTCCAATTTTTTGAAAAATAACAGATGATTTATTTATCAAAGCTTGTGGTGCCAATTTTAGAAACATGATGCATCATGCAAAAATGAGCCACATATTTCAGATACATGTGTCATAAATGAATTCAAATAATGCAAATAAGATCCCTTTGAGCAAATGCAAATGGAGAGTCACAAGGAAATCTGAAGTGCTAAATTATACATTTCATTTGTATACATCATGCTTTATTTCAAGCATTGATGTTGTCTTTGTCGACTCCATTATATGCTGCGACTCTCTGCTGTGTGCGTTCCCCTCATGTCCTATCAGTGTGGGCTGGCTGAGTTTTGTGGGAGAGCTTAACTCTTATCAGCTCTTCATTACATATCATATCATAACTCTCTGTCATGAATCGCCAACAACTGGGAGAGCTGTTCATACGATTTTTCCAAATGGACTCTTCCATTCCCATCTAATGCTATAAAGCTTATCTTCCTGTGCAAAAACAGATTCATTCAGTTTCCATTGCACACTGATTTACCATGTTCAATACTCTCACTGCGATAAGTGAAGCTACAATGGCAGCTATTCAGCTCCAACACTGTGTCAGGGTGTCAAGACTCCCATGTAACGATTTCTCTGATGGAAGAAAAGAGATGGCCTTGGATTGTACTCAGTTCTTACACAACTGTATTCACTGGAATACACAAAACAGTTCTACTAATATGCCAACAACTACATTGAAAAAAAATGATTTGTTGAATGAACATGAAAAAAAGGATTGCCATGTGATTGGACCGGCTTTGGTCTAGTATTTTGCAATTCTGTGCATAAAGCTAAATGTACTTGTGTTGGGTCAACTTAAATGATAAAGGTTGATTCAACTTGTTCAAAACCTTTGGATGCCACATTATTAAACAGTGTTAGTCAAACTAATATGCAAGATGTCAGTCACTTATTTACTTACTTATTTTGTTGGTTACTTATTAACTACATTTCCAGCTAATTTTAATTTAGTAGAGGTGATCCAACTAGTACATTAGTTGGTTCAACACGTAAATTACGTTAGCCAAACTTAATACTTAATAATGCTAAACCATACCAAACGACTTTCAACAAGTTGAATTTGCTATGGTTAGCTGCTAATACTGCTATGATTAGTGAGTATACTACAAAAACATTCAGTAACGAAAATAATCGTTCAAAATTATAAAGCGGACAATAACAAGTTATGTCACATTTCTGTGCAGTGGTTCATTTTAGAGTCAAAGTTATTTTAAGTTAAGTAAGGGACTTAGCTTCCAGTCCTCCACAGCAAACATTAACAATTCTCAGCATGAAAGGAAGTAAAGTTTCTTAAACTCCTGTAGTGGCACACTACTGCCACCTTCTGCTCTGGAGTTGTACACATTATTTGCTATCTTACCCAAAATGCATTAGGTTCTGTCAAGTTAAATTAATTCACACAATTTTAAGTTATTGCACGTCATGTTAAAATAACATTACTTAATGATAATGATTTTTTGAGTGTATAGTCTGCTTTATGTTGCACTTCAGAAGCAGCACAGACTCCATAGCTGCTTCTGAATGTGCTGTAGAGCACTCGACCATGTGCTGACAGCTTCAAGCACAACCAGACCTCTCATATTTGCAGCGATATACACACTGCTCAATGATTTAAGCAATCTATGATTTCTTTCCACCTCCAGGAACAACCAAGAAATGCAAGATCATCGACAGCCCCGACCAGCACATACAGTAATTGATGCCTTGTGTATCATTACTAGCTGTGGGAAGCAGGCATTTTAAACTTCGTAGCCGTCTTCATAATGACAAAATCTTGCCTCTGGCATTCTTGTTAGTTGAAAATGCATCAGAAATGGAATTGGAATTTAGGCGGTGGGACAACTTAAGAGTGACTTGAATTCACAATTGGTGTATAGGCCAAGATGAGGCTAAATGAGACCTAAATGCCAGTTAGCTCAGTGTCTTCACTGGTGCACATTGGGATTGTTTACACAACTGCTCATTTGTAACAGCAAATATGTGAATAAGAAGCCACTCAAATTAAATCTGACCAGCATTTTAATTAAAATTGCATACACAAAATATCATTTGTAGGAGTTGGAGGTGAAAGTCAAACCATCTAAATCACAGCACAGCTCAAACTTAGCAAGAGAATACACATGACTCAGTTCACCCAACAAACTGTGATTAATTGTATCTACAGTATGTATAGAATTAATTACCAACCACAACACAAAACAAATACACATCTGGACTGATGCCATTGGTATTAGTCTCCATTGCAACACAGCATTTTCAGTGCACTGTGCTGAGCTGAACCCTTACTGCCATTTGATGTCATTTCACTGCCTTGAGTATCCCTCCTGAAATGCATTATGAAATAATCAAACAGGACAAGTGATCCAGTCATAATGGTTACTGCAGATGCCATACTGTACTCAACATGAGGCAAATTTTTCCATGGACATCTCACTAATCTACCTAATTACACTTTCTTTGGATTATTATTTGGAATGATGATACTTTTGCAGAACTAACGACCTCAGAGCAAGGACCATAACATTCAGTAAATATCACTGAATCACTGAATCTAAGCTAAAGATGAACTTGAAAGAAGGGATTGAGGATAACACTGGCACATTTTTTTGCACAACGAACTAACAGATGTACACATTCAGCTATGGCGGCAGATTGTTCACGCTGCAGGTGATGGCTTTGATAGCTTTGCATCAATGACACCGTACACCTTCATTCAATCAAATTCCACATCTACAATGTGTTTACCTGGAATGACACATCTGCCTCCAGCTCCTATAGTGAGTAGACATCATCTCATCATCTCAACACCAGGGATTTCCTCGGATTCTTCCTTGCTCATTTGATAGCCTGCAGAACTATGGGTAATGAAGGCACAGCCAGCTGCAAATTCATTCATAGATCATCTTGTGATTTTATTAATGCATGAGGACTTGCTGGGTATATAGACCCCCCCCCTCGCATGATTAATGGTGTTCCCCCAAACTGCATCAGTTAGCCAGTGCTATCTGGTATTCGTCTTTACAAGATCGTATCGACTTTTGGGAGATCATGCAGAAAATGAACTGTCATGTGCGCAGAAGCTTGGTGAACGAAGGGTGGTAATACCTTCGTTCTGCGGGCGAATAGAAACAAGCCTCAGCATGGAAAGGGACACCACACAGAGGCTGTGCAGATGATGGTGCGCGGACATCTCGCCAGTCTCTTTCTGAAAAGAGAAATCTTGTTCTATTCTTAATAAGCATAGCTCCCCACTTCTTCATGGAAATGGATTTTAACAGAGGTCTCAGTGAGGATATTACAACATATCAAGCTGTTCCGCTGTTTGGTTACACCACATTAATGGCATCATTATTTCTTCCCTTGCATGCAGATGGAGAATTTACCACCGAACACTGACAGCAGACTTTGTCTTTGTACTCTGTAAATGGCTACTTATAGTCAGATTAACATCTAAGACCAAACTTCTAACAGCCTCTATGATTTTAAAGAGGTTTTTCTCTCCCCTCTTTTGTGGCTTTCACACATTTGCATGGACTTCTGAAAGGCATTATAACAACATATTACAAGCTTCACTTTACATAATGGCATGTTTGTTGTTTATATGCACTTATCTTCAAAGACATTGTTACTCCTCTTACAACTGTCACATTTTCAAACTTTGATCTTGAAAATCCATAAATAATTACTGAAGCTTTTATATTTTCTGCAGATGTGGGCAAGATTCCCGCTTTAACTTGTGGTTCAAGAGTTTTTGGATTATTGCTGCCTCCACTGCTTAGTTAGTTTGTGCTACCCAAAGTCAAATTGAGGTGATTTATTTTTTTTTTATGGAGTACGGTTGCTTGGCGATCACATAAATAGAGGCTACAGTCCTCTATAGTTGAGAATACAGCTATCTCATGGCAAGTTACACAAATAGAAAAAATTCTGAATATTTCTGGGACACTTGGGACATTTATTTTTTTAAGGTGAGCCTTTCTGTTAGATTGCCAAAATATGTTTTGTCGCTGCTGGCTCATCCTGAGCAGTTCATTGCTGTGCTTCTCAGAGTTAACTCCTGCCTGTAGGGCTGGGTATCGTTCAATTTTTTTTTGATATGCTGCTAATTTTGATAACTTTGTTTCAATTCCAGAATTTGGGCTCTATCATGGTAGACATACTAGGCAATGGTTTGATGATGATCAACAGGCAAAGGCTGCGACCAGTTCCTCTTTAGGACCCTGGGGAGTGAGAGTTGAGTTTGCCTGTTTCTATAAGTAGCAGATAGCATGAATTCTATGTCAGGTTGGTGAGATTCACGGAGAGTTCTGATATTAATTCTGAATTGGAGCTAGGAAATTCCGACATTCATGTACAACTTGAACGTACCATGAACCTAAACACACACGCTGAGTTCCCAGTGCTGCTTCAATGACATTAACGGTTTTACCGATGATGTTTGTGGCCTTATGCTGGTAAATTGAGGGAGATCGGTGTCTCTATGACTCTGAAGGCGACGTGTCCCCCCAGTACACTTCGGTATCGGAATTTAGCACAGAAAAATGATACATTTTTTGATAGCCAATAGGATCGGAGCTTTTCGGCCAGTGCTACAAAAGTATCTAAGTTCGGTACCCAGCCCTAACTGCAGGTAATGCACTGATTGTAATTTACAGTCAAATCTCAAAATCTAGAGTCAGCGAGAGGTAGCAGACGTCACCCACTAGCCATTTTAGGTCAGTCTGAAAGAAAGAGATTGCATCAACCAGGCTGATAATGCAAGTTAATCCTGGGGCTGATTTTCTGACAGACCCAAACTGGGGCCATAAGGGAGATCAGCAACCAACAACCAGCTGAAGGAGGGGAAGAGGAAGGCAGTCCTGTTATTGAAGCAATTCACATCCGCCTGACAGGGGTTGGAGTGACTGCTTTGGGAAGATAATTTTGCCAGGAGAAAACCCAGCCAGAGGAGCACTAGGAATGTTATCAGCAAACCACCTTCCTCTTCCACCGATACGGTGGGATATGAAAACTGGCAAGGTGCAGGTGGGAATGCAGGGAGTGTCATTACCACAGGGTCACACATGATAACCCTACCCGCTCTTTTATTCCTTTCATTTTGTTTATGCTCTCCACTCGGTTGCGTGCCTGATGAGGTAAACACATCGGTCTCCTGGCTTCTGAAATCAATTTGATTCTGGGTTTGTCTCCACAGACACCTGACGGACCCCCTGGTGCAGATCCGTTATGGGGGGAGTGCTCTGACTGCCCTCCTTCCCTTCAAACACTGAGAAAGGAGCTTGTGATTAACCGTGACACAACAGCACTCCGCGCTAACTCATCGGCATGATTAGAGATGCTGCCGCAGCCTCTTCTCGCTCTCCAACAGCGCTGCGTTCTTGGGTACAGGCCAGAACCACACAGTTTTTGGATGAGTGCTATTCCTGGGAGAGACCGTAAAGTAGGTTGAGAGGACAGCCATACCCACAAGTCTCTTCCTAAGCTAATGAACATTCTGGAAAATAATTCGTGGCTCACAGCCGTGTTGTCTTTGACCTTCGCCACCTTCATTCATCTCTTTTTTTCACCAAACAGCTCCACTTCACTGTTCATGAAGGCTGACTTATCCACTGGATTTTATTAGATTTATATAACCAGTCTTAAATTTTGTCCATTGGTAGTTAAAATCTAGTTGCCATTGGAAACAAATTGTCCGTATTTTAGAGCTATATATAGGAATACAGTCCAGCATGTCCATGCAATTCCTGACAGGTAGATGGGTTTAAAGTCATGATAAATGGCAGTTGAATTGGGAAGACAATCAGCACTATAAATAAACTCTAATTTGTTCTGAAATGGTTATCTAACAGATAAAGCAGGGGTGTCAAACATATGGCCTGAGGGCCAGAACAGCCTTGGAAGATAAATAAATGAAAATCAACGGATAATCTAATTTTTAGGCAAATCAACTTCCCAGTACAAACACTTAAAAAGCCCTTATTTAAAATATTAGGTCACAAAAGTTGTAATACACACTCATATTTCATTTCAGCTTGTATTTCACAAGTTGGAACAAAAGAATATTTAGTTTTTAACTGACACATGAAGATTAAGGATGATTACTACTTGATGATTATCCAAATTAAAATCAATGTGATGAATTTTTGAAAACACTACCTATGAAGTGTGTGTTTCTGATATTCTGCAGTGATATTCTATTAATCCTCAAAGCAGACACAGTGTCCTCATGAGGGGTTCAGATTGTAATGTCAGTAAAGTATCTGACATTACTGCCAAAAGGACTCTTCAGGGGGTTTCTGTCACGGTGGCCAAAACCCAATTCTCCTGGTGAAGGATCATCTCCTTAATTACAGGGTCACCCTGACAGTGAGAAGAGGTATGATTTATAAGGGACATTAGAGTTCAAATGTTCATAACAGTAATAAGAATCCAGGACACTCAAGGATGATTACAATTATTTTTGTCATTAGATTGTTCAGGGAAGAAAGAGGGAAGTGCACTCATCAGAGCTGTCCTTCACATATAATAGTGAATTAGTAAATTTACTTTTCACATATCCAAATGAAAATGTCAATAAGTTATTTTTCTTCATTTTGTTTGGAAATATAGAATTCAGAGGAACAGCAGAAAACCACCCAAGATCGACTTTGTTGACTCTTGGACTGAGATGGGGGAAGGGAAGGTCGACTATTGTACACAATGTGTCTGTCAGTTATTAATGATAATAATTTGAACTTTCAATAATATGAATGAAGCTTTAAACCATTAGGTACGGCTATAGTGTAGTCCTAACTCCAGCAGGAACGATGCCCTCTCTCATGTGTCTGACCTTGTTTAATTGTTTCTTCCCCCAGCATCTTTGGGGCGGCAGTAGCTCAGTCTGTAGTGACTTGGGCTGGGAATCGGAGGGTCGCCAGTTCAAGTCCAGGTCGGACCAAAATGTGGAGAGTGGACTGGTAGCTGGAGAGGTGCCAGTTCCTCCTCCTGGGCACTGCCGAGGTGCCCTTGAGCAAGGCACCGAACCCCCAACTGCTCGGGGCGCCTGGATAAGGGGCAGCCCCCTCACTCTGACACCTCTCCTCTAATGCATGTGCATGTGTTTGTTTCATGACTTGTGTGTGTAATGTGCAACTGAAAAATATATGTGTGTATATATATACTAACAGAGTGAAAAAATGTAATTTCCCTCATTGAGGGATTAATAAAGGGATTCTTCTTCTTCTTCTTCTTTGGTAGAAGTCTGTGAACCTATGATCCTGAATTAGCCTGATTACCACTAACACTGAAATAAAGACCTTCAACAGAAAGTCCAACAGCGAGCTGACATGCACAAGTATTTCTCACCGCAAGCCGGATAACTCAAGGTGAGATCAATAGACAAGGCCCTTTCTACGTGATGCGAGTCTCCTGCAAACTACCCCTAAAGAGCCATTATTTACTGCTTGCTCACGCTGCGACAAATTAACTCAGCATGGGCCCATTAACGTGTAATTAGAGAAAAGAACAAGACAAATATTTAACAACACAAGTGCTTCTGCTCATTAGATTTGCTTCAATGGGGGAATATTAATGGTTTCCAGGTTTCAGTTGCAGTGACGTGCTCAGGTTACAGAAGAGGGTTCAAGAGTGATTTATTACTATTTCATTTTTATTATTTATTCTGTCATGGCATGCTAGATACATAGGTTATATATTACTATTGCTATTTCTTTCTAATAGTATTTCCATAGTGTATTAATAGTGATAACATGAAGATATTTCATTCATCTTTGTTGGTAAATGCAAAAGCAGTTCCAAAACAAGTCTCCCACTTTGGCCTCTCTGAACTTGAAATAAGCATTTAATAATTAAATGGGAAAAAACAACAGAAAAAAAAAGAATCTAGTAGATAATAATACATAAAGATAATAGTACAAAGTTGCCTAGTTACACACTAACAGATACTGAAAAACATTAGCATTCATTAGGAGTCATGTTTCTAGTCAGGTGGTGAAAGTAACTACAATTTAGTGACTTTTAGCTCTGTTTTGGGACTCCACCAACTCATGAGAAAAGCAAAATGCCAAATTTTGTTCATCACCGGCGGGCAAACATTTTTTGTTTTTGTCTTCAGAGCTTTTTTCCCCGCTGAAAATGATGAATGATGAAAAATCCCGTGTCGGGCATGCTAATGCTGATCGAAACGGGTCGACCCGGGTTAGAAAATCCTGCATTGGCCCACTAATTTCAGTGTGAAAGAGGTATAAGACTAAACCAAAACAATAAGCAGAAAGACAATGTGTGGAGTTGAGTGGACCTGTAGATGTCGCAACATCAGGAATGAAGCAACGTAAGGATGGATGTTATTTAATGCCTGCTTTGGTTTCACTGCAAGGACATCACCTGAGACGATGGCTTCCTCAAAGACATCTTTCCTGTCTCTTTCAGTCTGGGCGGCAGTGCCAGAGAGAAGACAATAAATAAATAAGAATATCATTCTTCAAAAATGACATATACAAAGGAAATTAAAGACAAGGTTATGAGAATAATAACACTATATTATATAGCAGATGCTTCGGCAGGGTGTGAATATTGAAGTATATGAAGTTGTAGTGCCAGCAGAGGAGAACAAAGCCATTCACTACATACCATATGTACAGAAATAACATAACATACTGTAGGTACGGAAAATATGTGACGAATATAACTTGCGAAATTGAATAAAAGTCCTATGTTTATTAGATTTAACCACTTTTTCTTCGCTTGTTATTTTCCGTGAGTGAAGCATATTTACACAGATGTGTCCGCACTACATGCAAAAAGCAAGAACACCATCCTTATTGCCACTTTCCCCACATTACCCTGTCATTCATACACCTCTTTGTGCGACTAGTCTGTACACATACATCACTTTATGTCTGTAAACAGAGACAGAAAAATCTCAGCTCACACTGAAATACTGCCGGATGTGAAACGGGAAAAGTTGGGTTTCACAAGGACTGCATTAAAGAAGAAGATACCTGGCACGCTCCAGGACTTAACAGAGGTAGTGGAGCTGGAACTGTTTGAATTAGACGCAGACTGTAGGGACTGGCTGCAGTGGGAAAACTACTCTCCACCCTTTACTCGCTCATGCTGGGTTGATTAAAAGTAATGCACCAGACTGGTTGGTTTGGCAGAGGTGAAGTTTTCCCATGTCTTGTAATGGTTAATTCATACACTGAGTACGTGCGTTTTCTTCATTCCACTTGATAGTATTTTTTGGGTTTGTTCTCTTTCACCTAAGGAGGATTCCTTCCCGTCCATCCACTCCTCCGCAGCAGTTGATCATGCTCCACAACGTCCACCATAATCCCTTTGCTCTGTTTCCATTTGATGTCATCTTTTCCCGGGGATTAACACGAATGCTCAGAGGGATCGTGATAAGCACGTCTTCTTGGAACAGCCCAGTCAATGAAAATTGAAAAAGCAGAATCAAGTTTCTCACACACACAAATAAATAAATAAATATCAGGGTTTTTTTTTTTTTTTTTTTAGAAATCTGAAAAACATGACCACCAGATAGTCAATTATTTATTTGGAGCTTTCATAAACCTAAAGCAATTATCCAATAAGAAAAAGGTGTTGCTGCTCATGATGTTAAATAAAATTAGAATAAATATGATTGGGCTTTCCTCAGCAGCAGTCGTGTCTGTCAGCAGCTGAACAGTGAGCCCTGAGGATACAGGGTGATGGCTGTGTATGCAGCACTGTTTGGATAAGAACAATATTCAGTCAATTACACGATGTGGGTTTATGCTGTAGTCCCAGTGGACTGTGGATTTTTAGCATTTGCCAGCTTGTCCTGAAAAGTACTGATTTCAGAGCCGACTGTACCGTGGCATTTAGGTGTTGGAATAATATTTGGTTTACAGCCTTTTTTCCTTCCCAAATGTGGATTAAGCTTGTAAGCCTCAGACAAAAGTACCATTGCTTGGTTTAGAAGTTGATCTATTTACACATATAAATGGTAAACCCCAGAATGAAAGACAGATAAAACACATATTTGTACAGGTGAGAGAAAATAATAGAAACAGGCTCCTCAAAGAAGCAAAGTTGTTTTTCAAGCTAATAACAAATCCATGAGGAGGTCAAATTACATTACAAAAGCTAGAGGCATAAATGAGAAGAACGAGACGCAAACTGAACGACAAGACTTTGAGGTGGGCTGTTAAATCATACGAAAATTGCCACTTTTATTCTCAGACAAAGCGCAAAGTGCTTGAGGACCAACTCAAACGTTTAGTGCTATTCAGAGTTACAAAATGGGATTTTATTCAGACCGTTTTCAATTGTGCGTCACCGACGGCTGACAATGAACGTTGAGATAAAACACACACTCCATCAAACCATCTGTACGCTGCTGTCAGACGACAATAGAATCAGAAGCAGAGAGAATGAAGATAAGCTTAATGAGCCAAAAACAAAAGTGCATTAATACAGCTCCCTCACATTTTCCCAATTGAATCTGATGGTCTTCAGTCAGCACCCAGAGATCAATACTTGGACGAGGCTGAAACCAACATTTTCAGATGCCAAGCTTAAATCATTCATGTCATGGCTGAGTTATTGACCTCAAGATGTGAAAAACAGTGAAGCACACACGCCCACGAACAACCCAGATGTGTGTGAATTAAGAGTTGTTGTTACTCTCACATGAAACGCGACCACCATTTACAGCCCCGTGTCCTTCTGTAATTCTTTAGCCACTTATGCGTAGAAGAACAGGATCATTTGCATGTCTCCGGGGGGGGACGTCCCTGCTGGGCTTTGTGTGGGTTACATTGCTCGTGTTGATTCTGATTACTAAAAAAAAATGTCCTCACTGCACTTCTAATCATTCAGCAGATAAGGGTTGGTTCTCTTCGGGAAAAAAAAAAGAATAATGAGGGACAGACAAAAAAAGTTAATGAGGTTTTTCCTGTACTACACCTCGAGAGGCAGGGGTCGGCTTAGCTGCAATGTCATTAGGCAGGAATTAAACTGGGACTGTTGTTTTGCTGCGCGATCAATTTATATGCTTTAATTGCATAACCAAACTGTTCTGAAAAAACAAGGCACACCGAGGATGCAGCAGTGTGAGTGGGACCGGTTGGATTTTGTACCCACTAGCTTTATGCTCTTTCTCCTTTCCCCCGCACACAAAGAAACCCTGCTGTCTTGTTTCACAGGTGCATTTGTTGCAAACTTTTAAACTGGAGCAGACACAAACTCAGTCCTGAGAGAAGCAATACATTAGTGAGTACCCTTTAGCAAGCCAGGGACTATGTCCTAATAGTATTTTAAAGCAGCAGCACTTGGCAATCCATCATGAAGATAGCAATCTCAGTCTGCCCCCCCCTCATACTGCAATAGACTTACCGTCATCACATACACAGGTCTGCCGGCACATGCATTTATGCACCGAGTAATTCGGGACTGCTTGGCAATACAGCATGACGCAACAAAATCACATAAAATGTCTTCAATCTCGATTTGATTACAGGTAACATTAAACTTTATCGGCAAGTTTTATCGGCAAGCTACGAAATTGGAGAGAAATCAGTGCCCTGCAGACCAGGTAGGCAGAATGGACTCTGCTCGAGATAATGTCATTCAAAGGGAACACTTTTTTCACACACAACTCATGGCCCCGAAAAAGTGGGATAAAATAGACTCCTGTCTGCTGCTTCTCTGGGAAATGTCATGTGCGCTCATTTGAATTCCACCCAGTGAAGAGCAAGTGTATTTACATGTCAGGCCAATAACACAGAGTGGAACAAGAAGTGATAAAGACAGAGTAAGTAAAACAAAGAGATGGAATTCATTGACTTATCTTGGATATATATTTGTGATAAAATCTAGAAAAAGCAAACTGAACATGTGGAAATCAGTCTTTTAGATTTTCACATTTACTGTTATTGTTCAATTTGTCAGTTTAATCTTGTCATGCCTGCAAAGCCTACTGAAGGAATGTATCTGATTTGAACAGAAAGGGAAAAGAGGCACAGACACAGACAGACAGACGGCTAGAAGATATGTCAAAATGAAAAATAATACATATTTCTTCTGTTCTGTATTGCTTCGCCTCTTGTTCTTATTTTGGTTCTATCTATCCATCCTTTGTTGTGTGGCAGAGCAGCAATGTTTTCTCTGCCTTTCCTTTCTTCTGATAGAGTGGCGTCATGAAGGCCTCCTTTATTCTCACACTTGCCACCTCGACTGAGTGATGTTTCCTTCAAAAGCGCGTTAATATTTCCATTTGCCTGATTGTAATGCAAGGAAACTGTCAACTCTGGGGAACAGGAAGTGGATACTGAGTTTTATACATCCATCCTCGGCCCGCACACATCAGCCCTTCATCGGTGGTACCACACCAAACCTTTGTAATTGAACCGGAGATATCAGGATGGGCGGCACTGATGCCAGGTGCATACTAAAAATAGTGCACTCTCATTGGACCATCTCCTAGGGATGCCACTTTGTCATGCATTATGCATATATGCAAATACGGGACTAGGAAATGGATTACTTGAAAGGACACCTGTGGTTCCCAGCTCAAAGATACACGCAACAGGGGAAATGAAGCGAACGGAGCTATCATTTAGCCGACGCACAGCTGTACGCAGAAGTGGAGAAACTCCCTCAGACAGTTCAGTAAATCAGGAGTACGTGATGACTGATAAATGGGGACCAAATCACAAGTTGACTTCAGGGTATATGCAGGTATATGGAGGGCATCCTCATTGTTTTATCTGTGTATGTGTACAAGAGCATTAGCCTAATTACCTTTCAGCTCTAAATGACTGTAGCAGAGCGCAGTGTAGCATCAACTCTCCCTTCATTAATCACTTTCAGAACAGCAACTTTAGGCATTACATGCAGCAAAGTTTTTTAACTAGTATCACAAATATCGGGATGCTATACTGTGACAGTTTGAGTCTTGGGACTTCAGATTTGTATTATCTTACAGGGTGCCAGCCAGGTCTCTCTCTCAGCATTTAAGATGTTAAACTGTGTCAGTTAGTCGTTTTAGTTCTTTTTTTTTTTTTTAATTTGTTTAGTGGTTTGTTTTTGATTATTTAGGTTTGGTTTGTCTGTTTTATCTCAAACTCACACAAAGGATGCTAGTATACATATACAGACACCCTGCATATTAAACAACACACAGAATAAAACACACACACTCAGAGCAAGTCAGGGCAAAATCACATAGGCCTAAACTGTGACAAATGCAATGAAAGCCATTTTGACAAAAGCATCCAAGCAATGCAACAAAATCAAAATTCCACTCCGGGTTTTATCAAATATTCATTTCTCCAAAAAAAAAAAAAAAAAAAAAAACAAATCAGGTCCAAAACAGTGAAAAGTTTTCAGTTCAGTTCTGTCCAGTTGCTAGGACTTTTGAAATAGACTCCTGATTAAAATTTAAATAAAGACCAATTAAAAAATTGCAAGAATTTACATTTTGCACTGTTGGATTTTAAGAAGGTTGTAAGTAGTGCTCCAAAATGCAAAAAGGAGAAAGGGGAGTGAGACAAAAAAAAATGAGTAAGCAATTTATTGCAAACAAAAAAAAAAACTAAATCTTTGCAAAAATGGAGTCATTTTCTGTCAGGCATCCACACTGTCATGACCTCCTGCTGGAAAAGACAAAAACAGCTTTCTCTCTTTGAATGCAGTCAGATTGTTGAGCTGTATCAGCAAGGCCTCTCACAGCATGCCGCTGGTTGGACACAGTAAGACAGTTATTTTAAACTTTTTAAAAGAGGGTTATGAAAAAAGTCAAGTGGTAAACCCTAAAAAATTTCACCGGCCCTGAGCCAGAACATCCAGTTGGCTGTCAAGACATGGGACGATCTTCGGCACAAATTAAGCTTGTCACTGGTGCCAACTGCAGCCCCATAACCATTAGACGGCATCTGCCAGAAAAGGATTTTAAAAATAAAAATGTCTTCAAAGGCCTCATCTCCTTCAACGGCACAAAATTGCCTGTTTGGAGCACCAGACATTGAAAGGTGGAAGAAAGAGAAAAAATGTAACCGGTCCTGATAGCTTCCAACGTCACTGGCATGACAAGGAGATCCACCTGAGATGTTTTCTACATGGCACATTGGAGGGGGCGCCATCATGATCGGGGGGCTTTAACTACCTGGTGAAATCATGTCATGGATATAACGGATGAACCGGAGCGGTATGGATGTTTACCATGGGATTACACTGACGAACTTTCTCTCCCTCAAAAAATGAGCATGCTGCTCCAATGCTTCCTATACACTCTCTCTTGCCAAACCACCCATGTGGACACAATGTAGGAAGCATTTAAAAACTGCTGGGAGCTGGGAGCAAATGGTGTCAGTGGATTACTACTTCCAGGGCGTGGATGTATAGTAACAGGTGTGTTTTCCAGGGGATTGTGCGCTGGCATCATGCAACTGGCATGGTGCAACTTATTTGAGTTGTCACGATATTCAACTCACGATACGATTCAATATGAGTCGATACAATTCAATACACTTACATAATTTTCTGAAAGATTTTAAAGGGACATAGTGATTTTGGTGACATCTTGGGAGTGTTCCATTGACTTATGTAATGTTTGGGGCAGAGGCAGATGGGATTTTTGGGTTATTTTGTGTAATTTGGCTTTTAATGTTCATCATCAATATTTATCATCATATTGTTGTTAATATATGATTATTTAAACTCAGTAAGATATTTTGTGTAATTTGGGCTTCATCATGGTAGACAAATGGTCTGATGAAGATGGTGTGTTCACTGTAAGTCGTAAGCTCTAAACAACATAACCTCAAAGTTTAATGCTCCCAGCTCTTCCAGCCTTACAGACGTACACATGTAGCTACTGTTTACGTCAGTAGCAGATAGCATGAATTTTACATCTGGTTGGTGAGATTAATCTGACTTTCCATCTTCACTCTGATTTAAATTCTTGGACTTGGACATTCCAACATTTGTGTATAATTGAAGGCACCATGAGCAGAATCACGCAAACACCGGGCTCCCCACACTGCTGCAGTAAATCCTCTGTTTTACTGCCGATGTTTGTCGCCTTTGCTGGGAAAGTTCGGTGACGGATAAATCTCAGCGGACGTGTGTAATGGCATCTGAGAGCATGACTGTTCTGAAACTGCTTTTAACTTTTTGGAGTGCGGTGATGCGTCTGTGCCGGTGTTTGTTGTGAGAGGGAGCGAGTAGAGAGTCCGGTCGTTGTAGAAGAGAGGAGAAATGCATTTTAATGAATGTAATGAAACAATAGCGACACACTTTGCACAAATTAGAGTTAGTTTTTTATTTGTTAAAAAGGAATGCCTGTTATAGGCCCTTTAGATTAAAATACACAATAACTAATGGATTTAAAACAAATAAGTTTGCTTCAGATGAACAGGTTTCAGCGGCGGCATCTGTGCTTTTATCTCAGTACGGTGTATCGTTTGCAAACTCTGTACTCATTGTCCAGGTTATTAGTTCCTTCTTTCGTTTGACAGCCAAAGTGCCTCCAAACATCGGCTTGTTTTGCTGCGGTCACCAATGAGCTCACTGCTCTCTGCTCTCTTCCGCTTGTTTACTGTCGACTTCCTCGGCTGCCTCACTCACCACAAAAGCCGAGCAGCGCGGTAGCGGTACAGCGACACCTTGTGGAGCGGAGGAGCGGAAGTCGTTCTGGATTTACAACAGGCCCAAAATCTGATTTTGTTGGGTTGGAAAATATTGATATTAAGAAATTAAAAATCAATACGATACCGGAAGACAAAGGATTGTGATATATCGCCATATTGATATTTTTCCACACCCCTAGTCACAATACATTACAGAAACTGCATCAGTAACAGTTAGCTCACTGTGGGCCAACTGTACTTCTTTCTCACACACACAATGCACATATACACACTGTCAGTCAGTCACAAGGCTTCAGAGTCCTGGGAAGCCTGTGCATTAAAAAGGTGGTGAGAGGAAAGATGACAACAATATAAGCTGCCAAACTTTCCCCAAACTTGTGGCCATTATCAAGACTTCTCTAATTGTACTTATGTTGCTATTATTATTTAATAAGACTTTTTTTTTACTGCAAGATCTACAAGGATCCCATCAAACACACTACAGTGAAAGCCCATAAAAACTGATTTGCTCATACGAAGGCCAATAAGCAAATGCTAAATAAATAGAGCATGGCAACATATAGAATAACAGACATCCATCAATCTATGTTCTCCACTGTTTCACTACCACCAACTATAAAAAACATGATGCATTTGAATAATGATTTTACATCATGTGATTGTAATTCGCTGAGAAACTTCTCTTCAAGTAACTGATGATTAAGCCAGAAGCCCATCCAGGCCCTGCAAGAGCAGTTAGCAGTATCTAGAAAGCGAACAGGACTTTTGCTCCTTCGACTCTGGCCCAAAAGCCCCAAAATAACACCCAACACTTTGCTACTTCATTATAGATTCTGCTCACCACAGCTGCTCCTTTAGTCCTGATCCTGATGACCACTCAGCGGATCCTGTTGACCAAATTGGTGTTTATTTTCTTTCTTGAGGACAATAACTGCAATAACCAGCAATAAATGCCAAGAATTTGATTGTTCCGCCTGTTTGGAAGTAAAGGTGGTAATCTGTTTAACCTCTAAAAAAGTCCAATGTCATCCATTCAGATGCAATTATGTATCACACAACATATGAACAGCATATATAACAACATATATAAACAACAATAATTTCTCCATCAGCCACTTCTACTTCATCATTATATGGATAACTGTGTTTTACTCTACATACTGTAAATCTTCCTCAAAGGTAAAACTATGGTAGAAACATGTGGCCTGCTTTAATCAATCCCAAGGCAGCAGAGGGAAATGAGATCCAGTATTTGTCTGCCAACTTCACTCTTGATCCACTTCTTTAAATATTTTCATTTCCTGTCACATACTCATGTATAGCTTCCTTTTGGTACACTGCTGCTAACTGTTACTGTCATGCTCTTTAGCTGAAGCACATGGATTTACATTCTACTCTGATCAATTGTTAAAAATGTGAAAGCATGGCAATTTAAATCTGCACTGTAAGTGCAGATCTGAACAATTCCATAGCTCAATGTATATTTCCTTTATTTATTGTCTCTCTCTCTACGCTTTAATACCTGTGCAGAATATGTTTATGTGAAGCAATTCCATCAAACTAAATTCTTGCAAAAAAAAAAAAATCATTTTACTGGGTAAATTTCAAATTCTCAAACACCTGCCACTTTAACTTCCCATAATGAAGCAATTCTACTGCTCTCGATATTTGTAGCTTCAGAAGCGCCCGAGGGAGATGAATGGGATCCAGCCTCCTGCTGTGAAGTAATCCCAATCCTTTCTGAGAAGGATTCATCCTATACAAAGCAAACTGAGGCACACTTTCTTTTATCTTTTCATGTGGGCACAAGAGAGCCACACACCTCCTATAGAGCGGCAAAATCAGACGGATGCACTGTTAGTGCTGAACAAAGGTGACAGCTCTCAGTCATCCACTCACTGAAGGTGAAATTGGCGTACCTGGCGGGGACCCTTGTGACCTGTACTCAGATCTAAAAAGCCTGAATGGCAGCTACATGTGTGATGCACAAGAACAGGGAAGCAACAAGTCAAGGAGCCACGGTGACTGATATCCATGTGTGCAAAAAACTGATTCTAGAGTCACACTGAAACAGTGTAATTATCCTCTGTGTCTCCCTACCATCTGCTGCTTTTTGTGCTCAGGATGCACACACTACATGATGGCTAAGAGGTGTTTCCTCTATAAGCTTCTGTCTCATCAGTGCAAGCTATAGAAACTGATTTCCCCAGCGTCTCCTGCATATGTGATGCAGAATGCACCCACATGGTACGGCACATTAATTAGTTGCACTATGACAATCTTTTAGTTCCTCTGAAAACTGTGTACAAACAACACATTGCTCTTTGGTTATAGAAACACAAACAGCAGTTAGTGTATATTACAGTCCGAAAAATGAGATACTGTTAAAGCTGCTATTTGTATTTGAGAGAGATCATTTAAACTTGATTATTAACCATTTTTGACTGTACTACGTTTTTTGATAATCTATGTGGTGGAGACAGTGTTTTTCTTCAGTTTCTATGGAGTACAATAGATTTAATTTAAAAAAAAAATGTTTTTTAATAGTTAGTCAAACAAATATGTCTATTTGGGATTTTGATTTCTGGACAAAATGACCTCACTGAGTGCCAGTCCTTTTTCAAAGTGCCTTGTGTCAGCATTTTTGCCCATTTTGAGTCATTTTTCATGATGTACAGAATATTTTGTACTATGTCTCTGAAAACACTGAATAGCTCAAATGAAAGAAGAGACTCTCTATTTCATCATGAAAAAAAAAATTACCTTGTTCCATTCTTCTTTTATCAGAGGTAGAGAAGAGGACACTTTCACCAAAATCACCACTTTTTCTCCAGATTCTGCTTTGGTCTCTTTATGCTCCCACTACATCTCCCAGAAGCCCCAAAATTGCTCACAGACTGCGGGAGACCGTGATCGGCGACCAGCTACCGAAAAAACACTTTGATGTTGAAATATGTCAATGGCACTCAAGGGTCAGATTTTAAATGATGTCGAAATAACTCAATGGCACTCAAAGAGTTGACGGTTGGTCAAACAAATATGTCAATTTGGGATTTTGATTTCTGGACGGAACTATTAATCAATTAAATCAAGAAAATGATCAGCAAATTATTTGGGTGAGAAAATGAAGATTATTCTTCTATGTGCCTTTAAACAGGTGTAATAGTGAAGATGTGTGTGTATAGCTGCTCGTACTGTATGTGTTTGTCTCCAGCCAGCTGTGCCATTAGCCCGAGGCTGAGTCTGTTCAGACGTGTAGGTCAGAGTTCTGATCTAATCTGGAGGATCTGTGTCTGATGAGGTCTCCACTGTAAACAGAGTGGCCAGCCGGAGCCAGTTTCAGGAAACATGGAGCCAGTGGGCAGTGGGGATAGAGTGGGCAGGCAGACATTAGCACAAGGGTAATTGCTGTCCCGACGGCAGCCCACTGAATGACATCTAATATTGCTGGGGAGGGTGAGTAACCATTACCTTGTGCAGAATAAGAGCTTTTTCTGATGGCCACTGAAGTCCAATTGGGTTTGAAAATTGTTCATCATACACCCCGGTCGACCAATTTAGCCTCCTATGCTGTTGTGTCTGAAAAAGGTATGGCGACCACATTATTGATTGTCCTTGAGATATTTCATACATTGATGTGTTTCCATAGACTTTGAACTGACAGGAGGGTTGTTAAAGTGAAGAAGGTGACTGCTGCATTTATGGATGTGGTGCACTGCAGAGGCAACACAAGCCTGATAATTGGGAGGCCTTTGGCGACTTAATCAAACCTCAGGCTCCCTCAGATGTGCAGGATTTGAATAATGTGCTTTATAAGCAAAATGTGGTCTAAAATGCGCTTTGCGTTTGTTTGCAGCCAGTTTCATCATTCTGTAGTGGTTCATTCTGACATACTAAACATGCTTTGATCGCTCCTTAAAGAAAAAACATGTTGTTTTCTGAAAAATATATATTTTTAAATGCATTTAAAAGTGTCACAGCTCATGCTTGCAAAGCTAAAAGTTTTGTATGAAGAAAAAAGTACATCTCATGAATATATGCCCACAGGGAATGTGCAGGATTATGGCTCCATGATAAACAGATACCGTAAAAGAAAAGAGTAAATCAATAAAGCCATGTATTGTAATGATGAAACAGTTATTTCACTGCTATTGTTTGCAGAAACCATCCAACTGTCTCTTAAGCTTCATTTTATTACAGCAAATCTCAATTGTCCCAGGAGAAGAAAGCAGTGGATTATGATGCACAGCTTTTGCTCATTTTGTTTTCACCAGGTAGTTAAGTTTGCATTTTTCACCCTGTCTATATCACTCTGATTGCTTCTCTTGAAGGCCTAATTGCTGCAATTCATTTCTGAACCCAGTTTATCCTTTGCTGTTTGCCAAATAGCTTGAAATCAGGCTTGTACCCCATCTGCCTCATAGCTTCCAGATCAGCTCTACAGCTGTTCCTCAGACCCTGGTCGATGTGCAGATGTGGGGCTTCAGCTATAAACCTCAACTCGGCAGTGAATCCCTCCTAAAATTTGGCAATTTAAATATGTGACGGTGAAAATTTACTCATGCTGGACAATTTAAACATGATTGTGATTTAAATTTAAAAGCCTGCAGTTGCAGTTCATGAAAACTTTAGGTTTGTGATTGCTTCCCTGCAGTTTGAATACATTTCTATGAATATATTTTTGGTTTGAACCCAACTCTCAGGTCTCTGACAAACACTGTAGCTGCTTCAACAACTTCAGCATGAGGCTCCTTGTGTGCTATACCTGAAAAACTGGCCCCTCCAGCTGCCTCTGTACACCAAAACATGGAGCTACCGGTATCTTATTCAAAATGTACAACCCAGTTCCTCTCATCAGTGCATCAGTCAGTCGTGCTCCTCGCAGACCTGACTGAGCAGCAGGTCTAGTCTCAGCAGCAGAGCTGCTTTATCTAGCGCCATTCTGGGCTACAGTTCATCCTCTGTCTCAAAAACTAGAGTGCATAGTTTCAACACGGGGGTAAGAATCAGTGAGCGCTACGCTGTTAACACTGCAGAAACTCTCCAGGGTTGGAGGTCATTTCTGGGCAACAGTTGTTGTTATCATCTACAGAGCAGCTCCAGGCATTCTTCAGCACAAAAGCAGCATATCTTTGACAAAAAGTCTTCTTTAACATGGCACATATCACTGGAAATCCTGTGTTTATTCATTATTTCATGGATTTAGTCATCACTCAGCTTTGTATCAACTTCCTTGTTGATTTGCCTTTGTCTCTTGACTTCTGTGGCTGAAATGAAAAGAAATCATCATCACCTTAATGTGACTCTGGGAGGCTAACATCAGTGAAAATCATTTCATGTCAAATTAGAGCAGGAGACTGCTGCAGTATGCGTATAAACGAACCAATCAGTCAGTCATTCAGTCTGTCAGGAGCCAGCTGGACCAGGCAAACAAGCAGCAACCAGGCAGCAACCCAGCGCTGGAGGGGAATTGGAGGCGAGGAAGACACGGTGTAAGATTATCAAAGAGAGCAGAGGGCTGTGTATCTAAAGGCTTAGCTGAGGCACCAACAAGAAGTAAGGGGGTGGGGAGTGTGGGGGGTCATTTGGGTGGCAGAATGAGTGGGAGAAAGACAGAAAGGGAGACGGAGACTGAGAGAAACACAGATAAGAGATGTGCTTCTGAAAATGATTGAGAAAGAAACCACCTCTGCTCACAATCACATGGGAATTAAGTATGTGTGTGATTAGGTGTGTGTACATTGTGTGTGTGTGTGTGTCTTTGCGTGTGTATCCGAACAGCAAGTTTCTCCCGGGTGACTGTTGTTTGCTTCCTATCTGTCAAATCACATACAGGAAATATTCAAAACACATTCAGACAGACACATAGTTGGTGATGGTGAACTATGGAGGTCACGTAATCTTCAGGGGAAAAACAATGTTTACTGTGCCAAAGACTTTATGCTAAGTAGTTTTGGGCTTTTCACATGTCCGGTATTTTCAGCCTATTATTTCCTGTTTTTTTTTTGTTTGTTTTTTTCCCCTGAGTTTCAAGGCAGCACGGCATGAAAAGACATTCACGAAACTATATCACAGGTTTGATCTGCAGCTAACAAACTACCTGTCCATCTACCCATGTGGTTCAGATATCAATGCTTCTGGATCAGCATTATCCTCTCCTTTCTGCAGATACTGTTTTCAGGATCTCAGCAGAACTGCACAGCATATGAATTAGACTTTTGGTCCACAGGACATTACTATCTCACATCCTCCCTCAGTGAGACTCAGGTTGATTTTATTCATCAAGTACAATGAATGAGCAAGACTTCCTGTCTTGTAAACATATTGACAATTGAATAGAAACAATTGTCTGCAAGCACAAAACCACCCAATAAATGAAGACAATTGACAACAACCAATTGTTGACAAGTGATAATTGTTATTTATGTTTAAGAAACTAGAATTTCTGCCTCTAATCACTTCATCCAAGGAATAAACTGCCTCACGGTCTTCCTGAGATATCTCACTCACAACAATAGTAGAGACAGATGGACGGACGGACAGACAGACGGGCATACAACCTGAAGCATAATGCCTCTGGCTATGGCAGTCGCCAACGCTGAGGCAAAAAATGCCAACTATTTGATGATTCCAACTTTTTTCCACTTTCTATGATTTGCTGATTTCCTTTGTTTTTTTTTTTTTTATCTCTGAAAATGTAATTTCTTTGGCCATTAGTCAAAACAAGCAAATCAAAGACATCCTCTTGGCTTTGTTATTTTATGACAGTTTTTATTAACAACAATCTAATTATCAAACGCTAATCAATAAAAGAATTTCCAGTGAATATGATCAATATGCTCAGTGGTAAATTAAAACTAAATACATTTTCTCAACAATGCCGAAGAACACATTTGGAGGTTATTCAGTATTTCTATTTCATGCCATTGTGTGATTCAGAGGCAAAGAGCTTTTTACTTAGTTTAACCGTTTTACTTCAGGTTACACCACCTCAGAGCACATTGCTCCACCTCTGCAATAATTACGCTTTCATACTTTACATTACACATTGTTCAAATAATACGTGTAATATAGCATTTTTCACAGTGTGGTAATCAACCTGAATAATTCCCCACCAACAGAAGTCCTAGATATGTTTGACAAAAACACATGTGTATTTATAGACGTGGTGCTTGTGGTATTTACATTTACATGGTGCAACAGCTTTAAAAATGGATTAAACTTATAGCTAAAAAGAGTAAGTCCCCACCTCTGGATCAAAGCTTTTATCAGAGCGTCCTCTCCTGTGCCTCGCTCTCCTCTCCCCAAATACTGATGTGGGATAAATAAATAAAGGAAACAGTAAAGTTAAGTGGGCCGCCCACCCCCTTGGTGAAAAGCTAAAGACATTTTCTGGTATCAGTTAAATTTAGTCTGCCAAACCTGTCTGGCTGTTTACCCTGTTCGCACTACAGTGTTTTCCAATCATGGATTCTTTTCAAAGCATATTTCCAACCAGCATGGGAAATTGGAGGATATATTAAGACAAAAACTCTGTTGTGGTAGAACAACCCAAGAGGTAAACTGTGACAAATCTGCTTTCCATGTAAGAGTCTGTGATGAAGCATAAGAGAAAGCTGGAATAATGGGAACTTTCACTGTGGCACTTTTTCTGCTTGCAGTTACTTTTAGGACATAAGAATTTAAAAGAACTCAAATTTAAATTTAGCAGGAGATGAGTCAAATGGTTAGAGGAGAAAGACATCTCTTCACCAAATGAGCCGCCCTGTCATCCTTCAAATGTCACACACAGAAAAAAAACGGCTTGTTCATTATCATTGCCCGTGCATGTAAATATGATAATTAACACTGCAAAAATAAACAAATTAACATGACCACCATCGAGGCATCAAAGCCATTTTTATCCCCACCGACATGCAGAGAGACGACGTCAGTTCTCAGATCTGTTTGTGCATGTTTTCATGTAGAGTTTCACTGAATCGGCTTCCAGTATCAGCATTGCAGTTGCAGCATTATTACAGTATTTCCCTTCACCACAGCCAACATGACAGCCTGCTAATAGAGATCTAAAGCAAAGCAACACTGTGTAATTCCTGTTCACGTTCTCCACTCACACCGTCCACAGGTATTTCAAGCCAGAATTAATTTCCACAGTGTCAGCAGTCACCTCTTACCTCCGGGATAGCTCTATTTCCTCGGAGGCCCCCGTCTACGCCTTGTTAGCCAGAACGCTGAACGTTCTGCAGACCCTGCAACACTGTCGACCTCTTCACAGCTGTCTAAAAAAATCCACACAAATCACCTCAAGCATCTCCTGCCACTTTGCTCCTGAATTCAACCCCTGCCAAATTTCCAGCCCATTTTACCTGGTGTGCTCGCAAGAGTGAGAGGTCTGCTGTTGGTGCGGTCCCTCTGGCTACCAAGTGGGGGCACTGTTGCATTTCTGAGCTTGTTTTCCCATGCAGGGTACCAACCAAGGTGATGAGGTGCAGGAGTTCCACAAATATATACAGTGTTATTCATGGTTGCAGGCAGAACCCCACTGTTTAGGGAGACTTTGGTCAAAGGTTTGGGCACAATTTTCTGTTCACACACTTGCCAAAGACCTTTTAAGGTGCAAGTCAGCATGCCGCCTCACACCAGCAACACAGACAAAAGGAGTGGAGGAGAGAGACGAGGAGATGCAGACTTGAATTCAGGAGCTGTGGGTGCTGCACTGTGGTGCCTCCTGATAGCAAATGAATATGACAAGTTCCTGCCGACTCATTTTGCAGACAAATACCAAATCAGTTGTCACCAAGCCAAGACTCTGCGTTGGAGGTACACCTCTCTTCCCTTCAATGAAATCCCCCACAGACAAGTCGAAGCGAAGCAAGGCATCATTTGTGTGGCACATTTCAACAACAAGGCAATTCAAAGTGCTTTATGTGTCGCATGAAAACATTAAGACAAAACATAAAAGGGGGCAAAGATACACGCGAATTGGACTTGAGGAGATTAAGCAAAATACAAGATTAAAATAAGATAAAATAGAAAAAAAACTGATTAAATAGTAGAATGGAAACTACAGGGCATCTACTGTGAAGTACAAGATATGAAAGTGGTGGACAAATCAGGAATTTGCCATTGCAGAAGAAGCAGAGAACATTGACATGATTGTTTTTCTCACCACAAATTAAAGGGCCAATCATAGCATAATGTTTTAAGAGCAAGTTTTAAGGAAAAAAAGACACCAGCTGGCAGCATGTCAGAGAACTACAGTGGCCTTCAGGTGAGGTAAAAGGGAAAGGCTCTCACTAGAGCAAGTGTTTGTTTTTTTCCCCATCTAGGCTACTGTAGGACTCCGCCAGAGAGCCTGCGCTCTACGTTCACATTCGAAGGGCTTATTCTGGCTGACAAAATGATTCTTTGTTTCAGGTAATTATACATTACATTATATTCGATTTCTTCCCACAAAGTGTTACCCCCTGCTCCTTTAAATGGTCTGCAAATTAATGCCAGTTTGAGATAATCAGCATATCAGTGGATAACTGCGCCAACAAGGCTGATTAACATACCTGCAGATACACCTGCAGGCTACCTTCTCAGCATAGCATTCAAAAATCCCTAAAGTTAGCAAACAACACTAACCTAATATTGTTATTGTAGTTTTATTTATATGTTTTCAAATTTCCTTCTCCCTCAAAAACAAGGAGAAGCTGAGAAGATGTTTAGCAGATACATTCACTGAGGCAAACAGAGACCAAGCAGACAATGACAGTGTGGATTAGATGTTAATTTAAGTTTGTCATATTTGTCATATATACCTACTTAGTTGCAGTATTGCATCATATGCAGGAAAAAAGAAAAAAAAATATTGTTACTATATATTATTGGCCACTCTACTCTCCTATTATCAGCATTGGCCATTAACTGAAGAAAAAAAAGGTGTCAGTCAAATTGATTTGCAGCACTCTCATGTTTCTGTAATCTGTTATTTGGTATGCAACCGGTACAGGTTGCAGTCCTAAAATTATATCATGTTATAAAATATTACAACAGTTATTCCAGTATTCAAATACTAAGCCTCCTTTCCAGTGGTTGTGCTGACCAGCGGCACTGTGTGCTCAGATGACACTCTGCTGATGTATTACAGAACACAAAGAAAGAAGACAAGCGTGACACTAACAAAAAATGACTTGACGTGCTCATATAGAATTAAGCGGTGTAAGACGTATGCAGATGACACTGCGCCAAACTGCCAACCACGTTTAGTGTTGAATTTGTGTTGCAAATGCCACACTAAACCCTTGGCCTCACGTCCTGCGGCGCACTGACAGATAGCTAGTGCCATCAATCAGAAAACCCCATGATAGTAATTTCCTTTTTGTCTGATCAAACCATCAAACTTGAATGTCTCTGAGGGAGGTGCTTGGCAAGGTGATGACTGCGATGTGAGTGACAGTGAGAAAGATCCAGAGAGAAGGAGGTAATGAGGGTAGGGATTCATTTATAGTTCACTACCATCCATTTGCGTGTGATGTAAAGTGCAAAGGTCACGTGTCAAACAATCCCAATCATTCCAGACATCATCAACTCTGCATGACCTTTGACCTAACGAAGGTCAGAAGTCATGGACTGCTACAAAATAAAAAGTGCCCTGAATTAATACCACAGTTTTGTTGATGCTGTGATATCGACTCCCAAATGGGCCATGATTGACATTATAAATTGTGACCTTTGTCCTGAACCTTCCCACTGAGATAACGTCTCCTTTCACAGAGGGTGCCTTAAGAATAACAACCATGACATTCCTGTCAATAGACAACAATCATAAACAGGGCAGCAAGGTGTGCAATGTTGCATACAACCACCACACAATCAGCATTTAATGGAAGCTGACAGTAGATATTAACACTTGTTGCATGAACTAATTGACTACAACACAAAAAGGTCATGCTTTCATTGGACAAATAACTGAAGTGAAGGTCCATTAAAAAGCCTTGACTTGTGTTCATTGTGAATTTCATGATCATGTCACGATTGCAGCGATTCATTTTTGGAAAGCTATCTTATGAAACAGATCAATGTACTATAATGAATGACTATTATGATAATTCTTGAAACAAAACTGTCAAACATTTGCTCCATCATGTGATGATTTCTTGCTTGAATATGTTTGGGTTTGTCAGATAAAAGTACACTTGATAAGGTCAAAATATTTGGCAGAATAATAGATAATGAATCAATCAAATGTTGTTCATTAAGTATGTCTATATGAAATGAAATGTGAAAAAACAGATAAACATTTTATATTTTGAAACAAAAAAACATTTTCCTTTTTCTTTCAAAAGACAGACAGACATGCATTTGCATGGCCATTATGATGGAACGACATTTTAAGAGACAATTTGGTGCTGGAGTTGGAGTCGAAGCTAAGATGGCAGCATCAAAATGACATTGGCATCCCTGCAAGTCATGAGCTGAGACTGTGCAGCTGCGTCCTAAATCTCCCTAGCAACCACAGATGGCATTGTCACGAAGGTTCCCAAGCTGAGGACAAATAAAGGTTTAAGAGTCAGGCAAGAAAGCGGGACTTAAGTGTAAGACAGATGTGATGAGGATGCACGTGTATGAATACAGCTTCTGGCACTATCTTTAGTTTGAGGTTCTTTATCTCAATATCTAAACACTGACTGGCAAGAATCCTATTTTATCTGTTAACTATTGTAAAAGTAAATCATCAGTAGTGAAGTGACAAATTTCCAGTAAAAAAATGTAAGCATAGTCGACTGTATTCACTCAGTTTAACTGTAGGGTACATTGTGAGCGCTGTTCTGCCATCGTTTCCCAAGAGATGCAGACCTTCAATATGGCTTCTGGCAGCGTTTTCAATGCAGGGACTTGAAACTGGGTCCTCCTGTTGAAGGGCAAGCTAATAGTACTATTAAACTGCTTTTCGAATTTTCACATGATTAAGACATTGTGTTCAAGCATAATACACATAGCACAATTATATCCATGCTTATGAGCCTAGATCAATGTTTCCCTTTTTTTCTGGGGATCCACTTTTTAGAAATGACAAACAGTTGTGACCCAATTCACAATATGTAAAAATCATGAGATCATTTGTGCATAAATTAACATTTTTTCATTGCAATTTCAAGCCATTTGAATATATCTGAGGAACGACAACTGCTTGTTGTATGTATGCCACTGAAAACATATAAAATATTTAATAAATGAGACCAAATAAGCACATCTATACAGAGTTAACAGGCTCTATAAATAATTATACTTGCCTTTCACATTCAGTATTATAAGTAGGCTACAGTTGTCAGACCAATACGAACTAGTGTGGATACTAGCCTGGTTTGGACAGATACTCTACAAATAATGGTCAGGTTTGAGTCAAGTTCAGACACTTTTGGTGAATATATAATGCAAAAAAATACTAAAGAAAAACATAGGATCTACTGTCTGAGCATTTGTATATATTATATGCTTGTATATATGCACCCATGTACACTGTAACCAGGGAAACAATGGCACAAAAAACACGTGGTTCAGCGTGTAACATCACCTGCGTCAGGCTCATCAAAAAACAAAACCAGAATGTCTGCTGGGTTCAGGTCAGGTTCGGTTATGACAGAGTTGGTCACAGATCAGTTTTGGACATAATGTGTGTACCAACATGAAGGCTCCTTCATGTGGCTCAAAGATAAAAGACTGGATGAAATCCTGTAAACCTCTGTGGGTCCAAATCCAGTCTTAGGGAATAACTAGACTAGAGTATGATTGCTACATTAAACATATCTTTCAACAAAAAGTCATAGTCTTTCTGAATTACGCTCTGTAAAACCTCCTGATGACTAACTGCTGCTTTTCACCTCATATTAAACAGTAAAATGGCACTTTCCATAGCATGGTTTTATGCATAGACAGCCATCCAGCAGATGGGGGTGGTACTGGGATGCAATGATTCATGTCAAGAGCCCTGGAGGTGTGATCCAGTGTATGTGCCTGACTGATCAAAACACATATAGGAGATGCCGACTTGATGTCCACAATAGCACGCCTGCGCATCTTTTAACCTCCCGAGCCAAGGTTGAACTAGAATTGTGTTTGCACGTGTCATACTACTTACTCGCCTTTCTATCCCATACAATCACGTTGTATTCACTTTGAAGTAGCTAACATGTGGGTGGCTGATATCACATTTGCCTCTCTTTATGATTCACGATGACTGGCACATTCTCTTCTAACCCAGACACTCAGCCTCTTGTGGACTTACAGCCTTTAGATTTCAAAAATGTGTCATCCAAGTTCGTAAGCGTTCAGCCCCATAGTCCAGAGTCCACACAATGGGATTCAGCCTTGGTGTGAGTGACTCATGGCTTGGCATCATGCATACTCAACTGACTGCTACTGCTCATCTTTATTTTGTGGATCTGAATCCATAAGCAGTAGCAGTGGCCGAGAATTGCACAGTAGTTTGGGAATGAAAGAGGCAGCTTTTAATATACGACTGACAGTACTACCAATAATCACGACCGGCGATGCAGATGATAACAACACAACAATGTTTTTTTTTGCTATAAGCACAACTTATTATCTATCAACATTATTTCAATATTTGTGCTTCAGTGAAACATCAAACACTGAATCAAGCTGTAGCTATGCACACATTCATACATAACAAATCCAGTATGTTTAGAAGCTGTAATACTACCTTATTCTTGATAACAGCACCCCATGAACAGGCATGCTCATTTGTCTCATGTTATAAAAGCATTCATTTTATGTCAACAAGCACATGCCCTACAGTGTAGACAGAAATCAACAAGCAGAATGAGAGTAGAAATTCCATTAGAAAAATTCCTACCTGAGTAGCAGTGAGAAGTAAAGAAAAGCAGGGTTTCAGCTATCCTGTCAGAAAGTTTTTGTTTTTTAAGGGAAGACAGGAATTTGCCTTGGGTCTGGATGAGCAGTAGCATTTCTTCACTGACAAACATCCCAAACTTCACTGCAGTGCACCGTTCACAGCTGTAATGTTATAACTTCATATGCACTGTCTCTCTTTCTGCCTCACAACTATCAGCATCAATTGTTTTCAAGCTCAATAAGCACAGATAATAATGTGAATTCATGCCATTTGTTATAATGAATTGAGAGGCTCTTTTCTTGTTGGTAAAGTAACACCAGCTATTGTCCGACAAGACTTTCTTTTTGTGTTGTGATGCAGGTTCTTCTCCCACTTCCTGTTTCTAGTATAACCACACATGACTACAGCAACAAGGAAATTGCACGAGCAAACTTATAGTCATTAAAAAGAAATATGTACTCTATGATCCGCTTGTTTTTATGGCTCAAAGCAATGTCTTTATTTCCTATCCTTTGGTGGAAATAAAAGCTAGAACATTTTAATTTGTTCCAAAAACAAAGCAACAACAAAAAATGGATCAGCTGCACTGTACTTGCAGTAGTAGCTAGCTATATATAGTATACTTCAGGAACATGACAGGCCTACGGCACACAAAAAAAAATGAATCTACCTAAGACAGTAGCAGACAAAGTGGAAACTTGCACTACTTACAGACATGACAGTGAAGGGCATGTTGTCATGGACTTTTGAATGTGGCACAGTACCAATAGAAAGCATTTGGCATTTTAATTAAGCCATCTAAAGCTATTATTTTCATTGTCAACAAGCCTCCTGGAAGCAATAGGAATCCTGTCTGACACCTCTTAAATATACTCCAGAGGGAGAGCAGTCATCTTTGCTGACGAGAACAATCATTTCAGTTTGAATTGAGGCTGCAATTACTGCAGATTTTAACCCTCTAATCACTCCACATATCATTCATGGGCGTCACACTCTCTGTCATCGCCATGCACATGAAATGTCTCGGTGACATTTCTGACATAGTGCCATCCGACAGTTTGAATACTGACACATATTGAGTTAGACAGTACACAGACTGACTCACACAGTCCTAATGCAAGAGTACAAAGACCTACACAGGCTACAGAGAAAGCACTGAGAAACATACGGCATGCTGTGAAACATATGCTGTGAAAACACCACCGATACATATCACTCTCTAAACATACAGTAAGACTACTTGTCAGCAAAAAAAATGAAATCTATCATATCATGCAGTTACTTCTTTATTCTCCTTCTACAGTTGGACTGTATGTATAATGCACTGTGCTGTCACTCCACTGCTGGAAAAAAACTACACAGAGATGGACCCTGGATGTTGAATTCACTTTGAACTTTAAGCAACATGCTGGTGGTGTCCCACACAGACCTCAGCGCTACCTGTGAATGTAAACTAGGTAAGAGTATGGTGTTGTCAGAGCACACGTCTCATGGCTAAAACACTGTTAACATTGCTGCCTACAAGCCTGGGAGGATGCAGGTCAGCAGGTTGCACAGTATGATGCACTCTACTCCTCTAGAAGTGGATGTTTTTCAGCTGTACCGCATTTTTGATCTATGTTTTAACCATACTGTGTCCACAAACCTCCACAATAGTAAAGTTTTATTTCAGATTTTAGGAGGCTTATTTATTTTTTTTATATATAAAGTAGGGCTGTATATTGTCAATACCTATCATTGCTGTAAAGAAGGTGATATATTGCATTTTTTTAATTAAATTTTAGAAAAAAACTAACACTGTAAAAAACAAACCATATGCATTAAATCTGAGAAAAACAACTTTTGTGTGCAATAATCCCTGCAACGTTCAACATTACAGCACTACTTTGAGAGGACATAGCTTTGTAAGTGTAATAAAGAGTTAATCTTAGAATGTAAACCATTATTTAGTGAGCAACAGTGTCTTTTTACAATCTATACAGCATCACAAAGCATTACACTGCAATGTCCTTACACCTTTAATTTGTTTTGTGTAGGCCTGTCGCAATAATCAATAATCAATTAATTAAACAAACTCTATCATTTTCCAGCTTCATGTGTGGTTTTTTTGATTTGAGGAAAATATAACATACACAGGGTCTATTTTATTGTTTTTAGTTGTGATTTTTATTCGAGTGCAATTAGTCCAATTTATTTATTTATTTTTATTTAGGATATTTAAGTACAATGTCAATTGTAATCCTCAATGAAATTGAAGTTTATTGGTTTACCTGCATTATTATGCCATATTATCATTACATTAATGGAAAAAAAGGTTTCAAAATAACATTGACAATAATATTGTTGATCTGCAATAAGTGGTGGGACAATATGTCGTCCAGCAAAATTTGTTATTGCGACAGACCTAGTTTTGAATTTTTTATACATAAGATTACATTTTATATCCTGTAGTAGATGAAGCTGATGAGTGGTGAAAATTATTTTGGCACTAATGTAGACAGCAACAAATCCTCAAAATATCTGCAAGCTAGTTGTTTATACTTTCTTTGGCACTGCCATTAAAGATCTGTCAGCGTGTTTTTGTCCTTGGTGTCAGGCCGTGGTGAATCTGCTCAGCTAACTTCCCTGCTTCCACCCACACCTCCTTGTACTGGGATGCAGCTGCATTGCCTCTGTCAGCCAGTGGAAGGATCAACACAGGCTGGGCGGGATAATCCCCATTGTGCTAATCTGAGAGACTAGCCTCTGGGACGCCACAAAATTTACTCACTGAAAAGGTTAGCTCTGCTGCTCAGCATGAACCCCCTGACCACAAAACATAAACAAACTGGCTTTTAGTTATCTTGCCATTCAGAATGGCCTCGCCTCACCAAAGCAGCCCTGATCCAAATTGAAAGGGACAACCAGCCCCGGAAAGAGGTGAGTCATTTGAGTTTTGTCCATATTCTTCCCTCAAGGTATCACCATGACACACTAGCTTTAGGAGACATTAAGTCAACAAAAATAACTTCAGGAATAACAAAATGCTTTAGAGGAGAGTAATGAATTTATTGCACCACATTAGTGTGTAGATTTGGTGGATGAAACTAATCTGCAACGGGCAACAGGGCACATTCAGGTTTGGACAGGTTTGGACTTGCTTATGAAAATATTCATATTTAACAGGCTTATATAAGGTCAGTAAGACTGCAAGCTGAGTAATTGTCATATCCAGACAACTATGTTTCTTCGTAAGATTGAATACCAGCCTGAGGCTGGTGAGCACGACCATTTCTCCCTTTGTGGTGATGTTATTCATAAATTCAATAGTCTTGCTTATTTTGCATTAATTAGCAAGCAGCACACAAAAATCGCACCACCACAAAATTAATCATGACCTAAAAATAAGAACAGACTGTAATTTTGTTTTTGGCATCACACAGAAAACTAGTGTGCGTTGCATTTTTAACATGGCTTCCAACACCCAAGTGTAAGCACTCAGTAATCCGTCATTATCGCGTTGGTTCTGAACAACACTCAATTAACGAGGGGAGACTTTATTTTACAACAATTCAGGGGGTCTTTAAAGGGTCCCTGGGAGGTTCACAACCTCACACATGCTGCCCTTCTGGCAGAGCGAGCGTGAAGATTTTCATGAGAAGGGTGTTTGTCTGCTATTGTCACCAAAATGGAGCCATGGCACACTCGATTTCATGATGCAATCGTAAGAAAAATATGACTTTATTCTAACAGCCTTGTACAAAGATGTATTTATTTCTTCCTGCTTTGAGAAGAAAGAATTCTTCTCAACCCTGTAACTTGTTTGTTCTCCGCAGTCAACCTCCGTTTGACTTTGAGTTCAGTCTTTTTGCTCTACCCATATCTATATTTTCTGCAATTATCTCTGTATTTAAACCACTATGTGCCTCACAGTGAGTGTAATTGTTAGCAGTTATACTAGAGAGATGCCTCCAGTTTGGCACCATCACAATTTGCCCTGGCTTCCCATCTGCTTGTTCCTTTTAATTTGCAAAAGGTAAGCCGCATTTCAAGAGGAAAACAATTATGTTCTCATCAATATCCATTTCATTAACTATTATTATCAGTGAAAGTATGCTGACATTTGTGATATTCCATCTTTTCCTCTAAGCTATATAATTTACCTGACAGCTGAACTTAACAATATTAAATGTGTTTATTCTATCCACTGCTGCTGCAAAGTGCATGCTGAGACTATGTGGTTTCGTTTACTGCTCATTTCTCTCTGAGTGCCATATGTTTGCCAGCACTGTGTGACTGTGTACCTAAGACCCAAGTCCAACTATGTTGTGCTGGGTGGGAAAAAAAAGTGTTTTTGAGACAGACTTTGCCATAAAGAAACACAAGCGCCTGCTGTTTTTTACAGGAAGCTGATGGGTGTCCCACGGGATGATTATTGTTTCGAGAGGTTGGAAGAGTTTTTGACTTGTTGACTGAGAAAGGCATTCCCCCCGAGGACTGAATGTTGAGAAAACACTTGGCTGCCAATCCCACATGCCAGACAATCATTTGACCACCACAGCGTCCTGAAAATCAATGGCTAAAACAGAAACTCTTTGGCACAAGATTTCATTTCCTATCAGGGGAAAAAAATCACACTCACAATATCACAAAAAAGTACTTAGTCAACCCATTTTTCCCCAGAGGTGACCCAGGTGATTCAGAGGATGGAGTTTGCAGCGGGAAATAAACCCAAAATCCAGGACAAGAGAGTTATTTTTCCAGCTTAAAATTCATCCTGTGAGATAAAATGTGATTGTCTCGGTTATAATATACTGCAAAGTGGCACATGTTGCATGGGTGAATATATTTACAGAGGCAGACATCATTACTCAACCCCTTATTTAAATCCTGCAGACAAGCACCCTCAAGACTGAGCTATCAATTATTTAGGCTGAGACACTGGTCACTAAAGGTGTTTCATGCCTCACTGTGGATAATGTAAGTGCAATAACGCAAGAGCACTATCTGAAACAAACTCATTTTCACTCGGAGATTGGGTATCCCTCATTCAGGCTATGATTGGATTTGTGACATGCTCTCCACTTAGGTAAAAGGAGTGTAATTATGGGCTTGACCTTTAGGGGCACTTTCTGCATCGAATTCTCTCAAATGCATTCAAAAGTGGGAATAAAGCCATGATTGGTTGAGTTCTGTACATTTCATGGGCCGCACTTCTATTTCGTGGGGTTAACTTATCTTGTGCTGGTGTATAAGAGCGCATGGAGAGGTGTCTTTTCTTTCTTTTCTTTTTTTTTTTTTTGAAAATCCACATTTTACAGAAGGTAAGATAAAGGGGTGCAGACAGGACAAGAGAGTTTTTGTATCTACTTGTCCTGAAATGTGACACAAATTGCACTGGCTTTATCTGAGTCAAGTGTATAAGAATAAACAGCTGTTAATGCTCACTTGGTTGATCAAGCAAGCTGGGTTGAAGTACCTAGAAATGTGACATTTTTAAGTCATCCATTTGTACATGTATAGCATTTGGTACGGTCATCCAGTCACACTGATCACCTGAAAGCAGGACAACAGACTGACAACTACCTAATGCATGGAAGGTGGTATGTGGTAAACCTCTTACAAAAAAAGAAGTAATTGGAGTGTGGTGATAATTGAGAAGACGCCTGAGGCTGCTTGGCTTCACTAGTACTTGATACAGTGTCGTAAAGGTGTTGCAGTCCATCACACACCACATGTACAAGAGAGATGCCTGATTGAGTGATGGTGTATTGCTTCGCTTCAATAGTTCTTAGACACAGTACCCTTTACAGTGTACTGTGATTGGATTTTATAGCACAAGCCAGTCCAAATGTAAAAAAAAAACTTCCATGTGAGAATACATTCAAATCAAAGGGAGACTGAAACCTGTGCATTAGCAGCTGCTACCATAGTGATAGCAAAAATCAATGAGGGCAGGTATTCCAGTTATCAGGGGAAGATGAAATTGCATGCCTGCATGCAGAGAGCACTTGACTCTCGGAGGCAGTCAGACGTGTAAGTAGCGTCTCTTTCTTTGACAGCCTCTTTTCTGGGGGCCCTGTTAGCAGGGGTCACTGTCCTCCCAGTACACCTCACTCACTGCCTGCGTGACTGATTCTGAGCCGTGGATCTGCACGGAAAGCTGTTTGGATAACTGTCAGCTCTCCCTCTTCTCATCGCCATCAAAAGCTGAAGGGTCATTTTTCTCCATCTCGCTGTGACTCCCCCTCAAGACGTCTCCCTCCCAAAATGTAGAGGGATGGCTCTCTCGCCTCCCTTCAGCACCTAATAGATGGCTCATTTTAGAGTGACAGTCAACGCAGTGTTTATACTGTATCTTTGTATGGATTCACTCTGTATAATGGAGTTTGTGTTGAATGAAGCGCAACAGAATCAAAACCATGTTCTTGTACGAGCCACAATATTAAAAAGGAGAGTTTAACTCTGAATATGTTCAAGGGCAGATTAAGTTATTTTATTTAAGGTATGCAGCCAAACCTTTTTGCTTTTTCCTTCCATACCGTGATGAACAGTTGACTAAAAATAAAACCCCACTGCATAAACTGCAGAGCAGACATTGAGGAGCTGTGCCCGCTGGCTTGGGAACGCACTGAAACTTGTCTCCAGTGTGGAGTTACAGAGCGCTGCAGACAATCCCAAATATTATAGCAGCTTCCTCTCCTCCAGTAGCCACCATTCATCATACTCAGCTAGAGGACTCCTAAGCATCGCTCCCTTTGGATGAGAGATTGATGGTGACCTCAGTTCAGTTTATCGAGCGTCCACCTACTCTTCCTGCCCAGCGAGCACTAACCACGCAGCCTCTCCTCCGGTCCACCTCCTCCCTCGTGCCGCTGTGAGGCAGACAGATCCCTGTTGCTTCGACAGGTAGCCTGGACCACAATGATATGAAGACATGTCAGCTCCTTATTATTCCCGGGATGCACCGAGTGACCGTTAGCACCTGACAGATGTGGTGATGAGACCCTGTCTGATATACTCTGGTGACCGGTCTGTCATAGAAACTATCATTTCAAAACCACAGTGGACAAGGTCCCACCCTCTCCATTAAGGAACTGAGCGTACCAAAGTTTGAAAACTATTCAATATTTCAAATTTGATCTGTATGAGGTGTTTACACATTTATGGTACAAATAATGGGCATGATAATATTGGTCAATATTGAGATCATGACTATGAAACATGATTACACTGACTTTCGAAAACATCATCAGAATGCATCAATCTGGTGCAAATGAAGATGTTTGAGGGAACTTTGCATCTCAGTAAACAATGTAATTATAATAAACACATGGTGTATAGATATTAGTTGAGATGAAACAGCATAATACCTCCACACAAAGCATGGTACACGACGAGACGGGTGGCAGGAAGCTCTGCCCCTGCCAAGACAGCTGTCACGGCAGACACCAAGCACTGAGGATCAGCAGCACTTTCACCCCAGGCTTTTCCAAACCGACTTAGAGCCAGTTGCAGCACGCTGCCGAAGGCTAGCCAGTGTCAAAGTTAGCGCTCGTCCCTGACCCACCGCAAAGGAAAGGGGTGTGCTGGATTTATAACATGAGACAACACAAGAGCATCATCACAAAAAGTGTCACAATAGTCATTTTATATTGATTATCTTGTTTTCACACCAAAACCCTGGTATACCACACAAGCACTGATGAAAATGTGTCATAATCTGAAGACAAAATCATCCCCACGTTGCTGCGTTTGACATAAATCACATTTGCAGACACCTGAAAAGGCACACTATGAATTCTAACACACCTCAATCACACAACTAACCCTTGCCGACAAGGAGTGATTGATTTTTAAATAAAGACGTTATTGATCCTTATCCAGGATGTAAATGAAAGCCTCCTCGACACCGCTCCTGACAGCCTGCGCCTGTTCTATTAGGGAGATGAGAGGGAACGTGTGGGAAAATGAAGGCCATCTGTCTTGATGGTGCCACGTCCTCTGTATGCCATGTCTGATGTAAACAACTCCATTTCTCAAGATATGACAAACCTTGGACTGTCATGACATGCACAACACCCACTGAGAGCCCCCAGCCTCCATGAAGCCAAACTCTGCAACATCTGACAGATTTGTGCTCACTCCAGTCTCTCTGAAGACACGACTGCATGGATCTTTTCTGCACCGATTGCTCTCTGATAATAAAAGTTCCAAAGGTCGGTGGACTCTGACTCCACAAATTACAGTGGCAGAGCAGCATGCTTGACTTGGAGTGTATGCTCAGTTAATAATATCCTACATCAGAGTGTTGAGACTGAGCACATGCCCTTATTATTCCACCTGGGGCATAAGGGCAACTCCGCTTTCAAACGTACATACTGCCAGCATTCAAGCCTATCTGCTCTATCAAGTGCCCACTCACTCAGTAAATTACCCACCTTGTCAGGTTGGTTCGAAACATGTTGCTATAAGTTACCAGTGAAAGGGTGAATTGAGGAGTATAGCAGCATGCATACAGTAACATGCATGGGACACTCCTCAACAAGCCTTAAGGTAAAATATCAAAGCTGCTTCCTAGTGACCTGATAGACAACTATACGGTATTTATGAGCTTGAGAGACCCATAGATATGGTGTAGTTTCTGCCACATACAGTAGATATATCATATCAGATGGCTACAAGTAATAATGACAACAGTCACTATTTTTTTGGCTGTAGGGATGTACGCTCCAGTTTTTTCACTTACGATACCAATATCTGAGGTATTATTTGATACTTATACAGAAAAGCAGCGCTGAATTACCTAACAAACTATGTCTCATTGTGTGAAAAAGCCTGGGATCATTCTTTTGTGCAAAGCAACATCAGACCTCACTTAATTTCTTTCCTATTTTTTAACAAATAAACATACAGATATTGAATTACTTATTACGTATCTACTTGGACAAACTGTCTGAAATTCGTTGCCAGAGACGTGCTAAAGTGAGGAACAGAACGTCACAGGAAGTCCTTCCTTTCTGTGACCATCAGGGACTCTCTCTCTCCTTCTCTCTACCTCCACATAACACATATTATTTACTGTAACGCTGTTCATTATTGAGCATCACTTATCACTTGTAACCTCCTACTTAGCAGCTCACTGTTTTCTTGTTTTTGTATATTGTCATGTTGCTCATATTATTGGATTTGCACTATCCATCCATTATCTACCGCTTATCCTCATAGGGTCGCGGGGGGGCTGGAGCCTATCCCAGCTGTCTTAGGGCGGAAGGCAGGGTACACCCCGGACAAGTCGCCACCTCATCGCAGGGCACATAGAGACAGACAACCACTCACACTCACATTCACACCTACGGTCAATTTAAATTAGCCAATTAACCTAATCCCCATGCATGTTTTTGGATGGTGGGAGGAAGCCGGAGTACCCGGAGAGAACCCACGCAGACATGGGGAGAACATGCAAACTCCACACAGAAAGGTCCCGGGCCCGGGATTCGAACCCGGGGGCGTCAGTGCTAACCACTACACCACCGTGCCGCCCCTGGATTTGCACTATTTGCACTTTATATATTTTTTAAATCTCCTATGAATATTTCTCCTTACTTTTACTGCAGTGTATGACTGTTGTGAAAGAATTTCCTTCAGGATGAATAAAGTTTTTTTATTTTATAAAAGTTGCTAAGTAGAGATGCACCGATCAATCGGCTGCTGATTTAAAAAGCCTATTTTATATCCAATCAGCCCCAACCGGTGACCGGCCGATCACTGTCGAAATTTGCCAATTTTCCCCGAGCACAATGACTCGCATGCACCGCGCATGCGGGTCACGCACTGCGTATCAGCTTAGAGCAAAACAGCTAAAAACTAGCAAGACTCATGTCGGTGATATGAACTTATTTCACTGTGTGCCAGAGCAACCCAAAACACGCTGTTTGTAATGCTTGCAAGTCTAAAGTCAGCCGTGGAGGATCAATGCCTAAGACATTTGGAACAACAAACTTAATACACCACTTGGAAAAGAAGCACCCAGGCTTGTTTAGGAAATATAAGGACGAGACTGCCACTAAGAGGAGGGATGCAACCACAACAACCCTCCGCCGTGGACTGAATGTTATGGTCAGTGTTGAAAATAAATCTGCTCAGGAGGCACTGTTGAAGGTTTTATTCTTGAAAAGAGGGGTTATGATAGCATATAGCCTACCATTAGTTGTGGTTTTACTTGCAGTTATATAAGCAAAAATGTTGTCTGGGAGAGGGGTACTTATATTAAATTTGGGAAAGGGTACTCAAGCCAAACAAATATGGTGTCTATTATATGATTATAATTATTTCTTAGATAGAAAATCGGTATCGCAAAAAACAGTTTTGGCAGGTCAGACCTCCTTTAAAACCAGAAATCAAAAAGAATTTTGCAAACGGTGCATCTCTATTGCTAAGCGACACCACATTAGCTCTAATAAGTGCTGTGTTTATGAAAAGAACATCGCTTTCTCTTCTCCTTTTCGTCCATTTCACGTGACAAATTAATACTTTAACGATGCTCTTTTGCAGATTATTTGCCGAATTAAAGGAGAAGCTAGGACTGATTCAAAAAGTAGGGTTAATTTGATTTTATCAGCGTTTGATTGTTAGTTACAACTACCTTGTTAATTTCCTTGATTTTTTTTTTTGAATGGAGTTTTGTTTCATAACCTGTCAGCACCTCTCTGGCAACGCATTTCAGACAGTTTGTCTTAGTAGAGATATTGTTGCACATGCTGCCCTATTAACTTGCTAATTTTGACAGTCCTGTAAAAATACGACAAAACTTTGCTCACTACACTTTGTAAACAAATGCGAGCCTCCATGAAGGGCATCACTAGCATATGACATCACTCACAGCACACGGCATAGAATTACACTGAATAGATCTGCCCCTATGGATTGGGCCCACTGTCACCGATACCCGATCTAGAATTTTCTTCAGTATCGGATACTGATACCAGTATCGGATCGGTGCATCCCTACATGGCTGAAAAAATAAAAACAACATACACTACTGTTTATGACAGAGTAAATGCATACATGCAAGAGACTGGTATGCACTGTCAGCTAATAAAAATGCTGAAATTGATCAACATTTGAGGATTTTTTTTTGAAGTAATCCTGGGAACTCAACATTTTGTTTGCAAACACCATAACTTTCCCACATATATTGGCCCACATGAAACGATCGATACATACCCTGCCATGGTCTTCAAACCACACAGCTCTACAGCGGAGAAAATATGAGGTCAATTCAATGAACAATAAACTATAGTTTTATGTTACATTTATTCACTTCTCCAGATGGAAGAAGTTAAGTTTTGATTTCCTGAACAACTCAAATTTATCTCCAGGCTTTCAGTTGCAAGGTGAAACCCTCGAAGCAAGGTTTTATTGAAACCAAATTGTTTTAGGATTATGACACGTCAATATGGATAGTTTTTATGTTGTGCTTGATGCACTGATGCTGACTTTAAGGTATGTTTCCATGCTAGAATCCAAGCACAGTATTTTCATTTTGTTCTAACCTAAATCCCTGTCACTGTGCTCAAAAATGAAAAGGGGGCCTGAAAATAAAACATGATATTGTCACAGTAGAAACACTTTGGTATGATCGCTTCTCATGAATGAGGTTTTGAAGCCATTTCAATAACTTCACAGACAAATTGAGTAAAAACTACAGACTGCTTTGTTCTTGCTGAGCTTTACTTACATGCAGAGTTTCTGATGCACACAGATGGTTTATGTGTATATATTAGCTGCTTGCATGGGTCGGCCAACGCATTTAAATGGATGGGGCCATGGAATGCAACTGGAACCTTTTTAATAGAGGTATGATATCCCAAAAGACATGACAAGGGAGCCAGTTTTATAGGATGGGTTTGTTTTTGTCATCAATACATAAACAATGTTTTTTACAGCATTTACACAAACAAAAGAATAGATTTTTGGTGCAACATACAGTTGCACAATCCAAATATTTATAGTATGATTCTATTTCAGAGAAACTGTATGTCTGCAATGCTTTGTACATTATGTGCATTTAAAAAACAGCAATGACTTTGCAGCGTCACACTATCTGAACAGGAAAAAGGCGTACTTGTGATAACCGTATGAAAATCTCCACAGCAATACAATTAGCGACCGTCTTTTATAAGCCATCTTCTTACAAAAAGCAGAGCTGGGGGTTCTGCTGTATGAGGTGAAGATGCCTTCCCTTTGGTAGGGTAGTAGCTGTAAAATTACTGCCACTACGAAGGTATCATCTGAACAATTTTCCGTCTTAATTGTGTGAAAATGAAACTGCTTCTACTCTCTGAAGCGGGGGAAGTGTTTGTATTTTACAATTCAGTCATCATCCGATTGAATAACTTCATTCTGTAACTCCTCACTGGATTGGATGGCCTATTTTTGAGTGTGCAACACTCACACCCCTCCCCTCAAAAACATGTGATACCATCACATAGCCTCAAGCACGTTTTAATGAGTTGCTGAACAAAAATAACTTTGCTTTCCATGGTGTGTATAGATTTATTAACTGAAAAGTAAATTGTCTTGACTTGGTTTAGCTCTCTGTCTCATAATCATCATTCTCAGATACATTTAGCCTAAATAGAAAGCCTATACTAACAGAAGTTCATAGCAGGCTTTCAATGTGTTGAACTCTTGGGGAAACTAAGAAGAAAAGCACCTTGTCTGCTATTCAGCCCCAAGCAATGCCAATAAGGAGTGCCTCCTTTCCACACTGGATCTCAGTTGCTTTTGATCAAGTTCCCAATCACATTTATGTCTGATCTGCTCGCACGCCAACCCCCTGTCGACACACACACCATTTCTGCTGGCAAATTATACCCCCTGACAGGTTAGCGGATTGAATCTGCAAGACAGTATCCAACTGGTTGCTGCCAGGAAAGACGGGCGCCATCAAACCCCAACTTTTGCTGCGTCTTTCTGCCGGCAAATTGTCACATATTCAACAGCAGCAGCACAGCATTACTGCTTCACCAGCAATATTGCTCAATGTCGAATTGCGGAATTGCCAAATGTTTTCACATCAAGAAAACCCATTTAGACACACATTCGGGCAAAGACCCCAAATTTCACAAGCATTTATTTCAAAGCACCCCATCTGAAGATAATCTTTGTTGGAGATTTTGGGACAGAACTGTTTAACTGTGTGTACAGAAATATTTAACAGCGTGCAATGCACAGGGAGACAGGGAAACAATTATCATTTTGCTTGATTGTTTCAATGACTCTAAGGGAATTGAATAATTAGCAAACTGCTTTTTAGTTGGTACCACCTGAAAGCTTCTCAGAGGCTCCTGAATGGTACCCCAATGCCAGTTTGGGAATTACGAGTCTGAGGATACATATACCAGACATGTTTACCCTTATTACCTTATTAAAAATAGCTTCCATGCCAAGAGGAAGTAGTGCTGCCCATTGAAACCACAGGGGGGAGATTGGATGTTATTTAATGTAAATCCAGTTTGAAACTAAAGTTAAGTTGAGATCATTTTCCATACAAAGTGATTGCATTCAGATTTGAGCTAAGGCACACAAGTAATCCATCTTTGATCTTGGATTGTAATTCAGCAAAATATGCGTCAAAATGGCATTTTAAATTAATTATTATTGTACTACTGGTCTCCACATAATAAACTTCAGACTTCCGATTTTTTGGTACAGATTTGTGCAAAAATAACACCAAAACTTAAATGCTTCAGCATACCAAGACATTTTGGACAATTCCATGCTCCCAACTTTGTGGGAACAGTTTGGAGCTGGCCCCTTCCTCTTCCAACATGACTGTGCACCAGTGCACAAAGCAAGGTCCATAAAGACATGGATGACAGAGTCTGGTGTGGATGAACTTGACTGGCCTGCACAGAGTCCTGACCTCAACCTGATAGAACACCTTTGGGATGAATTAGAGCAGAGACTGAGAGCCAGGCCTTCTCATCCAACATCAGTGTGTGACCTCACAAATACACTTCTGGAAGAACGGTCATTCCCATAATTCCCATAAACACACTCCTAAACCTTGTGGACAGCCTTCCCAGAAGAGTTGAAGCTGTTATAGCTGCAAAGGGTGGACCGACGTCATATTGAACCCTATGGATTAGGAATGGGATGTCACTTAAGTTCATATGCAAGTCAAGGCAGGTGAGTGAATAATTTTGGCAATATAGTGCATATGTGGCATATCTGTCAAAATAATCCTAAATTAAAAATGTTTTCAACATAGGGCATTCCTAACATGTAGTGTACTGTTGAACAGTGGAATACAACAAACTCTTAATATCTTAAAAATTAACCAAACATTTGGACCACAGATTCACCGGTACGCTTACATCAGAGAGCAGCAGCATGTCAATCCTTGACATAAAAAAAATATAACCAATATATTACTTGAATATACAAAAGTAAAAAAAAAATGCAATGCATTTATCAAATGTGTTTCACACCCTTTCTACAAAGTGTAAATGCTTGGCACACAGGAAGCACCCTCCATATTTGCACATTACTTCTTCATCAAAGCTGATTACTCATCATACAGCACAGCTTACCTACCACAAATTACCAAACCAAAAACTGCAGCCTGTTTATCTCTGTATAACACAACAGCTTCAATTAAACATGCAAACACGGCACAACGTTAATATGACATCCATGTCTGACATAAAGGCAGCCACACAGCAAGTAAATCAGAGCCACGGCAGTGTAGTAATTAAACGCATTAAATTAAAGGCATCAAACATTACAGTTAGGCACAGAGAGAGTGGATCTAACTCATGCTATTTGAAGATGAAGCTCTTTCTGCTTTTCTTCATGACGGGGGAGTGGAAACGAGCAGTGGCAGTTATCATTAGCTATAGTACTGGAAAAATAGCTGATGCTAACTAGCTTAAATTAGCTAACTACCAGATGGGATTGTTTAGTTGGTTAATTTGAAAGATGTTTCCAAATGTGAACTTTAACAATTTGTTTATTATTTGTCACTTACCTCCTACTAGTTCCTGGCCAAATGAATGAGTATTAATGTAGTGGCAAATAACTAGTACATCACCTGAGCTACTTGTTACTATTTTTAGCTATCTCCCTCACCTGAGTTCCTTTTGGTAATGGCAGAGTTGACACAATTGAGTCAATGGCAACAGTGTGAAAATTATGGCTGCAATACATCACTCAATAATTCATAGAGTAAATGGATATTAATATATTAACACTAATGATATTAATGTATAGACAATTTCAAAGTTGTATGTCCATGGAATTCACCGTGGACTAATCTGTTGCCTAGCAACGCCATTTCAATGTATATATATACTTCATTTTTATTTGATTTTGTGCCATATATTGTCTGTTTCATCATGTGCGTTTCATGCTGCTGAAGTAAAGAGCTGCTAAACTGCCTTTCATTATTTAACAGCGATGACAATAAAGATCTATTCTTTTCTTTCATTACCTTTTAAGATTTCAATGAAGATACACTGCATACACACACACGAATACCTCAGTAACGGTAAAAAAATTTGATGCAATAATATAACATTTAAACCTATATCGATCAAGGCAATGTTATATTTTTGCCTCTCTCACTTAATAACAAATTGTGCTTTGTGTGTACGACCAGGTCAATAGTGTAATATATGAGCATAGTGAGTCTCTAACCTTATGAGAATCAATACCCATTACGAAATTTTGTATATTTTTTTAGGGCACAAATGGGATGCTGACGTTTTATAAAACTACTGGCGGTTCATGTGCGTCAGTGCTGTTAATCAATTTTTCATCTGTTGATCAAAAGGGTCGGTGTTGCTGCAGCCTTACAGCAGCTCTTTTTCAGGCGGAAAATGAGTTGTCTCTCATTCTCCATAAACTGCCCTATAGCAAGGCAGTAAATCTCACCTGCTCCTATTAGCACATGGGGATCTGAATAAAGATTGTTTCACACAATATGTCGACGGGACTAACTACTTTGAAAAAGAGTCAAAGCAATGATGAAAGAGTGTGCATGATCATGATCTTCTGTAACATTTAACATTCAATCACTGGTATAATTGAAAAAAAATGCAAATCATACTCATACATTATAATTTAACAGCATATTCTCCTTGTATTTCTATAGATAACTTCCTTTCAAACACACTGACAAACATGATAACCTCCTCTGCAGTGTAAGGAAGTGTTCATATGGTATTACTCAAAAAATAATTAAAAGAAATAATGTATCTTCTTTCATATACCATCTTGCTGAATTAATTTCCATCTCTTGCAACCCTATTCTCTCAAATGGCTTGAGGGAAAATAAGTTCCTACTTGATGGTGACCCACTACAAAAGCAGAGTGAGTGGGTTGTCGGATCTGTCAGTAATCAATTGATTAGCATCCAGCACTCCCTATACCATCCCACTTGCATCCTACCATGTCAGCAATTACACCTAACACACTGTACATGTACCAGCAAACTACTGTTTTTCAGCCAGAAAGCAGTCATTATCTCCCATTACACACAAAGGCTACTCAGCGAGTGCAGCCTGCTGAAAAACCCAGCAGAACAGGACCATCTTCAAGGAAAAAAAAACAGAAGGTCTTGCGTGCATTGTCTCTCCAAAATGGACGTTATTGTCCCATTGTTGATAAGAGTGTCTGGCAGACAGAATGCGAATATATCTTTAGCGATATTTTGAGCAAGGAAGAGTGCCTTTCAAAGGGGGATAGTGGTTACTAGGCAACAAGCAGCAGAACCAATTGAGGACTAAAGTGAGAAGAAAAAAAAAGTTTCCTTCTCTCTGTCTCTCTCTCCCTTACACATGTGTAAGTCAGTGCTTTGCCTGCAACCAAAATCCCCTCTGAATAGGGTTTGACCATAGATACAGGACTTAACCCATTTCTTATGCTCACGTGTAGGATTTATGTCCAATTGAAAGTGAAAGGGTAAAGCTTAGATAGCAGGGAGGGTACACAAACGCTGGTGAAAATCCGTGTTGGTATGCCTCTGATAGTTCCCTTTCTCTATCCCCCTTTTAAGAGGCGTTAGGGCTAAAAAAAAAATTAAAAAAAACAAAAAACAAAAAAAAAACAAAAGGCCCACATGACGCAAACCTTTCACCGCGAAGTAGAACTACTGAGGAAAAAAAAAGACCAATAGTATGCAATAAAAAAGATCTGTATGAATAATATTAATACCTGATTTCCAGAAGGTCTTGTTTCTTTCAGCTCCTGTTGAGACTCTCTTTGTGTTTGGCAGTCCAATAGTCAATTAGCCACGCAATATGGGCACAGTAATTGAACACAGCGCCGTGATGACACAGTCTCCAGTCATTCGAATCTGGACATTGTTTTTCTGTTGTCTCACCTGTCACAGGATGATATGCAAGAATTTAAATATAAACTGATGATCATCTTGGACAAAACGGCTGACATCAGAATCTTTTTTTAATAACCAATGCTGTGTACATGACCAATTCCTCAAATGAGTGACAGGAAGAAGGTGAATAGTGTTCAAACAGAGAATTATTCTAATTTGTGAGTCATAATGCTGCTGATGAACCGCCTTGAAATGAAACACCCACGCTGTTGTGTGTTTGAGAATATCTCTGCTTGGTTTGCGGTTAATTTCCTGCTTTTGTTATGTTTGCACATCCTCTCTGAGCAAGTCACACCGGGTACATCGGCAACGACAGGTATCGACTGGTGGAAGAATAAACACTGACTGACTGCTGGGAACGGATAATAACTCCAGGCACATCCTGTGAGCGTTTCTCTGCTAGCTGCAGATGCTTCCGCTGCCTGTATAACAATAGGACTCTGAGACCCAAGCCCTTATCGTCGACCCATTCATGTCTTAGAAGTTTGATTTTTGTCACAATTTCTGTTATCTCTACTAAAAAAGGCTTTGTTTGAAGCTCCATTTGTCACTTTTGGAAATATGGAAATGTATTTTTTGTCAAAGAGAATGAAGAATAGACCTTAATCCAATTTAAAGTCTTATCAAAGTGAAGGGGCTGTGTAAATAAGAAAGGGAAGAAACTGGCTTTAGAGGACACACAGGGAAAAAAAATATTAAAAGTAGTCTTAAGGAAAAAAAAAGAGAAATTCTCTACATTGGCAGGAACCGGAAAACATTGAGAGGTAGAAAAAAAATGTGTGATTTTATAATGGATGCATGACTCACAGCAGTTTGAACACTCATGATCCAGGTTTCATTGGCTGCTTGACATCAAGAAGGCTTCTGTATGGCACAGGCCTTATATGTTGCTGCTGTCTACACAAAGTGTGTCTTTCATTTCGCCAAAAGCTTGACGGAGTAGATGTATTTATAACCGACGTCTCCTCATTTAGCGTTCTGATTTAGATATTTGTTGACACTGCTTTATACATCCAATCCCTTGAACACGAAGTGTGTTTTATTTTTCTTTTAATTAAACACAATCAGGCTTATACGATCAGACTTGTGAAGCTGAGTCAAATCAAGCCGAAGGTTGAAAGAGTGAGTCACAATTTCAGACACCGTCTCGTTAAATGTCAGGAAATTGGGTTAGACTTGAGTAACTGCTGTTTTGTCACAAACTTGTGTGTGTTTCTTTAAAAGGTAAAATGATTACAAGGAAACATATGAGTGTTCACAGCACCCTGTGGAGTCAGTTAGAGAGCATGGCCTTTCAAGTCCTGTGAGCTACACTTGGAGGTGTCTTGCGTTGTTTATGATGTGCCTTCGGCCTAAAAAAGGCAAGGTGAAACTAAAATCAATATGTGTGTACACAAAGAAGATACAGAGTTCATATGTATCAGTACTTAAAATACAGAAGTGAAAGGATGCCAGGGCAGAAACTGTTGATTTTTTCTCCAGACTCTCAGCAGTACAGAGCACATAAATGTACAAACGTTCGTATCCGGCAGGTACAAACCAGCAATTTTTCCTCTTTATTTAATTTGATTTCACTTTATTATCAGAATATTTGTATTGTGCCTCAAGGCGCACGCAATTTCACATAGATCACAACATTTAACCAAACAACAATACTACAAATATATTACACACACATTACAAATAAGTAGCAGTGCAATCAATCGCAAACCCAACAGTTTGACAGACTGAGGGTGAAAAGAGTCCTGCAGTCTGCTCAGTCTAGGCCGTGAGACTTTGAATTGTCAATTTGATGGCAAAAGCAGATATTCTGCAAATAAAACATGAGAGTGGTCTGATGTAATCGTACCAGCCAGAGACAACATTCATTGCTGTGTTTCACACAGCAGTTCAGCTTTAAACTGGGTAGAGAACCAACTGAACCCTGCACTGATACTATACTGCACCATCCTTTGCATGATAGATTTCGTAAGTATGTAAGTTGTAATGATGTTGTGGTTGCAACAGTTTTGATCGATCAGTGTAGGAGCCCTCTGATGTAAAGTCCACACAGATGGCTTCATATTTATGGGAGGAAACTTGCTTTGCTTGCTTGTTTAAAGGGCTAGTTCAAGTGTCACTATCATTTTAAGTGCATGCTATGTTTAGATTTTTTCATCATTTTACATTGCTACAGAAAAAACCACACAGTCTATGTTTCTGATGAGGAACTGACCAACAGCCAGACTGAAAAATGTAACTTCACCTCGCAGGATGTGGTGTTGAGAGAACAAAATGATAATGAAATACATATTTCAATGCAGTCCGGTGGCATTAGCGAGGGCATATCGGATGGTTTAAATGTCTCATATTACACACTTTTTCAGCAATTTTATATAGGTCTCAGACGTCCAACAAAATTGTATTCAGAATGTATTACCCCAAACTCAACCCTGGTCCTGAATTCCAGCCAGTTAAAAATCACTGTATTGAGCTCTGCTGAGAAAAGACTGTTTTTGTGTCTGTACCCTTAAATTTTCCTGAGCTGTGTTTGACCACGCCCCCTCTCTGGAGAGAGGAAGTGGCTCTCTCTCTCTCCCTTTACCATGCACTTATGGTTACTTAGATGCATACTGGCAGTGGCTACAGAGGCTACTGACTTTGCAGTGCACGGATAGTACCATTAACAGTAGTCACAGTCACCCAAATTACAAATAAGTGTATAATGTTAGCTTCAAACGAGGCTTGTGCTCACAGAGCTCATGCTGAATGTCTCCTGATATTAATTACGCAAAGACTTGAGCTCTGCAGCAAATGCAGCTCCGTTAGCGGCAGTGCTTCGTCTGTAAACGTCCCTGTAGCCTTAGCACTGCCGCTAACGGAGCTAACTAAGGGGACAAGTATACCACAGGGGAAATAGTACTGGGAAGATCTGGACTGTATAGAATACATTATTCTATGACGGAACTCAGTTAGCTGCAGTGCTGAACGAGCTCCGTAGGACTGCTTTGTAAACGTGGGCCCATACAAATTATGCTTAGCTACACAGCTTAAGTTGAAGCATGGTTTGCTCCTAACTTTGTCAGGGTTGTTTGAGAAAGTTAGCAAGGAAAAACAATGGAGGCCACTCTGTAACTTTAGAGGAGGGCTCATACCCAGGGGCGGCTCAAAGGCAGTGTCCTCTACTGGAGGGAGGGGCATTCTCTTTAGCTACGTAAATACGGGGGAGATTTTACTCTCACCTGTTTCAGCACACATTGGCAAAGAAGAGGAGCTAGCAGGGGAAGGAGGTGACAGACTTTTTTCACTCCTGAGGCCTCATTCACCGGCTACGGGGACACATACTACTGTTATACTACCTTTATAAGGTGAATTTTGCATAACAGGTGACCTTTAAGTTCCCTGTCAGAAAGGGCTGATGGGAAGGTGAAGCAGTAAAAACAGACTATACAAACTGATATTGATTTCATTTTGGAGGCTCTAAAAACGGTTTTGCTGCTGGTCCCATCCACAGCAGTACATCGGTTTGTTTCTGAGCGATAACCTTCAGTTAGGTAATACACTGACGATGGATCAGTACCTCAGCCTACAACCCTACTTCAAAACACCTGTACTATCCCTTTAAGGCTTCTATGTTTTGTCCAGTTTTTTTATGCATGAATTTGTTCTAGGCATAATTTGCAGTTAGATGAACAGCCTCCTGTTGTCTTCCTCAGTGCCATGTCTGGGGGCACAGCAGAGTAGGAGATAATATGAGAGACTCAACATACTGTCTGTGTTCAAAAGACCACACTGTTTTGAACAAGTAAATTTATCAAGCCATTTCGGTTTCAAGGATATCCATGATGTGCACTGTCTGCTCGTCATTCACTCACTTTTTTATTTTGTTCAATTTAGTTGAAAAAGGTGTGACCCAAAATCACGCATGTAGCATCAATCTAGTTTTCCTTACTGAAAATACATTGTATTCTGCTTGAATACATCACACAGTAAGCCATCAAAGCACAGACCAATTATGTATCCGGTGTGGGCACTTAACAGGTTGGTTATACAACAACTAACAGCAGGTGTGACCAGTATTTCATCTGCATGCAGAGAGAGACAAGAAAGAAGTGGCCAAACAAGACTCTTTTTTTCCCCCCAAGAAAAACACTTGCCAGCAAAATAACTGCAGCCAGCAAGAGGCTCATATGTGCATCAGGTGGACCATCCACTATAGACCAACCACCTGTCGGATACGGTGATACATATTCATAATGTGAGGACATTTCTCACTTACTAGAAGCGCATCAACACCCTGTAACACTAAACGATAGCCTGAAACTCCACTTTGAAACAGATTTGAACATTCATTTAAAAAACAAGTCTTTTGAGTGAGGCATTTCATTCACATGTAAATGAACGTCTCATTGTTGGCTCTTAAATTACCATGAGTTTGTAATTCTAAGCTAGAGTATTACGCAAAAAAAAGATATGCTCATACTTTAACTCTTTGAGTGCCATTGCCGGCTTTCGCCGTCATACAAAATCCGACACTTGAGTGGCATTAACAGTTTATGCCGTCAAAGTGTTTTTTCTGCTGAGGGTCGCTGATCGCGGTCTCATGCAGCCTGTGAGTAATTTTGGGGCTTCTGTGATTTGTAGTCAGGAGATAAAGAGTTAATATACGCCACGGAGATCAAAGCAGGAAGTGGAGATGATCGCATTTAGAGAGCAAAACAGACAAAAAGTGGTGATTTTGGTGAAAGTGGCCTCTACTCTACCTCTGATAAAACAAGAAAGGAACAAGATAAAAACAAAATTTTTTTTCATGAAGAAATTGAGTCTCTCTTCTTTCATTTGAGCTACTCAGTGTTTTCAGAGACATGGTACAAAATATTCTATGGGTCTACAAATATGGCTCAAAATGGGGGAAAAAAAACGCTGGCACAAGGCACTTTCTGTTTTAAAAAAAACAGCTGGCACTCAATGAGTTAAGTAAAAGTTATGTTGGTTATACTGCAATACAAGTATTCAGGATACACAAATAAAGTATATGAACCTACAAACCTTAACTTCAACACGGCGTTCATGGAAGAGTTCAATGCCCAGTGCTCGTGGAGATATAGACAACATTTCAAATATGAGTCATGAACTGGGGAGAGCTCAGCCTGTGTAGAGCAGTTTCTCAGTTTTGTTTCATCACTGATCTAGAAGGACTCATTTTTGCAAGCTTTTACAAAAATGAGTTAGATGGTTGCAGCGGTTTGGCATGGTTGGGAATATTTTTTGCATGGTCCCATGTAAATGTTTTAGGAGTACACCGTGAGAGCTGTTAACGTTTATAATTAGTTCAGTTTATTAGTTTTAGGTTTATTAGTTTATTTAACAGGGACCATGCACCACACAACCCATGAGCCAGATTCAGCTATACACTTCATTTACGCTGCGGCTCCTAGGCAGGAAGATATTAAAAAAAAAAACAAAAAAAAAAAACACAAAATGGGATCACATGATTAGTTTATCTGGAGCCATGGTGTTTTAAAATACTGGTGTGTATGTGTTCTCTGATATACTGTAGGAGGGCCTACCGCTGTGATGGAAAATGATGATTTTCTGAATGCAGTTTTTTCTAAATTTAGCAGAGCACTCACCTCTAGCTGATGTTTTGGTCCTTACAGAGTGACACACAAGGCAAATATCTGCAAAACAAAGAAAAACGTCAAAGGTCAATAGTACATTTGAATGATGGTATGAAGGTATCTGTTTTTCTTTCAATAATCACAGATTGTTGGTAAAGAGTGTACACTAAATAAATGAAGGCCCATTTAGAATAGAGTCGTATTGTTTTCTGAAAATGATGCACACTTCCTTGCCAAAAAAATAAGATGTGCTGTTCTAGGTTTTAATATGATTTATTAAAAAGTGTATTTTTTTTTTGTCTTTTTGATGGCCTCTATTTTTGACTACAAATGTTTAAATGTTTTTTTAACACATTTCTGTGTACACAGTATGTACAAATAAAACCTGAGATCACTTTTTTAGAGCTGCTTCTACTAAAAATTAATTATAATCCATAAATCCCAGCCCTTCGGTCATGAACATTTTTAATGCAAAGGATGAAAATCCTTCTCCTCCTCATCCCACCTCCTCTGCTGAGGAGAGGAGAAAAAAAAAGTCCTTAAGGTATTCTTGTTTGCCAATTCCTTGTTTTGCCAAAACCATGCTCCATTTGTGTGGAGCATGTGTGGGGAATGAACTCTCCCTAATCACGAGGCGTCGTCAGTAATACTGTCAATCACAAGGATGTAAAAGTTATCCGAAAGAACGCTGCAGTAGCTGCTTATAGGAAAATTGTTTAGCGTGCACCATTGCCTTTATTTTCAAGTTCAGTCGAGTGAAATTGCTTTCAGGGAAAACGTAAATAGACGTTAAACACTGATGAGGTAGGAACGTCATTGCTCTACTGCTGTTTGATAACTTCTGATACTTGGCTTTTCCAGGCGAAACATCCTCGGCACCCTGTTCAGACTGTGAAATAACTCCAGAGATGATTTTAATCAGTCCATTGAGATTATTCTCGCCTCTCTTCTGCAACATCCACCTCAAACACACCTGCAGCTCCTGATTGAGACCTGTCTTGCCTGCCAAAGTAGCCATTTCCTTAATTTGTCTTCCGCCAGTGTGCAGCCATAGACTAATGGATCAGTATCAGATAGAGCCGATTGCAAATGCCTTTGCAAGCGGGCCACAAGCTCAGGATCAAAGACAAAGGAGGTTGTAGAAATTGGCTCGTCTGTATTCCACTCTGACGTGAAAACTTTCGTGGTGAAGGCAGAGGGATGATTTGGGGAGTATCTAACGTTCCCAGGGCTCAGGAGAGTTGTGCAAGAGCGGCAATAGTTCTGAGAGATTGAATACTGTTATGATGTGTTCACTTTGGAAAGCAAACAATTGCCCTTGGAGTTTGTGGTGCAGTTCAGAGTAACATGTTGTTACTTTTGTCACTGTGAGGATCTGAGCCAAGCTCCACAAATTAAGACAATTTGGCGAAATACCAGACAAACTATTAACTTCCCATCATATCTGTGTGTGAGAGCGAAAATGTTTACATGAGTGACTATGCAACATCTTCATAAAAGGAACCTAATTACTGTTCGTGTAGCTGTGACTACAAAAGGTACAATAAGTTCCTGTACATTAACCAAAGGAGACAGGGCTTTTTCCATCTATGCCCCTAGACTGTGGACCAGCCTTCCTCTGGACCTCAGGTTGGCCAGTTCCATCATTACTTTTAAAAACCTCCTAAAAACTTATTTTCACAAGAAGGCTTTTTTTGTCACCACAGGACAGCAGATTGGTGCATTTTTAGTGGTCATAGTATTAATTTGAATGTGTTGATGTATTGCTCTTTATATAGTCTTTATTTCTTTATTATTGCTGTTTTATATATTTTGCTGTTTTTAATTGTGGTTTCTATTTATTGCCTGTACTGCACAGCACTTTGTAACATTGTTAAGAAAGGCGCTATACAAATAAAGTTTTCCTGTTTTCCCCAGTGTGTCAGGCTTCTGAACCAACATTCATCCTCTTGTTCGAGTGCTATCTGATTCTCTTTGTTTTGTCCTCTTTGCTACCTCAGACAGATGCAGCTGCTTTTCTTTTCCACATCTGGTGTAGAAGATTGGATCAAAGCCCATCTTACAAGTTGAAAGTTGATATAATTATTGCAATTGATTTGGATTTCAATGCATGAAACTACAAAAATGTTGGAAGTCAAGCCAATTCCTGAGCAAGAGACCTTCTGTGTATTGTCAACCCAGAAGCTGGTACAAACTGACAGAGCATAAGGTAGATGGCAAGTCCACTAAATGTGCTATTCATCACCTCTCTGCGATGAAGACGACACAAGAGGCAACAGTGTTAATCTGGGGGAGAACACTCAAATGTCAGGTCAAGAGTATTTACACAGCATGACAGCAGTTGATGAAAGCACAGGACACATAAAAATGTAGTCAATAAATAGATTACAATGAGAACAAAACTGAAAAATAGAGAAGGATCTACAGTGCCTATGATGAGTGTGTGCTCATTTATGAAACACCAAGGAAAAGAGGTGACTCTTTAGGGAAGATTTAAAAGTCTCTGGGGTCTGGGAGGTTTTTATGCAGACAGGGAGACTGCTCAAGAGTCTAGGATCAGCCGCCATGAAGGCCCTGTCACCTAAAGACTTCAGCCTGGTTTTGTGGACCTCCAACAGCAGCTGGTCAGAGAAGGTGAGGGCTCTGGCTGGGGAGTAGTGATGCAGGAGCTCAGTCAGGTACAAAGGGGCGAGACAATTGAGGGCTTTAAAAAATGATTAAGAGACGTTTCAAATCAATGCGAAAGCGGACCGGGAGCTTGTGAGGTGACGCTAAACCTGGTGTGATATGGCCACAGAGAGCAGGCGAGCAGCAGCATCCTGGATGAACTGAAGGCAGTTGGTAGATGACTTGTCCAAGCCAATGTATAGAGAGTTGCACTAATCTAACCTTGATGTAACAAAGGCCTTGGTGTTGACTAAAAGACCAAGGGCTATTTTTGTTGCATAACAAAAAAGTTGCTTATAACAGGTTAAAAAAAACATCTTAAATACAACTGCATGAGAATACTGATAAAGCAATTACAGAGCACATTTACAATATTGTTTTTAGTCATCACAGAATTTGAGAGCTTGAAAAAAGACAACAAGGGAAAAACTAGAGCAAAGGCCTATGTGAATGCATATTAAATTGATTATATACATGTATTTACATACATCTACATTCATCTGTTGTTCACAGAGCACATAGGTCATACATAGATGCACATGGAGGTGTAGAATAAATCCCAGGAAACTGAACTCCTGCTCAACCCCTCTGCAGTGAAATTGGCATTTTTCATTTGAAATGAATGCCCTTTCATCAGAGGGTGACGCATGTGATGCATTAAGTGTGATTGAAGGGTCAGGCATGGCCCGCTGCCTGCAGCATTGGATGCTTCGGGCTACAGCCAGCATGAGTTGGTTTTTCCTCATCAATGATTTCACAGCAGCAAAGAAACTGGGGCAGAGACAAGACTGTTTTCCATGCTGGCAGGACTCCTGCCTTAGACTTTTAGGCATCTGCTCACTAGGATAGCTCAATATGTCTCCAAGGTGGGGTGCAATGTCCGGAGAGCTCCCGTCCACCCAACCACAGCAGCCTGCACATGTTTAGAAGGAAACAACAATGAACGCTTCTCAAAAATCAAATGGTCCGATAAAAGAGAAGCGCTCCAAGGAGAAAAGGTGACAAAATAGCCGACTTCGGCTATGTGGCATTCGCACCTGCTGCTGTGTGATGAATATCTGGCTGTTACTGCAGCAGCCCCACAGGAAAACATGATTACAACACTTTAATTTTCTCCATCGTGAGTGTACCACTGCGTCCCAAAGAAGCCTAGCGTCGGCTCGGATTCATCACATGCTTATTACCACAGGTCACAGCTCCTGCCCATGCTGCTCGCCTCTGTCCCACCTCCCCTTCTCCCTCTCGTACCTTCAACAAGATCAAGGTGAACAACTGCTGGAATTAATTTGTCATTCTCTGGCAGACTGCATTTTTGATTAGATTAAAGTTACACGTTAAGTGCCTTTTCACAAGAAAAGGCTTCTCAATTATGATTAAACGCTAAGGAAAAAAACAGCAGGAAGTCGATTTATAATGTGCTGTTTCCCAATAATTTCAGCTCGTATTACAAATATTTCACAGTTTGTCTTTCAAATCAACAAGACACCTTCTAGCTCTACAAAGGGGAGAAAACATGCTGACATTTGTCCATTTAACTCTGTAATACAGGAAGTTTGAAGAGGAAAGTTTTGAAAGTTAATCTCAGTGGCGAGAAGAATCCTCTGCATGCCGTAAACTTAAAACCATCTGGGACTTTATGCACATTGATGAAAATGCTAGGACTTATCCGTAAGTATGTAGGCACATGCAAATACCCTCGTTAAAGAGTGATTTAGCTTTTAATACCTCTGCTTTAATAGCGTTCATATGTCATTGATTGAAAAGGCATACGCTCGCAAGCTCTGCCAAACATATTGGTGTAATCGATGCAGCGAATCCTTGGGGTGTCAGAAACTTGTAACCAAGACTCAGGCCATCTGCTTCCTCAACAGTAAATGTCAAATGAATGAATAAATATGCTAAATGGCATAGGAACATTGTTTGTCAACATGACAACACCCACACAACCAGTGCAGGAATTATGAGCCAAAGACTGTGCGAGAACTTGAAGATTCACACTGAGCTGACCAGAGAGGTCGTCATTAGGGCTGCTTGTTAGCGAGCGACTTAGTGAGCAAGAGAGGAAATACAGCTTGGCTTTTCAGAATTTCAACCAAAAACTTTCACTTTGCAGCACATAATTAGCAACAACTAATTTGAATTAATTAAAATGCAGTTTGTGCTACATTTCTATTAAATATGTGGAGTGGGAAAAAAAAGAATAATTCTGAAATAAATATATTTTGGAGGTACTATCAAATTTCTGTCGTGGCAGAAGTTTATTACAGCTGAGTCAGCAGCTAGCAGCTAATGGTGCTAACAACCCTAACAAAGGCAACGGTGCTGAAAAAGTGTTTACCTGGGGGAAAGGGGAGGATGGGATGGTGTTATGAGCTGTAACACTGTATGAATGCAGTGCAGAGAGACGGAGTTAGCTGTGGAGCGTGTATACAGGGACTGCATGTAAACAAAGCACAGATAATCTCATGTTACAACACACACAGAAGGAGAGCAACTTTATTCTCTGCTGAAGCAGACGTTACCTCTCTTTGTATTGTACTTTGAATAGTTATTTAAATGAAAGTTTAGAGGGAAAATAACTCACAAACATCTGATACAGATTTATTGTTAGGACTCACAAGTGAAAACCACTACACAAACCTTAAGCAATACACTGTATTCTATAACCATGTATGTATTATTTAAATGTAAAACCGCCACCTACAAAACAAACAAGTTGCAATATCTGTAGAGTGTGGTGTCAAACGTGCAGTATTTTCCGATAAACTGTGGTCAAGTAAAAGCATAAAAAGAAAGCATATAATGGATATACTCAAATAAAGTATCTCAAAACCACATTTAAGTGCTCATAAAAATATAGATAGTTTCCATCACTTCAAAGAGGTGTTGATTCAACAAAAATGTCGCTGGTCTGGTCAGCACAATATCCTAGGGATGACATTCCTGTTGGGCCATTTATAATTCATCTAGTGCAGACTTCCACTGCCAATGTAGGAAGTATCATGTCCTTTATGCAGAGAGGCAGAGAATGAGCATACAGGGAGGCCTTCATGCAGGAAAGAGCTGATACTCTCTCACAGCACTGCAGCTAATGATTGTCTCTCATTATTTATCTTTCCTTAATCATTGACAAACTTTATTGGTCTGATGTACATACATATACTGTATACACATACATATATAGACATACAGTATATACATATATACACACACATTGTACAACACTGGCATTGGATGTTATTCTGGGTTTTGTAATGCTGATGTCCTTGTTTGGGGATTTTTTTTTTTGATTTTCACTTCATCTGACATAAATGTGTGTGACATACTTGATCGACTGGCCTCACATCCCTTCAACTTGCAAAATAAAGAAATGTGATAACCAGCGAGTGTGAACTGTGACCAACATGCCTGGGCAGACAAATCTATCATCTATCAACACATTTGCCAATCTAACCCGTTAACTTTACAGTGTGTTTGCAGTGTAAATGCATGATAAATCCACTGTCACGTCAATACGGAATATCCTTTCATTCCAGTTATGGTTTGGACAGAACTTGAAAAGCAGCAGAGCAAGATTAGAAGTTCAACTTTGGGCTTAACTCGAACTCAGTCACAAATCTACTTCAATATATTCTGGGATGGATCACCATGGTAGCATGCTGTAAAACCAACCTGATCCATAGCAGATTAAGCTGAGAGATTGGCACCAAATGTGTAAACAGCCTGTGACTGGTTCACTTCAGCCAGCCTGTGCCCTTTGTTGTTTAAAGTCCTTTCTGCAGACAAGTTCAAAAGACTTGAACAGAACCATTCAAAGTTTCTTTTTCCTCTCATCCCCTTCTTTGGAGAAGGAGGAGTGGTTTTAATTTGAATACATCTTAATGTGTGTTAAAAGTAGAGGTGGGAAATATATATTTTTTTTGCGATAATATCGTCATTGTTGTCTTAACGATGAGCAAATTTCCATTATCGAGTATTTAAATTACTTCGTCAAAAATACTGAAACGCGTACGGAAACTTCTCACATCCACTTATTACATTGTGCAGCGTCGCTCTCTGCAGTAGTGTTGCGTTGTTCGTGAACGATTCTTTCGAAAGAACAAATCTTTTGAGTGAACGAACTAAACTGAACTGAATCACTTCCTAAACTGATTCGTTCCTTTCTCAGTTCACTTGAGCTCAGCCTCATAGTGATGGCCGGGAGAAGAACTGCCTCGTTCATTCGTTCACAACTCGTGAATTTTCGATGAACCACCCAGTCAGCGAGGGGAGGGGAGGAGCGACTCAGTGAACGAACGAGTGATTCTACCAGGAAGCTGCAGTGGTCCGTTAACTGAACAATCTAGTTCACGGAACGGACGACCGAGTGAACAAGTACTGGCTTCATCCTCGGAGGAGGAAGTCTTCTTAATCGATATAAGCCAGTAGAATCACACAGTCAGTCCCACGAGGAGGAACTAGAAGCGGGAGATAAGCTAATGAGGAATGCAACACTTGATGACAGAGAGAAAATGCAGGTGCCTCCAGACCCTGAAGCTACCGGTACTTCATATGGTTTAGCACCGAGACGTGGGTCTACCTCTTTGGCATGCTCAGAGCACTTCAAGTTGAAATCTGTTCAACTTTTAACACCGCTGGGCAATCGGAAAATGAGTTTTTGAGCACTCTCAGCGCTTAAAATGCATTTGGTGGTCACAAGCCCTAACTCAGACAATTCCAATCACATTTTAAAGGATATCGACTGATTAGCGTTATTGCCAAAATTCCCCAAAATATCGAGATTACTATTATTATTAATAATAATAATATTAATAAAATTAATAATATTATTATTTTTTTGCCCATATCGCCCACCCTTAGTTAAAAGTCATAGCTGGATAAGAAAAGCAGGGTTAACATATTGCTGCTTTTGGAGAATGGTCATCCAGGATCATAAGCACAGACTGAGGGACTATGCTGGACCCATTTTGTGATAGAGTTTCCTTTGTGCTCAACTCCCTGATTGCTTCCTCTGAATGACATCCCACAGCTCGATTCATCAACACTTACTGAAGGATGTCAGCTGGCCCTCATTTAAAACCATCTGGCAACTCTCCTGAAGCATGGGACATGAGGGTGTCGGGTAGTCTAGAGATCAGTGCCTTTGCTCGATGAAAGGAGCACTTCCTATCAAACGGCCTCTGAGATTATTGCTGATGACACATCAGCAGGGTCAATAGGAGGAAAGTGTCCTCCCTGGGCCAATTGACTCACTTAATCAAGAGCTGTGTCGGAGTGACGCACTGCACGTCGCAGACTCTGGCGATGCAAGGTTCACCTTGGACTGAGCCTTCTGAGAGGTGAACATACTCTTGACTTAAACTAATTTGAGGATCTCAAAGGGGCAGTTGTGAGCAGATTATTTCAGATGGATGTAATCAAATCATATCATATGAATCCATCTCCGTTCCTAATGAATGTGTGCAACAGATACAGTACATACCAGCAAATGTGTGCCTATGTTACCTGTTTAAAAAAAAATAACACACTGTACTTCTCTCTCCCTAGTCACAGATTTGAATTCATTTAGGTGGCAAATTAGAAATATGGCTGGTTTAACAAAATATTTTTCTTCAACATAACATTTCTTTCTTTCTGGAAATTGTTCTACGTCAGGATTTCTCCTCTCCAGAGATAAAAAGGTCATGTGCCTCACAGAGTGATATAAAACAAACAGGTTTCTGAGTCTTAATGTGGCCAAAACAGCGACATGACTAAGAGCTGGGAAGGTTGTGGGTGTTGGCCAGCATGCAGCAGGAATGAGTCAGCTAAAGGTCATGCAGAATAAGGATGCTGACACCTGAGCTCCCTTTAAAAATCAAAGCTGAAAGAGCTTTCAGTCGGTTCAAACTCAACGAACACATTGCTAGTACAACTTTCATTTTACGTCTACTCGATCTGAAAAATATTAATACACCAGCAAAACAATGAGCAGTTTATATGTACACAGATATTGTATGTTGTCTTGATCATTGCTTTGTAGCCTTAAGATTGGGACCCAAGGGGTGATTAAAAAGACAGGAAAAGGGCTGTTAAATTCTAAACACTTCTATATTTAGCTGTTTTCGGATCTCTTATAATTATTCAAATCAGACAATCAGAGAAGAATATCAGTCTGGTTGATCTGCACAGATATTTGCAGCTTGTGACAAGACAACTCGGTCTCACAGGAAGGAGTATAAATATAAATATAATATGAATCTAAAAAAAACATAAATATTATGACAAAATATAAGTATGCAAACTTAGTGAAATACTTCAGAAAACAATTTAACAGAACAGAAAACATGCCACATATGCCCCTAAAAGATACGAAACAAACAAAATTCAAGATGATGTCACTTCAAAATAACGTTATTTATATATATAATTTAATGCGATTAGACAGGTATAGTAACACTGCTTGTTGTGTTTTTTATTCTTTATTTCATAATGCTCTGCTGTTCCTAATAATGTGTGTTTATGTTGTTATTTTACACTGCAATGCCCAACTTTAATATCAACAGTTAGAGCAGAGTGTTAACATCATATTTCTGATCTGCTGATACTGCATGTAGTGTTTAGGCCTTGGCTCCAGAAATAGAGATGTATTGTAGCTGTGAGATCTTTAGTATCTCATGAAGCGGTTTGATGAAAACGTAATTAGAAGACAATTTGGCTTATTTAGGAATGATGTCTTCCTGATTCCTGACACAATCACACAAGAAGCACGATGTCATGGTGTTGGTCACAAGAAGTTCTCGGTGAGCTAATTATTTTTCTGGCTGATATTTCCCATCATGTCTGCCTGAGGCACACCAATGATAGAATTCACAATGATGTGAAATGTCTGGCACGGCAAACAGCTTGGCTGTGCTGGTCTCCCTGCATACTAACGCCTGCCAGGTCTCTTCACCGTAGTGATAGCACCTCTCCAATGAAAGCCTATCCCTCAATTACATTGGCAATAAAGCCAGGCCGGGGCCAAGCATATAAATAGCCACTCCTCACACCGTGAAAATGCAGAATTACTTCAAGGAGGAACAATCTGGTGGGATGTTTAGTGGGATCTGCATCTTTTATTTATTGAAGGTTCCTGTTGAGCTTGAATGACTTCTTATATATTAGATTGAGATTAGATGGATATAAAGCATGTGTATAATAAAGAATAATTCAATAGGACTGGCCTATAATCACACATCTATAAATTCAAATATTCCAATATATTTGTTGAAGGTATTAATATATTTCATGATTGCATTTTAGTAGGGGTAGGAAAAATATTGATATGGTACACAATATCACAATATATTACAATAACACAATATTGCAATAATGTATCGCATCGTGACTAAAGTATCACAATACACATTGTATCGTGAAGCCCTTGCCAATACCCACCTCTAGATTGTAGTGATTTGGAGAAGTTGTTTAGGCCCAAACTATAAATGTAAAAGAGACAGAGCAAGTTAAGAAATGTACTTCACAGAATTTAAATAAGTGGTATGACATCTTTTGGTGTGACGGAAAGGTTTGCACTGTACCTAAATACTTAAAGATCGCACCAATGCACATTCCCAAAGCAACCCTACTATCAGAGGTGACACTGCACTGCAGCGATTAAAACATACGTGGCTGGAGGGAGTAATTCACCAGCACTGATCCTTGTGCCAAAGTAAAACCACCTGGACAATGACCAGCTTTTTAGGAGCTTTTCCTGTGGGCAACACTATCTATTATAGGGGAGAGTTAGACAACACATGTCCTGACCTTCAGCTTGAAAGTGATACCATCAGGAGACATGTCCTTCCTTTTACAATTAGTCTCAGCTGTGCTTTCATTTCCCTCCCAATATCCAACACCTAAAAGTGTAATTATCACCAAGCCTCTGCTGCTTGAGGAAACAAAACCTTTATGTTGCTTTCCATGCACAAAGATTGTTTTTGTGATGCCACTGAGGACTTTAACAGCACCCAGTGTGTCAGAAAGGCATCAAAGGAATGTCAAAGTGTGCCACTTATGTGCTGATAAAGAGCCTTTTCAACTTAAATCTATACAGTATGTCAGTAACTACATATAATGATAGAGCACATCAAATGCAACTATTGTGCATTAGCAACTGATGTTCAAAGCAAATGTTCAATGCCACTGCAGGAAGTAATCAGACAGTCATATATCAAAACAAATGTAGCCTAAGGGTGTAGAAGGATGTATCAAGCATCTGTAGCACATCTCATATTAGTAATCACAGCTGACTGGGCCAGTATCCAAAGAATTACATACATGTTAGCCAAATGTGCAGCTTGTGGTTAATGTGCAATGCCAACATTCAGTGCGAATGAATAGGGAGTAACGTGCTGTATATGTAGCGAGGAAGGCTGTAGGGTGTGGAGGTTTTTATATGAACCATAAACTCAGTCTATCCTTCACATTAAATATACCCTGGTTGCCATGCACAGATATTACAGAAAGCAATTATTTGAAATACATCAGATATAAAACGTTGTCCAGGGTTCTGCATCGTTTAGCCTTGACGTGCACCTTTCCCTCATCTTCACCAGTTGTTTTTACTAGCATTAACTGACTGCTATGCACGTGGCCAAAAAACATACCTAACAAGTGTGTTGTGAGCTTTCTCTCCTCATAAAACATCTGTGAAGCCGATTTTAAATGCAGAAATGTTTAAAACCATGCTTACTGATGGGAGACTGTAATCAGTAATCACATTACCTTTTCAAGATAACTGTGGCAACACTGTCATGGATACATTTGGAAGCAATTCGTACCTTTAGTTTTCATCCTTGCATTAGAGTAACAGCTTTTAATGTTGTAATTATCTGTCATGTTTGCCAATGTTACTGTACACATGAATTTTGCACTGAAGCTTCATTTGAAGAAAATCATGAATCTAACTGAAATCGCAATGTCTGCCAGAAAAATCACAATTCCATCGTTTCCTAAAATCGCTCAGCCCTAATATTAATTTATCTCTTGCTTGTCATTGGTTGCACTGACTTGCGCATGTTCATTTCTGGCTGGAAAAATATGGGCAACGACCAACTATGATCGACGAATGAATTCATCGGCAACAAATTTCATAGACTATGTCGACTACTCATTGCACCCCTAATCATTGCACTTGCCCTAGTGTCAATGACAAAAAAAAACTACTAAGCTGTGTGCATGCTCTGATTCATGCAAACAGAAGTGTTGAGTCTAAACAACTAGACAGTGATGGTTAACTGATGAAAGACTTTAACGAGCGTGTCAATCACAAACTCAGTCTGAGGTACAGTATGGTTCAGTGGGTGCACTCAGGGAAATTTGTCAGTAAATGTGTGGGTGTGTAATGTTACCTGAAAACTGCAGTAAAAAGCTGTGACTAAGAGTTCCCACAACAGTACGTCAGCGCTGTCTGTGTGGCTTAACCCTGATCTCACAGCCAAGTAAAGCACATTTTTCGGCGTCATTTCATACCAAGCATGAATCATTTGTATAACTACAAAAAAAGCTGAATCTGTCATTAATAGTTTCCTTGCAGGTAAACAAAATCACCTAAAAATTACCATTTACAGACCTACTGCAGTTCAAGTTTAACTGGCCGTGTAGTTAAACATGCACACAGTTATGAGTTTTCTCACTATATCACCATCATTTTGGTGATTATAGTGTAACAAAACTGATAGAAATGATGCAGCACTAGTTGTAACAAACCAGAATTTCCCTTTACTGTGTATGCAAGCAAAAAGATATCCTGGCAGAGATGTATGACTGCACACCACACTTAGCCCAGCCTTTCTGTCCGAGCTGAAGTATTTCTGTAGATTAACTGTGATACAATCGACTGACTCTGTTCATCTCTGAAACAAAACTGCTGCTTTCTGTATTCACACTCTGGTTTCTCCACCTAGCATCTAAATGAGGCCAGAATATGTGCTGGATCTGTTTCAATATCACAGGTACTTAATACAGTTGGGTGATGAGTATTTGGGCTGGAGATGGAGAGGACACCAGAGTGGAGACACTTAATGGGGCAGAAAGCAACCTTATCACGACTCTGAGACTTACTAGTGTTGGCAGTTGCCATTGATTTCTCCTCCAAATTATCTCCATGTTTTCTCATTGGTCTGTGGTGAAATCCCTGCCAGGCTAGCCAGATGTGTTTGTTTGCTTGAGCACAGTCTGATATTAACTTCAAGTTTTGCAGCGATGAGTTTTAAACCCATGGAATTACCCCCCTACATCGAACCAAGACATCCAGATTGAAAGAGAGTTATTTTGTGTTTCCTGGTGGTTGTTTTGTGACTCTTTGTAGCCATTTGGAGCCTCTTTTCAATCATTTTGTAATCATATAGTGTCTGTTTGTATTCTTTTTGCATCTCTTGATGGCCATTTTGGTGTTTTTGTGGTTGCATTACATTTCTTTGCATTCTGTTGGCATCATTTTCTGTCTGTGTCTATTTGTATTCATTTGTCTCTTCTATATTTTTGTCATTGCTTAGCGTCTCATTGTGGTCACTTAGTCCCTCTTCATGGTCTCTTGGTGGTCGTTTGGGGACGCTTTGCGTCTTTTTGTCACCATATTGTGTCTTATATTGTCAATGTTTTGTGTCTTTTTGTAGTTGTCTAACCAAATTTCCAAAAACAAACCGCTCTAAATCCTTCAAGCATCTGTCTTGTCTCATTGTTAAAAACTGACCATGATCCCATGCTAGCAGGACTTCAGTTGCAGGTTTAATTACTCTAATTAAATGTGATGATACATTAACATTTAGAGAAGAGTGAACATCAGTTAAAGTGAATTTGATTTCTCATGGAAGTGTTGCTACTTTTATACTGCAGTGCATTTCCATATCCATTTTACCACCTTCTCTGAATCAAAGTGGAACAAGTAAAAGCAGCATGCTGTTCCTAGACATATTTCATGGCATAGCAAATAAACCATAACAAGTGATGCCAAGGAGTTGGAAGTCCTTTTTCTTGGCAGACTGATGGAGTCTATCTTAGCCCATACTGGGTGTCTTTTTGAGGTCTTAATGGCCCAATTATCGCAGGTCTGGAACAGATCAATGGAGACCTGCCAGCCAGTGCTCCCCTCACAATGGGGGCTGGGAAAGGTGTGACAAGATGCACGGAGACCCTTTGAAGGAGGTGACAGGTGCAGCCATTTGCCAAAAGTCTGTCTTTCTCCAAAAAGGTACTGCTGTGACAGGAAACAGTCTGTAAAATGGCAGCGCTCCTCTTTTATACATGAGACACAATGGCTGTATTACACGCAGTCAATCTCCCACGCCAATGTTACATAGCAGTATGTAACCGTATTTGTTGCTGTCAGCAAAGATGTCTGGAAGAGAGTTTACAATATCAAAACCCGGTGGTGCATTATAGATAAACTTGGTCTTATTTATCTCTCACCGTGGAAAAACGATTACAAACGTTGTCATATACCTTGCTAGAAAGGAGTTTACTCGTTCTGTCAAGGTCAGCCCGCCTGCACAGCAGTGGGTGTTGTATTGTTCTTCAAAAATCAATTTGCTTTACGATTCAAGTGATAAGATCATTTTATAGTCAGCTTCACATCAAAGCATCTGTAGGTTCCCACTGATGCTCAGTGGATATTAGGATGTCTACTTTGTGCCAGGAAAAGCTGTTCTCTTCAGTAACTCACGCTGTGATTCCACCTTCAGTGTACTAAAACAGATATCGAGATGTGCGGGATCAATAGACATTATTTCACTCAGCTGGTGATGACCCACTGGAGCTCCATCTTGATCTGTGTGACTGCTCTAAGTTTAGACATTAATGCTTCTTGTGTTAAGTCTCTTTATCACCAGACAAAAAGTAAACATTTTAGGCTCTACTTTCACAGACGTTGCAAGTAGGCGGGGCGCAATTGCCGGCATATTCGGATTTCATTCATAAATGTGAACAATGGTCATCAAACTCTCTGAATGACTGTAGGAATCAATGTAAACATTACATTTTGTTAAATTATCTGCTTTCAAAGAAACATGTCGTGATGCATGGAATATTAATTTGACTTCAGCACTGGCGGTTGATCTACAACTAATTGCACCCTGGACAAGACCCCCTTCTTCCCAAGCCAACTTTACATCATCCACCCTCGGTGGTCTGCTTGCATTTCCATAAGTACGGCCTTGGCGCGCTTGGACCTCCCAAACGAGAAAATCAGTTTCTTCTTTGGAAGAAGTCTGGTTGCCTGATGCGCTCAGCCATGTCAAGGCTTGCCGGCTTGACTGGCCCTGACTGAAGTCGGCTATGATCACACCCACAGCCGCACAGCCCTCCCTTTCTCAGATCCACCGGGCTGCAGTGGTCTACCAAATTACCAAAAGCGATCTAACCCCGCCACATCACGCTTCCGTCGGTCTTGCACCTGATCTATAAAAATAGAGCCCGTTAGTGATCTTACAATCACCACTGGTTCCCTGGACAAATGCCTCAGGTTGAAGTGAATACATAATAAATAAAGTCAACAATAATTTGGACTAATAAGATATTTAAAATCATGTTGCATCATAAATACAGACACTGTGCTTTGTTATGGTTTTCGGGGCTGAAGTGAATTTTTTTTAATTTTTTTTTTTTAAACAAAGCAGGACTGTGTGCTACAGAAATACTGTGAAAGTATAAAAATATTGTTTTGTGATGTTACAAATCTACAGTTTAAATGAGCTTAATTTGAGCATTTCAGACAGATTTAATACAGCCAGTGAGAGAGCATGCGGAAAAGGGTGTTTTGAACATTAAAGCACAAGCACTGCGACTAGAAACCATTCCTCAACATTATCAATAAATCCCTTAGTTACAGTATCATACCATCTGCCTTTAAAATAGTTACTCCCTTATGAATGATACCCAACACTGACCCACAAACTCTAAAGATAGATAGGCTGACCTCAAATCTCCTTTTCATGTCCAATGAACAGAACAGGTAGTCACCAGCCAGCTCACTGATATACTTCTATCTGGTTTCAGACACAATGTTCCACCAAAACTGCCCCAACCAAGATAACACACAACCTATTAAAGCTATAATCTGTCATTCTGTTCAGACACACTTTTTGTTATACTGGGTGAAATGGTCCCTCCATCCTGAGAGCAGTCAATACATTATGTGTTCAGAAAAACACATAATGTATTGACAAACAAACATGTCGCCAAACAAACATGGAGGAAGCGAGTCCACCTCTCCAGGCACCGCCGACAAGTTTTAAATAAAGTTAAAGAAGATTTAAGAAGTTGGAAGAAAATGACGAGTTGGACAAAAAACAAGTAGTGTGCAAAATATACAACGGGAAGATAAAATACAGCAGCAATACGATGAATCTTCGCAACCATTTGACGAGACATCACCCAGAAACACAGTTTGCAGACTCAGCACGGCTCAAACAAACCAGCCTGGAGCAGGTATTGACACCTAAGTTACCAGCAAACTTTCAACGTGCACAGAAAATAACGGAGCATTTATTTTAACTGAAATATCCATGACTGAATTGACATCTAATCAAATTGAATCGAATCGGATCAAATCGTGAATCGAATCGAATCAAACTGGAAAATCTGAATCGATACCCAGTCCTAGTGGACACGTAAAAGGAATTTAACTCAGTGTGATAGTTGATATAAAAATATCTACCGTAAGATATAACCCTCTGTTGTGTATATCATAATTTTAACGTGTAGGCTACTTGGTTAGCTCTGTTGCTATGCTAACATCAACGATACTCCTGTTGTGGCTTAGATATGCCTACATCGTGTAAAGCACATCTCAACGTTGGAATGACCACTGGATAATTCAAATGTATCATGAGAGTTTAAATAAAGTTCATTGTATGAAGCACCGATAACATAATGGTATGAGGCTAATGTAACTGCAGAAACGCTACTGATTTGTGACAGCATTTCACCCGCAAGGACTCATTTAAGGCACTGGGTGCTAGGGAGTAAACAAAGGTAGAGCAGCATGGAAGAGACGGATGAGAGTGCAATGGAAAGAGAAAATAACTTTACCAATAACATCGCATCAGAAAAAAAAATACAATATTGTTTTTATATACTATATATTTTTTATATTTAATTGTTTTTGTTTTTATACTGTGTTGATAGTAAACTGCAAAGCACCAAGTGGAGCAAAGCTTGTAAAATTTGTTGTATTATCCATAATAATAAAGGCTTTTGATATGATTTAATTTTGATGACATACATAAGGAGCAGATTGCAGCACAAACTGTAAAAAAATAAATAAAATAAAATAAATAAAATAACAGACTTACACATACACTTTCAGATTCTCCCCAAACCGTTCATTTGACCGTTCCTGCTTTAATTAAAGCTCTTTTGGTGTTTGAGTCATTTTTTAATACAACCTACCACTGCACATCAGGAGGCAAACCTGTCTATATTTTCAAATCCAGCCTAAAAACACATATTTTTACCATTCACACAACCTCCACTGATTACACCACTGGACCTAAAACTCCTTGTTGTGTTTACACTGCATGGGCAATATTTTTTACTTCACTGTAATGTTGAAATTACAGTTCCGAGTAAAATGCAAGCTAGTAAGAATGAAGCTGAAAAATGAGACTATTATGGGGCCTTTTGTTTCTTACACAAATCAAACCATACTGCAGATTTTCCTGAGTTACATTAGTAACCAAACACACACTGAGTACAAACGCCAAGCTGCAAAATATCACATAAACAAGGCTGCAGGCCTGGTTCGTTGCTGTGGTCCTCCTACCTTTCTTGGAGATGGTCCACATGCCAGGAGCGGAAGTTCAGAGCTTCATGTTGTGTCTGACTTCAGTCCAGAGGAAGCTAGCGGCCTGCAGTCTGTTTACTTTCTAATTAACCACTTAATTAATAAACGAGCGACCTCCGGGTTACAACACAGACAACTTCAGGTAGCAATGTGCTCTCAACAGTTTGGCTAACTGACAGCCTCACACATGAGCAAACACCAACTTCTCCTGCAGAGCTCAACAGCCCACTCCTCGTTAACTCCTCTACCCACTCCTGTCTCGGCCACGCGCTCTCTGCGTGCACACGCACGTCTGTCAATCAGCGAGCAAAACCAGCAGCTTAAAAAAAGCATTTTTATCAAAATGAAGATTCAAGGTGGATTTTTTTTTGTTATTATACTGCTGCAGAAAAAAATATGACGAGATTGCGACAACTACAAAATATGACAAAATATTACATACACAGTATAGGAGTATGAAAGTGTGAAATAGATAGATAGATAGATAGACAGACAGACAGACAGATAGATAGACAGATAAATAGATAGAAAGATAGACAGACAGATAGATAGATAGATAGATAAACAGACAGACAGACAGATAGATAGATAGATAGAAAGACAGACAGACAGACAGATAGATAGACAGATAAATAGATAGAAAGATAGACAGACAGATAGATAGATAGATAGATAAAAAGACAGACAGACAGACAGATAGATAGATAGACAGATAAATAGATAGAAAGATAGACAGATAGATAGATAGATAGATAGATAGATAGATAAACAGACAGACAGACAGATAGATAGATAGATAGACAGACAGACAGACAGATAGATAGACAGATAAATAGATAGAAAGATAGACAGACAGATAGATAGATAGATAGATAAACAGACAGACAGACAGATAGATAGATAGACAGATAAATAGATAGACTTTTAACAAACTTTATTTATGCGACATTCTGACAATACTTTAAGACATCTTACATATTAATGGATAAAACAATTAAATTACTACATACTTGCGCACACACACACACAACCAGTCATTCACAAATTCAGCACCAAGGAGCCATCCTCCCCCAGTGAACACAGGACCTGCCTGACAGCCCACACATCCCTGAATTCCTCCAAATTGCAAGTCAGTTTATAAAAGGTGTATTCAACTCTGAGTCGAGCTGCTACCAAACCCTTCAGACAAGGAACCGGATCAGTCCAGCCCACCCCCAGCACTTTGTTTTTCCGACTTTTCCAGATTGCCAGTTTTGCACTTGCAAAGATGAAGTTGATCAGCACCAGAGTTTTCTTTTTCTTGGGAGTGTATTTGGGACCAAAGACAAAGAAGGGATAAGAGAAACCCTCTCCCAAACCCCCCACCCACTCCTGCAGTGTTCTGAAAAGCCCAGCCAGTCTGGGACAGGACAGCACCAGGTGCTCTGTGGTCTCTCTCTGTGAGCAGAAAGGACATCCCTCCCCAGTGCTTGGATCAAGGTGAGCTCTGTATCTGTTCGTAGCTATTACTCCATGTATAATCCTCCACTGGAGATCAGCCACACGCTTCTCCACAGGAGGCTTATACAGGACCCTCCAGCTGCCATTAGGGGAAAAGCCTGAACCAAAAGCCTCAGTCCACCCGGACGCCCTGACTCCGGTGAGGAAGCGCAGGTTCAGCACCTTCACGCAGCTCAGGTAGAGCTGTTTTCCCGTGCAGGAGCTCAAAGTCCCCAGTACTGGACTCCTCAGAGACAGCAACAGTCCACTCTCCTCCCTCCAGTCACCCACCGCAGGACTCACGCTCAGAGCCGGAAGATGTAACCATGGCCGTCCGTCCAACGCTGAGCCAGACCCGACTCTGAGCAAAGATCCTGAGGGGCCCTGACAGAGACTGCCACACCTCCTTCACCAGGTTTTGCAGCACTCTGGTAGATCTTAAGCCAGTCAGTTCAGCCAGTCTCTGGACAGGTGTTCTTATGAGGTGTCCGAGCTTCGTGATTCCTGCTTGGATGAAAGCACTTCTCAGGGTGACGGATGACAGCAAGGTGGTACTCAGAAGACCGTTGTTGAAAAGTGGCTCTTCCAACAGCCACATTCCGGGCTTTGGGTCAGATGTTCGTGTGACAACTAGAGTCCTCCAGGCATCAAAAACAGAGCTGTAAAAAGATGACAGTCCAGTGAGGCTCAGAGCAGGGGGCTTCAGCAGAAATAGCTGTTTGTCCAGTCCCAGCCCCCCAGCCCTCCGGAGCAGCAGCCGAGCTACAGCCGACCAGCTGAGAGACGGTCTGTACAGCAGCCGCTGAGCTGCCTGAAGTCTGAAAGCAGCAGTCCTGGAGACGATGTCAATCAGGCCCTGCCCCCCCTCTGCCACAGGAAGGTACAGGACAGATGCTCGAAGCCAGTGATGACCCGACCAGAAGAAATCCACCAGGAGCTGCTGCAGATGTTTCATCAGTCCAGATGGAGGGTTCAGCACTTGGAGCCTGTGCCACAGAGATGAGGCCACCAGGTTGTTGACAATCAGAGCTCTTCCTGTAAGACATCTGAGGTAGCAGCCATTTCCATTTAGATAACTTGGCTTTTACCTTGTCCAGCACTCCCTCCCAGTTCTTAGCCATTATGTCCTCACTGCCCAAATACACTCCCAAGACCTTTAGCCCTCTGTTCCCCCACCTTAGGCCACCAGGAAGACTGGGAGTGTTTATTGCACTCCAATTGCCAACTAAACAAGCCTCACTTTTCTCCCAGTTAATTTTAGCTGACGCAGCCTTCTGATAAAGATCCAGGCAGTGCTTTAGTTGCTGGATGTCTTCCTGACCCTGCACAAAAACATTCACATCATCAGCATAAGCTGACACCACTAAAGCCTGGCTCCAACCTGATTCAGGTAGACATAAACCCCTTAAATGCTTCCTAAGTCTACAAAGAAGAGGCTCAATGGCCACACTGTACAGTTGTCCAGAGAGAGGACAGCCCTGCCTGATGCCTCTGCTAACTGGAACAGGACTGCTTAGCCCACCACCCACTTTCACAACACAACATGCACCACTGTACAACAACTTCACCCAAGACAGGAAGTGCTCCCCAACACCAAAAGCCTGCAAGGTGGAAAATAAAAAGGAGTGATCGACACGATCAAAGGCTTTCTCCTGGTCAATGGAAATTATTCCAGTCTTTAGGTTGTACAGTTTGCACACATCGAAAGTGTCCCGCATTAAAAACAAATTGTCCAGTATGGACCTGTCAGGGATACAATAAGACTGATCAGCACCAATAATGAAATCCAAAAAACCTTCAGTCTGTTAGCTAAAACCTTCGACAGTATTTTATAGTCTGTACATAAAAGAGCTACGGGTCTCCAGTTTTTCAGCAGAGTCAGGTCCCCTTCTTCGGCAGGAGCGATATCACCGCCGCCTGCAGGAGGCCGGAAGAGTTCCCTCAGGAAAGACTCCTGAAACACGCCTAGCAGGTCAGGTCCCAGAGTACTCCAAAAATGTTTAAAGAAGTCTGCTGGTAAACCGTCCATACCGGGGGCCTTTCCTGAGGCCATCTGTGTCACTGCAGAGGTCAGCTCTTCCATGGTGATGGGGCAGCCCAGGGAATCCTGCTCTACTGGGCTCAGCTGAGGAAGGTCCTGGAGAAGCTCAGCTGTTGCCTCCACATCACAATGTTCAGCTCTGAATAGCTCAGAGTAGAAAGCCACGGCATGCCTCCTCATCTCAGTGGGGTCTGAGGTTAACCCCCCATCAGGCAGACGCAGACACACCATTTGTTTTCTCTGGCCTTTGGACTTCTCCAAGTTGAAGAAAAAGGACGTTGGGGCATCAATGTCTCTGATGGTGGTGAAGCGGGCTCGGACCAAGGCTCCTTTGGCTTTCTCCAGGAGGAAAGAGTTCAGCTGATGCTTTTAGAGAGCAACTGTTCAGGGTTCTCCACGGACACGCACTCCAGCTCCCTGATCTCTGCCTCCAGCTGCTCCATGGCCCTCCGGACTTCTGCAGCGGACTGGGCGGAATATTGTTGGCAGAAAACCCTTATCTGACCCTTTCCAACCTCCCACCACTGACTAAGAGAAGGAAAATCCTCTTTCCTGGACCTCCACTCTGCCCAAAACAGTTTAAAATTATTACAAAAAATAAAATCATTTAAAAGTTTTGTATTAAAATGCCAGAATGACCTGGACTTTCCTGGAGAAGCTAAAACCATTTCTAATAAAACCAGGTGATGGTCAGTGAAACCGACTGGCTGTATCTGACTCTCAGCTGCACGAGTAATAAAAGATGAGGAAATGTAAAACCGATCTAGTCTTGCTGCACTGACCATGCCGTCAGAGACTCTCACCCAGGTGTACTGTTGGGTGGAGGGGTGTTTTAACCTCCAGATGTCTACGAGGTTTGCCTCTGCGGCCATCTGGGCCAGGAAAGAGGATGACTGAGACTGAAGCTCCTGTCCTGTCCTGTCCAAAGTGCCATCAGTGCAGCAGTTCCAGTCCCCACCCAGTATAACGCATTCACCCTGACTGCTGCTCCCTAAACTGTCTTTTAATAAATTAAATAGAACTAAACGTTCAGAGTTTTGATTGGGTGCATAAATATTAAATAAATTAAAAACAAACCCCAGGATTTCTACTTTAACCATCAAGGCTCTGCCCGCCATGATCTCAGACATGGATAAAATTGTGACAGGTAAGGACGGGGAGAATAAAACCGCCACTCCAGCACTAAGGTTTGACCCGTGGCTGAGGGCATACTGACCCCCCCACCACATACCCCAGTCTGTTTCATTAACCCTATCACTGTGTGTTTCTTGCAAAAACTACATCTATTTTTTTCTGTTTAACAATTTCAAACACCAATGCTCTTTTCTGTGGGCTTCTACCCCCATTTATATTTAAAGACCCAACTCTTAAAGGTTGCATAAAAGAAGACACAAAAAAGAGCAGGACAGACAGAAAAAAACAGAAGAGAAAAAACACCCAGTGATACACAATCATTTTTGAATTATTTAGAAACTTTACGTTTTTTCAATACCTTTTTCCCTTTTAGAATTTTTCTCACATTCGCAACATGCTTTTGGAGACGGTACCTTTTCTTATCACACAGTAGGTCCTTACCTACAACCTTCTGCAGAGTATCAACAGACTTCACAAATTTCTGCATGTCAGGAAAATAGTCTGTGACCTCCACTGACCTGCCAAAAGAGTCATCGAGGAAGTCTGTCACCTCCTCCAAAGAATACAGATCTGTGTTCAGTGATACACTGTCTGCTACAGACACAGAATCTGAGTCAACATCATTATCAGAGAAAATCACCGTCTGCTGACTGCGACCTGGAGCAGCCTGAGATCCAGCCTGCAGCTTCTGCTCCGTGTCTACAGCCTCTACCTGCATCGGCTCCCCAGCAGCCCCCACCTGCTCAGTAGGGCACTCAGACACAATATTCACACGCACACTTTCAACCACTTTCTCCGCGCTAGACTCGGAAACACTCTGCCGTGCCGAAGCCCCGGAGGGCGCACCAGCAGCAACCGCCACCGCCGCACACGCCGAGCCAGCGGCAGACACCGCCGAGCGCGCGGGACCGGCAACAGCCGCCGAGTCCCCAGAGCCGGCACCAGCCAACTCCGATGAACCAGCAGCAGCCACCGGGCCCACGGGACCGGCGGCCGCCAACCGCCCGGCCCCACCGCTCACCTCCCCGCTATCACCCCCGGCCCCACCGCTCACCTGCCCGCTGTCACCCCCGGCCCCACCGCTCACCTCCCCGCTGTCACCCCCGGCCCCACCGCTCACCTGCCCGCTGTCACCCCCGGCCCCACCGCTCACCTGCCCGCTGTCACCCCCGGCCCCACCGCTCACCTCCCCGCTGTCACCCCCGGCCCCACCGCTCACCTCCCCGCTGTCACCCCCGGCCCCACCGCTCACCTGCCCGCTGTCACCCCCGGCCGGTCTTACGGTTTGCTGTCTGTGTGGACATGCAACACGTTTGTGGCCCACGTCTCCACACTCAAAACACTTAATGCTTCCCGAGCTAGCATAAACCATGTAAAACCCTTCTTCGTGTTTTACACGGAAGGACACGTCCAGTGTTTGAGACGGAGAGTCCAAAAACATGAAAACCTGCCTTCGCAGAGACTGAACATGTTTTAGCTTAGCGTCCTTACACCCCAAAGCAACAGTACGAAAACCACTGGCAAACTTACCGAAACGCCTGAGCTCCTTCTCCAGGGCTTCATTCTGAATGAATGGAGGGACGCCTGATACTGTGATCCGTGTTGACGGCACAGCCAGAGGAGAAACTTGGATGAACTCCTCATCGAGGATTAATCCATTCTCAATTAGTGCAGTAACAAAGCTCTGATGTTTGAAAAACACGACCACAGCTTTGTTCATGCGGGAAGCATAGGAGATGTTCCCGTGACCCACCTGGTCTCCCACAGCCAGCAGGACCTGCTCCACGGTGGAGGCCGGCGGTGGCACCAGCCTCACACCGTGGCTCAGGGAAGCCGGCGGTGGTGGCGTCTCTGAGGACGCCATCCTCACCACGAGGCACCAAAAACACACAAAAAACACCAAAAAACACCAAAAAACGTTAAACCAAAAGTATCACCAAATAATCCAAACAATGATCATACAAAAGAGTGATTAGAAAAGAAAAGAAGACAAAGTTTGAACACCTTCTACCGCTCTACCTCAACACACCTCCACCAGATAGATAGATAGATGATAGATAGATAGATAGATAGATAGATAAACAGACAGACAGACAGATAGATAGATAGAAAGACAGACAGATAAACAGACAGATAGATAGACAGAGAGATAGATAGATAGAAAGATAGATACATAGACAGATAAACAGACAGACAGATAAATAGATAGAGAGATAGATAAACAGACAGACAGACAGATAGATAGATAGACAGATAGACAGATAGATAGATAGACAGACAGACAGACAGATAGATAGACAGACAGACAGATAGATAGATAGATAGAAAGAAGAATGTGTTTTCAGACTGGTCAAACCAAACAATGACTCCAGGGAGAGCCTTTTCATGTTTTTATGTTACCTGAATCCCTGCATCTGATTTATCTTTTTTTCATTTGTCATTTCATTTTCTTTAAACACAGCATGGCAGCCATTTCTGACACTGTGGAAACCCAAACATGACTTTAATTCCTATAATTATTGGCTCTGACTTTGTTTACGTTATGTTTGTATCCATCATGTTGATGTTATTCTACTGTTCAGACATTTTTGTCAGTGCTCTGTATTGTCAGAGAGAGTCAGTAAGTTATTTAATTGCTGGGTCTCTATTCTACAGTCTGGCCTCAATGCACCTTTTGTATTTTAATGACTGTAAAAATAATAAAAAACAGAAGAAATACATATTCAACACACAAACAACCTGATCTATTCTATCCTGCTTCATTTCGGTGTGGTATCTGGCTGCTCATAGTGCACACATGCTGTGTTTAGCTCTTTGTTAGCAATGCACTACCTCACAGTTGTGCAGTTAGTACCAGCCCAAGGCCTTAGGTGTGCTCCAGATTCAGAATTGGGAAATCAATGTTCACTGTGAGTCTTATAACTGAGTGCAGACAGTTGGTACAGAAATGCTGCTTTACAGGAGCTGTTATGACACAGTGGGGACCTCTGCCAATGTTTTCCCTCAAATTTAGCACCAGTCCATTCGCAGCTGAGAGGGGTCATCTCAACCCAGGACTCTCATGGACTGTATTAGCTGGTATCATACAGCTTTTAAGATCCTGGGCCTTCTGACTGTGAAAAAGGTATAAAGCTGTGATTACAACCTACCTGAAGAATATGAAACAAACAACACAACAAATGGTCAATATATAAAACAAGAATATCAAGAGACCAAGCAATAATCACTCGAAACAGTCAAGACAGCGTACAAGTTTACAGATAAACAATCCTAAAGACATGGGTATTCAGGCATTTTTTAAAAGTCAACAGACTTGGCTGACCTTGCAGAGAATGGGAGACTGTTTCTCATTACTCATACTGGCAAAAGAACAGTCACCTTTAGTTTTTAACTTAGTGTGAGGAGTGGCTAGGATGTTTCAGTTTGATGACCTGAGTGGACAAGCAGACGAATATGGATGAAGAAATTCAGAAATGTCTCTCCAGTTTGCCCTAAGGGATTATTCATCAACATTAAAACTGAGCTCTTCACTGTTTTCTTCTAATTTAATGACCTGCTGACTAATGAAGGTTGTCATCGCAGCTTTCCACCCATCATGGCTTCAAACCACTTGAGAGCAACAAGTTTTTGTCCTTTTTTTCTTCAGTTGACAGATTTTTTCCACGGCACTCCCACAAAAGCTTAGATGGACAGTTTAAGGATCAAATTCAAAGCAGCAGAACTCAACATATAATTTTTTCTTCCTCCTCGTCAAAATCTGGTGACTAAATTACAAACAATGCATCTTGGATCAGGGATGTATTATAATTAAATGCTAAGATGGAGCTGTTCAGTCCAATGAAAATTGTTCATCAGGCACAGACTCAAAAATAAATCTATGTATGTGTATGGTATATAAAATATACAGTACAAAGAGTCATAAATGATCATGACTATTGCACTTTTTTACAGATGCCTCTTTTACAATGAAGGTTCGTGGAGAAAATGCTTTTTGCTTTTTTTCATTGCAAGGCTGAATAGTGGCACAGTATCCACTTCTTATACTACATCCATAAAATCTGTGCTATGCTATTAGCGGCTAATATAGCCCTTCGAACACAACATCATTTTCAGACTTTTAATGTTCAGCCCCAATAGATGTTGATTTATCTCACATAGGTCCCTCTGGAGTCCTAAAACATTTCACACAACCTTACTTACTTATATGCAGTGTACTCCCCAGCACCTGTATATAGAGTTTGACATGCAAACTCAGAAGAGTTCCCCTTTAAAGTATCTTAACACCTTAGACATTATTGTAATTTTGAGTCTTGGGTTGGTCGAGTAGAATTTTAAATGCAGATTTATGCGACAGAACTTGTATCAGGTGCAGTAAAAGCAAGAATAATTATTCATACCACACAAGAAGTAATGTTCCATATAGTGAGCACCTTCAGAGCCATTTCATTAGCTGCATATCTGTAGGTATCTTCGAGAAACGATGAACACATTTAAGCGAACAGCTACTTTGCCCTCAGCCTTTGTCAGTCGTTCCTCCCATAAAAAGGATGTTATGTTTGTCAGATCTACGTGAATCGTTTCCATTCTCAACAAATACAGAATATTGCAGCTCACTGGAGGCATAATCACCACCCTTCGATGACTGAGAATAACTACTAGAATTGGATTTTGAGTAAAACATCACTTTGGTTTAGCTCTATATGAATCGCACGCTCCCAAAATATCCAAGAGTAACCCAGTAGGGCTATAGCTTAAATCTGGAGGTTACTACCAACTCTTTTCCTGATTCTCCCTGAATGGGAGGATGTTGCACATTAAAACATAATAAAAAAACATTATTCATAATTATGCTCAGGAGTTAAAGCATCAGCTAACACCCACAGTGACAGTTTGCGATGCCTCGTGGGCGCTAAAGGAGTCAAGTGTGGGGAAAGGAAGGCTAAGAAGGAATGAAGGCATTTTTAAATGTTGCCTGTCCTCAACGTTAATTTGGCCTTTGTGGCAGAAGAAAACATTGGGGTGAAAATAATTTAACTGGCTGTCTTCAGCCAGAGGAGATGAGAAATAATGAGCAAATAGCAACAATAAAAGTGGAATAATACCAGGATTAGCAGTGGCCTCACAGGCTTCTGTCCAGCTTGGTTTATTATTTACAAGTTGTGTGCTCTGAGGCCTGCAGCTGAAGATAATAATATTGTGTTCGGCAGCAAAAGCAATAAGGGTAAGCAGAAAACTTCAGGCACACCCCACATCACTCTGCCTCTCCCTGGTGGAATATGTGCAGGAAGGAGAGGAGGATCATGGGTAGTCATTAGTGAGCTGGAGGTGATGCTTTTTTATTGTTTATTGCTAATTCATCTAGTTTCTGTGCAAGATGCATCCTGATGTGATCCTGGGGTGCAGAAATTTAAGTGGGACTTCCCTGAACAATTTGGAGGTAGAAGAACCTCGTTATTTTCTGCATAACTGACTGAAAGCTGTTACAACCTGCATTTAACTTTAATCCAAAATGTTAAGAATTCAGGACAGATGGAAACTATTTGGAAATCTCTTAACAGAAGACGTTTCACAGCCCCCAAAATAACCGGAAAAAAAGCTTTTGTGCTCACTTCAAAAATGCACAATGGGCCTGTGAGACTCAAAGTTTGATAGCGTATGTTTGCTTCATCTGGTATTTTATACTTTACAGGATGCTTTGGACCCATCAATCAAGTGTCTGCTTTGTTCTTTGGAGGAATGCACATACAAACACTCCCAGGCCGGCGATCCAAAAGTTAAAAAACATTGAGATAAGCGGTTTCAGTGTTTTAGAGCACAACAATGCTTCAAAAGCAGGTCAAACACAGATCTTTGGATGAGCATGTTGCATTGATTTCTGGTCCCTTAAGATAGTTTTTAGCTCCATGGTGAAGTCTGGCACCTTTGGTCTCCAGGAGCCCATGAGTGTGGTGATTAGTCTCTCTCAGCACACAGAGCTGCTCCTCGTCTTCTTTTCCTTCTTCGACCAAACCATTGTTAAAAACCCTCAGTGTTAGATCCTCGGCCTTCATGAGGAGTTCATTGGCTGGCCAGCCCTCAGGGGTCACATAGACCTTGCCGGCTGCTGAGGGGATTGCTGCAGGGCAGAGGGATTGGGGAGAGATCACAGACAAAGTGAGTTGGTGCTGGTGGGCTCTCACAGCTCTGCAGCAAGCAAAATTAGCTCCATGGTGACCCTCTTTCTTCCTGTTCCTTTAACTGTGAGGGCCACTCGAAAGCTAAGAAAGACAGGGAAGTTCGAACAAACAGAAGGCTTTATTATTATTACTACTACTATGAGAAGTAGCATAACTTTGCTGTAACAGAAAACTCTTTTTATTAACAGTTATTGAGCAGAGCAAATCAAATGCGTATCAAAGTCCAAAGCACTCTGGAGCATGTGGATCTGAGGCAAAAAAGTCAATCAGAAGACTAACATTTCAGCACCAAGTGCTTCTTCATCAAAGTTAAACAGATCAGAGACTCCAATTTTCTTAAGTATTATCCCAAAATTCTGAATGTTTTCAGCACAGACTGAAAATATGGGCTGTAACATTGAAACATTTACAAAGTTTGTAGTCTCTCCTGGTACAAGATCGCCCTTATCTGAGAGCACTGGACAGATCTGTGATTCCTCTGGTGGAAAACATGTGAAACCTTCCTCCTAATTTTTTCTGCCAACTGTGGGCAGCTTGTGACAACATTCATAAATAACAACAAACTCAGCTGCTGTTTGTCGGAACTGTAATGAGACCGTAACGTGTCAAGGTAATATTACCAAGTATTCAGTGAACAAACGTCTCATAAATCCATTGTTTCCAGGCAGCGTCTCATAACCACCAGTGGAGCTATTTGATCAATCAAGCTCTTGCCAAACCCAGTCAGGAGAAGAGCGAAAACATCCTTGCCACTAATAAATACCTTCAAAACCGTTCTCTGTTCATCTTTTAAAGAACGGATATGCGATAGAGTCGACAACGCAATTGAAATAGCAGAATCTTTGTCGACGCATGATTCCTCACTGTGAGCCGCCATTGTTGTCTGAATCAAACAGCTGCTTCTCTGCTACGTCACATCTATGAAAATCCTGTCCGGCGATCTTGACTGGCTCAGTCATTTTTTGCTTGGGTGCGAGTCTAGATGAATGTGTGGAGCTAGGCGGAACTACATTCAGCTGGCGAGAGTCAGGTTATCCTTGCCTGCCCTTTGGGCAACATCCTTTGGTTTTAAATGTATTTAGAAATAAACTAAACTGAACTAATTGATTAATCATTCATAGTATTAGGCTGCAGCAGTGCGGAGAGTATTTTATGTAATTACCAGCTTCTGACTTGTACAGAAAATATCATTAATGACAACATCCAAGTCAGAATCATAACTGGAAAAGCTTTTTGATGTCTGACTCATATGTCTGACTTTTGATCTGATTTGATTTTTATTCAGAATTAAAAACATCTCAACTCAGAAGACTATCACGAAAAAAAAGAAATCCCAGAAGACGGCACTCAAAAAAAGAAAAAAACTAGAAACAGTTATTTCCAAAGTGGTCCTCGATGGAGAAGACAAACACAATACATGGAAACATCCAAATCAATAGAAACAAACAAACTAGTCCCACTTGCAACTCCATGCCCAAGATAAGGCTCTCTCCTTTAAAAATTAACCATCGACATCCCCAGAGATCCGCCTTAACTTTTGTTTGAAAAATTTCTTTGGTTAGCTTCCTTTAATGTGCAGGGGCAGGTTGTTCTATGAGGAGAAAAAAAAAGTAAAACTGCATAATTCATAAACATAATGCTTTCTCTTGAGTTATGTTGTCTGTGACAGCATAAAAACTTACAGGCTTTTATGTGTCATTTGTACACAATGCAACTAAATTATGAGAACATCCACAGTTTAAGGAACAAAAGCACTCATTCATGTTCAGGAAAAATATTATAATGGGCTTAAAATAAGTATGTAAACATATCTAAACATGGTAATAAATGTCAATACATGTGACAAACTATAACTTAACCTACAAAACACTGGTCTCAAAACACTGTTTTTGATGATTTGCTCACACTTTTTATTCAACGTCACCAGCTCTGAGCGAAGCATATTTACATGAATCGTCTGGTGACATGTTATAAAGTTAAAATCTTTCCCATCTCTCCAATCCTTCCTCTCTAAATGATGAATTCAGTTTCCTGCAGGCTGGCTCTTCCTCCATCATTGTATGAATATATGTGTAAAGTTAAGCACCACACGGTATAAATGCACTTATTATTCACTTCTTGTTGAAACTCTAACATCAAGGTCAGAATCAGATTGCTGTTCTTTCCCGAGGTCGATTAAAGAACACAAATTTTTCTTTGTGACACTGCCGCTGCGACACATCAACAACAAAAACAGAGGCCGATACACATGTTACCGGAACGGCAATATTTCACATTTAGTGCATGGTGACTATGATAAACAGCAGCCTACATACATTACTCAGACATATACGTTCAGCAAGGTCTTGCATCACCTTGGGAATTAATGTAACTTTATCTTTCAATAACACTTCCATTAACAACTGAATGCAACAAAAATATTTTTTATCAGACATTTCACAATTCCCATATTTGATTCAGAGTTTCTGATAAGAACACAGTGTTTCTTATCCTTCATTACAACTGACAGACAAAGTAAATGTGCATCTCACTGAAGCAATCCACTCTTGACTGGCTATGGTTCCCCCAAGGGAACATTACCCCCACAACAACGAGCTCCTTAGACTGCCAGAGGACACAGTGCCTGTGCAAAGAATAGAGATAAAAAGACAAGTCAGATTGAGGAGGATAGACGAGGAAAGGAAGGTTCTGAATATAACAGAACAGATGTGAGACATATTGCATCTGGCGTGAATAAAGACATCATCCATAGCATAATTAAACTGCAATTAAAGAGAGAGTAAGTGCTCTGCTACCACATATAAAATGACAGTCGTCGCATCACCGGGCTGATTCGAAATGCAAGGACATTAAAGAGAAGTGAAAAAGGAGACAAAGAAATATTTAAAGAATGATGAAATGTAGTTACAAATGACAGCTCCTCCACCATGAAATGTGTCTGGTCATCAGACTAAATCCTGAGCATGTTTTATTTATAGCAGTATGACTTTATTTACCAAGTAGAAATAAACTAAGAAAACCAGTTGAAAGTGATAATGTGGGGCATTTATGTCCAATTTATGAATTATTAAAATGTTCAGTATAATCTAGTATATACAGTACTTAAAGATTGTTTTTTCAATATCTAGAGCATTAATGTAAAATATTGTGGAGTAATGACCAGCTTGGTGGCCTCCATTATGAGAGCCATGTGGAGACAATAAAGAGCAATATGCTCTGAATTTCATATTTCATATACTTTAAAATGAATAAAATGTGACTCACACATTGGTGTCACGTAGGAATATATCAGCCACAGGGATCATTTCCTGCAGAATGCAGAATTAGATGATAACACTTTTACTTTGACTTTGAATTCAGGAAATTTTTGAGAATTTCCGAACTGTTGCATTAGCACTTTTAGCTGAGTAAAGAATCTGAATGCCTCTTCCACCACTGAAACTCCTTTAAATGAAACTCCCAAAGAGTGAAATCTTTAGTCATTTCAAACCGACCGTAATGAGATCAGCCGTGTGGAAATATCTGAATGAATCAGTGGACTGGAAGTAAAGTGAGGATGCAAAGTAAAACATTTTCAGTGAGACATCAAAACCTTATCATTAAATATGATTCTCCACTGAGCCACACAGAAGACTCTCTGCTTGTCTGAGCTGGAGATCTGTAGCGACCTTGTGAAGGACTACGCCAGCAGGAAAAAAAAAAAAATTGTACGGTTCCTCATCGTGTGAGAGTAGAATCAGCATTTTGGCCATATTATATTAATGTAAATGTTTAATCTCCTTCCCATGTTATATTTAATCTGATGCTCCATGGACAATCGACACATGGACAACAAGGGGGATTATCTCCTCGGGCCGGTCTCTGTGGACCCTCTCATCTGACTTCAGTGGGTCCATTAAAGAACTTCAATTACACGGTCATCTCAGTGACCTTGACATAGTGAGGTTTAATCAATAGATGCCTCTGTTTTTATTTTTATTTCAATCCATACAGGTCTCTCCTCTCCGCTAGAATAAACCCAGCTCTAATTCTTTGTGTGACAAAGGATTACTGCGCTTTATCATCTTGCTGGCAAAAAACGATGGCCATAAAAGTAGAGGAACAGATTTATTTAATCTCCTTCTTGATAATTTGGTCCGTATATCAACCCCTTTGGGCACCAGGGCTCCATGTAACAGACATATTGACGGATGGAGGGTTATTGTCACCTGCACATTAAGGAGTTTCATCGTTATTGCCTTGCTCAAAGCAATACACTTAGTGTTGAAGCAATATCGCCTCTGTAATTTTTGGGAGGAACCTCTCATCGACCATAAATAAAGCTGTTGGATTTCCGCCGTTAAAAGCACAGACACAAACACTTCATTCAAAATATTCCTCCCTGTGTAGGCAGAAGTTTACAATGTGAATTAGTCCAGCTGAGTTTAAGTTAGGCCAGCAGATGACAACACCATGGAAACAAGCACCACACAGAGCACCCACTCATCATCAGAGCAGCAACATCCCAAAAGCATCTGTCTGCCAAACCAAACCGCTTTCATTAAAGAAATGCAAAATATCAGACTTGGCCACATACAGCGGGACAAGTTTCCTCTCTCTGGTGAACATGCGCCAATATCAGGAGATTGGCATTTTCAGACTTATTATCAAAGTTGTTACCAAGTCTCAAGACAAACAACACTGTGACAGAAACTACCAGCTGCCAGAACTGTGTCCAGTGTTCCCGCAGGCTTCACCTCCAAGGAATCATTACAGAGAATTTGGGCTCATTTAAACATCTCTATTTTGAAGACTGTTCTCACCAGAAAAACAGTATCGGCCATTTGTTAAAAAAAATGCTTCCTGAACACTCAAACCGATATATGACCTATTTTTCCTGACAAGTGACCTCCTATACAATAATCATGTAAATAATGACTATCCTCTCCAAGAAGCAAAGGCAAAAGTAGCTGAACAAGGGTGGAGGACAAGGCGAGAGCAACCTTTTCCTAACCATGACCAATTAGCTTTAATGCACTTTTTGAAGAGTGAATTAATCAATATTTTGTTATTTTGCATGCAGAAAAACATATTAATTATCATCCTCACACAGTCTTAGCTGATCTGACAAATGTTTTTTCAGCAAAATAGCTTAACAAACCCACTGCAAAACACAGATATCATTAATAGCTAGCTGGTGAAAAAGTTAAATCTAACATGAGGGAACTAAAGATAATCATCTCAAAACAGAGCAAAGTTTTGGTCCACTCTGATGAGATCAGTTTGTTGATCTCCCCGAGACCAATCTCTTAAGGGCATATATATATATATATATATATATATATATATATATGCATTACCTTGTGTATACTGGCACAACTTTTTTTAATTGATCACGGTTGTGCACTAGAAAGATCGAGAGGTCCATGAGCTGCTCAGCATCCATGGAGAAGAAGAGGGAGGTTAAAAAAAAACAAAAAAAAAAACAGGCAGTAGCTCTCACGACTGCTGGCAGTGTGAAAGCACCCTAATGCCGAGTCAAGGTGGGTCGACCTGGGTTACAAAATCCTGCGTCGACCTGCTAATTTCATTGTGAAAGCAGTATTGGTGTGAAAGGGCCATTAGGTCACACCCCAACACTGCTGCCCTCATGCCTGATTTGGTGTGAATGCAGCCTTATGCTATGCGTTATATCGCCTCAGAATAATATGGGCGCGTTCAGCTTCCTTTTTCTGCCCCCTTTTGGCCAAAAATATTTAATGCAGTTTTGCCTCATTACAGGACCAAGAAGAGGTAATGCATGTCAAAGAATCAAACACTGAAGCAAACAGTTTTTTTTTTTTTTTAAACAATGTAAGGATATTTTTTTAGTTACACATGCAAAATTAGCATTTGTCTCCAGTTCACTTCCATTCACTGCGACTGAAGGACTGAAAACAACATTTTGCAAACCTGAATCTTCGCATTAGTGTGAAGTTGAACTTTGAAGAGCTCATGTTGACTCAAGCAATTAAAGCATTAAAAATTATCAATTGATGATAGATGTGAAAATGTCCCTGCAGCATGGGTGCATATATTATATTATGTAGGAAAAGTGCTTAAAAAAAGAGGGAAAACACATCTAAATATTATACTGCATATTTCTAATCAAGCTATTTATTAAGCCATCTTGGCTCTGTGAAATAATTAGCAAACACTATATAGATAATTTGACATATGGGAATACTCAGTGTTCATGTTTTTATCTATCTGCAGAGTGGATTGAATTTGCTTTCTCACTGCTGTACTTTAACAAAGCAGTGAAATATTTAGTGTTTATTTGCTCATTATTAATGCCTGTATATATATTTGTAAACCATTACAGCAGTTCACATACAAAAGCTTCTACTCAGATTCTAAATTTCTTGGGACGCCACTGTTGACTTCCCCATTTAGTATTCATGTATCTCATGCTCCTTTCATTTGAATACTAGGTGCCAAGTGCAGTTTCTCTGTTCATGAATAACTCATGCTTTACCCAGGGGTTTTCGTCTAATCTTAGACATTTAAGGGGAACACGGAGATACAAATGGAATATGTGGATTCAGTCTGATTTAAATGAGCAGCCTCATTCCTTAGTTGCAACAGTTTCAAAGCTAAATTAAATGCATCGTTTTTAACCACGACTGCCTTTATTCAACACACAACTGAAATAAGAAGAATTAAATCACAGGACACTGTTTCATACTGTAGGGCAAGACCGTGGTTCGATGTGACATTTTTTTTAACTTTCATTTGAATCCCGAAAAATCAACATTCTTAATAGATTCTCTTTCAAAGTGTCAGGTAGGACTGGAGTGACCTTCAAAAGATATCAACTGTCAAATACGCTGTGTGCACTTCAACCATCTCCATGGTGGGGTTGGTAATCTCACTCTATTAAACTAAGACAAGGACAACCATCCATGTCTTATTTTTATGGAGAAAATAAAAAATCCCATAAAACAGCCCCAGAGAGGTGAATATTTACATTTTGACATGAAAAGCACTAAAGGATAGATCTACTAAAGGTTTGCGTGTGTAAAAACATGTGCACACGCAAAAAAAGTATAATGTAATTGTAATTTCAAATGCAATGAAAATGCAATGCGTGGCGTTTACACACAATTGTACGTTTGCTTGGAGAAAATGTAAATACATTAATTTAGGTGGTGCAAACTGTTTGTGTGTGTAATTATGCACACTTGGCTGCAGTTATTGTCGCAAAAAGAGACATCAAAACGATGGGACAAGACACAGAGAATGTATTTTTCACCTTCGTGAATGTTTTTGGAATGAATGAGGAAACGCCTATTAAAACATATCATCAACCATTTTGCATCTGCTGGCGGAACTCAGAGCAAATCTAGAGCCATGAGGAGGAGTTTCACAACACCTGCAATGACAAAACTGGGGTCTTTCCAGTGTACGGTTGCTATTACAGCTGGGATCACCCAATCCCCTTTTTCAGATGTGCTGTCTGACGTCCCAAATGCCAAGTCACACCAGATGGGACATTTTATCAAGACTCCTTGAATGAGACCAAACTAAGCTTCTCATTAAATTGCTATTGGCTTCATCGACCAACACCTTGAATTCTGTAGGGTCAAATTTCATTTTTCATCTCTCCAAACTTGCCATGCTGCAAACCATGAAACACGCAAAAGCCTCATTTAAATAGACGTGCCTCCAACACATTTGCATCGGTTGTCGTTTACTCGATCACTTTTAGTAAATCGTCCACATTTCGTGCGGTTCAACCCACATGAAAAATTCTAGATTGCACACGCAAATTAGTACATGCAATTTGGGTTCTGAGCAGATCCGGTCCCAAGTTCACAAACTATTATTTAATAAAAAGACAAGAAATGCGGACTTCCTTAAACTGACAATAAGGTCAATTTATAGAAATCTGCATTACTAATAAAAACCTTTTTTTAGACAGGTAATCCATCAGTAATCACATTTTTGACATACTGTATATTATATATTTTGATATCCACATTAGCATGCAGATCTTTCTCAAACAACTGATAGTGTTCACTCAGATGGAGTACTAGTCTAACCCAGAAGCCAGAAAAAAAATTTCCCACTGAACATTTCTGAACCAAATTTGAAATTTCAGAAATGTACAAAACGTCATGGTTTACATTGTGAAACTACTGGTTAGGTTTCGGAAACAAATTTTATCATGGTTAAAAAAAAAAAAAAAATCATGGTTTGTGTTAAAGTAATATCTTTTGATAAATAACAACCAACCTTAATTTCTTACATAACGTAATGTAATACGTGCAAAGTTAATGCTGACTTTTGGTTTTGACTTGGACTCAAACCTCCTCCCTCCTTTAATGGTCTTTCTTGCTTGTTACTCGTTAATTACACCACATAACTTTGGTGGACAACATCCATCACTTTGCTGTGATCAAATGCAAGAAACGTTGGCAGAAATATATAACGCTGTTATTTTTTCTGGGCGAAGGGGCTGACCTATCTTTTAAAAATTAATCTTCACAAATTTCTTTTCATAATGCTCATGAATTGCAACCAATGGCTTCCCAGAAGCTTAAACTGCCTGATTTTATCAGCAATGCTATGGATTTTTTTTTTATTTCTAGTAAGAGAGCTACAACAAGGCTTTGTGAGTGCGACTTTCCAGGATTTCCATCCATTGTACCTCAAAGTGAACAGTTTGTTTCCTTCCATTATTGACCGCAAGGCGTTGTCACCATCTCCTCTGTGCTGCCAGTGGTCTCCTCCCTCTGCGCCCATCTGTGCCTCTTCCTGCTTCATCTCTCAGGTTAGGCCGCGATATCCATGAATCAGACGCTTCTCTGAGGAGCCTCGTGCCTGTGGCTGCAAGTCTTCCAAACGGGTGCAGCTGTCCTGGCTGGATGCCTGAGAGTTAAGCTCTGATCTGACTACACAACAGGTCTTTCTCTCTGCATTTGGCTCCTTGGGCTTCTGCTCGCATGACATGACACAGTGCAGCTTATTGTCCACAGGGAAATTCAGTGTGAAAAGATTCAGAAGTTGTGTGGTACATTGCATGTCACACCACCTGCAAGACATACAGGGACACACATGAGTTAGTATCTGTGCACTTTGTTCTTATATTGACATTTTTGCTTTATATAATACAGAAAGAGCTGAGAAAATGCAGACAGAAGTGCTTTCTAATCTGCTATTAGTAAAGTTACAGAAAATATGACCTCTATCTATACAGTTGAGAGCTTTATATAGAAAACAATCATTTACTGAATTCTTTTCACTGCCAGTTTAATCTGAAAATCACACAGTATACAGTCACCAGTCACTTTATTAGGTACACCTCTTTATCTCTTTGAGTGCAAATGATGTCAAAGTGTTTTTTCGGCAGCGGCTCACCGTTCATGGTCTCCTGCAGCCTGTGAGTAATTTTGGGGCTTCTGGGAGATGTAGTTGGAGCATAAAGAGATGGTATACACCACAGAGATCAAAACAGGAAGTGGAGACAATCATGTTTAGAGAGCAAAACAAATGGATTCTGGACAAAAAGTGGCATTTTTGGTGAAAGTGGCCTCTGCTCTACCTCTGATAAAACAAGAATGGAACAAGGTGAAAACAAACATTTTTTTTCATGATGAAATAGAGAGTCTCTTCTTTCATTTGAGCTATTCAGTGTTTTCAGAGACATAGTACATAATATGGGGTGTGGGTCTTGAAATATGACTCAAAATGGACAAAAACGCTGGCACAAGGTACTTTCTGTTTCATAAAAAGGGATGACACTCAAAGAGTTAATACTAGATTTAACTTTGGCCTTCAGAACAACCTTAACTCTTTGTGGCATAGATTGAACAAGGTGCTGAGAACATTCCCCAGAGACTTTGGTCCATATTGATATGATTGCATCACATAGATGCTGCAGATTTCTCAGCTACATCCATGATGTCAATCTCCTGTTCAACTACACCTCAAAAGTGCTTAAATGGATTGAGTTCTGGTGACTGTGGAGGTCACTGGAGTCCAGTGAACTCATGTCATGTTCAAGAAACCAATTTGAGATGATCTGAGCTTTGTGACATAGAGTGTTATCCTGATGGAGGTAGGCATCAGAAGATGGTCCACTGTGGTCATTAAGGGATGGGCATGGTCAGCAACAGTACTCAGGTAGGCTGCAGCACATCATTTAGATACAAAGGTACCAAGAAAAGCATAAAACTGTGTCATTGCATGATGTTTAAAGTATGTGAATAAAACTTGAGGTCAAAGGAAAGATGTTAGTGCACACAGACATTTATAGCCGTTATAAAATCCCTTCAGAAAGCACTTGAAGTGGCAGTAAAACAAGCTGTGAAGTGACAGCTGTCAGATGATTTCAAGTACACAGATGGTTTACTGTGGCTAAAATAGTACTAAAGGTGTCGTCAAACAGCCATGTTGTGTCACTCCAAACTTGTTTTACTTTACATCATGGAAAAAAAGACAAGCATCAATCATGTTGTAATTTAAGCAGTGATGTTAAACAGCTTCACAAATCAGGTATATGTTTAGAATTTCACATCAGCTGTCAAACTACACAGTTTGGGATTTTTCCATTCTTGCTTTACAGTAAAAAGTCGACAGCAGATTATTGAATCACAACATAACATACTACAAACTTCAAACGTTAATGTATAAATGCTAGTGACTTGATGCTTAATGCTTTCCCTCTATCTACATGTAGAGCAATCTTCCATCATTACACAAAGGCAATTTCACTTGCACTTGACCTTCCAGCGCAGCGAGCACATGACACAATGAAAAGGATTTATATCAGCTACCGAGAAATAGATTAGGTGGGACACGGTGTGAGAAACCATTAAAACACCCCTACAGGTTCATTTCAATTTATTCCATTTAGATAATTCACACCCTCACCTCGTGCCCTTGGTGTGCACAAAATTGGGATCATGTGTGCAGAATCTTATCGCTAAGGAAACTTTTAAGGAAGCGACATACAGGAATGACAACTGCACTCAAAGAAATAAGAACACTGGCTTTAATTTCAATGGATTACAAGAAAAATAAAAATAAAAAAAAATGTTGGTGAATGAAAAGTAATGATGAATAATGAGACAAAAGACAAGTCCTGGTAAAGTGGACCTTCACATGACCTATATATCCTTAGAGTGACAGGGGACACAAACCTGCCAGCACATGAGTCTGTGCTGCTGCAACGTCACTGCAATCCAAAAACAGACAGTTATTAAATATTTAAATGGGCATAAGTTGCCAGTGCAGAGCAAGACTGGCCCTGAACTCACCCTCACTGTCAGATGCACCGTGGAGGTAAACTAGATGTTAGAAATGATAGAAATTATACCAATGGTCCAGCACAAACTGTAAAAACAGGCACATGTGTGTTCCCAATTAACATGCACAATCAATAGAAACTATATTGTATTAAAAGACAGTAATCCCCACAGCGTCGTGACGTGAGGTGAGTAGGAATATATAAAAGCCTCACAACCTTTAAAGGTGCAGTCAGAGATTGTAAACCGATCCCCTTTTTGTCAGAGTCAGCGAATCTCTCCTCACGGTTCGTTAGCTGTCTGTTCTTTGTGTGCGCTGAATAAAAAAGTCATTTGTACACAGCAAAGTCTGCAAATGGGAAGCAAACAAAGTGGCTCAAACTGAGCCACATAACATGATTCCAGCCAATCAGCCAGAGGAAGCATTTGTGTTGTTGCACAGGAGACATGATGGATGTATAAAGAGAGGGGAAGTGGGAGCCACGGAGCTTTTGTGGGTATTTTAATAATATTTCTCGATGGTCACTGACAATGATAAACCACTCCCTCTTAGAAAACATTCTGCAGATTAGGGATGTGTGACAACATCATCCCGATCAGCTGATATTAACATAAAAATTTAATAATCGGGAAATACCGGTAATGGGTATATTATAACCGATGTTCAACTGCTGCAGGCTTCAGTATTTCCGAGCCTTCACGAATGCAGCGTGCGGTAAATAAATAAGGTCATAGAGCCCTGTCAGTATCAGTTTGGAGCTTCATTTGTTGCATTTTAAAGGATGGCTATATTAACTACTAGTGTGGACTGAAGCTGGTCAACTTTTTTGTGCCTTTCATGGTTTTATTTGCACTATTTTCTCAGTCATAGGAAAGAGCAGGGTGGATTGAGCCCAGTGTATAATTTGATGATTGTATTATTTGCCAAGTCATGGCCAGGCATAAGATAAAATAAGATCAGAAAAAATAAGTTTAGATAAACTTTATTCATCCCGAAGGAAATTCTTTCACTACAGTGTCCATACACAGTAGGAAAGGGTAAGGAGATGTAAAAGATTTAAAAAAATGTATATAGAGTGCAGAATAGTGCAAAATGTAATATATTACAAAACCAAAGTTGGTGTGTTTTTGCACAGAGAATGTTTCCATTTCAAGCCATGTTTCATTTATGAATACATCCAGTAGAGCATCACAATGAAATTAGTCATAATTTGTCAAGGGTGGCACGGTGGTGTAGTGGTTAGCACTGTCGCCTCACAGCAAGAAGGTACCGGGCTCAATTCCCGGCCCGGGGCCTTTCTGTGTGGAGTTTGCATGTGCTCTCCGTGTCTGCGTGGGTTCTCTCCGGGCTTTCTCCCAAAAACATTCATGGGGATTAGGTTCATTAGCTAATTTAAATTGACCATACGTGTGAGTGTGAGTGGCTGGATGGATATGGATTAATTCCTCAACAGGAGATATGGTCTTGGTGAAAAAAGTCATACATCAATATCGGTTTATATCAGACTTGGAAATGAAGGGTTGGACAATATCGGCATATCGGATATTGGCAAAAAAGCCAATATCGAGCATCCCTAGTGCTGATCCAGTGTGTTTTACTTTGCAGTAAGTCCTTCTTAAAACAGATGCCCTGAACCACAGAAACACAGAAACACACATTCACAGAGTAAATATCCTCTTGATGTAAATACTTAGTGGGTTGAATGCAGGTGCACATTATATTGGGCTCACTTTAAACCTCAAAACATCCTGGCAGATGTCCTTAAAATAGCACGTTCCCATAAATACTGGGGCCAAACCACTTTTATAAAATATGAGAGGGGACTCATTTTAAAGCCATCTGATGTCATAATTCATCCTCTTTAATGAATGAGCTGCTCCGCCCTGATAAAAAACCCATGGATAAGATCAGCTGGTTTTACAGCACAGCATGAACTTGACATGGATGAATTTAATGGCTCCTCATGAATCACGTTCCCGTGCACCAGTCTTGTTGAATATTACAATGGAGTGCTCTGCCTGGATGCTCAGGCTCACACAGATTGGAAGCATACACAATTGTGCTATTAACCATCAAGGCACTTTGCATTTAGTTAAGAGGAGGACAGCCATCTAAATATTTAATATGTGGCTATAAATTAACTACAGCACGCAATTTGAAGAGGAAAAGCTGAGTGGCTATACGTAATGCTTTGAGCTTTGCACAGAATTGCTGTACCAATTTTAATACTGAACCAAGGAGAATTTGTTGGAAATTTTAGAGAAAGTCAGAAAACTATACTCTTGTTGCAATTTTCTGTATTTTTCTTTATGCATACTGTACAAATTGGCACTAGTGTGCAGAAAGCCTATCCCTGTGAAGGGGCACTAAAACTGGTCATAAAAAGGTACCTGAAAGACATCTATTTGTCCACAGGAAGGGACCTAGAAGAATTGTTGAGAATTTGTTTTTAGCAAATGCAAACTAACAGCTCGTGTTCAGGTATATGGCTAAGCTCTCTGGAACTCATCCAGTAAATGTATAATATGAATTAATGTCTCTATACGACTGTTATTATTCAGTATCAAAGTATGTGGAGGGCCTGGGAGGATGGATGGTCGACAAAAAGACTTGAACAAGAAATGGATTAATATTAAATACTTATGTGCTTGAAGATAACCAACACCTATGCCAACAATACAGGTGGTAAAGGTGGCCAAACTTTGTGTGGGTGGAAATCCTGATCCAGGTCACAATATGGTTTAAAGACTAAAAGAGGGAGGAATGAATAGGGTGAAATAAAAAAATTGTTGTGTGGCAAGGAAGAGACTTACTCTAGCATGCAGCTCCAGATGATCAAGCAGGTGATCCTCATCCGACCAATGAACCTCCACTCTGCTACGTAGATCAGGGGAAGAAAAAAAAAAAAAAACAGGAACCACACCAAAAACAGTGGAAGGAAGTCATAATTATTAAAAGAATAAAGGAAAGAGGATGAATTTTGTTGGTATTTGAAACAATGAAATTATTTGCTCAGACCTGTGGATTTTTTGCTTTGTGAAAATAGGACTTTAAATGCTCAAGGTTACAAAAAAAAAATAATAAAAAAAAAAATCAAGGAATGACTTTTACGAGGGGAATTAATTATTAGTGGCACTGTTTTTTTGTTTTTATTTTAATAATAAGCATGATTTTTTTTTCACCTTTCACTCTGTAACATTGAAACTAAGAAATCAAAAACAACATAACCACACAGTGATTTAGCTTTCACACATCCTGCTCGTTGTAATTTAAGCTGTTTTCAGTTATTTTGAAAGGGAGTTTGTGCAGCATCTCAATATCACATCATATTATTATGTTTGCAAATCACAAAATAAACAGATTTTCACCTGTTCTCTAAAATCACTTTACATTTATGGAAAAAAAAGTCCATGTTTTTTTTATTTTTTATGATTGTTGTTTGAAATTTGACTCACCTTGTGCTTTAAACCTGTGAAATCATGACCTGGATTTTGGACCTGTTTTTGTACAAAGCAGGAATATGGATTTTACTCTAACTTAATCTATATCATCAACTGATGCGAGTGCATGTGTTTGTGTGAGTCTCCAGTATATAAAGTGTCATCTCAGCAATCAGTATAAATTCACATGAGTCAGACACCTATTTTGGATGTAGAAGTAAATACTCTTGAGATTGCAGCATGTAAGCTTTATTTTTTATGAATTTCAGAGTGGTCACATGAAACATTATGAGCAACACATTGTAGGTACAAATGAATGTGTTCTTCCACTATAAGTGTGCAGGAGATAAACAGGACAGGCAGCAGTTTGACACTGAATTGACGCAGTGGAAAGTGGGAGTGTGGCGGTACAAGGGGCAGACAGAGAGACACATTTCCTCTGAACTACAGCAGCTGAGGTTAAACATCAGTGTGTCGTGGTGGTTAGCTCTGTCACCTTACAGCCAGCAGGTCTCATGTTCCCTGAGTCTGCGTGGGTTTCCTCCCACAGTCAAGAGACAGGTCGGTTAAGTGAAATGGAGACACACATATTGCATGTGGGTGTGTAATGTGTTTTTCTGTCGCTGTGTGTTACCTCTGTGATAGACTGGTGACATGTCCACAGCCTGTCCTGACTCCCATCCAATGCATTATGAAGCAGGCGGTTCAGAAAATGGATAGAGAGAACAGGGGCTCAGTTTTAACTCTTGACATGGTATGGTGCCAATTTCACAAAGTGCTTATGAAATCACTGTGGTGGAAAGCAAATACGTACATTTCTACCCAAGTGTTGGTATTTGATGCTTACAAGCTCTAATCACGTAATTTTCACAAGACATTTTTCTGCAGAAATAGTACTTTTACTTTCTTTAGCTGATAAACTCATGCACTATTACATTAGCACAAATCAAATGCATTTACTTGTAATTATTTTTTTGAATATACTGATCTGAACGCTTTCACCACCACCGAATCATGATTTAAAGATTTAGATTTATAGTCCGTCATGTTAGAGAGCTAGAAAGAGAGCTAGCAAGATTTGAAAGTCCTCTAAGCGTCCTCTAAGCTCCTCCCCCTCCTGTCAGTGCTCCATCCAAAGCCACGCCCCCTCAAACTTGAACATCTGACAGTAAGGAGAGGAGAGACTATATGCTATATTACCAGAGTTTAAAAACGTCAAAGCCAATATCTCATTGTCATTTTATCACCTTTATAATGCAGACACTGGAGATGACTGTGCAATATGGTCAAAATATCATATCCTATAACCTCTTCGATACAAGCATCACTGAAGCTAAAGTTAGCATTGGGCTAATACATACAAAAGTAGTATTTGGCAAACATATTACATATTTCATGAAAATAATAACTCCTCCCGAGGCTAAACAAATAATTACCTGTCCAACAGGACGATCACTTTTCAGTCTCTTCAGATGTCTCAGTGTCTCCACTGATATTCACTCACTTTGTCCTCTTAGTTTTATCCAGAGTTTTGTCTTTTGTCTTTTCTGCCTCCCTCTTTATTCTCTTTGTCTGTTTAGCAGGGTGAGCTGTCAGAAGTAACACTGGAAGTGGTATTTTTGGCTGTATTTTCTCTGCCATTGTTCTCTACAGAACAGATTCTCCTGCTAACTCTGTATTTCTGTAGAGGAGTGTGCTGGATATTTCCAGAAACAGTGGGAAGGAGGGAGGGCGGCACGGTGGTGGTTAGCACTGTCGCCTCACAGCAAGAAGGTACCGGGTTTGATTCCTGGCCCGGGGCCTTTCTGTGTGGAGTTTGCATGTTCTCCCCGTGCTTTGTGGGTTCTCTCCCCGTAATCCGGCTTCCCCCACCATCCAAAAGCATGTATGGGGATTAGGTTAATTGGCTAATTTAAATTGACCGTAGGTGTGAATGTGAGTGGTTGTCTGTCTCTATGTGTCCTGTGATGAACTGGAGACTTGTCCAGGGTGTACCCTGCCTTTCACCCTAAGACAGCTGGGATAGGCTCCAGCCCCCTCGCGACCCTATGAGGATAAGCAGTAGAAAATGGATGGGGTGGATGGAAAGGAGGGAGGAACAGAGGGGGTCGTGGTCAGGATGAGACATAAAGGCATCTGATTGGTTCTTTCCATTCAGTGTCAGTGATTGGTCAGAGTTTTTACAGTTCCTACCTTTTTCTGATCACATAATGTATTGACTGCTCTCGGGGTGGAAGGACCATTTCACCCAGTAGAACAAAAAACATATTTCTGAACAGAATGACAGATTATAGATTTCATCCAAACTTTGCTTCCCTACCAAAACCCAAACTGAACCACTGACTTTTGAAATCAGTTTCAACATGGCTTTAATGTACTGAAGATCAGTCCAAATGTGTCACATTATATAATGTGAAACTGAAAGCTCTGTTTCTCTGTGTATTAGCTGCACACGACAATTTCCGATTACAATAATTGCCAATTAAATGGATTTCCATTCTGAAGTATTGGGCAAAAGCCAAGCTCTTGAACCAACTTCAAAAAGCACTTAACAGCATATTATAGTTGTTTAGTTCAACTGCAAATCCTGTGCTGCAATACTGACCATGCAAAGACAATTGAAGAGACTAAAGACACTGAAGGTCACCTTCACCGCTTAAAGCTCCAAATTAAGAGGGAAAGTTTTGTTTTTATTTATATGCTAACTGGTGGATGATTGTTTCATGGAAAAATAAACAGGGCTTTTGGTGAATGACAGGAAAAGAGTTTTTTTTACTGATCTTATTTTCACAAAAAAAAGATCTGCCCACATACTCAAAATTTATTGTGCTTCAAGCTGCAAGAGGAAACTGATCCCAGCTTACAGCGAGCAAGATCTCTTTCACGTTTGTGTAAATGCTTCTGTTAACAGGAAGTGATGAGAAAAATAAAAAAAGCTCTTATGAATTTCTGATTATTCACCAGACACTCGCTAAATAAACACAACGATAAACAATTAAACTGCTGCGCACTGTGCTCGTACTGCAAATAAAAAGTAATTTCAAGTTCAGATTTTTATTTTGTCTTATGGACTTTTTAAATCACCTCTTTCTCTAATAATCACACCATTGAGTTCCAACACTGTTTATAGTTTTGAAACATTTAAGCTGAAAATAAAGACCACTAACTGCACCATGATGATCATCGGGTAGTTTCATACTAATTATGCCATCAGTCTCAACATAATACTGCAATTCAGCGGTACTTTCATCTGTGTGTAATGTCCAGTGAAACAAACATACATGGTAGCTTGTATTTCAATATTTGTGAATGACACAGCTGAACTTCATCAGGTCCAAAAGGATAAAATTCAGGTGTGTATTATTTGAGTAATTGCTTTAGTCATGCCACCTGTGCCAGGATGTTCAACTGTGTCTGCTGCAAAAGACAATTTGCAGTCAAATGAGACCCCCAACTCCGGGAATATTAAAATATATTCACTGTGGAATCCAATTTGAGTGCTTTCTCAGTTCTTGTCTGTATTCTCCTTCTCCTGATTCCTCTGTCATTATTTGCAGACTAACATCCGTTTTCTAAATATTGCAGTGGATACATTGGATATTGATCTGGAGGTTGTGTTTGTGCACCTCAACAAATGTTTGTTTATTAATGTGTAAACAATTTTAAGACATTAATCAATTTACCTGGAAAATATAAATCATTAACTCATTGAGTGCCACCTTTTTAAAAAAAAAAATAAAAAGAAAATGCCTTGTGCCAGCATTTTTTGGCCATTTTCAATCATTTTTTAAGACCCACAGAATATTTTGTATTATGTCTCTGAAAACACTGAATAGCTCAAATGAAAGAAGACACTCTCTATTTCATCATGGAAAATAAAAATAAAATTTGTTTTCACCTTGTTCCATTCTTGTTTTATCAGAGGTCGAGTACAGGCTACTTTCACCAAAAAATGCCACTTTTTCACTGCCTAAAAACCACTTTGATGTATAAATACGTCAATGGCACTCAAGCGTCAGATTTTAAATGATGTTTAAATACGTCAGTGACACTCAATGAGTTGATATTTTATCCTGAGTGACTCTATGCTGACTGATACATTAAGCAGATTTTGTTTTTGTGACCAAGACATAAGATAACTCAAAGTTGTCCCTACTGAATATACAGGCATGTGAATGTAAGAACTGGCAACATAAATACTTGTGGGTGGATTGTCATCTTGTTTTTATCTCTGCCAGTCACTCCTTTATGTCAGCGAGGCGAAAGTAATCAAAGGGAAGTACACATGAAAGAAAAGCGTTCCAACTGTATAATTTACATGGAATAATATGACCTTCAGGTTATCATAAAAAGGGCTTGACACCATCGTGTACTGACAGAAAGGAATGCATGAGGACGCGGCACTCGTCTTCACTTTAGCTTTGCTTTATCCTCCTCTACCAGTGTGACAAATCTGTCGCTGAAAAGAAGTGATGCTGTCAGAGACCTTGAAAACTAAGTGACAGCCCTGGCGGTATGACGAGCCGTGAAGCAAGCTGTGTTGCTTGGTTTCAGCTCACAATGCAGTAATGACTGGCCCTGACGCATTACGAAATGAAGATGGATCACGTATGATGACACAAGTCGAGTTTAATTCACTACTTTTGGCCAAGAGGGGGAAAGAGCTGAGGGAGAGACATGCATCCTGAGCGATGGAAGTAAACTCAATATGTAACAGAGCCCAGAGGTGTGGCGTTGATCTTCTCTTGAGTTGTGACATCAGTTGGCTTCTCACATACACACACAATAGCGTGGGAAAATAACATCATCTCACAGACTAAATAAGGAGCTCTTGAAGTCCCTCTAGAATCTGGAAAAGCAAGAAGTTGAAACAAGTGGGTGAAATTGTGTTCTTCCTCCCTGATGTTGTGTTCATTTTCCATGGGAAAAGAGCTGCGTGCTGCTGGCTGAGACCTGCGTGCATTGTAAATCTCTTATCTCTCTGCAGCACAGGTGGGGTCAGCTCGTTTTCAGTGCAATCAATTCAAAATGTCAGCAGAAATTCTGGTTTATTTTCCACAGTTGGAACATTCAGCCTCATTTATTTGTCAGCAGGTTGGATATATGTCGCGCCGGGGCTCCTGTCACCCTACAAACTACACAGTTACTCCTTCCTGCAGAGCGCGCTTTCGTAAACAAGCCTTATTCCTGATCTGTATTGGCTGCATGTTTCACAAGACCTATCACAGTCATTTTGAGATTTTCCATCAGTTTAACTCCTCTGGATTCTCCCTATTGTGGAAGCAACTCATCTCCTTTGGGCCAAAAATAACCAGCCGTCACTTTCCCACATTAATGAATCCTATTCATTGTTTTTTTTAATTAAAAATCTATTTAGTCTGTCATTAACAACCCATGCTGTGAGTTCACATGTGTTCGTCTAGTCTATATAGAGCAGCCTGTACATGATGCATTTTTGCAAACAAACATCACAATAAATATTGTTTTGTTTGCCTGTTCTATTCTCTTGTTTGCTCCTCTGAACCACTTCCTTTGGCAGTATCTATATGGTGTGGGTGTGTGTCAGGGAGGGAGAAAGAGAGAGACAAACACTGGCTGATGCCACCTGTGTGTTTGTGTGTGCACATTAAATAGCCTCAGGTTACCATCCATGCTGCAGAGTTACTATAGACTCAACAACAGCAGGATTGAAAAAAAAAAACCTGCACTGTGCTGACTTTTTTTAGAAAACAAAACCAAAATGTCTTCTGCAAAACCCATCAGTTTCATGATTTATAAAAGCAAGCAAGTTTTCACTCCTGTCAAACTCAGGCAAGGGTTTTCTTTTGGCTTAAAGTGCCACGATCGAAGACATTTTGAAATCGGTTTCTTTGCCAGACTCATTCACTCTGATTCAATTCCAAATGCCGCAGAGAACAATCAATTTGATTGTCTGTCACTGCAAATGAAAAGCAGACAAATTTGTTTTTGAACATTGCAACAACACTCGTGTAAGCCTCCAAACTTTCTGAAGTTCAAATGGTTCACTCGTTCACGTTCAGAGAATCATCGTGCTCTATTTTGTGCAGCATTAGTGAGCAAAACTGCAGTGTTCAAAGTGCTGGAGGTCGGAGGTTAATGGAGTTACTTGAAGGCAAAGCGGACAGTTTGAGGTGCTTGAGGTGAGGGCACTGACAGCGATCATCACAAGGTGATGCAATGTACTGTAGCTTCTTTATTTTATGTGCATGGGGGTTTGATCTGGGATGGACTGTCTATTATTGATTTATTATGTTTTACTGCTTTTTAATGTTTATTTGCTTATTACCTCCACCAAGGAGGTTTGTTTGCTGGTTTGTAAAATAACTCAAAAAGTTGTGGACGGATTTTGATGAAATTTTCAGGGTTGGTAAGAAGTGGCCTAAAACTGATTCATTTTTGGTGATGATTGGATCTGATTCAACGTCACCACCAAAAATGAATCAGTTTTAAGTTAGGCCATTTCTGGCCATTCCTGAAAATTTCATCAAATCCATCCATAACTTTTAGAGTTAAAAACAAACAAACAAGCAAGCCCCGGTGAAAACATAACCTCCTTGGCGGAGGTCTGCACTCTCTGAGTGCTTTTCTAGTTCATTATGTTTTTATTGTGTTTGTTTTAATGTACAGCACTTTGGAAACCTCATGTTTATTTAAATTGTACTTTATAAATAAAGTTGGATTGGATTTATGCTGTGCAGGAGCAAGGCTGGAGACTGATAAGGAGAGTATACTGGAAAGCACAAAGCACCTTTATGGTTCACATATGTTTGATTTCAGGAAAAATTGCATGAGTGACAATTTGGACCAATCAAAGCACACATTATACTATCAGACCATCAAGACCATCTTTATTATTTTCTATTATGTAAGAAATGCATGTGCCACCAGATCTTTGCAGCTAATCTGGATCACTCCTGTTCTTTCCCACTAAGTCTTCTCTCCTTTCTGACACCATACTAGTTTGCAGTTGCAGACTCTGAAGGGAAGCGCTCCTTCCTACAGTACCTCCAAGCCTATCCACTGAGCTGCTGTCACTCACAGGACCCTGTGCTTGCTCATCTCCTCTCTGTTCTGGCCCCACAGTGGCCGAGTGAACTCCACACTGAAGTGAGAACGGCAGAGTCACTGCCCATCTACTGCTGGAGGCTGAAAATCCACCTTCTCAGAAACAACACCTACACACTATACTGGCACCTACTAACATCTTTAACATGCAGGTAAAGCAAAAATAAATGTGTTCTGAGTTTGTCACAACACAGAAAGAAAATATTATTAATCCCACGGCCACATTTGAATTATAAAAACAAAGATATGTATATTATCTTAAGTTTAAAATGACTGTTCAAATTTGTATTCTCTGCTCTGAAACCACAGCCAATCAACAGTGACGGTTGGTTATTTTTGAAAAGTGTATTTATATATTTTTGGTACCTAATGTGACGCCCTGTCATAACAAAAAAAATGACTTGTTATAGATCAAATGCTTTACACCTTGCTTTTTTTTTCCCTATTATTCTCTTTGATATGAAGAAAATGCTGGATTTTTGCTTAAAAAAAGAGTGAGAGTTGATTATATAAATCCAGCACACAGCACTTCTGGTACTGGTATTTTTCTCAAACGCCTCATCCACATTGTTGAAATAATCAAAGTATTTTAGACAAAGCCAGAGTTGTTGTACTAAACATGTTTCCACTATGGATATATTTCATTATTCCTCCGTTCTGTAAAAGTTTACAGCCAGGTGTGAAAAAAATCCTGTAAACTAAGAATCCTTTTAAAAATATGAATAAGTGTTTATTTTTATTTACAAAATGAAAAAGGAGCAAACAAGTGAAACGTCTAAATCAAATCAATTTTTGGTGTTACTACCCTTTGCTGCCAAAACAGCAACAATTCTTATAGGTATACTTGCACAGTCAGGGATTTTGTAGGATTAAAGTTGAGTGCATGATCAATATGAGAGAGGTAATAATGAATATCACATGTAGGTTGAAACGTTAAGTGAAGCAGAAACAGTTGTGTGGGAGGTAAGAGTCCTCCGACACGGAAACAAGGCCAGGAGCTAAGGTGTGTTCTGGACTGACAAGACAAAATTTGATTGCTGAAGAGGAGTGGGAGATTTGGTCAGGATGAATGGTGTCCTCAGTGCTGAGAAATACAGGCAGATACTTATCCATCATGCAGTAACATCAAACCCCAAACATACAAGAAGTCCTGGAAGTCCTGATCTCAACATCATCAAGTCTGTCTGGGATGACATGAAGCAAACATGAAACAACATACCAACTGCATTCCTTCAAAAACTGTGCACGAGAGTACCTGGAAGAATTGATGCTTTTTTATGATTTAAATTCCTCTTCTGTTCATGAACTGCATTGTGGTAATTGGTGAAAATAAAATATTAACTGATAAATGTTTGAAAACAGCATATTTTCACACTTAAACCTAAAATTTTTGCACAGTAAATGACGGTGGCGTCTACAGTGTTCTCCTGAACCGATTTAAAAAAAAATATCACTATTAGCCAGTTAGAAAACACAGGAAAATAGGGGGTTAAGCGTGAACTTCTCCTTATAGTGAAAGGTATAGAATAGCATTATATTTGTTAACCATTACATCTGTGTGACGAATCACCCTAATACAGAGAAAAGAGAGCAGAAGTGAGGTTGCTGATGTGACAAATTCTAAAGTGTTGATGTTGAATGAAGCTGGGGAAGCCATAATAGTCCACTAATGGTATCACAAAACCAGAATGCACTTTAGCAGCTGAACCAAGGCATCTGTTGAAAGTAAGAGATGAGAGAAGGGAAGAATAAGCACATTCCTGCAGACCATGGAGGCCGTTCAATTTGTGGGACGGTGATGGAGGACTTTTGTGACTTACGTACGGTAAGCAGAGTTCCTTTAAGGATACAAGACTGTTGTTGAATGTCTTGGAGACCTCTGTTTGGTTTGCTTTGTTGCACATGGTGAGCGACTGAGGATCAATGCCAGATGAAAGAAGTAGCACAGTGGGGAGTGCGTATGCTGAATAAGGTGAAAAGATGTTGTGCAGAAGAAAATAAAAGCAGGGATATAAAAAAGATGCTGCACTTCAAGCTCTGACAATGGCATGAATGACACTGTGTGTGTTGTGTGTGTGTGGTCATGGGAGTGTTTGTCGTGGTTTGTGGTGGTGGTTCTGAAAAATACTATTTCAATGTCAGAATGTTCAAAAGATATATGATTTGTCCAGTCTTTACTTTAGTAACTATGAGGCCAAAGAATCAGTCATATTCTAAGTTCACATTCCCCATTGGAGTTAAAAGACTTGGGACGATGCTGATAGGCTCAACTCTGTGAGTGCCAAGTGTGTTTTTGGCAGCGGTCGCTGATCACGGTCTCCTGCAGCCTGTGAGTCATTTTGGTGCTTCTGGGAAATGTAGTCGGAGCATAAAGAGACGGTATACACCACAGAGATCAAAGCAGGAAGCAGGAAGTGGAGACGATCGCGATTAGAGAGCAAAATGGACGGATTCTGGACAAAACTCATGTTTTTATTGAAAGTGGCCTCTACTCTACCTAAAGAAACTTTTTTTCATAATGAAATAGAGAGTCTCTTCTTTGATTTGAGCTATTCAGTGTTTTCAGAGACATAATACAAAATTAAATTCTATAAAAATATGACTCAAAATGGGCAAAAATGCTGGCACAAGGCAATTTCTGTTTATAAAACGACTGGCAGTTAAAGGGGAGGTGGTAAAACCCACATGACACAGAGACATCTGTATCTGTTTTCTTCCCCCCTTAAACCTAATGGTATGTGTAGATGTTAGCTACTATTTATATGTTTATATATTTGGAAATTGATGAATGCTACCTGTTCCTGTTCATTATTGTAAATGACGCACCAAAATTCCAAACAAAAAAGTGTCTTCAGTTCAGTTTCGAATTATGGCAGGAAATGAAGAGGAAATAGTTTGACATGACATCAGATGCTAAAACATTTTGTAATATTAAGCTGATGTTTAAATTTCAAATTAATTAACTGTAACAAGTTTGAGGGCTGTGAATTTATACGCCACCTTTTCGCGGGTCACCTCAAACTTCCCTGCTTTTCTCTGAGTTATTTCCCCCTAATTTCAATTTACTCGGTCTGGTGTTCTTGAGACTTATGAATATCAGCTTATGTGATATAATGAAACATGAACATGGACTTTTTAAGGCCACTTTTTAATTACCTTGGTTCCACGGAGAGTCTCTTGCTGAATCCTCGTTCTAATTAAATCACAGGGCAGGTATTCAGCTCATGATACGCCTCTCAGCTGGAGCGACTGCACCACGAGAGCAAAAGCAAGACCAATTATCTGTACTGTACCTTCCTCTAAAAGGCTCAGCAGATAAACGCTTGTGCAACATTTAAGTATTTATGAGGATTAATGTGGAAGACTTTCTTGAGGGCTGAACCTCGACGGAGTTCAACTCACACTTGGATTCAAGTGAGAAATGACGCCCGCCACACCTCTAAATATGACTGCCATGACTTTATATTCACATTGTTTAATAAGTCATCAAAATATACTGCTGGTAATAAAATGTGTTGTATAAAATTCATACTTGGGGATGATGGTGCCACTTCAACAGAATAAGCAGAATAAATAATTATTTTATTTCCCCGAGAGGAAATATTGCTTTCGTTTCTGGAGGGGAGGAACGTAAAACTTTCCGTTTCTTTGCTCCAATTTATGAGCCCATTCGTCATTAAACAATTACACAGGCAAAGAATTCAATTTCCCTTCTCTCATTTCTTCTTTCATGACCGTGTTTCCCAGAAAGGGCAAAAACATAATTACAGAATGCAGCAACACGCTAACAAAGAAATATCGACTGTTGGCTTACAGGGGAACATTTGGTGTGAATTGTGAAGGGGTTTTTGTTGCTAATAGTGTTTTCTCCTCCATTATCCTGGAGACGTTTTTCACCGCAGCCTTGCAGCGTGAGAGATGTTTATATTTAAATAACTCTTTTTTAATCCCATAAATCTACCTTTGTTATGTGAACAAAGACAAAAGAAGCTGTCTTAACTTGCAGATCAACAACGGTGTGATGTGAGAGAAGCAAAAAAAAAAAAAAAAAAAAAAAGAAAATGTGTGTGGGGATGCCTTTTAAGATGTGCCAACGAACTGGAGCATTGTTGTCTTTCACCAGAAGCCTTTTATTTTATGTGAGTGAATGTCTGAATGTGTGCAGAGGATGCATAGCCACACATACGCATCTTACTGTTTTACAGCCAGCCACAATTTTTGGACGTCGGGTTGGAACTGAAGTCGGCTCACATGGGAGCTCATTTGGCAGAGCAGCCTGTCGACAGGGAGCGTATGAAAGCTAAACCTAATGAAAGCACACACAGCCAAAACCTGCCGGCTAACATCTGCCCCAGACTTCCAGCTACAACCGCTCCACTCTCTCGTCAAAGCAAAAACCACACAGCTCCCGTTTTTCCTCACTTGAGTCGAAGGTCTATATGATCTTTTATGTGCTGCATGGACTCAGTGGGCCGTGGGGCTTGGAAATGGTGTGTAATTCAGTACTAACAGGATCCCAGTGAGCAAATGCAGTTTTTTTTTTACATTCCTGGAAATAGTTTTGCAGATATTTCAGAGTACAGTGATAATAATAAGCCCTTCTCACCAATCTACCATGTTCATGTGATTTTGTCAGGTGTTTGTGAGGGGTGGTGCACTTCTTTAGAGGTACTAAAGGAAGCTTCATTAGTCACATTACTACTACTGCTGTTCTTGTAGAAATACTGACTGTCAGCAGCAGGACTCAAGGGATTGTTTTGTTCACTCGATCCGTTCATCACTTTAGTCCAGAGTCAGTATCTCAACAAAAATTGGATGTTTGACAGACATTTGTGGCACCACTGGTACACAATTTTGTACAGATGTTTATGGTTTAGTCCCTCCATCAGGTTGATATTCTTGCTTCCTCGTAAAACTCCCCACCTACTGGATGGAGTGGCAAAAAAAATAGGAAAATAGGAAAATAGGTGTCGACCCCCTTTGCAGTCACTTAAGTCATGATGGCTGCTTTCCATGAAGGAAGAAGCAAAAAAGAGAAACTGTAGCAGTTAGAGGTTATTTAAGGAAGTTAGAAAAAAGTTTCAAAGGGTCTGACCTTTCCGAAACTGAACATCATCTTCATTTTTAACGACTGGAGTATAAATGACCTCTTTCATTGATTGATAGCGATGTGTCCATCTTTGAAAGTCATTATTTCCTGTTCCACTCGAGCCAAGATTTGTTCTATTTCAGTAGAAACTGCATTAGTAATTTTACTCCTAATTTTAGAGACTCCCATCTGTTTTGAAAAATCATCCTCATTAATTAGAGTGGAAATAAAGAGCGGTCAGATCAGTCAATAACTGATAAGGGGGGGGGGGGGGGGGGCACACAGCCACACGGCACTAACAGCTTCTCATATGCAATCCAAATGCACCAGATCCATCAAAATGCAGTCAATTAGCACAAAGAGGTCTGCATAACACAAAATGATTATTCTGTCACCATGGAAACACAACTTACACTCAAAAACCCAACACCTGTTATTCACACCTCAGTACCCAGAATAATGTTGGTCTATTTCAGCTGTCAGATTTCCTTTGAAACATATCTGGGTTACCATGGAAACATGTTGGCTATGTAATGATTTCTTACCTCTGATTAAGTGTGCAGGTAAACACAATCAGTACATGTTAGCATAACAGTGGAAGGCAATTTCTCAACTCTTTTATTTAAGATGAAAGGCTGCAATTTATATGAGGAAAAAGTGTCGAATATTTTATTTAGTGCTATTTGGGACACTATACTACATTGTACCCCGTGCGCAGTATATGAATGCAGCCAAATACCTCATTGTACAAGGAGAAAGACAGGAGGCACTACTTTAGGGGCTCATTTGTACGATGAATGCAAAGTCGTTGTCACAGGTTCAGCATTTTTTCATGTAATTTGACTAAATGAATGCTCTGGACGTGGGCAGCGCTGACCTACAAAGTTAACCTTGTTTCTTTTTTCCTCCTATTTTTGGAAGAGATGTAGCATTTGGTGCTCTGATTTTCTGAAGCAGCTCAGGGGACTGCAGGCTCAGAAACCAAATGTGTGGCTCCTAATGAGACTGCATAAATGAAGGACAGCATGGAAAGAAAAAGTGAAAAAGAAACCAATCATATCTGATGTGTCATAAAAGTACATTCAGTTGTTACTGTCAGCAGAAAGCAATTAATGTGTATCACTGTCATTCAGCAGGTACTGCATCACTCTATACTGTATATGTGTTAATACCATACTTTGGATCATAATCCATTAATCAGCAGTTGATGCAGAACAGTTTACACATACTGAGCAATTCATTTTGAAGAACTAAACATGAAGCAGGTAATGATGATAATGAAACATATTAACAGTAGCAGTTTTTCTGATTTGATCTAAACAACTTTTTAAAAAGTATGTTAAAACCCAATTTCTTTTAGCACAATATTTATAAATATACTAGGTGATATAGTTTTTGACATATGTGATGATAAATAGGGCGTAATCTTTGTGTATGTTTGATGTTTAGAAGTATGTTTTTTGCATCATATCTACATAACAAAAAGTAAAAATAAATTTTTTCTTCTAATAATTGTGTTTACTTTCATTTGCAATTAAAAATATATTTTTCGTCCTGTAAATATTTATTCTAACATTACCACTTATTCAATTTTGTCTTTGCTGTTACATATTTTCTTTCTTTCTGTATTTGTCTATGCTGCTATAGTGGGTGAATTTCTCCCAATGGGGGTTAAAAAAAATATACTATTCTATTACTGTGTTACTACTAATAAAATAAATAAATATAACTTCTTTACGTGGGAATTGCTTACAGACATTATCCATAAACCTCAGATAATTACACCTTTTTTTAAAATCTTAAATTACAAAGAAAATGGCAAAAGTGGTTTTCTAGATGGATTTTAGTTCAGTGATGAAAAGTTAAATATTGGCTTCTGTTGGGGTCCAGTTCCAACAAACATATATATATAGTTGGTTCCCACTCAAAAGTTGTCACAAGATAAATTCATGACAAATAAATGTATGTGTTTAAATTCTATAAAGTTAAATGATATTATATATTTCATTTAAATTAATAGTATTATTAATGTGTAGGATGTGAACTGAGCACAGTCCAGTTTAAAGTTGAACAGTGTTGACAGCTTTAAGCATACATGGACAACCTGTTGGCAATCTACAATATCTAGGATAATTGGGCTTTATGAAGCAATATGCAGAAGTTCTGTCAGAAAGACTCCACCTATGTCCACACTTCAGACTGTGGGTGTCACTGTAAATCAGCCAACCAGGTTCTGCATGGCTTCTTTGAGCCTTACTGTCATATTTAATAGAAAAACTCTTCTCTTCTCTTCGGCTACTGCAGCTCTCAACCTCTTTCACGCTGCACAATGAGGTCTAATCATCAAAGACTCTGTAACTTTCATTATGTGCACTATGTTATAAATTATTGTTCATGCTAAAGAATTGAGTCTGTCCTGATGGAAGATTTTGATGGTGAGTGAAAGTGAAAGCCATGGCAGGAGCCAACTGTGATTCCAATATGCTTATAAAGTACAACAGTAAATGTTTGTTAATTTCCTGTGCTCTCATAGGATTGTCCAAATTATTGACTTTATTAACTCTTTGAATGCCAGCTGTTTAATAAAACTGAAAGTGCCTTGTGTCAGTGTTTTTGCGCATTTTAAGTCATATTTCAAGACCCACAGAATATTTTGTACTGTATCTCTGAAAACACTGAATTGCTCAAATGAAAGAAGAGACTCTCTATTTCATCATGAAAAAATGTTTGTTTTTGCCTTGTTCCATTCTTCTTTTATCAGAGGTAGAGTAGAGGTCCAGAATCCGGTTGTTTTACTCTCTGATCTCAATCGTCTCCACTTCCTGCTTTGATCTCTGTGGCGTATACCATCTCTTTATGCTCCGACTACATCTCCCAGAAGCCCATCCATTACTCACAGGATGTGGGAGATTGTGATCAGTGACCCGCTGCTGAAAAAAACACTTTGACATATTATTATATTGATGGCACTCAAGCGTCTGATTTTAAATGACCTTGAAATATGTCAATGGCACTCAAAGAGTTAATATTTAGTAACACATAGACACAGCTGTGATCAAGGTGAATGCACTATATAATGTAAATGATATTATAGCTTTGCACCACTGTACCGTTATAGAATCTTTTCATATATTCATATTTTCAAAGGTACTAATGTGAGATTGGGAGCAATTTTATCGCCTCCGCATGGTTCTCGACGTGACATGTAATTTGCCGGCTCGCAGCAAACAGTGTAAACAATGACCATGATGACAGAGCTAACATAGCTTACCTGAGGGGGAATCAGAGGTGCTTCTGGGACGGCGATATCAGCTGTAATCAGTGTAGATACAATCATATGCACAAAAACATACATGTAAATACAGCACAGAGAAACTCACTCAAGGTTACAACAGACACAGTAGGAGAGCGACTTCATCCTCTCAGCAAAGAGTTGTAGATTATCTTTATAAATTTTCTAATGTTATACCGAATAGTGGATGTTGTTTTTCTGCAAACTTAAAGATAAAGCTTCATATATAAAATGCAATTTCCCTCTGTCATTGTAGCAATGTCAACAGAATATGGTGTTTACTCTGTACTCAGAACAAGACGGTGATGTCTATCAGTGAGGCTGAAGAGAAAACAATTTGATTATGCATTAGCCATTTAGCCAGACTCATTGGTACAAATACAGCTTCATTTATTTCACATACATTTTTTTTTTACTTTTACTTTGAAGTTTTCACAATCTAAATGATTCAACAACAAAATGAGGAACTACCACAACAAAGTCCAAATTTCCTACTGGGGAAAATTATGCAAATGTCACTGTAGTAAAATTGACACATGTATTTTGCCAACCAGCAAAGGTACAGTTAAAGTAATAAAAAGAGACAAAAATTGGACAAAAAGGTGGTTCATGGAGGTACTTTGACCAATACTGGGTCACCGTTATGATGATCCAAGTGTTAGATCCTGAACAGTGTTTGAGGACTGATTTTTGTAAAACCCTCAACATTTTTCATAAATAAATCTTTTTTTTTCCATTGATAAATAATATATATTTATTCATATATATGAGTCAATTGGGGGAGCAGAGACAGATAATCACCAATAGAAGCCCTTCCTGAATCCATGGAAACTTCAAAAGTCTGTAGTTCTTGCTGAACATATGGGGTATGTCAATTTTGGCTAAAGCATCCCATGAATATTGCTATGAATAGTTCTTTTGAATGAATATATACATACATGTACATAATGAAGCATTAGGTACACATATGCAAAGTATTGAACATAGGAAGTATGGTCTGTTTCATTGATTTGTTCAGTGAATAAGCATGGCGCAAGACTAAACAAAGTAGGTTAATAGCTTAGATACAAATTTGTACTGTACATGGTTGAGCCAAGTCTGCAGATCCAACCCAAATTGAAGCGTTCTTTTTTGGGCATAACAAACTTCAAAAAGCTGATAAATGACACCTATTCCCTTCTGATCCCCATAGCTCAACAATTTTCACTCCTCACCCACGTTGAAGAAGTTGCCCTCTGGCAATTATGTAGAGGATGTCCTTCCATGTCTTTCGGTATATCAAACACAATATCCAAGCATTATGTCGAGATCCAGTGATTTAAAGTACTGCTCCTCTTGTTAGGATGCCCCAAACATGTTTACTACCACTCTCCTGGCAGCAGTGGATCGTTCAGTAGTCTGATTTTCAAAAAAATACATTGTACTTGGATCTTGAATCGTGGATCTATAAAAGAAGTCACATCATTTTCATGTTAAAACGACGAGGTCCAGCTTGTCCCTCTGCTGAGTCAACGTTAGTGCCGTTAGACTTTGACCGAGGCACATATTCAACATCTATGTTGTTTTTATGTTTTCCTTTCCCTCTGCTCCAAACGAAAAGGAGCAGGAAACAAAACAAGACCACTCCCAGGAATGTGAAACAACCCATAGCAGTTGACACTAAAATAGTCTTTAGGTCCAAACCGAGGGTCACACCAGCCGTCCCGTTGGCAGTGGTATTGCTGGGATCTGTGTAGTACTGGGTCCTGTTAGCGTACAGTGATCCCAGACTTTTCACCGCCAATGAAGTCATCAGGGTGTCATTCCCAGCACTGTTGGATGCAAGGCAAAGGTACACTCCGCTGTCTTGCACCTCTGCTGACTTGATCTCCAGGGTACCATTGTTGTGGACAGTAACTCTACCATGGCTCCTACTTGTCAGGACTCGTCGACGTGGGGACAACCAGGACACAATGGGCCTTGGCGTTCCTTCAGCACTGCAGCGCAACATTGCTTGCTGGCCCTCATCCACAGTGATGGTTTGTGTTTTATTCTCACGAATTTTTGGCTTGGTACATGTCACGTAATAAGACAGGAGAGTCTCCTTAAACTCTTTAAAAGGCCTTCCACGAATGCCCTCAGGTGTGCTGCACTCCGGCTGCGATTCTCCAAAAAAGATAGAGTGCCTTTTCTGTAGAATCCACATGAGACGACAGTCGCACACCAAGGGGTTGCTGTCAATCAGAAGAACCTCCAGAGCCTCGGGAGACTGAAAAACCCCCTTCTCCAGCGTATCGAGTCGGTTGTGAGAGACATTTAGGACTTTGAGTCCCCGTAGGCCCTGGAAGGCATACGGTTCAATGGTGGTTAGTTGAGCTCCAACCAAATGAAGCTCTTGAAGCCGAACCAGTTCCATCAGCATCCCGCCTTCAATGTGTTTGATGCGGTTGAAAGACAGGTTGAGGTGTGTCAGGTAGGGCAGATGCTTCAGGGCTTGGTAAGGGAAGGAGGACAGGTTGGTGTTCGTTATGAACAGAGCGGTCAGGTTGAGGCCATGCAGGGTGTTGGCTGGGATGTGGTCTAATGAAGGCCAATTATCAATTTCTAATTTCCGCAGCCGGAACAGCTTTTTGAATGAATAAGGATGCAAAGTGCTGATGCTGAGGTATCGTAGATGGAGGCTGACCAGGTTATGCAGATGGGAAAGGGCCTCAGTGGGTACAACTGTAAGGTTACATCTTTCTAAGGTTAGCATCTCCAGGCTCAAAAGTCCACTGAATGCACGGTGAGAAATGTAAACCAGATCATTGTCACCAACTTCCAGAAACTTCAGGTTGTGCAAGTCCTGGAACATATAATCCAGTAGAATGACAATCTTGTTATCACTTATATCCAGTCGGGTAAGATTTGATAAGCCTGTGAAGACGCCCAGAGGAATGAGCTTGATGCGATTGCTCTTGAGACTGAGTGAGTGCATGGTAAACAGGGCGTTAAAAGCTCCAGGCTCAACATAACTGATAATATTTCCACTGAGGTCAAGTTCCTCAAGTCCGGGGAAGGCAAAAAAGTCATCAGGGTTGATCATTGTTAACTTGTTCTTACTCAGATCCAGGATCCTGGTCTCGGTTGGGATGCCATCAGGGATGCTGGGCATGCGCTTGCGGTGACAGACAACTGCCTTGGTCTGCGCTGAACACTCGCAGCGTGAGGGACATCCCAGGGTGGAACCCACAAAGACAGCCATGAGGGCTAGTCCCAGGAATGGTTGCCAGCATGAGACGACCGCGTGCAGCATGACTTTGCTCATACAGTCGACCATTCTGTCACGGTTCTGTAAGAAAGAGAGAGAGAGGACAAAAAAGAGGTTAGTCACTCAGAACGGATCTTGTGGTGCCTGTGAATTAGTCAATATTACAAATAATATGGCAGAACTGGTTCAGAGAAAATAGCCTCAGGTGCCTTTACTAGTATTGCATCATATAATAACAGATTTGATATATCTTTCTGCACACATATATCATATTGCAGCCATTCTTTTACCATCTAGTGACTTATTCAAATACAGGCAGACCTGCTGGACTCTTTGGCTGTCTTTGTTTTCCTCTCACCCATGCAGTGCTGATCAAGGCACAATTGAGCCCGTTAAAATGCTTCTCTGGTGAGCACCGGTACTTGTTTTGATTTTCACCAAAATCAAATTAAAGAATAAAAAAGTACAGCTTTCGCAGCCCATTGTGTCCTTTCAGATAACGCCTTAATAGTGTTTACTGCAAATCTAAGCCAGAAAAAAAGATATCTGGGTGACTCTGAGCAAACATGTTGCAGCTCTACCAGAAATGATTTGTTTTTCCACACATATTGTCTGCCTCTCTGATATTATTAAAAGATATACTACAGCCTATTGCCCAGGAGAAATAATTACAAACACGCTAAAGTGGCAGAACGAAAGGAATCAATCAAGAAAAAAATACTTGACACTGTATGCAGTTCATGGACAAGTGTGACCAAACTCAATCAACAAGAAAATATTGTTGGAAGGCATCATTCAATGTCAGAAGAATATTATGATTATAAGAATTACTACAAAGGTTGCAAAAGCCATTAAACAAAGGTCTCACATTGGATATTGTAAAATCCAATTTAGAAACTGATTAAAAAATATGCAAACAAATGGCAGATGTACAAAATCAATCATTTTGGTAATTTTTCCATATCCATTCAAATAAATCGAATGGCAAAGTGTCGGTCTAACAGATAAGTCACAATGTTCAATTTAAAAAAAAAAAAGAAAGAAAAATCAATCAATTTACTCCACTGTTATGCCACATTCTTACTCTTGAGCCATTTCAACACAAACTTCATAAAACTGATCTCCAGTCAGTGTCTGTGTAGAGCTGCTACAGCACAATGTGTTTAGGCACAAGAAAACACCATTATATAGCCGAAAATTAATAAAAATACTTCCTGTACTTTTTGATTGACCCACACTTTTTAAGCAGTCTTGCTAGATGGGTAAATTGATGAGAAATATCCAGAAATATCACTTTTATATTATTATTAATATTGCTATTGTTATTATTATATTGCTATTATTGTTATTATTATTATTATTATTAATAATAATAATAATAATAATAATAAAGTCATGTGTCAGCTTTTAGAGTTAAGACACAACCTGGTCTTTCATAAATCTATTTGCTATGCTCCGTTTGTCATCCAAAGGCTTACTCATATACATATATCACATGAGAACATGAGGCTGAGCAGCTGTATGAAGTGAATGCACCACTTGCCACAAACAGACAGAGCGAGAGGTAGCAAAGACTGCATACCATCCCTGCCTCATTTGGTGTGTCATGGGCTGTGCTAAAATTAAACCAGGAGAAGAATAATCTGAATTTGCCCCCGGGCTTTTAATATGTTCACAGATTGTGGTACAAAGATAATATGAAGGCACACCCATCCAAAGAGAAACATGATGTAAAGCTTAAGATATCAATTAAAAATGGCCAAAATGCGGAAAATCTGAAGCTCAAAGTTGCACAAATCAAGTGGAACAATGCAAACAATAAACCATTCTGAATTCAAAACAGGCGCCACATTTCTGTTATACTGATGGAATTTGCGTATCATATCTATTAGGTACCGATGTACGCGTTTTGTGGGGAAAATGTGCCGCTTTTGGTCTCCAAAGATTGCTGCATAACATGTTTAAGGGCTGGACAATTATTTCTTAAGGTCTGACTGAAGTGCGTGTTTAGTATCACTGTATTGTAAACTGTGAGGTATCAAATCACTGATTCTCACAGTTGCTGATTTTGTTAATTTGTTTTGTATTCGATTCAGGCTGTTTTATGTTAAAATAAAACACTTATATTAGTGCAGTTGGGTAAAAATGCACTTTTGCATGTACTTTGTTCAATCAAACATTTCCAGATATGCATGGAAAACATAACAACCAACAGCACACACGAGTTTCAGCAGCATACGGGCCGATGGTTTACTAAGGGGGTGGTCTAATCAGTGTAATGATTGGGTGCAACAGAGTGTAATCAGAGTGAAGAGTGAGCTGGTGATGTGACCTGCTCACCTGTGCTCTGCACCTTAATGCAAGTGCATTACACCGGCAACAGCTCAAGTGCATCTTGTGCAGAAGAAATTGCTGCACAGAATTAGTTCACTGCCCCGGGGCAACTTCTGCTAATAATGTCCCAACTATCTACTCAAGTGTTGTGGATTTATGCGTGTCCATCCCACTGCTGGGTGTCTCACTTATTTTGTTCAGTTCAGTTCTTCTTTTCTCCCTGATAATGTGCCTGCAAACATATAATGCATGTGTTTTGTGCTTTTTGTTGTACTGAGTGATTGTGTGCTGGTCATGCCTTTAATAGGAAATGCAGGATGCTACATTTCATGCCTTAATGTATTCAATGGTCATAGAACAGAAATATAAGCTTTCTTTGACAGAAACACTTTTGATTTTATCATGGCTTTTCAGACTTGAAGGAAACATCCTTTTAGTTGTGTAGCTTGCATGTCTGATTAATATGGATAACTGGCACCATGTAGACAATGTGACATCAAGGTAAGAGTGCGATAGCAGAAAGAATATATTCAGCTGCCTAAAACAACAATTTGTTCACTGATTCTCACCAGTCAGATAGGAGACAGCCTGTATCTATGTAACACAACGAAAAATATCTCACAGAAGTTAAAGCTGGGGTTGGTAATGTATTTTAGTAGCATTTTTTGTTGTATTTGTTGAAATTCTCTTTTGGCACCGACAGCAATCAATTAATGTAATAGGACTGTAATAAGCCTGTCTGTGCTAGCTTCACAGCTGTGAGCGCTAACATTAGCATGTTCGTTGTTTACATTCATTTTTGGGGAGTGGCTTTGGTGGGAAGCCTGAAGCAAAGGGCTCTCACTGTCGCTGACTTGGCAACATCAGTAGATATATTTACGAGTACATAAAATAGACATATATTATAGTTTATTTCATTTGTTATCAGTGTATACATGCAATGTAAAATGTGTAATAAGCCTTTCATCATCATAAAGTTCTATATTTTTAATAAATAACTAAATTAAAATGTTCTGGGGTTTATTGGACATGCATACAGACATACTCTTGCTTGTTGCTTACTCCAGCTTGAATAGTAACATAACATGATCAATAACAACAATATCTAATCTATGTGTCTCCTGCAATGCAATGAATAGTATTTTTTTGTATTTATTTATTACATTTTCACCAATATTTCCATTTAATCTCAATAGTCTGGAAACTTCCAGTGACATTCAGGTAACAATTTCTGTGAAGGCAGAAATCCTGCAATGCACTGTGAGATTAGGCTGCACAGTAAAGGTGTTTCCATAATGTGGCCCCTGACCCACATTAGTGCAGGGTTGGCTCCTGAGAGGGGGAGGATAACAGCTAATGGTGTCTGACTCAGCATAACTCAGTGAACAGCCATTTCGTAAGGGTGCTGAGGTCGCCAGCGCAATGTCGTCATCCCAACCATACAGTAGTGTACGCACACAAGCGGCCTGATATGAATCTCAAACTTACATAATAGTCCAGACTATCAAATTAAGAGTCGCTCCTGCAGCATGACATACAAAAACATATTTGTCTTCGCTTTATACCCATCAAAAAATTTCCATGAGAACCACTGAAGATCCCATGATGCCGCTCTTTACTTTTCAACACAGGGTTAAGTAGTGAGAGGATGAGCAGTGATGACGTCTGTCTTCTGTGGCAAAACACAGCCTTGCATGCGCTGTTAGTCATGATCCCACTCACTTCATCCTGACCCTCACTCTGATACATATTCACGTTAATTTTCCCTGTCTTTTGTCAGCTTTAAATTCTGCACTCTTGACTTGGCATCCAGGTGCGTGAACGCTACAAGAGGATTTTATCAGACAGAGCTGGAGTGGTGAGAGTCGAGCAACTGCACGCAGGAGATTGCAATCACTCCCCGGGCAGGAAACTGATATCGTCCCCAGGGTCAATGTTGAATTTCTGTCTCTGTATTTTTCTTTTGCACAGCCTCACTATGACTCTTTCATGTTGCTCACTTTTTGTGTGTGAGTGTACCTCTCCTTATTGATATGTCACTATTTTTCATTTCATACATTGCTCAGAAAAGACTTCATCATTTGGAAAAATGGTGACATATGTGCAGATTTGCAGCGATAACAACATAATATTACACAATTTTGTTTCAGATGCGTATCTATACAAAGTAGGCTCTAAAGTATGCAAGGTGGAGGTAATATAATGCGACAAACAAGTGGATGTGAAATTTAAAGGTGAACATTTGCGTTTAAAAGGGTGGTAAATAACTCTGGTTATGGCTCATTTACGTGTGCAACAACAACATAGTAAATATCACAATTGTTAACAAAGTAATGGTTTGTTTACTTATAAAGGTCCTTTCTGACAAAACCAAAAGTACCAAGTGCTTGAAATTGATTTTGTTACTTGAAAACACTAAAAAAAAAAAAAAAAAAAACACTAAAATGTTGCGACAATGCACATCATATGCCGAAAAGTCCTGCAGTCTGGATGTGAAACTTGTTTACAAAGGAAAGCCTGACTTTTATTTTTTCATTGATTCTGTTTTATGGGAAAAATCAACAATAATGATCACAAGTTAACAAGCTAACATCCTGCTGTCCTTTTTAACTGCATATTTACAGTATATATGCACTCATGCACACTGATTAACAGCAAGATGAACAGAAATTATAAGGTGACTTTTGAAACACGACAGAATGCAGCCATGGTCCTGCAGTAAACACACTATTCCCTGTAAATGCAGCTGAGTTAGAGCCAGAAACTCCACAGATACATGGTAATTGTAATTGGACCAAATTGAATCAAGCAATCATGGGTCAGTTTGCTCATCAGTGCCTCTCCCCCTGCCGGGCAGAGTGGACACCCACTATCCATGTTTGATTTGAAATTATTTACTGACTAATTACCCCAACAGCTCCAACATGGGGTGAATATAATTATGCAAAATGTTAAATCAGATCAGTCAATGGTAGACCTGACGGTACAGGAGGTCTGCTTGTTAGACTGCAACATGATTTTGACAACAGGGTTTAAAGTCTGATCTGGTGTAAACTTTGCCAGTGTGTCTTCAAAACCCATTTTATGACTTATTCGCACTCTTTTTTTAAATTATGTGTTTTGAAACCTGTTCATCTGTAAAAGGATTATATAAGCTGTCAGTTCAAGTGAAAACATGAAAATCAAAGTTGGCATAATACATTTTTTCCGCACTAGCAATGACAGTGTTTGTCGCTGGTCGACTTTGTAACCACTGCATTCAGTTCGCACTCTCTTAAGCCATAATCCTGGCAAACTACTGGTTGTAAACATTTCGCTTTGGCTTTCATCTGAGGGGTAAGTTTGCACACCCTGAACGCTCACAAGGCACTTCTTATTTTGCCCAAGTAGTTTGAGGATTTAGATAACAACTTGGCCTCTGTGCAATCAACCAATAAAAAGCCACTTGTGAAATTGGCCTGCCTCTATCTCCTCTGGAAAGGTTTTCAGACTGTGTTTGATGTGGCCCCCAGGCACTGATCATTGCACATAATGTGATTCCTCTTCACACAGAAAAGCCTCCCTGCATTTACGGGGGAGGGTGGGGGGGGGATAGTTGCTTCCTACACCTCGCAATTATCAACACCCCTTAAAAAGCTTAATCAAAGCGTCAAATAGTGATATTTTGACTTGGAAAACGGCTCTGGAGAAAGAGCCACTTTGGAAGGCAGGAAAAGGAAAGGAAATTTACTTTCAAAGCTCAGGCAAAGCCACGGCGGAGCGGGGGATGTGTGAGGAATAAAGCCATAATGAAAGCAACATTATGTGTAATCGTGCAGGAGGAGAATGTGCTGCATACTGGGTGCAGCAGTTATACAGCAGGCTCTCTTGTACATTAACATCTGACATGTCTGCCCTCCCGTCAGTGGGTCCAACTCATCGTACTGTAATCGGTTATAATGAGGAACGAATAAAAGCTACTCTTTCAGAAAGATGGTGAAAAAAATAAAAAAAATATTCACCACTCTGACATGTGGAGACTGTAGAGTATATAATCACTGGCATCCCTGCTGGGAGATTGAAGTTTTTGCGGTCAAGAGATGGTTAACAACTTGCTTTGAGAAAACAGCAGAGGACATGCCAAAGCAATGTTTGATGTCTTAATTTCCCTGATAACTACAAAATAACTACATCCTCATAAGGGTCATTGTAAGAGAAAGTTATTAAATCATCATTTTATTTTAATGAGGCTTATATCTTATAACGATGCCACCCCGAAGGAAAGATGTTATTAACTCGCAGGTTAGTTCCGAGTATGCAATCAACCCGCCTTTTCAAAAGAGCATCAGTGAGAAAACAGATGGGATCATAATGAGGGAAGACAGCGCACTGTTCTTTGCCTTATGCATTATTGAGAGGATCTTTGTAAAGGGCAGTGAGGCTTTAAGGTGAGACTGCCAACATGCAAAATGACACTGTTCTTCCTTAATACACAGCTGCCAATCTGACTTTTCAGCAACAGGATGCAGCACGGATACGATTACACAACTCCACCATTTTTCCAAACACTAATAATGCACAGGAGAAAACAGCAATGCTTGTAATGGTGGTAACAGTGGAGCAAGAGACAAAAAGTACTGTTTGGTAATTGTTCTGAATTCAGTATCAAAAAAAATCATTAACACTCGAGCTCTTTGTGAGCAACATGATCATAGTCACATGATCGAGGGTTTTGGGACCTAAAGCCCTTAACAGTGAGGATCAGCAGCCTCGGGGCAATATCAGGCTTCTGTGCACAAATTGCCCTTCTGCTTGGCTTGCAGAAAGAAGTCAAAGCTCAATTAATCTGTGTTAATTAGAGATAAACTTTGACTAGATTGAGTCAGTTGCTCTTTTCTGTCTGATGACCTCTGGTTTGGGAAGCAGTCAAAAATGCCTGCATCAAACGGTCGACTTTCTGTTCATCCCACAAGACAAGCCTCTCAGCTAATCTCATATTTAATGGCTTTTAAAAATCTTAGACAAGAAGAAGCTTGTAAAAAAAAAGGTAACAAAACTTGGTAATTAAATGTATGACGATAAAAATACAACAGTGACAATATGAAAGGATTTAATGAGCTTTGGGGAGCGGCGCGTTGTCATTTCATTACATTTACAAAGTAAAAAAGAAAAAATCAACCAATTTGTCAGTTCATTAGAGAGCAATGCACTTCATAATAAGAGTTTTATTGTGGTGTGTTTTTCGAAGTTAAAACGACACACGCTCTTTAGCCCTTATTCTCCCCTCTTCTGTTTTTCTGCGTCGTCTTTCTCTATTTTGCAAAGACGACATCGCTGCATTGCTACGCTTAGTGCCGCCCAAAACGATCAGAAGTGGTTTAAAGAAATACAAACAAGCCAGAGCTTTGTTTAGCACCAACACAGAGCTGTGTGACCATGTGAAAACACTCCCATTAGACTCATGCAATATAAACATTAATGCACCTTTATATTGATATTGAGGTGATGTTATTGTGGTTTATAGCACCACTTTAACAGGTCAGACTGCTCTCCAGTGGGAAGTCTTTGTTCCTTCACAATGACTGGGACATTCAGGACAGATACTTACTCTCACATTAACAAGGGAAAAGAGTCCAAATGGTCATGCGAGTGGCTCAAAGGATACATTAAGTCAATTAAGTATAAAGATGAGGAGCATTAGACTGCTTCCTAAAACAGAGACACACATCTAATCTGTATTCACTTTTAGCTGATCCCATGTGGGGTACTTTATGTTTATGTTTTCAAAAATGCCTGGACATTTGTACTGGAGAAACATTTGAACATGACTGAGAAATCTGATTGCAGATATGTCATTATCAGCTGATACATGGCATGGCCAATAAGCAGTTCAGAAATAAAACACCTCCATTACCCAATTTCCTAGTATAATCGCTGAATTATCTCTTGGCATGTGCCAGATATGTGGGATAACAGACAATATTATTAACCGTATTGACTGTTTCACTGCAGTTTCAGACAGAATACTATTCTACACATTATTCTTTTATTATGTAAAGGAATACTGTAGCATATATTTTAACTCTTCATAATTGGTATGGGCATCAAAACATCATCGTCTTACTGTCAGCTGAGCTGCAGTGATCACTTTCATAATTTCAACCACACATACAGAGCTTGTAGCACCACATTATGTAATAATGTTGCATTATGTAATAATGTAATAATTTTTCACATCATTATGTAATAATAACAACACCACATTTTGTAATAAAATTCTTGAATGCAATATGTGATAAACTTATTACAAATGAGGCTGTTACACTTTTTTTTATGAAGAAAATGTAATAACTTGGTGCATATCTAAACCACAAAAATTGATGTCTTAGATTTGACAAAAAAAACATGATAATGTCAGAACGGCATTGATTTTAAGTTTTCTAGCAAGACTCTTGACTTTTTTCAAATTAAGACATCAATTTTGGTGGGTTATTACATAATGAACCAAATTATTATGTTTTTTTTCTTCGTTTAAAAAACAGCCTCATTTTGTAATAATATGCAACAACTTGTTGTGTGGCAAACTTTATTACATATTGCATTCAAGAATTTTATTACACATTATTACAAAATGTGCTGTTATTACATAATGATGTGAAAATTCGTTACATTATTTCACATTACGGTGTTATTACATAACGTGGCACTACACACCTGTTAAATACCTTGAATCTATCCACGGTTGCCACCTCTGTCATCTGTAATATGTCAGCTGATAAACATCTGTTGTTTTAAATAGCCTAGCTATATTAATATTCCACCTCAGTACGGAAGGCAACATCCCCACAGTCATTAATCATGGTAGTACCCAGCAGTATTCTCACATGATGAAAACAAATCTTCCACCATCTGCACACTGACCACCACTTAAAGTCTCCTACATATGTAACATATTCTGGAGCACAAAGACTAAATATGACAAGTAGCTCACTATCTGCGAAAAATCAATAACTGCATGAGACCAGAATCTCAGTCATACAAGCACCATGCATCCATATGGGTGCAATGCAAACACAGTATTGATTAGTTACATCAACAAACCACCTATAATTGGGACTTAACTACAGTAAGATATATGATGTTTCAATGTGCAACCAACACACAGTGTGGTGCAGGTTTGACATTTTTCACTTTCACATTTCAGGCAAAGCTACAGTGAGAAGTCAGTGATGCCTGGAGGGATTTTCTATTTTTCCACCTGCTGCCTCCACAGAGAGATTAGCCCACAACAGCACCCCAGAAGCTGCGAGGGATGCTGTGTTTTGCTCATGGGTACAAGCAGCAGTGTGTGTACACACACGCCAACAAAGAGACTTGAACCTGAGCTCTGCAGGTGTTAGAGAACAGCTCCTTGAATCATGGCTGCCAGTGTAAGGTAAAGGAAGGGCAACAGAAAATGGAAAAAAGCTGAAGCTCCTTTCCTTAATCTTCTCTTTCCTTTAACGACTCCATCATAAACTTGCATAACCAGCAAGACTGCCTGAAATTCTTGTCACTGATCTCTCATAGTTTCACTGACCTAGACTGTATTTTTTTTTTTTATACAGCCTCACGTCTAAAGAGCATTTTTAAAAGGGTAAGCAGAACCTCGAGTGAATTTCTTCCTTCTTTGCCTTTGAACAGGAAAGCCTTGTGAGATAAATTGCGTGAGCTGATTAAAATGCATCTGCAGCAGCCGTTAACATACTGTGTGGGCTACTGAGAGCACTTGTGGATTCTCTTCTTGTCCCCCTACCCCTCCACGTCTGGGCAGCCTACATCAGGTCTGAATGCGACTATGACTCAACCACAGGGACAGTAAAAGGTGGTTGGCAAACCCCTTTACCCCTCCACCCACACACCTCATTATGACTATACTCACATCTAAACATTTCCATAAATTTACCATAAAGCACATACATCCTGAGACAAAAACAATGCTCCATGGCAAAAAAAACAACAAAAAAAAAAACCCAACCACAGCAACAATCAGCCATAATAAAGGAAGACATGTACTGCTGACTGCATGCATGCCTGTAGCAAAATTTCAGAAAACAACAAACGCTATTACTGCAGCATAATGAAAGCATCATGCTTCCTATTGCCAAAAGTGCATCATCTTTAGTCCAAGCACTGTGCTGACAGGATGCTTTCCAGTATTACAATGAGACGCCGCAAACTTCTTATCGTCACAGAGACATAAAATGACTCCCTGTTCATTTAGAGCGTGATACACAAGCTTTAACAATTTATTAACCAGTCGTTTGTACATCAAGCCTCATTCTGCACACAATGCAGTCAGCACATCCATGAGAGTCAACTAGACACAAAGTATTTTATGCCCAAAATATCAGAAAACAGAAATTATTCATGGCGTTTGCTAAAAGGAAGACATGCAGCTCCAACGTACCCATGCATCTCTGTGACGTCCCAACAGTGTTTCAGTGCACTTGGCAAATATCTGCAAGAGATCTCTCCATCTCTTCCTCTAAATCAAAATGGATTCACTTCATCTTGTTACAACTCATTCTCTCGTGCTAATATTTTCCGCACGTTTGGTGCTTTTTCCCTTATGTCTCCCTCTATGTCTTCCCCTCACTCCCTCCTCTTTGGTTTTCTCTCTCCTCACCCAATCAAGAGATGTGGCCTCTGACCTCACAGCTCAATGCCATTAAACTCCTTTCAATTCTGCAGCTTGTAGTGCCTCAGAAAGACAATGTAGCCTTATGTAGTCCTTAACATCAGCCCCAGAAATCTGCTATTTCCTTTCTCCTCTAGTCTCAGTCATCTTGTGATGTAAGGTGAGACAAAAATAAAATAATATTGCTTTAAAGACACATGCTTGATTATTTCATTTTATGGCACTTGGCACTTTATGGCAGGGGAAAGGTAATGGTGTATTGATTGACAATGGATCAATTCTGTGTCCACACACCCGAATCAAATCCTAAAACAAACAAAAATAAAAAATAAGCAACAGTGAACACATTATTTCTTGATTACTGAGTCAAAACACAGGCAGCTGTTCAGCTGATCACCTGCAGCCTTCATCAGATGCAGACTAGCGAGGAGTCTGCAGTCAATAAAATATGTAATAATATATTTTTATTATCACTATATGAATAAATTATTCTCCAAAATGTGAATCACTGCAACTAGAAAAGGTCCTTGAGCGTACAATCAACAATACGCCCAAAATATTGATGTGTCTGTCAGTGTGCAAGATTAACAGTGGACAGACAGACACAGAAAATCACACAAAACTAATAAATAGCAGATAATAATAAGTATAATAATAAGGATGCATGATAATAATAATGCATTTAGCCTTTAGTAAAGTTTCTGTGTTGTTATCTGCAATCAACGTAGCTGTAGAGTTTACACGAGTAGATGTTATTTGCTTGGCCGCCACTGCAGGTATTAAAAAAAAAAAAAAACAATCAAACGGTCACAGTTGATTGCACTCAACTTCCCTGTACTGATCTGATGTTTCTTGAGTACTCAGCTTAGTCTCAGGTATGATAAGGCTACCACAAGCGATCTTAATGCTAGCGTCGTTGCTGCAGATTGCACCACGTCCACAGTGTGGTTAATGAACTCTCAGGGGACAAATCAAAGCAGTCATGAGTGATTTCACTGAGGCTTGCTGTTATCAGCCACCCGCTACGGCCCTCCCATGGGATTACAGTCCATATAAGGCTCAAATAGCCTTATTGGATATTGATCAGCTGACGTGATTCAGTTATCGTCGGACAACAGCAACGAAATAAAATAAAAGATGCAGCAGGTGTTAAAAGATAATGTCCAAAATGACCGTCCTGCTGATTCTTGTCTGAAATGCCTCAGTCAATATTGCATTTACGGCGCTTCATGCTGTTCATGTTCATTTCAAACACTGTGGGAGATGTTTCCTAAAACTCACATTATGTTTAGAATATCAGTGAAATTGGTTGTCATCACATTTACCCCCCTGATCCATTCCTGGTAGCAATAAAGAAGCCGAAATAGAGGACAAGTGCCTCAGCTAGAAATGGTAGAACATAAAGCCGACTGGTAATCACTCTTCACAAACAGCAATAGCATAGCAATTCAGACCAGGTATGATGATACATTTATACAGAACCACTTACATTCCTGTATATAATTAAAAATAGCATGAAGCATGGTTTGCTATTGACCCCCATATTCCTCTTCAGACTTGTTCTCACCTTTATTCATGTTTCTTTTAACACACCTGACAATCTGATGTCACCATTACAGCGTTTGCCCACACACAACTTTTTATTTTTCATCTAAAATGTTGCTTGATGCATATCATGATCATAATTCTTAAGCTTGTGGGTTTATGTCAAGAATGATGAAAAAAGAGATTATCAGCCAATACATGCTTGTCACAAATGACAAATCCAGTATTAGTTAAGTTGTAGTTGGTTCTTAATGTGAGAGACAATACATTAAAAATTCATTTTCCTAACTGGAGAATTTCCAATATTCAATAGTTGCTCTGCTTTTATATGTAAATGAGTTAGTACATGCTGCATTTAAGAAACGACACACATTGAGCAGCACATGTATGTCACATATAAAGCCGTCTAAGTGCTCTCCACGCTAGTGAGAGACACACTTTATTTTTCCCCAGCTCTGATGTAAGTGTCATGTTTTGCCTTCAAGAAACAAGCAACACTTAAGTGACAAAACACTTTATAAAATGTATCCTACCATGATAAATTCACATTTTATGCTTTGAATAATTCATGAGGAAAGTCTTGGGTGGTCTCCCGGCAACTTTCACACACCTCTCATTGGAGAAATGCTGGTAAGGCAGGTGGTGGGAGTGAAATGAAAGGAAAAATAGGGATTTTTGCATTTGAACGCTGCTCTGTCAGAGCTGCTTGTCAAAAGCAATAGCCATGGGCTGCGTTCAGTCAAACGTGCACAAGCAGGATTGTGTCTGCGTTGCCGATGGGCGCTCAGGTAATGTCACTGCTTAAACAATGTTGACAGTAGAAAACAATGTAGCGAGAATTTAATCAAAATAAACATGTTCAAGTTTAATTAAATTGCTTTCTCAGTTACAGATTGCCTCCAGTACAAACACTGGAATAAGATTACCAGACACTGTTCAAGCAACTTTGGAAATATTCAAATGGGAGAAGTTTGTAAGAGAGCAGTACTGTAAAAAAAAAAAAAGAAAAAAAGAAATTACTTTTCAAAGTGCTGAAAGTTTGATGCAAATGGCCTTCTTCAGGTGGCTGTCATCTTTGTGGTAAACTGAAACGCATTTCTTGCTCCGCTGGCTCTCTTCGGTGTTGGTTGAACGAGGCAGGGGAACACCTTCGCTGCTAATCACTGAACCACACTCAGTCCCTCTGGGCTCTCACAGTGTTTTTGAGATTATAGCACAGAAAATAACTGCATTTTATGCTTCTTTTTGTTTAATAAAAGGTGGATCTGCAATCTGCGATTTGTTGTTATTGCCAAAAAAGTTTAATAATTGCAAGTTAGCTGTGGAAAAAAAAACTTATTGTATTAAGATGATATAATAAGAAGTAAAAATCCCAGTGGGAGCATGAATTATTTTCAGATTTTAAGCACAGCTGGTGCTCTTTAGATAACCATACTGCACTAATGTGCAACAAAAACACTTTAAAGGGGATATATTATGCTCATATTCAGGTTCATACTGCTCAAAAAAATAGTAATGTGTCTCATACTGTCTGTTTGAACATACCTGCATCCATTGTCTGTCTGAAACAGACATGTTTTTATGTCTGTCTCTTTAAGCGTCATAAAAATATGGGTCACCTTTGCAAAGGTGGCTCTAAATCAGTGGAGCAATATATCGATGTATTGGTTGGTAGGCACTCCAGATACACAAATTAATGTGAACAATTAAAGCAAAAGTGATTTTCATGACATGTTCCCTTCAACCCAAACGCCCCTTAGAGCTTGAAAACATAGTTCATGTTACAACTACCACCACATTATGTATATAGTATATCAAATAAACAATCAAAAATGGCCCCCACTTTCTCTCCCTTGGTTGTGTTATTGTGTCTCCATGAAGTTGCTTACTTTGTGAGGGAGGAGCAGTGAGAAAACATTTGGATCCATCCAGGGACTGTAGCTCACTGCACAGCAGCACTTTAGCTAACAATAGCCCTGGGTGATTAGTTTAAGCACTCGGAATGAGGTGGTGAGGGAAGTTAATATTTTAACAGTAGACCTACCAAGGCAATGTTTTCTAGGTGGAACAGAATATATTTCTGTGCTCAGATCTGCATTTGTTCGCTCAAAATCTGTCTTTGTTCACACAGAGATGAGGCATAAATATAACGCCATATAACTGTTAATGTCGACCGTTGTAATCGCTTCGAGTGGCGACTCCATTTGAGAACAGATTATATCACAGCAGACAGTGAGACAGAGGTCGCCTATTGCCTGGGCACATCTACGATCACAGCACTGGTGGAACACTATTGAGCGGGATTTTAGTGAGCAACAGTTTGTGCAAAATTTCTGTGTCCCGGAGTCCTTTCAATATATTTGTGATTGAACCAGCCAGACCGATCTTGTTGGTCACAGTAACCCCGCCCTAAGTCGCCAGCGTAATCGGTGCTTAGCTCTGGATCAGCAAAGACTTGGTGCTTGTCTGGCCCCAGTTTTAAGCTCCAGAGGCCGGTGCTTCGGCTGTGGAAACACAAAGAACTGGCGCTAAGTCAAGCTCTGGCTCTGAACCAGCCCTGAAACCACCCCGGTGGAAAAGGTGTAGGTGAGAAAAAAACAGTTATCATCATTTAATGAAAGGTCAACTGGACCAGCATACAGTTTAATATAAAAAGTTTAAAACGTTATTCAACTATAGCATCATGTCCTTCTGGAGCTTGTTTTTCTACAGTTGTCTGGTTTTGCCACCGTGTCCCAGAAACATTAACGGTCCTGTGCAGCATCATTACTTCAGAACCAGCAGGGGGTCACAAGAGTACATTTGCATTTTTTAACTTATTTCACCTCCATGGCTTTGAGGGTGGTGGTGGGGTCTGGTACTCCCTTACCCTCCATGTTTCCATCTGCAGTCACCCTTCCGATCACACAATAATCAATTGGAACAATAATTTGTGAGGATGGTTGTTTTTAACTCATTGAGTGCCAGCCCTTTTATAAAACCACTTTGAGTCATATTTTTAGACCCACAGAATATTTTGTACCATGTCTCTGAAAACACTGAATATCTCAAATGAAAAAAGAGACTCTCTATTTCATCATGGAAAAAAAGTTAGTTTTTACCTTGTTCTGTTCTTGCTTTATCAGAGGTAGAGTAGAGGACACTTTTACCAAAATCACCACTTTTTGTCCAGATTCCATCTGTTTTGCTCTCAATTTCTCGATCATCTCCACTTCCTGCTTTGATCTCTGTGGTGTATACGTCTCTTTATGTCCTGACTACAAATCCCAGAAGCCCCAAAATTATTCACAGGCTGTGTGAAAGCACTGGATTTTAAATGACGTACAAACACGTGAATGACACTCAAAGAGAGAATGGATGAACTGCATTTATAAAGCACCTTTCTGGTCTGCAAACTACATGTCAGCTATCACACTCACACACTGATGACTGAAGCTTTGACTGTCTCATCATGATGCAAACTATACTCCTGATTCACACACTCCCACATAAAAGGCCTTCAGGGTCCAGTAGGCGAACTGGAGAAGCCACTGCTGATCTTCAAATTAGTGTCCAACAAGTGTGCTGCCTATTGAGCTCTTCTACTGAACGAGCTAGACATGGATAAATTAAAAGTAAGCATAACGTATGTATGAATTACAAGCCAAGTCTAATTTAACGGCATTAGAAAATTGGAAATGCATTTTTTTTTGTTATTCGAGTTGAATTCTGTATTCCTGCCAAGTTAAATATCATGAGAGCAGCTTTGTAGGAAAAGTGGTGACGGCTTGATTTCTCAAAAATGACACAAGGGCAGTTCTTTGGTGAGCAGCCCGGTGTAGCTGCGATGTTTGTAAATCCAGCAGAATCTGATAAGATGTCACTCGAGGTATTTACAAGAGCTCACTCAATCAATTGAAAATGGTATCAAATGTCAGCATCACTGTAAACACTGATTCATTTTCAGGGATAAGCGCTGGTATTTGTGTATTATATACTGCTCTCAGTGACACACTGGGCAGCCTGAATAAATGCACAGTGTTTTGTCTTATTTCTGATTGGATGAAAGACGATAGAGACAGAAAAAAAAAAATGCAAACGTACTGCAGTGACCCATCTCATTTTGACAGCAATGTAAACATTTATATAACGCACACAATCCACATGAAAGGGTGTCAGTTTCTGTCATATGAAAAGACACATGTTAATGGTACAGTCTAAAAAATATTAGCACTATATTAATATTAATTGTAGATATATTTATGTCAGTGTGTATGTGGGCAGGCAGTAATGGAGAAGAAGAAAGAATGTAATTATTAAGCAGTTGTTTTTACTGGTCTGGTCCTTGAGATCAAATTGGGCATGTTGGGCATGAATTAAAATGACACCTCTGCAGAATGTCACCAGAAACCAGATATTCTGTTTCTAAAAATCCATTTTCCATTCATCAAACAGCAGAGAAGTCAAGAGAATTTGCTGACCAATTTTGCGAAGGAAACAGATTTGGAGCCGCACAGTAAACGTTTTGTGGATTTTTCTTTTGACTTCTCTCAACCACTTCTTCACATTAAAAGTTTGTTGCCACCTGGAGACCTGGGGCGGGTTTCATCAAGGTCTGTTTGTCGAAGATAAGCCCCAAATGAAACTCCACTGCAGACAGACCCTTTTGCAAAGAAATCATTAGCATGGCCATTTCTCATGGCACTTCACACCAGTTCCTCCCATCCTGAACACTGACAGTGTCTACTTAACGTAATGACTTTCTTGACTGTTTCCAGGTAAGTGATTGGGAAGTGTATAATCTTTTAAGAGGGCTGAAAGGTAATGCTTAGAGGAGGGAACGGATAATAATGTTTTATTATGAAAACAGATTAAATTAATCTTTGGATTAATCAGTTGCTCTATGGACTCCCTCGTGAAAATCTCATTATACCTCTCTAACAACGCTGCAGTGTGCAGGAAGCTGCTGTCCACGCTGCATCCCTTAAACTACTGCCAGTTATTATATGTGACCAGAATTCTACAGTCACTCATGTTTATGTCATCCACTATGATTTTGCGGTTAAGAAATATTTCAAAAGATTTTTTTTCGAGCCATTAGAAACCGAAGGACACAGTATTCGAGGTAAAGTGTTGCAAAGGGAGGACACAGTGCCTGAGTTCTGCTCTTATCTGTCGCGGCAGCTGTTTTATAAAGGCAGCCACAAAGTCGAGCCTCTGTCTGGCCTATCCTTTCGACATCTCACAGTCCATCTGCTGACAGTATCACTGCTCCCCATGCACTCACTGCTCTTCATCCATACTGTTTATTCCAGTAACATAAGAAGATCCAAACAGATTCTGAAGTAATAGAGACACAAAGATTCACACTGGAGATATTGGGCTAACTTCTTACGCTCACACTGTTAAACTTAACTGCCAGAAACTTCAGTCATTGACCTGAACAGATTCAGAAAGCCTCGCCGACCAAACATACTGATGGATTTGACCTTTCTTCGGCCTGCAGTTTAAGGGCCAAGTACTGAGGGCAAATGCTCCTGAGATGAAGAAAAGTTTTCTCTATTTGTGTGTCTCTCAAAAGATTTTGCAGAGAATATTTACAAATCTATTTTTTATCAACTTGGTTCAAAGCTATTTCATTTGAAGTGTAAATGCACTAAAATTACCTGTATCTCACCCACTCTCTGCACCAAACACACCATGAACCTAAAGGTACAATAGTATTAATGCAAACACAGGACACATCATATTAAAAATATTAGTGTATATATGGAATAAAACCATGAAAATACAGTGGCTATAACATGAAAACTGTAATAAAATAGTAGAACTACTACACAGAGAGATAGTGGGACATGCAAGTAATGAGCCCAAACCTATTAAAGAGCAGCAGATGAAGAAAAAAACTGTTCACATGAGTCACTTCAGCAAAAGCTTTGTCACCCCTTGTTTTTAACCTCTACTCTGGAACAGCCAAATGACCTAAATTAGCAGAGCTAAGAGCACATTAAAAGGTTGCTAATGCAACCAGGGACCACCATTATTAAAATAACTGTCAAGAAAACTAGCCAGCAGTTTGAAAAGGCCACAAGTGGGGCGGTGATTGTTCAATAGCTTGACTCCAATTTGAAGCTGACATACGATTGGTGAACAGTTATATCATATATCCCAGTTTGTGCTCTTCATTTTTACATCACACACAGCTAGGAATGCAAAAGTTGAATGTAATTAGGTTTCATTACTGATCCACTTTCAACTGTTTTCATGAAGGTTTCAGTGTGAGTGGACACAAACTCTACTGCCAAATACAGCACAACAATGCACAAGTTGTGTCCCTCAGGCTTGCTTCAAAGGACGTTGTGTCATGATGGTAAATAAGTTCAGCGGAAAAGGTTATTGTTTCCAATCTGGCGAGTGGGAAAAGGAAACATGATGACTCTAAGCTAGAGGGCACCATGGTCTAATTATAGTCCAGATGGTCTGAATAGGTAGGACTTCCAACAATTAACTCATGAATTTCCATGTGCTATGGTCAGTATCCTTCCAGAAGGGCTGAGCAAACATATCCTGTTCTCATTAAATAGAACAATCGAGCGTTCTTGTCCATAAAATTGTGATTTTTTTTTTCAAAGAGATTAATATTCAGGTAAGGTTTGACGCTTCACATCCTCTCTGGGGAAACACCCTAACATTTTTACAACCTCTTATCTCTGTAACAGAGACTTCTGTGATGACATAAATGTCAGAAAACATCAACACCACACTATACAAAATGGCACACAGCTAACTGATTGTGCTCTGATTTTAGGGGACTTTTAAGGATGTGTGATTTAGAGCAGGTGTTACTGTGAGTTTCTGGCACCCTATCTGCACAAACAAGGTGGCTTCACAAGGGAAACCAGGAAACAGCAAGTTTTATCTTTCACTTCAGACAGAGTTGGACAATGTCCTTTCCCAGGAATATGAAGATGATGTGTGGGTTTGTCTTGGCCATTGGCCACTGTTTTTTTTTTTTCAGTGTCACAATTAATTTGATATATATCATGTATGACAAATCCCACGGGCCCCATTATAGGATCCAGGATATCCAAAGGGTCTTGTGAAGACACTTCAAACCTATCTCCTTTCGACAGATACAGTGCACTCCGTTCTGCTTTAATAAGAGAAAAGGGCTGTCTGTGTCTTCCCATGTGGAAGTCTATTTTTAATAGTTGATAGCATGCCTCAAGTTGGAGGATGTTGGGTGCACTTTTTCGGAGGGGTGTGGAGCGCAACTGAGGAGGAGAAAGAGAGGGGCATGTTTTAATTAAAGATGAGCACGTTAAAACAGCACAACAAGGCACAGTCAGGGAGTTTGTGTGATCAGAGTCAAGATAGGACAACCATGTGTAAGCATAAGAGGAAACAAAGGGATTTTACTGTTTGACGGTGCCGGTGCCTTGCTTTGATGTGATACACTTTATGCAGGGTCTTTTAGAGTTATGGTAATGCCTCATCAGAAGTACAAAGAACTGTTAAGCACAGTGTCCTGTTTGTCCTGCTGCAGCAGAGTGCATTTATCCTGCTTTCACAGGGATGCATTCAATGTGTTTAACATCCTCGAACTCAGCATAAAAACCTGACAACGTCACTGTAGACTAAATGTCATTATGATATGTTGTAGTACAGTTTAAATTAACACTCGTAAACACTCTCGAACCAATTATTTAAGTTGAATGTGATATCAATAAAAGATTAACCTGGAATAATGACAAAATAAATATTGTGACTGTGGCTTCAGATGCCGAACGCAATACTATGAAAGAGCTGTAATCACTGTTGATGGGAAATACAAGCAGGGCTTTCAGAAACTATAAAACTAAAAATTAAGTGCAGGCTCAAGCATTATTTTCCTTTCATTATAAAAGCAATTACATATGTGAACAAAATGAAGGAGTCCTGACGTCTAATGCATTACAGCTCGCTCACACCCCGCAGCCTTCCCTTTTGTGTTTCCACTGCGATGCTGTGATAATTCACTTTCTCCTTAAGAGCTCCTTTTTTTCCCCTCAGTCACTCAAACAAAAGTCTTGACTTGACTCATCAAATTCTCAAGGTGCAGCCGAAAGCAATTACAGAGCCTCTGGGTGGAACAGCCAAGGCCCTTCTCTAACTCTGCCCCTAATAACGCTCACCTTACAAACAAGATGAATCATGCTCCTGTTTTCCTTAAGCCTCAGCACTTTGGTGAATCCTTTCAGGCAACATTGTATGCTCATTACACAGACACCTCACTGCTGAAAACAATAATGGCTCAGATTTCCACACCATTTTAGCAGGAGGAAGATTAAGCCTAAAGCACGGCTCCACGCATGAGATGCCCCTACGAGGCTCTCTCTTTTTCTGAACTCTCATTCTTCTGGGTTTTGTTCGACACGTAGCTCCTATCTGAAGCTCCACTATTCATGTCTTTCCTTCTGTCACATTGTGCTTGGGAGTGAAATGGTAATAGGTGTGATTCCGACACAGGATAGTTGCACAGGAATTTGCAGGTTACAAGGTATATGTTGATGTTATAATTGGGGACTCATGCAGAGAAGATGCATTCATCACTCACTGCAGCATTCGCCACTGCTGCAGCATCCTATTACTCATCTGTTCCACATGAGCACATGAGGAATAGGATAATAGGCTGGGTAGGACACACAAAAGTTCTGCTGTAAGATGGATGCAGCCCACTAAGGCGACTCAGAAACAAGCAGGCTGTTCTGATTTTCCACAAAGGGCATCTGGCATCACAATGTGTCTGTAAAGTTTGGTGGCACTGGTGCTGATTTTATGGGATGACATGGATTTACTCCCATCTGTGTAAGAGTCTAAAAGAGGAATTTGTCTGAAGGCAAGACACAATATCAGCGTGGCACACATTTCAGGCAGCGAGGGGAGATATCAGAAATCCCTGAAGTATTACAGATGGCAAAACTATTTTACACATTTTAATGTCACATAAAAAACAGAAACAAACATAAACATAAAAATAAACAGAAACCAGAAATTATCCAACCCCAAGCCTCTGAATAGGCCACATAGTGATTGTAGTATACTTAAAAAAGCCGAATTGGGTGTCTGCTTCATTAATGTAAGTGTAACATGTAGCTTCTAACATATATGGTCATGTTTTGTGGTTGAACATCAAATAAAGTAACGTTATTTTAGCATGATGTGCAATAACTTAACTGTGCACTCAACACAACTTATTTATAAAGCGCTTTAAAATCAACCACAGCTGAAAACAAAGTGCTATACATAAAGAACCACAAAGCCACAAACCATAAAAATTATAAAATAATAAATAATAAAAATAGTAAACCAGAAGCAAAGTCTCATACTGGGTCACAAGCCAAGGAAGAAAAGTTAGTTTTAAATGTAAACTAATAAATTATTTTATGTTGACAGAACTAATGCATTTTGGGTAAGATAGCTAAGCAGAAGGTGGCAGTACTTTACTTCAAAACACATGCTGAGGGTCGGTGATGTTCATTGTGGAAGACAGTAAGCTAAGTCCTTTACTTAACTTAAAATAACTTTGACTTCAAAATAAACTGTTCATGTCCGCTCTATAATTTTGAACGATTCATTTAGTCAGCGAATGTTTTCATAGTGTACTTACTAACCATAGCAGCATTAGCAGCTATGGTTAGCTACTTAGCATTTGCATCGCTTGCTAAATGAGCGCATTATAATTGGATGGAAAAACTTTCGATAATGTTGTAACAACAACACCTTATGTTGATTCAACATATTTACATTTATGCCACTCATCAAACGATTTCTTGCTAAATGAGCGTATTATAATTGGATGGAAATTCTATCCATCATTTTTTAAGGTTCACCCAATAAATGACTTTTTTGAGTGTGAATGAAGACTGATGTACTTCCTAACAAGTTTAAATCAGCTAATTCAGAAATGAGTTAAGATATGGCTTCTTATTCCTTTCTATAAATTTATAAATTCAAGGTATTGGATGAATAATGCTGCAATATAAATATCATTGAAAACACAGTGCTTATATTAATTAACCTTAATGACCCTGATATCCATTTAATAACCATTTTTAACACAGATCCAGTGGAAAGGGGGCTTACCACAGTGTGTGAAAGAGGAGTCTACTGATACAGCTGCTGCAGAAAAAGCAAACCAAGCCCAAAAAAAAAAAAAAAACAGTCCCTTAGAAAGCCGACTCCTCATCTTCATCCTGTGTGTTTGTTTCTATCTCAGATAAGAAATCTCTGCGGAGCATCAAACTACGGCACAAACAACCGAATGGACATTCTTCATGCACCGAGGAAGAATTCTTTCTGGTTTTCTCTTATTTTCAAGAAAAAAAACAGTAAAACTGTGGGAACGCTAATATGATCAGGACACAGACAACAAAGGTTCAATAGGTCTGTTTGTCTGTTAATGCAATGGGAGGCGCGCTAGCTAGTTACCTAGTCTGGATAATTAACCCCCAGAGGATTAGAGAGAGCAGAGGCTGCGATCTCAATAGGCCTGCTGGGCTCAATCAAGACCACAAACATAACATTGTATATGGCATAAAAGTGTTGTAGTAAACACATTCTCTTCCTTCTGCCCAGCCCTGGGGAGCTCTTAATCAAACCACAGTGCACACATGATGGTGCCTCCACAGCCAATGAAGAGGAGAAGAAAGGAGACGAAAGAGAGAAACTCTCAGGCCTTTGCCCTTTTATCTGAACTCCTCTGTGACATTTTAGCTCTGCTGCTCTCTTCCCAGAGCAAAGAGCCTTTGGGAATATTTTTCCTAAATGATGGGAAAAAAAAAAAAAAGTCATAATATATTGTGAATTACGCTTTTGTCTTTAATTATGTGCTTCACCTTCGTTGGTTTTGTTTCTCTCGCGGTGCATTAGTTAGCGTAATGCAATTAGAGTCGTTTCGTTGATCTATGTTATGTCATTCAACACAGAATGTGATCATTAGCAATCTGTTGTACTGTAACTGTTCTCCCATTCAATATAATGTTACAGGCGCTATGAGCGTAATCTATCCAAACAGTGTTTTTCTTCTCACGTGATGAGCATGGCTGTCACTGTTTTGCTTGAAAATGATTTTTATTTTTACATGAATGGAAAATTAAATTTGTTATTGTATGACTGCTGAGTAATTTAAACCTGTTTAAAAGCGTTTAGAAAACTCTAAATTACGTGAATGTCCCTAAGAAAATATCTTCGTTCCTGAAAATGTATTTTTTAAAGGTGTATTCTTTTACTGCACCTGTTGGGAAATATGTATTTTTCAGGAAATAAAGTAAGATTGATGAAACAAAGTAATAAAATAAAGTGTGTTATTCATTAACTCTTTGAGTGCCATTTGCTGTGTTTACATGAGAGCTTTAATTCTGAATAAAACTAATTTAATTCTGAATAAAAATTAATTCTTCTTTAAAAAGACCATGTAAACACTTAAATCTGAATGAAAATGATTATTCAGAATTAAACTTAATTCCAAAGTAAGTGGGTGGTTCATTCCACTTTTAAAGCCAAATTACTTTAATTCTCTTTCACGTAAACGTTTATTCTTCTTAAAGTTTATTCCGATCGTTCAGCGCATGCTTGTAAGAAGTAAAAGCAGCAGCAGCAGAAGAAGATTCAGTCCTTCAGTCCTCCAGACATTGAGCAGAATTAAATAAAGGTGATTTAACGTGTTGTCCATATAAACCTCAATTCGGAATTATTATTTCCATGTAAACTCGAAGGAGAATAGTTTAATTCCGAACTATTTAATTCTGAACAATTAATTCAGAATTAAAAAACATCACGTAAACGTGGCTATTGATGCATTTATATGTCATTTAAAATCCAATGCTTAACTGCCATAGACGTATATATACAAAGTGTTTTTTTTCGGCAGCAGGCACAAGAGGGCGCTCTCACACAGCCTGTGAGTAACATTAGGGCTTCTGGGATTTGTAGTTATGACATACAGAGATGGTATACGCCACAGAGATCAAAACAGAAAGTGGAGATGATCGTGATTAGAGAGCAAAACAAACTGAATCTGGACAAAAAGTGGTGATTTTAGTGAAACTGGCCTCTACTCTACCTCTGATAAAACAAGAATGGAACAAGGTAAAAACAAAAATATATAATACAATAATATATATATATATAATATATATATATAAATATATATATATAATATATATATAATATAATATAATATATAATACAAAAATATTCTGTGGATATTAAAATAATGACTCAAAATGGGCAAAAACGCTGGCACAAGGTGCTTTCGGTTTTATAAAACGGCTGGCACTCAATGAGTTAAAAGACATCTTGCTTCTGTATCAGCTTAAAACAGCATTTTGTAGAGAGCCATAACACACCAGGAGGAGGGATTAATAAAATGTACATCTCTGTACAGTATGAAAAATATCCAGGGAGATGACTTTTTGGTAACAGGCAGCTGGAAGAAGACAGCAAAGGCTCCAGCCATGTCACCAGGGCAGCACATTTATCATCCGTCGAGGCCTTCTTGTAAATCACCACAAGGTCTTACCCCCAAATTACCCGGGACACGGCCGGAAAATAAATAATTAAAGCCCCCTTTTCTGATGTGTAGTTCCTGAATGATAAATGATGAGACTTTGATGGCGAGAACGAGGAGCAGAGTTCTCAAGTCCTTCAACACGCTGTGGTGGGAGGTCAAGGATAAGACGGTGGGGCGTGTACACGGGTTACAGTATAATACGAGCTGACCGGCTAGAAGATAATGGATCTCTATAAAACATCGAACTAATAGCATTCTACCTTTTATTACACTATGATGACAATAAGTTTCTGATTGACATTAAATGAATAGCACTATGCAAAGCTTTTGCTTATTTTACAGCAACCATTATGCGTCTGGGATGTTTTTCCTCCAAGGACTTGGAGTTAAAATCACTTCATCTTTAAGGTTGATTAAAAGAATAAACACTAGATGTCACATGATCATAAACGTACATTGTTTGCTGAAATATATCTAAATTCAGTGGTTGGATGCAGCAATTAGTAATTAATTAAAGGTTAATTACATACTTGAGTGCCTGGCTTTCATATTTGTATACACATTATACTGTTGAGCTCTTTTTATTTAATTTCAAGCACGCCATAGGATTCTGGACTACAGAAGCACTACTGCTACTATTTAGATTTTCTTCACAACAGCATCTTAGTCCTGTATATCTGAGGCATTTCCAAAGTTAAGTCGTGATGCATCTGACCTTAAAATTAATGTAGTCCTTTTACATAACACGACAATCATAACGAGACGTTTTAATTGATATTAAAACTATTTTCCTTGACAAATAAAACTGATTAGTCTCTAATTTGTAGCTTTGTTTCTTGTGGAACACAAACGTACAGGCTTTGAAAATAAATTTGCCTCCAGGGACAATGCAGATCTATTTATGCTCTGCAGTATAATACTGATATTAAAGAAGCAGGATATTATCTCACAGCGTCGGCAGACTGTTTATCAGACCATCCCATGTTTTACACGTGATACCTCTCATTGTGAATCATATCAGATATTAGATTAGCCGCTCTTTATTTCGAGGGCAGCTATGTCTGGTTTTTATCTCTCAAGCGCTGCCCCAGAAATTACTGGCCTATCTCACATCTATAAGAAAAAAAAAAGATAGCAGCAGAACTTTATCTAAAGTTCAGCTTGTTTCGATTCCTTGTGAGTCCACAGATCTGCTAAATGTGCCCACATAGCCACACTCTGCTGGTGAGTTTCTACTTCGCTTTATTGATTTATTTATTTATGTGTTTTGCATTTTCTCTTGGACTTTAAATCCTAATATTCATCCTCTGTGTTGATGACAATATCAATGACTCCTATAGTATGTAAAACAGGCTTTGTTTGACTATGAGAATACAGAGATGGGTAAATATAGCAAGAGGCCAAACCAAGAAATAATATAAGACACCATCCACAGGTCCAAGTTATGAGGTAATTAATATAATGTTAGCATCCAGAAAAATACTGATAATGACTACAAAGAAGGAAAAAACAGCAAAATTTGGTCCAGTGGAAAGTTTAGTATTCTGTACAGGTATTTAGAAAATTTTAAGGATTTAAGAGTTTACATCAGAGTATTTTTTTTTTTTTAGGTGGAGCGAATCTTGCAAGAAATAGACCATCACTGAATAATAAAACCCTTCATTGAAATACATGCTAATGAAATTCGAACTAGGTTTAGCAGCTCTCTAAAGCGGAGTGAGGCAGGGTTCACTACAGATTTTATAGACCCCACATGCTGTTGATGAAAATCATGTCTTCAAATATCAGATGTCAATAGTGCCTTCATTTCCAGTGTTGGCTCATGCACACAAACACAGACGTTGGCATATGAGAGTTTAAGCTCATTGTTTATTCCCTTCCTATTCTCACCTTACAGTACCGAGGCTTGGCTAGTATTCCTCACACATTAAGGTTCAAACCAGCTTTCTTCCACTCTGTGAAAACCTTCCCCTTGAGATGAATCTACAGAAACACCTTTCCTATCTGCAAAATCCTGTGTGTGATCTTCCAAAACCAGCTGTCCTCTAAGATGGCAGCCGCTGTTCTGGCCTGGAAATGTGTTCTCTCCAGCATCCACTGGATCACTCTGTGCCTCACAAGACAGCAGCTCCTACTTCTTCCTGTTGTCACCTCCAGGCTCGACCCATTTTTTTCGTGTCATCTTTCACTTCTTCAGCACTAATTCAGCCACTGATAAATGTGCTTTAGACCTGCTACATCTGTGAACTTAATGAATGTAAGGAGCTCAAAAACAGACACTTTCCAGCACGCTAAAGTTTGTGGCTACCAGCTCTTTCTCCCCCGATAGCTTTGGGACCATAACATACAGTAATGTAAACTCAAATAACATGAGCCTCACTCTGTCTGTCTTTGGAACCATGCTGAATGAAATATCATCACTGTGCCATATTCACTCCAAGTGATGAGATTAGCTCTACACTGAAAGATGCACTCATCCATGTTCAACTTTTCTCAATATGCCACTACGACATGAGGAAAAACTGCTCAAATGTTGAGGAGTTTTGTTGTGAAAGAGATTCACATCAGTTAACTCACTGAGGAACATTGATGTATTCCATCATTTTTGGTATTGGGTCGCTGATCACAGTCTCACACAGCCTGTGAGTAATTTTGGGGCTTCTGGGAGATGTAGTCAGAGCATAAAGAGACAGTATACGCCACAGAGATCAAAGCAGGAAGCAGAGACGATCGAGATTAGAGAGCAAAACAAAGAATCTGGACAAAAACTGGTGATTTTGGTGAAAGTGGCCTCTACCTCTGATAAAACGAGAATGGAACAAGATAAAAAGAAACTTTTTTTCTCGATGAAATAGAGAGTCTCAGCTTCCATTTGAGCTATTCAGCGTTTTCAGATTCATGGTACAGAAATATGACTCAAAATGGGAAAAAAAAATCCCTGGCACAAGACACTTTCTGTTTTAGAAAACAGCTGACAGTTTAGTGCAGGTATATATGTGTGTGTGTGTGTGTGTATGAATTGATTAAAGAGAGTTTTTGTCTCCAGTTAAGATATATGCACAGGCCTAGACAATTAGCACCGTTGGCTCAATATCACACATTGTACTGTAAGTTAATAGTGTGGTGAGCCTAACGCTAAAATCAAAATGCAAAAGGAAGATGAAATGCGAAATCATTTCTCACTACATCTTTATCACAGTTAGAGTATCAGCACCCCAGATAAAGAAAGTGGGCAGAGATACCCACACTGCTTCAGATTTGATCGTGATTTACTATGAACTATGGATTATTTGCATAATCATACTGTGCTCTCAGCACACCCAACATGCATTTGATTGAGATGTTGATTCATTGTTCACTTATGCATGAAGCTGCTATAATTGTAGATATTTGCTTTATTTATCATTATATAAATTACTAAAGGTGGAAGCTGAGCTGCAGGAGATGCTCTCTGAAAGTCACAGGTGTTTTGTATGTTTGTCCCGGCTGCAACACAGATGAATGGCCAAATAACTGGAATCTGTATCATACAATGTGCAGCTTAGAGTCCTGTAGCAATAGGACAGTATCTGAAAAAAGGTGGGTAATTGTTGCATTTCATCAGCAGTATCGGTACACACATGAGCAGATAAAATGACTTGCTCAAAAACAAAAAACAAAAAAGTTGAATGTAATACACTAAAAGATAGGACAGGGCTCACAATAACTTAAAACGTGGATGATACATATTCACATCAAATGCTGGTACTGTTCTTTCTCATTTAATGCTGTTTAAGCGTTTCATGAGTTATTGTGGAACAAAACAACAAAATATTACCAACTGAGATAACAACACATTATAAAAAACATCATGTTCAGGTGCTGTTAGCACTCAGTGGCATTTATGTGATTAGTAGACGTTGAAATTATCAGCGCTGCCCACTGCCTGAGAGCCGCGCCTCGCCTTAAAGATCTTTCCCATTCAATTTAACGGCATGTTGCCTCCGTCCTCCTTAACTATTTTCCTGTGCCGTTCCGATGCAGTGCCTCACTTCTGCTTTCTCACTGAGCGGGACACCCCACAGTCCTCGCTGTACATGGGTGACCATACCCCCCACAACTCCGCCGCATCACTTAACTCAGATTTAATTAACTCAGACCAGCCTTCCTGGAGTGATGGCTGCAGAGGACTGCCCACAGGGGGTTTCTCATCAAGAAGTGGACAAGAATACAAATTAGGACTTTGTGTTGCCATGGCTCATGAAATGCATAGAAAGCAACAGTATGTTTATGCTCTACGCTATGGGATAGGGCTTTTCCCTTTATTCTACTGGTGCCCCTAACATCCCTCCCCTTAGCTCCGTCTTGGATTTTTCACTCTTGTGCTTAATTAGGCCCTACAGTTAAACAATGTCCTCAACTTCCGAGGGTCTTATTTAACCAGCATTAAAAAAAGCGGTGAATTAAATCGTGTCAGCCATAATTCGCCGCTGGTTCTGTTGTTCCACTTGTGGGTGGAAACCAGTTAAGAGACACACTGGGGGTGATATATGAAATGTTCAATGTGGTAGGTCATAGCAAGGTGGTCCGACGCTCCATTTAAAGGCATGTGAGAGTGGCATCTCCGTTTAAAATGTCTCCGTCTGTCTGTTCTGGCCTATGTTCATCCTGTATACCAAGTGATCCATGAGCGCTCCTCCACACCAACAGTGTCAGCAGCACCTGACAAATGTGCTAGCCCACCAAAACGCTTGTACAAGCACAAACATATCTGGACTATTTATCTTCCTGCTGGAAAAAAAATGATCAAAATATGAAACTGTATCAACTGCATCCATTTTGTTTGGAATCAAATCCGACAATAACGGGCGGACGTAGGGCACATGATAGATGGCAAAATGTAGAAGAAAAAAAGCAGATAGCAATTTCACACTAAAATTATTGCATGTTTAATATCCGCTTGGTTTCCTTCCAGCTATTCACGTTTCAGTTGTGAAGAAACAATTCTGAAGTTTGATGTGCATTGAAATAACTGTGGTCAGGGATACATCACTGATTCAGACTCAGTATTTTTTTTTTTTTTAATGTATTTTATACAGTGTATCAGTGTATCTTTAGTTAGATCTTAACTTTATCAGCATGTCTTTCATGGATGATTCCCACAGATTCCCACTGATTGTCTGTTTGGTGACTATATCTGCCTATATATTCTGCCTTCCAACATTTTACAATAAAAGCCTGTCCAGACACATGGCCTGTTCATACATGTCCAGCTATAATTTCAACAGGACCTCAATATAATTTAAATGGAGGGGATAAAGCATGGACAAATTCATAATTATACCCTTTTGTGACCTACTAATTTACTCAATCCATTTTACCTTCAACTTCAACTATTCCTTCTAGCTTGAGTAATGTGTGCAGGTAACAATTACCTGACTTGAATAATATGTTTCATTAATTCAAAGTACCGCACATTATGTTTAATCTCACCTTGGCACTGTGATACGTTCACTGCCCTTAACACAGAGCCGACTCCTAATGACAAAGGTAACAGGATACCAAACAGAACCGTTCCAACACTTACTGTATCACTGTACTCTACTGAGTCAGTGGCAGATATTTCATTCTGCCTGCTCTCTGTGAGCAGCTTGAAGCCTTGCTGAGCACATTAATCCTCTGGGATGGGGCCCTTTAGAATCATTTATTCACAGTTGGGGGCAAAGCGCCGAAGAGTCAAAGGTCAGTACTTGGCTATTCGTATCACCATAACCCTGGGGCTTTTCCATCAATGTACACTCTCCATCTGGATGAGACACCACAAAGGTTGAGGCGCACATTGTTGGGAGTGGCGCTTTCTGCAATTTTCTGGTCACTGGTATCTCAAGCAATGCTGTCACAGTTGGATAAGCATATGCCATCTGGTGCATTTTTTTATCCAAAGCTGCTAACAGTAACATGAGTGGACACCCTGGCTTTGGTGGTCATTTAAGCAGTTGAACTGTTATTTTAAAGCTTCATGCAATTCTCGCATTATATTGCAATATGAAAGGTAATAAAAGTCAGTATAATCTAGTATAGTATGCATCAGTATACAGTATTAAATAACTGTAGTGAAAAGACAAGCCCACACTTGGGGCATATTTAAAAATGGCTCAAACAGCACAGCGTGAGTCATTACAGTAAACATTAATAGCCTTAAGCAAAATCTGGAATTCCATAGGCATGCAATCATATTTCTTCTACGGGTCAAGCACTGTAGTACACAATAACTCTAAGGCTAAACTCTCATTGGGCAATCATTTTGCAGGAAACTGACTATTCATAAACAGAGAACAATAACAGTATGACACAGTAGCTGAATATTTAAATAGCCTGAAGAACAATTCACATGATTTCACATAATTATCATCCATGGATGTCTATTCAACACGGAAACAAATAACTGCTCTTGGCAGAACATGAGGGGGAAATTAAATGTTGAGTTTTTATTTACAAAGACTGGATTTTTAGTGGCATGAATCAATTTTGCATAACCATGGTCTAATGAATGCATAAAAAAGTAAACTGCATCTTTTTTTCCATTGGTAAAGTTTGTAAAGTCAGTGTTAGGGTGTTCAAGTCATTTATAAATACACATGATACCATTTTAACTGATAGGTCATGCTGTTACGCTGTGCCAACCGCTGAAAACTACTCCAAAGTTTCATCTCTGTAAAGCCCCTGATGGACCCTGATGGAGAGGCAGAGGGGAAAGAGATTGGCACAATGCTTTGAGGACCTAGTTAGGCTCCCTGCCATTCTGTGGTTTCACATGTACAGAACTTTCATTAGAAGTTGAGATGCACCCCTCAGCACTCCTGTCAAAAGCAACATCAGTGGTGCTGCTTTCGGGAAATTTCTTTTCACCCAGTCTGTGGTGCATCATCACATTGGCGGCTCTGTCTCCATCCATCTTTCATCTTTGGCACTGTTTGTGCTTTCATTATAACAACTCATATTCATGTACTCAGTAATTTGCCATTCAATGGTTGCCTATGGGGCCATAAAGCAGAGGCAATGATGGAAATCGACAATGATAACTACAGCAATGATTCTATCTTGGTCCACAGCAATGTGCACTGAGGCACATAAAAGGATATGCCTCTTCCTTAAAGCAATTCTGGATGATACTGTGCTTCAAAATGAGTGAAATAATCTGATGGTCATCGGTTTCAACACCATTCCTATTCAATGCATATAATTACTGTGCAATTTCTTTGAGTTGTTTTTCCTAATGTTTACTTTAAATGTTCCTTTTATGAATTGCTGTTTTAGTCAAAAAAAGAGAGTGGCAAATGACATTATTTATTGTATTTACAAGGTGAATTTATACTGTGATTGACATCAGGCCACCAAAGTCTTTATGTTCCTGCAAAAGGAGGGTGGTGCAATCAGAAAAAGACCAGCAGAGAGCCACAGGTGCTTTTCCCACATGGGTGGGTAGCTGATTGAAACCAAGCTACAAGTTGCTCTTGAGGGAGGACATATGGTAAAGAGAGGGGAGTGCTTTAACACTCAGTCATTTCATCAAACACCAGGACCAAAGAAACATGGAGTATAGTGAGCTATTTTTACCACCTTCATACAGTGATATGGTGAAGGTGAGGAAAGAAACTATAGGGCAGTTCCATACACAACAGACCATGTGTGATGTTACATGAAATAAAATGAAACTATACCACTAGTCCATGTAAAGAGAAACCTTTGCATTTAGAGTATTTACAAATGACTGCACAGTTAAAGTGGTTGTGGTTCTTAAGTGCCGTGATGCGTCCTAACGTCTGACCCTGAGATACAACATGAAAAGGTCTCTCTGGAGGTGTAATGCACTTGAATTGCACCCTGAAGTTTCAAACTAATGCTTTATAGAGCACTCCATCACATCCTCATAGAGGTCAGACCTCTGGAGTATGTCGACTTTCTCTGAAAAGTTTTTTTCCAGGTGTAAATGCAGCCACATCTCTGTCATTGCATTACACCTCAGGCAACATCCTCACTCTCTCTCCATCCGAGTGCAGAAGAAACCTTAAGTGCCAGAGGACTATTTGGAAACCTTAAAGCACCCATGCTTGCCTTTGTCTGTGTATCACTTCCTGTCCCCCTTTTATGTAATAGAAACTTCATCCTTCTGTTCAGAGGAAAAACGAAGAAAACTTTTTTTTTGTACTTTAAAGGTGCAGTGAGCGGGATCTGATGGCATCTAGGTGAGGTCACAGATTGGATCCAAACTAAAAATGTCTCCTATGTAGCCAAGAGACTACAGTTTCAGTTACAAATCACCATATTTAGAACCAGTGTGTGGGTTGTCCATTCTGGGCTACTGTAGAAACATGATAAGTAGATATAACAGCTCACTCTAAAGTAATGAAAACAAATGATTCTTATTGTCAGGACTAAAGAAAAATAACATTAACTCATTGAATGCCAGCCCTTTTAGAAAACAGAAAGTGCCTTTTGCCAGCGTTTTTGGCCATTTTGAGTCACTTGCATGACCCACAGAATATTTTGTACTATGTCTCTGAAAACATTGAATAGCTCAAATGAAAGAAGAGACTCTATTTCATCATGAAAAAAAAATGTTTGTTTTTACTTGTTCCATTCTTGTTTTATCAGAGGTAGAGTAGAACACACATTCACCAAAATCACCACTTTTTGTCCAGATTCTATTTGTTTTGCTCTCTGATCACGATCGTCTCCACTTCCTGCTTTGATATCTGTGGCGAATAGTCTCGTCCCAGAAGCCCCAAAATACTCACAGGCTGTGTGAGAGCGCCCTCTTGTGCCAGCCACCGAAAAAACACTTTGACGTATATAAACATTAATGGCACTCAAAGAGTTAATATTATTTTCCACTTCTGCCAATTTCACACACTGTTCCTTTAACTCAAACCGAGTTGCCTGCACAAACGCTTCAGCTGGGTGGGAGCCTTTCGGTATCGTAAAGAATCATAGGCTGATATTTCTCACAGAGTCATTACCGCAGTGCAACAGAGAAGTGGGTGTGGGTAAGCAAAGATGAATGTACTCATTCTGTACTCCACCCCACTATTCAATTCAGTGGAAGTGTCCTCGTATGTGTAGCCTCTCTTGAAGGGTACGGTTGTCTGAGCTCTGAGGCTACGCACTGAAGGAACAGGCAGCCAGCAGACAATCACAGAGGAGCTAAGTGCATCCATTAAGGCTGTCAGTTAGCAAAGGCCTTGATTAATTGCACACTGCATAGTGGCAAATTAAGGTTCCCCCCCCCCCACTCCTCCCCAAATAATTAGGTAAGAATAGATTGCCAGAGAGAGAGGGAGCAGGGCCAATACTGGAAGCCCGACGTCACTCACTGTCTTACATGTAATAAAAGTATGGCTAATAATTGTGTGTGTGGAAGCGTGTATTAGCATGCAGAACTGTAGCTTGTGTGAGTGACTGAGAGAATAATGATGGCACCGATGGTGCATACATTTATGTCTGCCCTATGTGGCTCCAGCCTTTGATTGCTTGTGCTTGTGTGTGTGTGTTTTGCTACAGTATGTATGAAAAGAGCAGCATGACAACAGCAGTACATCACTGGTTTCCTCCATGCAGCCAGCCCTGCCGAGGGCTGGGTCTTAACCAGCTGCTTTTTTTCAGTAACGTTGCTGCATCTGTGGTTACACCTGTATTTCCAATGTGCTTCCTGTCATGTGATCATGCCGGGATGTATTACAGTACACGTACGTGATGGGTAAAAGTGCTACTGAATCCAATGAGTGAAGCCATGTTCTGAATTCCAATATCACTGGACTCTGGGGAAAGGTGAATACGATTTAACACACAATCTCTACATTCTCGCCGTTGCATCAGCAAAACCATACCCCACGGTCAGTCCCAGCACTCTGCAACAATTTTCAAGTAGTGACACAATCCCACCAAGCTTAATCTCAGATCCTCTAAAGATCTGGTTCTTTCAACCCATCCACTCATGGGGTTCACCTTTCCCTGACACTCTACATATGACACTTTTCTCAGCCCTCACACCTCCTGTCCACCTGGTGGAACTAATGTGCTTCAGCTTTAATCACTGCAGCTGTGCTCCACTCATCATGAATGACTCGCATGTAACTCAAATCTGAGTCATGTTTGCAGCCTTTAAGTCTGCATTTATTATGGATTGGGCTGGGAACATTCAAAACACATATTTCGCTTTGTTTGCACGTTTGCACATACAGACCTATATACTACTCTAGATAGACAAACACAGTTCTTGCATCCCCTTTTCCGTCGCTCAGTCCATCCGTGACAATCTGCTTGTGTGGACTGACTGTTAACGTGCATCCATAGATGAAAGCAGCCAAACAGAAGTAGAAATCCTCATTATGCCCCATGGGCCCATTTTGTATATCAGCGCTCAACAGCACACCATGTAGCTATAAAAATACACAACATGAGGGACAGCGAGGTTGTGCACTGAACAGATGTACACAGCATCCAGCCAGCATTGATACGTGCATCTTAGGACCGCTTTGGTAAACACTGCTGAAGGTCTACAGTGTCACTGGCCTTTATATATTGTTCAACAGTGAAACGGCCCCAGGGAAGATGAGTTCTTTTATGTGTGGATCCTGCTGGGAAGGACACCGGGACTTTTCTCCGTCGGTTGAGGCTTAATCTTCTTACAGGCACACTGTGTGGAGTCCATTTGAAAAAAACCCCCAAAAAAAACAAAAACAAAACCACTCTCTTCCCTTTTTTTTTTTTTTTTAACAGGCCATTTCTTAAACCGTAACCACTTCAGCCACAGGTGGGTTTTGTCAGTGTGTTCGAGCAATAAAAAAAAAAAAAAAAAAGAGGAAGTTTGTGCATGAAGAGAGCTGTATATTGTTGAAGTGGGTTATGATCTTCTGTTACCTAAACTTTTTGTTACTGAGCAGAGTTAGCATCTCAGAAGAGCAACAGTAATCATGATGATCTAATAAACACCCACAAATTCTCATTTACTCCGACTTCCTTTTTCCATCATTTTTCCACCTTCCTGTGAGTCTTCAGTGGCTTGTAATCTCAAACAATAAAAAAACAGGTTACATGTTGTAACTCTAGTTCTATGAAAAAGGAGCCACTGGTTGAGTCAAACACATGGGTTTGTCAAAGGTTGTTTGAATTCAGATTCAGACTACCAGAACCTTTCACACATGCTGGTTGAAGACAGGGAAGCTCACTTTACACACTTATTTGACCAATACTGACAAATCCTACCTCACTAACAACTGGAATGAGATGATGGAGACAGAAGACTAGTCTGTAGTGCAGACAGATGACAAAGTCTAATTCTAAAATCTAAGGGGACAGTCACCAGCCATTGCCACTGCCCTTCACTGTCCTCTTTCACAAAAGACTCCACAGGGGAAATTCTTTGAAAATACTCTGCCCTGACATGGCCCAGTGGTGATCAGACCAGGGCAGACTGTGACAGAGTCCTGGGACAAAGGCACTCTAATAGTTGTCTGTTTAAATGAAGTGCTCAGGAAAAGTGGACCGTTTGATAGGACTAACCTGCATTAGTGTCCCAGGGATAATTCTGATTAGCAAATCATGCCCAGACAAATTTCCTCTTTGTCTAGCCATGCTCCATTTAGGGTAAAGCGTGTTGATTTTGTCAGGGCTTGAACACAGGGTTCGGTGTTAATATCACAATCTCTTTGCTCTTAGACTGTGTGATGTGTCAGTGTCACACAGGAAGCTGCCCCTCATGTCTTCCTACAGTGAAGACACTCAGCATCAAACATGCTTGGGTCAAAAGTTGGACGATACTTCGATGCTCTTCAGCCTGAAACACGCATCTCTGGGCTGCACACTGTTGGAGTTACATACACAGATTACGAGCAGGACATGACATTTTTTTTTTCAAACCAATGTTTGATCGTTCAATCAGCTTGCTTGACATGCAGCTCTGTATGGTGTGTCTCATCTCATCTTATTAAGAGTCTTATTGACCTACTCTACATCTCACATGTATTTCAGTGGAGGTTTTCTCTGACATTTTTATTTGGATCTGCACAAAACCATGCAAAAACACACCAAAAAAAACAAAAAAACAAAAACACGACTGCAACTTTGGTTTTGTTTTTTAAGTTAAAGCTAATAAAAGAAACTTTTAACTCTTTGAGTGCTAGCCCTTTTATAAAAAAAAACGAAAGTGGCTTGTGCAAGCGTTTTTGCCCATTTTGAGTCATATTTCACACTGAAAACAGAGAATAGCTCAAATGAAACAAGAGACTCTTAATTTCATCATTGAAAAACATGTTTGTTTTTACCTTGCGATTTTGGCCAGTTCACCAAAATCATTACTTTTTGTCCAGATTCTGTTTGTTTTGCACTCTAATCTCGATCGTCTCCACTTCCTGCTTTGATCTCTGTGTCGTATACTGTTTCTTAATGCTCTGACTACAAATCCTAGAAGCCCCAATATTACGTGGGGTCCCTGCTGGTCAGTGGACACAAGGGAAAATAATATTTCTTAACACTTTTTCATGGTTCCGGATCTCCCTTGCCTCCCTTCCCTCCAGCGGACCCAGCGATTCGGCTTCCTGTTTTGTCCTCCAGCAGGGGCCGAGCTGAGAAGCTCAGCTCCTGGCCAGAGAAGGAGTCCCTGACCTTGTGGCACCGATGACAAGCATTAAGAATTATGGTATAGAAATAGAGCTCCCTGACTGTCTCACTTACTAACACTATGTGGGTCATATCAAGGCATCGATTTAAATTGACACACTCCAAGCAGATAAACGTTCCTCACACTAACTTCAAAGTGTGTTTGGATTAACAAACTGTAAAAGGAAGTCTGACAAATATGGAGTTTTGCGCCACAGCTAAAACAAGGAAAAGGAGACTGTTTGCAACACAGCTGGGGAGAATAATTTACAGTGGGGAGGCCTGTCGCCTGGCTCGGTCTGAAATATCCAGCCCAATCCTAAAGAACAATACTGAGAGTGAGACCTGCTCCACGTCATGGGTTATTGAATTGGGACTGTCTGTGTCACTCTCCCATGTCTCTTTCACTTTCTCATAAAACAACAAGCTATTTGCTACGCAGCCAGAGTGTAAACATCATCTGCGACAGATCTCAGCATGTGTCTTTCAAACACTGATCAAATGGGTTTTTAGATGTGGATTCCCTGGGAAGTGTACATTGTTTTTTTGTTATCCAATTTGAGCAGTGGGTGTGATACACTTCGGCATAAAATTGGAATTATCAATGTCACCACGAAAAAAAAAACAAGGAATCTGTGCGATAGATACAGCGTTTGAAGGGGGGGTAGGCTGAAAGAGATGTAGAGTGACAACAAATGCAGAAGACATGCCACAAGAGAGCACTATAATAAAAGGTCTGCTGAGAAGAAGCAGGAAGAATATGGTTTAGCTTGAGCAGACCGCAGTTCGATGGTTATGTGTGTGTTTTCATGTCTCCATGGGTGAGCTGAGTGTGTGCACACGTTGTGTGCCGCTTACTGAGGCTGAACCAACGAAGATGAAGCTCGAATTCTTGTTGCTCGATCAAAGTCCCTGGAGTAATCTCTCATAAGAACAGAGCACGGACAGGCAGGAGGCTGCCCATTTCATTCTGGAGTATATTAAATCCTGACATAAAACCAGTATACCTCAGTGTGGCAATTTAATTTTGGAGGGGATGTGGATACAACAAGCAAAGAACAAGAAGAAAAAAAGGGGGTATTCATAAGGTTGGTATTGACACTAAACCAAGATTGGAATGAAGAATAAAGGATGGCACCATGCCTCAATGATTGCCCAATGGAGGAACTCCCCTGTGTCCGAGCAGATATGTCTCTCCTTCTCATCATGGCGGGGCAATTTTGTCCCGGTTATAGCTCCTCCATCTTCGCCCCAGCTACTCCTTATTTCAGTATTTCAATTTCCTCCCTTGTGCAAGCGCAGAGTGCTAACCTACTTCAGACTTTCTCTCAGATGAGAGAGCAGCAGAAAAGAGGGAGAGGGAGCAGAGATGAGGAACTGCTGGGCTCTCGATTCAGTCGTGTTTCCGGTCTCCCCAAGGCGTGGGAATGCAGGTTCAAAGAGAAAAAAATATGCCCCACGATGATGTTATGGTTAAGACCCCTGCCTCATGAACGACATACCCATGTTGGTAACAGAGAGAATTTCCTCTCATGTGTCCCCTCAATATTAAGATCCTCTCAGAATCTAAATCTAAATAAGATAAAACAGGTAAGTAGCTGGGCAGCTCAGTATGTTCCCTCTAGACAGTGAGGCATCTTACCTATTTGCTTCTATTCATGCCTACAAACTCTGAATCAGTATTAATCATCAACTCCTGCACTGTACATCAATTTAATTACCCTAAAAAGACAAGGGACTCCCATTTACAAATCAATTAAAACCATCTGCTGTCAATGTAATTGAGCTTGTTGACATCTGCATTGTCCTATGCAAATATACCACAGTGTCATCAGAAAACACCAGTCACAATGGGAATATCATTCCTCTCTGTGTCTTTGTAGCCATAAGAGTTAGGGTGCACATTAATCATTTTCACTTCCATTCATCTCCCTTTTCACATTTTGCTTGTCACCTTCGCTATACTCCCTGCCTTCCCACCTTTCTTGGTTTCATGTTTCATGCTTCTTATTCTCTGCAGCCCCCCCCCACTATCTTTGTGTCATTCTCTCTCCATTTCCATTTTTCTCTGACTGTTTGCAATGCATCATATCCTCTTTCACCTCATCTCTCTCACCCGCCCTATACCCTCTCTTCCACTCCGACACCCAGGCAAATCTCTTTTTCCCTGTTGCCCGATGGCAATGAAACATTTATCCACTTCTGAGACGTCTACCCCCCTGTGCCCCGCCTGAAATTGTCCTTCAAAGGGTTCTGCACAAGCTCTTTGAGCTGCCTTATGTGGCCCCTAAATGCCAACAAGTAACCTAAGAATGAGCGCAAATTTGAAAACAAAGACACAACTAAAAACTAATTTCAGTGTACCAGCGAGGGTTGAACCCCTGGCTGTGAAGACCTAAACTGAATAAAAATGCTAAGAACTTCTGCTGTTTTAACACATATATAGGGGCAATATGTCCTCATTTATGTTGCTGAGACACCAGTGAATCTTCATGATAACAACCACTTGCGACATGTCAATCAACTGCATGTATCGACTGCATTCATAAATGAAATGTGTGTGAGGAATGTACACAAATTGGGTTTACGAGCCATCAAATATACAATATAAACAATATAGATTTAGATTAAAACCCACCAGTTAAATTACAAATACATGCAAGTGACATATCAATTATGGTTATTATGCATAGACTGCATGGCTATGTAACATAATACAAGGTGTCATCCAGCACCTTGCACTGTGGACTGATCCTCCCTTTGATCCAACCCCTGGCCTCCATCACTTCATAAGTGTGATGCATGAGACAGCAGGAAGTAAGACGGAGGCCGCTTCTCTGCATTCACAAAACCATTTGGGACCGTGAATGTCCTCATACCTGCTGCCACAGCCTCCAAGTGGCGCCTGGAGTGATGTGAAGCTACTCTACCCCCTTTCTGAAAGTGGGACATTGCTTTTCCCCAGAGAATGTAAGCTCCCAGCAAGCGGCTGGTTCTTTACCTGAGCTGTAGCGTCTCTCAAAGTCTGCCCGACATTTAAAGGATTTGGGCCTTCGACTATCAAAGGGTGGCATAGCTGGGACTGTGGGAGAGAAGTGGCTTCAGCCTTGAGATTGATCGAGCCCCGGGGCTGTACGGGTCAGCTTCCCAGATTAGGTATGCTTTAGGAAGACACTGCTTCAGATAAACCCACAGAATTTCAGGTACAGCAAAAATAAGTCCTTCAAGCTGTTTCTTGGCCTAGTTAGCTATGGGTTAAAGGTCTGAATTCATTAGCGGCTAACAGATGCTTTCTGCTGGTATTATGCTCACTGTGGGTGTAAGCACCAATGACGGAATCGTAAACTCAATCTCCTTCCCTCATTTCTCATTTCTGAAGCTTATTTTCACAATTTGAATGTACAATATCAAGCAAATTGTGTTGCTTTTATTGAGTACAATGTGCAGTCCATTTCTCAAGATTATTCAATTACAAGCAATCCATTAGTTTGGAAACACTCCTGTTGCTTATAAAGCACTGTATATGAGAGAAAGCAGCAAGATAAGGAGAAAAGGCACAGCGGTTATGTCATCTATCCTTTAAAAGCCTGGTCTCAACCCTGGCTTACAGAACAACGTGAGACCAACTCCGACATCCACCTTTCTCTCTAGAACACACCAGAACATGCTGCAGCCTCCCAGATCAACACGGACAGGAATCCTAATGACCTTTCTGAGCTGTAGTCTGAATCCCACTGAAACTACATTACAGCACTCATCTAAGTTACAAGTGAGTCACTCCTTTATTTCAACACTGGGCTCCTCACTAGCCCCATCCTTTAGGAATCCAGTTTCTTTCCACATCATCAAACAGACTCATATAACATGAAACTGAAGGAGTGCACGCTGGATTTTTCCATGAGAGTATCATCTATGCACCGCTCACAGGTTCAAGCATGCCCAGATACTGTAAAAACACTATTATTGTCACTGTTGAAACTATGAAACATATTTCTTTCAATACACACACACACCTGTCCATTATTAATTAACCTGCTCCTACAAGAAAATGTAACAGTACACCTGAGTTGTTAGGGATCTAAACACTGACTGTGACTGTACTTGGAACAAATACAATAGTCTCCATGGCAACAGAAGACCTAGTTGTTCTTTCTACTCTGCCAAACAGAGAAGAAGCACGAAGGATGAAGTTCTTTCATTAAGGTTTGACTAAAATGCCACTGATATTTAACACGCAGTCCACGTGTGATCACACACTGCTGCTGTCAAGGGAAAATGGCTCCTTCAGACACATTTTGTAGTATGTAAAAATATGTTACTGATGATTATTATTGAGATTAACATGGATTTCCCACATTAAAAAAATCAAAACAAAGAGGTCAGAAGCACATCACCTCTTTGCACCTTAATGAGAAATTCTGGATCTGGCCTCAAATCAGCCCACACTGCTGCTGCTCACGTTGAAGCTGAGCAGAGTGCATGAATATGGTGGTGCAGAAGTCTGACTGGTTTGCAATCTGCAGCGATAGTTTAAGTGTCTGTTTCGCTGTTGGAGGAAACACTGGAGAGATCGGCTTACATTGGGAAATTGGCTGACAAAACACTGACATGTAGCTCTGATGCTTTTTATTTCACCACAGTGTTAAGCTTATGATATAGGGAGGATATGGCTTTGGCTCATGATATATGTTATAGCAAAAAAACACACCATATTAACAAGGTTTAACTGAGTTTCATTGGAGGGGATCTTTAACTTTTTGAGTGCCACTGACGTAATACAATGTCAAAGTGTTTTTTCTGCAGTGGGTCACCAATCGCAGACTCCCTCAGCCTGTGAGTAATTTGGGGCTTCTGTGATTTATAGTCAGGACATAAAGAGATGGTATACGCCACGGAGATCAAACAGGAAGTGGAGACGATCGAGATTATAGAGCAAAACAAACAGAATCTGGACAAAAAGTGGTGATTTTGGTGAAAGTGGCCTCTACCTCTGATAAAACAAGAATGGAACACGGTAAAAACAAACTGTTTTTCATGATGAAATAGAGAGTCTCTTCTTTCATTAGAGCTATTCAATGTTTTCATAGACATAGTACAAAATATTCTATGGGTCTTGAAATATGACTAAAAATTATCAAAAATGCCTGCACAAGGCACTTTTCTGTTTTAAAAAATGGCTGGCACTCAAAGAGTTAATAACTGATTATCTTTAACAGTATAATAATTTCTATTCCTACAAAATAAATTAAAAACAGTGGGAAATTATGGCACTCAACATAATATTATTTTTTTAATAGGTTAATAGGTTTAATAGGAGTTATTTAATGTTTTTTTTAATTGTATATCCAATACTAAATCATATATTTCTTGTTCTTTAGCAGAAATTTCTCAGGAAATGAGGAAAGTTTTCAACAGAAAGATATCTCAAAGGGTAGAGGTGTCTCAAAGTTTTTCTTTTTTGTCAAATATGTGTGGAGCTGTTTCCTCCTTGCCGAGAGCAATTTGGATGAAATAAATATAGCTACATACACAGCAGCGTGAATAATAAGGGAACAAAAACACTTACCTACATCAAGGGCAGCAGAAGAGAGCAAAATGAGAGAGCATAATGTCAAGACCTCAAGGAAAATATAAAAAATAAACAACAAATACTGTATATATTAATGTCCCTTTAAGAAGACAATAACACTATTCTTATTTGTTAATTTATGCTATAGCAACACAGAGGAAACATATTGTTTGGCATCACAAAATGGGCACAGGATGACAACAGATGCCAGCATGTTCCTTTTATCACTTTGTGAGTTAACACCTCATCCAACTGTACAAAAGAAGCAAAATGAGCAACCAAATTGTTGTGATGCCATTTTCAGCACGATGAAAGTTCTGGTTCTACGTTAAATAACTACACACTTGAATATCCCATAAGATAGGATCAAAAACACAATTTTAAGATAAAAAACACTAAATACGATGGTTCAGGTAAAAGCCCTGAAGATGATTTAAAGGTGTCCTCCTGGATGACAGTTGTTCTCTCCTCAAAAAGCTCTGGCCAGCAGGAAGGGAATACATCATGTGGATTTACTCTGAACTATTAAAAATATAGATGCTGAGGACCACATTGCACAGCGTGATAGGATCCCTGGCCCAGTCAGGTAACCAGCTACCAACATGGAGAGAGGGAAGTGAGTGGATAGGGTGAAAAATGACATCCGCATACCTGTTCTCACCTATACATCACTCAGCGGGCAGTTTTTCCAATGGAGTGTGAAAAGTGAGAATGGAGACATTGGCTGAGGGAAGGCGGTGTGAAGGTGTGTTTGTGGGTTGGTAGATTGGTGAGGATGTGCACTGTGCCTCTCGTGAAGGGCTGGGACCTTCCACGAGCCACTGTGCTGATATTCATTCTGTCTGGATGAGATGTGACTGCTATTCATTATTGGCAGTATTGAATTTTCTTAGCTGCTCTTCGAGGAACTGCGAGCCGGTACAGGACATTACCTTCAAAGGTCATAAAGATAAGCCTGAGTGATTATTTTGTGGGTGATAAGCATGTTGCATGCGACTCAAGAAGAAAATTCAATCGAACCAATCATAGACAGTAATATAACAATAACAACAATTAACCAGCTGAGTTATTTTGTATATGTACAATATGGCAGCAATCGTTAATTGTGTGCAGGCCCTGCATTTTAATAAGGATGAACAGCGCTGGTGTTAATCGAATAAACATCCACATAACAAACAAATAATAGAAATGTTTAGTGAAAAATCAACAGTCCCTTGGTGCTACTGCTCATCATCGCTTTTATGTACCCCACTCACCTCACAGTGCCCTGGGATAGCGGCACATGCTCTGCATTTAAATCAAATTATTTGACTCCACATCACACGTCTTAGACTTGATCGCTGTTCAAAATATGTTTTTCCTAAACAAGCGCTTCTATTTCAGTTCGACATCAAATCATTTCCCCCTGATGTGGTTGCTTCTCCATTAAAAAAAAGCCATAAAAGACTGCATGCATTTCATTATTACACTATAAGGAAAACAACAAAAATAAAATGATAGCAAGTGATTTGCTCTGTTTTATCACACAAAAAGTTAAAAAATACACTACATGTTATTTTTGAGAGTCGAAGTGATCAGAGTATAAGAGTCAGTTATTTCCAGCTATACAGCACCGACTCGACTGAGGAATCACCTTCCATAAAAAGCCTCCTGTGGTCTGAGTGCAAACGCGACAGAGCGTTAATTACTCTGGTAACACCAGAGAACAAGGTAAAAGGCGTGTTAATGAAATACTAATAAGGTTCAAATTTGAGTCCTTCGGCTTTGCCATCCTCTAAAGTGATCTCAAGGACAGTTCCTTCCTAGTCTCTCTTATTGCTAATTACAATCGCTCACATGACAGAAGGAAGTTTAGAAACCATTATTTCCGGGGAATGAATCCTTTGTGTTGTCGTTTGATGGAGGACACCCAGGCCGGTTTACAGAATGTCAGAATTGAAGGACAGGAAAAACCATTAAACCCTTAAAACTCCAAAACAAAGAATGGGTTCAGTGTCTGCCAGACAGTTTGCCTCCTCCATTCTGTCATTTAACAGTTGGCGCCCAACCTAGTTTGGGTTCTCAGGAGGGATAATGTTTATGGCAGTGTTAGTAATGTTCTAATTTAGCTACTTTGGACAGCTGTAGTATTCAGTTGGAAAGTTCAATCAAGTAGCCACATTTTCCTTCCAACCAAAAGAAATAGTCGAGTTGAGTTGGTGTTCTTAAGTCTGCAAAGTTGTCAGGTAACTGTAAATCTGAGGGTAGGATCTTCAAGAAATGTAATGGAATTTCTACTATGGGCATCCTTCAGGACCAAACAGCCATTTCACAAGACTGTGCACCACACTGAACCCCAAACTGATAACATAAGTCAAAAGGAAACTCTTCAAGTGTTGGCAAGCAGCAAGTAGAGGAAAAGCGCACAGGGATGGGAGATATTCTCAAAGACATCTGAAGATACAGCAATTTCTGTGAGGCAATCATTTGATGCTCTCATTCCGTGATGGCTGAGTGTCACTACTTTTGCGCTCCCATCACTCAAGTGCATCCAGCACTCCAAGAAATTGATTGTTGGAGGATAGCGCCGGAACACTGCACACATACAAAAGTACACATCTAGCCCGGAATAAAACTGTTTCTTTCAGCACTCGAAACAATCCATGCAACTCGGCTTTCTTGTTGATGGTTTTTAGTATTAGCTCGACACTGACAATACGGCAAGTCCATAATATGTTGTTTGATGAAGTTGGAATGAATGAGCAGTGACATGATGTCACACTGAACACAGACAAAGGTAGAAAGAAAAAAAACTGTTTGGCCGTTTTTATGTTTCTTGCATGTTTCTATTATTCATTTTCACAGCTGAACTGAAAACATATATCTTCTTTCTTTATTGAAATATTGATTTTCATGTGTGCATTCTCAAGATTGAACGGCCTCTAGCTGCTATCTATCTGCTCATATTAGACAGGAGCTGAGCTCTAGGAGCCTCTTGATGAGTGGAAGTTCAACACATTATTTGCCGCTGCGAATCCTCTACAATAATTGCAGTCACCACTGTAAGTTTCCCTGGCCTCACATTCAAAAGTGATTGCAACTCTTTAGTGTTTATGTTTAGTGTTAATGAATTTCAATTACTGCCATAGTCCTATCAGCCAGTGCAAAAGCAAAAATCGCTGATCAATGCCATTCTACTGATTTTCTCTTTGAAGCAAAGAACTAACTCTGAAAAATAAATTTACTGCACTACGGCTTAACACAGAGCAAAATATGTTTCTTTAGTGTCTGTTTAGAGATGCTGTGATTTGTTAACATGTTCATGATGTGTTTCTTCTCTCAATGGAATAAAACGGAAAGCTCAGAGTCTCCATATGCATATCAACTGGTTTGTCTACGTGTTAATGTAGATTAAACCATCATCGTAATTAATCTGACTAAATATTTTAACACAATTAGCCCATCTGCAACACAGAATGACTCTGAATGTCTCCAACTCATTGCAGTCAGTTGGTCCATGTAGAGTTAGAGGTTCAAATGGTCAGTTGATCCTGTAGTGACAGGAAATAGAAACAACCAGACTAGTTTCTACTTCAGTGTCTCATCTCATTGGAGGCTCCAGAGCCTCTGAGTCTCTGCAGACCTCAAACAGACCAGCTGATGCTCCTCAGTGGTTGGTCCACACCAAGACACTGTCTGTCTGTGAGCGACGATGCAGCTTTTATATTAAAAATATCCAATGTTTGACTGATATCCACTAATGAACTCCAACAATCCCCCTCATTGTTCACTGTCGCAGCTCTGATGTTCATGGAGGCTTCCTCAGCGGTTTAGGGGCTTCACAGTCACCAAATATCCACTTCTATAGTGACGCAGCGCATCATTCAACCCTGATGCACAAGTGTAGCGGTGCAGAAAGTCAAACGATATGTTGATTGTGTGAAAATGTTTAAAACTAAGAGGCAAAATGTTGTTATTTCAACTTGTGTTGTTGAAACTGTTGAAAGTGTTGAAGAAACAAGTTCAGTGCAGATATAAACACAATCAATCCATCCATCCAATTTAAATTAGCCAATTAACCTAATCCCCATGCATGTTTTTGGATGGTGGGAGGAAGCCGGAGTACCAGAGAGAACCCACGCAGACACAGGGAGAACATGCAAACTCCCGGGAATCGAACCCGGTACCTTCCTGCTGTGAGGCGACAGTGCTAACAACTACACCACCATGCCACCCAAACGTGATTTACATAGATTAAAAATAAATGATATTTAATTGTGATTAATCAAAATTAACTCATTGAGTGCCAGCCATGCTTTTTTGCCCATTTTGAGTCATATGTCATGTCTCTGAAAACACAGAGTAGCTGAAATGAAAGAAGAGACTCTGTTTCATCATAAAAAAAAGTTTGTTTTTACCTTGTCTGTTTTGCTCTCTTATCTCGATCGTCTGGCATATAACGGCTCTTTATGCTCCAACTACATCTCCCAGAAGCCCCAATATTACTCACAGGCTGCAGAAGACCACAATTGGTGACCTGCTGCTGAAAAAACACTTTGACTTAAATATAAGTCAATGGCACTCAGTGAGTTAATCCATAACAATGTATGATTAATCTGATCTCATTCATCTTTGAATCATGAATATTTGAATCGTTTGACAGCCCTACTTTGATGTGATGTTACCTGAGCGATATGAGGATTTAGAGAACTTTCAGTAAAAGCCCAGTAACCACGTCCGCCCATGTTGTCTCCTTTACTTCCCTCCTGCTCTACATCTGGCTCAGAGCACAACTCTTAAGGAGCCACTGTAACTGTGTATGTACTGCTTGCACAGCAGTGGTCGATAATCACTATGAAGATAATGGGATTCTGGTCTGGTTGCACATTATCCACAGCTGATTGCATAAAAATACGATTATCATTCGTATCATTTATTTTGAATGGCACTGCCAGCACAGCTGTCTGTGGTATCATTAGTAATGTAGATGACTTTATCATCTCTCTGTATGTTTTTAAGTCACAAAACAAGCTGGCACATTTACAGTCAGAATCATGGAGGCGTATTTTGGAGGAGTTTGTTCTGGAGTGAAAATAACAAAAAGGTCTATATACAGTAGAAAATTGTAGTTTGGTACACTTTGTATAATTTACTGAACACATGTCACTGCAGTGAACACAAATATTAAATAACCCCTAATTAATCATAAGCTGATGGTCTTCACTGCTAAATTAGAACAATGAAGGATTCAGCTTTAGTTGATGGAATAAACAGCAACTTGCAACTTTTGGTAAGAAATATGTCAACAACACTTTTGATAATTTTGCTTGTATTTTAAGGGTCCAAAGTTAAACTCCTATCAACTGTGTCCTAATATTTTTTTTTTCAAATGCAAATTAAGGCTGTGATAATTATAAATAAAACACAAACAATAGTAGCTTTAGTCACTCTTAGAAATGACAGTGGATGAGAAAGTCCCTACTAATCCTGTTAAAACTTTAGCTATCTAGCTTTGAATAAATGTGGTGTTTGATGACTGAGAATGTTTAAATTATAACCACAAACACTGAAAAAGGTAAATGCATCATATTTATAGTAAATGCATAAGTACGTAATATTCATGAAACTTATTTGTTGGAATAAAGTGAAAACATAATTTAGACGTTGTGGTGATTTCATGCAAGGTGAAATGGAAATAGTTTTGAGAAAACTCTTAAACTGGTTCTGAAATGACGCTTGTGTTGTGTTAAAGTGCTTCTGTCTTCTTTCATGGTGCAGGACTCCGGCCAGAATGGGGGTTGTAAAACTCGCCAGACAAAATCAAATAAAGCACCTCTCTTTCCCAAACAGCTTACACAAGGCCTTTCAGCTCAGTGACACGGGTTCTTTACTGCGCTTACTTTCTCCTCTTAAATCATTGCTGAACCACTGGACATTTAAGACAAGCCTCTGTTTTTGTTTTGAGGAATAGCAATGAACAGGGAAAGCATTGTGGATTATTGAAGTGATGCTACCTAAATTGTTTGTCGAGCCAGAGGGTGTTTTGTTGGTACGGTTTCTCTTGTGCTTTCCCAGCATGATATCTCCACAACATTTGGCTCCATGGCATTGGACTCGCTGGATTTAAACAGCTGCAAAATCTCCTTCAGGCTGGAGAAGCTAGCATCTCTCCATGTGGACACTAATAAACATATGGCTATTTAACCAAAACAACAATGTAGATCTTTTTAACCAAATCTAATTACTCACAGAGTTTAACAATAATGGCTGTTTCCCAGATTCAGTTAAGAGGCTCTTAGCACTAAGATCTCCTTAACAAGGCTCTTAGGGCTCCTGTGAAAGAAAAACTTGTTTCCCAGATCGCACTTAGCTAATGAAGTTCTTTCACTAAGAAGGAACTCTAAGATGGAGCTAATCCACTCTTAACTCACAGATCCTGGCGTGACAGGCAATGTGTCCTTACTGTGCATATGACAATAAACTCTTGAATCAAAGCTGTGGCACAAGTGATGCACGGAAATCTGGCAGAATAAGAAAAATAGGTAATCTTATGAGGAATAACAAGTGTGAATAATCATAATTTGTCCACACATTCCACATCTGCATGTCCATTTAAGATAGTTTACCGCACCCAAACTATTCTATTCTAATATAATACCTCGTTTCCTCATGATGACTTTGTTGTAGTTTTGTTTTCATCATTAGTGTATTAGGTAGCAGCATCATGTGTGACTTATGTGCTGGGTGATCAATTTGTTGGTAAACACTCTTATCTTAGCGACCCTTCTTAGCTCAGACCTTCTTTAATGCACTCTTATCTCTTAAGAGCGCTCTTAAGTGAGGCCAATGTCAGTTGTGGTGCAAAAACTAGCAGAGACCATATAAGACCACTGAAACAGACACTCGAAAAAAGGTACATGTTGTTGTTATCTGCCAGCTAGTGCTATGAAATTCCACACCATATTTGTTCTATAGGCTACATCTCATGTGCAGTCTTATCTCACAAACCCATTTTAACTCCAAGAGCTCTTTAGAAATGGCATGAGAACTCCTGCTGCATCCTAAATGTAGCATCTATGTTTCTTTCCTCTCTTTCCTAGAGAGTTGGGAAGGAAGAGATGGGCATCCGTCTCGTTTGCATTCTGTACAGGCTGGACGATTCAGGGCCTGTCAGGCTACAGCTCTCTTCATCTGAGGTGCCTTTCAGAGCCTGGGAGAAAGAGATGCATGTGAGGAGTTCTGAAGGAGGGTGAACTTCACACTCGCCTAATCTCGACTCTGGATCTGTCTGTCGTTCAGCGGAAGCACCAGCTAGCAGCCCTGGCACTAATTCAATCGCTGATTCTTGATTGGCAAGGGAGCGCGCTGCAGCCCTTGGGAAGAGGAAAAAAAAGTCCCTTTTGTCCTTAAAGAAGGATAGAGGGGAGAAAGGCTGTCTCCCTTTAGACTGTATCAGACCAGTGAGTGCCATCTGTTGGAGCCACAACTCAAAAGATCAAATAAGGCTAAAGGAAGAGCAAGACTTGCCAATGTATTAAGAATGGGAAAGAATTTACATGAAACTGTTATGCCCTCTAAATATCACTGCAGTCTTTACCTTCTGTTATTTTTTGTGTCCTCCATCTTCATCTCATTAAAAAAAAAATAAAAAAAAAACAACCTGGCTTCTAGAAGTAATTTTCGTTGCCAAATATGTTTTGAGAGACTCTTAATTGCGGCCTGGATTATGTTTGTTGGCAACAGAATTTTAGTCAAGGAAGTGCTGCTTTATTTTGTCATACAGGAGTTGCAGGGAGGAAGAGAGGAAGATGAGAGGCATACAAAACACAAGGCAGTGGATGTTTCCCAGATATGTATGTTCGACATAAGATACAGGAGATGGACACAAACTGAAATGCCTGGGTTTAGACCACAATACCTCATTAGTATGGTGTAGAGCCTCCTTTTGCAGCCATTACAGCATCAATTTGTCTTGGGAATGACAGATACAAGTCCTGCACAGTGGCCAGAGGGATTTTGAGCCATTCTTCTTGCAGAATAGTGGCCAGGTCACTCCGTGATGCTGGTGGAGGAAAACATTTCCTGACTCGCTCCTACAAAACACCTCAAAGTGGCTCAATAATATTTAGATGTGGTGACTGTGCAGGCCATGGGAGATGTTCAACTTCACTTTCATGTTCATCAAACCACTCTGTCACCAGTCTTGCTGTGTGTATTTGTGCATTATCATCCTGATACACGGCACCGCCTTCAGGATACAATGTTTGAACCATTGGGTGCACATGGTCCTCCAGAATGGTTCGGTAGTCCTTGGCAGTGACATGCCCATCTAGCACAAGTATTGGGTCTAGGGAATGCCGTGATATTGCAGCCCAAACCATCACCGATCCACCCATGCTTCACTCTAGGCATGCAACAGTCTGGGTGGTGCACTTCTTTAGGCCTTCACCACACCATAACTCTCCCAGATGTGGGAAAGACAGTAAAGGTGGACTCATCAGAGAACAATACGTTTCACATTGTCCACAGATTTTCACCACTGGCACCACTGAAACTGATGTTTGGCATTGGCACGAATGACCAAAAGTTTGGCTATAGCAGCCCGGCCATGGATATTGACCCTGTGGAGCTCCAGAGAGACAGTTTTGGTGGAAACAGGAGAGCTGAGGTGCACATTGAATTCTGCAGTGAGTTGGGCAGCTGGGGTTTTATGTTTTTTGGATATAATCCGGGTTAGCACCCGGTCATCCCTTTCAGACAGCTTGCTCTTGCGTCCATCACCCTGGATACCGTTGCTTTTGATACATCACAAAGACTTACTGTCTTGGTCACAGATGTGCCAGCAAGACGTGAACCAACAATTTGTCCTCTTTGTGTCACCCATAATGTTGTGTGCATTGCAATATTTTAAGCAAAACTATTACGTTGCTAATTGAACCTTCACATTCTGCTCTTACTGGTGCATCAATTAAGATTGGCCACCAAGCTGGTCAAATTTAGCCATGAAACCTCCAACACTAAACTGGCCAGTGTTTCAGTTTCATTGTCCAACCCATGTATGTTCTTTAAGAGAATGTTCCCACATTATGTTGACAAACTAGAGTTATCGCCTCACAGTTGCAGTTTACATCAATGACTGTGCAGAATGTCCTCTCATCATCATTTTATCTTGTTATTTGTGCAACACTGTAATAATTAGCAGATGCATTTTGTAGTTACTGACAAAATGTGTTTTGTGAGATTGCTTCTGATGTATCACAATCATGACTGGTTCGGCAAAAAGTATCTGGTCATAGCTGTTGCCTGCACAGTCAGAAAAAAAATATATTTTGGGCAGCATTATATTTCCTTCCTTGTGTTTTTGCTGTTCCATATTAGTAGCATATAAACATAATTTCTAGAAGATGAGTTTGGGAATAGTTGGTCCACAGTATTGTAACACATAAATAATGGCAACATTTCAGGAGAGAACTGGGAAAGAATAAGTTTCTGCTAAGGAAGATAACACCTTTCAAGTTTGCTTTTAAGTTACTTATTAAGGCAGACATGCTTTCAGCATTTTATATGAATCTTCCTCTCCTTTTGCGTTTTGCCTAACACATTTTCCAGCATAACAAAAAGATAATGAAAATATCACAGAATGGATAATTCATTACCTTTCAAATTTCAGACACATACTAGAAGAAGAAGAATTCCTTTATTAGTCCCTCAATGAGGGAAATTTCAGTTATTATATATATAGTCTTATTCATTTAATCATAAGAATATCATGGTAACATCAGTTTATTAATACAGATTATTTTTTATTAGTGTATTTATTATCATAAAACAAAAATAAACACAATAAAAAAATTGCCGATATAAACTTAAACTGGCCCGTATGCCTAAACAGGGAAACAGTTAGGATGAATACAAACAGGGCATAAAAATGAAGAACATCCTCTAAATACTTCCACACATTGAACTAAGCCAAATCTAAGCTAAGGTCTCTTGCTCCGCTATTAAATTTGAATGACGCTTCTCCAGAGAGTGACAATATTATGAGAGGAATAATTCCATCTCTATGAATAATTAAAAATAAAGTTATCAAACTTTTTTTCCTTTCTCTCTCTCTCTCTTCTGACTGTAATTTCCCTAAATCTGAATTATAAATCAGAGGGGCTGTCGAGCTGCTCATATCCATAATATGCTGTCTTCATTATTTGCCTATAATACATCATTAGCCTGATTGGTTGGATACCTTTTTCATATAATACCGCTGAGTGTCTTAGGAGATCCAGTAAGGTGAAATATATGCGTTAAGCTAAATCCAAAAGAAAGATGTGTCTGAGGTTAAGTGTCATAGTGTAAATTTTCTGCACTTCTCTATGTCTCATCACTTCTGAAAAAAAAATGCCATATCATGTGCTTTGAAGGGGAACTCCTCCTAAATTAATAAGTGTTCTCATCTCCATGGCCTAGGATAAGTGAGTCTCAAACTGATGATGTGAAGACAGTGAATGGAAGACTGGGTGCTATCAGCAGTTATCATGTGAGTCTGAAGAGACTTGCGACACCCACTTTTAGTTTTTATCATTGATTTACATGGATGATCACAGAAGAAGGAATAAAAGAGCGTGAAACTCCATGTGGGGTTGAAGTCGGGGGCGAAGGATGGGCCACAAAATGCAACACTTTCACTACGGAGACAGGGATTCACATCCCTGGTGAAGCCAACGATGTGTAGGACCATATTTGTGTTCAACCTGAAGAACCTAAAGAAGTTGTTTTGTTAATTTTATTCAGATTTACGTGCAGGTGTAGCAGGGCCCGACTAAGCCACATCTGTGAGGCTTATAATGACTGATAACTAGGGGTGTGACAATGTCTCGCGAGATTAAATCCTGACGATATTTCTCGTTTAAGTGAAAAGATGTCTCGCGAGCCCAGGCAAGAAACAAACCTATCAGACTACAAGCTCTCCAAGCTTCTATTAGTGAGCTGAGGGTGGCAGTAATGAGCCTTTGCTACGTCTAGTCTGCGAGAAACTAACAAGGTGAAGGAAAGCACCAACTGCAGCACCTTGGTAAATTTACAAAGATATTGGCAGATTCAAAATTCCAAGATCAATATGTCAAATCCAGTAAGATCTAAAAATGCAAACGATGCATTTCTGGTATTCTGTTGAGTCACATGATGAGCTACAACTGTATTTTTTACCAAAATGATGCACCTCCGGTGCTCCACGGAAAACATTGCTTCTAATGAGCAGTTGAGGAGACAGAGAAGGGACTGTCTACAAAGTGCAGCACCAGAACTAAAAACAATTATATCTTCTGTAGCATGACTAGATTCAGCTCAGACACATCTCACCTCATGCTGCTGATACTACAACACTGACTTTGACAAAAAGAGATTCAATGTATTTTTATGAATTATTTAAGAGGTAGAGTTAAATAAACTCTGTTTAATAAAAGAAATAGAGTTAAATGTTTGCCCAGTCTCATATTTTGTCAGTTTAGTTAGTTTAGTGCTTAAATTAATGTGAAAATATTGTCTCATCTCATTCTCGTGAACCTAGTATCGTGTATCGTCTCCTCTCATAAGGCAAGTGTGTCATCAAACCCCAATTGATAATGCACATTTAATGAGCAGAATTTGATTTATATAAAGTTTTTATACCCAAATGAGATTTATTCTATTTTTGTGTCTTCAGTTCTAAAACAGAAAATGCACCAGTGTTTTTTTTCTAATTCATTCCCTTATGGAGCAGTTCCAGATTTTATACCTTATGACATCACATCACAGCCTGTTAGCCCTCTAGTTGTTGATATTTCAGACAGAGATCATGTTTAGTGATAAATTTGGACTGTCTTAGACCATAGAATAATGTATTAATTTTTGAAACATGTCCCCTTTTAAGTTAAAAAGTACATATCACACATGATACAGCAACACAATCTCATGCTTCAACAAACAGTGGCCAACTTGTTTTCTATATTTCACAAAGAAATCAAAGCTTATGGCATTTCCATGAATATCACACATGTAGGTCCTAGCCAAAAAAAATAATCTTGATCTTTATTAAAACTACCTGACAGTGATGCTGAGTGCTGTGTGAGAGCTGGATCCATATCGAGCAGAAATGTGTTATATGTGGTTTAAAAAGAACCATGCATCTCATGCATTCTGACGTCACCAGAAGAAGTGACCTATATTTCAGCCGAAGCAGACTTTTTCATTTCATTTCATTGTGAGGTGATGGAAATTTAATGAAGATCTACTTTTTGGAGGTCTTGTGTATTATTGTTCCCAAAACAACAATGCTTCCTGGGTACAGAACATTCTGTTTGTGAGAGACTCACTTCCTGGCAGTGCCTTCAAACACATTATCTGTGCTCTTGAGTAGACACTGCAATAGATCCCGAGCTACCAAATGGGGGAAATAAAACTGTTTATAGTGAAATAAACAGGTAGTTTTCTGAACAAAGCATAAGCTGCTCCATCAAGTAAATGACAATAAATAAAAAGAGATTCTACGCAATCTGGAGTACATGGTTGACTGAATAGAGATAGACAGAGCTTTTGTAGTGGCGAGCAGCTGGATGAGAGAGTAAAACAGAGGGGCTGATGGGAAGTGAATGAATACGAGTGGAGCTGCTGGTGCCAATAATTGTCCTGTGCTTTTGGGGATGTGTGAATGGTCCGTCGAAACAGTTCCTGAAGTTGCCCTATCAGTGATGCAGAGTGTCACCTCTATCAGCGGACATGGCGAATGAGCCTCCTGGCTCATAATGGACTCCAGGATTGGTGATAAAACAAGCATCAATGCCCTGGGACTCTTAAATGGACGAGGCCTTTGATCTGATGAGAGGAAGACTGATGAAGAGTCATATCCACAGAGACATCTCATACTTTTTGACATTTACACTTGTTGCAATTAAATCATTTTTATGGGTGCTCTGATCCAGTCAAAGCCAGAGTGATTTATCTGCTGGATCCTACTGGTTTTTGAGTCTCTTCACAGTCGTGCCATTTTTCATTACGTTGCAATTAATAGAAAGTATTTAACCCAAGGCTGTGATTTATTGATGGGCACTCGGTTTTTTAGGGCGACATGTATTTTTATGGGAGAGTAGCTCGTTGAACATAAATTAAAATAGTGGACATAACCATTTAGTAGGGCTGTGACTGTATGGATTTTTTATTACTGTGGTGATGAAGCACCCAATCAATGCAGTATGGCGGTTTACCGCGGTACCCTGCAATCGTCACAACCCCGCCTATCATTCCTTGTCCTCTTTGCCCAAATTGGCGACACAGTGTTCAGCTTTGTAACAAGATTTGCGGCTATTGGACAGTACTACATAAGAGGGGTGTGTCTGCTATAAGCACTTACTATTGAAATCTGTTTATGCAATGCTTCTAGCATTTATACCTGTGTATTATGTGTGTATATACAATATATTGCCAAAAGTATTCGCTCACCTGCCTTGACTTGCATGTGAACTTAAGTGACATCCCATTCCTAATCCATAGGGTTCAATATGACATTGGTCCACCCTTTGCAGCTATAACAGCTTCAACTCTTCTGGGAAGGCTGTCCACAAGGTTTAGGAGTGTGTTTATGGGAATTTTTGACCATTCTTCCAGAAGCGTATTTGTGAGGTCACACACTGATGTTGGACAAGAAGGCCTGGCTCTCAGTCTCTGCTCTAATTCATCCCAAAGGTGTTCTATTGGGTTAAGGTCAGGACTCTGTGCAGGCCAGTCAAGTCAAGTCAAAAACAACCCCACACCATAATCCCCCTCCACCAAACTTTACACCGACAAGTATCGCTCTCCTGGCAAACGCCAAACCCAGACTCATCCATCAGATTGCCAGATGGAGAAGCGTGATTCATCACTCCAGAGAAAGCATCTCCACTAGAGTCCAGTGGCGGCGTGCTTTACACCACTGCATCTGACGCTTTGCATTGCACTTGGTGATGTATGTTTTGGATGCAGGTGCTCGGCCATGGAAACCCATTCCATGAAGCTCTCTGCGCACTGTTCTTGAGCTAATCTGAAGGCCACATGAAGTTTGGAGGTCTGTAGTGATTGACTCTGCAGAAAGTTGGTGACCTCTTCGCACTATGTGCCTCAGCATCCGCTGACCCCGCTCCGTCAGTTTACGTGGTCTACCACTTCGTGGCTGAGTTGCTGTCGTTCCCAAACACTTCCACGTTCTTATAATACAGCTGACAGTTGACTGTGGAATATTTAGGAGCGAGGAAATTTCACGACTAGATTGGTTGCACAGGTGGCATCCTATCACAGTTCCACACTGGAATTCACTGAGCTCCTGACAGCGACCCATTCTTTCACAAATGTTTGTAAAAGCAGTCTGCATGGCTAGGTGCTTGATTTTATACACCTGTGGTCATGGACGTGATTGGAACACCTGATTCTGACTATTTGGATGGGTGAGTGAATACTTTTGGCAATATAGTGTATGTTCAATTTACCTTGAAATAATTATGAATAATGACAAAACAACACCCCCTTAGGGTTAATGGATTGGCCCGCTGCCGAGCTGCAGTGTGAAAAGTTTTGTTTCTCTATCTTTAAAAACAGGATGTTACTAAATATTACTGTTCATATTTCATATCAAACACCATATGCACCCTTTCAACAGCAAATATATAGATATATATTTTTATAATTATTTTAATATATTGCAGTGATGACGGTGATGAGCTCAACACTGTGGTCGGCATCACATGCCATACCTTTTCGTTCAATGGAAGCTGTTTCTCAGAAAATGACCAGGTATGTTTCAATTTCCTTCTAAGAATCCAAGCCTTCTTGTAACAAACTAACGCTGAACACTAAGCTCTTAGCTCTACTGTGTGTCCAGTTGTAATGCACCACTAACAAGGTATTAGAGCCCACATCACCTCCCAGGCAACAACTGGGCTGACAGGAAGACTGTAGCAGCTATATTTAACAGTGATGGAGCTTCAGGTTACTGCTTGTAAAAGCCTGTCCTCTGAGCAATTTCACCGCTGTGTCGAGGAAGGCAGGCACCGCTAGCCTGACTCACTCACACAGCGACATGAGAATACAACCTGATCAGTATTCTCCGATGAGACTCCTTTGCAGAACACAGCATGCTGTCTTCTACTTCAACAAGCTGAGCCAGAGACGCCAGGTGGACACCGACCACATAGCTGCAGACACCACTGTGCACTACAGTATGTAAAGTCTGGTCTTCTTGCTTCACAAAATCACTCGCAGCTTTGTGAGAAATCACTCCTGCGTGGAACACGCAGGGATTAGAAGTTGTCTTTCAGTACAAACGTTTACAGGAACAGCCTGTTATTTCTGTTTGGAAATACTTATTCCACCAAAAGAAAGGCTGTGAAATGTTAGATTCTCAAATATGTACTTCAACTACTGGATTTATGCAGAGTGCATTGCCAGTGTTGCATAATGCAATGCACCTGCCTAGTTTAAGAAATGCAAATCGTCTCAAGTTGATGGAAACCTTCCACAGGCATGCTATGAAATGTTTGTGATTCTTCAGATGTTACTGATGCAGTGAAAGTAAGACAGAGAGAGATAGATCAGGTAGGGGAGAGAGAGGCAAGGACAAAGGAGGAGGGGGGGATGAAAGAATAAAATTAGTATAAAGTTTGCCTTGTAGAATATGACACCAGCTGTTCCTGACTTTCTCTCCTGCTGTTATTACAAGGGATGAAAGATGTTGTGTACCACCATGTGTACACTTTTAAATGAGCTCAAAGAAGCCATTTTGCAGCCATTTCGCAGGGTAATATCCAATTCACGCAGGGGACCACACTCATGTCTTTTAGAAGCATGTACTTTTTTTGTAACAAATGCCCAGTCATACAAAATGAAAAATAATCGTCTGTGAGCAGTGCTTTCCTTTTAAAGCTGCCAAGCTGTGAGTGCAGTTTTGAATGCTTGTTGGGATCCTGTCATCTCTGTAGTGACACACTGATAGACTGAGAGCAATTTATGAGCTCTTTAATAGGGAGAAAGTGTTAGCATTATGGCGGTATTATGCCTCAGTTCAACATGAGGTGTCATTTTTAGGCAAAAAAAAAACAATATTTTGAACCTCCCATTCCAAATACTATTAAATGGAATCTGCCAGGGGCATGCCTAGGTTTTAAGGACGGGGGGGCTTAGCTTAGGTAAGGCTAATTGGCCACATAAAAAGCCTTCTATATATGTATATATGTATATGTATTTTATAACCAGCCAACAGGGCAGTTTAACATGGAGCAATTTAGCAGGGAGCAGTTTAACAGGGCGCATTTAGTGTGCATTTTGCCTCCAAAAAAATAAATAAACTAGAAAAGCACTTAGAGAGCGCAGACCTCCGCCAAGGCAGCGGCGGTGACTTTGTAGTTTAAAGTTACCCCCGCCGCCAAGGAGGTTATGTTTTCTCGGGGCTTGTTTGTTTGTTGGTTTGCAAAGTAACTCAAAAATGTATGGGCGGTTTTTGACGAATTTTTCAGGATTGACCGGAAGTGGCCTAACTTAAAACTGATTAATTTTTGGTGGTGCTGTTGAATCGGATCCGATCACCACCAAAAATTAATCAGTTTTAAGTTATGCCACTTGTGACCAACCCTGAAAATTTCGTCAAAATCCGTCCACAACTTTTTGAGTTATTTTGCTAACAAACAAATAAACAAACCCCGGTGAAAATATAACCTCCTTGGTGGAGGTAATAAATAAATAAACCAACACTAAATTATTCAGGGGGGTTTAAGAATATTTTAAGGGGATTTCAGCCCCCCTGAAATAGGCCTAATGACGCCACTGGAATCTGCTCTTTTGAGGTACATTTCGGTCAGAACAAGCTTCTAAGCTGTAGTTTGTTTGTTTTTTGGCTTTAGCAGATAGATTACGACAATCTTAAAATCATCCAGTTTGTTTGTGGTGCTTGTTGTGACATATTGTATAAATCCAAGTGCCACAGCCTTCACAGTGGTGCTGATCTTCTCATCTTTATCGATCAGAGGACATAATAGGATATTTGGCATTGTCCAATTTCTGCAGGAGGTTCGGAGACTCACTTGTTATTTCAGTCAATAACTTTTATAACAGGTAGCAAGCTTCAAGTTGTATTTGTATCAATATTTGTGGAAAAAAAATGTTGTTTGGAATCAATGGCTTTAAACTTTTATCCCAAGCCAGATTACTCACATTACTGAGAGTGTGTCTGGCCTCTATTGTTGCAAATAACTGAGTGGCTGGTGGAAAGCATTGGGTATATACTGTGTATATAAAATGTTTTAGAGAAAAGCAATGCTAAGGGGCTTAAGTATAATGAAAAAAAAAATTAGGAGGTGGAAAATAAACAATTTTCCCCAGCACTCTGAAAAGAGTGTTTGATATGATGAGTTGACAGGTGCTTGACAATTTAGCGAGAATCCCCAAGATGTTTCACTTTTCGATTTCCCGCTAACCGGACAATTGTGGAAGGATGACAGGGTGCGACAGACATCACTTTGAATTAAGAGTGGGTGACAGTTCCTTCCTTTAAACCTCAGCCCGGGCTCCCCCTAGACTCTTACCCTCCTGGAGGAAAAAGGTTCAAACATCTGAATCGATAGCAATTTAGGGTAACACTCTTGTCACTTCCTCCTCCTCCTCCTTCTTCTTCTTCATCTCCCACCACCCTGACTGCTCTCTGGGAAACAATTTGCTCCACGACATTGCTCTGATAGGACAACAAAGGCTGGTCAGGACAAATGGCTCTTTGTAGAGAATTGATGGGACTCTGATCAGACAGGTCTGCTGATAAACATGTTCCTTACCACTAAGTCTAAGAGGATACCATTAGAGCTGATTTCTGTACTCGCATGCATTGCTTTGAAAGGTGGCAGGGAGAACAGGGTTGGTTGTCACATTGGACAATATTATTACACTGTTCAAAAACGTTGGGACTGAAATCTTCAGAATTGGGGTCAGAGGTCACCTACAGGCAGGTCAGGGTGATTTCAGACCTCAGTAACACAGTGAGGTAAGATGACTTCTACACATGGATGTAAAATAAAATCAAAATGAAAAGGGAGTTATCATGCAGATGTGTTTTTCTTAGCTATGCTTCAAGATGTGAAAGGATAAGGATATAAGGACAGGAAATGCACTTAAAGGAATCATTTTCCGTTTTGCATCGATGCAGGAGATGTTTTTTTTTCTTTTCAATGAAATTAAACTATACAAATCATTTTTTTTAACTCACTGAGTGCGAGTCCATTTATAAAAATGCCTTGGTCATTTTGAGTCATCTTTCATGATGCACAGAATATTTTAAACAATGACTCTGAAAACACTGAATAGCTCAAATGAAAGAAGAGACTCTCTAATTCATCATGGAAAAAAGTTTGTTTTTATCTTGTTCTATTCTTGTTTTATCAGAGGTGTAATAGAGGCTAGTTTCACCAAGATCACCACTTTTTGTCCAAATACTTTGTTTTGTTCTCTAATCCTGATCATCTCCACTTCCTGCTTTGATCTCTGTGGTGTATACCATCTCTTTATGCTCCGACTACATCTCCCAGAAGCCCCAACATTACTCACAGGCTGCTTGAGAATGCCCTCTTATGCCAGCTGGCAAAAAAACACTTTGAAGTATACATACGTCTATGGGACTCAATCGTTGGATTTTTGATACTGCACGTCTATGGCACTCAAAGAGTTAAGATTACCTTCTCCCCCTTTAAAATAACACAGGAATGTCAAAAGTACATGCAAAATATTTGAATATATACATTTTTTTTTTTCAAATTAAAGTAAAAAGTGTGACCAACCCTGGATGACCTGAATCAAAGCTATAGTAAAAGGCAAATACAGGCAGCAAGTCAATGTTAAGGATTTATTCAGCATTATTTTTTTTTTTTAAATTTATCAAGCTATTAGTAACGGCCATGCCTAATGCAGACTATCAAAAGTTTAATTTTGATAATGTAGAAACCATTACAGAGGGGTGACAGTGCAGCCAATGGGCAGGTTATTTTCCATTTTGTCATCAAAATACAATGACTTTCAGATACCAGCTTTCCAAAGCTGACACACTCAGCACAACCTGATGTCGTTAGACTTGAAATCAAGCAAGAAAATTACAGCTATTACCGTGCTTATTAACTTTTCAGGAAAGTTCCATTTTCTTCTAGTAATTTGTCCTCCCTTTATTAAGTTACCACCTCTTTTCTACATACTCTGCTGTATTTTCCACAACCTCCTTCATCTCCCCAATGTTAAAGACATCATTCTTGCATTTCAAATGCCACACTGTCACACCACCATGTCTACCCAATCCAACTTTCTTCCCAGAATGCTGATATCTAAGTATCACCGTTGAAGCTGCCATTCTGTCTTACAGAGCAGAAATTGCACGGCCCACCTCCTAATCCATCACCACCATTATCTTCGGCATGTCTTGTGAGAATTAGCTGAGAATGAGGTTCCATCATTCACCTGCTGTCAGTTCACTGTTGCCACAATCTACACTCCAGGGGATCCTGTTCTACCCCCTTTATCCTTCATTTTATAGGTATATATATCTTTAGGCAGTATCATATCAGTTTTTTTTAATTACAGGTTCAGAATAAACATAGATTTTTCTCTTCAGCAGCAGAAAAAAAAGCTTCCTGTGACACTGCTGCCCCATGTGATTGCCCATCGTCTAATAAGTCTTGACATATGGACATCAGAACATATCATTTCCATTAACACATAAGCAGTATTTAATCAACCAGTAGACATGCATGGATTCATTTATTTCATCTCCATACAGAGAAGTATTTAAGGGTACCACAATAAAAAAAAAACCTTAGCTTTTACTCTTTTATGCTTATTATGTTAAATATGTTTTATGTATTTTATTTGGTTTAGAAGCAATAATGATAAAGTATTTCAGAACTAAAGCCTGAGGCTCGGACACCTGCAAATTTTTATAAAAATCAATCATATGACATTTCATACAATGAAATTAGGATGTGGCTCCAGTGTCCTGTGGACTGGACTGAGAGCTAAGTGAAAGCTGCTGTCTTTTTGAAAAAGAACAGTCTTTGTCTCCACATTCTGAGATGCTATGCCTGAAAAGCCTTAATGGTCAGCCAAACGATCTAAGCTGTCACTTTGGGGTTTAACACCTCAGATGATCAGCGGGCAATGTTACAGCGTGGAGAGAAAAAAAACAAAATTTGCTTTAAATAAGTCATTTCAAAGTGAAAAAAGCCCAAGACAAGGTGATCTACCCAGGAAAACTGACCCTACCATTAGATATTTTGTCCCTTTGGAATCATTTAGCTGAAAGCATCAGAGAGTCTGGCAATCATGACATTGCCACTTGAAGCTTACTGCAATTTCATTACCCGATTGCTGAATCCTTAACTTTTTATATCTGCAACTGTCATGGGAGGTACTGTGGGAGGCTGACTTGTGCTGCTTTAAAACAATTATATAATACCCTGAAATAATAAAAGTAACAACGTAATAGTAATAGAATATTCATCATAAAAAAAAGGTAATAAAAAATATACACTAGCTCATGCATGTTGTAAGAAGATTCTTCCTCGTAATTAAATCAATCACGACAAGTAAAACAGCTTTCAGGGATTGCTGTGCCCTCTGTGATAGCACAGCACAACATAAATCCCTTTAAGCACAACAACATACTTAAAACACAGACTAAAACAACATTGAACATGACTTTTTTAACTACAAATATGGAGATCCAGTCTAAAATGCATTAAAGCAGGAGGAAGCTGAAGAAGAAAAAGGCAATCAAATATTGAAGACTCTCTTGGGCACTGGCACGCAACGGCCCTGTTAACCTGACCCAACTCCTTGGCTGTCGCCAAATGCAACTCCACTGCACTGAAATATTAACCGCTGCAATCTGTGACACACATGGGTGCTGAGAAGGCTTGGCGAGGCCTCACTATTGATCCACATGTGATGGAAATGTAGACATCTGAACATGTGGCCATTCTTTGCTATACATGTACATTTATAGTGTATAGTATGGTGTCTTCTAAATATGGCATAAAACATACATATAAATACACATACAGGGCTCTTGCACAAATTTAAGACCTTTTAAGACCTCAACAAATACAATTTAAGACCCAAAATGTCATAATTTATTTGGTAAAAAATAGTTAATTTATTGTAGGGCTTGACCTATATGGAGTTTTTGAGGCCGCAATACAGGCAGCAAGTCGATGTTAAGGGTAAGCAAAGACAAACCCCTGTAGCACTCCATTACAGAGAATAAAAGGTATATATTTAACACCTGTAAAGGTACGTCTGGAACATATTCAACAAGGAATAGTTTTAGCATGTAGATTTCACTTTCTTGAGGATGATCTATGGGATTGAATGTTTTTAAAAGGTCAATCTGAAAACCTCACCTATTCACTGTAGAAATAAAACCTACCCCTTTCCTAGACACAGTCATTATTAAAGAAAAACATTATGCTGAAGTTTCTAGGGCAGTAAATTTCATTGCTGTATTGAAATAAAGGAAATAAATAAAGACACATCGGCTTTCTCCTTGGGCCAGAGGTTTAGCTTCATAACAATTTAGATAATTTTCTCAACATTCTCCTACTGTGATACACGTCAAATGAAATGTCCATCTGTGTCTCTAATGTGCCTCACTGTATTAAAGGACAGAAGCCATTAATCTATTCTGCAACTAACTTTCAGTGAAATTAAACTTGGAAACATTATATCAACAGAGCAGTAAATCCTTGGTATAATATCTTCAGAATGGCAGTAGGCTATTGTGATATTTTTTTAATCAGATACATAAATGTTTTGCAGAAAATGTTAAGGTATTTAAACTGTAATATGCTGGACGGAGAGCAATATGCTTCTGTATGAGTATTTCAACACTAGAGTTAATACTGTAGTAATTCTGGCTTAATGAAGCAGTGCCTCTCTGTCTCTCTAACCCTGTTCATGCTTCAGTAACAGCTAAGGCTCTGGGCTAAACAGATGATGAAGTTGTTGTTGTTGTCTGATCATTGCACTGCTTTTGCAGCAAATGTGAATTTTCCTTTTACGCATAAGGCTGCAATGCAACTGTACATACAAAATAAAACAATGCAAATGATCATATGTGATTAAAATAAACCTCTTTTTCATTTGGGTGACAGTTCAGTTAACACTGATGGTTTCACTTTATCTTATTATTGCTGAGCCTCCAGGTGATTTAATGGAGAGGAAAATGTCAAGATGAGGACATGGAGAAGACTTCCTGTGCAGCAGAATTTTTTTTTTTTTCCTGAACTTGCCCTGAGCAAAACTGACAAGATGAAACCAGACTGGACTCGGAACAACAAGGGCTCCTGTTAGGGTTCTGCTCTCTGACTCATCCTCTGCAGCTTTGACAAGCCATCTGCAAAGGGACACATCTTTGTTCAAAGGGAGGCAGCGCTCATTGTCTTTATCTGTCCTCTCTCCATGTCTCTCATGTGTGCTCACTCACATGTTTAAACTGCAGATACATATAAAGACCAGCAAGTTCTTTAAATACACAACAACATTGTCCTGTTTCCTATGTCTCCTCCTTTTCCTCCTACTGTCTACAGTATAACCTTGCAATTATTTTGAACCACACCACTATATTTGCAGAACAGAACAGAAAAACATATCTCAAATGATTAATGCTCACTGTGATATCAGTTCAAATTGAATAGAAATTACTGTTTTTATGACCCACTAATTGTTGCAATTTCAATATAAATACTGACTCACTTAATTAGCTTGGTGTTACTTGGCGTCTCACTGTGGTATGGCCGGCTCCCCTGGTCAGCCACAGTCACTGGTAATCTATTTGGGTTTTACACTTCCATTTTGGCCGAACAGGAACATTATCACAGTTTGCATTCATATCTGGTCCATATGGATGCCTGATAATCCTGCAAACAATGTGCTCAATCCTGCCGAATACACAAAGATAAACAACAAGCGGTCGCAATGACACAGCACGAGGTCAAGTCGGGCTTCTTTCCTCATTTTCTATTCTTCTTTTTTCTCTCCCGTAAATACAGTTGGAGACGCTGAGAAGTGCTGCCAAAAGCCTTCATTTTCAAAGGAAGGGATTTCACTCGACAGTGCCAAAAAGCCTCTCCCCCAGAACTCATTATCTTGTCCTCTTTGTCACAAGGAGCAGAAAGCAACATTTATGAGCGTAGTATCATCTCTGACCAGAGGTCAGGTTTTACTAACAGGTCAGTCAAACAAGGGGGAACGAGCACACTTTACTTTTATGCAAATGGAATAGAGTAATTATCACCTTTGCAAGTTTGTGATGGTTCCCTGTGCAGCTGACAGAGAGAGATTGTTGAGCAACTGGCGAACATTGATTATATTCCAGTGAATCACAGTTTAATGACAGAGTGATGAGGATCAGAATTTAATCAACTGCACTGCACAAGAAACAAACAGCAGCAAGGAGGAATTGATGCTTCCTTCAAAACAACTGAGCAGGTTAATTTATCTCAAGCTGTTTGCTATCTGCTTTAAGAATATGTTCTTCTTTCATCAGCAGCATGTATATACAGTGAACTACAGAGAGTGGAATAGCTCATTACTGCTTACAAGTTCAGCTTCACATAAATACACCGCAAATTATTTGTTTCTTAACAAGATCCTAAAATAACAACTTAGATTTCGACATATTAGATAATTTATCTTGTTTTAAGAGTTGATTCTTTTTTAAGTGTCCAACTTTACATTTTAAATCAAGCACAACCTTATCTTTTTTTGTCTCAAATCTGTCTCAAAAAAGGAAATCTTAAAATAAGGTAAATAACTGATAAATAGGATATATATATATATATATATATATATATATATATATATATATATTCAGTGTATTTCACATATTTTGGTATCTTAAGGGGGTGGCTGTAGCTCAGTTGGTAGAGTGGTTGTATATGACAAATAAAGCAGATTATTTTTAAAACATTTTCTGCTTATTTTAAGCCTTGTAAATACTTATTTCTAGATTTAACAATCTTAATTTGAGAAATCTTGCCAAGTGAATTTATCTCGCTGCATGAACGGATAACTTGTTTCGAATCCTTTTTCCTCAGATTTAGTGACACCATTTTTTTGCGTTGCACAAACAAAGAATTAGGATAATGCATGTTAACCGTTGCAACCAAAAGTGTGAGTAAATTCAGATGAGATCGCTCACTCCTGTGAAATATCTGTTACCAGTCAAAGCCATCTCATCCACTTTCATGTGGATCACTCCACACTTTGCTGACTCATTTAGTGCACTTGAAGTGTTACACATCAGCCTCGACGTTACTTACTTAGAAAATAAAAATCTGTTTGGGAACAAATAATTACTCCTGAATCAATACAGCAAGACATGAAACGCATTTGTTTTTATCCTTCCCTTTCCCTTACTTCCAACGTGATAGGATTTCTCCCCACATATCAATGTACGCCATGGCTTGGGCTGTCAGCAGCAGTAACAAATAGCAGCAATGAATAGCAGGAGAAGTAAGATAAATAAAATAAAATATTGCTTTGGCACCAGCTTCGTTCAAACTACTTTAACTGGCACACACGTCATTTTGCTGTCAGCACAATATCTGAGCGAGGAGAGCAGGTAGGCTGCATTATCAGGATATTAATCATCAGGTTGGACGTTAACGCATGTTGGAGCCCCTCAATCTCCATTCAGTCCTGCTGGCCTGGGAGAATTTCTCAGATGCATCTTTGCCTATCTTAAAATAGCATGTCTATTGGTTTAATTATTACTTGTCACCCGATGTATTCACTTAACCCCCTCCTGCTTTCAATAAAATGCAATTCCAGCAAAAGCACACTGCCATATCACCAACATTATCTTTATCTTTTACATCTAAGTCCCATAAAAAGCACCAGCTAGAATGTTCCACGGACTGCTCACATGTTAAATGACGGTGTCTCAGATTTCATGTTGCATCATTACTTTTCTTAATGAGTTTTATGAGTAAAAGTCCAGAAATAGTGTAAAAACACCCTGATCTGTGAGTGTACCTTACAGTACAGGAAGCAGGTTAGTGGAGTGTAATATGGAGAGACATTGGAGCTGACACATCTTGACCGATGTTTAACTGAGGTAAGCCCACTAGACCTCCAGGGGCCCATCTCATACAGCTAAATTACGAGGGAATTTGCTAAGTAAGCCTCCTTAAATGTGAAACATAGACTGAAGTTAAAAGAGCTACTCTGAGTTTATGTCAGTGCAGTTTTCCAGCTAACACCGCATGATTTCCTTTGGGCTTCTAATACCTGAAGAGCTGCTCAGGGGTGTGTTGCTCTTTAAATAAAAGTCAGCTTGATGTGCATTATAATGACTCACATCACATCAATTCATGTGAAGACAATGCAGTAACACACCAAGAAAAAGCTATTTGGACTGTCACACCTGTGGCATCTCTCCAACACACCTGGCAAGTACTTTGAGTTGCAAAGACGTCAAGCAGGGTTCTGCGAAGGTCCTGGCAAGTACAAGTGGATGAAAAAAAAATGCTAAAGAATTGTGATTATGGGAATTAATTCAGATGTACTGGTTTCCTCCTGGGTTAAAAACAAACCAGTGGTATTTCTCTCCAATATAAATCTTAGAAAAGGAGCTGCTAGTGCAGTTAGTTTCTAGTATATACTTATCTGTGCTAAGCAAACCAATTTGACGTATTATGATGGAGGACCACTTAGTAAAGTTGTGCAAGTCTGTGTAATAATGGTTTTCTCTTCAAAGCAATATCCATTGCTCTTTAAGAAACAAACACATTGGACCATTATTAAGGGGAAGTCTTTCTAATGCAGACTAAGTTGTCTCACTGCTCACCAAATATTCTAACCTAACCATCAAAATAGGACGAAACTACATACAGATTTATGGATTTGAAACAAGTCACAGTCTCTGGGCAGTAGCCTGATATCATAGCATGCAAAGTTTCCTGATGGTATAGCTTTGATAAGCAGCTGAAACACTGATCTTAACAAGATATTGAATGAAAGGCACTTCTTTGTGAACAGCGATGTGCTTTCTTGGAGTTCAAACATACTCAAAGCTTGCTAATTACATGTAATCTTCACGCTTATCATTACTCACTTGCCATGAAGTAGGTGATTGAGAAAAAAGTCAAATGCAGGGATGAGGGGGATGTTAGTCTGACAAGTGTAACTCTGAGTGCCACTGACGTATAAAGACGTCATTTAAAATCCGACGCTTGACTGACATCGACGTAATAATACGTCAAAGTGGTTTTTCAGCAGCGGGTCACTGATCACGGTCTCCGGCAGCCTGATAGTAATGTTGGGGCTTCTGGGAGATGTAGTCATAGTAGTATTATAAAGAGAAAGCAAAGCCGGAAGTGGAGACGATCGTAGTTATAGAGCAAAACGTACAGATTCTGGACAAAAAGCTGTGTTTTTGCTGACAGTGGCCTCTACTCTACCTCTGATAAAACAAGAACGAACTCAAAGTAAATAAAATGAAACAGTCTTTCATTTGAGCTATTCAGTGTTTTCAGAGTCATAGTACAAAATATTCTGTGGGTCTTTAAATGTGACTCAAAATGGGTAAAAACAAGGCACTGTTTCATTCATAGAGTTAAGGACAAAACTAATAAGCTGATGGCTACACTATGTGGGGGAGAAAGATACTTCTTGGTATAGTTAAAGTCAAACAAGGGTAAACCTGCTGCTTCATAGACACATTTTAGCCACTGAGTCACCTTAAAACATTGCCAGTGCCAACAAGTTTGCATGACGTTTGACCCCAGATCAGTTTGAGCAAACTAAGCATCCCGGCAGAGAAACAGGGAAGTCTTGGCAGCCACTGAGCATAAAAAAGAAAGAGCTCAGCACACAATGGCCCAGGCCTGCAGTCCCTCCCCAGAGGTGCACCGAACTTTTAATCTAATTAAAACAAGACTGGGAAAGACAACTTGAAAGATAAGGGCGCCATCGAGAGCGAGCTGCCTGGCACCAGCACTATTCATCCCTCTCAGTAGCTAGTTATAAAGACCTTAAGGGTGACGAGGGTGCAGCCACGGACAGTTCGCTGAGCGACAGTATTAAACAGAAGCTTGGTTTGACAGCTGCAGATTTGACAAGACTGAGCGATGACACAATCACAGCAGCAGGACGGACAAAAGCAGGCAGGAAGGATTCATCTCTTGGGGTTCCACTTTTTTATGATGGAGTAGAGTGGACAACAAAAACATGACAAAAATAATATAAAGACAATACAGAAGGCTCCTGTCCTCTTAATACAGTCATGGCTGTCATGTTGGAAAACAACAACTATTGGAAGAAACGACACAGCAGTAAACACATGACATCATCAGTTTTTCTTGTGGCTCAGAAAATCTTTTTATGGGAGTTATTTATGCCTGATGTATCGACCAGGTCCACAATGAATCTCAAAAGTTTGCGATGGACTGTTTTTATATGCTGCATATAAAAAAAAATGTGTTTCCCACTGGTAAAAACATGTTAAAACCTCCATTCCTACCCTAATAGTGCCCGCATGACAATGAAAGACAAAAAAATAGTGTACAGAGCAATATGTGAAGTCAGTGATGCATGCTGCTCATCATTGGCAAAGACGTAAAGAGACAACCACCATATACAGACTTAAAACTAATATAAAACAGTAATGTGCTGTAATTAGTTATGGACTGTCAAGCACTGTGTTTCTGATCTATGCCACAGCTAAAAGGTTGGGTTGCATCTGACATGTGGGATGTAGGCATGACCGTCTTAATTAAGTCAGCAATGCTTGGATGATTGCATTGAAAATAGATGACAAGAATTAGAACATATGGTTTTAATAAAGTTCTGTTGATGATCTATTAATTGGCTGTCATTACGTTTTAACTCACTAAGTGCCAGTCGTTTTATCAAACAGAAAGCACATTGTGCCAGTGTTTTTTTTTTATTCATATTTCAAGACCCACAGAATATTTTGTACTGTCTCTGAAAACACTGAACAGCTCAAATGAAACAAGAGACTCTCTATTTCATCATGAAAAAAATGTTTGTTTTTACCTTGTTCCATTCTTGTTTTATCAGAGGTAGAAACCAGTTTCACCAAAAACGCCACATGTTGTCCAGATTCCGTTTGTTTTGTTCTCTGATCATGATCGTCTCTGTGTCCTGACTACAAATCCCAGAAGCCCCAATATTACGCACAGGCTGTGTGAGAGAGTGCCCACTTGTGCCAGCTTTACACACACACACACACATATATATATATATATATATATATATATATATATATATATATACACACACACACACACACACTATATGTCAGTAGCACTTAAAAAGTTACCCACTGTCACAACATTTTAACATTTACTTCAAAAATAAATGCCAATAAGAAGGTGATTTGGAGATTTTCCTATGGTATGACACACACTGTGGATCAGAGCACACTTACAATGTTCAACAACAGTTGGCAATATGAATTCTGCAGGCAAAGACTGGCATTTGTTTCATTCCTCCAGACTCCCAGATAGTTCCAAGCTGTGAAAGTGGCTTTCATGTAGTGCGTGGCAGGAGGGTTATGCACAGCAGGTAATAATTCCTGTACTGTATGTGGTAATAATTATTAGTAATCTGCATTGTGCAGCCGTAGGTTTGTTTGCAGTCCTGTCAAAAAGCCTCTCTGACACATCTCATTAAGGCACTCCTACATGTTTGTGAAAACAGTGGTGACAACAGCTCATACACTGCTGCATACAAACACAGTCTGATGAATAAATAAGCTCATGGTCAGACTCTGAAATGTCTTTCATCATAATGTGACGTGCATTATTATTTTAATATGATGCCTTTTTTCATCACAGTCAAGCACTCACCATGCATTCTTCAATATGACTGAAATAAGTGTGTATAGAAGCAGTTAGGGTCTATCTCAAATGCATTCACATAACAATTGCAAACTTAATTAAAAAAAGCTACTAACAGCTGTGTGTATATGCCACACGCCAGTGAGATGCCATAAACTTCACCTTTTAGCCGTGGCTCAGGCCAGAAACACAGCGCTTATCGCTCCATTAACACTGATATGGTATTACCCTCTCAAGTCCGTGCACAGTGATAATGTCTGAATCTCCTTCTCACCGAAATTTAACAGCATGCTCATGGAGCAATCCTCTGGAGAAGCGACACCTCTCCTGTCGTTTGCAGGCTTTGGTGTCCTAATTATGATCATGGCAATGGTGATGACGTACATTTATTAAGAAATAAGTTAATAAGTGTCATTATAAGTTCCATGGCTTTCCATTTGAACCACCAATAGCTATAACATCCCAACCGCAGTCAATTACTGTGCTGTTTGCACAAGTTATATAGTGACCTTATCTGAGCTGACAAATGGCCAATTTCTTCACACCCCTCTGCATCCCAGCATGCATTGCCTTCTCTTATTTACTGCCGAGTTTGTAAAAGCCACATTTGTTCCTGTTTATTCCCAAAGAGGCTTCATTTGTTACATTTTTTCCTTTTCATTAAAGCTACAGACCTAAGTGTATTTTTATACAGATTTCATTACCCTTCCTTGCCAAAACTGTCCATTAAAATGAATGTCTGTCTCTCTGACTATGCATCTATTAAAAACAATAAACAAACAAAACACTAAGGTGTGTGCCTTTCAAAGTAAGAGACAGTATGTGCATCTTCTTTGGATTTTGGACAGTCTTTCTGAATATAAATAGAACGTGACTCATAAAGATGATATCTATAAAGTCAGCAAGCAAACTAAAAATAGTTCAGGATGAGTACAATGCACTGTATGATTTTTATGGTAGAGTAAACCATAATCACCTGCACCAACAAAGTGATAATGGCCTCAGTCTGGCAGTGTTCCTAGTCCATCTCCTTGGGGTAATAACCCCTCAGAGCTACTGAACTTGCTGTGTATGCTTATGCTACACTGCTTGGAGTTTAACCGTCCTTCCGGCCCACGCGAGAGGTCGAGTTCACCTTCAGTCAGGCGTTAAAATGAAGTCCACTCCCTCACCGAGTCCCATCACTCAACACCATTCCGACTCCCAATTGAACACATAAAAGTAGTCTCATGAGCTACCTGCATCGTATATTTCCCTGTAAATGGCTGGATGTAAAAAGGAATAGGACTCATGATGTAACACAGAGTGTTGGCAGAGAGAGGTTCCTCCTCCCATTTTAAATATGTGCCAATATTGTCTTATTTAGCCAGGCTAGGTATGGTGCAGTGCTTGTTAGCAGCCTCAGAGATGGAAGTGTGTGCACAGGCTCATTTCACTACAATGTATCCATCAATTCTGTCTTTGTGCTAGTTCAAGGATCAATCTCTTTGCATAGCCTTCCCTAGTCATTCGGTATGGATGTGCATTTCATCAGGGGGATCAGAGCACCAGGTTAGTTGGAGTGCCGTAAGCAGTTGTGGGGGGTTCAATCGCTTGCTCAAGGGCGATTAGTGGTGGATGGTGGTATCATAAATGGAATGTCCTCCAGTTACAAACTCACAAATTGCATCATTCTGCTACTGATAGGGGTCAAACCAGGTGCCCTCAGGTTGCTGGCTGGACATCCATCAGTAGGATTTGTAAGCATTCATCTAATCATGTAAGTAATTATTCAAGCAACATGTCCAACATAATAAATATTCCTTGGATTTCAGTTTACTCCATAATACAAATTCTGAGCCTGAAATTTCAAAACTAGAAACAAACTTGAATGAAACAGGTAACGAGCAAGCATCCAGCAGGACGGCATGTGACAGACTGACTCAACTCTCAATTACTGGAAGCAAACTTTGTCCAAATTATATTTATTTTTAAGCTTTACGGATTTGTGCTAAGTACTGTGTGATCGAGCTGGAGGCTGAAAAGCATGCAAGGACACACACTGAGATTATATGGTGCCAATAAAGTAAAACAAAACTACTTACGGTACTATTATATCTAGGATGTTTGGTATCCAAGACAACCAGTATTTCTGATGGATACCAAGCTCCAGTGAAGCAGAGGCCCTTTAGTGCTGTCTCTCACCTTGTTGTGTGTGTGTGTGTGTGTGTGTGTGTGTGTGTAATTCTTGGACAGGGGCCATAGGATATGTGAGACTGAAGGTTGATGGTCCAGTGCTCCTGCCCAGGAAGCTGCCTCCCTCTCAATCACCTTATTCAAAGTGCTGTAAAGTTGTTAGGTGCAGTATTGCTCCTCTCGGTCTAATTTCCTGCATGACACAGGCTTGTTTGTTTCATTGCAGTTGCTCCATTGCCCATTTACCTATCAGCATTCCCAGCCAGTCACAGTGGATTCACCAGCGCGGGGCTTCTTTACATAACAGTTACAGTGGGAATCTATTTTTCTGGTGAAACCCATATGGATCTATTCTTATAATTCTATTACATTCAAAAACACCATTCCCATGTTTACTGAGGCGCTGATGCAAATGCATATCGTCAGCGTTATATATGCTGACCAAGCATGGCCACTTCATTCTGCATCATTTCTAAAGTCTTCCATCCCAACCCATGCTGTGCTCTGATACTGAAAGGAGGTGTAACTACTGCATAACATGGACTCATTGTTGTGATACACTTTGGATCTTCTTTCATTTTTTCTATATTATCTGTTACATTTCAACACACTAACTAAAGGATGCTAGCCACGGCTCCAGTGGGAAGGGTGGGATGGGAGGACTAACTACGATAACCATTTCCTTGTCTTCTTGATAATACATGGTTGTCAAAGCATCTAGCAGAATTAGTTTACAGACTAATAAGTAATGAAAAACAAAGCACTACATTATCTACAAGCAAATCCACCATATCAGTGTTAATTTCGTTGACGAAAAATTTGGCAACTATGACAAAAACAATTGATATAGTCGTCAACAAATAAAAATGAGACGAATTGTTGAGGAGGGAAGAATCGTTAAGTGATCCAATAAAAACACAGGACGCATGTTTGAATTAAAATCCAATCAAAACAGCAGGCAATGTCATGTGACCTGACTTTCGTTACGTTACTGGGGGTATGATGATCATGCTCAGTCAAGCTCTGCTTACTACCTATCTATATACTATATCTATATACCATCAATTAGGAACACAGTGTCACTGCCCACTTTGGTTTGGTTTAGTGGAAAGAAACATACTTAATTTTATAATCAAAGCATATCACAACAGATAAATCTGTGTCTGTATATTGCACATTCAAACCTCAGTATATTCCATAACAACAGGTTCATAAATGGTTCCTTCTTTAGTATGCGAGTTTGGAATTTCTAGAAGAAAAATCTTAAATTATGCATTACATTTTAACTAAACCTGTTTTTCTAAATCTAGTGTAGTTTTATTGCAGTTTTACTCGTCGAAATATCATATCAGCTAAAACTGGACTAAAACTAAATAAAATTCAGATGACTAAAATATGACTAAAGAGCATTTTCGTTCAAACAGTATGACTAACACTAAATCAGAATTTGCTGTCAAAATTGACACTCCTCCAGCACCCTTGGTATTTGAAGTTGTATCCCACTCTCAGAAACTGTATCTGTGCATAGCCAGATCCTTTACTACTATTGATCTTCACTCCCACCACCTTCCCGTTTCAACTGCCTTGTGAGAAAATGTTCCATGAAATATTTATCTACCCTGCAATTCCCTGTCTTGAAATCCGGACTATCCTTCCCAGTCACATCTGCTGATCCAAGCCGTTTTTTTGAGGTGTGGATTTAGCCCTCAGTTGGCCCTGCCTAGTGCATAATATTCAGCGGGTTAGGAGCGCATCGCTGCACATTAAAGGTTGAGGTAATGGGGACATAAAAACAGTCCTCTTGGCCATTGTAGGCAGCAGTGTCATGGGTGTTATTACCTCATCTACCTTCTCAGCCCTGATCATCACCTGCTGCTGCTGATATAGTTCATAGCGACAAGGTCTTAGAGGGTGTGTGTAGGGCAAACACTGACACTTTGATGAATACACAAAGCTGATGGGAGCTGCTTTCCTCCTGTAGAATTCACTATTTGCCTTTAAAACAATATATCACGGTTTCTGTCTGATCTTGGGTTAAGTACTGAGAGATTGTTTATAAATTTACGTGAGAATGAACATATAAAAATACATCCTTCTACTGTACTGGAGGTTAAGTGTGCTTATATACTGTGGATGTACATGTGAGTGCATTCCTGTGGTAAATGTAATGTGCAGTGAATGTATAATTCAGTAAGTAATGATGGAAAAGGAGGCAGAGAAATAGAACTGTCAGGCAGACCACATTTACACTGACCTTACTATATTTATGCATTTGGTATTCTCCTTCACATTTCATATTTCTTCTGTCTGTCTGTCTGTCTTTCTTTATCCAAAACTCAAAGCTACTTTGCACAGACTTTAAATAAAGCCTCATATACACACAGATCACGGCACCCATAAATAATAGAGCGCACCTAAATTAAACATTGAAGTCGAGTTTGCGATGGCCGCTCACAGTTGGCCGACTAAGATGCCTCATTCGACCCCTCCAAGACTTAATTAGGAGCCTTGTGTTTCCTGTATGGAAAACAACAGGAAAAAAAAACAAACACAAGGGGGAGGAAAGCCACAGGGAGCACAGCCTTTGATTTCCCACAATGCACTCTGTTATTACAGTATGCAGTAATTGTGGGCTATGTAAGAGGACAAAGCCATGCAGAGGAACCTCTCATAAACACCTGGTTTCTGTCCTCTTTTATTCACCTCTGGTATCTTCAAAGGTTAGCCTCCCATTCCTTCATGCATATCAGTTTGCATTTATAGAGGCTGTGCAGATGCAGCACAAATTACCCAATAACCTTCATCAGTACCAACATGGACGCCCAGTGGAGGCTTAGTGCGCAAACTGTAAATAATATCATTTAAAAATAACCCAGAATGAAAAAGAAATACACTTGTAAAGCTGTGATGTGGATGTAGGTCTGGGCTGCACGAGTGTTCTGAAATTGCTAGATTTATGATTTGATCAGTCAAAATTTGTACTTCTTTACTGATTAATCGCACCTATAATTAGAGGTAATATTAACTCTTTGAGTGCCATTGACGTATTTGTACAGCATTTAAAATCCAACGCTTGAGTGCCATTGATGTATAAATATGTCACACATGGTTTTTTGGCAGCAGGCACAAGAGGGCACTCTCACACAGCCTGTGAGTAATGCTGGGGCTTCTGGGATTTGTAGTTGGGCCATGAAGAGACAGTATACGCCACAGAGATCAAAGCAGGAAGTGGAGATGATGAGATTAGAGAACAAAACAAACAGAATCTAGACAAAATGGTGTTTTTGGTGGGAGTGTCCTCTACTCTACCTCTGATAACACAAGAATGGAACAAGGTAAAAACAAACATTTTTTTTTTATGATGAAATACAGAGTCTCTTCTTTCATTTGAGCTATTCAGTGTTTTCAGAGACATAGTACAAAATATTCTGTAAGTCTTGAAATATGACTCAAAATGGGCAAAAACGCTGGAACAAGGCACTTTCTGTTTTCTAAAAGGGCTGATACTTACTGAGTTAAAACAATAATAAAAGTAAGAGAGCAAGTGAGCTCCACCCTCTGATTTCGCTTCTAGTTGCAGAAAAAAACTCAAAAATGCAAAAATACCGTAGACCACAAACCAATGGGTGACATCATGGTGACAACATCCCCTCCTATGTACAGTCTAAGACTGCAACATCTACTGTGACACTATACATTTTCCAGAAAATGCATTTCAAAAATGTTTATATTTCTTTTTATGTGTAATCTAATTAAATACCCCCAAAATAACTGACAGTTCACAAACGTATACTTCAACAACAAACAGACAAACGCTGTTATGATAGGAAGGAACACATTTCAATTATATATCTTTTCACACTGAAACTGTTTGTTCCTAGTTTCCATTGCAATACAAAACATGCTGACTCAAAAAGTCAGTTCCGGCTTAATGATCAATGTTTCCCTCAGTGTGCTGTAAACCTGCTATTTAACTTGTGCAGATTTAGCTGTGCTCAGATGTGTCCACAAACATAAGCCTCCTAAACACAAAACAAAAACCCGTTCTGAAATGAAGATTACAAGTCTGTGTACGGTGCTTGTTGACAAGTAAAAAAAAAAAAAGCATAATTCATGCTCTTTGCATTCAAAAACATCATACTCCCTTTATGCTGTTACTGTGATGATACCCTAAAAATACATATCTGACTTTTCGCACATCCTTTTGATGTTGGGCTCATTAGAGATTTGGTAATTCAACCTGTGATCTTTCTGATATGAGACAATCCATCTAGATCAGCACCTCCACAAAAGTACATTGTCCTTCTGCTCGCTCAGTCTTAATTATGGCTTTGGTGATATTGAGCCTGACATCTAAGATCCCTTCACGCCTGTGTTTTTGTGAAAGACCTGAATGAGGCCCATCTGGTCTAAGTAGGGCACCGGGGATGACAGCGCGCCAGCATGTTAATATGTCCTCTCAGAGATGAGAGCCGCCGTGTTACAGAGATGATGATGATGGCGCTCCCAGTCACGTTCATTCACTTAGCAAACCTTGTCTCCTCTTGATAATTCTTGACAGAACAAAAGGGGTGAATATTCTCTAATCAAACCCAAAAATTCTGATCACTGCTGGCATTTCCCTAATCAGCCCATAATGGCATTTTGAGGACAGAGTCTGTGCCTAATGGAAGGTTAGCTATACGAAACAATAGTAGATGACGAGATTCTTTCAAAAATCCACTCTCTGATAGATGTGACACTGGCTCTAAAAACACTAGGTTACCTGATGTATGCCTCATTACATCAATCTGTGTCCATTTTGTGATGAAAGTGGGATGAAATGCAAGAGAATGAACACATGATTCTGTATATGAAACCACTGTTCAAATTATGTGGGAGCCAGGGGGAGCTGAGCTCCTACAAGCAGGGTATGAGCTCCCATGAAGATAGTAAAATCATACCGTGGGGGGTCTCTAGACCAACATTATTTTAATCACAAATACATTTTCTGACGAAACCAATATGGTTTCCAAAAGAACTAGTAACATTAAGTTTATTTGTTGTGGAAACATTTCTCACTCTCTATTTATGTAAAATGGTTCAGTCAGCCTGCAGAGCACTAACAGATAGCGACTTAGCAAATGGAGGAAGAGACGGGACGGTAGGATGTCTCAAAAGTCTAAACAGAAACAGAAAAGTTTAAACAGAAAAGAAAAAAAGCTCAGACAGGAGAAAGAAATGAAGTGGTGACAGTTTGTCATCCAGTTCTTTCATAAACAAGGTGGGTCTGTTAGTGGTTCATGTGATGGAAAGTACTAGAACATTAACCTGTTAGCTATTTTTAGCTTTGTCCAGAGTTTAGAAGCTAGCTCATTAGCTCATATTTCTGAATAAAACTTTATTCATTCAGTGCTTCCTCTACCAATTAACAGTCATGTTGTTCTTTTCACGAATATGGGAATGAGCCTCCAAAATATCATTATGTTTTATATAAAACAATATCAAAATTTTCCGCCAGCCTCGCGGCAGAGGGTGGGGGATTGTAATTCCAACCCTGTAAAATGGACGGACAGATAGATAGATACTTTATTCATATACCAGAGAAATCTTGCAGTCTACTTTGTCTAGTAGCTATAATGGTTTCCAGCATGGTGACTTTTGCCACACAGTTACTCTGAGATAATGGGTGCAAGTTTGACCTATTGGCAGCAAGTTAAGACATCTGCTGCCATAGCAACCTTTCTGTGCTTGTTTACAGTATTCATATTATTTTGTGTCTCCTCTTAAAATTATTCAACTGTTAAAAATCACAAAATACGAGGTAGAAGTTATAATAATGCAGCCGTATAAACACACAGCATCATTTCGCAAATGTCAGACTTCAAATGATGGGTTGAGAAAATAATGACGAATCAATAAACACAGTGGAGATATGACTCTATTACCAAGAATAATGAGGCATGTGGACAGCACAGGAAGTATAACAGACAAGATGAATGCTATGTGCTTCCCATTTCCATGATTGTTCGTTAATAAAACCATCCATATCTAGTCGACCAAACTGTCCGCCTCATTATGAAGAATGAAAAAAATGTTAAAATAGCAGTGATGAGATTTGTCACATTTCACAGTAATCACTATAAAACAAAACACTGGCAAATTCCAAGACAGCACATATGTTTTTCTTTTATTTCCCATATTTCATCTCCCTTGCATCCCTCACTAAATTACATTCATCCCACAATCAAGAGGGTGCCTTCCAGCTATAAAAAAGGAGGGAAAAGAAATCATATCCATAATAAATCAGAACTAGATAGAGTGCAATGAATGGAGCATCCTTGCTGGTTTATCCCTGTCTTCTATCTGCAGTGAGCAGGCTTCCCTCTGCAAACCAGCCTTCTGACTGTGTTCTCCCTTTGAAACAGCAGCCAGGCTTTCCATTACGCCTCAGTATGCTGTCAGAGCCCACCTCTTTCAGAGAGATTATTTTTCCCTTTCATATCTCAAAGTGTGCAGCCAGATCTAATAATACCGCATCCAGTTGATGTCGGGGGGAAATGTAGCCCTTCACTGGAGAAAAAAAACAACAACAAATAAAAAAAAAAAAAATACTGTTCTCTATCCGCAAATGTCAGCAGTAGAATCTCTAATCCCTCTGCATAAACATTCTGACTTAATCATAATTAGAGCTCTGTCACAGGTTTTCTTGTGGAGCTACTGCGGTGTGGCAGGTGAGAATTTTTGAGGGGTGTTGAAATGCAACGTGCCTCATGCACCTCTCACCCCTTCCCCCAACTGATAAGTTGGAAAGCAGTGCAGAAATATGGGGTCATATCCTGCTGGGAGAGGATTTGGAGGGCCAGGTGGTGCATTTCCTTTTGATCTCCACTTTCTCTGAAACTGAACATTTGCCAGAAATGCCAAACAGTCAATAAGGCCGGAGAAAGGACAGCTGTAAGAAGGTGGACCACAAGGCATGTTTAGTGGAAAACAATATGCCTTGACTCAACAGATCTTCATACAACACGTACGATGATGTCTTAACTCATTTTACCCTTTTGGGAAACCCACAGTGCCTTGTGCCAGCATTCTGGCCATTTTGAGTCATCTTTCATGACCCACAGAACATTTGGTACTATGACTCTGAAAACATTGAATAGCTCAAATGAAAGAAGAGACTCTGTATTTTATCATGAAAAAAAAGTTTGTTTTTACCTTGTTCTGTTCTTGTTTTATCAGAGGTAGAGACCATTTTCACCAAAAACACCTCTTTTTGTCCAGATTTTGTTTTGCTCTCTGATCTCGATCGTCTCCACTTCCTGCTTTGATCTCTGTGGTGTACACCGTCACTTTATGCTCCGACTACAAATCCCAGAAGCCCCATTATTTCTTACAGGCTATGTGAGAGCGCCCTCTTGTGCCAGCTGATGAAAAAAGACGTATATGGCACTCAAACTTTGGATTTTAAATGATGTACATGTCAATGGCACTCAAAGAGTTAAAAGAAACAGTATAATAGAAATAGCTTCATAATTATTTCTCATATTTCACACATTCTTCTGTGAAGGCCCGGCAATATCTTTCAATTTCTGCATGTTACATGGCACAAGAAACAACTTAGTTAGGCAACAAAACAACTTATTTGAGCTTAAGGAAAGACCGTGGCTTTGGATAAATTAACCCAAATAGGCACGACAAATATTTATAAATAGGTGACTGTTGATTTGTCGCTTTTTATTTACTTCCTAGTTCAAATGGTTTAAATATAAATTGATTTTGTGGGATATATACAAATTAAATGAGGATAAATGGTTTACATAATGTACAAATACATATAGTCCTGCACAGGATTAGGCCAGTACAGCATTTACCATTAGAACCACCTCTGGAATATTGCAGAGTTATAATACCATATTATCTCCTCAGTCCCAACTTTATTTTACTCTTGACTTTATTTTTCCAATTACTCAGTGATGTGCTCTGTTCAGATATTGTTAATCTTGTCTTCAGGGCAGTTTAAAGGCTGTGCCCTTCTCTATTAAAAGTTTTCTGATAGCAAAAGTGGATTTTCTACAAATTTTGTCATCTCTAGGATCGCTACCAGCTACCAGTTTGACGAGTAACTTGCAAAAAACACTGTTTTAGGTCTTCAAAATGGTATGCTGTCATGAATGCAGAACTGACAAAGCAGAGGCTATTACAGTTCTAGTACAAAAAGGAAAAGGCACTATTCATTTAATTTCAAAGGTGCAGTGTGTAGCCAAGAATATAGGAAACATGGCAACCTACTCGGCTCATTCTAAGTTAAAGAAAACACAACGATTCATAATTTCATAAATTATACTAAAGAAAACTCTTCAATATTATATTCTATTTATGCCAATAAATCACTCTAACCCCTAATTTCCACCAGATGAGGAATTGCACCGCCGTTTTGTCGGACCTGATTCAAATCAATGTGTCAATTTCCACTGAATGCGGACATGCCGACGCCTGCCGACAAAAATCAAACAAATTGACAGAGCTCCTATTATTGTCGGACGTCAGCGCACGGCGCATGAGCAGATCGTGCGGGACAGGAAGTTGTGTAGCCTATAGACACAAAAGAAAATGTTTTCAAAATTAAAACAGAAATATTGTATAATCGATTTCCTTCTACTCAGTGGACACTGGGTGGTTCTCTTTTCACTGATGCTCCGCTACATCCTGCTATATTGCGTGATTATACGTGAATTCACGAGATCTCGTTCTTGTGCCTGGTGGAGCTGCAACAGGTGGATCTGGTGAGTATTGACGGACGCTGGCGTCATTCTGCATCCAGTGGAAATTAGGGGTAATACTACACGTTGGTCCTATAATATAATATAATGCAAACATTAACCAGTAAGAAGGTCCAGTGCTACTGTAAATCATTGATAATTAAAGGAAAAAAGAAAATTCTTCATATGTAATTAAAGCCTCTGGTTTTAGCTGCCATGATGCAACCAGCTGAAACTTCCTCACAGTGGTTGATTTCTTAACTACTGTACGCTCCCTCAGGAGTTTTGTTTCCCCTCTTTCTTTTAAATTGACTAGTTACAGTTATGAAACAATTGAATTTAACAAGACTTTAGTATGAACAGCAGCAGCTGTGCAGTTCGCCACTGTTGAATCAGGAACAGACACATGAAACTTTGTCTCAATGAAACCCCCTCCAAAGGAACACAACATCTTGATTTAGATGCAAAACACAATCCCATGCTCGCCTGGCTCCTCCCATGAGGGGCCAGGAGATTAAGATTTAATGGTGATACTGAGGGAACGACACTATCTGTCTGCAGCCTCCCGTCTCTTCACACAACATCACCTCTGTTGCTTTCCTATCTCTTCCTCTCCTTCAAACACAGATGCAGATGCACTAGCCTCCACGGTAATGCGTACACACTCAATTTAGCGCAAACAAATGTACACACAAACGTGCGCGCAGATGCCTGCATATACATACACACACTTACAGATTTAACGCATGCAATCTAAAATCTGTCAAAAGCTTGGCTACTGACAGATGGAGTCAACTAGAGATTGACTTGTAAATTAAAACTGTTGTCAAGATGATTTTTTTTGTGTTGCGTGAATGTTGGAGTTGACTTAAGAAGTGATGGATCTGCACACATCATGCATGGCAAAACCAACATGCCTAACGGGAATGCACTGCTCTGTGTTGTTTACCAGTGTAATGCACATCAAGACAGCTTTAATTAGATTCTATGCGACATATAAGACTGCCAACCGCTGAACGCTTCATGCATTTAGCAGCATCAATACCCCCAGTTAGTATATACTGCCAAACCAAGTTACTGCATTACAACAATTCTATGTCTCCGTCTGGCAGGAGAAACAAGACCATCTTTAATGTGTGCTGGCTTGAGGAGAGTGCTATATTCGTCTTTAAGTCTGCAGGAAGATCACTTTTAGAATATTCAGTTGCAACCACTTTTGCAGAATTCATTCCTTATCAGGGTTTGAAATGTATCTGTAATGGATTCCTCCTGTCAACCACTATTCCTTATCCCTTGATATTTCAAGAAGCTTTAAGAATGGAAATTAATGAGGGATCAGCTTTCACTTGGATTCACAGGGTCGGCTTATTTCATGAAAAGAGCAGGTGATCTCATGCCTCGTATCAAACTTTGGATTTTGTACCGCCTTGACACACAGATTTCGAATACTGAATATATCAGATGTGCCACTGATACATTACAGTAAAATGCTAATTATATGCTGTAAAAGCCATGTGGGAAATGTGTCCGAATGGGGAAAATGTAGGACAAATGTCAAACTCAATTACATGTTGCATGCACATAAGTGTACAATAATCATAGGTTCCTTCAGAATTACGCACTATAATAGTCTAAAAGCAACTCACAAAGAGAAATACACAGTACCTGCTATATTCTGCAATCCACAATCTTAAATGATTTATGAATCATCGGGGCTTCCTTTAGAAGCTGTGAAGAGTTCACGGACTCATTGAAAATTTAAGGGACGTCCTCGTCTCGACAGAAAAGCCAAGGTGACAATGTGAAGCCCTTTGCTTAGACGGCATACTGTATGTCCTGCTGGTTTGAACTCCTCGCCTTGGCCATACTGATGAGGCGTCAAGGCTTATTCAGCAATGATTTGTGTGTCAGAGAGGCTGCAACAGGAGGCAGAGACTCAACACTGCAAATCAGGAGCATATAAAGCCAATGAAGACTTGAACAGGTTCAGTGTCACAGAGCTAAACTTGTATATCTCCATAAAACTGCCTGACTAAGTCCTTTACAATAAATCCCATTGGTTTTATGAGGTAAAACATTCTTATGTGTTCAAAAAAAGTCCTTGATTGGGGGACTAATATCAAATATTTCAGTAAAATGTGTCATAATTAACACATGAATTCTTGAGATAGTGTTAAAAACTTGTTTGTGACGTCGCAGTGACTTTGACCTTTCACCACCCTTGAGTTCAAGTGGATGTGTGAGCCGAGTCTGACATGTTTCTGAGGTATTGCATTCACAAGAATGACCCGGCCTGTTGAATGAACTCATGGACAATCTGAAAATGCAATGCCTCCGGTTGTGAAATGATGAGTAAGAGCCACACACTGAAGTTGAAGATGATTGCAGGTAGTGAGTAACATACTCATGTCATCCTGACAAATAGAGACCACTTTTTTTTAAAAAAAAAAAAAAGCTTCTGTTATTTGTCCATTTCTCTCCAACATAAAGACACCAGGAGTGACGCAAAAGTAATGAAATTCTCCAAAATGAACACACAAGTCTCTGGAACAAAACAAGCTAAGAGACTGTAAATATCTGCTGCTTACCACTTTGAGAAGCAATCATCCCCTCAGCCATGGCCTATTCTTTTTTCTCTTCTTTTGCTGTGGTCCTCCCTATTTGTCAGTCTTTTGTCTAGAAGGAGAAGAGTGGAGAGAAGTAGAAATAAAAGAGAAATTACGGGTGAGCTTAAAAGCCACAACAGGAATCAATACATATACAGATCACAAATTTAAACGTCTGGAAAACACAATGCTTGGAAATTAGAAGAACAGAGAAGAGATGAGGAATCAATAGTCGAAACAGTGGCAGCACCTCAGCAAAAGCTCTGCTGAGTTTCCAGACCACATGAAGGAAATCACATAATATACCATAACTATTTTTACCTAAGCAAGGCTTATAGTGTGAGTCCATTTTTAGATGTTTTTTTTAGCAGAAGTTCCTGATCTTGTGACCTATGTGATGCTCAGTGCCCCCCCACCTGCTACCCTCTCTACTATAATAATGAGTCCCCTTATCCAGACTGCAGGGAGAAACAGAGGATGGTGATTATGCAAAAGCCGTGTCTGAGTTGGTAATGCGACGATGACAGACAGAAAGATACAGAGATCTATAGAGAGGAGACAGTTGTCTCTTTCAAGTCCAAAGGCAGCAAGAAAAAAAAGAAGTTTGACTCAGGACAGTCTTGTTAAAATCATTCCTGACACCCTGCACTATTACCATGGCATTAAGAGTTCAAGGACAATAGTTGTCCTGTTTTTTGATCATTTATCTGTTAGATCTCCTCTTTAAGCCTGAGCTCAGTTCCTCACAAAGGCCGCAGAATACCGATGGGCTGTAAAAAGTTGATATTGCTGAATACACATACATATTTTTGTCTGCCTTTGATATTACAGATTGAAAATTTATTTTCATGCAGTTGCCCCTATGGTCTTGATATTAAACACAAATAAATTGCCATGAAATTGTGTCCCAGCATTCATGGTCCCATGAATATGAGTTCAGGTGATTTTGATGACCCCCAGACTTCTAATCTTGCACCAACAGCAGGTCAAATTTAATTACGGACAAAAATGACAATGTATCCTCCTGACTCTAGAGATACCCAGGGGCGTGTCTAGGGGGGTGGCCTGGGGTGGCATGTGCCAGCCCTGAAATGTGATTGGACTATCTGATTGTGAGATGTGACCTGGTTTGCAATTCGACCTGAGGGGCAGTATTTCACCAGAATGCTGTTCAGCCTGACGTACGCTGAGAGGGGTGAGTGGTTATGGAGAAGACAATGCTAATTCTGAAGAGCAGCAAATGCAACATGATTTGTAAAGTAAGCCGTTTACAATTTGTACTTATTTATTCAGATTTGGTCGGCACTTTATATTATTATTTATATTTTTACACTGTCTTTATTTTCGCACCTGTCATAAAAATGAAAGATTAAAGCTTCGTATTACACTTGTCCCATTCTGTTATGTCGTCATTATAGTTCTATCTATCTATTACAAGTTCTGTATTATCTATTTCAATTCATACTAATATTTATGAGTTAAGATAATTTTAGTAGTAAAATTAGTCATAACTTGCCACCCCTGCATGACTTGATGCCCCACTTGGGCCGCCCATGACAAAAAGTCTGGACACGTCACTGGAGATACCCTGAGTTTACTTTCACATCTCTGTCTCTACTGTCCACAGTAGAGTATATCCCTGCAGTCTGGCTGCAGAGTCTTAGTCTTGTTAAATTATATACTTATGGAGACCTTCACTGTCCCCTTGCACTGTGTAAAATTTAAACATGTATAGGAAGACACTGTTTTATCAGTATGCACTGGTGTGTCTCAGAAAAAAATGCTTGTGTATTAATCTTAAAAAAAATAGAGATGGTTCATTTTGAAATACTGTAAATCACTGCATGTAATGTGATTTCATAACCTTTAACTGGCAATCTGTCTTAGAAAAACTGTCACAGATTTCCTTGCCTGCCACAAGCTCGGTCTTGAATTGTAAGGATGCATGAGCACGCCATTTGCCACCTGGACTCAAGATGCACACCAATCAAGAAAATAGTGTCTCTTCTTAATTATGTGACCATAAAGTGTCTTGATGTGCAAGAACACCTGGATGTTGCTGTAGACATCAGAGCTTCATCAGCATTTGTTCTTAACTACCACAGCCCAGACCCTGATAATAGGTGCTTTATTTTGGGGTACGGTGAGGGACAGACTGGGAAATGGTACGTTTTTGTTTTTTTTCCTCTCTTCCCATTTCACTGATCAGCCAAAAGAGAAGCAAGATTAAAAGGTTTTCATCAGCAGCAAAATTCATTTATGGAGAGCAAAATAATTAGAAAGAACATCATGTGTTAGAGGTGTCCCTGAATGATAAGTTACGTTTATTATCATCATGCTGCTTTTTCTTTTATTGTTACGTGACTCTTTTTTGTCAATATTATGTCAGAATGCACACATATTTCAAATTAAAGTGAGACGTGGTGCTTTTGTCCCTCAGTGATATTCAAAAGTAGGGAGACTGTCAAAATCAATAAAATCATTTCTATGCTCACAAAACTGTCATTTACTGCGCTGCACTGACTTGTGTGATGGCTTTTGAGTATCTTCAGTCTGCCTTTGATAGAGTATAACATCAGCTTTGTTAGCTACATCTTAATCGAAAAGCAGAAAAAACAGATCCGATCAACAGATTGACTTGGTAGCTGCTTTTAAATACCTTTGGTTTTGAATTGTTGACCACTTGTATATAAGGTGTGTATTCAGTAGGAGTGTGACCAGATCTTGTACCACGATGTCTTGCGAGATTAAATCGTGATGATATTTCTCGTTAAAGTGAAAAGAGGTCTCATGAGCACAGGGCAGAAGAAAACCTGTCAGACTCTGAGCTCTCCAAGCTTCTATTTCTGAGCTGTGGGTGGCAGTAATGAGCCTTTGCTATGTCTAGTCTACCAGAACCTGAAAAGATGAAGGAGAAGGAAAGCAGAAACTGCAGCACTTCAGTAAAGTTAGAAAGATATTTGCAGATTCCAACTTCCTGGATCAATGTGTCAAATACAGTATGATCTAAAGATGCAAACAATGCATTTCTGCAGTGCTGGTAAGCTACAACCATATTTTTACCAAAACAATGCATTCCCAGTGCTCCACGGAAAGCAATGCTCCTAATGAGCAGCGGGCGTTGAGGAGACAGCCAAGGGACCGTCTACAAAGTTCAACATCAGAACGAAAAAACGAAAAGCGTTTCCATTGTAAATACTGTAGCATCGCCAAAATCAGCTCAGACACATCTTACCTCGTGCTGCTGATACTACAATACTGACTTTGACCAAAAGTGATTTTATGTAATTTTTATGAATTGTTACATTATGAACTGTAGCATCGCCAAAATCAGCTCAGACACGTCTCACCTCATGGTGCTGATACTTATTGCTGAACCCAATATCTGGTATTGTCTCGTCTCATGAGCTGAGTGTATCGTCACACCCCAAGTATTCAGTATGATGAGAAACAGCATTTATGTTTTAGTATGGTGTTGTTCCTGAAATCAGAAGAACTGAGATTAAAACTGTGGTAAAATCTATTGAGCACTTCTATGTGCTTTGATGTTAATTATTTATGTAAAGTGTTGCTCTTGGCCAGGTCTCCCTTGTAAAAGAGAGATTTGCTCTAAATGGGAAAAACCTGGTTAAATAAACTGTAAACAAAGGTAAAAACACACACTCTTAGAAGTCTGGCACCTCTGTCTTTGAATAAACTTAGCAATGTCAGTGTCTGTTTTATATACCTTTCAGTTCATTTTATACTGTGTTTGCACTGGAGAGAGCAACATAGAACTTTCAGTAGGAAATCCCCTCTGAGAAACTGTTTAATATCACTTCAGCAGAAAAATATTGTCCTACACAAAGTGATGTCTACTGCATATTTTCATTTTAATGCCCCCCCTTAAAAAAATAGAAATTCAACCACATGCCAAAATATCCTCCTGATTCAAATATCTTTCCTCCCAACTAATGATACACAGCTAATAAAGCAGAGCCAATTACTCTGCACAGCTGGGCATGTTTTATATGTTGCTTTCGATTGTGAGTATTTGATTGCTTGTAAATACACGGCTGATTTATACTTCTTTACAGTGTAAAACTCAGTGGGCTCAATGACAAGAAAGAAATTAATCATTTTATTACGCCAATTAAAAAGTTGGTCTGCTCCAGTGAAGGTATAAAAAAAAGCAAGGGAATTGAAGATATGAGAGTGAGGCCTGCCAGGAAGTTAATGTGAGCCACTAAATTACATCCATCACTCCCACTCGTCCACAGACAGGTTTCACATGTTGCCAGTGAAGTGCTGTTTATTTATGAAGATTTTAATCCACTGGCCTCTTGTTACATTACCTTTATTCATTTCATTTTCTGAATATGCATTCAGTGTTAAAGAAAATCTACAACATATACATTAAATATAAAAAAAATTACAGAGATATGCTATTGAAGACTGATGACTCTGGCTAAAATTTGGCTTTAGCGCGTTCGCTTACTGTAACTTTTTGAGTGCCATTGACGTATTTCAACATCATTTAAAATCTGATTGACCTTTTCAGTGACTCTGACCTGATTTTCACATGCTACATGCTTGCTCCGATGCTGACTCATGACAACACAACAGAAATAGTCATAGCACACCTAAAGTGCCTCCAATTTTATCCACCCCAACCTACCCCTCCATTTGTGTTTCTTCTTTGGCTTACTATATTCTGTGGGTCTTAAAATACGACTCAAAATGGCAAAAATGCTGGCACAAGGCACTTTTCTGTTTTATAAAACGGCTGGCACTCAAAGAGTTAAAATTACTTCAAATGTTCTTCAAGCCCAAAGGTGAAAACTGTTCTTGTTTGCCTCTCTTGCAAGTAGTAGAAAGTATACAATTCTTGAATTACTCTTGTTGACCAGTGGTCTTTTGTCACCATTATAGTATATCGAGCTGAACAGTGCTGCTGTTTGCTAATGAAGGAAATTACTAACTTTTTGCATCCACCTTTCAAGCCAATGGAGCATGAGTAAAAAGATGGATTTTGAGAGTCTTGCTGTAAGCTAACTATGAGCTAAGTAGCTTTGCTAACATGAAATCAATGTGCCTTCCACACAGTCAATGTGATCGGGGAGTCTTTGCATCCACCGGTAGCTTAAATGTTGTCTTGGAAAAATCAATAACCAATCAGCAGTGTCTACTACTAGCCATCTCTTATTGATGGAAGGTAGCCTGGCATTACTGCACTTTCTAAAATCATTCACATGGGTTGGTTCACAGCTGTTCTCTTTCCCCTTCACCTGTTCCCTCTTTTGGAAAACAACAGTGAAAAGTATAAATTATAATTTCATGAATTTTGACTGACCATGGATTACTGACCCATAATATGTGGTCAGTCTTGTTGTTGTTGGAAGTGGTACTGTCCAATACACACATTTGAGGATAAAAGCAAACTGTAACCCAAAGGCTATAACACACATTGTTTCACCACAACAACCTCAAAACTGCAAAGAGACCTGTCTACATTCAATCTTCCAATTATCTGTTTGCTGAAAACGTGTGTATGTCGTGACTTGTTTTAACTGGACTGCTTAAGAACTCTGATGCAGCTTTCAAGTCCTATCGAGATATTCTGTAAAAACAAACTGCCCTCTGGGTAAAACCTCTTCACATCAATCTTTGATGGGTAGTTTCAAGGATTTGTGGGATTTTTACAGGCTTTTTATCTACCACCTGGCATCACAAACTGTGTCAATGTGTCAACACGAGCAGCGATTCTAAGATGTGAGTTACATTTGAATTAACACAATCAGCTCTTTTATATAAGATTACGAATGTAAAATAAAGCGGAGATGCCTTCAGAGGAAAGCATTTATCTGATGAGTGGCAGTCATCAAATTAAACATCTATAGGCACCATAAAAAAAAGAGCATCTAATGGAGCTACATGACTCAAATGCCAAGATAATTGCTCAATTGTATTTCCATTTCATGGTATGTGTGTTATTGTCTATCTGCACCACTTTGTGGGTGAAGCCATTAAAGCTAACTTTGTCCCTACATGTGTGCTAGAGAGCAGCATTGCCAGCAAAGCAACAAAAGGCGCTACAGAGAAGGAAGCAATTAAATGTACTTTCATGGCAAAAACTGTGGAATTTGACGTAAGCACATCCCAGAGAGATCTGGATGTCTTTTCTTTCATACAATTCCAATTTATTGTAACAACACTACATGTGTGTGCGTTTGCACATAATCTCTGTGTGTGCATATTCTCGACGTGATAGGCTTTGCACACGTACATTGCATTTTGTGTCTCTATGTGCGTACATTTTGACAGTGGCCTCCTCAGGGGCCTTTGCATCAAGTGGAGCCATTTTGACTGGCCTGGGCTCCAGGGGCCTCAGTGTGACTTCTGAGAGGAAGAGAAAGAGCAGAAAGGCTGTTTGTGGTGAAGGAAACTACACCACCACATGCTCCCTATCCGTTCCTCTTAGCCGGCTCAGTGGCCCATACCTCGCCTTAATGAGATGCGGCAACACATACAGACACATGTAGTACGTCTACTCTAATTACACTAGAGAGCTCCGACGTCTCCTCCTGCACCCTCTGGTGGCATCGTGCAGTTCACTCCGGTGTTATTTTGCAGAAGGTGGGAGGAAAATTCCTTTCTTTGATAGGCAGATCCATTTTGTGTCTCTCTTTATCTGCATCTTTCATGGCATTTTGAGCCCTATTTGCCCTAGACTAGATTAAATTCCAGCACCATAAACTTTACAAGGGAGTGAGGAGCTGTAAGGAGTAATGTTTTGAAGCGACAGTTTATTGCACAGACATTAGATATAACAAATATACTTGTGCTCATTGCCCTCAAGGCTTGAAATTACTGCTCAGTCTTGCTATATGTAGGTAATAGACAGAAATACACATAGAAATTATGGAATTAACGTCTCCTCTTCCATAGTAATTCATGTTGATTCCTGTAAAACTTATATAACATAGACACCGTTGTTACAATAGTAAATATTAAGGCCTGTGAGTTCATTTTTGTCAGTTTCTCTTTGCCTTCACCTCTTGGCCAGGTCGGCTTGGGTGGCTGGATTACAGGTAAAGTAGGTACACTTGTGACATATGGGGCTTATATTACGCCAGCGTAATGATTATAGATTAGTTCCATGTTTAATTATTGTTGATTAAATTATAGATGCATAAAATAATTAATGCGGCAATTAAACAAATTTACATTTAACGGCCCAATTAAGCTGTTACTAAACAATTTGTGAAATGTTAATTACATCTTCAGTTTATTTTTCCTTTTCATTATTGTCTTTGTCATGGATAAAATGCTAAATTTGTAAAATGATTTGTGAAATGCTGTTGAAAGTAATTTAAATTCAAACGGTGTTACACCATTTACTTCAAGTACTCGTGTTCCTTTTTATTTTTCCAACTAAAAAATGTGACTGCTGAGTTTTCCGCAGCTCTGGCTTGCTTGTATTATCAATGAAGTATTACCTTGTACGTCTGTAGCATCCGCTCGGTGGCCAGTACGGTGGCCACGTTCCTACAGAACGGTCTAGACTCATGTTTGGTGCGATAACTGCAGCTTGTCTAATTAATGTTCAGCATGGCCCAAGTAGCTGTGAGATGAAAAACACTTGAAAAAAGTTATGCTAATTGAGCTGCTATTCTCCACATCCCACAGTATTGCATTTCCAACATGCTATGGTGTGTTTTGTGCTTTGTTCTAGTTCCCTGTGCTTATTATGTTGCATAATGTGCTACATTTATTGTGACATACATTGCATTGATTAATTCAGTTTGGTAATTTACTTTAATTTCATTTTGTTTATTTTGTAATTTATTTCACTGACTTATTTTGTTATGTAACTACCTGCTGATGAGTTACATCTTGGTAGGCTTGCTTCCTGGAGTCCCTCTGAGGCATCATCTAATAGTGAATGACTTCAGGTTGATTTTCATACTGTTCTGAAATGAGCAGCATGACTGATGGAGCATGCCAGAAAGAAAAATGCATTTAGTAACATGTTCTATAATGCCCATGTCTATAAGATACTTATGTGCTATAATTCCTTTATAGCACTTTATAATTATAGTTATAAGCATACATAAACATCATATCATGATATATCATGATACATCATTGCTGGTCACTTTCTGTTTTTGTTGCTGTAATGATCAAATTTCCATCATTATCATACATTAAAATATTTTCCCAATGTATTACAATCATTGTTGTAAAGCATTATTATGTGAATATATGTTACTTTTTGTGTTCATTGTTTGCTTTTGTTACACCGCATTGATATATTTACTTCATGTAAAGCAAACAATATAACAATATAATAAATACAAAGTGTAATATACGATTATTTGCTATGAAAAAAGACTGTCATGTACAAAATTATAGACATTATAATACACTATTATCCTTGCAAAAGAAAAGAAGTCAGTGGGTGACAAGACATTATGAAGTATTATGATACTTGACCTTATAAGATATGAAAAAATGCTTTATATGTGAATATGATAATACAGCGCGAAAAGAAGATTATAACATATAATAAGCATGTTTATAATGAATTATGGACATGGTTGTTGTTTCAGTTTGAAAGACGCTGTACATACTTCATGCGCGTTGGGAAATGGCCAACTGCAATGTCAAGTACAAATAAATGTGCCACAAACTGGCTTACATATGCAAAAACAGCTATCTTCATTTACATTTGAGGCAAAGCAGTGACAGCTCCAACACAGACAAGTGATCAAACAGCCATCATTTTGAAAGGCAGAAATTCGGCACCAGAGTCTTCCGTTGCGAAACAATAGCATCCAGTGTCATTTCATAAGTACTTCAAACTAAGCTATAAATAAACTGACAGGTACACAGCAGCCATGGCACCTCCACCCCCCCTGGGGAAGCTCTCCATGTTTGTTCCACCCTCAAGCTGCAGTACATCGTTTCTACAATCTGCTACTGCTGAGCAAGTTTCTTCATGTTCTTTTAAAAGTACAGTTGGTAATACTTTTCAGGGGCACTTTTTTGTTATACCGGGTGAAATGGTCCTTCCAACCTGAGAGCAGTCAATACATTATGTGTTCAGAAAAAGGAAGGAAAAGAATCAGACCTCTGTGGCAGCTGCAGGACTGTAAAAACTCTAACCAATCCCTGCCATTCGGTCCAAATGGAAAGAACCAATCACATATCTTCATGTCTCATTCTGCTCCCACCCCCCTCTGTCCCTCCCTCCTCCTCACGTGCACATGCATCAAGTTTCACTGTTGCTGGAAATATCCAGCACACTCCTCTGCAGAAGTACAGAGTTAGCAGGAGAATCTGTTCTGTAGGGAACAATGGCTGAGAAAATGCAGCCAAAAATACCACTTCCAGCATGACTTCTGACGGCTCACCCTGCTAAACAGGCAGAGAGAATAAAGTCGGAGGCAGAAAAGACAAAAGACAAAACTCTGGATAAAGCTAGAGGACAAACCAGAGAGAACATCGGTGGAAACACTGAGGAGGAGGGGGTGGAGCTTGGAGGAGGCACAGATTATCAACTACACCTTTAAGATTACTGGTGTTATGAAATGAGGCATGTTTTTTTTTTAATGTCTATTCCTTTCACCTCCCTCATGGATGTACATTGTGGTGATAAATCGATGTAGGGCATGAATCATTGTGGGATAAATATGGGCTTTTATGAAGTACCGATCATCACTCGACACTAGCCAACTGACAGTTTGGCAGGTGCAGCCAAAGTGCTCTCGCTGCCCCCCTTTAGCTATCCATAGTGGTGACTATGAAATATGGACAGCAGCAAATTGAGATTCATCAGGCACGCCTGCCTTGCTCACTGAAATCTATATTCAATTTTGGAGCATCTGTCATGGCAGTGGCAGGCTGAGGCATGCTGGGATTGAGAATCACTTAAGTGTTCTGAAATGGTACGTGGCGGGAAAAAAACAATCTCTCTGTCTTTCACGTCGCTGTATCTGCCTGCTTCTATTTCTCCTTTCTGTATCTGCAGGTACATTCACATGAAAGATTTATTTCCAGATCTATACAGTGTTTCTGTTCACAAACGAATTTGCATCCACATTGTCTCAGCCAATACCAAATGAGCTGATACACTTCATTATTTAGTGCAATGATGATGAAATGATGAATTTGTGTGTTAAGCAACCACTGGGAGAATGACTGACTGCATCTCTAAACCCCTGATAATGAAGCAGCAAGCTACACTGTATTGACGATCTGCTACACAACTAAAGCTGAAGTAGCTATAGTGCTGCTGGCCAATGGATACTTACAGCTGAATGGTCTATGATATTGCTGTGAAGGTATAGATTATATAGTATGCTGCTTAACCTTCACATCACAGTTTTTCTACAGTGTTATACAAAAAATTAACATAGTCCTTGTTTTTTTTTTCATTACATGTGACAGTGAGAATTCACGGACATGGCAACAGAGGAGAAGAGAGCATGAAATCCTTGATTCCATGGTAACGGTCTGACTCAATTTTCCTTTCTCTCTCTCTCTCTCTCGCTTATGAAAGTTTATGATTAAAAGGAAGCAATTGGCTAATTATCTACTGAGGAAAGTGGAAGAAAGGTCAAGGTTTTCTGTGCAGGTGTTGGTTTTTGCTCTCTCTGTGGAGAGAAGGTCAAAGTGAGCTGAGAATTCTCATTACAGACCATTAAACATACTATAGTAAGTATATTGAGGATCTCTCTTTCGGCGTGCAAGTGTGACTATTCAGTAAATAGAAAGGCGGTGGAAGCTGTTGTGCTCAAACGCTGACCTCATGTGCTTGATTCAACACGTCAAAGCTGCAGCGGACATCCCCCATGAAAGTGCCATTTGCTGTGTCATGACCCTGATGTTGGTCGTGGACACTAAAAGGGTTTCAGAGAAATGTTGGGTTCAAAGGAGCATTCTACAAACACAGGGTCAAAATTTGAAAACTCTCGACTTTCTGCAACATACAGATAAGCTATGATTTGCTATGAGATCAAACTTTTGTACAACAGACTGTGTTGCACATTAACTCTTTGAGTGCCATTGACGTATGTATACGTCAAAGTGGTTTTTCGGCAGCAGGCATAAGAGGGTGCTCTCACACAGACTGTGAGTAATGTTGGGGCTTCTGGGAGATGTAGTCGGAGCGTAAAGAGACGGTATACGCCACAGAGATCGAAGCAGCAAGTGGAAACGATCACGATTAGAGAGCAACACAAATATAAGCTGGACAAAAAGTGGTGTCCTCTACTCTACCTCTGATAAAACAAGAATGGAACAAGGTGAAAACAAGTTTTTTTTCCATGATGAAATAGTCCCTTCTTTCATTGAGCTATTCAGTGTTTTCAGAGTCATAGTACAAAATATTCTGTGGGTCTTGAAATATGACTCAAAATGGGTAAAAACGCTGGCACAAGGCACTTCCTGTGTTATAAAACGGCTGGTAGTCAATGAGTTCAGGCCCTGATCAGACAGAAACGTCACTAGAAACACATCACCAGCCAAACTTGTTTTCTGCTCCTCTCTGATGCCGTTTTTTCCCCCCGATTTTAATAGAAGTTAAAGCGTGACCCCTAATTTTCACTGGAACAATGCTGACATTTTGTCGGACCCGATTCATTTCCATTCAAATCAATGTGTCAATTTTCACTGAACGCGGAACGCTGCCGACGAGCTGACGCCTGCCAAAACAAATCGACAGAGCTTTTATTTTTGTCAGACATCAACAGGAAGTTGTGTACAGACACAAAATAAAACAGGTGTTTTATTTTCAAAATAAAATAATCTGTGTTCGCGGCAGATCATATAATCAATATCCTTCTACTCAGTGGACACAGGGTGGTTCTCTTTTCACTGACGCTCCGCTATAACCCGCTATATTGAGCGATTACATGTTAATTTGTGAGATTTCGTTAGTTGGAAAGATCTCATTCTCAGGATTCCAGCTGTCTGGCGGAGCCACAGCAGGCGGATCTGGTGCGTATTGACGGACTTCAACGGACGTCAGTGTTGTTCTGCATCCAGTGGAAATTAGGGTTTACAGTATCACACCACTCGTCAGCGTCACACTTGGCAGCCAATCAACTCATACAAGACGTAGGCTTCACAACTTTACCACTTCCTTCCTGTACTGACACCGGTACATGTGCTAGGAACAGTGGGACAATGCCAAATACAAACCCAAGGTTGATATTTCATTCTGGTGAATTAAATAATTCAAGGTAAACATAACAATTAAAAATCTGTCTGGTTTTGCATACACACTGCTCCACAGACACACCATGGCGTTTTGGCTGACACACTTTGCCAAGTCATTTTTAAAGCGTCCGTGCCTGCAGTGCCGCATCTCTGCCTCTTTAGTTTCAATATGCACGCTTTCTAGCAAGTAATAAATATATATGTGGTGAGCCTGTTAGCAATATGAAACCAAACCGAGACATTTAAAATGATCTAAAATGCAGGTTTATGCCTGCCGAGGCAATTCAGTGAGTGAGGAGCTCCATCTGTTATTGTTTAAACACAAATGGCTTCCATCTTTAAGGCTTGTCATCAGTCTGTCACTAGCCACAGAGAATGTATAATGGCACCAGTAAAGCTCTTTATTAGTCCACGGTGAACAATGAGCCGTGTCAGCTGATCGAGGAAGACTCCCTTTCTCATTACCAAACAATGGAATCCAAGGAAGCGACAATCAATAGAGATGCGTCATTTGGTTTATGTGTACTGAACACACGAAAAATACACTGTTTTTGCTCCCTGTCGAGTTTGCACATTTCCACCCACAAAAGTGCCACTCATTGTCTCCACAGGCTTGTTATTAGAGAAGGAAATATACATATCACTATATGTATCGATTTGCATATTTCATATTATGTATGCAACAATATTCATATCCAATTCTAAAGACAATCAGAAGGTTAATAGAAAAGTCAAATGACAAGCATGCTCATGTATGTCATATTTCAGTAGCCAAGCCTGCAGATTCTACAGAGCTTTAATTGCAGAGTGTCAAAGAAAAGCACAGCAATGACAGATGTTACACTGATATTTGTTTTTCTGCCATCAGCTTATTTTAACAAATGACACAACTGCAAAGTGTGGCTCTTATCACTGTCAGGCAATGTCATGGCACATCCAATCTCAAAAAAACACCTTGCACTCTGTCACTCATCTCTCCATCAAAAGCGCCAACAGTACATGGCTGAAATATCTGACCATGAAAAAAGAGACACACTGTGTTCTTGGTGGAAAAAAAAAACATACAAGGAGGGCAAGAAACTAGGGAGGAAAGTAATTCTAGAGACAGAATGTGAAGAAAGATGATGTCAAATATGAAGAAAGATCTGTTAGCGTTCCTTGAGAACTCATTTACATAGACAGTCCCTGCAGAATTTAATTCAAAACTTACAGACATATCTAATGGTTAATAATGAAGACGACATATTTACAGTATGTGTGTATCCATCTGTGTGTTCATATCAATCTAAAACCTATTATCTTCTTGCTGTTTATGGGGCAGGTTGTACCAGCGGTGCTTTTAGAAATCACTGTCTACAGTATATTGAGATTATTTCAGCATCAATGTGTGAAAGATAATCAAACCACCATTTATGAAGTTTAAAGAGATCAATCTCCTGACTGTCACGCTCGTTAAGGCACGGGAAAGGTCAGAGAATATGTCTGAAGCAATTATCCCTGAGGGAAGGGGTTATATTGTAGCACTCATGTCTTTGCAATCCAGTGGACTAAAAACCTCACTCTGTATGCATGCAATGCATCAAACAAAGCTGGAGGTATTTTGTTATAACTTATTTATTTCCTAAGTGACTTTGTGGGGCTACAATATTTACAAGCCACTATGTTACATCATGTGTTGATCATTCAAATTATTCGCTACAGCGCTGGAAGCACTGCTCAAATTTGGTTAAATCTGCGTGAACAGGTGAGTTAATCGAGGCCAAAGATTTAAATCAGTTCCTATTCAAAGACACAATGTACTCCAGCACAACAGACAACACTCAATTGTTAAGATGGAAAACTAACCACTTGATGACAAGCAGTGACCTTTAAGAAAGCTGATATGCTTCCAGTCATTTCAAGACTATTATCTGGCTGAAAGAAAAAATAATAGGTGGGAGAATAGAACAGAATAATAGAATAGAATTACTTTGTTGATTGCAGCCTGGGAAATTATGTTGCAGCAACAGCAAGAAATCACAAGAAACCTAAATAATATTTATATTATTTACAATGAAAGTATAATGTATAAAGTATGAGAAATAAGCAATAAAAAAAGAATAAAAATGTATATACAGACAAATAATTAGGACTCGTACAAATAAACAGTAATGTTCAGTGATCTAAAGATTTGCAATATATTATGTTATAAAGTCAGGATGATGTATTATATATACATTATATACAAAAAAACACTTCAAGTAATCGTCCATCCATCCATTATCTACCACTTATCTTCACATAGGGCTGTGGGGGGGGCTGGATTCAATTAACCAGTAGCATAGATAAAATAAAAAATATACACAAAAACGTATATATTAAAAATAGTGCAAATGGAAAAATAGTGTGCAGGTATGCAGTGGAGAAAGAGAAGATAAAGTGCAGGTGAAAAAGTGAATGTGAAAGTCTATCTCTGTGAGGAGGAGCTAAAGAGTCGTATGTCCTGTGAGACAAAGGTCTTCCTCAGAGGGTGGAGGTCAGTGTCTATGATGGACAGCAGTTTGCTCAGAGTCCTTCTCTCTACCACTGATGTGATGGAGTCCAACTCTGTCCTGAACACAGAGCCTGCTTTATTCACCAGCCTTTCTAGCCGAATGGCGTCCCTCCCCTTGATGCTGCCTCCCAGCTCACCACAGCACAGAAGAGGATGCTGACAATGACAGTCTGGTAAAACATCAGCAGTAGGTTCCGGCAGATGTGAAAAGCTCTCAGCCTCCTCAGGAAGTAGAGTCCTTTTGAACAAGATGTCAGTGCGGGATGAGCAGTCCAGTCAGTCATCCAGCTGCAGTCCCACGTGTGTGGAGGTCCTGACGACCTTCGCCACCATCTCCTTGGTCTTGGCGGTGTTCAGCTGCAGAAGGTTTTGCCCTGCACCAAACCACAAAGCCCTCCACCAAGTTATTGTCCTCACCCTACTGTCCATCCCTGATACATCCCACGATTGCAGTGTCATCAGAGTATTTCTGCAAGTGGCAATCCGAGGTTTGTTGTTAGGAAAGCAGCGCACAGTTTTGGTGGGAATAGCAATGTCCATGCAGAAGTTCAGGTGGTCCATGGTGCAGTGTATGACCCCTTCAAAGTCCTCACTGTGTGGCTTCTGCAACACACTCCAGTCAGTACATTCAAAGCAGTCCCTGAGCGCCTCCACTGCCTCAGGAGATCATTTCCTGAAGCAGAGTGGTTCTGGGTTCTTGGACTTCCTGTGGTTTGTATTGGGCTGGAGAAGGATGAGGTTGTGGTCTGATTTCCACAGTGGAGGCAGGGGAATGGTACCGCAAGCCTCTTTCACATCAGCAGAAAAGAGCTCTATTGTCCTGTTTTTCCTGTTGAGGCAGTTGACAAACTGGTGAAAAGCTGGGAGAGTGGAGTCCAAGGTGACTCAACCTGCTGTCCCTGTCCCCTTGGAATCATCCTGTGTTCCCTATGTAGAAACATATTTTAGGGTGAGAGAACAGGGTGGGGGATGTAAAAAAGCGGGGAAGGGAGGTCAAGGTTAGGGTAAGAAAACCAGGCGGGGGATAGCCATTGAGTGGGAAGGGACCTATGTTCCCCAGTCACATACAAAGAGGGGACATAGGACCAGGGGAACACAGACACCGCGCTCCCATCCACTTTTACGGCAGTTAATCCAGGTAAATCCCCACTAGCATCAGGAGTGTTGACAGTTAGCCACATCAGGCTAAACTCCCTGCAGCTCTCCTGGTTCCTCAACAGGGCCGACAGCTCGTTGATGTTGTTATTCAATGTATTTACATTCCCCATGACAAAAGATGGAACAGACGGTTTGTACCCCCATTGCATTGCTGTATGCCATGCCTTTAACTTAGCGCCGCCTCTGCATCCCTGGTACCGCCACCTCAGCTCCTCCAGTAAAGACCAAACACTGCTGGCTTTCCCCATTGTCTGGAGAGAAAGCAGCTGTTCCCTTTAATAAACAAGGTCTCTTCGTCCATCTTGATGAGAACAAGGTCCACTCATCCGTCCCGCTGTGATGGAAAGCAGCATATCCACAGGAAAAACAAGATCTGCCCAGTGCATGCAGCAAGACAGAAAAATTGAAAAAGTAGAGAAATAGCGAAAGAAAAATATGATGAAAACTATTAAATTCTGCTGCTGTTGGAAAAGCTGCCACTCGCTTCGGCACCGTTGCTAGCTGTTGCACCGCTCCTAGCTGTCCTTGCTTTATAATCTAGTGAAAGCTACTGCCTGCAAGCACTTCCACTGCTTTGCTGTGCTATGCTATGACAGTAAATGAAAGCAAAACATGGTGCTGCTATCTCTTTACTGCTCTCCTTTTGCTCAAATGACTGCTCCGGGATCAGTGCAGTCCCTAAGCGTAAGGGAGCTGAAAAAGGTCACAAGTGGGGAATGAGAGACTGGTGTGAGCCACAGACGCTACATTTCTCCATTCAGCGGTCTGCTTAGAGATTGTGTTACGAGGGTACATTACAATCTCCCAGAGCTACACCGGTCGCTGGCTTTATGTCCTCACATCTGGCTGAAAATGGCTTTTTTTTTGTTCTAAAACAGCAGAATATACCCGCTTTGTCACCGAGAACACAACACAGCCTAACATAAATATGATTTACCATTAATGTGGTATGTTTTATAAACTATTCAGCTGTCTGGAATTTATGGTTTGCTCCATCTATAATGAAGACATCCATATACCGAGAGGCAGGTGTAAGCACGTCTGCAGTGCACAGTCATGTCATGGATGATTCAAATCCAAGGCAAACACTACCTGAAATACATTAACCTGCACTAAATAAACCACTAAAATACCCTTCTCCTACTGCCGACAGACTTTGTGATGGGAACTAACAACTGGTAGCAGCACTATTCACTTATTTGTGCACTGTAAGTACATTGAGTGGATGGCTTGTACTTACAAAACTGTTTAGTCAGACCATGTGTAGGTTCTAAATTAAGGTTAACAGTCACTTGGCCAGCCATATGAACAGATGATCAGCTGATTTTCTTGATAGTAATCCCACACCCATTCAGTGGTATTACTCAGCAGCAAGTGGTGTCATAAATTTAATGTTGATCTAATAAGTAATTAATTTTAAGCCTCTGTCTCAAATACACGAGTGAAACATCATAAAAGATTAAAATCATATTCCATTGCACTTAACTGAGATGATAAGCTGAAGTGCACACAGGCAAGGTAGTGGAAAGGGGTGTTTATTTGTTCTCTGCATTGCCAGAAGTCAGGCAGCTGGTGAATTGGTTCAGCATTCTCCTAATCACTAAGTGCACTAATGATGTCAGTCTGGATCTCGACAAAGGTACATGTGAGTGCTGACAAATCAGAAACACTTAACCAGTTCAGTTCAGCAGTGCATCTTCGTGGCTTACAGAACAAGCACTGAACAAACATTGTACAGAGAAAACAGGACCACATGCTGCTGCAAAAGAACAACATACAGGACACTATAGACATGCAGACAAGTCAAGCCGAGTGAAACTGTGATTACCAAGCACAGTATGCTTTTCTATTTAGCACATTGATTCCCACAAAGTTCATGCCCTGCTCATGGATTATACATTGTTGGGCTATTTGTTTTAACGCAGCAAGCCCACCAATTATAGGATTGTGCAGTGACAGCAGAGAGTCTCATTTATTATCCATAGAAAGATCAGAACAATGCCTGTCAGAGACAGCTCTCCCACTCGTGATGCCCCATGAGATTCGACATGTATGGTAGCAACTGCTTCACTTGGCCTTGGACGCAACACTATTCTCATATCTGATATTAGACAGAGGGGGACACAATGAGTCCATCACCACTCTGCATTCAAGACCATTTATTGCGCAGTGGCTCAATGATATGAAGCACTGGAATATTTGTTGACCAAATTGAATATGTTATATATAACTATCCAAAGGCAAAGGCAAAATGTTTTTTTTTTCTTTTCCCTCAAAAGACACGCTGTGTTTTTGATGCCTTGGGGCAATATTGTAACAAGTGCTTAACATGCACATGCATGCGGGAAGCGTTCAGTTTAACGTCCTGCTGTTGGTTTCATGGGATTCTAGTTATTTGTGGTGGTAATTCACCATCAAACATCAAAATGCATGAACAAAGTCAAGGACGAGAAAGGCTGATAAAGTAAAAATGGACGTACACGAATGCAGCATTTGAAATATTAAGAAAAAAAAATGAAGAATGAAATGCAGTCAACACTCACTTTTTGTTACTCAACTCAATGATACTTCAAATGACCTGCCATATTACAAACAATACACTGTGCAATATGTCGAAAACAAAGCCATATCAAATATCACAGCTGGTCAAAGCTTACTTTTATCCACCAGCACACATTTATCCTGAAGGCATACAGGACGTGCAGATCTAGCTTGCCAGGTCACTGAGTCTGGAGACACCTGGTCAATGTGAGAGAGTGGCTACTCAAGTAGGTACTCAAGAAAACCACACGCTTTACAAAGCCAGAGTCTAAGGTCCCGACATACGACTCCCCTTTCAATGCAGGAGCAAACACACAGCAGATAAATCACACAAGATCAGATGACCTACCTCTCACCCGTTAGTTTGACCTTGCTGCTAACAGCTACTCTTTTACAACACCTGCAGATGTAGCTCTGGGCTAACTATGCTACCACTCTCGGAAGTTGTAGCTACCACTTTGCACCGTCTTACTCGCAAACCTGAGCTCTCCCTAAATTGCTAAATAATCGTCCCTGGAAATGGAGTGTGTTACGATTCAAACCAAAACGGGAACAAATTTGTACAAACCCATGAACTAATCCAACGTGCTATGTATCTTATTACGCTGCTCCTGAGGATTGAGGAGATTTTTTTTCCATACAGCGCATTAAGAGAGAATCAATTTGTCAGTGAGCAACACAGAGGGGAGGGGGTGTCATGGAGCATAGCGTGGGGGTGGGGTTGGAGTGATGCACTTTGGGTATCAGATGTCTACTGCACTTTTCTAGGGAGATGGTGATGCCAGTGTGTGGGGCCTGCGTGCAAATTAAATGGAGAGACAGAAAAATGCATTATTGATCAGGGTGATGCCAAAGTGTCTCGCTCACAGCACAGGATCAGGTTTAGGTACAGGGTAATTAATCCACAGGCCTGAATAAAAGCACAGGAACTGATCTCCTTCCACATCTCTCTCTTTGTTCACATGTCTACTTCGTTCAACACTGAGAAAAATAGGTCGCTAGCTTGTAGGCAAAACCGGTGCAAGGCACCACTGGGATAGCTGGAGCACACAAACATGTTTTTTCCTACGCATAAACACTCAGACACACACACAAAAAAAAAAGAAATGGAGGTGAGAGGCAGAGACACAAAGAGCACCTGGTGTTTTTTTTTTTTCTGCCAAGCAGAGCACAGCAGGTGTCTGATTCTTTTATCATGTACTGTAATTACACACTACGACATATGCATTCAACACATGCATGCATGCGTGTAAATGACATATGACAAAATATTACAGTAATTTCACCCCAATTTTTTTATTTTATTCATTTTTTAGATTTATTTTATTTTTATTTCTGTTGTCGGTCAGAAGATGAAAAACAGGTGTTGTCACAAATAAAGTTGCATATTTCAAGAAATGACTATGCCACGCTCGTGGGGATAATTATGTCAAGCAAAAATATGTTAACTACAGAGAACTATTTGGTCATTTTCCAAAGAGCTCCCTTTCATATGCAGTATGTTGTTGTCTCAAAGTTATGGCAGTGTGATACTGCCTATAGTTTTATTCTGCACTATATAACTTTTAGCTTTTTTTGTTTTGTTTTTTAAACATCTAACATGCAGACATCTGCAAAGACAGCTGGGCGTCCATCGAGCTTCAGTGATGTCCTGTTCAACATGGACACAGTGAACAGAAGGGTTAAGCTACTTACAGACCCAGAATAACAAGGTTGTCTCAGGTATGAAAGGTTGGTGTGAGGTCCTTCTTGTTCTGTATCTGGTACAACTGTCCCTTGAGGATTGACATACAGGCACAGGGGTACAACAAGCCCCAAGGGACAACATTACCAACCATAACATAACACAGAACTGACCCAATTAACTTTAATTTAAAAACCTCAAATACACAGATTTTATCCAGCTGCAAGAAAACAAAAGAACAATGCACTGCTAGTTTCGACCATGGAGGGTAAATGATACTCATATATGGTGGATTACCTCTATGAAGTCAGTTTTAACAGTAAACATATGCAGTGAATTTGTTTTGAGCCCTATGAAGTGTGCAATTTATTGACACTATGCAAAGCAGATTCCATTGGTATCAAAGGTCTGCATTAAAAACAATAAAGTGAAGATGTATTTTAAGGCCTAAATGGTAAAAGCAATGTAACTATTCTATAATTCTATATTCTACTGCTGACAAAATTCATTGGGTGAATTTCTATTAAGTTGTAGCCACCTCCTGAACAACTGATCTTTAAATGTGAATAAAGCTTCACCTGCAACTAACAACTATTTGCATTGTCCATTAAGCTGTCGATTATGTACTAAATCAGTTGTTTGGTCCAGTAAACGTCCAAAAATGTTGATCAGAGTTTCTCAAAGCCCAGGATGACATCATCAAGTGTCTTATTTTGTCCACAACTCATTAGCAAATATTCACTTTCAAAAACCTGTAATTTTGACTTTATTAATAGCATAAAAACAGGAACATTCAGCTCATTCTTTGCAATTCAGTGGTTATAGGATAAGTTTTGTTCAGTTTTGTCAGTTGTGGAATTGTCAAGAGTCTATTGTTGCACATTTAAATGCAGCATATGACTGTAGGTTTTTGTGTGAACATATGCATCCTGTATATACATCAACTGTTGTCGCATGAGGAAGACATCCATCCATCATCTATCGCTTATCCTCATAGGGTCGTGGGGGGCTGGAGCTTATCTCAGCTGTCTTAGGGTGAAAGGCAGGGTACACCCTGGACAAGTCTCCAGTTCATCACAGGACACAGAGAGACAGACAACCACTCACACTCACTTTTACACCTACGGACAATTTAAATTAGCCAATTAACCTAATCCCCATGCATGTTTTTGGATGGTGGGAGGAAGCCGGAGTACCCGGAGAGAACCCCCAGAGACATGAGGAGAACATGCAAACTCCACACAGAAAGGCCCCGGGCACAGGATTCGAACCCAGTACCTTCTTGCTGTGAAGCAACAGTGCTAATTACTGCACCACCATGCCGCCCCCGGGAGACATATCATCATTAAAGTAATAGGTCGCCCATGAATAGAAGGTTTAACACACTCAACATCTCAACATCTGCCTTGATAATGGCCTCACTTATGAAAATGGAAAAACACAATCATTCCTTCTTTATCGCCAAGACAATTGACTAGTGAAGCAGTTCTGGATGCCTATCGTCACAGTGATTTGGCATTTCAATTATTCTGAAGCGAAATGAGCTGAAACAAACACAAAAAAAAAAAAACATCGTCTGAATTTCCTGTCAGACAGGAACACCTGTATTCCCGCTGACATAAATGGCAACACTAAGCAATGGGCGGGTCGTATGTGATTGACAAAACCCACAAATGAAACGTCGCTGTTAAAAGTCTTCTAGATACAGCGCTGCTTCATAATTTAACCCAAAAGGCGATGCGTTGATAGTTGGAATATATTTGCATGTCATCATTTTGTAGGTGCTGATGTGGAGAAATGTACGGCAGATGGTCATCTTGAAACACTTAGGGGTTATAATATGCATAAGATAATTTCCATTAGCCAGTTTGCTCCTCATCCACCCATCACTATGCCATGTGTGGGCTGTCGCTCTTTATCTCTGCATTTCTGAATGCTCGGCACCCACATCCAGCATCTCCACCATACACGGTCTGGGATTAAGTCTCAAGAGTCTTTACAAAGACAGACACTTTGTGTATCACTGTCACACAATAAAGAGATAAAACTGTAAATATAATAAAACGGTCTCTATGCATATAATCTCTCTCAAGCCTACGCTCTCTTTAACACAAACAGACACACACACACCAAACCGTCCACTTGATGGAGGCCACCTATATCTGTTTTTCAACTGATCCATCCATCTTGTGGTTTGTCACCCAATTAAAGCCTTTTGGCCATGATGAAATGAACCAATTAAGCGGCGCACTTCTGCTTGGGCAGAGATGCATCGCCTAATGGGTGATATGCGCTCACAAGAATACCGTGTCCGCATCGCCTCTCCACCTCATTATCATGCAGCTACTTAGCCATCACTCATATCTACTGGGGCTCACACTCACACCCAGCAACCGGGCGATCATCCATGTGCTTTGATGAATCATAATGCACTAACACTGGAGAAACTGGAACAAAACAGGAAACAATCCTCTACTTTCTACTCATAAGTACCTCTACAGTTAAAATTAGACAGTATGGGTTCAAGTGCGTAAAAGACCATACTTGACTCTGGACAAAAAACTATGAAAGGCAACACTGAACTGGTGATTCTACTGTGAATAATGTGTGATTTTATTCTTCTGGGTATCATGCAGCATTATACAACACCAAGGATATCAATGATGCTTAGGTAGAATATTTATGACACTTCAGGGCTTGATTTTGTTTTACCTGCCAGGATGACAGAGAGTCTGTATTAAGTATAAAGACACACATAACGCTTGCTGAGGTGGAAGCAACCAAATTGGGAATTTGTCAAAAAAAAACTTTGACATGATCCAATAAAAGTTAGCATCAAGGGAGCCTGAAAAGTGAAATACTCTGAAAATGTAAACGAATACTAAGGGAAACCCCTGACTCATGATTGAATGGGAGAAGTATAATGCAAAGCTCTTAGCATCACATAATGAGAGGGACTGAAAATTAATGGGTGAGGAGAATATTGCTGTGCATTAGATTGGCAATCATTTGGCACCCAGATCATGTCAGTTCAGTTTCAGCTCAATCAGCTTCTCCCAAGTCAGCTGATATGCATGAAAAGAGCAGGTTTTCTGTTAGTAAGCTGAATATCATCTCTTCTTTTGAGGAAAAAAAGGACATTTGATGTTCTCACCCTCTCATTTCCTCCTGATTCACACTATCTTCTCTGATTTTCAGTTCTGCTACTGATCACTTTGAAAATCCTCCTTGTTGGAATAAAGGAAGAATGGCTTGATCTTTACACTTCAGACAACAGCCTGTTTGTGATGTCGGCAATCAAGGGATTTTAGGTTGTTGCCTCTAACAACAATGGACTCTTTCTGACAAATATAAAGGATTATGCTAATAATCTGTTTCTCACAGTTGTAAAATGGTGAAACAGCATATAGAGTATCTCCATTTCATCACATTTCTTAAATATTGAAATATTTGAATTCTAAGGCTCATATTGCAATGTTTACATTTGTTTACACACTGCCTTGACCACAGAAGCACTGCATTATCCATCATTTGCAGAGTATGCATGATTGTCCGATAAATATTCTGCTGCAGAGCGTTGAATCATTAGCTTCAAATTCAGAGTGCTGCAAATGAAATCACACATTTTTCATTGTTTTTGTCCAGTATGGCAGAAAAAGGCAGCAGAATAAAAATTAAAATATTCAACAACAATTAACACATTTACATTACACTGTTCATCTGCAGTGATAATTATTGGGAGCTGCTGCTATCACGAATAATGACACAGCTAAACTCACAAAAACACATCAGAAAATTCAGTCTAACTTGTGCATTTGTAAATATCATCTAGTTTCCCCATGGTAAAACAAAAAGACAGGAATCTGACATCCGATGTCATCTCATGCAGCCTTTGTCTCGTTATAGTTTGAAAATAGCCCTCTGTCTTTCCAACTCCAGGAGGTCACAGCTACTGTAGCCTCTGACAACATGGGAGAAAGACATGAAGGGGCAGAAAAGAGAAAAGAGATGCCTGTCCACTCCCATCACTGATTTCACACTTAAAAATAAAGGTGGCATCTGTGTTGAAGCATTGAACATTCTCACATTTTCATCCATCCATCCTTTCTTAGTCCCACAAGTGGGGAAATCTGCATTGTTACAGCAGCAAAATGAATAACACAGCATTACAAGAAAAGCCTATATAAAAAATATGCAAAAGAACATCAGTAGAAAAAACAACCAAGTGGAAAAAGCTAAGACATCTTATATACAACATAGGTGAATAATCAAGGCATCATTTATACAACACAATAGAACACAGTGGACCCACTGGTGTGGATGGAGTTCAACCACAAATGCCAGAATAAAAATACCCCCATAGGTTCCTCTGTTTATTCCCTCATCCTCTAATCTCCAAGGGCCACTCTGAAAACCCTCTTTCACAAAAGACTTCTTTCCTTATTTTTATCTCCTCACAAAAAAAAACAAAAAAACAAATCATCCGGCAGATGGCAGGTTGGAGGCAGACACTTTACGCGGGGTAAATGACAACGTGCTCATCAATCCATCAGACTCGTTTAAATGTTAATGGGCAAAGTAGCACTTAATTTGTCTCTGATGAAGACGTGCCACTAAAAGCGTTGGCATGTGTGCTCATTATATCAACCACAAGCTATGGGCTTGAGTCACGAAATAATGCATCTTGAAAATAATACAGGAAAGTTGGATTTATGTCTTGGCAATTAATCATTGAGGGTGTAGTTTTAAATCAAGACATGGAAGTCAAATGTCAGGAAGTAAACCTAGCCATCAGAGGCTGAAGGATAGGAAGTGTTGTACATTGTCTTTATTGTAAATAATACAATAATATATGCCTATCTGTGCAGACAATGTTAATTTTTTCCTATGACAGTAGATTTTCAGTCCCCTTTAATGTCAAAACAGCTGAGGCAGCAACTTGACCTTTCTAACATTACGCTGACTCAGACATCCAAGTGGAAAGATTTCTAATAAGGAAGCTAAAGTGTTGAAAGAAATTAAATCAACAGATACAAACAGTTTCCCAAGCTTCATCTGTGTGTGTATGTGTGTGTGTGTGCGCTTAAATACACATCACAGTGCTTGTGGGGCATGGCAAATTGCACATACATCCATCCATTATCTACCGCTTATCCTCATAGGGTCGCGGGGGGGCTGGAGCCTATCCCAGCTGTCTTAGAGCGGAAGGCAGGGTACACCCTGGACAAGTCGCCACCTCATCGCAGGGCACATAGAGACAGACAACCACTCACATTCACACCTACGGTCAATTTAAATTAGCCAATTAACCTAATCCCCATGCATGTTTTTTTGGATGGTGGGAGAAGCACATACATTATTTTCAATATTTTTTTTCTCTTCCAACCTACATCACTTGTATTCAAATGTGAGCACAAAGACAAAGTAATCAAAGAAGCCATGAGCAGGAATGCGCTGCTGTTAAATGTCTCATTTCTACGTCTAGCCAGTCGAGGCGTTTGACAAAGATGCCTTTGTTGGACCTCTGACCTCAACAAGATATACATGAAAATGAAACTGGGAGGCAGATTGCATATTGTCATTTCCACATTCATGGCACATGCATACATACTGCTCTAAATGAAGAGAATGTATTGACTATTCATACTCTGAAAACAGCCTATGACCTTGAAACAATCACTGCTCCGGTCGCACATTTTAAAATGTATTCTTCCTTTCACCTATGATTTAACATTTTGTGTGAACTGCTGCATGCATATAATTGCATGTGAGCAACCAGAAGTATTACATTTATGGCAAATATACTGTAAGTCCAATGCATAGTTATACAGGAAGAAGTTGTTTTATTCTCGTTTACTATAGTGCTGTAAGAAGCAATTCATGAATAGAAAAGCTATGTTTGTTTTTCTGAAGTATTCACTTATAATACCAAAACAGGATAATTAAAATAGCTTCTTTTTCCCCTCCAAGACGCAAATGTGAAATATGCATTTCACTCTGTCTCCCAGAATCAGCCCACCTGGTTCCGGTTATGATTCAGCCATTCGCTCAAGGGCGTTTCACAAGAGATGACTATATTTTGGATGAAAGCTGTCACATTCCAATCAGGAGATGGTTCTGCTAAGCATGCGGCCATACGTACCTGCTGCCCCTGTGTGATTAATCAAAAATATTTGACACATACAGGTTATTCAATTATCTCACATGCCAGCGAGGAGGGGAAGTATCCAAGACCTGTAAGGGCAGAGAAGTTCGGGCTTCAAGGATTCAAAAGCAACTGGAAGTGCAGTTAAATAGGCCAGCACAACAGCTGGCTTTCCTCCGCAGAGATTTGAATAAATATTTGATGATGGTATAGTATCTGGGATGATGACACACACACACTTTGGCAGTATTGCATGGTTTTGCCATCACAATAGCTATTGTGCGAGGCAAACAAAGATGCATACACATTAGCACATATCTTGGTAGCGCCCGTGTGGTGCTTGTAAACGCCTTTGAATGGGGCATGGGATGTCTGCTCCTAAAGCATACGGTCGGTACATCTGGGCTCTAACATCTGGACGCGATTCAGTTGGAATCAGGCAACAAACTCTAAATGTTTTCACCTGAATTAACAAAGTGATGCATTTAGTGGTCGGATAAGCAGAAAGGTGGTGACTGTGTTCTACACTTTGGCCGGAAAGCAGCCGTGGAGCTCTGAGACGGTTACAAAACAAAAGTAACATACGCACTGTGCACAGTTTTGTATCACGGTTAACCTCTCCGGTAAATCAACTGCTAATTCCTACCTCGTTACACAGGATCGCAATTTAATAACAGTTTGCGCCCCAATTTCTTACATCAGTGAGTTACAGAAGCTCGACATTTCTTTCAGAGAGCTCTGTGGCTTTCTTTATTGGAGGTATGCTGCTTAATGAGTGTGCTGCTTCATTAGTGGCAATTATCTAGCTGTAAATTCAACACTATTCTAGATTATTTTCGAACACCTAACAAAGAATGTCATTCATCTTGATTGCTGCAATATTATTTCATCTCCATCATTCATTTATTTTGAAAATTGAAACGTGTTTGGTTCTCAGCCATCTAACTGAGTAATGAGTAATTTGGCAGCAAATTTGATGATGACGGACCACTTTTGTTCTCTGTTAGAATTGTTTCACAATAAAAATAATTTTCATCATCTTGTTAATATAAAGCCAGTCTGAATTGGTTTCACACAAAATTTGTGAAAATAAAATAGTAAATAAATATAGATATTGTCATTATTATTATTATTATTATTATTATATTTTCAAACCAATTTGCACTGTCCTTTTGCAGAGAAAAATTTGCACTGCTTTTTATGTTGTTCTATGGGTCACATCCACATAACAAAAACAAAAAAATCAACACATTTTATTCATCTGATAATTGTGTTTAATTAACAGCTCCTTTGCAATTAAAAGTATATTTTTCTTCCTTTTTATTTAGTACCTAATGTGAATATTTATTATTTCTTATTCTATTGTTCATTGCTGTTGTTTCTTTATTACTGTAATTTGTCTTTGCTGCTGTGGTGGAGAATTTCCCCCAATGGGGCTAAATAACAAAAAAACTATTCTATTCTATTAAGGTGACAAGTACGGTAATCATCAGTTTCTTGAATTTAAGTATAACATGTTGGCATGAGTAGCCACATCGCTTGACGAGTTCATGTGTGTGTATCGCAGTGTAAGATTTTAAAAATATTTTATTATCTTTTTATTATATGAAAAAAATCATCCCATACTTACCTCATATTCATGTCTTGAGGCTTTCTCCTGTGTTCAAATAATATTACTAATTAAACCTTCCCACCTCAATGCAAATCACAACAGATTAAGATCTTAAAGTAATTAGTTTATGTTGTGACCTATTGCTTGTTTGCATTTAAATACAGATTATACAGTATGCGCTGTATGGTATCTCTAGTCCTCCCATGCCCGTAGCAGGAATTCATCCCCTCTTGTAATGATGGATGCAATTGACTGCAAACTGCCTCCATCGCCGTTTAATGGTTTGTAATCAGAGATGTCGAGCCACAAGTTTATCATCTGTAACGGGGAGGGAGCACCTCACCTGTTGTATTTCCCTCTCATTACTCATGCAAATATACATAACGATTACAAATGAATAGTGACACGATACCTCCCAGTTAATTGGATGTTGAAGTGGAAACCATTATGGCCTATTTTTCCTTGCATGTTTTTTTAAAAAGGGGTTCACGGGCGGGTGCCACAATCGTGACGTCTATATCCAGAATTTATTGAAAAACACACAGCTGACTGGTGGTTGGCTGCACACGCTAGGATACCAAATGAGTTGTTATGGATGTGCTCACTGCTTGTTTTTCTTTGAGGTGAGGTCACAAACCCTGATTGTTCCAGACCTCCTGCTTTGCACCACATGAGGTCTCTTTATAGAGTGTTAGAAGGAAAAAAAACACAAAAATACATCTCTGCTGAAACTGTCCTCCCTTAAAACAAATATACTCCAAACTGGTTTTGGCTCAATTACAGTTCTCCAGAATCATAATTATCGGACCAACTTTGGAAATGGCAGATAAATGAAGACACTTATTATCCTTTTTAACAAACTACTTAAAACCACATTAGCATTACTATTCACCAGGTGCTGTTATAATAACTGATATAATCATGTTTTCAGATTTGTCCCTGTATTAAAAAAATGGGTGACATTTAAATGGATCACACCATTTCTATCTAATCACTAATTAATACAAATGGATTTTTTCAACAAAATGTGATATGTTGAATTAAAGAAGTGTCTCAAATGAAAAGGCTGAAATTAAAAATGATCTGCTGAATCATGATGCCTCAGAGAACACTTCAAGCAGCCATCAATCCAGATGCTACCATGGTAACAATTGGTACGATGGTACAATTAATCTGTGAAATGACCCCTTCCCCTCTGCAAAGCTGCATTGAAACAGATAATAGATGGAGTTATGTATACTGACCAAAACTTCCAACACAGCACTCCCATGCTTTATGCATATTGTACCAAATTCAAGTGACATGCCAACAACACGTATCAGATAAAGTTTTAATTTTAATGCAGTGTAATAGCGCCCTTGCCCATTGCAGACAGACATGGTGACGTGCTGGAGTCAACAGCAGACCACGGCGGAGATGTCGGCTGTGCAACCCGGCCTCACGCCAGCAGTTGCGTACTGTTTGGTCGCTGATTCTGTTCTGAGATCGACCTCTGATCTGTGCTGCAGTCACTGCAGCTAGCAGGAAACGGTTTCTCAGATGTTGAAGATGAATATGGCTGTCCTGCCGAGGGGTGGTGACACGTGGCCTAGGAGCTCGTGGTCAGTTGTTGATGCGCCCTGTCTCATTATGCTGGTTCCATAGACGCAAAATGGTCGACACATGAAAGCCCTAGGCCCTGGCAACACGTCTCTGTGCCATTCCAGCTGTCAGCATACCAATGGCCCTTTCTCTCTGACTTTGATGTAGTCGTGCCATGGACGAACGTTTCACCAGGACAATGCAAATGAGTACTAAAGATCGCCATTGGTACGGCTACTTATTGACCAGGTTTTAAAAGGACTGGTGATTAAGATCTGCTCAGTTTCATCAGCGGTAACAAATTCTAAGGATGTGCAATCAAGTGGAACAACATGTAGACAAATAAAAGCAAATCCTTTGAGATTTCATGTGATATTTCCTGTGTTATAACTCAAATTCATTGTTTGGCATTGTGTGCCCAAAATTTCTCAATCATGGGAGTGTTGCGTTGGAAGTTTTGGTCAGTATATGTAACTGAAAAAGAAAATCAGATGAGTAATATCTCCAAATAAAATGAGAAACCTGTCAAACAGATTTGTTTTTGGAGAAAGACAAAGTTAAATTCAAATTAAGCTGTTTTCATTCCATCTGCACAACTTCTCCCTTTGAGTCCAACACACAGGGAAAAAGTCCTTTTATCTCCACAACATCCTGAATTCACTGGCGAGTTGTTTTTTTGTTCCCCAAATGCACTACTTTCACTGAATATGGATTTTAAATCAGACCTCAGTTATATGGACACAGAGCTGTGAGAAAGAAAAAAAAATCAAAGAGATCCATCACTGACCCCAATTTTCAAGGGCTACTTCATAATTCAGTTTGATCTGAATACATTTTTTTTCTCGTCTTTCACGACAAACCCCACTGATTTACCACAGAATCACAGTCAGTACTAATGAGAAGTTGAAGACTGAAATGCTGTCAAAGTCCTTTCCACACAATATAAAGGATGTTTTTTTGCTATGTGTTCACGCTTTTAAATGTACTATGTGCACAGGAAGGAAAGCAATTTTGCCTCAAATTAGATAACAACTTTCAAAAAACTTGTGAAGCTGAATGAGAGTTGAAATACTTCATGAATCCTTGATGAGCAGAGGCATATGTTAGCAACAGGGTGGTGCAGTATTTGGTTAAGCTCCCAATGCGTGGAAGCGACTGTTTCACCTTTTGTTATTTACTGTATGAATTAACTCATGAATCATTCACAAAGCATCAATGAAGAAGCAGGACCAACACATAAATAAATGATCATGCCAGAACTTTGGGTATGAGAGATCTAGCAAATTGTGATATATATTTTTTTGGTCTTCTTTTTCACAAAATCATGACACTGCTGGGCTCTGTCTCTTTGAATCCTTGAGACAGACAGACACACAAATTGGTGCATGCTGTTTCTCTCGCTCTGTCTCAACGCATTTTGCCCAGAGTGAGTTGGATGCTAAAGGTGTGCAGAAATGATCATTACTATCTAGCGAGTTCTGCCTGCAGTGCCATGGCAACGGAAGGCAAATGTGACGTGAGATGTGTTCCAGTAGCTGGCAAACTCAAAAGCACAGCCCTTCAAGGACTTGGAGTAAACAGACACTTTTGCCCAATGGAGTGGAGCTGATAGGTGTTCCATGTTCAGGGTTTATAATGCATTGCAATCCACATTTTCCTCCCGCGTTTTGGCAAATCAACGTCATTCTGCAATCGCAGTTTTGCAAGCTAAGAATTCCCATCTGACTGATAATTGAGGGAGGATTGTCTCTAAGACACTGCAAGACTGATGGAGGTCATCTTTATCTATTTTTTAAACAGACAATGACCTCTGAGAGTGAACGCTACTCTCTTATAGAAATTCACTCAGTAAACTTTCCCTAAGTGGTTCTGTTCAAAAACAAAAGAGCATTACAACAAATTGGGAAATGCTTTTGTACAGATTTACAGCCTCAAAGAAGCAGTGAGAAATTTGTTATTTCTGATGGAAACATCAGCTACACAAGGAGGAACTAGGGCTGTGACGTATGGATTGTTTTTACATGCGGTATGGCGGTTTACCGTGGTACTCCTTGACTGCTACCCCCACTAACCCTAGTACCCCCACGTTTGCCACAACCCACAATGCTTCTGTCTTTTATGTCTGTGCATTATGTGTGTACATATTCAATTTAATCATGAGAAGTACTGAAACCTCAAAATAATTCAGAATAATAAGAAAACAAAACAACACCTCCCTTCTGCTGTAGGCATCACATTACTGTGGCATTTCGGTGATGCGATTATCATCCCAGCCTTAGAAGGAACGAGGATCCAAGATTGAGCGATTGGTTTCTGGAATGTCTACCAGACCAGAAATAAGACAACCCAGTGTTTTATTTTGAAAAGGTGATTTGACAGACTGTACCTTTTAGTGAGGGGTTTGAAAGAAACAGGGGCTTAATGGTAAATATATTCAGATAGATATATTCTGGAAGATGGTCTGAGAAAGCCAAAATACAAGTATGAACCTGAATACGATTCAGGTGTAATATTAGGATTACTTATTAATAGGAAATGTTAAAAGAAATATGCCCCAAATTATACACAGCTCTTCACAGCTAAATGGGATGATCTCAACACAAATTACATTAATATAGGTGAACTTAACATTCATTAGACTCAAAATGATGTGCTGTTTCTTGCAGACACCTTGAATTAATGACTAGATAATGTATCTCAATGTCACTGGAAGACTGAATTTTCCATCAGGTTTTAATGGGATTTCGCCAAAACCATGTAGCTTGTCCTCCATGTATGAATAGTGTGATGAGTTGTTTTGACATGTACCAGCACACTGCATGACAGAAATGTCAAGGCAGCACTTCAACGGAGACATGACGACATGACCGTCAGGGAACACTGATTTAGTATTTTGCATATTAGTGTATAGAGAGAAATACTCAAATAACATCAGTGAAATTAATTAGCCTTTTTCATTTCAATAGTTAATATAGCTTTTAAGCGACCTCTGAAAATTGATAAGCACCTTAATGCAACTCAATTCATATCTTCTAGTTCACATCTCAAAATTTGATTAATTCCACCTGATGATTTCTCAAAGAGGTCAAGAACTTGGACGTCCTCCCACAGGTAGAGGTCTCTGCTCACTCCCCATTGCCTCCTAAATCTATTTTTTTGCTCAAGGGCAGCAAGGTTAAGCAGGTTCAACAGAGCAAATAAATAATGAATTCAATAAGGGTAATTAAGAAAGCACATCAGACGAGCAGTATTCAACCTCATGGCCCCACATAAGGCCCCAGACTTAAAACCCCTATGCAAGCTTTTCTTCTTCTTTCTTTTTCCTTTTTCACCTTCATGACTCAAATTTTAGGTCATAGTCAGAGGATAGAAAATCCACAATCCCTTATCATCCTAATTTGTTAATGCTGTGGTGAGACTAATGGTAATTTATCAAATGAACATTACAATTTGACAATAAGAGGTGAACTGTCATCGCTGCTGCACAACCATGTCAAGAAAAGGCTTAATAGTGACCTCGTGGATTTCGTTGTATTGATTCAGTTAATGAAGCATGCTATAAGAAACATATTAGAGGGCACCAAAAAGAAAGCTAATCCCTAAATAACAATGCCAAAGTGTAAAGACTGAAGCAAATGACTATGTATCACAGCTTTACTGGTTTAATTGATCCCCAAGCATCTAAAAACCTTTATGCTTCAAGTATTTCCTTTTTCAAAAGAAGAAACACAATAAAACAAACACAAACGCAACAGACAGAAAAACAGTTGAGCAGAAAAGTTTTAGGAATTGTGACAACCTATAAATATGGTCACTATTAGATTTGGTTTTTGATATAAACATAAGATTATTTGGTTGTGATTTGTAAAAATGAAAAGATCATTGATTAAATGTCCTGACAGCTCCCATTCTTCTTCAAATTCTCCATTAATACAAAATGTACAAGTAAACAGTTGCAACATTGACATGCTAAATACTTTGTATTTTGTTCAAAAACATAACTCTATAGTATATTGAAAATGAGAAGTTATGTAAGAGAATTACACAGTGAGTTTTAGAAGACTCAAGAGATGAATTTTTGATTTCACTGTGAAAATGTAGGAGAGTGGCACAACTTTCCATTAACGTGAGAAAGTTGAGTGTCATTTATGTATATTTATGTCATTTAAAATCCAACGCTAACGTTAGGGCTCTTGGGAGACGTAGACGGAGCATAAAGAGACAGTATACGCCACAGAGATCAAAGCAGGAAGTGGAGACGATCGAGATTAGAGAGAAAAACGGACGGATTTGCGAGTGGCCTCTCCTCTACCTCTGATAAAACAAGAATGGAATAAGATAAAAATGAACCTTTTTCATGATGAAACAGAGAGTCTCTTCTTTCATTTCAGCTATTCAGTGTTTTCAGAGTCATAGTGCAAAATATTCTGTGGATCATGAAATATGACTCAAAATGGGCAAAAATGCTGACACAAGGCACTTCCTGTTTTATAAAAGGATTGGCACTCAATGAGTTAAAGCAGCAACACTTTTATTGTAATGTTACGCTATCCATTTTGCTTCTATACCACTGTCAATGGGCCCCAATTGTGGGACGAATAAAGGATTATCTTATCTTAAATGCTCTTCATGTGGTGAGCAGAAAGCTTACTCCGTCTCAGTGCTTAAAGTCATCCTGCACTGTCACTGCATGGATTCATACATGTCAAGCCTGCAGAATCTTGGCTTACAGTTGATGGAGTGTGGTTTCAGCACAGTTAAAGTGCTTTGTTGCTGATTCCAATTGTAATTAACTAAATGACAATTAGCTCTGGTTAACTGCACTGGTTGCCATTAATCTCCAGAAGGCTTACAGATTAAATCTGTCCATTTACAACTGCTGCATACATGCAGCCCCAGATGCTCCAAGGAGCTCTGACTCATTATATGAATGCACACATGCACTTTTGATGTTATGAGCATGTGTGTGCATGTGAAGGATAAAGAGACAAAAGAGATAATTAGATAAAAGAAGCAGAAAAAAAACATGCCCACGTAGATCATTGCCCCAGAAACATGACGTAAGTAGATATTTCAATGATACACAATAGCTTGATTGAATAGCCATAAACAGATGGATGAAATACATAGGCAGCTGTAGAGGTTAGCTCACAGGTAGGTCGATGCAGAGGCTGGTTTCATCAATCCCCCCTTAGAGACTTCATATGACGGAGTACATATCTCATGTGTAACAGACACATCACTCATGACAGCAACCCCATGGGTCTCTCTCTGCTTATGTTTTATGGTGGATGTCAAAGGAGGGAAAAAAAAAAGTTCCAAAAAAAAAAATAAATAAAAAAAGTCCTTCAGCTAAGTCAGTCACAGCTCCAGTGGATTCAAGACTTTCAGACTGGCAGCTTCAAATGCACCAAAAGCAAACAATGTAAGCAATGTCAGTCAGTAAGACAATGCCATTAACACTTTAACTCAAAGAGTTAAAGTGTTAATATGATTAACACTTCCTGCTTCATCTCAACGAAGCAGGAAGTTGAGATGATCACGATTAGAGAGCAAAATGGACAGATTCTGGACAAAAAGTGGAGATTTTGGTGAAAGTGGCCTCTACTCTACCTCTGATAAAACAAGAATGGAACAAAGTAAAAACATTCATTTTCATGATGAAACAGAGAGTCTCTTCTTTCATTTCAAAATATTCTGTGTCTTGAAATATGACTCAAAATGGCTAAAAATGCTGGCACAAGGCACTTTCTGTTTTATAAAAGGGCTGGGGCTCAATGAGTTAACAACCTTGTTTATGTGACTTCTTTAAACCAAAGACCAAGACAATACTTCTTATTATATAGTCACTTCAAAAGATTCTTGGCCACGGCCACATGCCAAAGAGCAAACATCCATACAGAAATTAATTTAAAATTAAAATGTAGTCCCAGTTACTGGGAGAGGAGAGCCCTTTACCACCTTTTTAGTTTAGACTGAAATGAAGAACTGATATTGATTTCACATATTTTGAAATCTCGCCTATAAGCTTTAAGTCACTCTCAAAGGGAATTATGTGAAATATAACTTAAAGCAGCAGAGTTGCATGACTATGTGCTGCATGACCATAAATGACTGGGCTCAAATGATTCAGACAGACATGGTTTAGTATTTTACATTTTAGATTTGCATGAAAATATAAAAGTCTGGCCTCTAGTGAATGCTGGTTTTCACTGTGGAACAGCAAGCAATTTATTTCAGCAAAAAGGGGATTGTCATGGGCGTGCATGTTAAGTGTGTGATAGTGATTGGGGGTCTCTCGCCTCAGGTCTACTGTCTATAACATGCTTCCCGTGGGGAAGTCATGCAAGCATGAATAAAGATGGTTTCCTGTGAAGGTGAGCTCTGACTCAACCCCTCATGGGGTCTCTGACAGTGGAACTGACAGTCGAAAGTAAGAGAGGACCAAAAAACAAAAGGAGAAAAAAATAAAGCAGAACTGAAAACAAGTGCCAATGCCAAAGTGCTTTTGTTAAGATGATGTACAGAATAGCTCCTCTCCTGCTAAGAGGGTTGTGGGAGGGGTGTGAAAATCCACAGCTAAGGTGTAAAAACATAGTTAAATTTTCACGATGATATATTTCTTTACCTCACTTAATTATTTACATTGACAAAAATAAAGATGAGGCATTTTTTCCCCCAGAAAGGAGCTCCCCAACTATTTTAAATCTCTAAGAGGCGACAAGAGAGGAAGAACGAAATCTCACTGAACTCACTGACTTAATGCGTTTAATTCTATCTCGTTATAAAGCTCATTATCTCTTCCTATGTTGACAAGTCTTTCAAAATCAGAAAAATCACACTGATCATTACATTATTAAATATCACTGAAGTCAAGAAAACAACATTATGGTTTGGTGTTAACTGACAGTAAGAAACTGAATGACCAAATTGATGGGTAAGATTTCAAAAGAAAAGTGTTGCACAGTGTTTACAGTGCTATTAAGTCAAGAAAATGAAGCCTTTTTGTTCAGGATCATTATATTGCATCACAGCCCTGCATCGATGCATTCCACTCATTGCTGAAATGTGGCAGTGCCTCTACAGTATTTGCATAGGCCTGATAAAGACATCACAGGCAGACTCAGCTTGCACACAGATCTCTCCCACTCCTTGCAATACATTTCCACACTTGTGTGTACACTCTGCTTAGCAGCAGTGATCAAATCCTTTTTCAGCGTAGAGGGGAATGTGTGGGCGATCCCACTTTAGCAAGGGATAGCCAGATGAAAGTGCGCAAACATGCTTCTGTTGCTGCAAGCACGTCCCTCGCAAGAAGAGAAACACGACTAATTTCGAGGGTGAATCATTGCAATCAGAATTCATTGTGATGGGAAAACACACCATTGGCTTCAGCTTCAACATTATAATGAACGGTTGTGTAACCTGAGCACAGCCATTTGAGCTGATTTGCAGATGCCGGGGCTTGAAGGCAAAGCACTCCACTGTGTTCTGACCTTAATATCTACAACCTAACACTTCGCATTTCAAAATATATACAGTATATAAAGGTTTGATATTCAAAGTGAATGACACAAACTGTATGTTACTAAAGATGATGGTTTAAAACATTTTATTCAGCTTTGACTTTCGATGCTGTTAGAGGAGATATCTGGGAGCTGCTCAGTACATGCAGTTGTCCACTGCTGAGCTCACCATTCATTCAGAGTAGCTTTAGAAAACTCTCAGAGTTGGCATTGATCAGGCCCTCTGATGAGGGATTGACTGAAAAAAAAGTGCACATAACTGATAACAGAGATATTGGTTTGGGAATCAGGAAAATAACAAGAACGATGACCTTGAAAATACATCAACAACTCTTTTCTAAAGGGCAGTATAACTTACTCCAAATCAATAATGCCATATAAGTATTTCTGATTTCTGTATCCTAACACATGGAATGCAATATGGAGAAAGAATGGATGAGGAGTGCTGAACATATGAAAATGTTCGCTAAGATTTGAATTTCACACAGACTTCAGATGCTTTGGTTCTTCCTGACATATGACACAAGGATGAACAGCCACACTGACAAGCTGTACTGGGAGCTTTGACTCAGTGAGATGCTGACTATGATGGATGAGCATTTTTTTAAAGGCTGCCTTGGTGAGCATCAAGACGAAGCATGAAGATAATAGTTGTCAGCATTTAGATAATTAATATAGAAAACACCATTGTGTCATCGATCAAAGTGAGTTTGAAGACTGTGGTGAGACATATTTCTATATAATATTTATGTGAGACGTTCAGTCATATGGAATTTGCACAAAAAACATTTTGAAAGCAGAGATGCAACCCCTTTAATTGCCAAACACTGTGTGCACACACACACAGAGTGCTTGGCAATAATGCGTTACTATAGACTGTATAATGACACCGATCCGTCCCCCCACTTTCCCAGCATAAGGCGACAAACATCGCCATAAAACAGACGATTAATGTCATTTCAGCAGCATTGTGTGATTTAACTCATGGTGCATTAAAGTTGTACACAAATGTCGGAATTTCGAAGCTTCAAGCCAGAATTTAAATCAGAACCTCTTGTGAAGTCGGACCTCCAACTTGGAAAGTTGGATTAATCTCACTAACCTGACAGAATTCATGCTAACTGCTGCTGTAAACAGTAGCTACATGTTTTGTTGTACATCTGTAAGGCATATACATATACATATATATACACATATACATATACACACACACACACATATATATTCATATATATACACACACACATATATATACATATATACGTAAACACATATATATATATACATACATATGTATACACGTATATATACACACGTATACATATATACATATATACGTGTATACTGTATATATATATATATATATATAATACATACACGTATACACGTATATATACATATACATATATATACATACATATATACACATATATACGTATATACATACATATACATATACACACATATATACATATGTATACATATATACACATATATACACATATATATATTCACACACATATATATACATTTATACACACACATAAACATATATATACACATACATAAACATATATATACACACACATATACATATATATAGACACACATATACATATATACACACACATATACATATATATAGACACACATATACATATATATATATATACATATACATATATATATATATATATATATATATATATATATATATATATATATAATATACTGGAAATATTTAATTACTCTGAAGAAATGTGTCAAATTTGACTTTAACAAACACAAAAATATAAACCTCATCACTGAAGTCATGCTCATTAGCTGAATGCATTTGAAATGTGCATATTGCCATGGCACTCACTTAACCAGACACTCATAGAGTAATTAACAGATGGAAGAGCAGCCTGTGGTGTATTTTCAACAAGAATTTCTGATGTACATTTTAATTACTGACAATTTCTTTCCTATTAGTTATGTTTCGGTTTTGAGTAGACTTTGATTGGAATATGTAGGTCTTTGGTGTCCCCCAGAGACGACTGCCATGTTGGCTCAAATCACAGAGCGCTGTTCTCACTCATGTTACTGTACGGTGACTTTGAGATGTTTTTTTTCCCCTTCTGTTACAGTCCAAAACAAATGTTGGTTTCTACTCTGTCAACTGTGTGTCACTTTTGAGGAGCTAAATTAATATTTCTATTGAATCTGATGGCGTCAACTGCGGTAAACACTAACAAATGTATTTTTTTTTTTTTTTTTTTTTGCACCACAGATATGAGATGCCACACTTCTCCAGTCATTACCAGTGTTCATGCCTTTATGTCTGAACATGGAGTCCTGACTGACTGTATGTTCACATTGCTGAGCTGGAAAACATGCTGTTCTCTTGTTCGCTTGTCAAAGTTTTTATTGTCCAACTATCCCCAACATCTTGAGCAGTTGATAGCAGACATGCTGGATTACAGACAGAGTAAAGCCAAATGCATTGAATCAATAGCTATGGGCTACTAGGCAACTCTAAGTTTCTGAGACGTCGGAGCAGAAACCTCGTCAACCAACAGCCCAACAACAGCATCCTTTGACTGTTTTCATGCTGGGTTTGTTTGTTTAGGTCTGATCCTGAGGTCAACTGTCTTCTTCCATGCTCAATGGTCTGCTTTCACTCTTGCTTACTGCTGTTCCTGTTCATAGTGTGTTTGCTCAGTGTATTTTCATCAAAATGGAAGTATTTACCATGTGAAAAAGAGACATCTGCAGGAACAAACGAGAGCACTGTATGGACTTGTACTGACATGTCTCTTCTCTGCTCACACATCAGTCAGACACCAGTCCGTAACACAAATAAGTCACTATTATAGAAGACAGGAATCCAGCAAACTTTCACATTTAACTCATTGAGTGCCAGCTGTTTTATAAAACAAAGTGCCTTGTGCCAGTGTTTTTGCTCATATTTCAAAAGCCACAGAATATTTTGTACTATGACTCTGAAAACACTCAATACCTCAAATGAAAGAAAAGACTCTCTATTTCATCATGAAAAAAAGTTTGTTTTTACCTTGTTCCATTCTTGTTTTATCAGAGGTGGAGTAGAGGACACTTTCACCAAAATCACAACTTTTTGTCCAGAATCCGTCCGTTTTGCTCTCTAATCTCAATCGTCTCCACTTCCTGCTTTGAGCTCCGTGGCGTCTACTGTCTCTTTACGGTCCGACTACATCTCCCCTAAAATTACTCACAGGCTGCAGGAGACCGTGATCGGCGACCCACTGCCGAAAAAGACACTTTGACGTAAAAATATGTCAATGGCACTCAAAGAGTTAAGAAGCTTGAACTAGAGATTGGTTTCGCAATATGTATACAAAAATTGTGCTGAGATGGTGTTGTATCTAATTTTGTATTCTTCCATGCAGGCAATGTGACACCTAATTAACAAGAAAACATTTGTTGATGGCATGCATGACCTTTTAGAGTATAGAGCTGCTTTACATGCGAGCTGTGCAGAGTGGCCACCGTCTTTTGCAGCTTTACTAGAGCATCGTCATCATCCAAGCGCAGCTCAGCAGTAGTTCTTGAGGAAACGTCAAGTCGGTATACTTCACTAGCTAATTTCCCGGTAACATATCTGAGCAGGCAACTGTTCAGCCACAAGCTTGGCTCTGTTCGGATACTGCTCCCCAGCACTGCTCCTTCTTATGCGTGTTTGTACTTGGACCGTTACCTTCCATCCCATTCTCCCTGAAACTGGCCAGAGGGGGGTGAGAGGCGATGGCAGGGATCATTACATCACAAAACGCCCGGCAGCCATTGTCCCCAGCAACTGCCACACAACATTACCATGACGCATTCTACAAACAAGCGGACAGGTCCTGTGTGCCGCAGCGCAGAGACTGAGAGATGGAAAAAGAATGGGGAAAAGAGAGGAAGTGATGAAGACGGAGGAATGAGGAAAAGAACGAATGAGAGATCAGAAAGGGAGGCAAAGCTGAGAGAAAAGCAAAGAAAAGGGCCCTGTTTGTCCCCTGGGTCCAAATCACAACTATTCTCATGCAGAAATACTTGACATTTGTATTTCCATGACCCAGATAATGTTTGCTTGGACATGGAAAGATTGCATAAAGTCAAAGGCTGGGGAAGTACACTGGATGTCAGACTGGTCATTGTGACCTCAGAGCTTTCTTTTATTACCAGAGAGGTCTGGCATTTGTGTGTTCATGTGATGGCGATGAGTCCAACCCCCCCACCCACATGGAGGTTTTTATATAGACATGACCTCTCTGTTGGTTCAGAGGGGGACAAGCCCTCTCTGCTTTTATTGCTTGCACACCAACAGTTTGCTTAACATGTTCTCAACCTTTGTGGCTCCACAGGGGTCTGGGACATCATAATACAACTAAATACAAATCACTATGTGGCTCTGTGTAGTCTGCAACAACTGGATTCATAATATAGTGGGGAGAATATTCCCAGTGGAGATATAAACACACAGTTTTGGCTTCTGCACAAGTATTGAAATTGGTATTTGATATAAAATATACTAAGAGGCATTAAAAACGCAGCATTGTATTTTTTTCGATATTAATTTGAATTTTCATAATTTATTGGGCAACTTCACTTGGTATGATTCTGAACATGAATGAACAAAAGCAACAATAGAAAATGAATCGACATGGATTACAAATGTCGGTATCTTGTGTGATCGGCATAGACATGATGAGCGCGTTGATTTCGGCCACTGGAATTGCTTCCCACTCTTCCGAGAGTGCAGTATGGAGATCAGCAACCGTCACCGGCAGTGGAATACGACGCCGTACACGGCGGTCCAGATTGTCCCAAAGGTGTTCAATCGGATTCATATCCGGGGAATAAGGCGGCCAGTCCATAACCTGCACATTATATCTGTGCATAACGTGCCTGCAGGCGTGCATCTGTGGACGTCAAAATGCCTGGCTACCCTCGCTGCGGTCATTCCGGATCTCAGCATACCAATGGCCTGCTCCCTCATGTTTGCTGCTAAGCGTGGCATGGTGACCGTCTGTGACAGCTTGCATTTTTCCTCCGGGTTTTTAAAGCCTTGACCAGTTGAGCTCAAATCACCAAAAGAACTCATTGAAAGCTTTCAAACAATGTCCTCACGAATCACACATGCAAAAACAGGGATTGGTACCGTCTGCCACGTTAATTTATTGTTTGAGCTGAAAAATGTGGCTCCATAGTTTCAATAGCCATGAGTGGTAGTAAACAAAACATTCTTTTGTATATGAAGTAGTTGTATCCAATTTTATTTTACATTGACTTTGTTGCGTTTTTAATGCCTCTTAGTATAAATTTGGTGACGACATTGTTTCAGTGCTGTCATATGTTTGCTGTAAGCATCTCATGAAAAGTACAAAGGGAGTCGAAAGAGCATGAATCAACAACTATTTGAATTTAAGTAACTTATCAAGCAAAAACGCCAATCATGCATCATCTTTAACATTAGGGTTGCTGTCCTCTGTATTCAAATTACAATGATAAAAAAAGTATTTCGTTTTTTGCCAATATGAAAATTGTATGATATATATGAACTTGCGATATGTTTTTCCTCAAAAAGTACTGTTATATATTACTTATGAAACAAGCACATTGAAAAATACTTTAAAAAATGTTGGTCATGATATAACTGATAAAAATATTATTATTGCATTTTATTGCAATAACCTATCATTATTAACATACCAGTAAACACTGTCACAATTAAGTATTTATTTATTCATTATTTTTAATTCATTTATTCAGTTGTAGAATACGCTTAAACTATTGGTTATATAGCTCTTAAAAAAATATGTTTTTGTTTTATTGGATTCATCGAGGTTATTTTTTATTTATTATTGTAAAATTGTTATAATTTTACTCTTGTTGGCTATTGTTCTCTGTTTGAGTAATATCACTTGACAAAGGCCTTTTCGAATATTCCATACTACAAAATAAGTAATAAAAGTATGTATGATTCGTGCTGATCTCATATAGTATTGATATCTGCCAACACTCATCCTGCAATATCAGTATCAGAATTAGACCAGATCGGATCAGAAGTAAAAAAAAAAAAAAAAAAAGATCAGTCACTTTCATTATCATATACTGTATATATGCCAGTACTTGCTGTCATTGTGTCCAGCTTCTGGAGAAGAGCTATGAAATAATATGAGCATCCCAGTGGAGCTCCAAACAAAACAGGCAGCTGAATGCACAGCTCTTCTCTCCGGGTTTGGTCTTTTCAAGTTCAGCAAAACCTCCTCACTATACGGCAACGGCAAACAAAAGAGAACAAATACATCTCTGCTCTCTGTCAACATTAAGACAAATACAAAGGCAGACAAACAGCGTTGAACAAACCGGGTATGACAACAAACAAGTTGGCCAAATAATGTCAAATAGGGAGCAAAAGAAATAAAGGGCAGGGAACAAACAGAGGGTGAACCAGGGCAGCCAGAAAATGGAGTTTCAATTTTTATTCTGCACAGCCACTAATGCAAATAATGTCTCACACAAATTCCAGACATATAAATGGAGAGAAATTGAGGAAATAAATAAATAAAATGGAGGAATAAATAGAGAATAGGGCGAGCCACAGAAAAACTTCAAATGAAGGAAGAACTGAAGGAAATCGGCACACAAATATCTGGAGTCAGGATGGATTAGTGTAAACATGCTCTTTCTTCCAAGAGCACCTAATCACATCATTGTGTCCTATCACTGGAGTGCTGCTTTGTTTCCTCATGAGAGAAGAAATCTCTTCAGCTGAAATTATTTGATGTTTTTTTTTTGTTTGTGCACAATTTGAAGTACTATACAATATCCAAAACATATTGTTTTAAATCCTAAATACACTGTTTATGTGTTACCTGTGAGGTATTAGCACAAAAACACATAAATATTACCTTATAACAGAATGCATTATTTTCCCTCTGGGCAGAAATTTGCCCAATAGTTATAAAATAAATAATAAAATTACAAATAGTAAATATATATGTTATTCATCTAATAATTGTGTTTAACATCTAATTTGCAATTAAAATATATTTTCTTCTTTGTTATTCAGTACATGATGGAACTATTCTATTATCATTATTTATTCTATTATGTCTTTGCTGTTGTTTATTGTTCTTTGTTTTTGTCTATGCTGGTGTGAATTTCTCAAAAAAAAATAAATAAAAAATATTCTGTTGTAGTCTATCATTTTTATTATTAGTTAACGCTACTCATGGATAATAAATCTGCATCTGTTTTACTAAATGGAGGAGTGGATGGGCGTCATGATGGGTCAGAGCAGTGGTTCCCATCATGGAGGGGTGGGACGCCATGAAGGGGTCAGAAGATAAATGGAGATGTTGACAGGTGAGAAAAGAAAGCAAAGCTACACAGCCATGTTCCTCCTCCATGAGTGACAAAAGGTGCTGAATCGATATTGCTTCATTTCATGATGAACATGTTGGGAACAACTAGTTTCGCCGATAGAAAAACCAAAACTCAACAAAAAGATTTACAATCGATGCTCACCAGCTTTTGATTCTAAAGGACGACTGCTGAGGGATTTACAGCCTGAACTGTTCAGACTGTGCCTACACGGCTGTGCATAAGGGAAACTCAGTGTATTATACAGGTATATGTAGCAGTATTGCATAAGCCAAGGCAGCAACCCACCTAAGAATGCTTCAAAGTCAAAGATGCCATGAAAAAAATATAGACATTGCACACCTCAACAATACTTCCCACTCCTACTCCCTGCACCTCAAACACCGGCTGACATGGAGTCACACCGTGCATCTCAGTAGACGCACTGCACAGATTACCAAATGAGAATGTCATTATTTCCAGGACCCTACGTATTAACCATGACTTCTGTCAAAAACTGAAGCACATGTCAGTCACTTCAGAATTAACTTTATTGCATAAATGGTGCCACTTTCAAATTCTACACACAGACTATACACTACAGACATAAAGTTTGGAAGAAAAGCCAAACACACTTAAGTTTCTGTTCACAATGCCTTTACAGGTATGTACATATATTACTGTGTGTTCAGACCTGCCTTCATTGATAGGCACCATTTTCCTCAATTTAACTTCAGGTATACATTGACGTTACCAGATCATTGCTGAATAAATGTCAACAAAAGAAAAGAGCTTGGTTTTATGGAAAAAAAAAAATCACTTTGGCTTTTGAGAGTTTTCACACATAAATCCCAATAAATCTCAACTGCATTCAAATCTCTCACAAACTACCGTATAAATGACTGAAAGAATCAACTGAGTAAAGAAATAAGAGCTTCTCTTTATATAATTATCATGTTTATTTTCTTGCAAAGTATACCAATGAAACTATGATAATTTTTTGTACAAATTTTCATCTTGCTTCCACACTTTTGGTACAGAATGTACAGTATAAGAAGATAGTGCTGACTTTAAAGGAATGTGTACTGCTGTACCCATTTCCCTTTATTCCAGTAATTGTTGACACCAAACTACGTTTGTATTTGTGGCAAAAGTACAAAGAAAATCAATGGAGCCAATAGAACCATCAGTTCCATTCAGAAGCTCTATCCTAAATGTGGAGCAATTTGTCACCACCACCCTGCGCTGCAAAAGCCTCTGTAGCACCTATCAATAAACCAGCCATTGTCACATACTGTGCCACATTATTAATGCCCATCTTCATGGTAATCTCTCAAAGACACTGTTGATGGGGGTCCTCTATATTTCTTTACAGTCTGGCCTATGGCATAGATCCCACAGCGACGGAGAGAAAGCTCTCCCACCTCACTCTAAATCTCTTCCGTGTGCCTGAGATAAGACTAGAATTGAGTTATTGAGCAGACAGTTTAAGATATAAGCTCCTGCTAAAGGGGTGCTAAAAAGAGTCACAATAAGAAGAGATTTAATGTTTTTTCTTTACAAGGGGTCCAGGCTCATCTCCACCATTTGTCCTCAGTGCTTTGATGAAATGGGTCACATGTGGTGAAAAGGCCACAGCAGAGGAAGAAGCCACTACAGCGTGCACTGACTGAAGTCACATGAATGTGAACAGAACATGGATGCAGGTGGCATGTAAATAATGTAAACACCTCATGGTATCCTACGTTAAACGACTTAATTACAGTTGCAAGCAGTTTGGTGAAAGGCCAATTAGCAGTGCTAATATGAGATTTCAAAGCAACATCAGAAGCATGAGGCCAGATTGACTGTGGTGCATCAGCTACGATAAAGAACCAAACATGTCACAAGGAGAGCAGGGCTGCAACTAGTATGTGTGTTCATATGACCATTATTAATTTGATTTTTCTTTCATTTTTATTAAATCACTACTTTTGACCAACAACCCCACACCCAAAAATATTAAATTCATTGTCATATAGATGATTAAGAAATCAAAAAATACACCTTTGAGAAACTTCAACCAGTACTTCTTTTGCATTTTTGAATAAAATATGATTTATCAATTAGAAAAATGATTAATGATTAGTCATTCAATAAACTGATAAATGGACAAATAAATTTGGCTCTAGCATAACTGTCTATACACTAAAGTTATTAGTAATTTGCTCACTGAATGTTACTTCCTGTTGACGTGTGCCATCCCAAATATACATAGGACAGAAAATTATATTGAGAAAACCGGCTGGTTGCAATGTATAACTTTACCAAATAAATTATATTTTGAGTGTGGAAATACTGACAAGTTAAGAACTAGCATAGTAAGTAAGTCACAGCAGTACAAATTCAGTATCAGCTTCACTTGGCCATGGTTTCACGAGAAATTCCCATACAGTTCTGTATGAATAAAAACGTGCCTGACAACCATAATCATCGCTTTTAAGCTCAATCTCCAGCACTAATGTCAAACTCAACTATGAAGCCATTATAGAACATGTCAAGTGATGAATTTAGATAACAATTAGAGCAGAATTAAAATGTATTAAAAATGAAGTAGTCTTTAGTAGTCCAGTAATACACTGAGACCAGGTAAGAGGAGCCTAAATACACTGAGTTGCCAGTAAAAAGGCAGGTTAAGAGCAACTGAAATCCACAGATAGAGCCAACAAAGAAAAGAAAGTGAAGAGGAAAAAAAACGGTGTGCATGAATCATATTTAGGCCAAAAAAAGCCCTGGAAGGTGTGAAAACAGCCTTCTGTAGTGAAGATGAAGAGGACAGATCGAGGTGATGCCTTGAAGTGTTAGAGTCAAAGCATGACGGAAACTCACTTCCCCCATTTTTAGCATTCATAAACATGAATGTTGAGCAGATTCCAGATCACAGTTTGCTTTTTAGGATTATTAAATGTGATTTATACAGACAGGAAAGAGGATATTCACTGAATGGTCTGGTCATTCATCGGAAAGATTCATGAAGACTAGGGGTTTGACGATACACTCAGCTCATGAGAGGAGACACGAGACACAACACTGGGTTCACGAGACAGAGACAAGACAATTATTTCACATTACTTTTAAGAAAGCTAAAATGACAAAATATATGACTGGACCACCTGTCATTCCTATCTCTTTTATTAAACATTTTATTTAAATCTACTGATTAAATAATTAATGAAAAACACATTAAATCCACATTTTGTCAGAGTTGAGTGTTGTAGTATCAGCATGAGGTGAGATGAGCTGAATTTGGTGATGCTACAGTTCATAATGTATAAGTTATTGAATATGATTACCATAAAAATCAAACAATTCATCATTTTTTTTGTCAAAGTCAGTGTGGTATCAGCAGCAATGAGCTGAATGTGCTGATGCTACAGCAGATATGAAGGGAACAGTTATCATTTTTCGTTCTGGTGTTGCACTTTGTAGACGGTCCCTGCACGGTCTCCTCAATGGTCAATGCGCATGAGGAGCAATGTTTTCCGTGAAGCACCAGGGACACATTGCTTTGGTAAAAATATGGTTGTAGCTCATCATGTGCCTCACCAACACTGCAGAAATACATTGTTTACATCTTCAGATCATACAGTATTTTACGTATTGATCCTAGAAGTTATATTCTACCAATATCTTTCAAACCTTACTGAAGTGCTGCAGTTGCTGCTTTCCTTCTCCTTCATCTTGTCAGTTCCTGGTAGACTAGACATATCAAAGGCTCATTACTGCCACCCTCAGCTCACTAGTAGAAGCTTGGAGAGCTCAAAGTCTGGTTTCTTTCTGCCCTGTGCTCGTGAGACATCTTAACCAAGAAATATCCTCTCAATTTAATCTCACAAAATGGCATGAGATCTCATCACACCCCTAATGAAGACTAAGGGTGAATCCCATTACACCCCTTTCCCCTCTCCCCCCGTTTTGCATGTTCATGTGTAGGTTTAGGTGCCAATTCCTGTTAGGGTAGAGGGGTAAGTGGTAGGGATATATACCCCTCCAAACAAAGATTTTTCAGAGGCACACCCGGGTATGAGCAATTTCTCAGAATGCCTTGCGAAACACCGGCAGGATACCACAACCACAGAGACCAAAGAAGTTCACAAATGTAGGCCTCAGTATTTTGTCCATTATTTACCGTTTAAAATTTGCGATAACCGTTATAAATTTAACGTTATGGTCATTTTCTTCATAAAATGCACACGAAAAAAAATCACTAGTAGTAGTGTTGAGTACAGTAACCTTATTTGTGACTTGAGTGATCGGTTGGGACCACCACAGCTGCAGACGCCATGTTGAATTAATGGCAAAAGCTTGTCGCGTCTGCTTATGTAAAACCCGGAAGAGACTACTGATGATGTGATTGTTGAAGGGGTGTCCCAATTTGTAGGGGTTGAATTTCAACCCCTACCCCTTGTTGCTCAGTTTCAAGGGGCAAGGGGTGGGGAAGGGTAGGGGTATAAATTAGAAATGGGATTGGCCCATTATTGTGTACAATAATAAATGTATATATTGAAACCCTATATTATTTGTACGACTAGAAGGTGAAACTGGTTCTACTGTAAAGTTTAAAATGATTATATACCTAAGGGTCTTGAGGCAGATTTTTATTACTATTATAATTTTTATTATTAGACGCATGTATTTCTGAAGTCCAGTGCAAAGAGCATTGAAATAAGAGAAGATAGAGAGATTAATCAGATTAATAGAAGCTACTGAAAAGCAAAATGAGCAAAACAAACAAAAATCCATTCACCTACAGTAATTTACTAGGGTGAAGACAAACATTTTAGACATGAACATTTTGCTAAATCCTTATGATTAGTTTAGCTTTTAGCATTGAGCTGAATATACATTTATAATGTCAGTATAGATCTAAAACCTACCAAAATGCTGCCATTACTTTGAAAGGTTTCCCTTCTGGTTCATCAAAAATCCACTCAAAACAGCTGGCAGATACACATTGCTACTTGGACAAATATCATCTGTTATCTTTTTCATGGCTATTATGATAATGCTGCAATTATAACAGCAGTAATGAACACAGTTCCATTTTTCCAAACTCTGAATTCTTTGTTCACAAATACTGCAGAGGGATCACAATTTAACAAGGTAAATTAGCTGCATGATTAAGACGTCTAATGACCGACTTCAACATAATGTGTCTTGTTAGTGAAAATGGCCGACTGTTTTCTGCAAGAGAACAACAGGTAGGGAATGTAGTGTATTACTGGCTGAAAACATTTCACAGGAAATAATGAAAGTAGGGGGAAAAAATCTGGTGTTATCCTGTATTATTCTCAAAGTAGTCATAAACATTAACTTCTAATAATTCTCAACATCAGATGAAAGAGAAAAGAAAAAACACTGCTGCGTACACTGAGATAGTGATTTTTTTTTCAAAAAAAGCTGAAAAAGTAGACAATATCGAAGCTTTGTTGCCTTTAAAAATCTTAGGAAAAGCTAGAGACAATTTCATATGCGATTCTTTTCTAAACCTCATAACTTTCAAGGAAGCACATTTTTAGGCTTTGAAAAACCTGTATATGCACACTTTGCCTCTTTAACTTGAACAACTCTCTGGTGAGAAGATTTTCATGTAATGCAGAAAAACTCCATTACACCCTTCCACACAACACAGCATGACTCAGTAAACCCATGTTACAGGTCTGTGTGGAAAAGGATAATCATGTTGATGTGCAGACAAAAGGAAGCAAAAAGGTGTCAAGATTTAGCGAAAGACAAATTACAGTGACTCGATTTTCCTGTCACTCACAATGCTGCTGTCCTCCAATTAATAGATTCTGAAATTAGACAATTGACATATAATTTCCCTTTGTCCATAACGTGAACAGAAAGATGAAACACCAATACATACTTTATTTGACCTAACATTGGTTATCCTGCATCAGCAGCCTCAACTTGTTAATGTTCTCTTTCAACTTCATGAATGTTCCAATCAAGGTATGATTGTATTCACATTGTATGGGTGTAATTTGGAATAAATAGTACATGACTGCTCTGGCCAACACAGTTCAGGTGAGATGAAATATTGTGCTGTCACACTGAGGCTATAAAAAGATTTTCTGTTCATGATGTCGACCTGATGTTCGTCAGAGCTGCAGAAATATGAGTTTATTATATTATTAGCATTAGTTTACGTCAAACCAGTTAATGTTGGGAGACCTGCTTTATTTTTCAAACAACAGAGAAAAAAAAGTTTGCAACAGAGAAAAACGATCAACTCATGAGTTTCTTTTGCATCTTAACCACTGATTTAGGGAGTTAAGTCCACTCTTCTAAATGATGTAAAATGTTAAATATTTACATACCTGATGTATGTATATTTAACTTTTATTGGGAGCTGTTAAATTTTCTGTGTGAAATATAAACTCTTTGAGTGCCATTGATGTATTTCGACATCCAATGCTTGAGTGCCTTCAACGTAATTATACGTGAAAGTGGATTTTCGGCAGCAGGTCGCTGATCGCGGTCTGTGAGTAATGTTGGGGCTTCTGGGAGATGTAGTCTGGACATAAAGAGAGGGTATACACCACGAAGATCTAAGCAGAAACTGGAAGTGGTATTATTCTCAATACAACATGGCCAGCAGGCTTTGGGCCAGTTTAGTAACAGGTTACTATGGTTACCTCACATGACTTGCAAGTCCAAAAATGAAGCTAAGCCAGTAAAGCACAACGCCAGCTTTAAACTTGTTCAGATTGCTTAGAATTCATCTGAAACAGTCTGTTTCAAACACAATAATTACGATGAACGTGTGAAGTAAAGTGCAGGTTTTTGTTGAGCAGATGCACGACACACCAGCTCAGCCTGACTGATCCCTGAGGAGCTGTCCAAGGTCCTGAGGAGAAGACGCCACACAGCGGAGCTGTCCAAAGTGCCGACTGCTTCGCTCTGCTTTGGTTGTGCAACATTAGTCAGAGCAGACATTGCTGCTTTCAGACAGCCCTCACCCTCTTTTGTTTGTCTGCCACATCCCACTCACTATACCAGTCAAACTGTGCTTTGACGAGGTTGCACACAGAACGCTTTAAAAAAAAAAAAAAAAAAAAAAAAACTAAAATCCCTCAGTCTGTAATTGCATGCTACCAAATGCTCAGTGCTTCTGCTGACTGATTTGTGTCTGATATTTCCATCACTCCAGCACGCACACATTATAACTAACCAATTCATGTGATACTGTTGAATGTCACAGGAAAATGTGTATCATTACAATGACAATAATAATGTATCATTAGAATGAGTCATGTCTTGAGGGAGAAAGCTGAGCAGAGAGTGCGCTGTTCACCGAAGCCGTTCCTTAGCTGCACATACATATGCATGAAAGCTACACTGTCATGAAAAATCACATTCACTTTAAGTTCAGCTTGTAAATATGAAGCTGTAAATATACTTGATGCACTGAGATCTTAAGAGTTCTGAAGCTAGGGCGCTTAGATACATTAACTGTAAAAAGAAGTTGCTGCAATGCTGTGCTTCAAAATCCACACAGTTACAGTATGGTAGGAGTTCAGTCGCACTCTTCCTCCCTGTATTATTGAACAGCTTCTCGCTGCAGATTCATGCACTTTTCCAGCTCACATACTATATTACCAGTAACTCTTTGATGACTCTCTTCTCTAGGGCTTAGTCGTTTAACCCTTACATACTGTTCAAATTCTCTACCTTCACAGTGTGGTTTGGACCAAGAATTGTAGCAAGTAGTTCCACCATGTTTTTAAATACAAACCTATTCAGAATGTTTAATCTATGTCACTTAAAAAAAAAAAAAAAAAAAGAATGACTAGATCTTCATAAATGTTTCAAAGTGTATTTTTTAGTTTTACACCAACTGTTTTGGTGAAAAATCTATTACACAGCATAATGTCATGTAATATGTGTAAGAAAAAAAATAAAATTTATAATGACTTGAACATAAACTGAACAAAAATATAAAGAATGATGTTTAGGGTATCTTTACTGCTGTCAGATGTCAAAACGGGTTAAATTTGACCCGAACAGAAAGTAAGGGCTAATCAGTTGTTTTGTTCTACTGCTATTTCTTTAGTCCATTCGTCATCAATCATGTGAAATGACTTATTTCTTATGACCACCCCTCTGGTAAATAGGTGATGTTTTTGTGAGAGTATTTGCCTTTTTTTAATCTTGCTGATTGGTCAATAAAATCATACATTAGTCGACAAGTATTTCTTTGGTTGAGGATATCCTTACTCTTCTCCTGTTTATATGAGAGAAGAAATAATGTTGACATACTGTATATGCAGGGTTCTTACACCATTTTAAAAGTTAAATTCAATATTTTTAAGACCTTTTTAAGACCTCAACAAATATAATGTAAGACCCAAAAATGTCAAAACAATTTCTTTGGTTGAAAATAGTAATTTTATTGTAGGGCCCGACCAAAACCGATGCCGATATCAATATTTAGCAGGAAAAAAAATCCAATAACCCATTAATCTCAGATAGTAATTTCTACAGTTTTCATTTTACAAGTTTTGAAAACAAAGAAGTGAACTTTGTGAACAAAATAAAGAGAAAAAAGCAGAACTCTGTGTTTTCCCATTGGCTTAAATGCACCATCTGATAAAATAATACCTTGGACAAATTTACGGTAAATTTAGAACAATTTAAGAGCTAACTACCCAGACTTCAATTTAAGAAATTTTAAGACTTTTTAAGGAACCACGGGAAGTAGGGCTGAGTTAAAAAAATTGATTCAATAGATTTTAATCCATCTCCATTTAAATGGTTGATAATCCATCCATGAAATCCAAAAATCGATCTTTTAACTTGCATATTTTTTTTCTTCATTGGACATGCGGAGGGCATCAATCGTCATACATACGTCTAGTCTGCATAGCTAGTCTGCCAAAACCAAAGAAGGAGAAGTCTCGCGTCATCAGCTTTTAGTGCGGCTTTCCAAGGAACAAGATCTCGTGAGATGTTACTGCCAGTAATCAAACAAACCGGCGGAAGCGAGTCCACCTCTCCAGGCACCACCGGCGAGTTTAAAAGCTGATGTTTGGATGCATTTCACATTTAAGAAGTTGGAAGAAAATGATGAGTTGGACGTAAAACAAGTAGTATGCAAAATATGCAAAGGGAAGATAAAATACAGCGGCAACACGACAAATCTTCACAACCATTTGACGAGACATCACCCGGAAACACAGTCAGCAGACTCGGCACAGCAGAAAATAATGGAGCATTTATTTTAACTGAAATATCCCTGACTAAATCGATATTGAATCGAATCGTGAATCGAATCGGGACCTTGAAATATCGAATCAATCTGGAAAATCTGAATCGATACCCAGGTGGTGGTCTGATCCAACATGGAGCTACTGGAGCTCGTATTGGTAGTGCTGGTTGTCACAGAAAGGTGTCAGAAACCGCAGCAGACTGTTAAGGGTCAGAGGTGGTCATAATGTTCTGCCTGAATATTGTATTCTGCGTCATTACACCCATTTCAAAAGGCTTACGTCTCTTTCCTATCGATGAATATACGATCGTTCATGCAGAAAATACCATCATTATCCATGCAAACCAGGAATCATTTAGTTAAATCGACTATATACAGTATTTATCACCATCATTCATGATTTGTGTCTGTTCTTCAGTGTTTCAAGTTGGCGTCCTGTGCGTCAAATTAATCTCAGAGTTCTATTTCCAGTGCCAGTGTTTATGCCAAAGGCAAAATTAAAAAATAGAAAATATTAAGAGGGATTTACCACGAGAAAAAAAGTCTTTAAAATAGATTTAAATATACTGCTGAAATAAGCTCGGCTATGACGTCCAAGTATTCCAGAAATAATACTGGTTTTACTGGTAGGAAATCACTACATTTGACTTGCAAATGATCTTCCTCTACCTTCCTCTGGGTTCAGAGTGACACAGATTGCTGAGATGACGGTAGAGGTCCGTGTGATTTCTGGGGTGTGTGCTGTTGAACTGTGGCTATCATTCTCATATGAGCAGTATCTCTCTGCAACCTCGTTGGTAAATATATATATTTTTTTACAGCCCGTTCTTAATTAAAATGTCACATCCACTGTAGCAATATAGAGTTAAAAAGGAATTAGCCTGGCAGATGTGGCCTTAATGGCTTAATCACGTCTGTTCCACGAAAGAGCTGCCACAGAAGAATATTGTTTCAACCCTCACATCCTTGGGTGATGTCTACAAAACAATCTGAAATGTATATTTGGAGACAGCTTCTCTGGGTAAGTTCAAACTGGAACACGACACATCGGCATCTGAGTAAGAAAGGGTCCTAATGCAGGGGGCAGACAATAGGTAAACATATACAGTCATTTCACTGCACTGCTTATAGAGAAAACATGCTTAACATTCAGTACATGGTTATTTTCATGGTACATTATGTATGGTTTAATTCCATCACTTATATGTTTGTCAATTGTAATAATTCTGACTCATCATATATTTGAGACTCAAGTGAAGAAAAATATACAAGCCACTATGAAAATACTGTGAGACATGGACACAGCATTTCAGGTTTCTGACACTCACTGTGTCTCAGCAGCAGAAGAGTGTTTGGCTCTGGTCAGAAAGGGATGTGAGTGTAATGTTGAGAAACACTACTGTATGTTTTTCAGTCTTTGAGTAAGAAATATTACATGGTTGCTTTTCCTGCTCTCTCAGGAGGCCATACTGGTCTCTCCTGTCTGTATACAGTGCAGAATGTAGTGAGGCAGCATCATTAAGGTTGGTTGACACTATCCTCTGAACTACTGAATTCTTCCTGCTGCACAAAATACTGCATGTGGATACTTGGAATTTATGATACTGAGATTTTATAACAAATACTGGATAAGAAGACGTTCAATCAAAGTGCACGAGTTTTAAAGCAAGTAGGCCAAAGTCAACCGCTTTAATATAAAGTAATATAATATAATATTGATCCCACCACTCACAGCCCAATCTACTGTGCAACAGGTTTGGAGGAGGACAAGCCTTCATCCTATAAACATATATGCTCTGCTGCTTTAAACATTTAACAGTGTTTTTTTTTTTTAACCTTACTTTTGTTAATTACATACTTAACTAGTGGCATATACATACAGTAAGTTAGTCACCTGACAACCTGAAATTACAGAAACAGTATATTCACATGTGAAACTCACCAGAAACCATCTTGGTTAGTCTTTCCTATAAACAAAAACCTGGAAAAATAATCCTTTAATTCACGTAGACGTGAAAATATGTCGGCTCTGCACGTATCTTTTCTCTGCCCGCTGAGCTGCTCTTGTCCTTGGCATGCAGACTATTAAATTAGCAAAACAAAACAAAATTACAAACATCAACCCCCCCCCCCCCCAAAAAAAAAAAAGAAAAGGACAACTGTTGGTGCACTCAGCCAAACACAGATGGCCAATATATTAGTCCAATCATCCAACCTTTAAGTGTACTCATATCTTTCCCTGAGCCTGACAAAGTCATTAAAAAATAAATTTAATTTCTGTAAATATCACATCTATAATAATAATAATAACAATAATAAGGGGTTTATTAACAATTATTTTTTTTTTTTTTTTGCTTAACAGCAGACACTGTAAATACAATGAGCTTGAGAGAAAAAAAAGTCCAGATTGGGGTGAAATTTTTACTGCCCTTTATCTCTTTCTCTCCTAGCACTGCTGAGGATTGATCGACTGTTTCCAAAAGCAAATACTTTCCACTTTCAGACCTCGAAACACCTTCCCTTTCTTCCTTCCAGCTCCTAAACACTGCATGTGATTTCCATGTACCAGTCCAAACAGTTCTACCTGTAGAGTATGTTTATCTTTCCTCTCCATCACTACAGCCTTTTCCCCTCAAAGTGTAATCCTGAGAATGAATGTAGAGAGACTAAATTAAGGGACCCAATTTGAAGCAGCACCACTTCACTGATAAGCCGTACCAGTGATCTGTGAGAGCACTCAGGGTCTGCTACATTATGACAATACAGAGGAATAAAGCAGATGAAAGAGAATAGCCTGACAAGAGCAGAAATCAGATGGGCAGAGGGAGAGGAAAAAACAATCTAAAGTCTAATTGTGTTATGCCTCACGGCAGCGAGGGAGTTCACAGAGACACATTTTCTTTCCACACGTCGTTCAACACAGTCCCTTCCCCGACGCAATCACATTAATTTCCAACCAGTCCCAGTCTTTCTTTCTACATTTTCCCTAGGCGCATTTATTGAAAAAAAGTGACACGGAAAGCGAATGGGGAAAAAAAGGTAACCAGGCCCATTAGGTTTAACCAGAAACACGTAGCATTGGCATTTGAGATTGGGCATTTCAGCACCCTCCAAGTCACTCTGTGTCATCCCTGCCCTTTGGGAAGAAAATGTCACTTTGATGCCTCCTAGCATTGAGAGTAAGCAAACTATTTTTTCTTGAGTAATTATAACTAGTATAGTAACGCAGGCCTGTCGATGTCATCCATAAATTTATCAGCTTTCATGACACCATCCTTTAATTTGACTTGTTTTTCCTAAAATCTCACATCATATCAAACATCTATAACTGCAGCAGAGTATACACAGATATCATATCGTGTGAAAACACTGCGGTGAGTAGATACTTGAGATAGATGTCTGGTAAGACAAGAAGGCCTATCTATGCTCATAATTTCTGAAAATAGAACAATCCCAGTGAGCAGTTCTACCACAACCTTTTCTTTCTGTCTTCCCACTTGCTGCTGAGTCTTTTCTAACAATGAGGATGTGTCAGTGTAGAGTCTGACCATTAACAGAAAGTACACCTATGTCATTTATTGCTCCACAGTGCACCGCTCGCCATACTAATTGCATAGTTATGAATATCTCAATTCAACCGTTTGCCACACTTGTTGTGAAAAACTTCAGGCCGTGCAATGCTGAAAATCAAATTTAAGTGCAAGCTGAGGATAACAAACATGTTAATTATCTGTGATATATTATAAACTAGTGGTAATTGGGCTTTCACTGTCATGGGACCTGAGCGCTGGAACAGATGGCCCAAATGACCACACTTGCTGGCTAAATATCCAGATTTAAACACACATGACTTGCTGTTCAGACAAGCATGCGCCAGTGGGATGAAAAAGGTGACAGTTCTGAGAAAACCACAAAATTTTGTCGCTTTGTGATAAACCTCTGCTGCTGGACCAAAGAAAGCTAAAGTATATATTTAAATTACATTATATTATGTACACATAGTCAATAGCCAGGTACCAAACTTCGATACATTTGTAGCACCGACCAAAAAGCTCTGATCTGTTGCTCCATATACAGTTAGTGCACATTGTCATTATCTTTTAAACCACCTCCCAAGTATGTTTGGATAAGATCCATGTGCATGCTCAGATAAGAATGTCATGGTTGGTGTGGATTTTTGGGCTGTATTTATTTAAATTTCATATTATTCAAAACTGACCTTTTTAATCCAAACATGACTTAAGCACTGAAATAAAAAAAAAAAAATAGTAATCTACAATTACAAGAAGACACAGTTGCCTTTTATTTCGGTGCATCTGCATCTACAATTAGGAGAAGATACGAATATATTTTGACATACCTGCTGGGCGTCCCAATGTCAGATGTCCACACACTGTTACAGAAGCAAGGAAGTCCTTTAGAAAACCTCCACTGTGAGTCTATTCACAGGTCACTTACTCCAGGGTCTGAAAGAAAACAAAAGAAACACAAATCAGAGCAGACATGGAGAGTGAGCTCACGACTCAGCCACCACAAATGCCCAGTGATCCAGGATTAAAAAAATCTCCCAGGATGTTTATCCTGGAAGAAATGTCAGTCCAAGGAAGAACATTTGCTTAACCACACCAGGGTAGCAGGCAAGAAAAGCCCGGCATGACAAACAGAGAATCACTCTCCTTGCTTGGTTGAGTTGATCATTTTTCTGCCTAAACAGCTGCCAGAGAGTGGCTCATTACACCATGCCTTGGGTTGGGGAAGACAAGTGAGCAGCATTTGCAGGGCTCATGTCATTCAGCTTAGTGGTGATGGCTTGGACAGTGGATGTCCCTTACTGGCAATGCAAAGGCAACGCTTAAAACCAACCGACTTTAGAGAGCTTTTTCACATGAGTACATAGTGACCATTTTCTGAGTTAACATTGGCTAGCTTAAAATCATCAGTGCTGCTTGGATAATGTATCTGTGCTTACTGTGGTTCTCTGGATTGTTCATTGTGGGACAGAACAGTACGTTCAGTTCATATAGCAGCCAGAATTAAACTGGTAGCTGATTGAAGTATCCGCAGCATTACGTGAAACAATGCTGTTTCAGTATCTCTCAACAACAGGCTGCACTCATAGTTACTTGTTCCCTAGCATGCCAAATTCACATAAACTCTACCAACAAGTCAAGGCAATTAACTTGAAATGACAACGTGCTATTATTTTAAGTATTTTCGTAGAAGAATTACGATGGAGTATTAGGGCCACGCTTAGATTTTTTTTCCCCACAGACTTCGAGAGTGAAGTAATCTATGAGAAGTCAAAAATTTACAAGATTAAAGTCATTATTTATCAGAATAAAGTCGTAATTTACAAGATTGAAGTCATTATTTATGAGAATTAAGTTGTAAATTTACGAGATTAAGGTCATTATTTACCAGAATAAAGTAGTAAATTTACAAGATTGAAGTCATTATTTATGAGAATTAAGTTGTAAATTTACGAGATTAAATTCATTACTTTTGATAATTATATTGTAAATTTATGAGATTAAACTCATTATTTACAGGAATGAAGTCATACATTGATGATATTAAAGTCATTATTTACGAGAATAAAGTCATAAATTTAAGAGATTAAAATCATTATTTACGAGAATAAAGTCATAAATTTAAGAGATTAAAGTCATTATTTACGGGAATAAAGTCAAATTTACGAGATTAAAGTCATTATTTACGAGAATAAGAGATTAAAGTCATAATATTCTAATGTGTTGCTGCACAGATAGAGTTGTGAAAAACTTTGGTAAAGTTACAAAGATATTGGCAGATTCAAACTTCCTGGATCAATAAGTCAAATCCAGTATGATCTAAAGATGCAAACGATGCATTTCTGTAATGATGGTGAGGCACATGATGAGCTACAACAGTATTTTTACTGAAAAGATGCATCCCAGACGCTCCACAGAAATCACTGCTGCTGAGGAGACTGTGGAGGGACCGTATACAAAGTGCCACATCAGAACGAAAAATATTCATAACGTGATGATTTCTAGGTAGCACTGAGATGGGTTGGTGAAGGATTTCAACATATAACACATAACGCAACATGGTGACAGAGATATTTCAGTGGGTGTACAATCAGATGTCAGATCTGCTGTTCGTCACCTCATCGAGGTGCTGTTATTGATGACACGGCATGCCAGAACCCATGTTAGCACTATTCGTGCTTGACGTGTTGGGCTTTTAAAGGTCACAAGTATCATCCCTTTGACTGGTAGCGATCTGGACCACCAGGCAGCTCGTAACACATTGTACAACTAGCATTTCATAATGCACACTGTTTGTGCCCCTTCACCAACAATTAGGTCTGTTGTAGATAAAATTGGATATTGGGTAATCTTTGTCTGATTACAGCAAATTTGAAAAATTATATGAAAGGGATTATTGCAATTAGGAATTCCATCTTTTCATCAAAGAAACATAAGTCAATGAACTGTGAAAAGAACTTATCCAGCCACAACTGGGATCATAACAGATTATGATATAGTGAATGATAATAAAAATAAGACTTGGTTTGCTCAGTGATTCTGCTTGTTAAGTCACATTTGAGCCACTTAAATAGGCCATATGTACTTGATTTAATGTCGCATGAAATATAGTTTCCTTGAATCCAAGTTGTTTGATGGACACCTAAGGAATGCTCACCTCTTCCACTGACTTACTGATGCTGCTATTTCCATCCCACCCACTAATCAACCTAATCCACTGTTGGAGGATTTGAGCGGTGTGGTACAGAGCAATTGTGCTGCGGCAAAATGAGCGTGGCTTAATTGGAGCAAAGACTTAATGAGGCCCCCTCGAGGATTATCATCTGTGGCTTAGAAATGGCCCAGGTAGCGGAAGACACGGTCAAAAGGATCAGCTAACAGCCTTCTAAATTGGAGTGACAGAGCTGAGCTGCAACTGTGCCAATAAAATCTTCCTTTTTTTCTGGGGGGTAGGGGGGGTGTTCGGGGTCCTTGGAGAGAGGTGAACTAAAGTGGAAATCTCTGAGGAAAATACGGCTGCAGGACCAAACAGGCGTCTGTTGAAAACAGCTGGAGGAATGTAATGGAGCATTTACTTATTTATTTCTCTCCATTTAAACTGCTGTGTTTGTGCTTAAATCGATTGTAACTGAAGCCTCTTTGTTTTACCACGTTGTCTGCTAAATATTATGTTGTTCACAAATATTATTTTGGGTTTACCATAATTTAAGAAAGAAATACAACATAATTGTAATTGTGCATGGCAACCAAAATATTTCATAATCAATTCATGATGAGAATAGATGTGGGTTATTTTTTTCCGTTGATCGTCTCATCCATGAACTCTTTGAGTGCCATTTAAAATCTAACGCTTGAGAGCCATAAGTCAAAGGACTTTTTTTTTTCCAGAAGCTGGCATAAGAGGGCGGTCTCACAGCGCTGTGGGTAATTTGGGGGTTTTGGCATTTGTAGTCAGAGCATAAATAGACAGTATACATCACAGAGTTCAAAGGAGGAAGTGGATACGATCTTGATCAGAGAGCAAAACAGAATCTGGACAAAAAGTGGTGAGTTTGGTAAAACTGCCCTCTAATTTACTTCAGATAAAACCAGAATGGAAGAAGGTAAAAACAAACATTTTTTCATGATGAAATAGAGAGTCTATTCTTTCATTTGAGCTATTTTGTGTTTTCAGAGACATAGTACAAAATATTCTGTGGGTCCTGAAAGACGACTCAAAATGACCAAAAACACTGGCGCAAGGCACTTTTGGTTTTATAAAACGGCTGGCACTCAGTGAGTTAACTGACTAGTAAAACATTTCATTATCGGAAGAAAAAACAAATATATAAGTAGCAAAGGAAATGCTGCTGTCATGTCAGAGAGGTAAAGTAGAGCCCTCACTAGCTCTCCAAGCAGTTTATTCCTCTGAGAAGTTGGTCTCCACTTGACAGCCACAGATCAGACATGACTGACCAAGATAAATGGTTAGGCTCTAAAGTCAGATCAATTCAATCTAGCAACTGTCCTCACCAGGAACAAAAGGCCACACTGTCAACAAGGCTCAGCTCACTCCGATGCTTATTCACTGTCTTTTCGTCCTTGTTACGTAAATACCCGGAGCAGTGAGTGTCCTGCTTTTTAAAGTTGAACAGGTGAAATTCTCAAAGCTTCAAAGTACTCCAGTTCATTTGCATCTCTACAGCAGGATATTCTGTTTGTACTTTGTTGTTGTATTTCTTTTTTTTTTTTTTTGCATTCCAGTTCAGCCCTGCAGGCAATGGATGTTGTGTACAATAAATCCTTTCAATCACCGCCATGTGTCTGTAAGCTCTTAGCAGTACACCACCATTTCCCTGCTGGACTTATGGTGAGACTTTACATCCTCTGTAATTAATTATTTCCCAGTTTAATTCGGTGGGGTTTCAAGGTCTTAACTCAGCCAGACTCCAGACAGGGCTGGAGTCATCATCTGCAGCAGCGTTACTCAGCCCACAACCCCGACAGCCATTTCATTATGTAGCAGGACATGAAGGGCAACACAAAGTCTCTGCATCCAATTCAATTGATGACACAAACACGCCAAAGGAAGATTTTAGGCCCAGTTGCATTGATCCAAAGCTCAATTAAATTACATGCACAATAACACCAATAATTTCTAGTCTTGTCATTCCAGTACAGTATGTCCAATATGATTTTGCATTGACTCAATTCATATTTTCAGGTCACACAGAGGCTCTTGCATTGTTACCACATTTTAAGGTTAGTATCACATTTCTGTGATATTCCTATTACTTACTATAGATGTGACTTATTCACAGTCATTCCCACATAGCATTTTAAACAACTGCAGCTCCCCCTTAAAATGTTGGACTGTTTTAATGAGCAGTATGGTGACAAATGTAAATTACAGACTGCATTATTGATTTGATGATTCTCTTTCTTTACAGCGTCTGGAATACAGAGCTATTAAAGTGAATAATATAGAGAGAGTTCCAAGAGGCTTGGTACAATGTTAGGATTTCTTTTGTGAATTTGTGTGTGTGTGCGTGTGTGTGTCTTTTTAGGTCATAAATGAACATATCTGCTATCTTACAAATGAAGAGAGTATCACCCGTGCACTGAATGCAACGTATTTTGTTGTAAAATTCAAACTTCAGTGTTTTAAAAAAATATTTTTTTTCCATGGTAAATTACATTATAATGCAATGAATTTACATTATCACAAGAGTAAGACGGCAGCGTGGTTTATGGATAGCACAACATATTACATATTTTCTACACATTAAGGCCAATTTATAGTACTCCGTAAAGTGCCGTACGTAGAGACGGAGAGCCCTCTGCGTCACCGGAGAGTCTGACAGAGAGCCTCTCCGTTCTCTCCGGACGCAGGAATTTTTTTTAACTGTCCATCAATCCATCAAGGGAAGACAGAGACAACAAGGGCTGTGATTGGTCCTCTAGCTGCACCCCTGCTGTGAAATGCAGCCCCTCTCCCTACACAGAAACAGACAGACAGGTTGCCTCTGCAGCAGCGCGGACAGGACAGGAATTAAAGTATTGATTAGCCTTGTGAAAGGCAAGTCAAACACATTCAACTTGCTCAAAAAATCTATTTAATTCATTCACTAATTATGGCTGGGGTATATTTCCACTGATCATACCGAAAGTTGTTGGTTTGCGTTCGCTATTATCCGATTTTGTGTTGAGAAGAAAGAGGAAGAGGAGCTTTCCAGACTGAAATTAACCAATGTTGTTCTCTTCTATCTCCCTCACAAATAATTAAATCATAAAATAGTATTTTCTCCTGCTTTTATCTGCGATATTAAGGCGAATTGCTTCACTTTCCGAGGGGGTGCATTTCAGCGCAGGGCTGCACAACACGCATCACGACGGAGAAGTGTGAGTGCTCAAGGGGTCTCCGTAGCTACGGAGTCGGTTAACAGATTACGTAGTCAGAGAAGTATATTCCAGCCTTTAGTGTAACTCAGCTACCTGTACATGTAGAAAGAAGCTGCCAGGCTCAAATCTATATTGCCTGGAGTAGTAGCTTTAAAGAAAGTATCAACAACCTCCCAATCCTACTTCTCATCTGTTTCTCTTCAAAGAGAATAAAACAGAATAGACGAAAAGCTAATTCAGCTGTTCCGTTTTTTTTTTTACAGATATAAAGACACACAAAGGAAATGTGAATATAATAGAGAATATAAAACCATGGACATAAGTTCAGGGTTACTGAAAGGTCACCAAGAATGCACAGAAACTTCCAGGTCAAAAGTATATCTTTGCATGCAGATTTATATGCACACAGCATGGTAGAAATAAAAAAAGGGTCACGAAAGTGTCAACATAAACAGATGGAGAAGAGAAGATGAAGGCAAACTCACCTGCCGGACTATATTAATGACAAAAAATTAGAATCACAAGAAACAGACACTATATACTTGGACCAGAAGGTTGTGCAAGAGGCAGTGAAAACAATGAAAAGGCTGGAACAGGAGAAAACTTTGGATACTTTTGCTTTGGTTCCATGCTGAGGGCTCAGTGACCACCACTGTGTAATGCTGCAGGAGTACTTCCCTAAACAAAGGTTTATTGCATCATTGCTTGTAGCACACATTGTCTGAGTCAGTCTCCAACAGTGCCTCAACTGAGGGTCCTTTCTTTATGAGGCCAGTCTTGAAACATCTGCAGAGAGAAGACCAAAGGCAGTCTGCCTCCACCCTCTCATGCCAGCACTAAGGTGAAGGAACACAGTGTCAGAGGCTAAAGTGAAGCAGGTCTCCTAATTGGACAGCATGTCCTCCATGACATCAAGAATTTAACCAACATGGACACCAACCAACATTGGCTGGGTTTCCCAGATTCAGTTAGGAGGCTTTTAGATGGCGTTCCTACGACGCTCTTGGCGCTCTCGTGAAAGAAAAATGTGTTTCCCAGAGCACACTTAGCTAAGAGGCTCTTTCACTAAGAAGGAACTCTAAGGTCGCTTTCACACCTAACCAAGCGGACTCGGTTCGCTTGGGGGGCTGAAAGTTGCAACACTGTTGTATTTGCCACTTGGTTCGGTTCCACTTTCACACTGAAATTCCTGAACCCGATCAAACTTTCTGAGCATCTACAGTCAGGTATGTAACGTCATAGGCTACAAACGGGTGGAATGACAATCTTGTATTATGCTTCGTTACATTATTTGAGGGACTGCTACAACGTTAATGATGCCTACCTACATACTAGTACAACAGTCACTAATGCTAATGTAGTTTGTCAGGGATTGAAGCTGTTAATTTTCTAACTTTGACAATATAACGTGAGCACAGAGTTTAAGGACTGTGACTGTTGGTAGTTTAATTAGATTAGATTAATTTTGTTCAAATACGTCAGATTGTGAATTTATGGGTTATGTTGTTCAGGCGACTGAGCTAAGCTAGCTAACTGCTAATGGTGGTGTATGCTGCACTTGCTGTACATGCACTGCGTACATTTGGTCCTGTGTTTGGTCCGGTGAGCTTTCACACTGCATACGATCCACATCAGGGTTCACTTGCAAACGAACCGAGACCCCCGTTTTCAAACGGACCAGACTTCGTTTGTTTGGTCCGTACCAGAGTATGAGCTTTCACACCTGCCCAAAACGAAGCCGACTATCTGCGGGAACGAACTCGAGGACAGTGTGAAAGCGACCTCAGATCGAGCTGACCTATTCTTAACAGTCCTCTTAGTGATGAAGCAAAATTAATATAATATTACACTAAGCTATATGTATATATATATAAAAAACTCCATTTCTCCAACCATTGACTGATCGATTTCTTCACATCACTACTCTATTCTAAAATACTAATATAATACCTCATTTCTTCGTGATTTGCTTCCAAAGACTACTTCTTATTTAGTTGTATTCTTGTTTTTTGCCATTAAAAATGAATTAGTGTGTTAGGTAACAGCATGTGTGTGACCAATTTCAACCGAGATTTGCGCATTTGTTCGCATTGTTGCTTTATTATGGAAATTTTCCATTGTCCCCAGGATAAGAGGACACCGTTGGTCTTGAGCCCTGATCCCTGGTATTCACTTTGCTACTGAAGCATCGGTGCTGCTTTGTGTGATAATGTCCCACAAAAACACCAGCCTAACTAAGTAAGGATTGATGAAGGTCAGTCATTTTGTATGGTTGAATACTCGGTAACAGAGCCTGTGATCTTTCCACTGTTTTGTTACCTTCATTGAATATTTTGGCGACGTCTGGCTGACAAGCCCACGAAACAATATAGTGGAGTAAAAGCATGAAAGCCTTCTGAATTATTTACTGCAACAGACTTGTTAAAGGCTATTCTAAATGGAAAGTAGCAAGCCTAAATTAGAATTCACACAACCAATTAATACAGCGTCCGCAACGGGGAGCTACCGGTGATTAAAAACAACTGTCTAGATATTCCTTCAATTATCAATTTTTTTCTTTAAAATGACGATGAGCTCTGAACATACACAATAAATATACTGGTTTCCAATGTTTTATTGTGACAATGTAACATGGCATGCAGTCACATAAAGAGTCTAAAATGTAAGGATTGGAAATGTGACATTATTTGGCATTGTTATATTATTACTGTAATATTTATAATCATAGCACATAGAAAAGTCAGACACTTTCAGTCTCTGTCCCTTTCTTTTTATCGCATGCAGACACGCCATGCTTTATGCAGCACATTTAGCTGAGGGAAATGATTTAAACTGGCCTGAAGCCCTCACACCCTGTCACACAAGCGCACAGATGACGTGAGACTCTGGGAACCCTGATGTGATAGCACATGCCACCAAATCCACAGTTAATTGGACACTTCCTTCACAACAGGCCTGTGGTACACAGCGGCGAGTAAATAACAAGGCTAAGAGGAGCTTGTAGAATGAGGAAGAGGAAATAGCTCAGATAACGAAACCAGCAGCAGATGTGTTGTCTTCTGCAGTATATTGTGTTGAGAACAACTCTTCTTTGACTGCATAATCCCCAGCATTCCAGCTAAACTGATTAGCCTTCCTTTCCTTCCTTGCTTAACAGCTGGTATCTTAGCCCAATTTGTCGGGCTTGGAAATGTTCAGCAGAACCATGTGTGCTGCATTCTTTGTGCCAAATGGACATTTGTGTGCAGAAAATGGTCAGCAGCCAGGTACTGAGTAAGGATTGCACATGATCAAAAAGGATTTCATGGAAGCAGATTGAGAGAAAGAAGACTTATGGAAATATAGCGCAGCATTGTGCTGGATGTCTCAATTTTCATGAGCCGGTCCTCATGTGGTTGTTTAAGTGCTGGAAGATGTGAGGGTTTAGAGAGCTATCCACCTCACCAGAAACAGTTGATTCCTGCTGAAGTAAACAAGTCGCTGGTGAAGAATGTCAAACACCTAGCAAGAAAAAGAAACACGAACAGTTTGTTTATTTTCAGACGTGGTGGGCTGAAAGCCAAGTGAGTATCTGACACATTGGACTACACAGGGATGCCCATGTTGCACCTCAGCTCTATGCAGTCCATTTTGTTAAAATTCAGAAAATCTTGCCCCCCTGAAGGCCAAGATAGCAGCAAGATGTAGACATGCATCAGCTGAAAAATGTCTCTACTGGCCGCATACCTTATGGGCATTTATGCTCTGAGTCCCTGGTTCTGACTCTCTTTCCCCTGCATCCCCATCTCTCTCACTATCATTTCAAATAAAGGCAAAAATGCCCCAAAATAATTGAAAAATAATGTTGGTAGTGTATGTATGTTTCTTACATACACATACATACACGTTGTTAGTAGGGCTGTCAAACATTATTTTTTTTTAATCACATTAATCATGCATAGTTGTGGATTAATTTTGATTAATCATGATTAAACATCATTTATATTTATTAAATATCTATTAATTATTATTCCTGTTTCATTTTGCATGAGCAAACAGAAAAAAGTAATATATCTGCACTGAAAAAAAATTATTAAACACCTTCAACAGTCACTGCTGATGTTCTATTAAACACCCTGTGCAATATAATTTATTTATTCTGTACACAGTCTTAACAACCAGTGTAATACATTTGTACAATTCCTGTTTATACATTCAGTATTTATCCTTGTTGTAAATTTGCATATAAGGTATTTTTATACTTATTTTGCATTTACATTTTAAGATTTATGTACTTATTTTTCATACTTAATTCTTATTTTTGTACTTATTTTATTCTTGTACACTTCCTGTCACTGCCGGATCAGCTGACCATTAGCACCGCTAACTCTACTTGGACCAACTGCTTGAAATGCATTGGAGACATTCAGAGTCATTCTGCTGCAGATGGGTTAATTGCGTTAAAATTTTTAATCAGATTAATTATGATGATGGATTAATCTGCGTTAACGAGCTAATTTCGACAGCCCTAGTTGTAACATGAATATCTTCCATATCAACCCGTATCATGCTTGCAGGGAAACAATGTCACGTTGTAAATGTTGTCTGTGGATTAGTTAGGCAACAAAACTATATGGTTAAGGTTTGCATTTAAATAATAGTGTAACAATATATCGGCATAATGCTACAATAACAAAAACACTACAAGGTTTAGAAAAGAATTACAGTGCGACATTTGTTTAGTGAAAATGACACTGAAAGCTGAGAACAGAGTTAAGGGTAAGCCTCCACTTCTATTATGATATATTCTTATATTCATAAAACTAATACACAAACACTTCATATGTGATTCTCCTGATTAAAGTAATTAGGTTTGTATTTATTGAGAAAGAGGAAACGTCATAATCTCATCAGTGAGTTTGTGGGTTTTGTGTGAAATTAAAGGTTGGAGGATGTGAGGGTAACATTATTTTGTCACTCATCATGGTTTCTTTTCCACACCTGCCTCTCAGTGGCAGCTATGCAAAGAAGCATGCCTGCTGTCTGTCACTCAGTTACGCTCGTACAGCTCAGTTCTTATCACCTGCAAACCGCAAAGAGAACACAGATGCACCCGCAGAAGAAGGTGGCGTGAAAAAAAAAAGAAATCTAAGACTGGATTCTGTATGAGGAAGCCTGCAATTTCTTCTAACACATGGTATGCTCGTCAGGTTCCCAGACTTTCCAGATTAGAAATTTTGCCTGTGCTGGGTAGCTGGGAGTTTTGTGGTTAATTAATATGAGGCCATCAATCAATCAGTAAATCAATCACTATATGCAAGTGAGTTTGACAATGAAGCAGCATCATCAGAAGTTACACAGCAGGTGTTTTTTACACGCTACTATCTTACCTTTCACAATAAAAGCCCTACATATAATATTCACAGGCGAGTATTTCATATTTCCTTATAGTTTATGGATAGGCCAGTTGCAATAACTTAAGTTTTATCTGAATTTAACAGCATGAAATTGTCATCCAGGTCTGTATGTCCTTAAGGCATGCTTGTAGTTTAGCTAACTGGCTAGTTTCTTCTGGCATGAAAGACAAATATAGCTGAGTATCATCTGCATGACAGTGAAAATTTATGGTGTGTTTTCTAATAACATTGCCTACAGGAAGGATATATAAAGTGAACTGAACTGGCCCAAGCACAGAACTTTGTGGAACTCCGTGACTGACTTTGCCAACAGCTTGATGCTTCGCTTCATCCCCTTGGACACTTTCATACAATTGTATTAACTGTTGTTATATGATGTGTCTATGTGTGTTTTTAATTGTTGTTACACATGACATCTATTGCACGTCTGTCCATCCTGGAGGAGGGATCCCTCCTCTGTTGCTCTTCCTGAGGATTCTACCATTTAATTTTTCTCTGTTAAAAGGTTTTTTGGGGGAGTTTTTCCTTAGTCGATGTGAGGGTCGTTTGGAAAGGACAGAGGGTGTCATATCCTGTACAGATTGTAAAGCCCTCTAATTCATAATTTGTGATATTGGGCTATACAAATAAAATTGACTTGACTTCATTAGTCACGGCCCTGGTATGTGAAGGCCTTCACTTTCCATTACAGAACAAAACTTCAGCTGCCTCGTTTTTGGAACTAAAATGTTTAATTGTTGCATGATGAGCTCGTCATCAAGAAAACGTTTAATCACTCAGTGACTAGATCCAATATAGTTGATACAGAGTATATCAACTTTCATAAAGTGGGAGCACAGTAATCTAGTGCTGCTGCCTGTAAGCAACTGATGGAAAGCAATCCACAGAGAGTTTCTGCTGGAAATAAAAGGCTCAATTCTTGTTACCTCTGAATTTGCATTGTAAAACACATCCTGTACAGTACATTAGCTTCATCCAGCGCTCCATCGCCCCTATCTCCACATTAAGGGTGCGGTTCCAAAGACAATGTGATCCACATCAACTACCTTTGCAAACCACGCAGCTGAAAGTTGACAAACAGAGCACTTAAATGCACATTAAATTTAAATTAAATATCACTTTATGATTGCATTGTTCCCAAATAATGTATGACTGACCTCAGTGAAAAGAAATGAAGTTACAGCTTTTTTTTGATACCTGAAGCATTTTTCTATCAACTCAGAGCTAGTCTTGTGAAAATTTAATTTCATGGGTGACGGTGATGCAGATGGGATACTGGTTTCTGGACAATTAGAATTATGTTATTTCTCAAATGAATCCGTCTTTAAGTGACACCCCTATTTGTCCCTTAGCGCCTGGTGTGATCGTGTTTTACTGTTGCTTCAGAAAGTTTGCCCTGCATATATTCAACATATATTCAACAAATTCAGCATGACAATTTGCATGTGTGCCTGTCACTGTGGGCTCAGTGCTGCCATGAGTTATTCCTGATCCAAATGTGCTGGCAAATACCTGCCCATCTGTGTGACCCGTGAACAATTATACATATCTGCTATTATCATATTTCATCTGTTTCATGCAAATCCCTGCCATTTGTGCAGCACTGTGCCCTCAGGAATCCATTATTATTATATTTTATTCAAGTGGTTGAATGTTTCTTTCATTTGACAAAGTCTGACAAAATGAGTCAGGCCTATGAACGACAAATGAGAGGAAAAGCTTGAGTCACACAATGAAATAAACGGCATCACGCAACATTATCCGATTCTGATTATCTTAAAAATGCACATACATATGCAATAATTCTCTTATTAGAAATTAAATAAATTACAATGTTTACATGCCTTTAAAAAATATTCAGGAGTCAGTACCGGTATATTACAAAAGTATAAATATTTGAGTATTTTGTCTTTCTTTTAACATTTCAATGTCACAATATTACATGAAAATGTGGGATTATACTGTCATATAACACAAAATGTGCAAAAGCTACACAATCACCAGAAATAAAAAATGTGGCATCAGACGTTGAATGACCATGTGTAAGCCACTGATTTGATACATAAATAGGTCATGAAATCTTATATCCCAGTTGCAGAAACGCAGTGCCACGAGGGTAATGTTGTCAAACTGTTGGTTAGACTTTGGCATCAAAATGAAAAAAAAAAGTTTTTTTCTGTTTAAATAATGCAACGACATGAGAAAAAAAAAGATAACAGTCTCCTGTAGACATTTGTTGTATGGGCAGCCAAAACAGAAGCGAAATCAAAAACACTAATATTGAATATTAAAACCAAAGTCATATGAGACTCAACAATGCAGTCTAACCTGGTCTTTGTGCAGCCCCATGGAGCTGTCGAACAGGACAACCCAATCAAACGGTGAAGCTCAAACATTCATCTCACAGATAAACATCTCAGGTGTGAGCAGAAATGTCAGACGTTATCTGCTTCCTTTTTAATTGCTCCCTGTATTCCATCTAGACAGGTGCTTCTTCACTTCTGTCCATCCAGTCTGCTTGTTGCCATTGATGGCAGCAAAAGGAGCCCATTGATTGATGTCCGTTAAATACACTCAATGTCCTTCTGTCATTATGGACAAGTTTGCCTTTCTTCTAATTTCATTTGCTCTATGTGGAAATCAGTTGGCTTATCACCGTAAGCAAGGCAGGTTGGGTTTATCTGATGAGAGAAACGCTTCAATGTGGAGTCACAGATTCTCACGTCCTGGTTTTCTGTAATTCATTGAATATCACACAAATGGGCACCCTTTTAATTGTGAAAGAATGATGGGGTGAAACAAAGTATTGTAATGATGTGTCAAGAGTAGAGTAGCTGTACATCTTGTAAGGAGAACTGTGCCAGAATTCAAAACTTGTGATTTAACAGACAGTAGCTGCTGATTAAACTGATATCCCATTTCCCTTCATTATGTAGCATCATTACAGTATGACTACAATAAATTGAGTTTCTTAAGTATATGGTTACAAGTGTTAAATGATGCAATGTCCATTTAGCCCCCAAAAAATAAACACTTCAATTGAAACCATTAACTTATCAAGTTACTTTTAACTTGCTTTTACACAATTCACAAGTCACATTCCTTTATGGGATAGTTTGCTTGCACGTACAGAAATAGGTGTTGCACGTGTGGAAAACTGACTGGAGCTGCTTATTTCTTATTATATGCCTGGGGACATTGTCTTAATATGTGGGACGCATCAAAAGTGATGAAAATGCTGTGCAGTCCCACACAAAATGAGACACCTGGTCACTCTACATTAGAAACGGGGTTTACATGAATTTATGTTCATGTTGCTTTGTCTTCTCTGTGCCAGGCCTGACAGAACAACAGTATATATTCTGTATTACCCAGCATGCTAAGAACCAGTTGTGTTTTTGTTTGTCTTTGTTCCTGAATGTGTATAAATGACATGACGGTCTCTCAGCTGGAATGAAGAAAGTTTTGACTAAATGCTTTGGTCCCTGCACTTAAATCTGTTTGCGTTTATCAAAAACCCCTGTATCATTGCAGTGTGTGAAACTATGGAATCAGACAAGGTGACGGGCTGAGGAGATTCACTTGCCAAAATGAGAAACTCACTCCTGCTAATGTGCATTGTGTGGGAGGACTATTATTTTCTCCTTCGTCAGACACGGTTGGTGGGTTTACTGGACCTATAAATTGTCCTGTTTGATGTCAGGGAAAGATTATCATATTGTTATGATTACACATATTTGTCAAATATTTCTGTGTGATTTGATAAAGTCTATTGTGAACACATTTCTATTCTCAGGCTTCTGAGCCAAAGGAAACTGGGACAAGAACAACCACTCAACACAGACAGATAATACCACGCAAGGACAGAGAATAAAATACAAAATATCCGAGCAGACAGCACAAAACAACAAGAAATCTATGTCAAGTCTATTCAAGTCTCTCTCTATCCCTGTAAAATACAAACTCACAAGCCCTTCTTTCCTGTTTTGATACCATATGCAACATTTCTGTCAAACACGGACACATTCAAAAAATCTGAAAGTGAGACAAACTAAATTTGATTGTACTTTGACTTTAAAATAAGTACTGAAAATGCAAATATCACTAAAAACACATGGTCTCTGACACCGTCCTCCACCTGCCCTCCCACTCGTCAGTCTTTCTCGCTTTTGATTGTACATCACTGGCTCTGCATTTACATTGCAATCAGTACAGACTACATGCCATAAAATGACGCACCTTAATATAAGCAAGAATAGCACTCTTATTGCACACTTTCACGTATCTTGTCATTCACAAGCCTTCCTGTGCGACCAGGCTGCAACATATCAAAGTCATATCAGCAACACTTAGGTAGATGATGTTTCTCAGGTCTTAAATCCAGTGTTCTTGCACCATTTTAAAAGTCAAATTGAATACTTTTAAGAACGTTTTTAAGACCACAACAAATATAATTTAATAACCAATAATATCATAACTATTGCTTTGGTAGAAAACAGTCAATTTATTGTAGGGCCCGACCAATATGGAGTTATTGAGGCCAATGCTGATATCGATAATTAGCAGCAAAAAAAATCCAATAGCGAATTAATCTCAGATAATACACTTGCAACAACGATTTAAATTGAATTCAATTATTTTTTTTTCTATCATTTTAATTTCACAACTGTCAAGAACAAAGAAGTGACCTTTATGAACAAAATCTGAAAATTTAATACCTATATCAAATTTATGGTAAATTTAAGTTCATTTAAGAGCTTAATTACCTCAACTCAAACTCAAACATTTGAGGACTTTCTAAGGAGCCGCAGGAACCCTGAAACCACTGCTGGATTTCTAACTGGCTTTAGTTATTTTGCTGTTATTTAAATGTATTTAGATGCTTTGCATTTTTGAAAATCAACTCCAAACAACAACCTACTCTGTGAGCGTGGCTTATTGTATGAGTGTGCATTGTATGGTTGTGCGTACCTCTGACTGGCAGACACATTTCTGGTGATGCCAGGTGGAAGATATTAGCAACCCCAACATATGCTACTTGCAGTTAACAGTAGTAAGTTGACATGAACGTTTACTGTAGGCTGCAGTTCATATTTAGAGAGCATCCGATAACGCAGCGTCAACAGGCTGCTTGCCAATAACACATGCTGGTGTATATGTGCAGGTGTCAGGCAAGGAATAAATGGACATTGCAGGAGTTATTCTCCAAAAAAGATGATTAATCTGTTTCTTGCATACATGCTATTTAAATAATGGCAATTATTTAAAGGAAGTATTTGCTCTGACTACACAAGATAGAAAATACATCAAAGCGAAAATGCTGCAGATCCAATGTGAAAGTATTTTCTACTGCTGCAACATTTTTTCACAGCTTTTTAATGCTGCACCTGCATTTGAGGTCAAAACTAATACCGCCATGTTATTTTCTTAATATTTTTGCAGATGTGAGTGTGACCCTGGAGAGGAAGAGCACAGCTGCCATCAGTCAGCTAATCAACTGAGCGGGCATGAAGCACAACAGAGAGGAAGAGGAGAGGAAGGTAAAGGTGGAGTAGCAGCCTGAATGTCTCAGTGTGGAGAGAGACGGGGGCCAAATGAGTGTGGTGAACTGAAGGTGATTGGGAAGCATAATGAAGTAAGGAGGGTGTTAAAAGCTGAGCTGTATGGGATGATGGGTTATCTGTCCTTTGTGTGAGTTCTGACTGCTCATTTTCACTTCCTGTCTGAAAATCTGCTCTATTCTGTGTCACATTTTTATCTTTTAAAAGACAGGAGTCGTTAAAACTTAAATTGTCTATTTAGTTTAGTCTGTTAGCTTAGAATGAGCCCTTCATACCACTGTAGTTCTCAAACACATGTGAGCCCCAAAGTATTATTATTATTGTATGGCTGACCTCTGAGCCATGCCTGAGTGGAAGGGAACTCAGCTGGTTGTCTGCAACCACACCAGTAGATGCCACCAAATTCTACACAGCGCACCTTTAAATGACAAATGCTTGTCAGTACTTCTAAAAAAAAACAAAAAAAAAAAACACTGTTTTAAACACAGCACGGGTCATGGATCGATGGATGGACCTTAAGATAATCTTAAGTTTAGATTAGTTTAGAAAATTAACATGTAACATTAATCATCCAATACAGTTACCCAAGAACATCCCAAACACCCCCCCTAATCTCCAACCCAATGCTGCATTCACTGTGGAGCTGCAGCGATTAGCTGACTCATTCATAGATCAACAGTAAAACAATCGATAAGTATTTTGACAATCAAAATGGTCCTTGCACGCTGAGAGCAGTCAATACATTATGTGTTCAAAAAACACATAATCAGACCTCTGTGGCAGCTGCAGGACTGTAAAAACTGACCAATCACTGCCAGTCGGGTCGAGTGGAGGAACCAATCAGACTTTCTCAGTTTGTTTCAGAGAATAGCTTTGTTTCTTGGTCTTTTTTTTTTTTTTAACCTTGCAGTGTGCGCTGCTGAAAGAGAACAATGACACCCGAGATTGCAAGACTGATTGCCACTGTGGTCCAGTATCTGTGCTGGAAGAGGCCGACTCTCCACTGGCATTGCAGCATAGTAAACAACTCCATGTTTCCGTTTCTATGGGAACTAAAAGAAACATGATTGGCATTGTATCAGAGGACATCTCCATACATTTAGCCTATTTAAGACCGGCTGTTCCATCTATGTGAACACTGTTTGTGTTGCAATCAGTGCTCTTGGTTTACTTTGCTGTGTTTGCTTAGCATATTAGTGATGTATCAGTAATTTCCTCTTCCACTCCCCACATTCATAAGCACATTCAGTAACTCCGCTCTCCCTCTCTCTTTCTCCTTCTGCTCTCTGTTTTGCTCTGCATCAGGAAATGGTGTCGGCCTCCTTGACAAGAACTTGACACTGTGGATCAATAAGGGATTGAATCTTCACTGCACCAAAAGTCAAGCTATCTTTTGTTTTCATTGACTGGCAACTGCTAACTTGAGCCAGATCTTGTTGCTGTACATTTTGTTTTTTCCATTGTCCCAGAATAACTTTTAACATCACTGTAAACCTGAGCTGCAATCAGTAAAGTCTGCAGTTATACAGCGTTTGCTGTTTATTGAGTTAAAGCTTGGAATTGACTGATTTTACTCATTTGTAGCTGGTCAGCTTTTTGTGCTGTGCTTAAAAGTACTCATATTCAAACATGTAAAAATGACATCAGTTTATAGAATTTTCTTGGTGTTGAATTATGCAGCTCAACAACACTGCAACAATAAATGCGTGTAGCCCCATGTTTCAGGGCACCTTAGCTGCTCTGTGTGTGCATCAATCTCTCCATTTACCGTCTGAGCCACCTAATACATGAATAAAACACACTTGCATTTCTTTTGTCCCAATCATGATTCACCTCATCTGTTATCTTTAAACCACTAATATTTTTATTCCACTTGGTTTATGTTAAAAACAAGGTTGTGCTCGTTTATCAGAGGATTTGGCTGAAATGGTAATCTCTTGAATTTGACCTTTTCCCACTGGATTTCTCAACATAATCTGTTACCCAACTGCTGAATGAAACAATGAGTCCATCTAGATGAGGAGCCTAATTTATTTTCGGATGTGTCGGTGCTATTCTTCAAGCTATCGGTTTCCATTTTGGCAGCAATGTTTTTCAGGCAAGAGTGTATTGATTGAGAGCGCAGACGGCTTTAAGCCTTAGCTACCATCGAATCCATCAGACACTTGCCAGAGGAAGAAAGCAGTGTGTGTCTGGGATTGTTTGTATTTTTGTACTGTACACTGCTCCAGTTTAACACATGTTTAACAATGCACTGATTCTGACATTAAAATGGAGAGCACCCACAATATTAGAAACAGTGTTTCATCCAGTATTTAAAATAGTTACGTCTCTTACGTTTTGAAGAATGAGCTGAATACTTAACTTCAGGCCTCATTGACCAGTAAGGGCCTTTCTGATTAATGTTAAAGGTGAAAGGACAAAACAATCTAGCATATTGACACTTGTTCCAGTGTCCTACCTCGTGACAATTTGGTACTGCTTGCCCTTGCTAACTTGTACACAACTCATTAGCCTGGGTGATGTGAAGAGCGATGATGGAATCTATAATCTCTGTCCGTTTATCTGACTGCTCAACTTAATGAGGGGGCAGGTGTTAATGATGATGGAGACCACGACTGGCTCTGGCCAAAGAGCCATGAGCAGCGTGTAATGGGGTGAAAAGCTTACTTTGGGACAAAAGTAAATTATAGACCTCACAAGTCAGCATGACTGAGAGTCAATGGGGCTTTGCTCTAGTTCTCATAATAATAAGAAGGAAATGCATTGATTATTCCTCTTTATACAATGCTTTATTTTAGCTATTGGCTTCATTGAACACGACAGGGCTGACAAAACACTCCAAATTACCTCTCCTGAATCATAGTAAATGTCATCAACCCAGATGTAGAACTAACCAAAGCCAGTACTAGTGGGTTTTTTTCTGGTTAATCAAATGTCCCACTATAAGGTAACTGTAGATAACATGAAGTTATTGTCTTATTAGCGAAACTGCTATTCATCTGTAGTTCACTGCACCTGTTTACTTGCACTATTTATAGAGTTGTAATTGTTACATCTTATCATACTGTCCATCTTTAGTTCACTGCACCTCATTGTTAATTTTCACTATTAACTCTTTCAGTGCCATTGACGCATTTCAACATCATTTAAAATGTGACGCCTGGGTGCCATCGATGTAATAACACGGCAAAGAGGTTTTTTTAGCAGCAGGTCGCAGATCAGTCTCCCGCAGCCTGTGAGTAATGTTGGGGCTTCTGGGAGATGTAGTCAGAGCATAAAAAGTCGGTATACGCCACAGAGATCAAAGCAGGAATTGGAGACGATCACTATCAGAAATCAAAACAGATGGATTTGGGAAAAAAAGTGGTGATTTTTGGTGAAAGTGGCGTCTACTCTACCTCTGATGAAACAAGAATGGACAAGGAAAAAACAAACATTTTTTTTCATGATGAAATAGAGAGTCTCTTCTTTCATTTGAGCTATTCAGTGTTTTCAGAGTCATAGTACAAAATATTCTGTGGGTCTTGAAATATGACTCAAAATGGGCAAAAACGCTGGAACAAAGCACTTTGTTTTATAGAGCTATATTTTTTATATCATGACATACTGTCATCTTTACTTCACTGCACCTTACTGTTTATTTGCACTTTGAATATCAACATGAGTCATAATTGCTCATCAGCGGCATATAATTTTTTTTCTACTTTTTAATATTGCTCTTCTGTTATACTTGAAGCGTAAATAATTATAACTTTCTGTATATTAGAAAAGTATTTTTAATACTGTGATTGCATTTCTTGCTGTTGCTGCAACATAATTTCCCAGGTTGGCATCAACAAAGTAATTCTATTCTATTCTATTCTTGCTCATTTCATCAAATCATCTGTGGTAACATCAGTGTTCCTCTGCTGATACGGAGGTCAATCATGAGAAAGACAGCCACCCTCCAACTCAGATATTTAACACTTTCATCAGTCCAATGTGTAAGATCTGGACAGATTTTTATTTAAAACATAATATGAACTAAAGTAATCAACAGAAAGTGAAGCAGTTGCAGTAGTGTGTTCTGTTGCAGAGCCATTTACTAAAAAGAGCCTGCTAACCAGCTAGCACTGGCCCAATTAATGCCATTTCCAATTACATGTTTTGTTTTTGCTGTCAGAGTAAGATGTTGAGTTTACGCTTAAAGTTTTCTTTTCATTTCTATGCTGTGATGCTGTCAGTTAAACTATTTTTTAATTTAACACCTTGGCAGGGCACCTAGCCTGGCCATTACAGATTTGAAGTCATTATCCAGCCAAATAGCATAATTATTCCTGATCGCGCTCTTTTGTGCAGCGTGTTTGTCAGATAAATTGCCAATAATACATATGACTCATGTTAAAGCTGCAATTATGGTCTGATACCTTAGAAACAGCTCATGCTTGAACTTTTTGTAATAACAATTGTCTTCAAAAGTTTGTATGACTTGTGAAAAAAAGTGATTTCTTAAGGAAACTTATTGTAGTGGTGTGATGCAACCTTAATATTTCACATACAGCTATCGTTTCAAACAGGAGTTGTGAGTGAATTATAGAAAAACAGCTACAGGCTTCTATCACCACCCCCAAGATACATTTATGACACATAGTCTGTATATATTTATTTTTTACACCTAATAATTGGCACTGTAGCTCATTTCATTTTGTTTCTCCCAAGTGCTTTTGTTCCAGCTTTACCACCCTCAGTAGACCAGACGTGTCTCTCAATCTCTGCCTGCCTGTCATTTCTAAAGGCAAATACACAAATCATGTCTCCATGATTTGCTCAAAGAAATGTAGACTCATCCACTAACTTTCTCTCAAAACAATCTGTACAATGTGTTCTCCAAAAAACAGTTCAGTTGTGAATTAACTCTTTGCCGTTTTATAAAACAGAAAGTGCCTTGTACCGGCGTTTTTGCCCATTTTGAGTAATTTTTTAAGACCCACAGAATATTTTGTATTATGTCTCTAAAAACACTGAATAGCTGAAATGACAGAAAAGACTCTCTATTTCATCATGAAAAAAAATGTTTGTTTTTACTTTGTTCCATTTTGTTTTATCAGAGGTAGAGGTGTGATTTCACCAAAATCACCACTTTTTGTCCAGAATCCGTTCATTTTGCTCTATAATCTCGATCATCTCCACTTCCTGCTTTGATCGCCGTGGTGTATACTGTCTCTTTATGTTCCGACTACATCTCCCAGAAGCCCCAACATTACTCACAGACAAAACACTTTGACGTATTATTACGTCGATGGCACTCAAGCTTCGGTTTTTAAATGATGTTGAAATACGTCAACGGCAGTTAGTTAGTTTACTTCTTGGTGACAACTGCAAGTTCACAAAGTCAGCTTCTGCATTGTGTTAAAGGCAGCTTCAGTAAAACTGAAAAACAACTACCATTTGCTACCAACAAATGAGATTCCAATAATGGCTTGAAAAGACACGAGTACGACCTCACAAGATTTTTTCTTACCTTAAAAAAAATGCATCGATGCACACAGTGGAGTCTGTATATTTGTAATTGCTAATTGAAATATGACCTGCTGTGAATAGGTGACTCTATTCATGTTTCTCTTTAGAGGTCTTAGTAATCATCCCAGATTTTCTGCAGTAGACCAAGAAAGGAACAACCAGACACTGGGTAATGATGCCATTACTTGCAGATCTTCCAACACGCTGGCTTGATCTCAAAAATCTCAGGTCAGCCCACACAGGAGCTCATAAAAACCTTTCTGTCTCACCTCAAAGGAACATGCTCTGTAACTCTCTCCGGTGTGAAGTTAAAGGAAAAACAAACGTAAAGCTTTTCTGCCTCCATTCTCTGCAAGACACGTACACTTTCAGACAAGAGTAACTTTAAGTAGGACTTCTCTGGTAATTCAGACTGCACTGAAATGGCCGGGAGGCTGTTACTGCTGACACCATCGCCAAATGAGGTCCCAGATGCGTCATTGTAATTAGCTGCTGTCCGTGTGACGTGCTCATTAATGTGCATATTACTCCCTCTCCCCCACATTTCCCAATTCTGAAGAGGTAAACATCAACAAAATCGCAAGGTGTTGAAGGGTTAGCTCATTAGCTCAACCGTAAATGACAGCAGACCTGAATGTAGAGCTCAGAGGACTCATTTTTACAGCTTCACAAATGTTAGGTTAGATAAGGGCAAGGATAAAATGTTTACTGTAGAGAACATTTCTTTATACCAGGATAGATTGCTTCACGTGTGGTTCTTATATTCAACAGGGAACATTGTCGTAATGACTTGACAGCATCTTTTGGATCGTGGTTTCCTTTATTTGGATGTGTGGAAAAAAGGCTTCCTGCTCTACTTACAGCTCGATTGTGCCAGATGGGTTCGCCTCACTGTTTTCCTGCATGACACTAACATGTAAAAGCAAAGTAAATAAAGTAGCAGTTGTGTCAGCTTTGTTTGAGCAACCATAACGTGGCTGGATTAATTGAGAACAGCATGTAAGACGATTGCAGAACAAGGAAGAGGACTCATTTATGATTTATTTTATCATTTCTGTATGACACTAACTCTTTGAGTGCCAGTGACATATTTCAACATCAATTAAAATCAATGTAATAATATCTCAAAGTGGTTTTTCAGCAGCAGGTCACCAATCGTGGTTTGTGAGTAATTTTAGGGCTTCTGGGAGATTTAGTCGGAACATAAAGAGATGGTATACGCCACAGAGATCAAAGCAGGAAGTGGAGACCATCGTAATTAGAGAGCATAATGAACGGATTCTGCACAAAAGTGGCATTTATGGTGGGAGTGCCCTCTACTCTAAATGGAACAAAGTTAAAACAAATGTTTTTTAATTGATGAAATACAGAGTCTCTTCTTTCATTTGAGCTATTCAGTGTTTTCAGAGATACTTATAGTACAAAATATTCTGTGGGTCTTGAAATATGACTCAAATGGGTAAAAACACTGGCATGTGACACTCGTTGAGTTAATGTATGGACTTTCACACAGTGACCGGAGTAAACTTTAAAACAGAAAACCGTTTGGTTGAAGCTATCTCCACCTACAGGCAATTTATTACTCTTTGTCTTTGAGACAAGAGGGGGTGCAATTTCTGTAGGTAATTGCTGATGCTAATCACAGTCATATTTGAGAGAGGGAAGAACCTCTGCCATTCTTTTAAGGTAGCCAGGGGTCAGCTGACCCTTAACCGCAAATAGCTTCAGTGACTAATTACTGCAGCCCAGCTGCCCACACTCTCCAGAGCTCTGCCAACTTCACTACCCTAGCACTTCTTTTCTAGGCTTGTCTAAAATCACCGCCAGTCCCTATCCAGTTGGGTGAGTCCATTATGTCTTCTTGAGAGTGCGCCTCTGCCAGATTCTGTCTGCATGCTTATCAATGTAGTTGTTTTGAATTCATTCCAGCAGAAGTGACTGACCAGGTGGTAGCATATTTGCTCCATCCTTGTTTTAGTTAACCCAACATCTGTGCCTCTGTTGAATTACTCCTCAAATTAACAAAAAAAAAAAAGCGAGAAAATCCAATCAATTTCACAGGATATGAATAAAGGCACTTTTAGAAGGATAAGCCATTGTGGTTGCAAAATTAATCTGACTTCATGTTGGAAAACCTAATTATGTCACTATATTTGTGTAGCGTGTACATGACACAGTAAATAAAAGCATTCATACATCATAATCACAAACATGTTTTGTGCCAAGTAAGTTCGCACATACAAGGAATTTAACTTGGTACCATGGTGCATGACATAAACATACAAAATTTTTTTTTTCCTCAGTTTCCAATGAACTGGATGCCAATATGTCCAATAACACTCAATGAAAACACCAGTAGAGGTCTAAAAAAATTGAAATACTGCTAATTTGAAGAGGAAGTGGCAATGTGGCATCAGCCCACTGCATCTTTTCAGAAGGGCCAGCGTCACAGTTTGTTCCTAGTTCCAGTGACTCTACACCGATCCATTCACACAATCCAATTCCCTTACCCGCATGAGCATTTTGCACAGCAACAGTATTGATTTTTCTTTTGTTTCCCTTTTTTCTTTTACTTTTTCAGTGAACCATCTCTCTGCTGGTTCCCAATATTCCTGATCATTTCTGTTTTGTTTTTTTACTTTTTTTTTTTTTACTTTTTTTTAAATAATGCTTTCATCTGTTAAGACAAAACTTTTGTGTCCACACATCTTCTTCAAAACAAGCCTCTATTACTAGTGACTTTTCTCATGTATAGTGATTCTCCACCCTCGCCAATGATGCCAAAAGGTAAACTTCCTGTTTAAATTGAGAATGTACAAGAAAAAAGTTAGCCAAACAAGAATATCAGTATCTCTGACAAGGTTTTGATTCTGTTCAAAAATGTCATATTAGTTGAGAACAATAAAATAAGTTGGTAAATTGCGTTGTGTTTATTGTGTATCCAGGAAATAAATTCTGCTTTTTCTTTGTTTTTGAAGAAGAATATAAGTCACCAGCCTATAAGCCTTTTCCACAAAAATCTTTCACTTCAGCACTGAAAGGATGCCCATGGGTCGACTGTTGATCTGCGCCAGTCAGCTGAGTCCCAACACCCTGAAAGTAATCTATATAGGATCCACTCCCTCCAGGCACTAAGGAAGCTCACTTAAAAACATCAATACTGTGGGAAATGAGACACAGAACAATGACTTCAGAGACTGAGAAGTTAGACGGCTGACTGCGATGCCCTTACATCTTATTTAAGGTGTTGCTGCTCAATGCGGTGAAGTTCAATGAGTGAACTGCTTCCTCTCTTGTTAAAACATCAAGCCGCACAGGATATTGAGCCAAAAGGCAGCAAGAGGGAATAGGTAAGACAGGCGAACCACTCCTTCTGAAGGAAAAGGATGTTTCTTTAATTTGGAATTACTGATAGCAACATACATATACTCCACAACAAAAAAAAGTTTTACACTGCCCCAAACTACCTATAAAAGATATTAAACATGAGTAAGCATTTGGTTTATCACGTCCTTTCAACAAATGCACAAAAAGAATACTGTCTTGAGATCAAATTTATTCAAAAAAGTTGTATTGGAGTTAACAGTAGACAGTATGGCTTGCGTGTGCGTAGGTCAGCCTCTCTGAGCTGCCTGTTCACTGTTTGAGCACTGATACAGGGTTGGTGACGTCTAGGTGACTCAGCAGCAGTAACGGTGGTGGGAAGTGTCCGGTCTCTGAGATGGTGAAGACGGATATGGTGATCCTGAATGTTGGTTGTCACACGTGGTCTGCCGCTGCATGGACGATCTGAAATGCTGTTCGTGGCATAAAATCTGTTTCTAAGAATACTAATTGTTGATTCATGAACGTTTATTGCCCTTGCAACATCTTGTACACTCATGCTGGCACTCAGCATTCCAATAGCACGTTCATGTTGGCTTTGCATCAATTGTGGCATCACTACAAAAGCACTTAGAGAAAATAATTTTTTCACATTTTATGCAGGTTTTGGTTAGACAAACAAAAGTGCAGATCCCATTTTCATACACCAGTGCTCTAGTTGTCTGGGTCGACTACACCTCTGTTAATCTGGCCATCGAAGACAGCATCACAACACGCACTTACTGCATTTTTGGCACGTTACCATTCATGCTCAACCTTTTGTCCAAACAAGCATTTTCACATTTCTGCTGAGACAAACAACAAAAACTAGAATTCACTTTATAAAACGTGTTTCTTTTGTTGTCGAGTATATCTTCAACACCTCTGTATTTTTGGCTGGTTGAGCCATTTGTCTGAGAGGAGCTGTATTCAATTTGCCCACAATGCACACAAATAGAAATAACCCTCCACAGTCTGTCAGCATTGCTAATGGAACCTCAACATTGTGCTTCAATTAATGCAGCCTTCAAAAATAACACTCTCCCTCCTCCTTGTCCACAGCTGAAGTTATTCAGAAGAACATGAGGACAAGGACTAATCCTTATGGTGAATATTCAGATAATTCCCCTGCCTCTCTGCTGGAACATTGCACTGTCAATCAAATGTCAGCCATTCGGTCCTGACTGTCACATTTTTCTTATTGCCTTAGCTACAAAAGCACCAAATGTATAGGGAATACAAGTCAACTGGCATTAGAAAGACAGAGTGGGGACTTGGAGATAGCTGAACGAGTCAATGATGAGAGAATCACAGATTACTCACGATAAATGGCCGACAATCTATCAATTTCCAATTATAGTCAAACTGATGCAGTATGAAAACACTAGGATGCAAAGGTTGAGCTGCTCTGCTTCAATCTGATGAATACATGTTCTCAGATGATTGATAGAGTCACAACAGACATACAGTTGAAATGTGCCTCAGTGGGTTATTTCAAAAGTTCCAACAGAGAATGCATCATCTGTGTTGGCTGCAAAGCTGCAATGATTGATTATATTGTCACAACGCCCCAGTTTTGTCACAATGTGGCTCCTCTCTGTCACTTGGGCTCAAACCTATGCGTTACATGCCGTCTACACATCGACGTCTAACCCAACAGGCGACAGAGTTCAGCTACACTCTGTCAGCAGCAGCTCCAACATCTGAGAGAAAACAACAACGGGCATGAGCCGTCGATTTCGCCATGTCAGATAGATGAGATCGAAAATCACCTCTCTTCTAGCATGTTCTCTCCAGAGAACCGCCAAAGGCTCCATGTTGCTCTCAACAAACTTCACTTTCAGGTGGTAAATCCATTTTTACAAACACTGTTATCAGGTGACTGATGATGCACAAAACAACTGATAGATAGATAGACCCAAAACAGAACCAAAACCAAGCCAGCCCTTTTATAAAACAGAAAGTGCATTGTGCCAGCATTTTTGCCCATTTTGAGTTATATTTTAAGATTCACAGAATATTTTGTACTATTTCTCTGAAAACACTGAATATCTCAAATGAAAGAAGAGACTCTATTTCATCACGAAAAAAAAAAGTTTGTTTTTACCTCGTCCTGTTCTTGATTTATCAGAGGTAGTAGACAGAGGTCACTCCCACCAAAAATGTCACTTTTGTCCAGAATCCATCCATTTTTCTCTGTAATCTCGATCATCTCCACTTCCTGCTTTGATCTCTGTGGCGTATACTGTCTCTTTATGCTGCGACTACATCTCCCAGAAGCCCCAAAATTACTCACAGGCTGCGAGAGACCAAGATCGGAGACCCGCTGCCGAAAAACCACTTTGACGTCAAAATACGTCAATGGCACTATTATTTCTGAGCTTGTATGAATTTTCTGGCTTCTCATTATCTATCACACTCTGTGCCACACTTTTTCTCATCTGCAGCTTACAGCTAGGTGTTTAATGGTGCGTCTATTCTGGTTTCCTGTAGATCTGCATCCTGTCTAATGTGTCCTTTCATGCTTTGCCACCTTCTCACCCCATGGCATGATGCTGCTGCTGATGCCTCTGATGTGGCAACTCGTGCTCTACAGCTGCTGCCGGGCCCCTGGTGAGATCGAGGTTGGAAAGTGATAGTGATATGTGGAGAGAGAGAAATTCTTAACGCGACATGCACATTTGCATGAGGAGGTAGGCAGCAGGTGGCATCAAACAGATTTGTTGTCTGTGCTGGGCTCAAAGGTTTTAGATGTACTGAAACATGTTTCAGGTAACATCAAATGTGTCTTATTCGTATTTCATTGCGTCCCTGTGAGAATGTGCATATTGTACAGTAAATGCAGCAATACTTGATGCTGACTTTGATCTTATGACAAAAACTGAACAATGATGGGTCCTGTGAAGTCTTTTCTTGTATTGTCTTGTTCCGCAGTGCAGACATAGTAAATCGACTTTGATAAAAAAAAAATGTTTTCTTAGACAGGATTACAACACCAGACAGGCCCGTATGTATCCACCAGCTGCCTTTTTGCTTGTGCCCAGGGCTTCATTAAACCGATCTCGAAGAAAAATGTAAGATTTCGGTCTTCATTAAGTGCACAAAGGCATACGTGCCAGTCCAGAGACAGAAAAACAAGTGACATCATGCATCATGGAACAAGAGGGACACCTCCAAGTAAAGTGCTGGGGAATTGTATTTCTTAAACATGGAGAGGCCAAGAGTGTATGAGGTTTTTGATCATTTGCTATGTGATTCACACACCACCCATTTAGCGACTAATGTCAGTATTGATTACATCAGCTCCTGTTGAAAAGAGTACTTAAACTGGGTCTAATCAGGCACACCAAGATGATTTTTACCCAATCTTGATGAGAAAAGGTTGCAGGGCTTTAACCAGAGGATGTCCTGTCATCCTGGGGACGGAAAAATACCCTTCAAAGGTGATACAAAAAACATTTGAGATGTTGAGGCGACTACAAGGTAAGCATTTACTGAAAAAATAGAACCGCAATTAAACCACAACATTAATCTCTGAATTGTGCAGTCTCTTGCAATTTTATATTGCGAACTTGTCAAACTGAACATGAACAGACAGTGAGAAGATGAACCACAGCTGTCCTGAAGCAGCGATGGGATTTAATGCTTTCTGGTGTCACTGGCGGCCTACCTGGCAAAACCACGAGACAAAGACAAGTCATGCTCACTGTCTGTCTCTTTCTTTTTCTCGCCATCTGTCAATATTTGCCACAAAGTGTTTAAAAAAAAAAATCTTGGGATGGGGGGTTGATGTGTGCTAAATGTACCATTTCAGGGAGACATTATTTACTTTGAGAGGATAACTGTGAATATTAATGTAACAGTCCCTTCTTTTGTTTTCACATTCAAGACTTAAATATATATGTCATGACAATGAGTAGCTCAATTATCTGCAGGCACAGGAATCTACGCCTAACTGCAAAGCTGTAGATAAGCAAGGAGTGATTCCCATCTGTTATGTCGTCTATATTCTTTCGAAAGAGCAGCAGTTCTGAAGCGTAATGACCCCCTTCAAAGTAAAATGCATATAAGTCAGCAGAAAATTTCCCATTATGCAAAATTGTTCAATCAGATTCTACTCTAGAAAAACAAGAAAAAAAAACAGATGAATGTAAAGAATATACTTGTAAGAGAGAGTAGCTCCCACTGCTGTAGATAAACATAAACACATAAACAATATCACCTGAATGCAAATAAATCATTAGATTTTTGTCACATAAAAATACCTATGACTAGTGGTATTCAACAGGAGATAAGCAGATATGAGGGGCAAGAGAAAAGTTAATAAAAAATAGATCAGCTATAAAATCAGCTGTAAAAATGTATAATGATAATTGACCATGCATTGACAATAACAATCAATTATGTACAGTATATTCTAAGAAATGATTGGGTTTTTAACTATGCACTACATGAAGCCTAAATATGATTTTCTAACAACCATATTTACTTCTTTCATATGTCCTGCACCATTTTACTGCATTTTTTCCACCAATCACTTAAATACCAAGAGCAACTAAAATTAATAAAACTAGTTTTACCTCAGTTTGTTTCCCAAACACTACAACGCATGGCAAATCCATAAAAGAGGATTAACAATTAAGGAAAGTACCTCTTGGCTCCAGGGCTTCTGGCTTTCAGCTTTGAAGTCAGGCTCATATAAATTCAAGGTTTATACGAGTAAATGCCACAAAAAACAAATACATCCACTTCACCATATTTCACATCACACTTCAATTTGATAAAGACATGTTTCTACCATTGATCTGTTCAGTTCACTGTCTAGATGACCAATGGTGAGTGACACTGACACAGTTTGAGAGAAAACGCTTCAAAAACAATAAAAAGCCTATTTTCAGCGCTGATAGCAGATGTGACTGACAGAGCTGTGTAACTGAGGTCGGCAGCAGCAGAAAGGTCGCTCAGCGCACAGCTATTCATTGCGTCAAAGTTCACGATGGTTCAACTTCAACTGCAGAAATTCAAGCGAGGGAAGTGATACACAAGCTGACTTTCCCTGAATGATAAAGCTCTTCATCAGCAGCGCTGAAGAAAATAGTTATTGAAGAAACATCAGCTTCAACATGAGTACAACAACAAACAACGTTTATGTACTCGTACAAAACTCCCTTGATTAAACATGTCATCTTGCGAACCATTGCCTCTATTTTAAGCTACAATGTGCTTTATTTAGCTGCCTGATCAGATCCCAGCAGGTGGGTGGCAGCTGCCTGTGGTGAACAGGCTGGAGGGATGCGAGATGGCCAGGAGCGGCGTTGTACCCTGCTGCTGCCGATTCAAAGCACAGAACAAGAACGATGCGTTAGTCGCCATGGCAGCCATGGCATAAACCACTTGTTGTCCAAAAGCACCTTAAGAGGTGATGTTGAGAACCTCCCTGGTAAGGTTGAAGTACATATTAACCTGACAATAATAAGACCTCTAAATGTTTTATTCTGAAAACGTTCGCAAATGAATGATCAAACAATCCATGTCAAATTTCCAGAACAGATAATGAGTTAATCTTCTGACTGCTGATTTGCTGTTTCCTCCAAATCTGCCAACAAATCCTTTGTCATTTTTGTTCTTGTATATTTTCTAGTGGCTCTAAATATTATTATTATTATTGTTCCAATGTGTTAACATACTGAGCACACAGAATTCACTTTTATTCACTACAGAAATTAAACAATATTTTTTGGAAACCCTACACTTGACAGCGAGGTATCACAGCCTGGAAGCCATTTTATAGAAAGACATCTCGTCATCCAGTGGGCCAGATTGGACTCTTTGCCAAGCTCATTCTGGCACTCGGGCCATATGTTTGACACCCGAGTTTGTTTCCTGCTTCTTCAATAGAAAGGAAAGTATATTCGTCATTTTAAAAGAACCCTTGTTGACAGTAAGATGGTGCAATACCTTATTGCGTTTCTAATGTCCTGAAAGAAACGTGACTTATCAAACCAATGACAAGCATGCATCTAGTGCTAAACTGATCCTGTTTGCACATTTCTTGTGCACAGAGCAACGAACGAACTATTAGCAACAGAAAATTTTGGAGATTTTTGCATCTTGGCAAAAAAATTTGACTTTAGCTGCAAGACATTTTGTAGTATAATCCTTAAATGTCTAAGGGTTTTACTTTGTTCATCAAATAAAACACTTGCCATGTCTAAATTCTGAACAAAAATCACATTTTCTGTAACTTCAGCCAGTGTGTCCTGAGTTCAACACAAAAATCAGTCAATCGGTGCACTATTACTCAAAATGTGTCTTTTCCATTTTAAAATAAGTAACAATAAATGATTCTAGTATTTGAGTCATGTACCTTCTCAAAGTATTTGACATATTTTACGAAACATCTTCCACCAAACAATCAAACTCACCTTTTGTCTTTCATCAATCTAACCCGACCATGTCCACGAGAGCAACTACAGCACAAATCATATTTCAAATGTAATTTTCATTGAAAAGGTGAAAGATGAATTACTGTCTGCACATCCAAACTCAGCATTTCATATGTCTTCAAAGACCCACAAACTGTCTGAAAAGCTACAGCTGGTATAGATCATTTTTTACTGGCATCATAACACCAGTAACCGCAGGCTAGTAACAGCTACGCCTGCGTACATTTTGCCACCCCTCCAGAGCGGTCAGGTTTTTATTGAAACCCCATAAAAGTCAGGCCACATATCCACCCTGACTTTGATTAGATGTATCACAAATTAAAATAAAACAACCCTCTCGTGTCGTTAATAAAAACAGTATCAACGTAGCTACCACTTAAACTTAAAAAAATAATTAATAACAGATTCTGCAATAATTGCCGACTTCATGCTTCATTGCTTTCCGTTCCACTGTGCCATGTCCTCCCATCTAACCTTGCCAGTTCAGTTTGGGACTGCTCAATGGGCACAGTTGTTGGCATGGAGCTGAGAGCTGCTCTTATCATGTTAAGCACAATGACAGGGACTGATGCAACGGCTTTATTGATTCCACATTTGTGCAGTCACTAACTCTTGTTCACCCATGTTTAACCCCAGGGCTACAAGACTTTCAGCCTCCGTTTTGAGCACAAATGAGGGGTGTTCACAATTACTTCCAAGCTGCAGTGTGAAAGGTTTTGTTCTTTTAAAAACAGGATGTTACTAAATATACTGTTATTATATGTATATTTCATATCAAACACTATATGTACTCCTGTAACATTCAACAGCAAATATATATATAGATATAGTTTATTATTATTTTAATGTATTGCAGTGATGACAGATATGAGCGCAACACCGTGGTAGGCATCACATGACCGTGGTATTGCGGTGATGAGGTTATCGTCCCAGCCCTCGGTGAAAAATTGCTGCATTCATTCACCAACAAATAAACTGCACACACCCTACATTGCTACATTCACAGCTATACTGTTACTCCTCGTCTCTCGGCTAATATAAATGAGGTGGTGGAAGTGCAGTTGTTGTGAAAGTGACTGCATGTGTCCACAACAATGCACACACAAACTAGTGTGATTATGCAGCAATAATTCTACAAACACGTGTATTAGGAGGTACAGAATGACCAGAAATGACAAAGAACGACAGTACATGGTGTGCGGCTGCCCTAGACTGAAAACAGCAGCACTTCACGTCAACATGCATTAGTTCTTTTTATAAAACGTCCTCAACAAAAGAGATGTCAGAAGCCATGTTATTTTAAATCTGCCAGCAGACTCAAAAAGGCTTGATATGAAAAGAGCAGCATGTTCTGTTGGCCTATTTTAAAAAGCCACCCACGGATTCACCTGCTATCAATACACCCGCGGGTGAGTTTGTGGATAACTACCATCTTCAAGAGGAAATCTGACATCTGGCAAGGATGCCAGAAGCTCTTTCAATCATGTCACAGTTCCCACAGTGTCCAAATTACCTCTCTACTTTAAAAAACATGTGTAAATATACAAGAAGAGAGAGGCAAAAAGAGAAAGGTTATCATCTTTGACGATCATCTTTGTTCACATCCTTTAAGCAGGTCGTGTCAGTGGCCTGTGTCTGTTTATAGTTGTTCTGGAGGAACACATGTACTCATGCTAATAGAGGCACAAAAGATTAACTTACCATACTGGAAGAGAGAACATGTCTGCTTTCTACCAGGAGAGCCAATAGGTGCCTTCACAGATCCAGTCTGAAACATAGAAATAGAAGATTTCTATAAGGACACTCAGAATAAATGACTTATGATATTAACAAGACAGACATATTGGAAATTTGTCATGTCAGCATGCAGGAAGCTTGTGTCATCCACTCATTTTGCTCTACATCACATTGGATAAGAGCACCAGCTGAATTCCTCAAACATAGCTGTAAATCCTGGACTTAAACTGCCATCTGTGATTTCCTGGGTATAAGGATATTAATAACACACAATGATATAAAATTATCTAGCAAGAACTGATTTTTTTGAAGAAATAATATATAAATACATCATAGTAGGGCTGGGACAATAACAGCATCTCCGCAATCAACTTATCATTATTCAATATTTTGAGGTTTCAGTACTTCTCATGATTAAATTGAATATATATACACAGATAATACACAGGTATAAATGCTAGAAGCATTGCATAAAGTTCAGTTTCAATAGTCAGTGTTTATAGCAGACACACCCCTCTTATGTAGTACTGTCCATAGTTAAAAAAAATCCACACTGTTACAGTCGTATAAAATAGCTTAAATTTTAATATAAATATACATCCCTAATATTAACTAGCTTTTAAATCAACCACAACATGTCTTGATTTGTGAGTGACGTAGTATTTTTTCATAGAGAATACTAAATAAAATGACCCTTAATTCGACAGTTATATCTCTTCTACATTTTTGCTGTAACTTCAGTACAAAGTGCATCATCTTCCATATCTCTGGTTACATTAGACAACTGCTGCCGGTGTGAGCAACCTTGATTTCCTCCAGCTATTCAATTCATTGGATACAGATACGGTGTGTACTTTGAAGAAAAGTGTGACGACCCACTACATCAGAAATTTTGTCATCAATCTACTTTATGAAAGAAGCGAGTCTTGTGGATATTTTGTACACACTCAGCGTACACATGTAGCCAGACTGTCAAGCGTTTTACAAACAAACACAAAAAGCATTTGTTGTCATTTCAATTGAATTGCTTTGGCAGTTGTTTTCCCCCTATAGGAAGACTAGCAGCAGCTGGTGGCTTCTACTGCTGTCAACCTGAAGCCCTTTAAAAGAGGAAACATTCCTCTGTGCTGCAGCATTCAAAACTTCCCTCTGTCATTGTCAATATTGACGCAATTTATGCTCACTGTGGAGCGTTTGCCTTTTGTTAGGAAAATGTTTTATGAATATAACAATGATGCAGCTATGGTACCCAATTCAAATGCTGAACATTCACTATATTAACATTAATATTTTTCACTTTATCATGTTTGATAAGACTGTGTTTGAAGTGAAGGGAAAAAATAACAAGTAGCGAAAAACCTCAATCTGCCATTCAGTGAATCCTTGTGACAGTGATGTTTTGAAATAATGAGATCGCTGGCATAGGTAGTGCATGAGCCAGCAGAAATGAGGATGACAGGAAAAGTTAAACAGCCGTGAGAGTTTTTAACAGCCGTCTTAATGATCGCATTCAGCCGGGCTATCTGCTGGAGTCCTCAGACTCTAACCACATTCCTGTCTCTTTTAATCGTGACAAATTCTTCAGGAGTAAGATGGAGACACTGCACTCAAAAAAGTCAAACTGGGTGTTTGCTATATTAAAGTAGCTTCTACCATATATAGTCATGTTTTGTGGTTGAACATCATTAAGTCCTTTACTTGACTTAAAATAACTTTGACTTCAAAATAAACCTCTGCACAGAAAAGTCACTGAACTTCTTATTGTCCGCTCTATAATTTTGAGCGAAAAAAAAAGGGTAAAACTAACCTGTCTCACGACGGTCTGAACCCAGCTCACGTTCCCTATTAGTGGGTGAACAATCCAACGCTTGGTGAATTCTGCTTCGCAATGATAGGAAGAGCCGACATCGAAGGATCAAAAAGCGACGTCGCTATGAACGCTTGGCCGCCACAAGCCAGTTATCCCTATGGTAACTTTTCGTCACTGAATGTTTTTGTAGTGTGCTCACTAATCGTAGCAGCATTAGCAGCTAACCATAACAGCATTAGTTGCTATGGTTAGCTACTTAGCATTTGCATTGCTTGCTAAATGAGCGTATTAGGGTTAGGGGGTGGAAATAGCCTTACAATTTTTTTTGTATGTTCACCCAACAAGTTATTATCATTATATTTACTCCTCGTAATTAAGTAATAGTAACGCCAACACCTTATGTTGATCTGACATATTACTAATACTTTTTATGTTCCCCCAACAAAGGACTATTTTGAGTGTGCTACCCTTTCTTTCTTGAAGATTCTCCGTCACAAAAAGCCAGAATAATAGATAATAGTCCTGGGAGTGGCTTTGGGTGGATGAAAAGATGGAGAAGAGGGGGATGAGACACCACCGGGATGAAACCTTGAGTTTGCCAAGGTCAGCAGAACACTCACTATGAAATGAAACGCTGCCAAACACACACACACACACACACACACAGACCCATATTAGCTCCTCCCTGAAGACAACCTGCTGAGAACTGCTAAATTACCACTGGGCTTACACTTATGGCTATATGCACCTGTACACACACTCACAAACACACACACACATTCTGCCTCCAGCTTTTTCTTTTGCGTCATTATATCGGTCTCTGGTCATTTTGAGATCTTCACCTTTGGCCCTACTGCATTGCAATGTTTTGGCTTATGGGGCCTACTTGGTAATCCTCTCCTGCCTTTGTTTGCGTTAGCTCAGGTGATGACGCATCTTACCCCAGTGAAACATTAAAATCTGAAAAAAGTTTATTACCAAGTAAGTTTGCACAAACAAGGAATTTAACTTAGTGACTTGGTGCATGACATATAAACCTATATACCGTACAAATGAACATGTAACTGTAGTTCAGAGGTAAAACCCAAAGTGACTAAGAATAAATATGCAAAAACTCTGATTATGTGGTAAAAAACAGAGACATAAACAGTGCAATACGCCAGATGAATGGAGAGCAAAGAAAGTGCAAATATTCAGAAATGCAATTAGTCTAGTGCAGGAGGGTGGGCCATGGGCCTTGTTGATGAGGCCAGCTGCAGTGGGGGAGAAACTGTTCTTATGGGGTGAAGTTGTGGTCCTGATGGACTGCAGCCTCCTGCTAGAGGGGAGGGACTGAAGGGATTGTGGAGTTCAAGGAATTCCTTCTCAAGGATTAAAGTTCAGCTTTACTTTTGACTGCACTGTGTTGCACTGTTGTGGTTTGAGGCTAACATATCATACATTATACTGTCACCTGATACGCACTCCTTCCATTCACTTTCTTCTTCCATTCCAGGTCATTTCTTTTAATGTGTAGTAAACATTAAGGGGAATGTCCATATTATGCACGTTTCAGTACAATCCATACAGTCCATTAAAGCCTTGTCCTTCAGTCCTCTTTAAAATTTCAATGACAGTATTCTTGTTTGGCAGTCTTAAAACATTCATGCTAATTCATAATAAAGGATGTTGAGAATGGGGGAAACATTTCAACATCACATGGGTATTTACCCACTATAAACAGAGTGCATTTTGTAATCCTTTCAAAGGTTTCCCTTAACTGCCAAAGTGCTTTCCGTGATGCCTTTTTGTGGTGCTGATATGGATAGGGAGCTCTCCAAAACATTCTGATTTTGTCACGGCATTCAATCTCTGCCTCCCAACTCACCAAGAGATATTAAAACCACTATAAAAAATATAGCTTTATAAATATATACTTTCTGTCTCCTGATTGCATTCATCATCATAATTTACCCGGAGTTCCCTGAAGGCAACAGGCGCTAAATAATTGATGGGCCTGAAAGCTGTTTGGCTCTGTGAAGGAGTGCCTGCAACTCTCTTAGGGAACAAAAAGCACCAGCAGCTTTGAAACCAGCGGAAGCAGACAAGTCTCGGTTAGAATTAGTATTGTGTTCTGTCATGCCAAACATTTGGTGCTGAGACAATGCAATACAGTTTCATTACAATGCCGGGGCCTTGCAGGCAGAGACATCAAAGGCCCGGGTTGTCTCGGGCTCAGTTTACAAAGACAATGAAGAGATGGAGATATAGTTAAGACTATTTTCAAAGAGAACTACTGACAGTTTCATTATGAGCATGAATATAAGCTGGAACAATGACATGCTACAGACTGTATGTTCATTTCAAGGTAGGAGACTGTGTGGATGTCTGACATACTGTAAACTTTCTTCTTAAAGCTATGGTCTGTCAGTCTGTTCAGAAACACTTCTTGTTATACTGGGTGAAATGGTCCTTCCACCCTGAGAGCAGTCAATACATTATGTGATCAGAAAAAGGAAGGAAAAGAATCAGACCTCTGAGGCAGCTGCAGGACTGTAAAAACTCTGATCCATCCCTGCCATTCGGTCCAAATGGAAAGAACCAATCAGATGTCTTTATGTCTCGTCCTGCTCATGCCCCCCTCTGTCCCTCCCTCCTCCCCATGCTGCTGGAAATATCCAGCACACTAATCTGCAGAAATATAGAGTTAGCAGGAGAATCTGTTCTGTATGGAACAATGGCAGAGAAAATGCAGCCAAAAATACCACTTCCAGTGTTACTTCTGATGGCTCACCCTGCTAAACAGACACAGAGAAGAAAGAGGGGGGCAGGAACGAAAAAAAAAAGGAAAAACTCTGGATAAAGCTAAGACGGCAAACCAGAGTGAACATCGGTGGAGACACTGAGGCATCTGAAGGGCTATATTGGCTTTGAACAGGACGTTTTACTGTGGTGATGTAGCATATCGGCTCTCCTCTCCCTGCTGAATCCTACTGTCAGACGTTCAAGTTTGAGGGGGCGTGGCTTTGGACGGAGCACTGTAGGGAGTGGGTGGAGCTTAGAGGAGGCTGAGAGGAGGTGCCCCTTTCAAATCTTGCTTGCTCTCTGACATGACAAACTATAGCTTTAAATGATTCGTAGATTGTAAACAAAAACAGCTCTTTTACAAAAGCTACAAAGACAAGACCCTAAACATAATGGAGCAAGTTCATCAATAGTGTATAAGGACTGATTTATGATGCCATTTATTTTTTACATCCAGATTTATGCACTTCCACTTGCATTCAATTACAAGATAATCTGTTCTGAGACGGGAGCTTAAAATAACTGGGTATAAGTTGGTCTCCCATTAATTATCAATCAAGGAGCTGCGAGCTGTGTGTCTTCACACTGTGACTGCTTCAAACTTTGACAACAATTTCTTCATGTTCTGCAATCTAGACTCACCATCAGACAAATAACTGAATGTTTAATAGTTGATGTTCACAAAATTGGATGCAAGCACATGTGGATTCATAATCTCTAAGGCATTTTTCACTGAAAAAAGTTATCTTGAATTTGTTTAAACAAGATGACAATGCTGATTGAGATAACAGTTGCTCAATGATGTATCTCAAACAGTCTTGTAAACAGTGTCATGTTTTCCTCTGGGACCTTTGCAGCATACTTCTGGGAGGCTTTAAATCTCAAGAATCAGTATGTAGGCCACGGTAAAAAGGCTTTAGAGCACAAAGAGAACACAGGATTCAGTCAAGGTTTTAAAATGCCACAGCAGAGACAGATAGTGTTGGACAGAATTGCACGCTGCTGAAGGGAAAAGGTTAGATCCAGTAAAACCTATCTAGGACAGTGGTAACACTTGAAAGTGTCCCAGCCGATAGTATGAGTGGCTCATCTGTGAAGCAGCTGCAGCACGTTTTGTGCGGCAGACATCATACTGTAGCATGTGTCACTGCTACTGTGCTGTCACATTTCACCACTAGTGAATGAATGATATATGATCTGCTTGGTTCAACTTTCCAAGATTGGGTTTCTATATCCTGTATACACTCTATACAGGCCATACTCAGCCTCCTGAACTCTGATGAAAATACTGATTATTCATGGTGAAACTGCAAGTGTGCGTCAGCATTTTCAGGAGAAAAAGAGATGTGCTTTCAGACCTTCAGCCTGTCGTTTGTTAAATATTAACTGCTGTGGATGGTTCTAGGAATGACTTCAACACTTAAACCATCTGAAGTAAAAGTTCCATATCAAATACAAAATCTTTCTCTTTACATACAAATCCCTCCATGGCCTCATCCTCAATCCCTCACTGAATTCCTTTAGCTTATGCCTTGTTCACACTACATGACTGTCGGAGTCGTGGTTGATTGCCGCACTGCTGTCCAGTCAGCCTCCTCTCGTTAATTCCTGGTTCAATGAGCCACTCACTGTTTTCTGTTTACAACAGGGATACTTTCATTAATTGCTTAAATCTCTCGACAGACACCAGGACTGTGAGGTTACCAAACCTGTGTACTTGTGCTTTTAATGATGATCCACCACACAACTCTAATTCTAAAAGAAAATATGTCACTTATGTGTCACTAATGCCCTTGCAGAGATGAAGAACACCAGGAGCAAATACCAGGAGTTTTCATTAAAACTAAATCATGACTTGTGTGTTGACTACGTGCCAAATCAAACCGCACAAATTTCCTCCTAAGTTACCATATCACCATTTGCTGACAGATAGTGTAGCATTCAAAAGGCTAGAGTCTTGCTATAAACAATACCAACAACATTATCTTCACTTCACCTGTCTCACCTCCTGTTTTGTCCTGTCCTGTCTTTCTGTGGAGTGACTAACACCAGCTTTCAGATGACAAATAACAGACCAACTAAACAGCGGAAATGTCTTGAGGTGTTTGATCTATAACCCTCTCTCGCCTCACACTCTGGCTAGTTTATTGCATTCGGGGATATTTTTATGAGGCAGTGGTGCTAATCATGTAGCAGCTACACAGAGGAAACAATGGAGCCATCTAATATCGTCGTATTGCACACTCATACCTATACTGTTTCACTGCAGTCAAATTCACAATTTAGTGGATCTCATTTTATGTTCTTCAGTTTCTGTTTGGATACAATCGAGCCTGTGAGAAATATAAATAGAGGTCATTGCAAGGTGCTGGCTACTAGATATTTTATGACTGGGATGCCACAAGATTTTGAGGGAATAAATCACAACAATGTTGCTTGTTAAAGTGAAAAGAAAGTCTCACGACCACAGGGCATAAAGAAACCTATCAGACTTTGAGCTCTCCAAGCTTCTATTAGTGACCTGTGGGTGGCATTAATCAGCCTTTTCTACATCTAGTCTGCCAGAAACTGACAAGAACGAGAAGCAGCAACTGCAGCACTTCAGTAAAGTTAGAAAGATATTGCCAGATTACGACTTCCTGGATCAATACGTCAAATACAGTATGATCTAAAGATGCAAATGATGCATTTTGGTAACGTTGGTGAGGAACATGCACCCTGGTGCCCCACAGAAAACAGACAGAGCAGGGACCGTCCACAAAGTGCAACACCAGAACCAAAAACGAAAAGCATTCCCATTATACAGTATTTTGCCAATAGAGTTTTCTTAAAAGTAATGTGAAAATGTTGTTTTGTGTCATGAGCTGAGTGTATCTGAGTGACTCCAACTGGAAGGACTTCTACTTCACTTATACCCATGCTTCTTTGTACAGAGTGATGTGAGACAACTGAAGCAAGAAGTTGAGAATATTATTATATTTGAATTTAATATCAATTTCTTACAACCCATTATTGGCTGTACTGCAGAAGATCCTGATTCAGTTTATGTATTATCCAAGTTAATGTCAGAGAAGGGTTTGTATTGAAATGGCATTACTGCCGATGCAATATTAATATACAGCTATAACAGCTCTGCATAGTTATCAGAGCAGAAAGTCTAATCAGAATCATCATATGCTGTGACAAACACTGTGAATGATTATATTTCCCATTTGCTTTTGTGAAGATTTTTCACTTTAATGAGATTTGCTGGACTTGATTTCAAATGAAAAAAGAAAATGCATTGCATTCATCAGCTATGTATAATTGTTACTAAAATAACTGAGCAACGATTCAAACTAACTAACAAATGTTAAAATAAATGTACTGACAGCATTTAAAATATAATAATTTTAATTAATTCAGACCTAACTCAGTGATGTATCAAAAAAAAGTCCCAATGAGATAAGAAAAAAAAGTAATTCAGACCCTATTGTTGTGACCACTAGCTGCTCTTGTCACATCATGTTGCTTTTCCCTACGTCAGTAAGAAACGTAGACAGACAACAATGAGCTGAGGAAACCTTTTAGTTCTTTTAACATAATTCTGCATACATAGCTTACATAAATATCCTCTTATTTAATGTATTCTGTGGAGCTGATGATTGGTATTGGCAATGTACACACAATGCATATTTCTGCCCCTGGCTTCATGCTGTTCCAGAAACATCAAAAAGAAACATATTGTATAATCCATGGTAAAAGTGCAGTGAAGACTGTTAATTGTGGAATGCAATGTTAGTTTAAATAAAATAGGTTTTATAATGATGCAAATGCATTTAAGATGTTTGTGATACACTCAGTGCTTTGCATGATTTTATTCTAAGTAACTACAGCAGCTATATTTGCCCTTCCCTGGGATATTTATTACATAAATACAGTGTGAGAATATATGTTACTCTACGGTAGTCACTGGTCACAATTTAATGGCATACTTAAAGAAAAACACTTTCACTACTTCTGAATAATTTAACAACTTAACTGTTCCTTCTGAGAGTAAAAGGTGACACTCTTGAAAAATGATTTGCAGAAGCACATCATAGAGCACAAATCATGGATAAAGTACATTTATATCATGACACTTTTCAACAAATGGTACAATATTCACAGATGATCAACTACATTGTCTGCCTGTCAACCTTCATCTAATTATTGCTAGTGTGCAGGACTTTCCAAGTTTAGTATCATCACAAACTGTTCACTTCTCGATCTTACAGGAGACATTTTAAATGTCACTGCATAACAGAACAGAGTCGAGCATTTCCGCCAATTACCGCGCAGTAAGGTTGTTGAAAATGACAAACCAGCAATCTAAATCTAATCTTCTGCAGCATCAAGGATGAGATTTGCTTTAATACAACCTTTGTTTTATATAAAAGTTAATCCTCTCTCTCTCTCTCTCTCTCTATATATATATATATATATATATATATATACACACACATATATATACACGTGTATATATGTGTGTGTATATATATATATATATATATATATATATATATATACACACACATATATATACACGTGTATATATGTGTGTGTATATATATATATATATATATATATATATATATATACACACACATATATATACACGTGTATATATGTGTGTGTATATATATATATATATATATATATATATATATACACACACATATATACGTGTATATATGTGTGTGTATATATATATATATATATATATATATATATATATATATATATATATATATATACACACATATCACTAAATCTCTTAAGGAAAATTGTCACCCACATCACTCTGTTTCCTCAAAACATAAACATTGCATTGAAAAACTCAAAGTCTAGTCCGGTACCATGGATGAAAGTCATTTTTACACACAGCACAGCAAACAGTGCCATGTGTGCTTTAGCTATCATACTCATCCCCGGTTTTGCTCACTGACCCAAACAGAACTAGCTCTGTCCTTGTGTTAGCTGTATAGAGGTATTAGTGCTGTGCATGCTTGTCCTTAATGCTCCCTGTGTACATATTTGAATGAATAAAACATGTCAACCAAGAGGGTCCAGTCCACCGTGTAAACTCACTGTGGGACCATCCCTTCACGTACATAAGAGTGACCGTCATTAATATAATGAACAGAGTGTCCTTGGTTGATTTAGAGATTTAGCTCTTGATGTGGAGCTAAAGTGGCCGATAAGCACTCCGTTGATGAGGAGCACATGGACAGTGTACACATATGAAATAGTAATGAATTTAAAGCTAAAACCTCTCAACATCAAACACAAACATATGAAGACATCCTGCAACAACCCAGCTACTGGGACAGAATACACTCAGATATGCATATGTACATTATGTACCAAAAATGGTTCTTTTATTGCTCACTTATAGTGTACACATCTATTCTGCTCTCATCTCACTGCTACATTACTGTTTGTTTTCATTTTTACTTTACCAGCATACTCATTTATAATTTAAATGTCAACAGAGTATATAAAATGCTAAACATTAGATGTCCTACAGCACTGAGTGCAACTTACTTAAACATACATTGCCCTGGTGGGACAGTAACCATTTCCATATATAAGAATTCTGAGTAGCCCACACTGCACTGCATTTTATAACAAACAATGTATCTACAGTATGCATGCACGTTGTATAATTAAACTGGACAATGTTGTTGTTCTTGGACTTGCTAATTAGTTTTTTTCTATAATCTAATCAGGTGCAATTTTTAATGTTGCTACTTTTCAGTATTTTTAGTCATGCCCTGCACAGCAACCACATAAATAGGCAAGAATGATGTGAGTAAATTTGCTTAGACCCTATTTCAGGGTGAGGAATAGCATCTTGTCAAATTTCCTCCATACCTTTATACAGAGAGCCTTATCTCTCTACTGCAGTGTTTTCCTTTTTTGTTCACCCAATGTCATGGTACTATTCATCCCCAGTCTGTCTCTGTTCAGAACAACAAATCACCGTTTGGCTCTTTTTGTCTTCAGGACAACCAACTGTCTGTTTCTTATTCAGGCTCTCTGCCTTCTTTGCCACATTGTCCTCACTTGCTCATTGTCTTTGCCTCTGTCTGCCCCTTGTTATTTATGGAATGCAAAACTGCAGGAGTACAGAGAAGTAGCCTGCAGCTACACTGTGCCCACAGCCAAGCTGCCCAATCACTGCCAAGAGATTATGGAAAGGCCTTGTCAGAGACAGGAAGCCTTCTGTCACCTCTGCGACGCTACTTCCCCCCTGCACAGGATCCTGCCTATTCCTCCAGCATGATTAACACTTTCATTTGAGGATGAAGTGATGAGTCGTGTACTGGCTCATACAGTGATGCGTGTTTCTCATCCTCTAGGAAGCTACCAGTTCAACGTGATCATGTATGAGCAGTCTGATCGGAGTAAGACACATAATTTTCTGTAAATGTCTTTATTTCTAGAATTACTGATTAAGCTGTTGACATTTAATACAGTATGATGTACAGTAGACCATTCATTGACCCTCCAGTGATCAAACCATTTTTGAAGTCTTAAATGATTAATAGATTTCACTGGGGACTATTTTTTTATTTTTTTTGCATTATCTATTAAATATATTCATGTCTTAGCACTCTCTCTTATGTATATTTTATACTCAAGTTAAAAAGACCACCTTTCATGAGAAAAGATATTTCATCGAGCAGATTATGGAAGTCCACAGTGAAAATACAACAAATATAAAGAAAAGCTGATTCCATTTTCTTCCCTACTAAAGTCTACTGCAACGAGTTTGATGACACCCCACAGCCTCCTCTCGCTTCCAACTGTTCTTATAGTCCAGGTGATGTTTTAAGGAGAAATCTGGCCTTCCAGCAAGGTTAGAAGAAGAGCTCAAAGCAGCATGTCACTTTACCCATGTCCAATGTAAACCTTAGGAACCGGAAACCCCCTCCAAACTCTACTGCAAGGCTTGGTTAACCATAAACCCAATCACCATAAAACCCCTAAAGAGGATGGTAAAAGCATGCAGCTGCATGCAAACAGAGAACGCTGGAGTGCAATGACAGAGGAGCCATTAGAAACCACTAACTTTTCTCCCTAATGTACTTTTTCAGAGCCTCTTAGCCCCAAGATAAATATCTGAGCACAAGACAGACACATGAAAAAGGGATGAGTGAGATCTTCCAGAAATGATGTCTGAAAAGCCAAAAGAAAGAAAATAAATGTGATTGTATTCAACATCTCAAGCCATGATAATGTCCTACTCTTTGTGCAGATAAGCAGGGGTGGAAACAAAAACATCTAAGCACTGTCAATGCAGCACCCACTGAATAACTTAGATGGTACAGTCCTTTTACTCATGCCATGCGCATCACAAGGGAGTGTTAGCGACCTAAATCAGTTAAGTCGAAGGCTGGAGTTACGGAAACGCTCATGTTCTGCTCTTTGAATTGTTTCTGAGATGCCTCCGCAATAAAGGTTCAATGAGACTCAAAGACTCAAGGTCCAATAATCGCTTATTGTCAATGAACCATTAGGTTTCTGGCTCTAACTGCTGTCCAGTCTAACAGAAGGCATTTATTGAGCTGCTGCTCTGTTGCTCAGCTAATTAGATAGGCTCTGTTGTTTCTGCACGCTCGCACATGTATTAGCTTGTTTGTATGACTGAGTGCACGCCAGGCACCTTTTTACATGGTCACTATGTTTACCCATTCATGTAAAAACCTAAGACTACTGACAGGAACACACAGATGCTTATCGGAAGGCTCAGCATGTCTTCTGCTGTGGAAAGCAAAATGGCCTGCTACATTCCTGCCATGTCAGCAACGTAAGCCAGAATTTCAAGTAATGAAACATTGTTAGGAACTGGAGCAAAATTTAGCTGATGGCCGATAGCTGGACATCTACTAAACACAAGAACTGTTTGTTCGTCATGATGATGTTCAAAACAGTTGCTTTGAGGTGACGATGCAGGTGACCATCTTTATACTGTACTGTACTGTCTATGAGCATCCACTGAAGCATCGGCTCTGAAATTTCTGACTCAATTGCCAAGTATACGTTTTACTGGCAAAAAAATAACAAATTACCTATTTTAGAACATTTCATTAACACTTTGAGTGCCATTGATGTATTTGTATGTCATTTAAAATCCAACCATCCAAATTGAATGCCATCAACATAGTAACAAGTCAAAGTGTTTTTTCGGCAGCCAGTAGCTGACCATGGTCTCACACAGCCTGTGACTGAATTGGAGCTTCTGGGAGATGTAGTCGGAGCATAAAGAGATGGTATACACCACAGAGCTCAAAGCAGGAAATGGAGATGACTAGAGAGCAAAACAAATGGAATCCGGACAAAAAGTGGCGTTTTTGGTGAAAGTGGCCTCTACTCCAGATAAAAGAAGAATAGTACAAGGTAAAAATAAACGTTTCTTACATGATGAAATAGTCTTTTTTTTTCATTTGAGCTACTTAATATTTTGGTCACAGTACAAAATATTCTATGGGTCATGAAAGATGACTCAAAATGGCCAAAAATGCTGGCACAATGCAATTTGTTTTATAAAAGGGCTAGCACTCAATGTGGTAAGATAATAAATATATTATGTTGACTAAACACCGAAGGTGGCATGGTGGTGTAGTGGTTAGCACTGTCGCCTCACAGCAAGGAGGTACCGGGTTCGAATCCCGGGCCCAGGGCTGTGTGGAGTTTGTATGTTCTCCCTGTGTCCACGTGGGTTCTCTCCGGGTAGTCCGGCTTCCTCCCACCATCCAAAAAGGGGATTAGGTTAACTGGCTAATTTAAATTGACCGTGACTGTGAGTGTGAGTGGTTGTCTGTCTCTATGTGTCCTGCGATGAGGTGTCAACTTGTCCAGGGTGTACCCTGCCTTCCGCCCTAAGACAGCTGGGATAGGCTCCAGCCCCCCCAACCCCCTCCCCGCGACCCTATGAGGATAAGTGTTAGAAAATGGATGGATGGACTAAACACCTAAGAAGAGGACAGCAAATAAAGGCAAAAAGAACCAAAAATAAATTAAGAGATCTTTATTCTTCATGTGCCTTGACATCCACATCATGACTCTGGCTGATTCACCCGAGTACAACAAGACACACTCTTCAGCATGAATGAAGGCGTGAGCAGTGTGGTCATAAGGGGGGAGGACACACCACTGTAAACATCACTCATAATGGCTCATTGCATAACAGTGTATTCTAAATTGAGTGATGATTTCTGGTTATGACGCATGGCAGTCTCAGGTGAAGTAACCACATGTCATCATGTAGCGATCCTCATCTGCAATCTATTCTGCTCATTAACACCCTGTTTTGCCATGCAGAAACGGATGTCTGGCTCCACACTGGTTACAGCTCACCATCGGGGGGCTCAGTTCAATCTTTTGGGGTGCTTCCTGGCATTGCACTTTTAATAACATTCGCATTTAAGAGCCAATCAGTGAAGCCAGAGTTCTGACAGCTGCGGTAGAGCAATAAATCATAAAATGTGGGGAGGCAGAAAAACTCCTTTGCATGTAATTATATCTGTAGCTCGGTCAGTGTGGCTTGGCAAGCAAACCTGTGCCCACGCACAGCTTTTTAATAGGTTACCTCACAAGGGGCTGGATATACATATTGTGATAACTGACGTGAATGTTAATGATATATTTGTTTTGTTCAAAGCTGGCACACAGCAAGTACTGAACTCTTCACAACCACCCTTTCTGAATATCTAACACATGTTCGCATACCTGAATTGCAGGTATCTTTCAAGCCGATGAGGGAAGTGGGGCCATTCATTTTTATCCTTCGAAAAAAAAAAAACAACATTGCAATTAATCAGTGCTGTGATATTTTTCCTCAGATGTAATGGTGCCTCCAGTCATAGAGTGAAAATCTAGAAATTCAATCATCAGACAAAATGATTAAATATTATATTAAGTTCTTAGGGCTAGTGTGCTCCCCACGGAAGAAAAACAGGGGTGAGGATTGTGGTCTGGGGTTAAGGATCTAAGGCTGAAATACTAAGAAAAGACAAAGTAAGGGCAAACATCCAAAATCCATAAATTAACGAATAATCCTGCTCCCCATGGCTGCCTCTGTGTTAGCCAATTGCTATCAAACGTTTACCTGACTGAGAGATAATACCCTGCTATCAATCCCAGTACTTAGAGGGTATTCAGAGCACTGTGCTTTCTGCTAAAGGAAACCCTCACTCACAACGTGTGCTTAACAGTAACCATGGTGCCTGCCAAAGAAACACCAAAACAAAGAGAAGCAGGATTTTGCAATTCAGAAAAGTTTCACCACAATCCTAAAGGCATTATAGAGCGCACAAGAATAATTATATGATGGTTAACCCTTGTTGCATGTTTATCCTGTGTTAACAGGGACTCCCTCCGAGTTCACCATCCAGAGACAGTTATTGAGGTTAATGTTGACTCTAAATTGCCATAGATGTGAATATGAGCATAAATGGATAGGGGTGTCCCAACAACTTTTTCACTTCCAATATGATACAAATATTGACACCTTGCGTATTGGCCGATATCGATCCAATATTAGCACAAATCATACAAACTTATATTACTTATTTTGTAGTATGGAATGTTAGAAAAAACCTGATCAAGTGATATTACTCAAACAGAGAACAATAGTCAGCAACAGCAGGTCTGAGAAAAACTGACCTAATTATTATCAACCAATGGTTACATCAATTTTAACCTTAAACATAACAGTATTCGACAATTGAATAAAATAAAAATTAATTAGAAGACCCTGAAAAATAACTTCAATAAATCCAATAAAAACAAAAAGAAAAAATCTATAAAGTGCAAAACAACCATGAGTTCAACTGAAACATAAGCATTTTCTACAAGTCAACAGAATAAAATCTGGAATGGACTGCTGGTATCGGAGTGCTTATATGGGAGATTTTAGATGCAGATTTCTGATGCTTGTTTTTTGCTGATATTGGACCAACATCCGATGTCAATATGGGATCAGAACACCCCTATAAATGGATGCCTGTCTCTATGTGTTGGCCTTGTGACTGTTCGATGATCTGTGGATTGTGACTAACCTCACACCCAGTGTAGGCTAAAATCAGCTCCAGCCTGCTGTGATCATGTCAAGGACAAGCAGACGCTGAATTGATGGATTTACTTGGTTTGGTGTCTTTGCTCACTAAGCATTTCCTATATTGTTTTTTTTTAATAGAATTTTGTCTGATAATTCCAGTGTAAGGACGAAACTGCATTAAACACCATATTTCATCCTGCAAGAAAGAATAATACAAAAAATACCAAAGTATCAAACATCAAATGATGTTTTGAAACAACAGCAGCAGCTTAGCTGCATGATACACCTTAAAAACCTGCTGAAACGGTGGTAAACAATTGTTTTTCAGGGAAAGTGGCTCTGTTCACCTCTCTCATTAACGGTAACTCTCACTGTGAATACCTTCATTAAAACTGCTGGCTATTATTTCGACTACTGTCTCATGCTGCTCGGTTTACTTTGTCACAACACTCTCCATGATGGTCTCCTCCCTCTGGATGTTTAACTGTCACAATACAGATGTATTCTGCACAGATTTTGGAACCAAGGTGCCATTTTCACATTTCTGTTGGCGTTTCACTTTTTAGTTTTGTTGCTTACACATGCTTTCTTGTTCACACACCCCCTCTGACACATTTCTACAACATAAGAAAACTAGTTGCAAAGCTCCCATCAAAGCACTCAGCAGCTTCTTAATGCTGGGCCATATCTAAAGACATAGGAAATGGTTACATTAGCTGATTCATTTCTGGTAAATAACCACAGTTCAGAACTCAGCTCAGATGACGAGCCAGATGGAATAAACAGGCACTCTCTCAACTAACTCCATTTTCAAAATGCCCTTTCATTACCAAATCAAATTATCATCTTCCTGTAATCAATAAAGGAAATACTTTGTCTAATTGGAAGCAAAGAATATTACAGCCTGGAAATACAAAGTCATATCCTGATAATGTGAAGTGAAATTATATAGATTATCTGATTAACTGATATATGTTTATCTAATTACAAGTACTAACGTTGTGTGATCATTTCTATTTCCATAGTACCCATTCATTGTTACTCGTGAACGATTGCCAAGGGGTGTCAGATTAAGAGGAAAAAGCTCAGGCTTTGTGCAAGCAGTACACTTGACTCTTTGAGTGCCACTGACGTATTTATACGTCATTTAAAATGCAATGCTTGAGTGCCATTGACGTATAAATATATCAAAGTGATGTTTCGGCAGCAGGCACAAGAGGGCGCTCTCACACAGCCTGTGAGTAATATTGGGGCTTCTGGGATTTGTAGTCAGGGCATAAAGAGACAGTATACGCCACAGAAATCAAAGCATGAAGTGGAAACGATCGAGATTAGAGAACAAAACAAATGGAATCTGGACAAAATTTCTAAATTTGTGAAAAAATGTAAATTTCTCTGAGATGAATAAAGCATCTATCTATCTATCTAAAAAGTGGTGATTTTGGTGAAAGTGGCCTCTATTCTACCTCTGATAATATAAAAATGGAACAAGGTAAAAAAACTTTTTTTCCATGATGAAATAGAGAGTCTCTTTTTTCATTTGAGCTATTCAGTGTTTTCAGAATCATAGTACAAAATATTCTATGGGTCATGAAAGATGACGCAAAAATGCTGGCATAAGGCACTTTCTGTTTTATAAAACAGCTGGCACAGAGTTAATTAAAGTAAAAACGTGTTAACCTTTTGTTTTACCATTATATAAAAAATAATTTAATTACCAGCTCAGTGGGAAGAGTGGTCATCCTGAACCTCAGGCTTGTGGGTTCGATCCCCACTGGAGAACACACACATCGTTGTGTCCTTGAACAAGACTCTTGACCTCCAACTTTCTTCCAGACTGCTTTGTGTAGCAACTCACCGCTTCCTTCCCTCTTGTTTCCAGCCACTTCTCTTCCTCCTCATTTCTTGTTCTTCTGCCCCTGATTGTTTCCAGTTGTGTCCTCTTACTTCATGTATTAATAGTTTGCATGTTCCCCTGTTCTGTGCCAGTTCGTCTTGCTCCCTGTGTCAATTCAACCAGCCTTTCCATGTCAGCAATAGTATTTAAGTCAAGTCTGTCAGTCATGTTTAGTGTGAACCTTTTCTTTGTTACTTTGTTTAGTAGAGTGAGTAGTCAGGATTTGTTCGCTGCTTTGGCTATTTTTTCTTCAGCTTTTGTGAGCTCTTTAAGTGTGTCTCCTTTATTTAGTGAGTAACATTGTTCCTCATTTGAGTGATTTTCACTTTTGTGTTATTATAGCCTATAGCATCGACTGATGTGTTCTTTTGTTCGTAACTTTCACTGTCATTTAGAGTCAAGTTGGTTATACTACAGTAGTACGTTTTTTTTGTCCTTACTAGTCAAGCGATCCTTTGTTATTTTGGTCAATAATTTTTATTTTGAGACCTTTCTGAGTCCAGCTTTTGGGTTCTGTTCTTGTTTGAGTTGTAATTCCTATGGGATGGGTTAAATGGAAAAATTTCATGTACTCGTACTACAATAGCAGTTGTTTGGTATTTATTTTGCATGTTTTAAGAGTGGACTGGAGAAAAGTAAAAACGACTATGATCTTTAATATCACAAATCATATCCATAGCAATGATTACCCTTATGGAGCGCAAAGCAAAGTTTTGATGAGGAGGTATATGGAGATCAGATCCATGGAAAAGAGACGGCGACCCGGTAAATAATTAAGGATTTAAAATGAACTCATCCCGCGAGCTGATTAACAGGTCTGGATGGGCTCCACTACACACATCTCTGAATTCTCAGCAGGGTGCAGATTCTAGAAATGGTTTTATAACATTTTAGTTCTGATAGTTATTAAATTGCCTTGATATCAACATTGACAGAGAAACTGATCAGCACAGGTTTAATAAGTGCAGTACATGATGTGCTCCACTTCAGCAACTCACCGTGGTGGTGCAGTCTTCTGGAAATAGCATTACCTCTTAACTTATAAAAAAATACAAGTCTATAGATGTTATCTTATTCAGGAAAGTTCTTAAGTCACATCAACACACAGTCCTTCCAACCCAAAATAATTGAACCATCTTTATTCTGCTAACTGTCAAACTACTTTTTTGCTGTTTCATGACATTAAAACAAGCATTTCATATTCATCATCTGCAAAAACACACTTCAGTCAAGCAAAAAATATTGTCATAAGTTTGATAAATAAGTGTAATTATCTTATTGATTCCTGTCATGTTATGCAGCACATTGAGAACATTACAGCAAAGTGTGATGAACAAGCTTAAGATACAGTCTTTATGAATTTTATTTCAGAAACAAACAGTGCTTTAAAAGGTCAGAGCTAGCTAAATGTCACCGCCTCCCAGAGCGGCTGAGAGATCAAAGTTTTTGTGTCAGAGGGTCAGACAGACGGCTTAACACAAGCCACATAGGAACTGTGGAATAAAGCGCTGAAACCTCAAGGCAGTCACTCAGTGCTCAACCTTACAGCCTTCAAAGCAGAACTGAAAGTTGACAGTGAGACTGTCCTGTGTGCAGATCTCTGTCTGCATGCTCTCCCCACGGTGTAATGATACACACTTTATATATACACATAAATGTTTGTTCTGCAAAACATTGATGATAAACCCTATTGGGAAAAGCTCAAGACAATACTGTAAGCATCACTCAATAGTCGTGTGATCACAACGTCTTCCTTGGTCTGTGCTGGGAAAGATAAACTCAGATGGAAATTGAATGTTCATTTTTAAAGCCACAGAGACCACACCGGATACCAACCTCCAACCTTATTACGCTTCCCGAGCCTCCAAAGACACTCACAAGTCTACAAAAGGCACACTCATCTGGAAAATATCTTCAAAGCCCAGGAAGAACCTGCAGCAGATCACAGATTCATGCATCTCACTTAATGTAAAGGGAAACTCAAAGGCAACTTAAAAGGCAGAAATCAACAGTAAGGGCACGGGAGCAGACATGCAAATCCATACTGAGAAAAAAATATTTTGACTTTGTTCTGCAGTAGCTTCAACAATAGCGAATGTGTCACATAAATTTTAAATGGAAGATCTTATCGCTTTGGGGGGTGGGGGGATAGATAAGAGACACAATTTGAGGAAGAGACATGCAGTCAAGTGGAATAAATGCAGTATATAGCACAGATGACGGCGGGGAGAAGAGTAAACATAAGCTCCCGAAACAACATATGCACGTTGCAAACTGCAGATAAGGGTAGACACAGCAAGATTTCATGAACCATCTGCACACAAACATGGCAATTATCATAAAGAACAGTATCAATTTATATCCCCATAACGACACTGAGGTACTACTCCTTTGGTTTAAAGACAATTTACTATTTATTACTTCATCAATTGACAAAATTTTTATTGGAAGTATAATAAAAGAGTTAAGTTTCACCAAGAAGAATCCCAAAAATGCAGCTTTAAAATCCTGTTTTTAAGATATGTGTTCATACAGCTTTTACAATCAAGTCATTTGACATGAAAAATGCATTAAAATGATTAATCAACTTAAAAAATCAAGGGACAGACTAATAATTAAGGGTGGGTATTGGCAAGGACTTGACGATACAATACAAATTGTGATACTTGAGTCATGTTACGATACATCATTGCAATACTGCAACATATTGCGATTTTCTACATAGATCACTAAGAAATTTAAGATTCAGCTTAAAATACAAGTTGTATTTATCTACAGTACATATACATTAATGTACACATACATACAAACACACATTTACATGTATATAAATATATACAGACAAACACACACACACATTTATTTCATCATGCATCACTCTGGATTTACAGTCAGCCCAAATCATGACACACACACTTAGACCATATTTAATCAAGGTGAACAAAACAATGTAGGTGTCCAATGTAAAGTGTCCATACCAGCAACCATTAGCAAAGGCACAAAACCCCAAGATTTTCTGAAAAATTATCAAGCTAAGGTAATAAGGCTGGCCTAGATTAATGTCTGAAATGACAGAACATAAAGCTGGTGTTCTACATCCAAGGCCGAGCCCTGTCTCCCAGGTGTACTTCTTGCTAGGAGGCATATAATCTACTGTACTCTGCTCCTGCACACAGACAGCGACCTACTTAAAATCTAATGAAAGTTCACCTCCCTCTCTCATCAAAGTAGTACACACAAGGTTACCTGAGCTCTGTGTCAACAAGGAGGAGGGAACATTTCTCAAAAACAGATGCACAAACTTGTGAAGCGCTACATTGTCAGCGAGGCGTGCGGTAACACTCTCCACGCAGACTGAAAACAGACTGAACCTTTTGTCCATTTTTCAGACATGGCTTCCATTCAAAACCAATGTCGAGTTTGCTTTACTTGCTCAAACAGATGGTGAGTCAATTCATCACCTCCTAATAATATTCCATCCTTGTTTTCCATATTCAGAGGACAAAAGACAGCAGCAGCAGCGGGTGATGAGTGTGGATCACATGACTGCCAATACAACATGCTGAAAGGTTGACTCCATTAGTGAGGTGTTAACTCCTCTTGATCAAGCGGCAGTGAGGCTTCCTGCCAATGACAGACTTTTCTAATAAAACTGATAACAGGAACACACGGTGGTGTAGTGGTTAGCACTGCCGCCTCATGGCAAGAAGGTACCGGGTTCGATTCCTGGCCTGCGGCTTGTCTGCGTGCGTTCTTTCCGGGTACTCCAGCTTCCTCCCATCATCCAAAAACATGTGAGGGGATTAGGTTAATTGGCTAATTTATATTGACTGTAGGTGTGAATGTGAGTGTTTGTCTGTCTCTATGTGTCCTGTGATGAACTGGAGACTTGTCCAGGGTGTACCCTGCCTTTCACCCTAAGACAGCTGGGATAGGCTCCAGCCACATTTTCAATTAGCACGAGTGTTTTGTCAGTGGTTGATAGAGAGAGATAAATTCAGTCAAACACATTAAACTACATTCTAAAACATGGTGGCATTTAGTGTTAATATATGATTTTCCACTGATCCCTCTATTGTCATTTATCAAATAAAGATAGCCCTGTTGCTTCAGAAAAATTGAGATGACCTGAACATAATTGCAGTTAAATATAGCCTAATCTTTATTTCTGTCGTGTCAAACTTCTGTCCCACCCCATACGGGCATTTAAAAAAATACCTGTTTTAAAAAACATGCATCTTCCATGAACATATGACATCAAAAAATTGTGTTTGGTCTGAAAAGAAGTGCTTTATTCCAAGAGATTTACTAAACTTTGAGAAAGGGCTTTATTTCTCAACATTCTGGCTAATGTGAATGCATCAGGTGTGAACAGCCAATTCAGTCTTTGTGCATTCATAATTATATAATTATATAATATTATATATTGTATAATTTACATCCACCAAGGAGGTTATGTGATCACCAGGGTTTGTTTGTTTATGCGTTGGTTTGCAAAATAACTCATAACGTTATGGACGGATTTTGACAAAATTTTCGGGATTGGTCAGAAGTGGCCTAACTTAAAACTGATTAATTTTTGGTGGTGAACGGCTCTGATTCATGGTCATTAAGGTCAAATGAAAGGTCACGCCATAGTAATGTATGGCAGATTTCACATATTTCTGAACGCTCTAGGGTGTACAATGTTCAGCCAATCATCAATAAATTTGCTATATAAACTATATATAATCGTCAAATATGAATATTTTCTGCGATAATTGCGAAAAAATGTACATAGAGGACAAAATCTGAGTGCTTTTCTAGTTGTTTTTGTATTGCTAAATAAAGTACTGTGCAATATAAAAGAAAATTCAACTATTTTCCATATCAGTTAGACAGCATGTAGAACAAATATGGAGTCCAAAAGGTCTTCACTCTTTCAACATATGGCCACTTTTAATTTAGTATAAGGTATCGGACTTAAAACAATAGGTGAATGAAGGCTTTAGATATGTAAATGTCATGTAAATGAGTGCCAATATGTCATACCGAACAGAACTCTGAGCTGCTCCACATGATGAGTCTTTCACAGCCCAGGTGCTATCATTCCTGCACTGCTCAGTTCAATGAAAAAGCACATACTGCCCAGTAACAGCACAAGCTAGGTGTGACACATAGCAGGTGGAAGTACTGAAGAAAAAGAAGAAAAAAAAAAACCTCAAGTGTGACTAAGGACTCTTGTAGCAGGTGTTTTTGTCCTGTGCCTCTGTACAAAGAACACTGGTGGATGATTGCAGAATCATACTGCAACAGTTTGCTGATTAGCTACACAGTTTTAATCCCTGAAATATTGTCTGGAATGTAAATTAGACTGATGAAACCGAGATATGTTCTCTTGGGAAAGGCACATCAAAAGACGTCTCCTTAAGCAGATCCAGTCATTATCAGTGGTATGACATCTGAGGAGCTGAATAGGCATGGCACTACCCGTACTGGAGCATGACTTCTGTCCACTGTTTGATGCATAGAGAGCGCAGACCTTTGATCTAATTTTGGTGTGTGCCTTGCCCTTCACACAAATACTCATTATCCGTCACACAGCCAGAAGGATGGTACAGTGCCAATCTGATGTGCCATCAATTCTTGCTGAAGGAGTGAAGATTTTGCACTGTAGGAAATGGAAAAAAAACAACTGAATTTTTTTTTTCCCCACAGTTGAAAACTTGGGCTATGAGCCCAGCCATCTGGGATGGGGAGGAACGAGCCCAGCAAGGGATATGAGAGAAAAAATAAATCTGTGCTTCTGTGGTAAGAAGCTTGCTGTCACCTGTTGCTTCAACCACAAAGCTGCACATCCACTCCTTCAGTGTATTCATCAATAACATCCTCTGGATCACTTGGAAATTAGATCCACAATATGTTTTTTCCGGTTCCTCTCACTTGTATTTACAGATAACATTATGATTCTAATATTTATGAAAATTTTGCATTAAATTAAATGAATTACAAAACAATATATATCAATTGTAGTTAAGCAGGCTTCACATACAAACAGGTGTAGGAGTGCAAATCGCTTTATTGCTTTAATGTTTGGAAGAAGAAGCAGAAGAATTCGATCCCTCAATGAAGGAAATTACATTTTCACTGTTAGTATTTTTTACATTACACACTTAAGTTATGAAACACACACATGCACATGCATTGGAGGAGAGGTGTCAGAGTGAGGGGGCTGCCCCTGTCAAGGCACCCCAAGCAGATGGGGGTTCGGTGCCTTGTTCAAGGGCACCTCAGCAGTCCCCAAAAGGAGGAGCTGGCACCTCCCCAGCTACCAGTCCACTCTCCACACTTGGTCCGACCTGGACTTGAACCGGCGACCCTCCGACTCCCAGCCCAAGTCACTACAGACTAGGCATTTATCAACTGACAAGTTCAAAAGTAATAAGTAAATGCTATGCAATCTATCAAATGTTCAAGGGCTCTGTAATCTGTCTTTTTTCTCTGTCATATTGTATAAACACAGCAGAGCCTTGTCTACTGTCTTGCATACAACTCTTTTCCCAGTATCCCTGTGAGAAATGGCATGCTGCATCACATCATTTTCTTCCCTCCTCTTCTCTCTCTCTGCTGAACAGATCACTGTTACCATCCATCTGCTGTTTTCACGTCTCATCAAAGATTTTTCTTCCCCTCACCAACTTTAAATATTCACTTCGTGTTCTTTCAACAATAGCTTACAAACACTTGGAAATAATTGAGTCTCAGTGGGCTGACAAAAAAGGGAGCAGTGATCCTGCGCAGTGGAAGTGATCAAATATGGCCTTGAGCCAACCGTCTTTGTAGATGGTCTTTGTATTGCCATTGATCTGGGGGTGGATACACCCAAGGAATACATTATTTATGCACTTTTTTTTTCCTCCCAACAGTTGAAAGTAGTGAGTCACAAACAGTAATGGGATTAGATGGGTGGTGCACCGGAAGAGAGGAAACCAGGGTCGCTGAGTGTATGGGCAACCCTGAAGACCAAAGGCAGTGGCCACAAAACCGTGTGCGATAAGGCTTTCATCTCTAACAGAGCAGTAATCATCCCCCAACCCTGCTGCACACAAGGTGCCATGTCGGCATGACTAAGGACACAGAAAGCTAATCCTATGCTGCTGCAATAACGCCTTAAAGTCATTTATTTTTCTTCCCACAGATCAAATAAGTAATTGTGTGATCATCAGCTGCAGTCTGCTTCTCCGTTCAACTCATGCGTAATGTTTACGTGGCTGTGCGTTTTCAGTGTACCCCTATCAATTACAAAAGATAAAACAATAAATGAAGTGATTTTGTTTTAGCATTTTTTTAGCGTCTCAGGTCATTAGGTTGCTAATTAGCTGAAAGAAGCTAAGCTGTCTCCCGCTCTTAACTCGTAACACAAACACGTTGAACAGGCTTCCTGGTGCAGTCATGTGCAATAATCCCATTACTTCCTGTTGAGTGCTGTTAGAAATAATGCATCTTAACATGTTCATAGAATCTAAATTATTCATATTTCTGTGAAGTGTTTATGTATGTGTGTGTGCCTTGGGTCTGTGTGGGTGTTTGTGGGATACCCTCAGGGTACACATGTCTTAAAAAAGCTGAAACCATCACTTCATGACACAGTGTACTACATACTAACAATACAGTACTAATAGACATGGTACAAATTCACTGATCGCTTATGTGCAACGTTTCCAAGAGCGTTTGCAGTCGTGATTTGAGCGTCTTCCCGTTGAAAACATGAAGACTGGCCACTTTCTGTGGTCTCTGGGTTTCCTGGATGTTGCCATTCAGTGCCTCTTACTGAACTGTACATCTCCTCTGTTTTATTGAAGACACACCAGTTCAACTGCATTATGCTTGTTAAGATACAAAAAGCATGGGTCATATCTATGGTTGGGAAAAAATAGACATATGGCAATATATCATGATACTTTTTCTTCTGATATAATATTGATTTTTAATTCACACACACACACACACACACACTATATTGCCAAAAGTATTTGCTCACCCATCCAAATAATCAGAATCAGGTGTTCCAATCACTTCCATGACCACAGATGTATAAAATCAAGCACCTAGCCATGCAGTCTGCTTTTACAAACATTTGTGAAAGAATGGGTTGCTCTCAGGAGCTGAGTGAATTCCAGCGTGGAACTGTGATAGGATGCCATCTGTGCAACAAATCCAGTCGTGAAATTTCCTCGCTCCTAAATATTCCACAGTCAACTGTCAGCTGTATTATAAGAACGTGGAAGTGTTTGGGAACAACAGCAACTCAACCACGAAGTGGTAGGCCACGTAAACTGATGGAGCGGGGTCAGTGGATGCTGAGGCGCATAGTGCGAAGAGGTCGCCAACTTTCTGCAGAGTCAATCGCTACAGACCTCCAAACTTCATGTGGCCTTCAGATTAGCTCAAGAACAGTGCACAGAGAGCTTCATGGAATGGGTTTCCATGGCCGAGCAGCTGCATCCAAGTAATACATCACCAAGTGCAATGCAAAGCGTCAGATGCAGTGGTGTAAAGCACGCCGCCACTTTACTCTAGAGCAGTGGAGACACGTTCTCTGGAGTGACGAATCACGCTTCTCCATCCGGCAATCTGATGGACGAATCTGGGTTTGGTGGTTGCCAGGAGAACGATACTTGTCGGACTGCATTGTGCCAAGTGTAAAGTTTGGTGGAGGGGGGATTATGGTGTGGGGTTGTTTTTCAGGAGCTGGGCTTGGCCCCTTAGTTCCAGTGAAAGGAACTCTGAATGCTTCAGCATACCAAGACATTTTGGACAATTCCATGCTCACAACTTTGTGGGAACAGTTTGGAGCTGGCCCCTTCCTCTTCCAACATGACTGTGCACCAGTGCACAAAGCAAGGTCCATAAAGACATGGATGACAGAGTCTGGTGTGGATGAATTTGACTGGCCTGCACAGAGTCCTGACCTCAACCTGATAGAACACCTTTGGGATGAATTAGAGCAGAGACTGAGAGCCAGGCCTTCTCGTCCAACATCAGTGTGTGACCTCACAAATACACTTCTGGAAGAATGGTCAAAAATTCGCATAAACACACTCCTAAACCTTGTGGACAGCCTTCCCAGAAGAGTTGAAGCTGTAATAGCTGCAGGGTGGACCAACGTCATATTGAACCCTATGGATTAGGAATGGGATGTCACTTAAGTTCATATGCAAGTCAAGGCAGGTGAGCGAATACTTTTGGCAATATAGTGTATATATCCATATACACATATATACACAAACATATGTACATAAGTTACAGAATTAACACTGATTAAGCTGATTTTAAGCTTCATTTTAAATTTCTCAGTGATCCACGTAGAATATCACCATATATCGCAATATCACAGTATGGTAACATATTGTACCGTGACTCCAGTATCACATTATGTATCGTATCATAAATTCCTTGTCAATACCCACCCCTAGTCTTAACTACACCAAAGAACTTTTCTACAATTTCTCTTGTTGATTAAAAATTTTATCAATGGAAAAACTCAATGCTAAACAGTTTCCCTTTTCTTGTCAGAGGCGGTGTGGTTTGTAAGCACCCAAATTTGCATTGTTTTGGGTTTTTTTTGCGTTGCACATAACTTTGATCACCTCTTGATCAAGTAATCAACATTCCTGTGATGTTGTTCTGTCTTTGTCTGTACAACCAACATATCTCAACATAATCCTTCAAGCAACGGTGCTTTTCTTTTGTTCAAGAGCTAATCAAAGCACACTCACACAAACACAGACACGATGCTATATAAGCCCCCTGTCTGTGTATATCTGTATGGAGGAGCTCCAGGCTGTGACCAGCAGACTCAAGAGTTGGACAGCCTGACATCCCCTGAGGTGCCCCTGTTTCCCTCCTATTCATTCTTCCATCACCAGCAAAGCCCCAAGTGCTGGAGGATTTTACACTAATACATGCTCATTGATTTATAATTCACAGCGACCATGTTGGCATCCAAGGCTGGGAATTACACATGTTGACAATAGCACTGGCGCTTGCATACTTGGAAGCAAAGGTCAGTGTTTATATTTGGAGGTTTAATTCCCGGCTTGTCAAAGACAAGTGAGCATTAAAGTCCCAGTAATTTCTGATGTGGCAGCTGAATTTGTGCTATGTGTGTCGAGGATTTCTGTACATTCTCTGTCATGCATTGTCCACATTACCAGGGAGGCAGGAGAGAAAAAGTTGTTGTCATGTGATGTCATTTAGATCCCACAGCCTGCATCTTTGAACGTGGGACATGACGACCTGTTTGTGGTCCAGCTGGTATGTGCCATTGAGTGGAGACTTTTGGAAGTAGAAGAAATTTCAATCTGTTGGCAGGTTATACAGTGTATCTTACAGCTCTGTGGGTGGTTAGAAAATCTGAATGTGCACAATTATGTAACAACCTGGTTTAAAAAAAATCATTGAAGTAATATAATGTTAAACAAAGACTTCAGTGACATGAGTGATGGGGTAGAAAGGTAAACATCCAGGGGCCTCATGTATCAATACTTGTAACGTCAGAATCCACACAGTTCTCTTGATACATCCCAATCAGCGTAGAATAGAGCGCACATGTTGGTGTTGCGAACTCCTCCCTTGCCACACCCAAATGCAAATTCATTTAAACAGGCTCCAAGCTGGGGCTCTCCTCGTCACGAGAGGAGAAACTTCAGGTCGTAGCCACGGTAACCTGAGTTAAAAACACAGGATTAGATGCCACATGTGCTGCACCTGATGGATCGCACTGATGTGAAATAGGAGTGCAATTGAGGAGAGATACTGATGAAGCCATTTGTGACTTTACGCACGCGTGTAGATGATAAGCGGGGACGCACACATGCAAAACATGAGTCAGGGAAAAGACTGATGACCAGTCAATATTTACTCCAGTCGCCCCGCCCCGTGGCCGCCCGCCTACAGCCTGTTTCCAACCATGCTTTTATTTAGGATGTATGAAGCCCACCTCACAGCAATGTTGGTCAGATGTATTTGCGCATCACTAATAAAAATCTGCACACTGAGATAGTGCTTTAATTGCAACATGAATGCAGTTGATCTTTCTGATTACGTTAGAGAATCCAGCTATCACTGCAAATTACGCATTAATGTTTACCTATTTAACTGCACTATATGCAAATTGTATACACCTGACTGATGTGGATGATCCAGTCCAACACAGGTGTCATGGCCCAGAAAATATTTAAGCAACTGGAATCAGAGATTAAAATCTGATTTTTAGTTTCTTTTCTTGTAAAGTTACATAAACCAATGAAGCCATTACCAAAATAGTTGCAGATTAATTTAACTGTGGAAAAATTGTTGATTAAATTGAATTGTTGTAGCTCTAGTCAGACATTATCCCCAACAATCATTAATTAAATGAAAACTAAAACAACCTTGAATGATTTGCACATGATTGATTTGCTTTTTTCTACTCTCAGTCCCCTTGTCTCTATTCCATCTACCCTATAAACTAGCAAATACAGTCTCACAGGTACACACAATAGCTCACATTCGCTCCAGACAAGCAACTGAAACATCAGACAACATCCCTGCGTAACCAAACGGCGAACAAGAGTGAGACCGCAGCAGGCAGAAGATTACATGCTGCCGTCAGAACCTCCATCGCCTCCCAGAAAGACTCCAAAATGTCTAGAGCTTCCACTTGACAGTCAAACCTCTGGTAACACGCTGAGCAGACTAAGAAGAGGAAAGGAGAGCGCCGCAGTGATAAAGACAGCGGCAGAGAAGCTGGGAGAGGAGAAGCAGTCCTTATCTATTCAGTATGTTCCCCAGCCCAGGAGCAACGGCATGACAACGGCTGTAATGAGTCTCTCGCCCAACTGACAGCTATCTGAGATTATACGAAAATATAAGAACGAAGCACGCAATAAATTAAAAGGGCAACACTTCAATCAAAGCCCCTCCTCCAAGGGTATTGGCAATTCATGCAACAGCCTGAAATAGAACGGGAGGTGACTGCAGAATAGTTCAGGAGCAACGCAGTTATGAAACTGGGCTGGTTGCACTCACTGGATAGCAGCCAACTGTCACTATGTTAATAAAACGGCGCAGATATAATATGAGCTTTTGATATCTGTACAGGAATTAATCTTGTGTCACCGAGTCTGTCTTCATTTACACAAATAGAAAAGTCAAAGATTGACATTTGGGCTCTGAAATTCAATGAAAGACAGAGCCAGCAATTATAAAAATGATTAACTCCTTGAGTGCCAGCTGTTTTATGAAACAAAAAGTGCCTTGTGCCAGCAAGACTGAGTCATATTTCTAGACCCACAGAGTATTTTGTACTATGTCTCTGAAAACACTGAACAGCTCAAATGAAAGACGAAACTTTCTATTTCATCACAAAAAAAGCCCATTTATTTTTACTTTGTTCCATTCTTGTTTTATCAGAGGTAGAGTAGAGGCCACTTTCAGCAAAAACTAGAATCTGTTTGTTTTGCTCTCTAATCACGATTGCCTCCACTTCCTGATTTGATCTCCGTAGCATATACCATCTCTTTATGCTCTGACTACATCTCCCAGAAGCCCCAGCTTTACTCACAGGCTGCAGGAGACCACAATTGGTGACCCGCTGCCGAAAAAACACTTTGACGTATTATTACGTCAAGCGTCGGATTATAAATGACGTTAAAATATGTCAACAGCATTCACAGAGTTAACTACTAAACTGTTAGACTATCTGCATCCTGCTTTCCCACTTGTATTCTTTCATATTGACACATTCTTTCCACAAGGATCCTTTTCCCACAAGGTTATGAAAAGTCTTCCACAAGACCCAGCACAACACTGGGGGGGATGAGCCACTTCATTCTCCCAAAATAACAACAGTCCTCTGAGCTTAGTGGGGTTTTAAGGTGTGGAGGTGTTCTTACTGTTCCCCAAAGACTCCTTACAGCACGAGCAACGAACAAACATCCAAGCTGTACTTTGGTCCTTACCAGCTGTAAGCTCAAAGGAGGCCAGGATCAGTGACCTGCACTAACAAGAACAGGCCCAGCGTCCTGTTGAGAGCCTTTCATAGTCTGGCAGAAGCAGGGTTATGGGAGCTTGCCCATTGTAAGAGACACAAGTGCTTTTGGAGAGTCCATAGTCCCCTCAGAGGCAGAGGAGGGATCCATGTTGCAATGAAAAGACCACACTCTGACATTTCCGGAACTACCTGTGAAGCATTAGTGTGGTGTATAAATGATCTAACCTTTCTGGACACCAGCTCGACGGCTCACAGCTCAAGGATTCATTGTAAACTGGCTGATATTTGAAAGATATTTTCAACAGATCATCATTTTATTAGAGAAGCAACTGAGTGATTTTTGTTCTTCTAAAATCCACTCATGTATTTATTGGTGTTCCGATACAACTATTTTAACTTCCGATTTGATACCAATATCGCAGCCTTGTGTACTGATATACTGATACTGATATTGAGCCGATACAATATCAGCATGAATCATACATAGGCCTACTTTAATTACTTATTTTGTAGTATCAAATGATAGAAACAGTCTTTATCGAGTGATTTTACTCAAACAGAGAACAATACTCAGCAACAGTAGGTCTGAGAAAAACTGACCCATTTAATATTCTACAATTGAATAAAATAAAAACATTTTAGAAGGCCCTTGATGAATCCAATAAAAAAAAAAAATGGATTTTTAAAGTGTAAAATACCCACTAGTTTAACTTCAATATATAGAACAGGCTAAATAAAAAATAAATTAGAAGACCCTGAAAATCCTCATGCTGTTTTTGTTCTGTTCCACCACGGGAAACTTTTACGTTTCACTCTCAGCTGCGACGTCTTTTTCGGACTTTAACGAAAAAATCCTGCCAAACGGCCGTCATCACTCCTATTCCTGGCTACTTTGTTAGCACCTTAGCACAGCTGTTGTTGTGATCACTGGGCTCTGCTGCTGGATAGAAGAGCTGGAGTGGAGTCTGGAACGGACTGATGGTGTCGTAGTATTTATATCGGAGATTTTAGGTTGATATCGGACAGATATATGATATGAATCGGGACACCCGTACACACAAATTTCATCACTCGCAATTTCATCATGAAAAAAAAAATGTTTTTAATCTTGTTCCATTCTTGTTTTATCAGAGGTAGAGGCCACTTTCACCAAAAACGGCACTTTGTGTCGAGAATCTGTCAGTTTTGCTCTCTAATCTCGATCGTCTTCACTTCCTTCTTTGATCTCTGTAGCATATACCGTCTCTTTATGCTCCAACTACATCTCCCAGAAGCCCCAAAATTACTCACAAGCTGCGGGAGACCACGATCGGTGACCCACTGCAGAAAAACCACTTTGACATATTATTATGTCAATGGCACTCAAAGAGTTAACACCTATTAGTTAACGGAATTATAAGTCAAACAACAAAACTATGCACACAAAAATGTTGAATATGTAAGTAGACCTTCACCTTGATATAGGAAACACTACATTTATGTTAAGATCTAAAAGAGCAAAGCAGTCAATACGCTGAATAAATACTGTGCTTCACGGCTGGAAACTGAGCGTGCAGAGAGAGAATGAAGGTGGCAAAGTCGCTGTGAGGACATCCAAAAGTGGCTGATGAAGGTAAAACACAAAATGGATGGCTCCAACATTGGTCTTGCTGAAAAAGAGCCAGTATCAGTCTTTCCTAGCTATTAGGATATAGGCAGGTTATTCCACTGTGTGAATATTTAATGAGCCTTGATTCGTGAAAGAACAAAAAAAAAAAAAAAACAGGACTGGTCAGTAATGGCACATAACTGGCTTGGCAGTGTTTGTGGCTCTAATCACTCATTGAGTAGACGAATACTGGGTATAATAAAGCATGAACAGCACAAGGTCACCAAGGACACAATGTCTCTTTACACACTGCATGTCACAGTGCATGCACTTCACTGCAGTCCTCTGTTCAGACAAAAGACATGGACAAATGAACGGGTGGTAATAAAAATAAGCACTGCAGATTCATCATTCATCACTTCATAGGATTCAGTTCAGTCACACGTACACACGTTTTTTAGTTGCATGTGAATTATTTTCTTAGTTAGTTTCTCAAATACAGAAAATTACATGCTTTCATAAAATTTCTGGAGTTTTTTTTTCTGGATGCATTTCATGAATCCTTCAATTCTCTCTGAATACACAACTTTAATTTAACTTCAAGTGACAGGAGATCACCCTGCCTGTGAATCATGTCTTTTTTATGACATTTCTTGGTCTTTGTTGATAAAGATCATTTATAATAGGTGAAAACAACAAAATCTATACATGATGAGTTTGAAGTTGCAATAGCAGAGAGTCATAATGCCTCCCATTATAATCTAGAAAGAAACACAGCAGTTTGTACGTTTTAACTCTGGACTATGTGCTTGCTAGGTTTAGGGGAAGACAGATGTGTAAAGAGATGTTCTGTACAAAAGGAAGCAAAAGCTTAGATCAAGGTCATAACAAGGTTATAACATAAGGTGTCTTCATTTAAACTGTGGACATCAGTCCTGACATGCAGTTCTCTTTTTTCCTGGGGAATAGGCCAAAAGATTTTTTTTCTCATATCCGTTTCTTCTCAAGTGCCACATCCAGTGCCCTCTTTTATTAGCCAGCTACATCACCCCTGACCCTTACTAATGTTGCTTGTCGACACACAGAGAAAGGGACTTTTCCAAAAGGTGGTACGACACGCCCTCGGGCAGCTTGCCCAGGAAGGTCGAGCTGTAAAGTGACATGGACAGCAAGGTCACCGTCAATGAAAGCTGTTTGTAGATCAGTCCTCATACCCTGGACAGCCACTTCCTGGTTACGACATCCCAAAAGGTCTACAGTGCCACCAGCAGCTACTTAGCACATCATAACTTCAACAGACACCAGACACAAACCAAGCATTTTTCTTTTCACAATAAAAATTGTGGCTGGAAATCTTACCTAATACACTCGGCTAAAGTTTTTGTTCATACTAGGGCTCATCCAAAAAATGTGAAGCTTAGAAGCTATGTATAAGATTATATGTTAAAGTGTTATATGTTATGTGATGCTGTGGCAGGGTTACAGCTATCAACGGGGCTAATGAGCAGCAGTGAGCAGTTGGTGCAGGGGGTTACGTTCAGTTGTGCGGAATTGATAATGCAGCTAGTCACTTTTTCGACCATAGGTCGATAGTAGTGTCTGTATTGTTGTACATGTGGCATCACTGTTTGAATTGGTGGCGTCCCGACACTAACGGGGGAAGCTCGGTTAGCGCCGGGTTACGATGGCTAATTAGCTAGCATGGCTCGTGCTGGCTGCTCTGTCACCGTCAGTCGCTCACAAGTTCCGACGGCGATCTAGCCATGATCAGGGAAGTCAACGCCCATTAAAATGTGCCACGTTATTGTTACTGTGTGCATTGATTACATGTGGCATTATGTTAAGGGATTTAATATATAGCCACAAGCTAATGGCAAATTTGCTCCGACGGCACGGACACATGAGCCCCTCCGGAATAAAAGCGCTGTGCTGGCAGGGTTACTGCCGGTGTTTACTATGGCATTTCCGGTTTGTTTATTTATTGTATTTCTACACTGATTAACAGTAGAGTGGGGCTGCATTGTCGTCGTCATCTACCCCCGGCCATCGAAGCTTCGAATATAATTCGTTTGGAGCTCCGAAGCTTTGAATGTCAAAAAGGAGCTCAAAGGTCAGCCCTCGATCATACCTTGGTTTATTGTTGGTTTACTGTTTATGCAAAGGTTTTCCTCCCAAATGTTTTTTAGAAAAAGGATGACAGTTTTTTGTGGGCTAATAAATGAGCTTCATTTAAAATAATCTTTTTTCTGTGAAGCGTGCACTATTAAAACAGTCTTTTTCCCTCCTCCTTTTAGCGCCAGTCAGCCATGATGAGTAAGCGTATTTCATAAATGACCCAGCTGTTTGAGCATATTGGGTTTCGCCTCATCAGGGATTCAAAGGGGGCTGACAACAGATCAGCCGCATCCATTCACAGCTTGGTCTCCAGTTGACCAGACCTCCACTTAAACTAAGGTCCTCTGTTTGTCTCAGCCAGCTGGTGATGTATATGCCACAGATGTGTGGGTCATGATTGCTAGCATGAATATGTTAATGTTTTGTGACAGAAACACATATTAGCCTTTAAACTGAACATATGTAGCGAAGCTACGATGTTATAGCTGCATGAGACAAATGTGAAAAAATAGCCAGAAAAAGGCAAAGTGATGATATTATGTATCAATCACCTTCCAGTTTAATTAAAATAAATGCATAATATCAACAAGCAAGACAAACGCCTGGTTTTATTTACATCTATGGGACTCTCTCATTGAGAAAGTTATATATTTGTGTCTGATATTTACAAAGTACACATTCCCAGCTGTATCCAAAGGTCAAAGAGGGGAGAAAAACTTAAATGTGAGACCCAGTGTTTCAGACTGATCATTGATTTTTCTTCCATGTCCTTAATGGACAGGCTATAAATACGCTGTTCTGCATCTGGGTACAGGCCTTGTTTTTGAAGGAGCTCTCTGTACGTATGTCCTCTAACAACGTAAGTAGTTCACTTATTGAAAGACGCCCAACTATTTTTATATGCTTATTGTACTTTAAAATTATTTCTCAGTAAACTCTTTCTCTGCAGCCAAGCATTGAAACTGATGAACAAATATCACTTCATTTCAATCTCAACTTATTTATTCACAAGAACATTTCATCCACTAATTGGCCATTTGTCAATGATAACATGATGCCTCACTGACATACAGAATTCATGAACTCTTTGAGTGCCATAGACATATTTGTTCATCAAAGTGTTTTTGGGCAGCGCTCTCACACAACCTGTGAGTAATGTTGGGGCTTCTGGGAGATGTAGTCAAAAGACAAAGAGACGGTATACACCACAGAGATCAAAGCAGGAAGTGGAGACGATCGAGATTAGAGAGCAAAACGGACGAATTCTGGACAAAATTTGTGTTTTTAGTTAAAGTGGCCTGGTCATGATGAAATAGAGAGTCTCTTCTTTCATTTGAGCTACTCAGTGTTTTCAGAGACACAGTACAAAATATTCTGTGCATCTATACTAAGAGGCATTAAAAACGCAACAAAGTCAATGTAAAATAAAATTGGATACAACTACGTTGTATACAAAAAATGTTTTATTTACTACCACTCGTGGCTATTGAAACTATGGAGCCACATTTTTCAGCTCAAACAATAAATTAACGTGGCAGACGGTACCAATCCCTGTTTTTGCATGTGAGATTCGTTAGGACATTGCTTGAAAGCTTTCAATGAGTTCTTTTGGTGATTTGAGCTCAACTGGTCAAGGCTTTAAAAACCCGGAGGAAAAATGCAAGCTGTCACAGACGGTCACCATGCCACGCTTAGCAGCAAACATGAGGGAGCAGGCCATTGGTATGCTGAGATCCGGAATGACCGAAGCGAGGGTAGCCAGGCATTTTGGCGTCCACAGATGCACTATCTCACGCCTGCAGGCACATTATGCACAGACATAATATGCAGGTTATGGACTGGCCGCCTTATTCCCCGGATATGAATCCGATTGAACACCTTTGGGACAATCTGGATCGCCGTGTACGGCGTCGTATTCCACTGCCGGTGACGGTTGCTGATCTCCGTACTGTACTCTTGGAAGAGTGGGAAGCGATTCCAGTGGCCGAAATCAACGCGCTCATCATGTCTATGCCACGGCGATCACACAAGATACTGACATTTGTAATCCATGTCGATTAATTTTTCTATTGGTGTTTTTGTTCATTCATGCTCAGTATCATACCAAGTGAAGTTGCCCAATAAATTATGAAAATTCAAATTAATATCAAAAAAATACAATGTTGTGTTTTTAATACCTCTTAGCGTAGAAATATGACTCAAAATGGGCAAAAATGCTGGCACAATGCACTTTCTGTTATATGATATAATACACTATGTACTCTGTAAATACACATGTCTTCATATAACATATACTCTGGCGCACTGTGTATATTCCATCATTTGTATATATTCTTGTAACATATATCTCATCATTTATTTATTACAGATTTTTTGCACTTCTGATTGGATGCATTTTGTTCCCTTGTACCTGTGAAATGTGTAATGGCAATAAAGTTGAATCTAATCTGAACCATTTCAACAATCAATGGACATTCCACAACAGATAGCTTGCCAACACTTTCTTTCATCCCATGTGCTCACTCCCTTAGCCCTAACCACATGATGAGGTCTTGCATCTTTAGAAAGGCTCCATTAATTGGCATTTAAAGAATATTTATATTAATAAACCATTACCCTTAATTTCCACTGGATGCAGAACGACGCCGACATTTTGTCGGACCCAATACGTTTCCATTCAAATCAATGTGTCACTTTCCACTGAACACTGCCGCTGCTGACGCCTGCCTAAACAAATCGACAGAGCTTTTATTTTTGTCGGACATCAACAGGAAGTTGTGTTGCCTACAGACACAAAATAAAACATCTGGTTTATTTTCAAAATAAAATAATCTGTGTTGAATTCCTTCTACTCAGTGGACACAGGGTGATTCCCTCCCGCTATATTGCACAATTATACAGCAATTTGCGAGATTTCGTTCGTCAGCGAGATCTCGTTCTTGCAATTCCAGCTGTCCGGCAGAGCTACAGCAGGTGAATCTGGTGCGTATTGATGGATGATGGACATATTCAGTGGAAATTAGGGGTTACATGGCACTGAAAATCAACACAAACACCTGATCAGTACAATATTAGGCCTTTTTGCAACTTCTATATTTGATTGATTTTTCACTGTAAGCAAACCCCAAAAAAATGCTCACATGGTTGCAAATTATTTATTATGCTCTGAAGAGGGTGCGTGCCAGTTTACAGATGCCTCCTGATGTGCATGCATACTGATTCAAACTCCATTTCTGTGAGTCATAAATCAAAAGCCTGGCGTTTTTGCCATCAACGTTGTTTCTGCTGATTTCTGCCCCATGTGCAAACGCTGTCAATGGCACTGAATAATCACGAGGTAGAGAGGGCTCCTTCCCACTGTTACATCTATTCTGTGACTCAGCGGATGCATTATATTCCTGGAAATGGAGGGCCTCGTCTTTGAGTCCTGTCCTAGCATCAGAAAACCACACGGCATACTGTACATCCCCTTTAACAGGGAGAAGTGGATTATACACACAGACACTCACCTGAGCACACACCCTGTATCCTACATGATACTCTATTTGCTTGCATGCACACACATAGATGTATGTATACAAGCTCACACACACATACACACACAGTCTTGCACTACTGCACACAGTGCCTGAACCAAATCATTTACCAAATCCAAAGGGCTGAAAGAGGCAGACACAGCATTGCTAATTCAGAGTTGAAGGAAATACAAGGAAGAGCAAAGTCGGTCTTTGACCATGCTACTCCCTATCAGAGGCAATGCGTCAGTCCTACCATGGTTAACACTCAATAAAACATCAAAAGGGATGAAGCACAGAGCTCTGGACAAATACACACCCACACAGTTACAGATACACTCGAGATCCCTCCTTACACACTCCCTCACACACGTATGTGCACATTTTTTATTTTTTTTTTAAACGTCATATACTAGTTATATACTATGTATGCAGCTCATTAGATTAAATGAATCCAGCAGGCAGAGCAGATGATGCGTTTGCATCTCTTTCGAAGGGGAAGCGATTACACAGACTGTGCCTCCTGAATGCTAAATGTGATTTCAATAGAATATTTGTGCACAGGAGCTTCTCGCAATCAGGCTTTATGTGCTAGGCGACGACTCGAGCCACCTATAGTCAGTCAGTGCCAGATGCACAGGAGCTGTCATCAACTTCCCATCAGGCTCCACTTCCCCCCAGTGGATGTTTTGCAAGGGGAGAGACACTTCTTTTGAAATTTTTATATCCAGAGGCAAAGGCATTTGATGGTCACTGTTTTGCATGTTATATGAGGAGGTGGCGTTATAATCATCTGCCCAGGCCGAAGTTGGGCTTTGACAGGCTATATATTATTCAATTATTTTAAATATTTCAGGAGACCAACAGGATGCTCATGCAAACATAAATATTTCAACTGTGGCTTTACAAAAGGAAGTAGCCTTGCACTTGTCTGGTGTTGATCAAGAGGGCAGCAGATTCATTCTTCCTCCCAAAAAAAAACCATAAAATACATTATTATCATTTGATTTATTTTAACACGGTGCACTGTTTCTTAAAACAGTCTTATTTCCATCTAGAAAGCAATCTGGCAAACAAGAGACATGAAAAAAAAAGATTTTATCATCACTTTCCTGTTTTTAAAGAAACTACAAGAATAGAGAGATGAAGGTGGAAAAAGATACATTGCAGGGCCACAATTATACTGGCAAACTTACACGTACATTGAAACTGAAGGTGAAGGTATAATGTAGGGCGTCTGAGATAGTGTAATGCTGGACACAATCAGCTCTGTGTGAGCAGAGATAAAAGGGACAGAGCAGCGTTTAAAATGCAGAGAGGCACTGCACATTATGAATAAAATGTGGCTACTGTATAAAAGTAATTCCCTGAGCTCACAGACACTAGCTGTTGCAGAGACAGGGACAAACAACCACCTCAATTATGCCCCTTCCACTAGCAGCTTCCCCTGGTGATAACCGCGACGTAACAAGGAAGCAAAGAGATGAATTGCTTTGCAGACAGGCATCTCCCCTCTCAGCAAACACACATGCACAAGTATGTAGATACACATAGATACATTCTGTTCTGCAGAAAGGAGTAGCCGGTCAAAAAAAGCAATCATGTCGCCCACACCCCGGGACGTGTTACTGAATTATTAAGACATTAATCCCAACTTTGCACTTCCTGTAAAACTGGCAAAAATGCAGGCTTCACTGAGACTCATGTACCTTTTCCATCTTCCTGTCTGTCTTTCCCACTTCACTGTATCTCTCATGCTGAGCTTTTCAGCTCCCTAATCTGCCCTTTTCTCCAAACCTGGTGCTATTAATATACAAGAGCCAGTGGATTACCTTACCTTGAAATACCATCCAGAGCCCTATAGTCCACAAGATAAGCTGTCTGAAGCTCAGTGCTGCTCCACAATTAAGAAAAAGGGCAAAAAAAAATCCTCCAAGTCTGTCCGAATCAGAACCCAATTCTGATTCAAACTGATTAGAACTTACTTTTGTGAACAGGATGTCCTTTTCTGATCTTGTACGTAATCCGTTTCCTCTTTACTTGATATCCCCGTGATATCCCACCTTGGAACGGTGAAATAATGAGACGTATTCTACCAGAAAATGCGTGAGCGAGAGACTGAGCAAGAGAGGGGGGAAAAAAAGAGGCACTGTAGGATATCTTCTGGTGCGCACTACCAGCTCCAGTGCAAGTGAATCCAGCCGGTATTCACAGCTCTCCTCCTGCCTTCAGGAATGAAATTCAGCATCCGCTGTTCATCCCCGCAACAAGGGGAGGGTGTCCCCCTCCCGGATGGAAACTTTCAGACTCCTGCCAAAGCTACAAGAGGTGATGGTGGATGCCAGTGAGCCCTGATTAGGTGTTATTTTCCTTGATATCCTCCCTCTTCAATGGGTTTTCCCCCCTTTCCCTTCTCCTATTTCCCTGTTAGGAAGCTCTGTCCTCTCCAGAATAGGGACTCACAGAATGGATGCTGAGAAAGCAGCGGAACGAGGCGAGCCGTGCTTGCTCTCTCTCTCTCGCTCTCTCTCTCTCCGCACCTCCCCACCCTTTCATTTTCTCTCTCCTCCTCTCGCACACAAACACAGATATGCACATCTCCAGCTCTGGCTTTTCACAATTGCTGCTGTGCCACTGCCAGCCATGTCAGACAGAAAGGTTCACCGCCCATACTCCTCAGAGAAACAAATAATGCTACGATGAATATGTAGAATTAAATAGATATAAAGAAAAGGAGCAGCGGCATGGATAGAGACAGAGAGAGAGAGAGAGAGCGCACTGAGCCAGGAGGCAATCTAATCCCCTTTCTTCACCCTTGTTACCTGATTACTGAACGTCTCCAGAGTTTACACTGCTTTGCATCTTTTTTTGCTATAACTTTCGTGTTAAATGGAGTCGATTCAGTAGTTGCTGATCAAATGTGTCGAGTGAAGTTTTTAACTCATTGAGTGGCAGCTGTTTTTGTAAGACAGAAAGTGCCTTGTGCCAGCATTTTTTTGCCCATTTTGAGTCATATTTATAGACCCACAGAATATTTTGTGATATGGCTCTGAAAACACTGAATAGGTCAAATGAAAGAAGAGACTCACTATTTCATCATGAAAAAAATGTTTTTACCTTGTTCCGTTCCTGTTTTATTAGAGGTAGAGGTCAGTTTTACCAAAAATCGCCACTTTTTGTCTAGATTCTGTTTGTTTTGCTCTCTAATCTCAATCATCTCCACTTCCTGCTTTGATCTATGTGGCATATCCCGTTTCTTTATGCTCTGACTACATCTCCCAGAAGCCCCAATATTACTCACAGGCAGTGGGAGACCACGGTCCGCTGCCGAAAAAACACTTGAACAGCGAAATACGTCAATGGCACTCAAAAAGTTAAAGATAAAAATGGCAAGCTCAGAGCAGCACTCTGCATGGAAACAATTATAATTATATTAATTAATTATATCATTAGCCACCTAAAGAAACTGCCAGAAATTCTGTTATCATCATGTGTACATACACAGTGATTACTAGCCAGGAGGTACAGCAAAAAAAAAAAAAACAATGTGAAGAACAATTACAGGCAAATGAGGAAAAGCCTCCCACACATACAGTATCTCACCTCCACACATGTATTTCCTGAGAGGCCATTCATGGCATATTCAAATTGCTGTATGTGACAACAATACATGCTGTTTTCACACACCTACTGTGAAGACCTAACATTCCTAAAGCTGGGCAATTATCTCGCTAAACCTGGACTTCACGGTCCAAGCATGGCTGCTCGTTTTCTAATCACTTCTACATTCAAACCCCCAACACGTTCATCAGTTAGGACGCCATCATGTTTATACTGTCAGTCATGTATGACTATAACAGAACCCACATACACACACGTGTTGATTACAAATTGCTTCTATTTTCGATCTGACCTTGATATTATCAAGGCAAGATCGCATCTCATCAACGCCTTGTCACTGCAGCTCTGAGCCAAATGTTAAAGTGCCTTTGGCAGGGTCACTTGCTGACTGTATTCCATCCATCAAGTGTGTCTACTCTGGGGAGACATGTCAACAATGGCATCATGTTTTTACCAGAAAAAAAGTAGCGTTACAGAGCTAAACACCATCTCACATTAAGGTGTTTCCAGGAAGTCACTGATTGTATTTTACAGTTTCCCTTTCCCCAAAACTACAACATATGATCTGCATTATCATTGGTTGTCTCATGATACCATGTCAGAATTAGTCAGCGTCCGAATTCATGGACTGTCCTTTACCAAAGAAATTTGTAGTTCACCAACACTATATGAGTTTATTGACAGATAATCACAGAGAAACACAAACTGCTATATACCTTCACACATTGTGACTAGACACATGCTTGCAGGTTACTCGTAAAGAATCATTCAGTACGAACAACTTGGAAAACAATTAAACTAAAACTTAGGGCTGCAACAGTATGGCTTTTTATTACCACGGTGATAAAGCACACAATGTGCCCAAATTGGCAACACAGTGTTCAGCTTTGTAACAAGATTTGTGGCTATAGTTGAACAAAATCAAGTCAACAGAGCAGCTTAAACAACTATGGACAGGACTACATAAGAGAGGTGTCTCTGTTATAAGCACTCACTATTGAAAATTGAACTCTGGCTGTTTATGCAATGCTTCTGTCTTTTATGTCTCTGTATTATGTGTGTAGCCTACATATTCAATTTATGTTTCATTTTATATCATAATTATTGTTATTATTAATAATAATAATACTATTATTAATAATAACATTATTATCAATAATAATAACAAGAAAACAAATACCGCCTTGCAGTGTGAAAAGTTTTCTTTCTCCATTAAAAACATTACTAAATATTACTGTTTACATTTCATGTCAAACATCATATGCACTCCTGTAACTTTCACCAGCAAATATATAGAAATATATATTTTTATTACTTTAATATATTGTGGTGGTGACGGTAATGAGCTCAACACGATGCCATTATCTGACTACTTATTTCTCAATGCGCACCACCTCTGCTGATAATTTGTTCCCAAAATAGCTGATATTATCTGGGCAGGTATGAATAATAATTATAAAATAGAACAGAAACAGGGACACACTAATACTGATGCACAGCTTCTTGCAGTGGCCAATGTGCGTGTATGAAACTAAATAACTAATCCAAATGTGAGTCACTTTATCAGGGTGATTTAAAATAAGACGTTTGTATTATATAAAAGTCATTCTACATTGTTCATTTAGTTCATGTTCTCACCACAGGGGGCTTTCATGTGTGACTTTTTCATTCCAAGCAAACATGTAGCTGCACTGGCTGACAGGTGGGGCTGAAATTAAATGGCGTAGTAATTGGCTATCTTGATAATTGACATCTTCTGATGTCATATCCACAGTAACGCAGATAAAATTTTGAATGTTTTCCAGTAGACAGTAGCAGAAGCAAATGGCTCTGCATCATCTCCATTACATGCAGGCATGGTGGAAAATATCACAACCACACCCTGAACTTTGGTTCATGGTCCATACTGTAGAAAGCTTTACATTTCATCCTCTCACTGCTCTTTTAAATGGTGGCCTTTGCATTACAAACCTTGTCAGATCAACTTAACAATGTCATGAATGTTCCAAACCTGACAGCTGCCTTCAATATTCATCACAAGCGTTTACTGTTAGTGTCTACAATAAAATATGACTCTCTCTCTGTGGTACAGCTTGCAGATAAGCCTGGGTAAGCCCTCTGGCTGAGCTACCAGCACGGCCATTCCTGAATCTCATTATCGAGGTAGCACAATTTCCACCCAACTGTCCGCAGTCCAGGTCCATGTTCCAAAACAGCCAGCGACTACAACTCATTTGCCGTTCTACTGTCACTGCCAGCTTGGCTGATAAACTTCTCCACAAGGCAACCAAATATCCTCTGACTGATGCGGCCACTTGTTTCTCCTTTGAACAACTTTTATAGAAACAACTGCAACATCAAAATGTTATTTTAACCATGACCAGAATTTGTCTCTGACCAGGCCTTCACCTCTAACAGAATCCTAATTTAACTTAATAGGCAATGGAAACTCACATTTTCATCCCTGAACACAATCTGGCCGAGCTCTTGCAAAATCATTCTCCCTGGCGTTCGGGTTGCCCTCCCAGTTACAGAATCTGACTATTAAATACAGTTGGCAGATCCAGTTTAAACTAAAAGATCACCACATAAACTATTCACACCACACAATTCAGCATTGCAGCCAAGAAGAAGTGGGCAAATGCTACTGGTTCAGTGTCATATGAAGATGTAGCCATAACAGCCACTGGGGAGCATTTATGCCAGCTGACAGTTAAGCCTGAGTAGAATTAGTGTATGGGTGGTTTTGGACAGGAGACAGGGAGTTAATAAAAATAACAGCAGATTAAAAAATATATAGTAAGCACTGTTTCCACTGAATATTAAAGCGTCCTGTCCTTGGATTTGTGCAGGTAGATTATACAGTTTGACACCTATCATCACCCACCTTCCAAAAGGGTGTAGACATCAAACATGGAGCTTCCTGATGGCAAAAAGGTTATTGGTTTCCTGAGTCCCAGGGTCATTGTTCGCCATCCTTTTTACAAAAGTGAAAGAAAAAATATCTATTTAAAAAAAAACAAAAAAAAAAAACTGGTAACATTGACCTGCATGCACTTCACTATGTGTATGTGAAAAAACAAAAATGACTATGCCACATATTAAGGATGCACATAATTTGCTTGTATTTTCTTTACCGTGTTTAAGCAGTAGATGAACTTTTTTTCTGGCATTCCTCGCTGCAAACTCAAGCAGGTGTGTTCAATTAATGGCACTAATTAGCTTCAGCGGACATTAAAACAACTGACGCTCCTCTGTGACTCACTGGCATTTAGTGTGCAGTTCGCAAACGAGTTGATTCTTTGTAACGAACGAAAAGAGCCGACGACTCCCGTCGGGGAGAGCCGAATATTATATAATACAATTTTAACCAAGCGACCAACCACATGCGAGGACAGACTAAGATCATACCATGTGAAAGAGAGAAGGGGGGCAAACAGCCTGTGTAGTCAAACATACCAGCAAATGAGCAAGAAATGAGCAAAAACTGAAATATCCCTCTGAGAAGGGTCTTCAGTGTCATAATGTTAGGATTTTGGGTTTTACCAATTTTAATTGTTTTTCTATTCGGTAGTTCACTGAAAGGTTTGATGAACTCTTTGAGTGCCAGCCGTTTTTTTTTTGTTTTTTTAATCGAAAGTGCCTTGTGCCAGCGTTTTTGCCCATTTTTCGATCATATTTCTAGACCCACAGAATATTTTTTTACTATGTCTCTAAAAACACTGAATAGCTCAAATGAAAGAAGAGACTCTCTATTTCATCATGAAAAAATATATTTGTTTTTACCTTGTTCCATTCTTGTTTTATCAGAGGTAGAGTAGAGGACACTTTCACCAAAATAACCACTTTTTGTCCAGATTCTGTTTGTTTTGCTCTCTAATTACGATCGTCTCCACTTCCTGCTTTGATCTCTGTGGTGCATAGTAACCGTTTGTGTCCTGAATACAAATCACAGAAGCCATGAAATTACTGACAGGCTGCGGGAGACCGTGATCAGCGACCCGTTGTAAAAAAAAAACAAAAAACATTTTGACGGTGTAACTCACCAATGGCACTCAAAGAGTTAACATGTTCAACCTTATTAACTGTGTATATGTCTTTTTGTAACAACAAAATACATGCAAAATGCACATGAACATTTGCATACAAACATACAAACCATTCATACTTGCTAAAGTAGGCTAAGCTAGAAGGCTCTGCATGATACTAAATGTTTGGGAGCCTGATAGCCTGTTCTTCTGAGGGAGCAGAGCCAAAAGAATCTCTGAAACGAGCTGGACTTCCCATCAACATCATCAGTAGCGTTAGCAGACATGCTAAAAGGCACAAGCAATAAACAGATAAATAGCTTATGTAAGCCTGCCACCTGGTTGCAGGTGTTGTGTCTAGTAGTGTTTCCTATCAATATGTGTATTCCCGTGCTGATTGGGACCACACATTTTCTATTAAATAACTAAATTTTTTTTTTAAAATTGTTAAATTTCAATTAGTTATGTTTTGCAAATACTTCTGTGAGCCAGCAGGTGGCAACAATACAGCATTAAAAGCAACAGTATGGCTAAACTTTTGGCTGTTGACACTTTTGATATGCATTGCTGAGCTGTTTAATGGATTGTGTTTGCTTCCCTGATTAAGTGAAATGTAACAGTCCTCCATCATTGGAGACAAGTCTTAGTAAATCAACAGTGTGTAAGCAGAAGCCCTCAGTAAATGTTGCCCAACAAATAATCAGGTCGCCACGATCTTTCACCTGCATGCTTTTTAAACCACGTTAGTAAGGTTTCTTTCTAAGAAGTGTCTGAGGCCTGATAAAGGTCCTGCAGCATGAATCAAACAGGCGATGTTACTCTACGTGGCATGTGCTGTAACCATTCAGCTAATGACGGCGTATGTTTATTTGACTGTCTCGAGCTTCAGTAAGCTCAATCAAAGCTTGCTGCCACAGTTGCTGCTGCACTTTGACACACACTTTTGCAATTAGCAACATTATTTTATGGTGTGATCTCTTACAGTTTGTCATTGTGTTATGGTGTGGTTGAGTGATGATTTCACATTCACTCCATTAAATGAACAAAATCTTACTCTGAAGAACTCTGGCTTATATTAAAAGTAAGCTATCCAACATTCACTCTATTCTGTCTGTTCCACCGCTTTATTTCGAATGGTTTACCCTCATTTTTGCTGGTAAGTGAGGTAAATGTATGTCACTTAACTATCTCCACAGATCGACTGCCTTCAGTGGGGCCGTGTTCTGAAATTATTCAGTCATTATGAGTTTTTTCTGCGGTCCAAAGATGAACAATCCTCACCCATCTTATGTGCTCATCCTGATTTTTCCGATCTCAGTGTGTCGTAAGCCCCCAGGAATGTTTCATATGTTTACAGTCCAAGACACCGGCTTTCTCTTTGTGACCTGGGTGTAGGAGGCATTACCATACCTCTCGTCTCTACCCCCTCACACCTTCTTTCGCTTCATGTCTCCACTACACCACTAGCAAAAAAGCATTTGTTTGGATTTAACTTGCCCGTTTACAGTAGCCACTGGACCATAGTCAGCCCTAGCAGTTGGAATCATTAAAGCTTGGGATTCCCACAAACTGTTGTCTGACACTTTTAGCCTCGAGGTAAATGAAATGGCTCGTCTCCACTCCATTGATCAACAGTAGAATTGAATCTCTGACATGTTAAGGGAGAACTAATTAGGGGGAGCACACCTCATTAAGCCTCATTAAAATAAAGATCAGAAAGACACCCAGCACATTCCTGTAATTCACAAGTTTTATCTGCCCCATAATATGATAATAAATCCCCAGTGTAATTGATCCTGAGGTTGACATCTTCATTTTGGCCAAGTACAAGGTACAGTCGGGCAAAATTGGGAGAAAACACGTTAAGTTGTATGATGGCTTCATCACTGGATCCATCCATTAAGCTTAGCCTTTCAGGAGCAGAGGACTGCTGTGCAAAGCCCTCAAGCAACCTGGTGGTTAAGAGTCTTGATCAAGGACAACGACAACAGTAGGAGCCGGGGATCGAACCTAAGGCCCTGGAGTTGAGGTGTATTGGCAAGACAATCATCTCAGGATTTCGAATATATAAAAACAGAGCAAAATAAACATATTTCCAAATGATTCAAAGTTAAAAAAGTATTCAGATTAACTGTAATTGATATTAGATTGTGATGGTTCAGCTTGGTGTTGGTGTTTCAGGCATGTAAGTGTCATTTACGTTTTATAGAAAGATGTTACCATCATGTAAAAGAAGCTGAATATTACTCCTCTGTAATAATAAAGGCTGTCCAGTCCTCCGCAGATTTAGACACTGATCTAATTCAAGTAGCATCTCCATCAGAGTGGCCTTGGCTTTGACCCTAGGCAAGGAATCAAGTGGATTTTAACTTTAACTCCAGAGTTTAGCTTCATGCCTGCAGTGTCCAAGAGTTTCCGACAGCCTCTCAGCTCACCTGTGATGCAGCAGCAGCAGCAGCAGAGTGACTGTGGATGATAATTAGACCACTGGATCGTTCCCGAGGGGTCTGAAGGTTTGCGCTGGTTTAACCTCTATCACCTAGAGACAAATTAGATCTCCATGAAATCCTGCTTAATGTAGCCTCAATTCATTTAGGTTGGCGCTACACATTGGTCTGTTTATTGAGGGTTATTGTTTGTAATATAAATGCTTTTAGAGATGATGCTTTGGTGCAAATACAGTCTGTTGTGCCAATCGCATTTGGCAGAACAGCAACAGTGTTGAAATCTTTTGTTTTCTCCGTCTGTTCTTGTACAGCATAAAATAAATTAATTTATGTTTTCTGGTACCAGCGTAATGACATGTGATATACCAGCCTGAACATTTACAATCTCCCACTGTACCCAGAAAGTTCAATAACAGCAAGTCATCATCGGGCTTGGATAGAGTCACATGAGTGTTTATGTCAGGATTTATTACTTCAGCTAATGTGTTTCTAATTGAATACAGCTGCTTCTGTAGCTTTGGCAATGGAAAGAAAAAGGAAATATATCATATAGAAGCATTGTAATTGCGTTCTGTGATACATATCATAGAAACACCTACATCTATACTATAATAAACATTTCCTTCAATTTTAAAACAACAATAGATACTGATTAAAAGTGACTGTAATAAGATAAATGTTACTCTCTTTTTTTAGCCGTTAAGATAAAAGATCACAATATTATCAATGGTATGTAATATTGACACAATATATGTGGTGTCATGAAAATGATACCTTGAAAAAATATTTTTAAAAAATACAAGGTGTATTAGTATGAATTACTGTACTGTATATGTTCACAAGTTGCTTGTTGTCACAGATATGGTAAATATAGTCTTTGTAATTATTTTGGCTTTGACAATGTGTCTCCTGGATGGTAGTATAATTTTGCAGCATTGTTCGGTTTGTTCCATTTTTTGTTGAGCTCATTAGGAGTTGAGGAAAAAAAAGACAAATGATTTATATGGTAAAATATATTAAAATATATCGCAGATGCTTTGCTTTAGAAAAGTTGATGACTACCAAAATGAGATTAGGTAGAAAAACTGCAAAACAGTGATGCAGTGGGTTTTTTTTAATGCAAAATAGATAGCAGGTGTTTGAACTGGCACACCTGATTTGAAGCAGTTGACTGTGATAGGTGTGACAAAGAAACCTGGAGTGATGAACGACCTTCCTTTCTCTGTGTGTGCTGGAGAAAACTTAATTTAAAAAAGAAAAGAGAATGAGCAGGAGATGTCCTGGGTACACAGGAAAATGTAAACTTGTCATAAGGAACCTGAGGAACTTTTCTGATAAGCCTGTTTTTATTTTCAGTCTTGATGCATTTTTTTTTTGGAAACAATGCTCTCGCTCTGAATTTGGTGATGCTCCAGGTCATAATGTATACATTATTGACTATAATTCTTATTAAAAATCAAATAATCATTCATAGCAATTGCATAAAATCACTTTTTGTCAAAATCAGTATATCAGCAGCATTAGGTGGGATATACAGCATATATAATGGGAACGCTTTTCGTTTTTTGTTCTGATGTTGCACTGTAGACGGTCCCTGCTTTGTCTCTGTAATAGCCGGTGCTCATTAGTAGCAATGTTTTCCATGTAGCACGCATCTTTTCAGTAAAAATACAGTTGTTGCTCATCATGTGCCTCACCAACACTGCAGAAATGCATCATTTGCATCTTTACATCATACTGGATTTGCCGTATAGATTGCGGAAGTTTGAAAAACAAACATTTAACTTTTTGTGCATGTCTCTTTTTATTGCACCAGTTCCCCCTTTGGGACTTGATAAAGTTCATCCTATTGTATGTTAAAGGGACACTATGTAATTTTTTAAAGTATTTTATTACCTCAAATTAACGTCTTCATTCATAAATAGATCCTCATTTGTGTAAAATAATATATGCCTGACTTATCCTCCTGGGCGAAGAATCAGTTATCTGTCTTTACATAGAGCGGGTCGCTCATACGGAGGCTTCCATGTCTTTCCGGTCTATCAAAAACTATCAACTGTCGAGAGGGACATAAGCACTACCTGCTAGTACCCAGAGGACAAAATGCCTTTCCGCATTTTGCGATTCACTTTTCACAGAGAAGCAAGGTGGAGACGCCGGTTTTACTTACCCGGCACTAAACTAAAACCTGGACTGCACTTTTGGTCACAATACAAGACCATACTTATGCCGCACCGAAACCTCATCGCTAAAAAAACGTAAAAGGCCCATAAAATGACCAGAGCTCCGGGCCGAGGATCGACCGGGAGCGCCCCATGTCCGACCACAACCGGCCGGGGCCCTCCAGGAAGTCCTCCGGACCAAAGGAGGGCTGTGGAGCTCCGTGCCGGGGGCTGGGGATCCGCGGTGATAGTGGCCGCCCGGGAGTTGACCCATTCCACTTACCGTAGTTCCAACCATGTTGCAATGCATGCAAAGTCAAATTTAACCACTAGATGGGAGAAAAAACTACATAGAATCCATTTAATGAGTGAAAATATTTTTTTGTCTGGTCATTAACTCTCATGGGACTATTCAGACACATTAATTAACAAGTAAAACTTTCTGGCACGTTAGCCCACCATCATCTAACAGCACAATACACCAGCATCTTCCACACATCATAATCATAAACATGAACTTCCCGCAAATAATGTTCTAAGATATATATGACAAAACAGAAACACAACAAATATACAGTACAAACACAGCCCCCTAAGCACAAGATACAAGAAAAAGGAAAAAGGCACAAGAGTGAAGAATTCATCTTTCGGATGTTCCTCTTTCCTCTTGTCATCAAACAAAAACATAAGACTGGTTTTATCATCAAACTATTTCACATCCAATGTGAAGGATTTTTCTACAGGGAGACCTCATTTAAACTCAACAGTGCCATGTGGTGAAATTAAAATAACATGTTTTTAATCAGTGACAATGAGCAGCCACTATAGTGATGCTGAGGTAGCAACATAACATGCGGGCTAAAAGACAGCTTTTCTGAATAGAAGTCTGGTCCAGCGCATCATCTGAAATCTTCAGTTTGTATTTCGTTTAATTGCTTCAACTTTTTCAACATAAGCACTTCACCCAATGTGACTATGAACAATATCAGGTGCTATAAATAATCACACTCACCTGTCTGGCAAGTTATTTTTATTACGCTGTGTCACTGTTATTAATTAAATTAGTATGTAATGCTGCAGAACAACTGGTACAAGACATCAGTGTGATGCACCAAAGCTAAAAAGCATTCAAAGCCCTTTGCTCTGAATATTCAGAGTGTAGTATTTAAAAGTCATCACGCTTGTATCGCCTTGGCCCTCAGTCAACATGACCCCACTATGACCCCAGCATTAACCACCTGGCAGGGGCTGGATCCCACCCAACTCCCTGACTTACTGTACCATAATCTATAATTATCCCTCAAACCTTGAAAGAGGTTGTCTTACCCTCTTGTGTGAGAGATTTGCGCCTGAAGCGCTGTGTTGCACTAACAATTGCTGAATAAGTATATGCTGGAGCTCTGGGTGCTTTGATGTTTCAAGTATATTTACTTAATCAAGACTTATCCAAGGAGATAATAGCTTCATAGATAATAAAAGGAATATAATGTGGTGGTCATTAAGGATTAAACATTTAAAATTACAAGTGAATGGACAAGTAAGCCCTGAAGACTGTCCTGTCCTTCACAACTCCCTGCTGCCTGCTCACAGGCACACATTAATACTGCAATAATCCTCTTTGACTTTTTGCCATTTAATACACACAGTGTATTAGGAGTATGCATACATTCACCTCAACATTTTGATAGCAAAGTCCCTTTATGGGTAGAATTAAGGCTTACCCACTTTCAATAGTGTAGTGCAGGTTTATTAGCAAATACTTGGCTCTGTGATAATGTGGATTTTTTGAAAAGAACTGATACTGAGAGGAGATGTTGTGGTTTTAATGTTCACAATCCTTCACAAAACAAGACATATCCATGTGTATGTCACTAATGTTGGAAGAGTTGGCTGACATTGTTTGTTTGCAGTAAATATCACCAATCATTTGACGCTGTTTCGTGACCTGGGATTTGAGCAAACATGCCGAACCTCACGGAGGAACAGCTAATGAGGCTGTTTGTCCTGATTGGATGTAAGAAATGCTGAGGTCAGAGTTAAAATTGAATGCAGGGTTAATTAACGTTTAATTATTCCCCATAGATATTGAACTCTTGCTGAGCCGGAACTGGGAGGACTCATCACAATGACTCCATTTCCCCTAAATAAGTCTCACATGTACTGTATAAGCAAATTGGTAATTATTCTTGACTGTACTTGCCCTTATGTACATTTGAGCTTGTTGCGTTCCCATTAGCTAATTATTCTAGCCTGACATCCCTCATCAGCTTTGTTTATAGCCAAATAATTTTTTGGAGGACATGCCCATGTTTTTTTTATTCTTTGTACTTTTGTCAGTGTTTTAGCCAGAATATCTATGTTAAAGGTTATTGGATCTCAGGCTCTTTTCTACAATGTTTAAAATAATGTGATCTAGGACATCAGTTATAGCAATTTAAATTATGGAGTCAATCAAATGTGAAACAGAAAAAACAAAATGTCCATTTTTATCACTTTTTGGACATTTTAATTTTTTGACATTTTTTTACTTGTTCGACATACTATAGTATGACTTTTTTTCAGGAGGTATTTGTTGACATACTATAATTTTGCTTTTTTACAACATTTAAGCACAAATTATGCTATAAATCCATTCAACATACCATGATAAGGCATTTTTATCACTTTTTGGACATTTTAATTTTTTGACATTTTTTGATTTTTTTGACATACTATAGTATGACTTTTTTTCAGGAGGTATTTTTTGACATACAATAATTTGGATTTTTTTTAAACATTTAAGCAGAAACTATGCAGTAAATCCCATCAACATGCCATAATAAGGCATAAGTGAAATAAAGTCTGGAAGTGAATGGCCCACACAGAACCAGTATTTGTTCAACACATGGTCATCCCAGCTCATCACATAATGATTCTTGGTGTTTTTGGTTGTGTAAAGCAAAGTGTTAGTGTTGTGAAGTTGTCAATAACAGCATGGTTGGGTTTCAGATTACTATGTTTACAGTGCAAATATGAGGTGATGTCGTGAACATGGGGCACAAAGTGAAAGTAAATGGAAGTCTTGTGTTTGTTTTTAGGGATAGTGATAAGCAGAGCAGGGTTAACAAATATATGATCAACATGCCTCCCCTCACTGCAGCTATGAGCCAAGATACAAAGTATTGAAGACAGATTTTTCCATCCATTGCCTTGACCTAACTTCACTGCGCTGTATGAAAAGACACACTACTTACAATTGAAGAATGACATTGAACACTGCTATTGCACATTTGCATTCAGTCCTTTTGATCTATCTACTCCATCGACTATAAGTTGACAATTCTTTCTCATGTCAGACAAGTCAAGAGGCTGAATAGTTGTCATAATTCCTGGAACAGCGACTATAAAGCATGTCCACCAATGAATAAGGACAAGATTATTTCTGCACTAATGTGGCTTGATCTTAACAGTATGTGGCACAACTCTGAAAAGTACGTAAATATATATTCTTCAGTCACTGACTATATTAAATATTGCAGTAAAGACACATATTTTATGATATATAATATATTGCACAAGTGCTTTATAGTGTGCTTCCCTAGAATCAAATGGTGGCATATAATACACTTTAATAAGACACTGGAGTCACCATACAAGCATGGTTTAATGGTGAGAGGAAGGACATAGACTCCCTTTCCGTCATAAATGTAGATGTGATTTATGGAAAAATAAAAACCTTGCACAGACTGCATTATTTTCCAGAAATGGAAGGAAAAAAATTGTCTATTCATTTGCATTGTGTGGTGAGCTAGTACCTGGTGAGGTAAATACTACAAATATGAAATAATCTGAATCCAATCCAATCCAGCCTCTTTGCGGTGCTGCATGGTGACAACTGTATGGCTATAAGGCTTCTTTTCCTTTAATTTAAAATTATTTGGATGTTGTTATTCAGCAAACTGTGAGATAATGTGAGATTTTATGGAAAATATTCGAATAACTCTTTCAGCCTTAATATAGGCTCAGTGGTTGTTTCTTAAATCAGACACAACTAGAAAAAACACATTCACAGTTCCAAATTATCAAATATTTCGCCTTGACCAGTGGCTTGATGCTTGTAACAGGTAATCACCAAACAGCTAAGAAGTATTTAGATTAAATTTCTTCACAAAATTAAACCTAAAGACCAGGGGTGTGATGAGATCTCGTGCCACAAGAGTAGAGGCCAGTTTCACCAAAATCGCTACTTTTTGTCCAGAATCCGTCCGTTTTGCTCTCTAAATGCGATCGTTTCCACTTCCTGCTTTGATCTCCATGGCGTATATTAACTCTTTATGTCCCGATTACAAATCACAAAAGCTCCAAAATTACTCACAGGCTGCAGGAGACCGCGATCGGCGAACCACTGCAGAAAAAAACACTTTGACATTGAATTACATCATTCGCACTCAAAGAGCTAATAAAAGAGAGTTAAATGACTGGTGGTCCAGTCATATATTTCTGTCATTTTAGTTTTCTTAAATGTAATGTGTAAATATTGTTTCGTCTTGTTCTTGTGAACCCATATCATGTATCGTCTCATGAGCTGAGCGTATCGTCACATCCTTAATAAAGACAGTAGACAGAAAGAATAGTGAAGCATAAGTTGTCTGGTGCTGTTCCCCTTTCTTTACTGCAGCTTAATAAGCTTACCAACTGTAACGTTAATGACCTTCTTCTGAAACAGAGATGTTTACATCATGACACATTTTTTTTTCTTTTTGGGCTTCCCATTTCTTTAATGTTAAGATGTAAGACTCGTTTGCGACTTCTCTTCATTTTTCTCCTCACTTTCCATTACTAGATGCATTTTCGGAGCTGTCAACATCGCAAGAGGACCTAGTTTACTGTAAACTGTGGTGATCAGCATCTTCTTGCGGGGGGGAAAAACAAACACTGTTTGAGTGCACTGAGGCATAAAATCCATTTTCAAGAAATCAGTAAAAACTTTTAAAGGTTCATGTTGGCATGCACTCAAGCACTTGTTATTGTCAAACATCCAGACAACCTTTTAATAGAGCATTTTTCAGTCTTAATGAGTTATTATCCTCCGTGCCCAGTCTTTATTTCAAAATTTAATAGACACAATGTTAGTAGTGAGCTCTATATCCGTCTTCCCTCGATAAGAAGAATAGAAATAACATCACAAAAAAAAACAACTCAGAAAATGGTAACGTGCATAGTTGTCAGTGAAAATGAAAATCAAAGGATGGAAAGAAAGAAAAACAATTTGCAGAGTACCAGCTGTCAAAAGACAAAGACATCTGACAGCAGATGCAATTTTTTTCCCCTCAAACAGGTTTACATCATACAAAAGGCTTTGGTTCCTTGGCATTGGCAATTGCTTGGCACACTAATCTGAGATTGAATATATTCCAGGTGTCATACTCTAACATTTGTAGCAGTCTGATATTTTCTTTAAGAATGTCAATGGAAACATGGAGCTTTGAAAGTAGCTCCGTTCCCCTGCAGAGATGGAGAGATGCCCAGCAGCTTTACAAATACCACCTCTTCATCAACGAGGGAAAGGTGAGCATGGATTTTCTTAGAGAGCAAATCCCCCTCTGCTCACCCACTTCTTTCACTTGTTGCTGTCTATAGATATTAATCATCACCATCACAACAGCATCAACACCATCCACCAGAATAACAACAGTACTCCAAGACACGACCCCAAACTCAAACAAAACACTGTGAGCAGAATATTTATGTAGCATACAGAGATCTGCAGATATGTCACGCTATTAATTTAAATCTGCAGAAGTGCACAGAATAATCAAAGCGGCACTTAAGCAAAATTACTCTTTGTGACAGAGAGATTTATGAGGGCCATAACGTGAAAAAGTGTCACTTGAACGCGTTACCCCAATAAAAGTAATGACAAAAAAGCCATGCATATAGGAAAAAGGGTATTCAATTACACAAGCTTACAGATATGTTTAACTCGAACTTATAAATATTAATGCGGACGTCATCCGCATCTTTGGCAGGAACTCTACTGTGTAATCGGTGAAAATGCATTCAGGATGTCAGCCATTTCAATTCTTGTCATGGAAGCTGCTTCCCACACATTCAATGCAACTACACATTGACATTATATTTTTTTAATGGTATTTAAACATGGTACATTTACAATACAGTGGTAAAAAGTTACATTAAGATGCTACACATATTCTGTGACCTCAGGGCATTCGAGAAAGTAATCTGAATCAGCCACGACAGCAGGAATATGCTGTTTGATATTTACAGGCTGCAGAGACAGGTGACCATGCCACCTTATAATATAGAGCGCACACACATAGATCAGGGACAGCAGAGCCACACATCACGCACAGCAGGTGACAGAGTCCTGTAGACGATGCATATATAGTACATTTTGCATGTATACCAACACTCTGGACTCTCAGGTAGTGGTAGAGAAATACAATATTAGCACATGTGTATATACAAGGGTTATTGTGTCTTACTAATGTGCCATCAGGTGAGTTGCTGTGTGGGAAGAAATGCCTGAAATAAGTTATGACCGCAATTATGGATTTTCTCTTAGTTGAGCAGAATGAGCAGCTTTGTTGCTATCTGTGTTCACGCCTTTGATTGCATAAACAGGTTGAAGTGATGCCATAAACTGTTGTCAACTAAACAAGTGAATAATTTAGATTTACATCACCAATTCGGGTTTTCGAAAGCTGCCCTCCTCACACCATTTGAGGCAATGGATCAAGGTTTACAACGCAGGTTCAGCACAGCTCCGTGGGATGATCAATAGCGAGGCACAAATTCCCAGCTCATTTGTCAAAGTGAGATTATAAAATGAAACATACCGTATCTCTGATGTGTTTTCTCTCTCTACCTTTGATCTTCTGTTTGGTTTGGTGGTCCATACATACGGTAGGCCACAACAAGACAATATTCTTTACATCCAGTGCTACATTATTTCCCACGCACATCCTTGTTTCCGCTGCACTCCAGACAGCCGATGGGAGATGCCTGCAGTCATTTATTATGGCTTAATAACTGCACACCTGCCAAGTTGGAAAAGCGGTCAATAAGAAAAAGTGGCTGTGAAAGCGCTTCATATTAAATGTGTCAGTGTTTGTTGAATAGAAACCTCAACCTCTCTGTGAAGTGAAGAAAAATTGCATTTGAATCAGGTTCACCGTCAGCCCTTATTTGATCTGAATTAGGGTTGGGGTGTAGTGATTAGTCAAAGACTGCTTTTGTTTGGATCAGAGCTGACATGAGAGAGTGAAGACCTGCGAGGCTGATAGCAGTTCAGTCAACACAAGCTGAATCTTGGCTCTGGAGAGATAAGTATAAAAGCTGAATTACAATAAATAATAAATTAAAAGAGGAGCAGCATGCAAGCTCTATTCTGCTCTCATTTTTAATAGCTTAAATATTTGGTGAAGCGGTAGAAACATAGTCAGTCCCCTCACAGCCTGTGCTCTCCAAGCCCTATCGGAGAGTGGGTGTTTAACATGGAAGGGAAGAAATCGTTTTCAAATTACTGGATTAAACAAAACACAGATCGGCCTACACTGAAAAAAGCCAAAGGGTGTCTGCTACATTAATCTAAGTGTATCATGTAGCTTCTACCATATATAGTCATGTTTTGTGGTTGAACATCATTAAGTAGTGTTATTTTAGTATGATGTGCAATAACTTAACATTGCTTAAATTAATTTATGTTGACAGAACTCAGTGCATTTTGAGTAAGGTGTTTGTACAACTCCAGTGCAGAAGGTGGCAGTAGTGTGCGAGTTGGGAGTTATAGAAACTTTACTTCCTGAAGTTCAAAGCACATGCTGAGAATCGGCGATAAGCTGAGTCCTTTAGTTGACTTAAAATAATTTTGACTTAAAAAAAAAAAAAAATGTCATCTAACTTGTTATTGTCCGCTCTATTAATTTCGTCACTGAATGTTTTCGTAGTGTGCTCACTAATCATAGCAGCATTAGCAGCTAACATAGCAGCATTAGTTGGTATGGTTAGCTACTTAACATTTGCATCGATTGCGTAACGAGCATATTATAATTGAGTAGAACGACTTTCTATAATTTTTTTTTGACCCAACAAATTGTCATTATGTTGGATTTACCCCTCGTAATTGAATAATAGTAACGCCAACACATGTTGATTCAACATATTTACATTAATTTCACTCAACAACACTCTTGCTAAATGGGTTAGAGTTGTAATTGGAATTGGGTGGAAATGCTTTCCATAATTTTTTCATGTTCACCCAACAAATGACTTTTTTGAGTGTACCTGTTAGGATGAATGATGGCTGCAGGGGGCATACAGAAAAAGAACAGAGTTTATAATGGTACATACGTACTGTACAAGGACTGAAAACTTTGAGCCTCACATCCTGCCACACCCACTCTATCTGATTGCACTCAATGCCATTTGCACATCTGTTTTTACACATCTGCTTTTGCACAGCTGTTGTTGTACTGTGTAAGTAACTGTAAATAGCCATCATATTCTATTCCTAATAAGATTACCAACTGTAGCATGTACATATTCATCCCAAACTTACCTGATTTTATTTTTTTAATGCTATTTTTAGTCTATTCTATTTTTCTGCACCATATATAGTCTATTTCATGTTTGTGTCATGCTACTAAATTGAGAAAAACTGCCTTTCATCAGCCAGGTCTCATGAAATATTCTTACAAATCAGTACGAAAAATATTGCACTGGAATTCCTACATAATCCACATAATTCGGACATCATGTGACGTTCGATGCAGGCTGCTCCGTCTGTGAAAACATGACGGACATTCCTTACATTCTCAGCAGACATTTGTTACGTTTTCAGTGGAGTAGTTTATGAGTTCGGGTGCATTTTGATCACATTTTATTTCCATAAACCTAACCCTGTAATCCTACCCCTAAACCTAACGATCACTGGAAGTGTTGTCGGGCGTATCTCAATGCGTATTGTAATGTTACGGTTCCAGCTGACAGTGAAAGGAATGTCCAACATTTTTAAGACTGTCGCCTCCGAGTTCTCTTCGGGGCTCGCGCATGTGCTGATCGGTCATGTTGCCAGTCATTCGTAAGATGTGCATGAAAATCTGTGAAATAAAGTTATATTCTATCCAATTCTATTTTATTCTAAAGGACTTGATCTCTGTCCTACAAACAGGTAGACATAGAGGGAAAACAGGGCACAGTAATTTACCATCAAAGACACCAATATTTTACAGTTCTTTGATGCTTTTGGCAGAATCTGCTGTCTTCTTAAGTGAATGAAGCTGGCTCAGGTGTCATGAATCTGTGCAACCTCAGTCACATGATAACAGGTGATCATACAATAAATTAAATCCAGAAGATCTGTGATATCCAGTCATCAAACCAGACTGAACTGTATCAGGACAATGATCTTCCCCTTGTGTACCCACCTTATATGTTGTGACAGATGTTGTAATTCTGATTTATTATCATTTTATATTTTTTCCAACATATATGCCTTCCTTTTCCCATCAGTCCTTCCCTCCTGTTTCCCTCACTTTCTTTCCACCTTCTCTCTCTTTACACACACCTACATAATGTATATTACTTATTCTAAGACAGCTTAGTTTTATGGAAATGTAATTTTTGTAGGAGACATGCTTGATAGTAAATACATAACTACTTACCACTCAAATTTCACCCAGATATTTACTTAAATTCTAAAGGTTTCAAAATCTGTGTTTCTCTACATCATCAAAGACAGAATAAACAGTCATTACCCTACATTGCAGCGACTTAGACTCATTTAACTTTATCACAGGATCATCATCAATTAAAAACACATTTGAAAACTGCAATGGCAGAAACCCAACAGATGTAAAATGCTGGAAACAGAAATCAGCAGGAAGTGCTTGCACGCATTGCTTTGCTGTTTCCCTGTAATATGTGGAGACATTTTAATTGGCTTATGTAGATAGTGGAGGTTGCACTCCCCTAAGGGTAAGGTGGGTGGATTAACCAGTGAATTACTGCTATAGGTGCAGTAATGAGCATGTGTGCTTTTAAACACAGAATTTTGAATGAATTTGTTTAAAAATACATCCTGTCCCCTTTGAATATATGTCCCCCTGCTGTTTTGCAGGAGGTCAAAGCTATGCTTCACATAACAGAATTATATAACTGCGATCATGAATTTGGAGTCGAATGTTGCAGTCATGATTCATTTATTCCATTAAAGGTAAGCCTTCCCTATCCATGTTGACAAGGAATAGTTAGTAAGGCCGTAAAGCTAAGTGCCTTGTTATCCTTCAATATGTAATGAATTTAACCTCACCATGCTCAAAGAATGTGATGAGCAAGACCTCCGCTTTGTGCTCAGGGATGAGCTTGATGGCTCCTTTGCTGAAATGCAGAATGCGGCTTTCAGAAAACAGCCATTTGCATTTCTACAACCGTTTGGCATGCTTCGGTGGTAGGTGTACAATAGATAATCTGCTCCAAATATAGAAGTCCCAAAGCATGTGTGTCTCCCAGTGGTGGTAAGTGGTGGAGATAGATAATGAAATACACTGAATGTTAAGATGCATTTTTCAAGATCCTCCAAAAGTCAGGAGGCAAGCTGACGTGGGCTTTGAATAAATATTGGTTAGAAGCCAACATTAGAGAGCTGCAACCTCTGATTTTATCATTAGTGCGCCCATGGCTATTTCTTCTCTCACACTATGTTCATAATCTCCTAATCAACCAGTTTATCCAGTGGTTTTTATTACACAGCACTACATCAATGTGAATTTCCTTGTACCCACACTTCAAGATCCGGAGGCTCAAAGGTACTTCAAACAGTGGCTGGATACACCCTCGTAGTTATCACATTTTCTATTTCTATGCACTTCATGGTCTGTTTGATGTTATTCATGAGCTGTAACTGAAAGTAATACAACTGCATGGGGCCAGAAAATGCTTCTGAATACAAAGTGCAGGCTGCTGTGCTGCAGGATCATATACATACCTGCTCTTAATAATGGATTGGAATTAAATGCCGCCTATCAGGCACTGCCGTGGCTCTGTTTGTGCCTCATGCACAGGGGTGAAGAGGTGGGGCTCTCAGCTATCTCTGCAAATGCCATTATGAGTTTGTTTTAAATTATGGCCTTCATAATGGGGATGCACTCATTATTATGTAAAGAGACTTATGATGGGTTTCAAACTGATGCCCAGGTTTTGTCAACTTTAAATGCAAAGACTATTCTTATATCACGCATGAAAATATAATTTGGAAAACGCCAATGTCTTGTTTTTAGCACTGTTAAATCATATATATATATATATATATATATATATATATATTACGTATATATGTATATATACGTAATATATACTGTATATACATACAGAAACAACACAAAACATTTAAAAAAAATGTTTTTTTTACCTCGCTTAAAACAAATAATGACCTCTTAGTAATTTGTAACCATATTATAATGCAATATGACAGTGATTAAGTTAAGTATTATGATAATTCACAGAGTTGATTATTGCTGTAAAGCATAAAGTTCATAGCTATAATTTACAAAGTGCTATAAGCAGATTACAGTGCCTTACAAGTGTGTTTGTAATGCATTACAGACGTGGATGTGAGTGCAAAAATGCATACATGTACTGCATGTTGAATAAATGAACACTTATCAGTGATGAGGGTACAAGACAAATAAAAGAGGCAGAAAAAAGATGATTATCAGAATTTACAAGTGCCTGCAGGAAATCACATTCTGTTCACAGGCAATTAAATGACCCATTGCTCTGTTCAGGTCTAAGATGACAGTCATGTTTACTGCCGGGTGCGCTGTGATGTTTTTATCTTCCACCTCATATTTCCGCTGCCTCGTCCCCTCATTTGTCAAATGACTTCAGAAATGGGTGTAGATAATGATTTATGCTGCTCTGTTTATGTAAGATATCCGTACATACAATATTACTGTGTTGGTTCCATGTGCTGTCCAAGAATAAAGATAGCAGTCAAGCGTGACTCAGGCAATTTTTGATACACTGCTTTGAACCAATAGCGGCAAACTACAGGTTGTATAATACATTTCTCACCAGTCTGTGGGTGGACTAGATTAGCCACTACTGCTACTTGAGGTGGCTTTGTCATGTTTGTTAAAAAAAAAAAAAAAAAAAAAATATATATATATAGATATATATATATATATATATATATATATATATATATGTATATACTCAAGATGTTAAGGTTTCTGTCTCATTACCGTTGCTACCAAAACAATTCTCCAGCCCTGCTGGGCTTCCTGTGGCTCAGCAGGCTCGGGTGCGAACTACATTATGTGCTCATGACAAGGCAGACAAAAATCAAACTCTGCTGCATTAAATTCTCCTTCTTGTTCTGCTGTCACCTGTGTTTTTTTTCCACTCTGTACTTGCTCCTAATAAAGCAGAAATCCCTTACATGCTGTCTGTTAAACATGTAATGTGGAGAACAAGCAGTGCCTGGGCTCTGGCTGCTCTCAGCATTGGCTGCTAATCATTTGGTGAATTGTGCAGGAGTACATCAGTGCTTCTCATTTCTTGATAACCGTGCCAGCCGTTTGACTGCATTTCTAGAGGGATGCAGTGTCAGCCTGGAGCTTTGAAGGATGGACATAAAGTGCCCTCACTCATTTAAGTCCTAATGCACTGAGTCCTTCCTAATCAGTTTACGCTCCCTGATTGTTGTTTAATACAGATGCCAGTTTGGCGCAGCGGGAATGTCTCCCTTTGTGTGCATTTTTTGAAATCAGCTTTGTGCCAGCGTTGCCAGCTTCAAAGTGCAATATGCCTTAACGCTCTGTTCATGTCAACATGACATACAAAGCTGATTATCTCTGGCTAGAGAGTCATTTGGCCTTGTCACTGTGGACCTTACAGCAGCCATATTGTCCTTTATGACATTGTTGGCCGAGCATGTACCAGGCTTGGGGGTTTTATGCTGGCTTGTGCTATAATGAAAGTTGAATCCCCACTACAAATGTCCTTAATTATGATTTTGTTTCCTACTGTTTGATAGGATGAGCCTCCAATAACACTGAAAGAGGGATAAGTCAGCTGGGACATTCACCAGTGCCTATGCTTCCATTTCAAATCATAGACGGTCCTCACATCAAAGATACTCAAAGAGTGTCTCTCTGGTCAAAGCAAACAACAAACAAACATGTGAAGCAGCCAATCGCTGGCGCTCCTGCTCCAATGAGAGGAGCTTATTTTTTGAAAGTTAGAGAAATGAACCGGAACAGACTCGTATAGTGGGACATGAAAGCGTATATTTTCACTGCACACCTTTGACACTACAAAGTTTTGATTCTGACACCAAGTTGTGCTTCGTGACGTGTATGCATTTTCAACACAACGCTCTGTTCTCAATAATAGCTTAAGGACTACGGCTTTTCAAAGGCATGTTCAGATCTAGCTGTCCCCCAGGTGTGTAAAAACATAAAGTACCAGTGACTATAATTTCATTCACTCATAAAATAAGTATGTGAAATCCAGGTATGTGATAAAAACTTAACTTGCCTCAATGCAAAGTACATGAGAAGGGGTTTCAACGTACATATCATAACTGCTGAATTATTAGACTCACCTGAACTTCTATGTTTTTGTCTGTCTATACTGCTCAGGTACCCATGGGCCCAGTTTACCCGGTGTAGTAGTGGTTTGGCAGACCAGTCTCCATCTTCTGGTACTGTGTGATGTGGTGGTGATGAGGACATCTTGCTGAGGCTTCTTCTGTTTGGCGTGGTGGAGAGGAGGATGTGCTACCCAGGCTTCACCTGTTTAGCGTGGTGGAGAGGAGGATGAGCTACCCAGGCTTCATCTGTTTGGCGTGGTGGAGAGGAGGATGAGCTACCCAGGCTTCATCTGTTTGGCATGGTGGAGAGGAGGATGAGCTACCCAGGCTTCATCTGGGTGGCGTGGTGGAGAGGAGGATGAGCTACCCAGGCTTCATCTGTTTGGCGTGGTGGAGAGGAGGATGTGCTACCCAGGCTTCATCTGGTTGGCGTGGTGGAGAGGAGGATGTGCTACCCAGGCTTCATCTGGTTGGCGTGGTGGAGAGGAGGATGTGCTACCCAGGCTTCATCTGGTTAGTGTGGTGGAGAGGAGGACGTGTTGCTATGCTCCATCTGTTTGGCATGGTGGGGAGGAGGACGCATTGCTCAGAATCTATTGCCAACAACTTGATGATGCTTTTTATCCCCTTGGACACTTTCATACAATTCTATATTTATTATTTCTACGTGTGATTGTCATTGTTGTCACTCTGCACACATGGCATCTATTGTAGGTCTGTCAATCCTGGAAGAGTGATCCACCCTCTGATGCTCTTCCTGACATTTCTACCACCACTTTTTCATGACATTTTTCCATACATGTTAAAAGGGTTTTTTTGAAGGGTTTTTCCTTCGTCGATGTGAAGGACAGAGGGTGTTATATCCTGTACAGATTGTAAAGCCATCTGAGGTAGAGTCATAAGTTGTGATATTGGGCAAGACAAATCAAATTGAAATTGAAAACTGACTTTTAAGGGGTGTGCATCTTGAGTCCTGCCTTCAGTAGGTTTAGGAAACTTTTTTTTTTTTTTTCCAGCATTAAAGCACATCATGATCTTCATCATGAACCTTAACCAAGCACTGCCAGAGACATATAAAAGTCTCATCATTCATCCCATCAGTGATTTCCAGGTTTTCCTCAGTGCAATGTCTTTTTCCACAGAAAGTTGTTTTCATTCCAACAAACTGAATGAGTCATGTCCTTGTAATCTGTTAAGTGTAATGTGTTGATAAAATGTCACTATATCACATATTCTAATTACTTTATCCAAAGTGCCACACAGCCTATTCTAAGAATGCTTGTGTGCTACAGAGTCATAATCAAGCATTTTAGTACAAGCTGCTCTGTTCATAGTGAACCAGTATAGCATTACAAGCAAAACAAATTACACACTATTATACAGTATGTGTTTAGAGAAGATCATCAGTCAAGGCATATTTCATCTGTTGGTGAGCCGCCTTGATTAGAAGTCAGTGTATATAGTATATATGTGCAGTGACATGTTTTGATGTTCAGGCAGTGGGCAGGAGAGGTGGGAACTTTGCATCTAACCTCTCCACACAGTCCATTTTAATGAGGCCTCATTGGACTGACAGTCCAAAAGAGGTCAGTCTGACGTTGGACGAGATCACAGATTTCATGCAAAACTAAAGGCCAAGGTCAGAAGAGAAGCTCAGCACTTTTACTGCAGACGCTGAGCACAACACTGAGGAAATGTGATGAAAGGTAGACCAGTACAAGAAGATCTTGGCTAGAATTCACAATGCATCGGGCATCCGTCTCAGCTGGAATGCAGCCAAAATGGGAGCTGTTTCCTGAAAGCATTATTGTTGTCTTTCTTGATAATTGCAAGTAATGGTTTTTTTTTTTTTTTTCATTGGTATCGGTGTAAATATCAAGTTTAAACTAATTTACACATCTATTTATGTTAGTGCAGTGCCCGGTCTGGGTGAGGCTGCTCTGAAGCGGTCGATTACTGTACCTCACTGAGAAATGTTGCAGGTTATGTTGCAGATTGAGGTCTGACTGACAAAATATGTTTGATTAACATAACACACTGAAGCCTACAGCAGTTGAACATCAGTTATAAAACCCGATACCGATATTTCCAGATATTAAATTTTTATGTTAACTCATTGAGTGCTAGCCCTTTTATAAATCACAAAGTGGCTTGTGCCATTTTGAGTCATCTTTCATGATGCACAGAATATTTTGCACTATAACTCTGAAAACACTGAATAGCAAGAAGAGACTCTGTGTTTCATCATGAAACAAAAATGTTTGTTTTTATCTTGTTCCATTCTTGTTTTATCAGAGGTAGAGCAGAGGACACTTTCACCAAAATCACCACTTTTTGTCCAGATTCTGTTTTTTTTTTTTTTGCTCTCTCATCTCGATAATCTCCACTTCCTGCTTTGATCTCTGTAGTGTATACCATCTCTTTATGCTCCAACTACAAATCCCAGAAGCCCCAATATTACTCATAGGCTCCGTGACAGCGCCCTCTTGTGCCAGCCACCTAAAAACAAGTTTGACCTATATATACGTCAATGGGACTCAAGCATTGGATTTTAAATGAAGTACAAATACGTGAATGGCACTCAAAAAGTTAATATCGGTCACCAATATCGGGGGGCAGCAAAGCACTATTCAGTTTATTAATGTTGAACATGTTATAATTATCCACCTGCCGAGTATGAAGTAGGTCAGATGAACGGGTCTTGAGATATACACAAACTGAGATTCTTTGCCGTCACGCCTCCACAGAAAACAGCTTAAAATATCGAGCACACACACCACATAAACTACAGTTATTGACAGTATAACATTTTGTTCAACATTCTCAATCTTTGCATAATTTGCATAATGACTTTCCAGCTTATAGTAAATTTGAATTGGCAACGCTCCCAAACTTACTGATTAAATTGGACATAGCAGCTGTTTTTCAGCATTTATGGAAGATTAATTTAATGCTGCATTCTTTGGTTATGGTTGTCAGTCTCAGTGCAAACAAATCTTCACTAATAACAAGGCAGGTTTATGTGATAATGTGTGAACATTCTTTATGTCCTCTGTCACCTGTGTGAGTTGTGTAGAATATACAGTCCATATGTGTTGAATATAAACATGTAATATGTGCTCTGTTTCTTCTTCACATGGTTTTTGTTGGTACAGAATAAAAGCATACTTCTCTATATATAGACTTCTCCTTCTTTCAAACTAACACTTCCTGGGTTGAGCAAATCCAAATGAAACATGACAGTCCTGCGCTCTTTGGGCTCCCCTTGGTCGAAAGCTAAGTTTGGTGTAAAGACTTTCGCTTTCTGTCTACACTAAGAAGGTACACCCTTGTCACTCACAGTCTCTCCAATTCAGCAGATCATCATGATGGCTCCTCATGAGAGTCCCCCTCCAGGCTGTATGCACTCTCATCACTTTAGAAAACAGTCACTTTTGACGAAAGACAGTCGGATGCTTCCCAAACCACTTCTCATTTAAGTCATTTCAAGAGCCAGATGGCATGATCACATGATCGGGAGACTAGTGCTGTTACTCGTCCAAAAAAAAAAAAAAAAATCCAAAACAGTCTTTTCAAAATGTATCATTCAAGCTCTGTTGTGGGTTCTCGGAGTAGCAAAGCGTAACTGTCACTTGTCAGATAAAATTACATCAAGATTGCACATCCACACATGCAAACACACAGTCCCTTTGTGGAAAAAAAAGAGATCCACCAGAAATTTATTGTCAGCATCTATCTTGCATTCAATCCTAAATAATACCTATTACGCAAGAAGCAACTGCCTTAGAAAAACTATTTTACTCCTCAACCACTTTCTTCATGACTGCAGTCAGATGTTTTTCTCTGATGTCGTTTTTTTAAAGAAGCACATGACCTTTGTGTGGGGCATCTTCATTTGTTGGCTGTCTTTCAGTATCTGCCTGCTAAAAGGTCACCTTCTCTTTGACAGAATGGAAAAAGGCACCATGTGTAGTTGACTAATGGCGAGCTAACTTTTAACTGTGGAGGCTACTCAGCCCACTTTTTATTTGCAATCTGTTGCAGTCAAGACAATGTTAATATTTATTCAAACATGTTTATATCTGGATGCTCTTGAAATACACAAACCTGGCATTTACTGTGTGCAGCTCTAGCACTGGCTAACAAGGTAGGGGCAAAACATAAAACATAATGACAATGATCTTTCTTGGGGAATGTCGTGGTGCTTGGTGAGTTCTGCTGAGCATAGTGGAGACTGACAGCTGTCATTTGTAATATACCATTTAGAATATACCATGGAGAGTCAGGCTGCTAACCTAAAACTAAAGCTCAAATGGATTCAAGGCTAGCCATCAATCATACATGCCACTAAAATATGGACAAAAGATCCCTGAAAAACACACTAATTCTCATTATATATGATTTTAACATGAACTCAAGTGAATGATTGTCTACAAAATGCTTCACTTGAGTGTCCAGAAGGAGCACACAGACACACATACTGTACACAGTGTACACAACAAGGGAAGGTAACTGAGTAGATTTACTCAAGTACTGTATAATCTGTACTTTACTTGATGATGCAACAGAATACATTACTACTCAAGGACATTAAAAGTTTGCAATAAGGAACAAATAACTCTCTGTGTGCCACTGGTGTATTTCGACGTCATTTAAAATCCAGTGCTTGAGTGGCATTGATGTAATAATACGTCAAAGTGTTTTTCTGGCAGCTGATTGCCAGTGGAGGTCTCCCGCAGTCTGTGAGTAATGTTGGGGCTTCTGAGATTTGTAGTCAGAGCATACATACATGCCACAGAGATCAAAGCAGGAAGTGGAGATGATCACAATTTCGGAGCAAAACGGACGGATTCTGGACAAAAAGTGATGTTTTTAGTGGGATTGGCCTCTACTCTACCCAGTGGCGTGTCCAGATATTTTTACAGGGGTGGCAAGCAGGATTAGTCACAGTGCATGCGACTCAAATACTAACTAACTAACTAAATAAATAAATAAATAAAAACTTCAAGGTTGACTTTACATATTATTAGCATTGAATTGCCATTGTCTTCTTCTTAACTCCATGCCCCTATCAACAGCATTCTGGTGCAACACTGCCCCTCATGTCGGAGGTCGAATTGCAAACCAAGTCATGTCTGATGGTCAGATAGTCCATCATGCAGAGTGGCACCTGGGGTGGCCAATCAGATTTTAGTTATGGCACATGCCACCCCCTAGACACACCCCTGACTCCACCTCTGATAAAACAAGAAGGAAACAAGGAAAAAACATTTATGTCATGATGAAATAGAGAGTCTCTTTCTTTCATTTGAGCTAGTCAGTGTTTTCAGAGACATAGTACAAAATATTCAGTGGGTCATGAAATATGACTCAGAATGGGCAAAAACTCTGGCACAAGACACTTTACGTTTTATAAAAACTCAATGAGCACTCAATGAGTTAAAAGGAGTTAATTAACTCAGCTCACCTGATTTCCTCATGATCAGTTTCTTATGTGTGACACATTGTTACAGACCGAGGTGTCAAACTCATTTTAGTTCACATCTAAAAGAAGCTGCACATCCTGAGACTTTTCGGTGATCTCTCAGTTTTCTCAAACCCACCAACAGTTTTTTTTTTTTTTATTTTCTGCCATGATGAGTCTGATAGTGGAATATTATTTTCTTTGAAAGGTGTTGTAAGCACACCTCACACTCTAGCTTCCCTCTGTGAAGAAATAGGAAATGATCCATTGTTCTTGGAAAATACATTTTTTTTCTTAGACATTTTCCACAGAAGCCTTCACTTCACTTGACAGCGTTGCGTCATGCAGCCTGTACGTAAACACCTCTATCTATAAAAGTGGAATACTCTTAATCTGCAATTTTCAAAATTTGCTTTCAAGTCATCCACTGGACCAAACTGGACCCTTTACCAGGCTGGTTCTTATATGTTATATATGTTGCTCCTTTGCTCTGATTTGTTGTGTACATTTTACTGAAGAGAAACCTTCACACACTAAAATGAGTTTTGTTTGAGGATGAATCCAAACGGAATCGGAAACTGCTCCCAAGCATCTGGAGTATCAACTACTCATTCCTCTATCATTTTTTAAAGAAATTTATCATGTCCAATCTATTTTTCATGTGAACACTGAAACATGTCTATATTACATATGGCCAGTACACTCTGACTGCAGGGGACCACAGCCATTTGCAGATGTTTTCATAATTCTTTCACACTCGTCTCTGAAACAGTGACCTGCTCTGACAGGGATAAGCGTACAGCGCTGTACCCTGATGCTGACAGCTGGCGCGCCAAGTTTTCCTGCAACCTCTTCTCATTAATTCAGCTCAGGTCGATGGTCATCTCACAAAAAACAGAGTGCACAGACTCCCCTGCAGCATGCGCTGACAGTTACGTTATCATAAAAAAAATTAGGATTTTAATAATGCTTATGTGTTGAAAGATTTGTTAGATACGGCGAGGCAATTAAATTACCTCCTACTAGAACCTCCTGCCTCTGTGGACTTCACTGAACCCATCATAATGTAGGCTTTTCAAATCAGTAATTTCATCACACATACAGAGTGCACTAGGTTGAATAAATCTGAAGTGAAATTTACAATATTTGCCTTATTTGTATGAGAGGACAATTCACACCAAGAGCTAGACCACATCCAGAACCACTAACCAGATAATATTGTAAAGAGTGGATGAGCTCAACATGAATTTTTGTTTCAATCAGTCTCCACTGCACCTAAAAGTTAAGTGGGTGCTGGGAAATGTTGATGCAAAGGGTAACGTGCAACCACTTTTTAAACGCTGGGAAAGGAAAGCAGCATCCTGGATAAGGAGTAACAAACAAGCAAACTACTACAAGACATCTACGCTCAGATGATTTATATGTCTCTAGTTACATACAGTTGATTTAGCACAAGCAACAATCTAAACAATACGACAATACACAAAAAATCTACAAAAACTAAGGAACTGTAAGCATTATGTAGTTGGTGATAGATAGATAGATAGATAGATAGATAGATAGATAGAAAGATAGATAGAATGATAGATAGATAGATAGATAGATAGATAGCATACATCAAAGCCTTGTATGTGCACACTGAGGTGCTCTATTCAAGAAAGTAAAAGAATTTTTATTCTCTTTGTCATGACAGCAGTATAATAACCCATCACAGTCTCAATTTTTCCTTTTGTCGCTTTGAGCCAAGGCTGAAGCCTCCCCACCACACACAAAAAGCTTTTCACAAACTATTGTCTGCTCATAATACACTAAAGAACCTTGCTTTGGTGGATCACTGATTCTGTCTCCTATCAGCGCTGCATGATAGGACGCTCGTCTTTTAACGTTTTGGAAACAGGTGATGTGTAGCCCAGGAACACCAATGAGTCCAGGAATACATTTTTTTTTTAAACTTTTTTTAAATGATGTCAACTGGTGCATTTCATAGCAGTGCTAAAAGGTGGCGATATGACACGCTACTGTGAAGCTTCAGTAGATGGATGGACGGACGGACGGACGGACAGATTTTGGCCATTTTGAGTCATATTTCAAGACCCACAGAATATTTTGTACTATAACTCTGAAAACACTGAATAGCTCAAATGAAAGAAGAGACTCTCTATTTCACCATGGAAAAAAATGTTTGTTTTTACCTTGTTCTGTTCTTGTTTTATCAGAGGTAGAGTAGAGGCTACTTTCACCAAAATCACCACTTTTTGTCCAGAATCTGTTTGTTTTGCTCTCTAATCTCGATCGTCTCCACTTCCTGCTTTGATCTCTGTGGTGTAAACCATCTCTTTATGTCCCGACTACATCTCCCAGAAGCCCAAACCTCATTCACAGGCTGCATGAGAGCGCTCCCTTGTGCCAGCTGCCGAAAAAACACTTTGACGTATACCTCTGTGGCACTCAAGTGTTGTATTTTAAATGATGTATAAATATGTCTGTGGCGCTCAAAGAGTTAATTTACTTAATGTACTAATGTATAACCCCTTATAAAGTATTAGTAATCTCTATAATTATTGTAATATTAGTAATATAGAGATTTGTAGGCAAATTTCTATCGTCAAATGGGACGATAGAGAAAAACAGGAAAAAAAAATCCTCCATGTGCAAAAGAGCTTCTTTTCTATGTCTTACTTTTTATTTTTAAATCTACCGAGACTAAAGAACACATGTAAGCTGTTACATATAAGTATTTGAGGTTCTATATCAAGAACTGATGGTAATTGCTTTTTTCTGTGAAGCACATTTATTTTCCATTGAATGAAATGTACTACACGAATAAAGGTCTCCTTGCATTGCTTGTATTATATATCCTGTTAAGCACTGTGTTGGTAGGGATGAGGGACTAGCAAAGTGCTTTCCAAAGGAATTATCCAGAATAATTGTTGGCTTAAACATAAGGTCTCCTCAATCTTTTACGTTTTATTATATTGGCAGATGTGTTCTGGCTGCCACACAGACACTCTAAATGCTTTCACAGACTAAAAAGAAGAAATCTCTGGCTATGCTACCTAGTCTGCTATTCAGCCCTATCCTCATGTAAGCAGCACTACCCCCAGGAAAACCGTATGGCCTTAAGAAGTCTCTGTAAGCTGAATCACTTCCAGACAAGTGGGGCAGAGATTTGCTGCTGTGCACAATGGATGAAATACTCACTGGGGGATGCCAATCGGATGTTCCTTGAGAACGAGAAATCATGAATTATAAGAAGTATACAACACGCTTTTTCCCTTTGCCTTTTGCTGTGCTTCCACAATTGTAATATGACTTGGCTTAACATGTGTTGACATATGTTGATGTTATTCGACAGAGCGATGACACAAAGTGCAATTTGTCGAGACTCATTGAATATCTCAGCATCTTCACATAATCTGTCTTTTATGCCTGGGTAGCAAAGGTGTTTGTGTAGATTAACATAATTTTCAGTCATTTTTCATATGTTGAAAATAATGTGGAGTGATTTCTGGATCAAACGGACATCAACCATGTCTTTGTGTCTTATTGTCAGATGCACTTTGAACACTGTTTTTGTGGATTCAGCTGGCCGTGCTCTATAATTACTCTCAGGCAGTATGGAGCGCACAGCTGAGATAATTGTGAGCTGCTAAATAAACATCTGATTTATCAAACCAGCTTTGAATTATAATGCTGCCGGTGCAGCACCAGCTTTGTATTTACTTTTTTTTACATCAGTTTCCTGTTCCTTGTTTACTCTGTTTAGACCTTTCAGGCTTCTTGCCATCTTAATGAAAATCCAAAAGCTTCAGTGGAACTGTGGCTCACGACTACTGACATATTACAGGAATTAAATAGATGAACTAAAAAAATAATCAAGATGAAAATTAGATAACTTTAGATTATTTATTTTTATTTTGAAGATGATTTGAAGGGCCATAATTGTTTTGTTTTCTTTAGTGTAAAATCACACAGAGATAAGAATTGTTGTGCTCTCATTTGATTAGAATGGGCTGAATGACTACATGTTATATGAAGAAGGTCACTTGCAGTTATGATTCATCAAGCTCTTTATTCAATCATTGTTTTGGTTTACTCACCACTGTAATGTATGATTTTTGTAGTCATTATTTACGAGAATAAAGTTGTAAATTTATGAGATTGAAGTCGTAATTTTATGAGAAAAAAGGTCATAATATTCTAATGGGTTGCTGTGGAGAAGTTAAAATCTTTGGTAAAGTTAGAAAGATTCCAACTTCCTGGATAAATCCGTCAAATCTAGTATGATCCAGAGATGTATGAACGATGCATTTCTGTAACGTTGATGAGACACATGATGAGCTACAAAAGTATTTTTACTGAAAAGATGCATCCCCGATGCTCCACAGAAATCACTGCTGCTGAGGAGACTGTGGAGGGACCGTATACAAAGTGCAACACTAGAAAGAAAAATATTTAATAACTTATCCATAACAAACTGTAGCATCACCAAATTTGTTGCACTTTGTAGACGGTCCCTCCACTGTCTCCTCAGGAGCAATGTTTTCTGTGGAGCACCGAGGACTCATCATTCCGGTAAAAATAAGGTTGTTGCTCATCATGTGCCTCACCAACATCCAGAATCATACTGGATTTGACTAATTGATCCAGGAAGTTGGAATCTGCCAATATTACAACTTTAATCTCTGAAATTTACAACTTTACTCTCACAAATAATGACTTCCATCCATCCATTATCTACCGCTTATCCTCATGGGGGGGGGGGCTGGAGCCTATCCCAGCTGTCTTAGGGCGGAAGGCAGGGTACACCCTGGACAAGTCGCCACCTTATCGCAGGACACATAGAAACAGACAACCAGTCACACTCACATTCACATCTACGGTGTGATTAGCCAATTAACCTAATCCCCATGCATGTTTTTGGATGGTGGGAGGAAGCCGGAGCACCCGGAGAGAACCCACGCAGACATGGGGAGAACATGCAAACTCCACACAGAAAGGCCCCGGGCCCGGGATTCGAACCCGGTACCTTCTTGCTGTGAGGCGACAGTGCTAACCACTACACCACCGTGCCGCCCATAAATAATGACTTTAATCTCATAAATTTGTGACTTTATTCTAGTAAATAATGGCTTTAATTTTGCAAATTTACAACTATACTTTTGAAAAATTGAAATTCATGGCAGGACTTGAGAAACTGGTATCCTTTATTGCATGGGAAATAGATTTCAGTTTCTTGTACTTTTTATTATAGTTGCATTTTGATTGCCTCCACATGGCTTTCAACATGGCAGCAGCTGAGCTGATGGGAGATTGACTTCATTCTCTGCTCAGGTCAACAGTACTTCACCATATCTTGACTGAGCAAATAGTTGTCTGCTGCTATATTCTCAGTCTGAAATTCAATCTTCAAGATTTGTGTCTTAACCCCTTGGTCCCATTTCCTGCCATGTATGCTAGAGGGGCTGTGTGCAAGTGTACCAAGCTTGCTTTGAGATGTATAGCCAAACTTTATAAGACTGTCAAAAGGAGAGCATAAAGGGGGCCTTTAAACTGGAGAGCTCACCAAACAATGGCACCATGATGTCTCAAACTGGAAGTCTCAGTTGTCCTCCAAGCAAACTGCAGTCACTGGCCTCAGATTAGTTTGGCCCCAGGACCAACATCCCTAACCTCATGGGATATTGTGTTACCAAATCTCTGATCAATACATGAGCTATTCAAGAGGTCATGTGAGTTTTGTTCGCAAACCTTGCAAGGAATGGTTCTGAATGGTGATAATTAACACCCTGTCTGTGCAAGAGACGAAAACTTTTCAGCTGTGGTTCAGACTAAAGATAGTGAACCATACCTGTGATTGAACCCTCAGTCATAAAATCTTACCTCACATCTCAGACATAACAGACTCATGTGACACTCTACATCAGTGGCTTGAAAATGCATATTTAGCAATCCAGGAATCAGGCCTAACTGAACACATTAGCTCAAACACATGCAACAACCTTCAGGGAGATCCTGCAAATATTTAGATGAAAACATTCTTGTTATTGGATGAGTAAAACTCGTAATCTCATTTGCATAATCCCTTGGGAGAGATACTACAGTATATGTGTGTTTTTTTTAAACTCCTTTAAATAGCCACTCTTTATGAAAACCCACACTCCACCTGCCCTGCAGCAGAGGCTGTCTGCCAATGGAAATTTTCATAATGACACAGTGACAGCCAGTGAATGTAACGGTCTTGACGGCAAGTGACCTGAAAAGGTAGGACGTCTGACACATACTGTAGTTCCATCTATTTATCTGTCTATATGTCTGTCTGTCTGTCTATCCTTCTTTACATTGTGGCTGTTCCCTTTTTAGTCTTCACACTTTCGTCAAAATGTATTCATTAAAGAGAGCACACTATCCATAGTTAAAACTGAGAGTTTATGTTTTGTTGAAGCATCTTCCAAGGGGAAGAGCAGTAAAGAATCTAATACAAGTTTGGCTCAGCATCACATAACCTGGCTGGATGCTATGCCAACATCTGTAAACTCGTAACTCAGATAATGTTGATGGACATTTGAGCGTTTTTTCTGTTTCTAAAGTCAATGATGCATTTTAACTACATTATAATGTCATGAATACTAATTCCCTGTATGTTCTTTTATGCTTTTTTTTTTTTTTTTTTTACTATTGCATAATTCTTGCGCATGGAAAAAAAGATACATCATGGCCAATTCTATATGCAGACTCATATTTATTAGCTACAAGCATCATTAATTATAGGGGAGGAAAATTAGGCATTTTGTTCGTCACACAACAAGTATAGTCATAGACAGTCATTTATATTACAGAGAATCAGTGACAAAAATATTAAATATTATCTCATTCAGGATTTTCATTTACTTGCCACAAAAGCCTTTGAGTGAAATTTCTTGAATTATAGATGTGATTATGTGAAGTTACAGGTGCTGTAGCAAAGTCTTCACTGGATGATCTTATGCTCTATATGTTTTAGATTTGTCTGGATTAAAAGGGGCTTCAGGTTAGCATTCCCATTAATACTCAATACAAAAGCTGCTGGCTTTTGATGCTTTTACGGTACAGCGAACAGTAGGTGACCGCACCAACAAACATGGCTTTAAATAGAGCTTTGCAAAATGTCAGTTTCCACACACTGCTGAGCAATCTCCACACCCCTAACCCTGGCTAACAAGCCTCGATCCTGCCAGGACTGGCACAGGAGCTACTAAACAGGTCAAGCTACAAGAGATGGTCAAAGCTGATGAAGTGACAGGACTGTAAAAACTCTGACCAATCAACTGACACTCGGTCTGAATGGAAAGAATCAATCAGATGTCTTCATGTCTTGTTCTGACCACGCCCTCCTCTGTCCCTCCCTCCTCCCCACTGTTGCTGGAAATATCCAGCACACTCCAGAAATACAGAGTTAGCAGGAGAATCTGTTCTGTAGGGAACAATGGCAGAGAAAATGCAGCCAAAAATACCACTTCCAGTGTTAGTTCTGACGGCTCACCCTGCTAAACAGACAAAGACAAGAAAGAGGGAAGCAGAAAAGACAAAAGGCAAAACTCTGGATAAAACTAAAAGGACAAACCAGAGTCAACATCGGAGGAGACACTGAGGCATCTGAAGGGCTATATTGGCTTTGAACGGGAAGTTTTACTGTGGCGATGTAGCATATCGGCTCTCCTCTCCCTGCTGAATCCTACTGTCAGATGTTCGAGTTTTAGGGGGTGTGGCTGTGGGCGGAGCACTAACGGGAGGGGGGGAGGGGGTGGAGCTTAGAGGAGGCTCAGAGGAGGTGCCGCTTTCAAATCTTGCCAGCTCTCTAACATGACAGATGATAGATTTGACATACTAAAACATAATTGGTGTCTTCACAATGGTGTCTTTACTCAACATGTTTAAAAATTATTACAATCAACATACACATTTGTAAAGTTTTACCTCTATATTTAACCAATCCTCAGCTGTGGGCTGCTGTGAAGCATCCAGAAAGGAAGATCCATGGATCAAACCACCAATCTTGTGGTTAAAGGACCAGCTTTACTCTCCGAGCCACAGTCACTCTAAATATTTTAGAGGTAGCGAGAGTAAAGGCAAAGTATAATATAGTAAAAGCAACACACTCAACACTGCACGTCACAGAGAGAAGGTCACGTGGATGATTGTACATGTTAAGTGCAGGATTTGGTCCACTACAATAACACTCATTTGAGGTCATTATCAAAGGTAAATAAGGGGTATTTAAGGGAAGGAAAATTGGGGGTTATGGTTGAATCTTTTATAGTCAGCAGGTCAGTGTTGATTTCCCATAACCACAAAACCCTTCATCATGTTGTAGTTGTGTGAATGTTGGGATAGATCTGAGAATATTAAAGGAAAATAAATGAAGAACAACATATTGGATGTAAATTATTAGCTGAACATGACATTTAGACAGTCTTTATGGAAGCTGATGGACTATAGAAGATAAAAATGAAAATGTCACATGAGCTGAGCATCCTGTACTTTTCACACCAGACTCAAAAATGACTGCCAGATTGCTGGCTTGACAGACTATCGTCTGTTAGCTTGGAAAAAAAAATTCATGAATTGCGGAAGAAAGACCAAATCCAATGACCTCAGATTTCTCATCTGTGCCAAACCTCATCATCTTTCAAATTATGTAAAACTGTCCTTTTTAGAGTGTTGTCCTTACTTTGAGAAAACAGAGAATAGTAGTTTACACTGCTTCATGGTCATGGTCAGTTCTGAAAGGTGAAGCAGTGTGTTCACATAATCCATATTTACCAAGGCATTTCTGCAGAAAAAGCACTGGATGTTCTTCGTTGTGCCACTCTATTCAAAAGTCTGCTTAATTTTATGCCACTTATCTTCTGACCTCCAACCATATGCAGTCTTGTACTCTTCCTGCTTGAATCATAAGGTTTTTTTAAGGATGAAATTACATCTGCAATGCAAAAGAACAGTGATGCTGGAGCTTGTTTGCTGTGAAGTACTACATTGGGAATGTCTTTTATTTCGTAGCTTCTCTTTGTTACAGGGGTGTTGTGTCTCACAGCTGGGTATCATTGATTTGCATAGCAAGAGACAATAAATGAAGCCACCTAATTCTCCTGTTATCAGCATTCCTCGGTCACTCAATCAAGCCTTATCGTAGCTCGCTGCTGGTTGTGTAATGGCAGTAATAAATTTAAAAACAAACACCTCCCTTGAAGTTCATTTTAAGTTGCAATAGTTTCAAGAGGGAATTACATTCTGCTAAACTGAACATGAATACACCTGTTCCGAACGTAGCATGTCAATCAAGAAAAGAAAATTCAAATATTTTTCCTCAGGAGCCTGCAGTTAAATCGCTTGTGTCTCAGCACAGATTTTTTTTTTTGTTTGTTTTTGGTTAAAATCAAGTTGTGATTACCACATAAAACATTGCTGGATACATTTAACCTCCATTAGACAAGAAAAACGTCATCAGTTGTTTCAGCAAATGATGTGGTGTTATGTTATAGAGCTATAAAGTCGGCAAAGGGAGGACGTCTGGGTGGGCGGTTTCAGTTCACACTGGTTTCAGTTAACCATGACTACGATTGATCAAACAATAATGTGCACAAAGAGATGAACAAAGGGCCGAAAACAGATCAATAATGATGCCTGGAGGAATTGTAGCAAGGAATCCAGGGGGTCGGACGTACCACAGTGTGAGGGAAACACTTCGATGAGGCTCCATGGCATTGTTGCTTCATCGACCCCGAGTTTCTTCAATCAGAGAAAAGGAGGACTGGAAGCATGAAAGGCGTTTGAAGGAAAAGGATGCAAGAACTGAGACAGCCAGGAGAGATATGGAGGAGACATGCTATTAAATACCGTACAGTAGGGGACAGGAAGTTGGAGTAAAGTGAGGTATGGTCTTTCTTCATGAATGTTCTGACTGCACAGTATGTGGTTTTTTTTGTAGGCGAGAAATGCCTGGATGTACTGTATAAATCAAAAAGAATTTCTGAATATGACACGTGAGCTTAGTGGACTTATTCAACAACCCTAAAATGCATTACGGCTCTTCAAAATTTTGAAACAATTAACTGGATAAAATCATTATGAATTATGGCAAAATACACACACACACACACACACACACACACACACACACACACGAAATACCCCTTTCACGCCTATATCTGGATAAGAAAATTACATTATCAATTGGATTGTTCACTTAAAAACCTGAGGTTGTATTGAACCCACTGTGATAGGATTTCGGCCCAGTCAGAAAATGCAATCCAGTGACGACCGACTTAAAAAAAAAAACTGCCACCAGACTGCCTCTGCTCTATCAAGTGATAAGCAGTACCAATACCTACAGCAAATCCCAACGAGAAAAGGATTTGATTATGACTCCATGGCTTTGCTTTCCTTGACAGGGGACATGCCATTGTCCCGCCTATAACTAATTTGCATTGTGAGATCCTTTCACAATTCAAGCAATATTAAAATAATAAGACCACTTATCCTTAATACCAGCTTTAAATGCTCCAAAACCCTGAGTTTTGGTTGCAAAATTAATTTTTACTGCAATGAAAGAAGAGACTCTCTATTTCATCATAAAAACATGTTTGTTTTTACCTTGTTCTGTTCTTGTTTTATCAGAGGTAGAGTAGAGGACACTTTCACCAAAATCACCACTTTTTGTCCAGAATCTGTCCATTTTGCTCTCTAATTGCGATCGTCTCCACTTCCTGCTTGGATCTCCATGGCGTATATCATCTCCTTATACTTCGACTACATCTCCCAGAACCCTATAGTCCAACTAGAACTCTGCGCTCTCAGAATGCAGGATGACCAGAGGTTCCTAGGGTTTATAAAAGTAGAATGGGAGCTAGAGCTGGAGCTTCTTCTTCCAACTTTCAGTCCAAGAGGCAGACACCATCCCCTTATTTAAGAGCAGGCTTAAGACTTTCCTTTTTAATAGCGCTTATAGTTAAGGGTGATCCAAGGCTGAGTCAGACTGCCTTCTCTGTCTTCATCTGGATGCCTCCATGTCCCATTAAGGCATGTTAATAACTAGACTTCTTCACCTCAGTCCTTGTGCTTTTTCATCTGGCGGGTATCCATGGGCTGAGGCTGCTTGGCGGGAAGGAGGTCGTGTCATCCAGGTTTAATCTGTTTAGTGAGGTGGAGAAGAGGTGATGCTGCTTCGGTCCCATCTGTTAGAGTAGTGGAGAGGAGGATGTGTTTCCTCTCCTTTCCATTAACCCATGTCACTAATAAGCTCTCTGCCTCGGAGTCCCTGTGCATTCTCATCTCACAGGTATCTATGGTCCAGTTTGTGTGGTGGGTGGACAGACCAGGCTTCTTCTTCTGGTACTGTGTGACATGATGGTGACGAGGACATCTTGCTGAGGCTTCTTTTGGTTGGTGTGGTGGAGAGGAGAACATGTTGCTCCAAATCCATTGCCACCAACTTGATGCTTCTCTTCATCCCCTCCGACACTTTCTCTCCATACAATTTCCTTAGTCGATGTGACGGTTGTTTGTAAAGGACAGAGTGTGTCATATCCTGTACAGATTGTGAAGCCTTCTGAGGCAAATTTGTAATTTGTGATATTGGGCTATACAAATTAAATTGACTTGACTTAACTAGCAGGCAGCACTGCAAATATTTCATACATGTGTAATGTTGACGTTGGAATAAAACATGTTGCTTAACTTCACATAGGTGAGACCTTGCATGTCTTTTCATCACATTTCTTGTCATCAAGTTTGTGATTAGTCTCTAGTAGCTGGTATTGATTTTATATATTTAACAAGAGGAGATATTGTCTGAACAGGGCTGCAGATTTATACTACTACTCTTTGGCAGGTCACTTAATGCCATTATGGAAATCACTGAAGGAGGATCAAACTCAAGACAGATTATAATTTGTAATGTGGGATTTTCAAACTCCCATAGGGAAATAGTAGTTGCAATTATTTTTTTTTGTAGATTGAAGTCGTTGCTTGGTGGCCTGTGTCTTAAACCCACAAAATCCTTTGGCCTTTCCAGATGGAGAATGAAACGTACCAAAGTCATTAGAAGACAAAGAAGGGATTGCATTGGACCAAATTGGTCTTTGGACTATCATGAACCTTTTCCATTATTCAAACATTTTTATTCAGACTGAAGGGAGACTTTAGTAGCTCTTTAAAATCATGGTCCATTGGTATGAAACCCACCAGCTGCAAATGGTTTTCAGTCTGGCAGGAAAGACATAATTAATGATGCCCATCTAATGACTATTAGCTAAGTGAGGCTCAGAGCAGAGGGGCAAAATGATGATTTTAATGAAAATTGTCAAATTGAACCATTCATTGGACAATTATCTGTAAATTCAGTTTAAAGTATTTGACTGAGCGCAAGCAGAGCTGGATATTGGTTTGCTTAAAGAGCGGTAAAACTGAGGGCTTTTGTATTTTGAAGCACTTATAAGGGCACAGATCCACACGAAATGCAACTGTCAGTGTGAACATAAACATGTGGTTTTCAGCAGCGTCAACAAGTCTAAGCATGGGCACTGACAGGGAATGAATGGTCCTGTATTGTCCTGTAGCTATGCTTCAGTTCATTATTTATTTCCCAAGTGTCTATTGTGAGTGTTTCCACTGCATGCAAGTGGCCTGCCACTCTAAAAGGCTGTTCAGTATCACGCGCTATTATTGCCTGCTCAACTCTGCGTCTCTGCATTCAGTTCTGTTAACTGACAAACATGTCAACCCAGAGTGTACAATGCAGTTAAGTAGTTCACTTTCCACAAAAATCTGTCAGTCACATATTGTGGGAGAAGTCACTTTACATATTCACACTGCAGAACTCTACTGCAACCCAAGTCTGTATTTAACCATTCTAGCGATGTGGCTCCAGGGACGGCAATGTCAGCCTGTCAGTCGGCCCACCACTGTGGTCGAAACTAAAATATCTCAAAAGCTACTGGGGGGACATCCATCATATCTTGTACAGACGTTCCTGGTCCCAAGACAATGAATCCTAACTAGTTTAATGATCCCCTGACTTTTCCTCTAGTGACACCATGATATTGATACTAGCTGTTTTAAGTGAAATATCCTGACAATTGCTGAATGAGTGACATTAGTGTCATCCACAAGATGAAAGGTAAGAGTTTTCACATCAATCACAAGGTAGCCACGCCCTAAAGCATCCTCTATGTCATGGTCTATTTGACTTTAAATGGGAACATAATTTACTAAATAAACATCACCATGTACATATATAATATAATTTTTAAGCTGCAATTTTAAATTTCTCAGTGATCTCTGTAGAATATCACAATCTTGTATTGTATCACGACTTGTCCAGGGTGTACCCTGCCTTCCACCCTAAGACAGCTGGGATAGGCTCCAGCTCCCCCGCGACCCTATGAGGATAAGTGGTAGAAAATGGATGGATGGATGTATTGTATAAAGTATTGTATCGTGACTCAAGTATCTCAATACGTGTCGCATCATGAAGTCCTTGTCAATACCAACCTCGACTGTATGTGTATAACAATAAACTCATGTTTACTATGTTTACTGAGGAAATAAATCAAGTGAGAAGTAGGATCATTTTTTCTCAGACTTCTTTTTGCAACCAGAAGTCACTCCTTGCTGACGACTAGAAATAAATGGAAGTTTAAGGCTAATCTGTACTAATGTTAAGCAATCTAAAACTACACTAAGGTGGTGAATATAGCATACGTTAAAACAGCGCATCAACCGTACCATTGTGTGCCTGCACCACTGTGCTTCACTACAGCCTCGTAAAGCTGCTGAATTGTTGTGACAACTGAAGATTCATCCATCCATTATCTACCGCTTATCCTCATAGGGTCGCGGGGGGTCTGGAGTCTATCCCAGCTGTCTTAGGGCGGCAGGCAGGGTACACCCTGGACAAGTCTCCAGTTCATCACAGGGCACATAGAGACAGACAACCACTCACACTCATGTTTTCTGGCCTCAATGTTGTTGATGACTGTGGGAACTGTGATCAGTAGATAACATAGCTGGCATAACAGCTTTGTGACACACTGATATCACCTCCATATCCATCCATCCATTATCTACCGCTTATCCTCATAGGGTCGCGGGGGGGCTGGAGCCTATCCCAGCAGTCTTAGGGCGGAAGGCGTGGGACACCCTGGACGCCACCTCATCACAGGACACAGAGACAGACAACCACTCACATTCACACCTACGTCAGTTTAAATTAGCCAATTAACCTAATCCCCATGCATGTTTTTGGATGGTGGGAGGAAGCCGGAGTACCCACGCAGACACGGGCAGAACATGCAAACTCCACACAGAAAGGCCCCGGGCCAGGGATTCGAACCCGGTACCTTCCTGCTGTGAGGCGACAGTGCTAACCACTACACCACCATACCGCCCATCATCTCCATATACGTCTGAAAAAGTAATGGGAAAGAAACACATTTGGCATCCCTTGGATTGTCCAGTAGACCTCCAAATGGAGCACAGGCAAATCTTCAAGCCAATGAAACAACACTATTGCACTCTTTCCAACACCTCACATCACAGTCTTTATAAAACGTTTCTAAAAATAACAAGCAGCGCTCATTGATCATGGCAGCTCGGCTCTACATGGTAGCTTTTCAATCCTCCCTCCTGTTGTTTGATGTCCACAGCTTTTCCATGCAGTGTGTAGCTTGTTTTGCAAAGCCCTCTGCATCGTGCGGAAGGGAACAGCCATGCAACTGCAATAACGTCACTTCTACTTTCCAGTTTGTGAACCAAAGGCGTCAAGCAGACAGAGATTTATGAGATATGGGGCAGGGTTAGTGTAAGCTGTCTCTCAACTGGCTCTGGAGGACTGAAAGCCAGAAAGCGAGTTAAAGACAGGAAGTGATATGAGGGCGGCGGCTCTTAGGGTGGAGAGAGAGAGCACATGAATATGATGCAGTAAGCAGAGTGCAAATTAGTCTGGGGGGCTTCAGCAGTAGTCAAGTGCTGAGTTCTTTGTTTTCCAGTTGCTCATATAGCCTGTAGGAAAACAGGGTGACTAGTCAAAATTTGCAGCATGTGCCAAGCCCCCCTTGTCCTACTTGCTTGTCCCAGATCTGCTGATGCAGTCCTCTCCCTTTTTTTTCTCCAGCTGTGGGCATTTATTATTCAAACCATTCCTTTTGAATTCTTCCTGTTCCGTGTTTTGCATAAGGATTAGTAATGCAGCACTTGTTATTTGGATTTTTCTTTTGTTTTTCAATATCCAGATATTTGAGTAATATTAAATAGGAGTGAAGGTAGACTGTATTTTGTTGTTGCATTTGACAGGACAGCATCCCAATTCAGTGCTTCTTGCAGGGCTTACAGCCTTAGATAAGATCACTCAACAAAGCTCAGCTCTGAGTGGATCTAGGTCTGTCTAAGGATGTAAGAGCTACTCCCAGAGGGAAAACAAATGCAAAGCCAGCTGCATCCCTGCTGCATCACATAGGGTAGTTTCCCTTTTTTTCTTTTTGCACTCAAATGTTTCTTTTTTTCTTGAAATTAAATCAATGTTGAAGGATAACTTTGGTGTTTTTCAACCTGGACCTTCAATATTGTGTGTTTGTCTTTGCAACGGACACCCTCAAAATGATTTATATTAGACTCTGACAACCTTATGCAAAGGACGCTACAGACTACAATTCCTAACTTTCACTTTCTGGTCAGTTATTGTGTCATGTGACTTGTTGCCAAAATACAACAGTGAAAACATGAGACAGATATCTGTGTTGTGCTGTGTTGGATATTATATTGGAGCTTAGCTTAGTTTTATCTGAAAGATGTTCAATGTTGTGTCTGAATATTTAGCAGCTTTGGATAGAGACACACAGAAACAAATGGACCAGATCAATTTAACTCATCGAGTACCAGCTGTTTTATAAAACAGAAAGTGTCTTGTGCCAGCGTTTTTGGCCATTTTGAGTCATATTTCAAGACCCACAGAATATTTTGTACTATGTCTCTGAAAACACCGAATAGCTCAAATAAAAGAAGAGACTCTCTATTTCATCATGAAAAAAAGTTTTAAAACTTCCTGCTTTGATCTCTGTGGTGTATACCGTCTCTTTATGCTCTGACTACATCTCCCAGAAGCCCCAACATTACTCACAGGTTGCAGGAGACCACGATCAGCGACCCGCTGCCAAAAAAACTTTGACATATTATTAGGTCAATGGCACTAAAGTGTCAGATTTTATATTACGTCAAAATACGTCAATGGCACAAAAAGAGTTAAAATATAAATATAAGTCAATACTCAACTGATTTCAAAGAGCTTTGTTGTCTTTATACACAAATGCAAAAAGCAAAGACAGGAGTGAAACAAAAGCTGATAAAATAGGGTTGAAAATACCAAAGTTATCCTTTGTGCTGGATGTTTGTCAGCAATTTAGCGTGACTGTATTCTAGCATTGCTTTCACAGCACAGTAAGTCAGAAAACACATATCACTAGCTGAGAAATCTAGACACACCCTAGCGGCAAAAAATATTTTTTCCTAGCAGGATGGTGTAATGGTGCACCATAGGAGATAATCCTGGCTCAGACAAGAATCTGGCTGACCAATCACAACGCTCTGTGTAGCGAGTCGTTGGGGTGGGTGTAGCACGATGATGACAGGGCTGCATGAAGCTGGAGATAGCAGAACAAGGAAGATGGCTGTGGCTAACAAACAGCGGTTGTTTGAATCGGCTCTGTCATCGATTTTGTAAGAGTTATGGCGCTTTTCCACAGACGTAGTACGGTACAGTACAGCACGGATCTACACTGTTGTGGCGCTCTTCCACTACTGCCTGGTACCTGGTACTAGGTGCTTTTTTCGTACCGCCTCAGCCCTGGTTCCAAGCGAGCCGAAGCGATACTAAAACGCGACGTCAGCCGACTGCCTTCCACTGATTGGCCAACGAGTGTTGTCACTGGAAGCGTCATTGGATGCGGGACGTCCAATTGGACTGTAAAAACCAAAAACAACTCGACTCCGCCATTTTTAAAACTGGCAGCTGCTTTGCTATTTTCACACTTCCTGGAGTCTTCTCTGTCTCTCTTCTTTCACTTAGTGTGTGACAGAAAGTCACAGAGCGAGCAACAAATACATGCCTCCATTGTTTGTATTGTTGTTCTTCTTCTTCTTCCCGGTTTTCTGTGTCGCATGCAAATGAAGTTACGGCAGTTTCGCGCTGCCGTATGACGACCCGGCCCGACTCAGCTGTAATGGCAAAGCAACAAAACTGGGCCGTACCGTGCCATGCCGTTATTGTGTAGTGGGAAAGCGCCATTGGACTTGGGCTTTTCTGTGAAAGTTGAGCAGAAAGAAGCACTCCATCCGTTTTAAAGAAGGATGTATTCGCTGTTTTGCCGACCGGCTACGGCAAAAGTCTAATATACCAGCTGGCTCCGTTGGAGCGTCACATTGTCCTTCGCTCTGATTGGTCATAGCCTGGCCTATTACGCGCAGAGGCAGTTTGAACAACAATGGTTGGTTCCATCCACAAGCTTCAACTCTGCCTATGGACTGTCCCCAGACTATACATTTGATGTCATAGTTTGGCTTGTCAGACTAACATGTCACAGCAACAGAGCAAAAACATAATAAAGCAACATAGTCAGATGCTAATTCAAAAAAGTAGTACTCCGTTGGCCCCATTTCCTTGTCTGATGATTCTTACTCTTACTCGTGCCCTACACCTCATCAAGCCATTACTGATACTAGAACATCCTAATATGAAGCCAACAGGGATTTTTGAAGTGATTCTCAGAACTTCATTAAAAATCTTATCTGAAGATGTTTTAAGTGATGCGATTAGGTTTCTGGAGGACCCGGGAGTTTGTGTGAAGCGTCCCACTGGTTGATATCTCATTCTCTCCATAATTGATTTCTCTACTACAAAAAACTGCATCAGATACTGTTCAGATGTCCTATTACACAACAATTACACCGAGGATTAACATGATAAATAACATTTCCAGTCCTTCTATCTGCATCGCAACTGGGAAATATGAACAATATGAATCGTTGCTGCGTTGTCACTTATTCCCCCAAAATGCAGCCGAATTTTAAATCCTTTTAAAGTCGCCATTCAATGCCTTGTCAACTTCCAAATCTCTTTATTGCTGCAAACACTATTACAGGCCAGAATCCATTACCCTAAGGTTGAATCATGGCTCATTTAAAGTGTCCTTAAATCTTGCAAGAGCGGCTATATCAACCTTTGTAATTTCCTGCAGACCAATTGCATTCTCAAAGTCCTATCACGTACAACAACAAGTTTGCCGCTCACAGTAAATTATTTCAGACTGTCACTGAGCTATTTCAGCATTTTCTACTTGACGCCCTGCTAAGCAAAGCACAGCACTCCTCTGCGCTCTCTCACTCCTGTGTCGACCAAAACGGCACAGTTACACTCCTTGTTCTCTCAAAGCCCATTTCTTCCCCACTTTCCCAAGGCTACCCATACCACCTGAAAGTAATCCAGCCATATGCACCTGCTGCCATGATCAACAGCAACCACTGCCACAGGGGAAAAGCAAACAGCGAGAAAACCCTCCGGCTATGTGGTTTCCTGTTCTGTGGCAAGTCAATTAAGCAGCAAATGACCCCTAGAATCCACTGTAATAAGCCAAGCACTACAGAATTGCCTTTAATATATCATAATGATGACAGTAATTGGATTGGACGGTTGATTGCATTTTCTCAAGCTGCAGAGATACTTTAGGAACAAAACAATAAAAATAAAAGTGCTGCCAATAAAAGGAGTTGTAAAATTCATTGTTTTTAGTCAGGTGGTTTGGGGGGGAGCTTTAGTCTTCCTCGTGGCTGAAAAACAGACTCGAAGCAGCTGCACTGCATTTTTTTAGAAGTAAACAACAATTTCTTTCTGTAAACACAGAATCCAGATGATTATAGTGTACTCAATGCTGTTAACTCCAAATTACAGTGAAGTGATCCATGTTGATCCAGTGCAAGGCAAGGCAAGTATATTTGTATAGCACCTTTCAACAGCAAGGAAAATAAAAGTTATTTATGTAAGATGTACACCGGATTTAGAAAACAAACACAAGACAATACTCTTGCTCTTTCTGAGGTTTCCATTCATTTGATGGGTTGAAAGGAGGATGTTGCATGTCTTTTAATTTATTTCTTTTTTATTTTATTTTACTGAATTTTATTTTATTAAATTTCATTGATTTTATTGTTCTTATTGCTTTTAATTATTTTTATTTGATATTTATTGTTTCACTGAAAGGTTGCTGTAAAGGGCTATATAAATAAAGAATATTACATTTGCATATTTGACAGATTTTGAAGCCACTTGAGGCAAATGTGTCATGTACGATATTGGGCTATTTAAATCAATTTACCTTGAATTAAAAAGGATTTTAAAATAAATAAAACAGAAGATCATAAGCCTGCAAGTGTGGAAATAGAATAAATGTGATCAAACAGGAAAATAAAAGCTACAGTACGGTGCAAGACATGAATAATTTTTTATGTCATAAAATGCAGAGGCAAACAGGGAAGCCTTCAGCCCTGATTTATAAGAGCTGAATCAAAGAATGGATTGCAGCCACTGATAGAGCCATCATTTGAGCACATCATTTGCAACCACTACCTTCCCCCATCTCAAGGTCCGGTTCACAGAGGTCTCATCAGACAGCCACTTCCATCCAAACATCCCAAAGGCAATTAAGAGAGAAGAGAGAGAAACATAAGCCAAGGATTTGGGAAAGAAGGGAGAGGGATGAAGTAATTTGTTCATATGTGTATACCAGTATGTCATGTTTCCATTCATTTTGGTGCTCATGTATTTTCAAAAAAAAAAAAAAAAGAGATTGAGGAGTTTTATTCAGTGTTGTTTCATGAAATAGGAGATGTTTGATATGGGCCTAGTTGTTTTTAGTGAGGTGTCTACATTGTTGGGTTTTTTTTGTTTGTTTTTTTTTGTTTTTTTTTTAAGAGTGGCTTGATAACTGCAATTTCCAGGACCTGTGAGAAATAGCCTGAGAGTAGGGATGTGCTCAATTCGCAGAAGATCTGATGTCATGAAGTTAGAAATACTTTTGCAAAAAGCCTGCAGACAGAATATGAAAGCAGTGAGCCAGCAGCAGGATCTCAGGATCAAACTGTATCATGCTGATTTTAAGGAAATACAAAATTAGGTTTAGGCAACGCACCACTTACTTAGATTTAGGAAACACATAAAGGCTGGGCTTGTACTTAAAATATACTTGAATATTGTAGGGACGCAAAGAAAAAAAATCACTAATGTTACACCTGCATTTCACCTGAGTGAACTCTTGTTGAAACCATAGATTGTATATAAATAATGGATGGAGCTATTGTGATGTCACCCGTTGGTTTGTGAACAACGGCAAAGAAGCCCATATGGAACTAACTTAAACATGCCCTCTCTCCACCAGCCAGCAGGGGGCGATACTGGTGGTTTCAAAAAGAAGTCTGTATTGAAGTCTATGGGAAAATTACCTCTGTAAACACTATACATATGAGTTTAGTTTTAGTTGTGTTATAATACATCAGGGTGTCCATTAATGGTCAAATATATGGTGAAATAATACATAAATCTTTGGGGCGTGGCTACAGTGTGATTGACAGGTCTCTGCTGTCATTACATCCTGAAGAGGAGCAACTCTGATGGTCTGAACTCTCAGCTCATGATTTCCCTTCACCATTCCTGTTTTCCCTTCACCATAATGTCACCATAAGTAACATTATGTTGTGAGCCACAATTAGCATTAAATTAATATCACTGTTCACGTGAATTACAGAGGCTCATTGCCAATCAAGCTAGCTCGTTAGTGCTAACATAGCAGTTGCTAAGATGACGGGACTGGTTTAATATATATCTCTGTCTCTATCTTCCTGTCTGTGAAGAACCGATCCTTCTCAGAGTAGTGTTACTGTTCGGTGTGATGTTTGCATTTACTTTTTTGCCATGAGTGAGGAGCTAATGTTAGCATCACTTTAACACATGCAACACAGGTTAGCAGCCTGGTAACTGTACCAGTACCGTTAGCATAGCAACCGCTATGTTATCAGCTATGCTAGCACTAGCAAGCTAGCTTGGTTAGAGATAAACCTCAGTAATTCACATGAACAGTGATATTAACTGGAATATTAATTGTAGCTCAACATAACATTACTTACCGGTAAACGGTGTCATTGTCTCTTCAGATGAAGAAAACATGAGCTGAGAGTTCAGACCATCAGAGCTGCTCCTCTTCAGGATGTAATGACAGCAGAGACCTGTCAATCACACTGTAGCCACACCCCAAAGATTTATGTGTTATTTCACCATATATTTGACCATAATTCAATAAATGGACATCCTGATGTATTAAAACATTATTTAAACTAACCATTGAGACCATAAACTTTATTTATAGTGTTTACAGAGGCAATACAGCAGGGGAGAAAAGGGTCTGTTTCAATACAAACAGACTTATTTTTGAAACCACCATCATCGCCCCCTACTGGCTGTTGGAAAGAATGCAAGTTACTTCCATGTGGGCTTCATTGAACAGACCCCGGTGTTGCCCACTGGTTGCAACAGACTATCATTATCCTCAGTGGGGACAGTAACATCAATAACATTTGTAATTTCACAAATGAAGTTATCGATCAGATCTGAGTTCTGCGCATTTGCAGGTATGGAAGAAAAGTCTGAATTAATAATTTTGTGAAGTTTGAACATTTGTATGCACTGAGATACTGATTTCAAAGAAATCACAGGAATAACCTCAGAAATGTTCTGACTGTGGATGTTTAAGTCAGAGTTCTGTATTGCGTGTGAACTCTGTCACATGAGCGCAGATGAGAGCTACACTGCTGTACCTTTGAGGGCAGCCTTTGCTGCCATCACAGCTATGATGATGTGACGATGTGAAAGGCACTGTTGCTCTCAAGTACCTGTTGTCTTTGAACAAAACTGGCCTCTTGAGTGTCATGGCTTTGAGACACTTCTAGTATACCGAGTGTTTACCAAAATGAACAAAATAAACACACAGGAAGAACAAGGGGTTTACAGCATGCTGTGTAAGCTCACACTGCTAGCAGGTGCTAAATTACAGCTACCTGTTAATTGCACTGCTGTTTGGTTTGGATGTGTCATACATTTTTGGTAAAGCTGTGAGAGTGATAATCAAGTCTATCACAAAGTCAGCTGCTAGTTTGCAGTTCATAGAAGGGCACCACAGCTTTTAACAGTTTGCTCTTTGACGTGACCAAACAGTAACAATGCCCACTGTTTACACAGCTGTAAGCACTAGAAAAGGATTGTGTTCGAGGCTTACAATGTTTTTCTGGCTTTACAGCACCTGTGAAACAAGCTAATGTCTTACTCTTAAAGCTATAGGCTGTCTTGTTAGAGAGCTAGAAAGAGAGCTAGCAAGATCTGAAAGTGGCACCTCCTCCAGCCTCTTTTAAGCTCCTCCCACTCCTGTCAGTACTCCGTCCAAAGCCACGCCCCCTCAAACTTGAACATCTGACAATAGGATTCAGCAGGGAGAGGACAGCCCATATGCTACATCACCACAGCTGTAAAACGTCCCGTTCAAAGCCAATATGTCAACATTTTATCACCATTGTAATGCAGACACTGGAGACTATGGCTGTGCAATGTGGTCAAAATATCATATCCTATAACTCTTCAATACAAGTAGCACCCACCACTAGCTTAAACCCACAGAAAAGCTAATATTAGCATCAAGCTAACACGTACTACAAAAGTAGCTAGGTTGGCAAACATGACACATTTCATGAAAATAATAAAGCTAAACAAATGATGACCTGTCCAACAGAAAGAAAGCAATTTCTGCATCACTTTTCAGTCCCTTCAGATGTCTCAGTGTCTCCACTAATGTTCACTCTGATTTGTCCTCTTAGCTTTATCCAGACTTTTGTCTTTTCCGCCTCCCTCTTTCTTCTCTTTGTCAGTTTAGCAGGGTGAGTCGTCAGAAGTAATGCTGGAAGTGGTATTCTTGGCTGCATTTTCTCTGCCATTGTTCCCTACAGAACAGATTCTCCTGCTAACTCTGTATTTCGGCAGAGGAGTGTGCTGGATATTTACAACAACAGTGGGGAGGGGGGAGGGACAGAGAAGGGACATGAAGGCATCTGATTGGTTCTTTCCATTCAGACCGAGTGTCAGTGATTGGTCAGAGCTTTTACAGTCCTGCAGCTGTCACAGAAGTCTGATTCTTTTCCTTCCTTTTTCTGAACACATAACGTATTGACTGCTGTCAGGATGGAGACTGCTCTCACCCAGTGTTACAAAAAGTGTTTCTGAACAGTATGACAGCTTTAATATTTACATCCTTACTTTCACATCCACATCTGTTGCCTTAAGCCAATTAAACAGTGTTTTTTGGTCATCAAAGGTTTAAGAAAATAGTCTCATTGGTCTAGAAAAGTAAATTTAGAATTACTATTCAAGCTTTTTCATTTGGCAGATGACTTTCAAATGATGTGAGAAAGTGAGAGGATGCAGCCAAAAGTCATCTCATTAAATGAAGAGCAGCAGGCGACGTGTGGGTGATTTTACACTCATCAAGGTTTGAAAAACCTTTCCCTGTGTTATTCCAATTGTATGGAGAAAAACCCATCTGTGCTCTGGTTACAGCACAGCCTCTGATCGCTGTTGCTCATGGTATCAAGCTGATATCTCATATGGAAACCCAGTGTATGTGTGTTTACATGTATGTATGTGCATCAAACAGACTGTGAAACTCATTAAATTGTTTTCACAAGAATGTAATCTAATTTTGAACTTGGGGGGAAAAACTACTCAATAAACATGGACTTCCAGTAAACATTACACATTTAGGGGCCGTAGGGTATAAGTTTGCATGTTTTCACTTGTTTACTGCAATTCTTTCTTTCTGCAATCAGAGAATTCAACATGCAGCTTCAATTGGTGTATTTTTTAAATTAAATTGTTGCACATTCAGGAGGAAAATCCCTTTCGGAAAGTATGTACACTATTTTGGCTTCAAATTAAGAGTACAGACGGGTAAGGAAAGATGTGGAAGTGGTTCTCAAGCATGCTGAGTCGTCTTGATGATCACATTTGTCAAAGACCCCACCATTGATTTTGGGAGATAATTATCTTGAGTATGCGGCCAAGGTCATTTCACTGGTTTATTGGAAGTGAGAAAATCTTCAGCTGAAAACTAGCCTGCTCCATTACCAATTCATGAGCTTATAATGACTGCATGATATTATCTTCACCACCAAACCATTTCATTCTCCATCAAGATCTGTTTGATTGATTAATCATTTACATTTCATTTCCACTGTCTGTGTTTAAAGATGGGTGATGAGTAGTTAATAAATATTGATATCTTACGTCATGATTTCATTTCAAACATCCAATTAAAATATGATATCATTAGGAAAAGTTAAATCCTGCTGAGCAGTTGTCAGTAGCTTTAGAGTATTTGATCATTTTATGAAATTGAATAGGCAGGAGCATTTTTTTTTCTGTTGCTGATAATGCATACCAGCATGTTTATTCGCCATATTTTCAAAAAGAGCAAAGGTATGAGAGTATTACAGGTTTACAAAAGTCATGCCCCATCTTATCATCTCCAATTCCCTCACTATGTGCAGACATTTTGCATTACAAGAGAAACGATACGAGAGAACATCACGAAATTTCACATCAAAGCCATCTCATTGTTATGTTTAAGGAATCTGGATGCGCTCCTTTGATGTACCTTTCAAAACCACTCATAGCCAAGACGTCAGCCCTCTGTGTGTGTGCATGTGTGTTCTTTGACAGCTTGCAAAAGGTGGAAAATAGATGTAATTTAATGTGCAAAGCCAGAGCAAATAGTCTGTCCTGGTAAATCACTTTGGCAGCAGATAGAAACTCAGATTAATTTCAGTGTCACTGGTAATGATGGCCTTTGGTGCTGTCTGTACCTTTAATTTGGAAAAATCACACTTGAGTCATGCATGCAAAGTACTGCGAGAGTATACAAGAGCCTCTGCTTCAGCACCACAGAGACGGTGCAAATATATAAATCCTATCTAATGCTTTTGGTGAATTTAGGAGAAATCTGAAGATTCAAATAGACAACAGAGGTATTTTGGGTGTTTTCAGTCCACTAGTCTGAAAGAAGACGTGTGATGGAAGCAAAACTTTTCATTTCAGTAGAGTGTGGACTGTGTTAACAACACAGAATGTTTTGTAAAGATGCATCGTCATGCAAAGTGTTGCTGAAACTCTTCTGCTGTCACTCAGAATACAGGTGATTACGATCATTAGCTAATTAAGGTGGTCTTTACACGAGAACGAATTTGTAAGACACCGGTAAAATAAAAACTATCGATCCGGTGATCTTGACACACGGAGACGCGTATTTGTCTATGACTCCGCATCTTTTTTGAAAACGGGTCTGCAGGTGGATATCTGGGTATTAGTCTTCATGCCGTAGTTGGTGTAAATAGATGAGTCCGCAAAAGACAGTGACGTCATGGCACCCCTCCTCCTCCCCGCCCCCAACCTACGTAGTCACAGACACAACAACAATGGCGGTAGCCGAGCTAATTTTCTTTTTGTTCCAGCAACTACTGATCCAACGACTTTTACACCAACAACAACAGCAGCAACAACACAGGCTACGGCAACAACTACAACAACTAGTGCTCATTCAGAGACGCAACATGTTACGCTTGCACAACTTGTCATGGAATCCACCTCGGAGCAGAACCAGACGGGCAACATGTAAATACTCTAGCCGAGGTACAATACGATGTGTAAACAGCGATACATGTTTTGATGCCGACGCCAAGACAATACGGAGCCATCCTCGTGTGAGGACGGCCTAAAACAGAGAGCTGCGTGAGGGCCGCAGTCATTTGGTTCAGAATGTCACTTTACACTGTTTGGGATTTGTTTTGAGTTTTTGTTAATTAAACAACACCCATGCCTCCTAGGAGTTATATTAATATACTGCCAATTTGCAGGGAACATAGATTATATTTTTCATTAACATAACAAGGAAATTATGTTAATTAATGATGAAGAAAAGTTGCAAAATGTGAAATATGAATCATTAAGATTTTTACTAGTAAGGTATTCCATTCTTTTTCTAAAATATCTCATATCACAATCCATCATCTGCTCTATGGCATCGATGCGCTTTATTATGGTTATGTATCAACATTCACAGGAAGGTTTGGGAAAGGATTACAGTCTGGTTTAATACAGAGAAAGTATGCAGTGACTGCACGAGATGCACTGTGTTCATAACTACACAGCAGTCAGAACCTGGATTCTGGTCTACAGTGTTAAAGTGACGCCCACCATCCACCTCCATGCCACTCAGGTGCCGCACATGAATGTTTCACTACCCCAAAAAAATTGTAGCATGTGAACAGACAAGCCAGCCAGTGGTTGTCTTTGTCATTAAAATATAAGTTATCACATTGTGATCCTGTCAGACTAAATAATGCATGAATGACTTGAAATTTACAAGCAATGTCACTTGCAATGAGAAAAGATGAGACCTTTTGATTTATTATGAAGTTATTTGATGTATTTGTGATGTGTTTTCAACACATCTGTGCATAAATCACTTCGTTTTCATACTTATTTGAAGCCCAGCCATCACGCTTTCCCTAAACTTATGTGATTATGTGGTATTTGGACATCATTATCACAGACAGTTTCATATTACGCATTCATCATGAAAAGCAAGGAACAGACAGACATCTAAGTGCATGAAAGAAGTGACATTTGCTGGTGTGTTTGCATGCTGTTTAATGTGCTGCAGCTGAGCAGCTAATCAGCTGTCTCTTCCTGCAAACTGAAGTTAAAGTGCTCTTCTCCCCAGTGACTGTTTGTTTGGCCGCTCTCTCAACAAGTGCAGGACAAGATTTGTGCTAATTTAGATAAGAGGGAGACTGTGGTCTGTGTGCAGCATGCTGCTATTCGGTTCAGTGCGACCTTCTGCTCTGCCAATCATAGAATGCTGATGTCACTGCTTCATGCAAGGTTTGAAGAAGAAGGAGAAGAAGAATTTCTTTATTAATCCCTCAGTGAGGGAAATTACAATATACACTTTGGTGGTAATTTCTCAGCTGCACACCACACACGTTATGAAGCACATGCATTAACTCAGCCCTTTTTAAAAACAAAAGTGCATTGTGCCTGCATTTTTGGGCCATTTTGAGTCATCTTCCATGATGCATATTTTGAAAATACAGAATAGCGCAAATTCATTCATTCATTCATAGAAAAAAATGTTTGTTTTTACGTTGCATTCCTGTTTTATCAGAGGTAGAGGCCAGTTTCACCAAAATCACCACCTGTTGTCCAGATTCTGTTTGTTTTGCTCTCTGATCTCGATCGTCTCCACTTCCTGCTTTGATCTTTGTGGTGTATACCGTCTCTTTATATACTGACTACACGTCGCTTTTTTGTCCCTGCTGCCAAAAAAAACAAAAATGTACACTAAGAGGCATTAAAAAACGCAACATTTTTTTTTATATTAATTTGAATTTTCACAATTTATTGGGCGACTTCACTTGGTATCATACTGAACATAAATGAACAAAAGCAACAATAGAAAAATTAATTGACATGGATTACAAATGTCAGTATCTTGTGTGATCGTCGTGGCATAGACATGATGAGCGCGTCGATTTCGGCCACTAGAATCGCTTCCCACTCTTCCAAGAGTGCAGTACGGAGATCAGCAACCGTCACCGGCAGTGGAATACGACGCTGTACACGGCGATCCAGATTGTCATAAAGGTGTTCAATCGGATTCATATGCGGGGAATAAGGCAGCCAGTCCATAACCTGCACATTATGTCTGTGCATAACGTGCCTGCAGGCGTGCATCTGTGGACGCCAAAATGCCTGGCTACCTTCGCTTCGGTCATTCCGGATCTCAGCATACCAATGGCCTGCTCATGTTTGCTGCTAAGCGTGGCATGGTGACCGTCTGTGACAGCTTGCATTTTTCCTCCAGGTTTTTAAAGCCTTGACCAGTTGAGTTCAAATCATCAAAAGAACTCATTGAAAGCTTTCAAACAATGTCCTAATGAATCTCACATGCAAAAACAGGGATTGGTACCGTCTGCCACGTTAATTTATTGTTTGAGCTGAAAAATGTGGCTCCATAGTTTCAATAGCCACGAGTGGTAGTAAACAAAACATTCTTTTGTATACAAAGTAGTTGTATCCAATTTTATTTTACATTGACTTTGTTGCATCATTTAATGCCTCTTAGTATATATATAAGTCTATGGCTCTCAAGTGTTGTATTTTAAAAGACGTACATATACGTCTTTGGTACTCAAAGAGTTAATGGACAGGTGTCAGAGTAAAGGGAGGTGCCCCGTAACCAGGCGCCCCGAGCAGTTGGGGGTTTGGTGCCTTGCTCAAGGGCACATTGGCAGAGCCAAGGAGGAGGAACTGGCAACTCTCCAGCGACCAGTCCACTGACTGGTTCTAAGGGCTCTATCTGTGTAAACAGATACCTCATACTATTCTGCTGAATTCATGCAAAAATATGGTCACCACAGGAAAGAACAGGACACCAAGCAGATATACAGTATATGATGTATCAAGATGTGCTCATTGCAACATGTCACACTCTGTCAATTGTAACACACCTTGGTGTTGCTTTAGGTTTAGGCAACAGAACCACAATACTCCATTGGTGGGCTAAAGACTACGATATTTTCCAAGTGAAAACAAAAGTGAACACTTAACACGAGATAGGAAAGAATTGCTGATTACAACTCCTAATTTCCACTGGATGCGGAACGACGCCAACGTCAGTTGACGTCCGTCGGTCGTCATCCGTCAATATGCACCAGATCCGCCTGCTGTGGCTCTGCCAGACAGCTGGAATCACGAGATTCCTGCTGCCGGACCTTGGCACATAGCGCTGAAGTCATGCACTGTGTGCCAACAGGTGTTGGCATGTCGACAGCATTCCGCATTCAGTGGAAATTGACGCATTGATTTGAATGGATGCATATCGGGATTGACAAAAAGTCGGCGTCAGTCCGCATCCGGTGGAAATTAAGGGTAACTTGAAAAGTGGATGTGGCAGACAAAAAGACAGTTTTATTTGGACTTTTAATATCTGTCTTTTGGACTGATGAACACCACAAACAAAGCTTTGGGTTGACCATAGGAACTAATAGTGTAAATGTGAACAATCGAAAATTGCCTGTTCAAGAGTTGAGCTTTTGGGGACTAGGAGAGTCTTGAAACTCCAGCGGTGTTGAATTTGTTTTCCATGACAGGGTGGAAAGAGTCTATTGAAAGCCAACAATTCAATTTGCCAGGTCTCTTGTTATTGATCCGTAATTCCATGAGTCCCCTGGAGATATACACGCTGGTCATTTTGGACAGCAGGGCAGCAAAAGTATTACTTATTACAACTCATTCTCATGCTTCTGTCTTTCACAGGATTGTGTATTGTTGTGTGAAGGAGGCTGATCAGTGCCCTGATTGGCCTTTGCCACCATGAGCTATTCATTCAGATGATTGGATGTCCCTTTGGTAATGTTTACTTTGACTGAAAAGGCCACTTAGGCTGCCACAGAATAAAGGTGAGGAGTGACAGATAGGCAATTTGAGACTGCCAATCACAGTGAAGGCGATGCTCTGCCGTTTGTGTCCCATGACGTACAAATGGTTAGGTAGATTTACCCAAACAAAAGGGATTACACTGGATGTCTGTGCACTGATAAATGATGGAAGTTCAGAAGCAAAAAAATGGTAATTTATCATGTTCGCACCACACATCAAAACACACAAACAGAGTCATCACTCTTATCTCTTTCAGTATTTAGGCAGGAAAATAACAGTAATCAATTATAAGTAGTAGTAGCTCTGTCCCAAAAGATCTTGAGTTAACAGAGTAGCCTTTTCAAATCTGACCTATCAAATAGGACATTAAAACCTCCATGGTGGAATAGCACAAACACACTTAACCTTAAATTACCTTGACACCGAAACATGACAAAATGACCAAAGAAATGATAAGATGGCATTAAACACTTGGCAGCCAGGAGCCCTCCAGGGCTTGCAGCAAAATTGCTGCATTTAGTACAAATTAGCTTCAAACAGGGTTACCTCAAGTCACTGAAAATATAGCAGAATCATCTCAGGCTATTTCACTGGCGTGTATCTTATTTCTTTGATTAAAGGGTGAATTCAGACACGCCCGAGAGGGATAAAAACGAGAAGAAAAACGCAGAGCAGGAAACAGAGATCTGCAGGAGTGTGTTTTATGAGGTTGCAGAGGGTTATAATTTCTGTAGATTATAGTTTTTTCAAGCCTGTTGGAGAGTTTTACAGTTCAGCGTTTCCTTATGACGATGCACTCAAGATGTTTTAGATATAGTTTATTTATATGACTCTTTGGAGAAAGACACAGTATAACAGTGTAATAAACCCAGGCTGAGATCCTCGCTTTGTACCACTTACTGTAAAAAAAAAAAGTTCATGAGGAACGTGTCATTTTAAAATAACTCACTGATGCTGTTAATTATGTTTGTCCCCGAGGTATTATTGCAGTAAGTCACTATTTTCCCTGCTAACAGCACAGTCTAGCATGATGATGTCCCCTGAGCATCACTTCCAATCATTCCTGTGACCTCCTGACCTTTCACACATAGTGCCGCTGTCAAGTAAAATTACCTCCAGACAGACATTTTTGGTTCAGGACAAGGTAACAAGTAATGGTTAAATTTGAATTAAATTCACTTGGTACATTTATGTCCCCAGGAGATGCATCTAAATAGTTTAAAACTTTAGATTCCATCATTAATTACATTGATTACAGTATATGCTGCTCAAATGTAAGAAATTGGTACTTTTATCATTGGAAATTAAACATTTCTGGGTTGGCTGGACAAAATAATCTGTTTGAGAATGTCACCATGGACTGCTAATGCATATGTTTTTCGTTATTTCTGGATATGTGTATATATATATACATACGTATGTATACGTATGTATATATATATATATATATATATATATATATATATATATATAATATATACGTTTAAACATAATGTTGGAAAACTTATCTTTTAAATATGTCAGACGTCTACAGGGCTTATTTTAGTTTGAGTCCATACCGATGGTCAAAAAATAAATTATTAAATAACAGTTATTATTTAACCATTAGATAAGTAGGTATGTAGAAAACGCAAGTCTCCCTCTACTACTGCTACTGAGCCACTCAGTTACATAAAACACAAAAGAGAATCTAAGCTGCACTGACAATATACTGACATCATCAATCTGAGTGAGCCTTTAATTACTGAGTGAAAGGCCCTTTTTGTATGAACAGGAATGAGGATTTTTATCGAGCATGATTAGCATGTGTTGATGTGCCTTCCTTTGTAGTGTGTGGCAGCTGGCCTCTCTCTGCCTGCAGAGACGCAAACATTCAGTTCATGTTGAACAAGACACAAGAAAAGAGTGGGAGCTGTGAGACATGCAATTGCCTGGTAGCTAGGCAACCCTAGAGAGCTGCTCTGGTAGACCTTGAGATGTCTCCCTTAATATGGCAGGCCAGTATTACTGTTTGGAAGCTCACCGGGATAAAGAAAAGTGTTGATGGGAAAAGTAAGTTAATGGAATGAATCAGAATTTTATGGAGTGAATGAATTTTGGATATGATTCATAAATATGCTACTTTAGAATATTCACTTGATAAGAAAAAATGCACCCTTGAGCTCCAAAGAGATTTCATCATGTGTTCAAATAAATATTCATAGCAGTTTTAAAATCAAATTGTCTGAGATATGTTATATATTATTGGTACTGTATGTCAAATTTTTTCTCTGAAACTATTTAAGGACATCAACGTACGGAAAAACATCTGTTCCTTGCCGGTAACCTGTTGGGAAGTGTGCGTTGAACTTGTCCTCTTTGTGTCTACAGTGCACCTCCGATGTCTCACCTCTGTTTCATTATTCATAGCTGTTTGGCTATACGACATTGGACATCTGAAACCCTCTGCTCCTGCAGCTCATGCACACATGGCCGACTTCGTGGGACTCAGTGGCAGCCAGATAAAAGCATAGCAAAGTGATTCACCTGTGGCAAGAGCAGCCCTTTGCTTTTAGGGGTCGCTCACCCACACACGATGTGGGTCCAAAGCATCTTTACCCGAAAGAGAGAGGCATGAGATCGGACAGAGACAAAGAGAGAGAATTAAGAGACATGTGGGAAAGAAAGGAAATGAAGAAGGGGTGTCAGAGGGGAAAGAGAGAAAGAGTAGATGGGGAAGCAGTGACAGGAAATGGAGAGAGAATGGGGCAGGGAAAGTGCACTGGATAACAGCGGGGATGGAGGTATGGGGGGTGGTGGTAGTGGTTGTGGGGGGGCTATGAGAGCAGCGTGGGCACTCAAGTAGAATATTTTTCCAACATCATGGCAGGAGAGCCTGTGAGTGCTGCTGTGTTTGTGTTGCCAAGCCTTATCGTTTCTGAAGGAAACAAGTGGCTCACGGTACAGTGGCGTTCTTGATGTCAGGAAAACAAGACGTCATGCATGTGTTCATATCTTTCTAGGTTTCTTTTATGGAAGTGGGCGTGATTTTCATGTGAAAAAAAAAAAAAAAAATGCCATAATGTGACTCGAACCGCTCTGGATACTTGACAATCAAGCAATATCAAATGACAGTGCTTACAAAAGCCCTTATTCTTGTTTTCATTGTACAAAGTATAGCTCAGAGTATAATTCATGATGCTCAGAGCAAATTGCTCCTGATGTATAAGGAAAATTGTCTGATGTTTTGCAAGAATCTAAATTACAAACACAGTAAAAAACAACTACAGTGCAGAGTCCCGTGAGAAGTTACATTAGCTATAGAAAAGGGAAGGTTTAATGGTTTCCCTGAGTGTTTTGTTTATTGTGATTTGCATGAAATGAAAGACTGAACTATTTCATGTTTTATTGCTTATTATAAGAGAAATTTTAAAACATTGTCACATTGATACTTTTTACAGAATACAGAATTTATTTGTATTTATTTGATGTGTTTTCAGTCCAACCTCCCAGTCCAGAATGAAATATCTCAACAACTATGGGACTGCCTCCCATAAAATTGCAATAAATCCCCAGAGGATGAATCCTACTCCCATCAGCCTGAGCAGTGCTTTGTCTTTAATGCTAAGTAGCAAATGTTAGCATTAGGGGTGTCCCGAACCGATATTGACAGCAAAAAACCGAATAACGGATTATATCGGCCTACATCTAAAATCCCTGATATAAGCACTGCAATACTAACAGTCCATTCCAGACAGTCCATCCAGTCTATTTCAGGGTCTTCAAATGTATTTTTTATTTCATTCAATCATAGAATATTCTTATGTTTAAGGTTAAGATTGAAGTAATTCATTGGATAATAATAAACGGGTCAGTTTTTAGCTGACTATTGATCGCTGTTTGAGTAATATCGTTTGATCAAGCCTTACTACATCCATACTACAAAAGAAGTAATAAAAGTATGTATTAGTATGATTAGTGCTGATATCATATCAGATCAATATCGGTATCAGCCAAGGCTGACTCAAGGCTGCAATATTGGTGTTATATTGGAAGTGAAAAAAGTTGCTAGTTAGCATAACATGCTCATGTTAAGATTTAGCTCAAAGCACCCCTGTACCTAAGTATAGACCCTGTAGACTCATCTTGGTAATAGATTTTGGACAACAGTGGGAATCTATGACACAAAGATCTATTTATTGTTGATGTTGGTCTTTTCATAGGATTTGTCAACAATAACACATACATGTACATGTGTGGCACCACCAATCAATATCATCAGACAAAATATCTGATTTGAAGCATGATGTGTGTAGTGTATATTTTGTTTCATTTTACCGAAGATTAAATCCCCACTTGCTTATAATCCTTTCAAATGACCATACAAACTTTTTGTTCCGTCAAGGCAACACTGCAAATATCTCTGCAATGTGGAGCAATAAGAAGATAATGAAATTAAGTTTTAATGCAATGTAAAATATTCACAATGTGTGACTATCCTGATTTGTTCATGAAAATTAACAACCTCAGTTTAGTTGTTTGTATCAAAGCTTTACAAAGCTTCTGGGACCCTCTGCATAAGATATGACAAACGTTTTCACTAATTGCAGAAATTTCTGAACAATTCAGATTAGTGGTGATGATGCAACAAACTTGCAATAGTGCCTAATTAAAAAGACGCCAACAGCAATCATTCTCCTGAATCATCCTCTGACTGATTTCATATCTTGAAATATGTCAGTAAAGACGTAAAGATTTCAAACTGCAAGCCAGGTGCAGCACTGGCAAAAGCTCTCATTATAAATAAAGTATTTTAGGATAAATGTTAACATCTGACATCACTACACCTCAGGTGTGAAACATGTATTAATGTAGCACACACACCCTGCGTCTGCATGGAAAAGTAAAGTCATGCATCTCGGAGATTACCGCTTACCCAGAGCTCCACAGGAAATTACTATCCTCTATGAATTTCAACAAGTTTAAAATATGATCTACAATAAGATGTGTGGTGTGGACAATATTGGGGAGAATTTCTGTTTAATACTTCGTAAAAAAAAAAATGCTGACTGTTGAAAACAATGAGACACATTTGTCATTGACTGGCTATGAGTCTGACTGTATCGTCCATTCATACTGGCACTGTGTTAATGGAAAATATTTGGAGTAACTACAGACTGGAGAGATTAAATTTAGCCCAAAGGTTTTGGGGAGGAACGCTGTGACTGAAATAAATCAAATCAGGTCAGTGTGGCGAAACCTGGTTGGAACCAGCAACCGTCATGGCAAAGTGGTTCATGTGATGGAAAGTTCTGGAATGTTAGCCTGTTAGCTATTCCTAGCTTTGTCCAGTTTATAAGCTAGCTCACTTTTCTCTCCATATTTGCTCATATTTCTGAAGAAATCTCTGGATTTATTCATTCAGTGCTTCCTCTACCAAGTAACTGTCATGTTGTTCTTTTCACAAATATGGGCATCATTGTTAAAAATATCATTAAAATGCATTCAAACCCTGTGATTAGCCGTCATTGCTCTGGAATAACAAGCTAAAGGTTGCAATTTAACTGCAGCAGTGAGACTTAAATGAGAAGTGCTGTTTTATTTAACAAACTGGACCTTATTTCTGGGGTAAAATACTGTTATTTATGCACCCATTTCACTGTGGAGTCATTTGGAGTATTTCTGACGAAAATGGATTTGATGATATCCATTTAACAGGAGTGAATGGTGCCCCAAAATTCAGCCAGTAAATGACACAAACTTGTTCATTTCTCAAATAACAGACGTTTAATAAGATGGGCTACACTATTACTATTCTCCTTTGAGTCCGGAGTTGTCCGTAACTCAATCTGTAAACAGACTCTACTTCCTGTGTATCGTAGTTTACTAAGGACCTCTAGTGCCCACCTATGTGTCCTTCACAGTGCCTGAACTAAAACAAAGCATGTATGCATATGTGACAACATCACAAATAAGTACTTTAGTTCAATTTGTAAAAAAACAGCACTTCTCCTTTAAGATCCCACCGGGGATGAACAACAAAGGTGACAGTAACATTTGATGTCTTTGCTCTCTCTTGAAAAACAATGGATTGCACCAAAAAAAAAAAAAAAAAATGTGCAGAGAGCTTTGGGGAGCAAACATATTTGACATTTGTGCTTTGACGGCAATGATGTGTATAATAAGTGAACTTTGTCACAGTGACATCACCCATTGGCATGTGGACAACAGTTTTGAAGCCTTCAGTTTCTTTCACCAGCTTGCTGTTTTGGAACCAGAAAATACACTTTATATTTGAACCAAAACTGTAGTTCACATTTTATGTAATAATCCAGAACTGAAAAAACATTGTGAAAGGGTTCAAGTTGTAAGACAAAAACACGGACAGTGCTGCGGTAGCGCCAGCATAGCCATCCACGTCCATTCTGTAAATGTTTTATTCAAAGAATTTTCCCACATATCCATGCTGTCTTTGAATCTGTGGCCATTTCATAACAAGTTCATGATCGTGCATGTCAAGTGCATGTATGGCAGCCTGTCACTGGGTTTCGGAGATGCAAACATGCAGGCAGAGCTGACATTTTTTAATAATGCATGCGATTCAGGGTGCCATTCTGGTGGAGCTGTTGTCATTCACTAGTAAACAACCTTCACAGCCACCCAGTCAAGCAGACAGAGTGAGCTCACCAGGAGAAAAGGGTCACTGAAATATGTTTCTGCATGTTCCTGCTTTCATCCTGTCACAAGATGAGATGAATTCACTTTATATTGTGTGTATTTTGACACATATTTTTGTAATTCATTCTTTAGTTATTGTAGACTGAGACATTGTTTAATGATGTGTCAGAACCTGCAGGATTATATGTAAGTATGCACCATTCTTTTTTCAGTGAGCATTCATGTAATTCACAATTGCTATCAACGTTTTTTTAGAGGAATTATGTACAATTCCCTGCCTTCATGTGCGGGTCTGAGCAGTGACAGCTGCAAAATCTAAATCATCTATTTATAGCAATCTTTACATGTTGTGTATGCTGTGATACTTTGATATTTAGGGTGACAATTTCAGTTTTAATTTTAAATGTTTTGCATAATTCTGACTTCACTTCTAGGGCACTCATTTATTTTTGACCAAATAGCAGCATGATTCATGAACTGTTACCATTTCTTAATAACATGACTGATGTTCACTGTCTAAGGGGAGGTTAACGTCAAAGTGACTCTTTTTGTTTAATACAGAACACAAATTTGGACATCTAACAATCATGATACTGTGCATACAAAGAAGGTGAGTGCAGCTGGGTCAAGGGGTGAGGAAGAACAAGCTCTACTCCAGCATCACAAGTCAGCCCAGCTCTGTATATAGCCTGTTGTCTGAGCAGCCAATCAGCTGCAAGTGCCTCCAGCTAATCGCCCAATTGGCAACTTCAGCCCAGTCAATCAAAGACCTGCACACCTGACAACGTCAATCAATAATTACTGGTCTCACAAACACACTCAGGGGAGGAAAACAGTCGATCCACAAACACAACAACACAACAGTTGTAACAATGATTAACTGACATATAAAAAGAGAGCAACCTACACATACGATAACAGTTAGAAAAAAGATGATATACTCAAAGCTAGAGTATGTTTTTACATTACAGGTGTGGCAAACTGATGCTTTTATTTGACAGGCACTTTTTGGCATCATCAAGGCTTTATTTAGTCTGCAGTCTGAGTATTTAACGCTGGATGGCTGTAATTTAATTTAGTCTTTTGTTCAAATTATGATAAACAACCTGTTTTCCATACAACTAGCATGCGGTGTTGTATGTGTATAATGACCTCTCCCTAACATTTTCAGTTAGTTCAAATGACATTTTTGACAAGTTCAGTAGCAAAGGCCAAAGTATGCATTTAAAAAAAAAAAAAAAAAAAAAAAAGGTAAAAAATAGGATTATCATTATTAGTCTCACAAATGGGGAAATTTGCAAAGTGGATAGTGCAATGTTCCAAGAAGAGCCTATAAAAAATAATAAGAAGAACAGTAGAAAAAAATCCAAGTGAAAAAAACTACTGTATCATATAGGAAGGCTAAAAATGTGTGTTGACACCATTGAAACTGAATATACATGTAAACACTAAGTGTTGGTTTCTTCATAATGTTTCCCTTGACCTTAGCCCTAATAAGTAGCTGTAGTTGCTAAAGTGTAACCACACCTTAACCACATGGTTGGAAGAGCAGAGAACAGTAATCCCTAATCTCAAAAGAGACTACAAGAGAACAAAGTGCAGATGCTTTATTTTAATGAATCGAGAGAATAGGGCATTGATGACGTCAGTCAGGGGTAAATACTCATTAATAGCAGCCATGCAGAGGCCGTTACAAGGCCGTGACACCACAGGAAGTGATGCAATGAGAGTTATAAAAAATAATGTAATTTGATTGTTTTTCAAAGAGAAATTACAATACATTTCAGTGAGACATATCTAACATAAATGTGGCCATGCTCCAGGGGGACTGCAGTCTCTGAATGTGAACCCAAATTATGACCAATTTATTTGTGCCATGGCAACCAAAGCAAATATTGAGCCCATTTTTTTACAAGATGCACATCTTCCAAACGATCTGACACTAAATCGCATTTTCAGACGAATACATCAGGAGAAAATCCATTTTGTTGGAGACGTTTTTCTGTCTCGAAAGCACATTTTGCAAGATCTGGAAATTAACTCTGTCCAACACACAGCAGTTAAGATCCACTGTTGCAATCTTTAGCTTAGAAAAGCCTTAGCCTTAGAAAAGTGGTGTAATCTATATGATTCGCAGGTATACAGTGTAAACCTACTAGAAAATGCCCTGAATTACCGTAAAACCACAGGAGCCCAGAGAGGCCCCTAATACAATTATAATACTGACAGAATAACATGACAATCAGAAATATACTCACAGTTACATATACAGTTTATTTACAATGTATTGGTAACACAAGTTTATTTGTTTGGAAACATTTTTCAACACCCTCCACCCCTCTATTAATGTAAAATGGTTCAGTCCACCTGCTCCATCAGACAGCCTGGAGAGCGCTAACAGATAGCGACTTAGCTAGTGGAGGAGGAGAAGTCTAAAGGATGTCTAAAAAGTCAGGAAGTAAAAAAAGAAAAGAGAAAAAAGTTCAGACAGGAGAAAGAAGTGTCGAGAGTTTGTCACCCAGTTTTTTCATAGACAAGGAGGGTCTGTTAGTGTATTAGTCTATTAAAGTCAAAAATATGGCTAAAATGAATAGTTTTATGTAAAACAGTGTCATAATTTTCCACTGAGTGGGGAGCAGTAACATTTCTTTTCATGGGGCTAAAATCCTCGCATACTTATGCAGCCACACATGGGGTCAGAATATACCCACTAGAATAAACCAGACTACACCACTGGTTTGACATAAAACCTTAAACACTTGTATGCACGAGCAGGAAAATGTTTCACAATAAAATGCAGGATATTCCCTGCAGTCAGCCAATACTTCCTCCTTGGTTGACATTATTAGACGACATTGTGTGACATCAGCTCCTGAGACAGCAAGGCTGGCGGGACATGATTTTCAAAGAGCCTGGGAACATGTGACGATGTTGGCGAGTGTTGATGATGATCATGATGGCGATGATGATGATGATGATGATGATGATAGTGTATGTGCCAGTGGCTGTGTGAGTACTGTTTCGGTGTGATGAATATCCCTATCCCAGATGGCTGGCTCTCCACGAGACGGAGCGCACGAACCAGCATGAGGCTTCAGCGGCCAGCGCTCGTCTCCCCGCCAAGGTCACCGTCAGCAGAAAGGGAGACAGAACCGGCAAGGAGTTTAATATCTCCACTGCTGACAGCTGCAATTTAATTGTTACCTTGTGAAACACATACAGCGCTTTCAAAGAGAGGAGGACTAAGGCTCTATCTTGATGGCTCTCCAGTGAGTGCCTCAAATCTTAAGACTTCCTTTTAACTTGAAGAACACTTCTTTTAACGGCATCTTTTAAACCTGAGGAACAATTCTTTTAACAGGATATTTTAGAGATAGAACCTCTCAGGCTGTTTTGAGACCACTATTCCCAAAGTCCATTTATTGTTGGCCATTAAATTCCTAAAGCCTACATATATGCCAACCGTTGATGACTTGCTAATTGGTTAGTGAGTGTCAATTTAATTCACACTTTGTCTTTCCCATGCACCACTAAAATGACCCAATAGATTTCTTAGATGCGGGTGCAGCCTGATGTGTTAAAGACCATTCACGTGTTAAACCTCAGGTGCACAGTGAGCATGTGCAGAGAGGTTACCTCAGTCCACTGCAGCACAGGCTGCACACTTGTTTAAAATACAAAGCGTAACTTATATGCAGCTACTACAATTCCTCAGTAAAACTATGAGGCCATACTATATCATATTTTGCAATATAAATATTGGTTTACAGGAACGTTTCACCCAGTGCAACAGTGTTTTTAATATATTTTAGACAGCAGTGGAGCTCTATGGCACAGAAGAAAAAGCTGTATCAGGCTACACTGACAATGCTTGTTAGTAGGATGAATCGATTCTTGTTTGAATTGTCTGTCAGAGGCAAAAACAAGCCATTTATTGGACAAACTTTGACAGCGCACAGTTGCACAGCAGGAATACAACTCAACTTAAATTAAGTAGTTTAACTATTTGTGAGCCAGCCATTTTATGAAAAAGAGAGTGCCTTGTGCCAGTGTTTCTGCCCATTTTGAGCCATATTTCATTACGTACAGTATTTTGTACTATGAATCTAATAGTTCAAATGAAAGAAGAGACTCTCTATTTCTTATAGAGAGTCATGGAGAAAAAGGTTTTCAACTTGTTCCATTCTTGTTTTATCAGAGGTAGAGTAGAGGCCACTTTCACCAAAATCACCACTTTTTGTGCAGAATCTGTCCGTTTCAGCCCTCCCAGAATAGGCCTAATGACACCACTGTTTAATATTCTGTATGAAAACCGTATGAACCTCTTGCACACACAGTGGTCCGCTGTCCAGCCAATTGTTAAATCAATGCATGTTCAAAGTGTTCGATGACTCAGACAGAAAAATATTATGACTAATGTGGATTTACTTAAGCTTATTTTCTTATTGCAATGGAGGCTGTCAAGTTGGTCAGTTTCATAAAGCTTCATTGTGACAGAGCTTGATTCAGAGAGAACCTTGGAAAATTCATTATGCAAGACCAACTCATGCAGAAGAGAATGTGTCGTGCATGAAAGGTCATGAAATGATACTCAAAGATGAACACTGAAGCCTTGCAAGGTTTTCAATATAAAACGACAAAGTACCGCTTTGTCATCTTTTGGAGATTTTCAATAGCTAGTGCCATTGACTTAAGAATGAAGAAACTCTGTTACACCCTTGAGCAAGGCAGTCAGCTCATAAAACACACAGGTGACACCGCAAACTGCAATGCTCTCAATCCTGAAAACTCTGTGTGACCTCAGAGTGAAGAGAAGACGATACAAATCTTTCAGCAGACATACCGTAATTCAGGCAACAATAAAAGGGCGGGATGTCTGAGAGCTTCAGGGAATGTAAGTACGACATCTTGAAGAATTCAGCCGTCTCTTTATCTTTTGACAAATATTACGAAGGCTGCATGTACAACACTGCAGCTTTTCCCAATCAAAGTGAAGCCTTGACCAACATTCAAGCCACAGTAATTCAGTTGTCTCCTGTTTTTTTTTTAAGATTGCAAAACCTAGATTAGCCTTGTCTATCTCCGACATGAAATTTTATATTGTCTGGTATTTCTATGACACTTTATTTACCAACACACTGTGGCTCAGTGCTGCAGCAGGGCTGTTAATCAGCTCAAAGAGACGGGGCCACATTACTCTTATTCTGGCATCCTTACATTGGTTGGCTGTCAGTTTCCTGATTGATTTTAAAATTTGATTGATAACTTTTAGTGCTTGTCAAGGCCTTGCTCCCAGCTATATTTTGGACTTTTTAACCATCTATGAGCCATTGTTCAGCCTTAGAGCTCCTGGCAAGGCTCAACTGATGCTGGCTTTGTTACACTGGCTAAAACACTGTTCAAATCATCTGTCAAGAAACAACTTTGAGTTTTGTTGCTTTCTTTGATATGCTATTTCTTCTTTTAGCAATTTAGCTTTTACCTGCCTGCTTGTTACTTTTGACTCCTAAAACACATTATATAACTGGATTTTCTCAGTGACGACTGACTACTGGGTCAAAATAACCAATAATCTTAGTTAACACACCGCTTTGTCACTGTCACTGATGCTTGTCAATGCATCTTATGTCATCAGGAAATCACTAAACTGTTCTGTTGTTGTAGCTGCAGTGCTGTGAATGAGATGAAATTTGTAACTAATAAACTGTTTAATGCAGAACATTAGCAAAACACGATGATGCTTTGTTTGAGGACAAGCAGCAGCTTATGAAGGGGAAAATGAGATCCATGAAATGAACATTACAAATTCCAACACATTAAAACTGTAAAGCCTCAAAAGGAAAAAAGAAAAAGACTTGTGAAGCTGTGCTCATGCATCATCTGTCCTCATCTTGTTTCTCAGACATACAGTAGCTCCTACAAACATTAGCTGTTTTTCCTAAAGGAATCATCATTTTTAAGATGCCCTGTTGGTTATAATTTGGATTATTACAGCTCTAATGATGGAAGAATTCAATAAAGAAAGATGCAACACAACAGTAGAAACAACAAAATTAATAAAATGTTTATATGCAATACATGAAGTATTTTAAGTAGAGTTAGTGCTGGCAATAAAAAGGATATTACATCACCAACAGTTACTTATTTAGCTGCACTCTCATTTGCTTATATTCGATTTGACACAGGTTGTATGCTAGTTCAGCAGAGAGCTGTCTCTCCAAAAGCAGGAGTCAGTGGGAGCAAACCAGTCTACTATGACAGTTAGATCCATATTTAGACTTCACATGCAGGGGTGAAAACTGTCTCTTCTGAATATTTCACACAATCCTCCCAGTAATTTGGTGTCTGTGACATATTTATAGATTAGCAGTTGGGGATAAAATGGACAACTGCCTGAAGATAATCCTCTGAAGGGATTTTTGGTTTGGCACAGTTGTAACATAGATATTCATATGTCACTTTGAAAACTGTGAAAATGCAGGTTTCACAGTGTTAATACTATTGGATGGTACATTTCTTTTCAATGTACTTGCTGATCTATTGGGCAACTATGCTTGAAAGGAAACTTTTCAGTAAATCATTTCAAATTAGAAGTATTTGTAGTATTATCAGTCTACTAATCATGTGTGTTTAACTCTTTGAGTGCCATTGACGTATTTCAAGGTCAAAGTGGTTTTTCGAAAGCAGGTCGCCGATCGTCCCAAAGGGCCCACAGCCTGTGAGTAATGTTGGGGCTTCTGGGATTTATATGCCACAGAGATCAAAGCAGAGAGTGGAGAAGATCGTGGTTAGGAAGCAAAACTGGACAAATCTGGACAAAAAGTGACGTTTTTGGTGAAAGTGGCCTCTAATCTACCTCTGATAAAACAAGAATGGAACAAGGTAAAAACAAACATTTTTTTCCATGGTGAAATAGAGAGTCTCTTCTTTCATTTGAGCTATTCAGTGTTTTCAGAAACATAGTACAAAATATTTTGTGGGTCATGAAATGTGACTCAAAATGGGCAAAAACGCTGGAACAAGGCACTTCCTGTTTATAAAATGGCTGGTATACTCAGTGAGTTAATTTACGTATCCAGTTCTTATTTCTAATAACAATCATATATTGCTATAAATATAAAAATGATAACATGCAATTCCCCATTGTCTTTTGCTGTACATATTTGACAGTGGCAGTAATTACCATTGTATTATGCACCATTAACACTCATGAGGTCAAGAAAGACATCAAGGACAATCTGAAAGAATCATTACCATTTACCCTTTCTCATCTATTCCCATACCAAACAGAAAAAAAGACTTGAACTCTTTCAAACTCAGCTGACATTTTTCACTAAGGGAGACCTTTGATTCCTAATTGTGATAAAAGTGGTGCAGTGTACCCACGGGTGTGTTTTGTGTAGTGTTGTAGCACTTAAAGTGTTGGATGACTTTTTTTCTGCTGTAATGTCCAGACGAGGGCTTTGGGGGATTTGGATGATAGAAATCAGTGACATTTGGAGTCTCTATAATGACTAAAAGGTGGGGGAAGATAAAATATGCAGCAAAAAGAGATGGAAAGAGACAGAGAGGGAGCACTGTCACACATGGCTGCTGCCACCAAGGCTGACCACTCCTTGTTAGGCTTCATCAAATGGTGCAGCTGTGGTGGTGCTTTACTGCAGGGGAAGACAACAGGGATGCCATATAGAAGTCTGCGAGAAAACGACCCTCCTCCTCACTTGATTTATTACCTCAGTAAACACTGCAAACACGGGTTTATTGTCTCAATCGCACATCAGGACTTCTTCAGTATGATGTTCATTAGTAAAGTATGGTCCCATTTAGAGTCAAACAGAGCATAAAGCAGTGGATGCTTCAGGGTGCAGCTTCCCTGTGATTGACAGGTCGCTACCACAACGTTGTCTGGGAGTTGTCTGCATTTTTTACTTTATCTTTTTAAACTTTTTTTTTTTTTTTAACTTTAACCCTTTCATGTTGCGTTTTCAGTTCATGAAAGTAAATTGTAACATGTTGGTTGTCTAAAAATTGTCCCCAGACAATTTTTTCACCTCAAATACAAAATTTCAGCCTTGATTATTAGCTGATACCAATATCCATCGGATACGATATCAGCATGAATCATACATACTTTTATTACTTATTTTGTAGTATGGGGTATTAGAAAAGGCTTAATCAAGTGATATTACTCAAACAGAGAACAATAGTCAGCAACAACAGGTATGAGAAAAAACTGATCCATTTATTAATAACCAATGGGTTACATCAATTTTAGCCTTAAACATATAAGAATATTCTACTGAATAAAATAAATTAAAAATACATTTAAAAATAATAACTGGATGAGCCTGAAAAAGAACCTTAATAAATCCAATAAAACAAAAAATATATATTTTTAAAGTGCAAAATACCACTATTGGGGTATATGATAAAGTCTGTAATGGATTGCTGGTATCAGTGTGCTTATATCTGAGATTTTAGACGGAGATCGACATCCAACACATCCAACACTGATGCTAGAGGGACGCAGAGAGTGAAGGATCAAGCTTTCTGTTGGCACAAACCACAGGTGCTGCCAAACAACACAACAGGAAATACAGTGGAGGGATGTCAACTGGACTTTGGGAGGAAGGAAGCAGCTAATTTGTTAAAAGAGTAAACTCCAGCTACAAGTCACATGCTGGTGCCTGACATAAGTGGACTCTAGGAATGCAGGCCCAGATGTCTCATTGTGATTTTAAACATTCACGTCTCCGAAGAGAAACCTGCAACATGGTGTGTTCCGTATGATAGTCATGCACTTGCATCAGAACTGACAGGTTGTCACAATTACACCTTCCAAAGTATTCAGTGACATTGTAATTACAGCTGGGAAATATGAGAATTCACGTCTTCGTAGATCAGAGCTTCTCACATGGTATGAGATGTGTTGTTTGTGGTGATAACCTCCCGAAACCTCTAATTGTTCTGGATGAATGTTAGTTGTGTGAATTAATTAAGTTGTGATATAACAGTAGAAAATATTAACATATCTCATATTTCATCTTGATGAGTGTAAACCATGCACTGACATTTAGATCACATTTATCCTTCTGAATGATGAAAGGCTGTGAGAAGAAGACCATGGATTGATCAGGAACAAATTAATTGGGTTACAAACCATGCAAGATGGAGAGAGGTCTGGCTGCTTCAGCGACAGAGATGACAAAGAGATTAGATGCAGGAAGGATGACGCTGAATCACTACGCTACAAGTGTCAGCCAAAGGCAGCACCGACCTCGATAATGCCTTGGAGCACCCTCACTCACTGGAAAAAGCTCAGCCACACAAACAGCGTCAACGTTTGCAAAGGGAGATGAAAGAAATGAGCTCAGGGATGTGAAGGAGGATAATATTATTATGTCCCCGCACTGAAGTAGTTAACAAGGGGGGCTCCAAATAAATTTCGCTTAGGGCCCCAACTTAGTCAGGGGCAGCCCTGGTCCTGGTGCTGGTTAGCAGGTGGAGGATGGTGTCATTACCATCCATCATCTACATTGTGCCGTTCAGACTGGGTTATTATGGTTTACTGCATTTCTGTGCAAGAAATGACTGAAGAAATATTTGTGGAAATATTTGTTGTTGTCTGTCCTTACATTATCCTTCATAACTGAACAGAATTATCATATTCTTGGCTATATATGTACATTGCCAAGTTGAAATGTTTCATAGGCAGTAACAGGCCGGGTCGCTCATCTGGTTCGTGCCCTGTTGGCACCACTGTCGATGCCAAGCTGCCAGATGTGTAGGCTACAGTAGCATTATAACAACTTAAATGAGACACCTGAACCTGCAGCTGTGAAATGCATAAAAGATGTCTGAGGTTCAAAAATAAATAAATGTGGATGACAAAATATTACAACTGGCATTAACTTCACAGCACGGTGTGATTAACAGAAATTTCATGACCATATTTTTTTTAAATGCATGATATTTTTTTCTGTTAAGGTGGCTTTCATCACTTGGCTGTGGTCAACGTTTAATTTGTGAACCAGAAATGCCTCAGGTCCTTATGCCAAAAAACATCCATCCTGTTGAAATGACCCTGAGGAAGAAAAAAAACAACTACCCCTTCCAGCTGCGGGAGAGGAAAAATATTTTCTATCCATAGTGTATTTCATAAAATACATTTAAAGCCAAAGGGAGAAGAAGACCTCTGTGTAGGATGCTGCAGATTTAATTTGACAAACATTAAACTGATTATCATTATCTGGTAAAAGCTTATTTTTAGACTTTAACTCTTTTTTTAAAAAATTGGCACTGGACAGAGAAGACTGGTGTAGCTGGCTATGTCAGAATCCATCCTGTCTCTTTTGGTGGCTGTGTGATAGTGACGTCCACCCTAGTGCGCCTCAACAAATCCACAGCTTTTCTCTGAGACAGGCAGAGTGTGAGGTGTTTGGCACTCTGCCCTTGGCTGATGAGGTGTCATCATGAGATTCTGTGTGTGCCTGTGCACCTGGAAATGTGCACAAGGGCACATAGAGCACCTGTTTATAGCACATTAGACTGCGAGTAAGGGATTGTGTGGGGTATTTATGAAATAATGATGATGTTATGCATCACATAACACACTTGAAGAGCAGTTTATTACATCGTGGATACGAAAAATAGACATGCAAAGCAAGAACAGTTAAAAATAAAAGGAATAAAAAAGGATAATCCAGTACAGAGACATGAAATCACTCAGTATGTGCAGTTTTGTTTTTTTGTTTTTTTTTTTTTAGATTTTTTCTATAATCGAGGTATTGTAAACCAATTTTTGATATCTGAGGGGCGTTTTTATCTGAAAGTATCATAGGTGCTTACCTTCATAGTACATATTCCATATAGAAACACAGGTGACACACAGGAAACTCCGGAGATGCTGACTTATGTCTACTCTCTAGACCAGCCTAGTGGGGTGAAGTAATTGCAGCCTTTGTGCAACAGGCCATTTTCACAGCAGACATTCTGACATGTCATAGCAGGAAAAGCACAGATGTAACGACTACCATTAAAAATGATAGCGGTGCTAATTCCAAGGCCTTGGTTATGTGCATGTTGGCTCGGTGGGACACACAAATAACGCCGAGCCATCATTAATGTTATTTGCACCACCTGTGCTTCTCCAGCTTGATAACGAGTCACATTGTCTGCTCTGAAAAGGGTTCATGCAGGTGTTCAGCAGGTGCACGTATCCCTTGTTTATTTAGGGATCAGAAGCCAACTGGACAATAGATCTGGATGAAAAACAGCTACTGGGGAGGAGAGATGCAGCGTGTTCTTGCTTAACCTTTTAACACCTACCGTGTCGCCAGAGACACATCACACATGCACGCTCTGGATGACCGACATTATGCAACGGTTTGTGGTATTGGGAAAAGTCCAGCAGTTTCTGGAAGCTGAGATGTTGAGCTTTACAGCCAATATGGTGTCATTACGGTAATTTCATTACTACCTCTCCTGGAAGCTGAAGAATGAGCCTCTTTGTTAAGCCTATAGTTTCCATTTTGTGGACATTTTTTTGTACATTTAGAGAAAAAGACTCACAAAATTGTATCGTGAATAGTTTTCATACTTTTCAAACTTTAACATGTAAAATCTTTTATTCATGTTCAATTGCATTGTTTTTTTCCCCAAATGAAATTCTGAAATCAAATTCAAAATCGTGTTTATCATCATTTACATGTTATTACACTCTTATAACATGCAGTAGATTGTAATTAATTGCCTGATATTGTAATTTTGAGGTCTTCTTGATATACAAAGTCCAGACAGAAATGTTGAGGCTCAGGTGTTAAAGGGTTAAAAGCCGTACACATGAATGACTTCTAATAACCAGTCATTTAGCGTCCAGGCGTATTTAGCTCCACACTCTCATGTCACTTCTGTTTGCAAAAAAACTAAATGGTGACGGACAAAATGTTGAAATGTTTCAAAACGGCAGACCACAAGACACCATGATTCATGACTCATCAAAATGACCATGTCCATTTTATACACTCTATTAGTCAGTCATGTCAGCAAACACAAACACAACATAACACATGTTATAACATATAACATGTTTACAAAGGGGAGAAGAGACAGAGAGACACCTTACTGATGCAGATTGAATTCATTGATGCCATCTTGGCTAATTTTTCCTTGTATGTTGGATTTTTGTCATCGAGATAAAAAATGTAAACATTATGTATAAAAAAACAATATTCAAGTTATTAAGTTACAGCAGTTTCATGTTAAAATGCATTGTTAGTGTACATAACAGTTAACTCATTGAGTGCAAGCTGTTTTATAAAATAGAAAGTGTCTTGTGCCAGCATTTTTGACCATTTTGAATCATATTTCATGACCCACAGAATATATTCTACTATGACTCAGAATAGTTCCAGATTCCAGATGTCCAGAATCCATCCGTTTTGCTCTCTAATTGCGATCTCTGTGGTGTATACCGTCTCTTTATGTCCTGACTACAAATCCCAGAAGCTCCAGTATTACTCACAGGCTGTGTGAGAGCGCCGCTGCTGCTGAAAAAACACTTTGACGTATAAATACATCAATGGCACTCAAGCGTTGGATTTTAAATGATGTAAAAATATGAAAATGGCACTCAAAGAGTTAATAATAAATCATGTTGAAAAAATACAACAGTGCATCAAAGTCTTAGACCTGTTCCTCAACCAAAGCTGTCCCAGTTTGATGCAGCCTATGGTGATCCAGCAGTGTGGAGAGAATTATCGACAAGCATCAATCAGGTAACAATGTGGAGAAAAAAAAGAACATTTATTAAGGTTTTCCACAAAAGAAGCCAAATACGATGTTTTAAACCAGTGATCTTTACTGAATGCATTTATGTTCATTCACTTCATTGATTTACCAACATCTGGTTGTCGGACCAATGAATCTATATGTACACTGTGTGCATTTGTTATTGTTACATCTGCTTTCATGACAGGAGGAAAATATTCAGGACAGGAGGAAATATTTACATTCACATGTATAAGGCAAAGCTTGATGCATTGGGATGGATTTGCGAGCAGCGCTGTGCGTTCTCAAGGTGATCTATCATGCTCCTTCTCCTACTTGTCAAATCTGCTGAACTTGCTCTTTGCTTTTCAAAGCCTTTTCAAATGGAGCTGAAGGTGTTTTCATGTTGCGACATCCAACGGCTGAATGAATCAGGCCTTTTCATTTTCATTCCTTATGCAAATGCAAATGTTCAGTCACTAGATTTTGGGCTGCATTACTTGGGAAAGAGATTAAAATGGTTTTCAAAAGTTTGGATTTTCACCACAAACCAAGTGACATAAATAACGTCATATTTAAGAGCAGTGGGAGGCTTAAGCCCAATTTACACTGCACTCGTAACTGCAGCGGAGTGACAGCCGCTGTGAAACGCTTTCATTAAAGTCAATGAGTCAGTTTACACTACCCACGTAACTGCAATGTCCACATGCTGACATGCAATTTATTATTGAGTGGGCTAATTTTCTTTCTTTAAATCACTGAGTGCCACTGAGGTATTTCTACGTCAAAGTGTTTTTTCGGCGGCGGGTCAACAATCGCAGTCCCACAAAGCCTGTGAGTAATGCTGGGCCTTCTGGGAGATGTAGTTGGATCACATAGAGACAGTATACACCACAGAAATCAAAGCAGGAAGTGGAGACGATCGAGATTAGAGAAAAAAATGGACGAATTCTGGACAAAAAGTTGTGAATGTGTTGAAAGTGTCCTCCACTCTACCTCTGATAAAACAAGAATGGAACAAGGTAAAAACAAAGTTTTTTTTTCATGATGAAATAGAGAGTCTCTTCTTTCATTTGAGCTATTCGGTGTTTTCAGAGTCATAGGACAAAGTATTCTGTGGGTCATGAAATATGACTCAAAATGGGCAAAACGCTGGAGCAAAGCACTTTGTTTTATAGAACAGCAGAGTTAATATTTCTGAAACCTTAGTGTGCAACCAGTAGAATGTGACTTGCATATTATGCCTGGTGAAGTATTTCAGTATGCAGACACTGCACTGCTGGCATACACAATGCAAGAGTGAAGAGACAAACAAAACAACAGCGGACAGCTCTGTAATTAATATTGTCAAAATAATATTCCACTTCGCTTGACACATTTCAGTCATTCATTTATCCTTTGGAAACAGACTTTTATCCAGTCAGGGTCTTTGGAGAACTGACCCCAGTGAAGACAAGGTTCACCCTGAAGGGATCACCAGACTATCACCAGTTAACCTAACCTGTGAGGAAGCCAAGGATATATATATATATATATATATATTAATTAGTTCAGACTTTGTGTTACCTACAGATCATCATGTGTTTTTATAGTTTTATTGTGAACTTATATGTCTGTATTTAAGGAGCCTTAGACAAATTAACTTTTCTTGTCAGAGGTTATATATTACATATATTTTTGCAAACAAATTAAATTATAGGTTGAATTATTTCAATATGCCAAAGTGTGTGTTGTTTCCTGAACTCTGCTTCTGATAACAGGATGCTCATAAACAGATCACACACAATCAATGTCCATCCTGCAGGAAGTGAGACAGTACAAGGTCAGTCCACATGTCCGGTTCTCTCTGCAGTGGGTGTTAGAGCCCATTTTGTGTGGAGACTGCCTTTGGATGCGTCCTGCTGTCCAAGTCTCTGTGCCCTCTGGACTTTATTTGAAAGACGGACGTGACCTTCAGGCTGATGAATGAACACGACGGCACTGAGCCTCATACACATTTGGATTATTCAACACAGTGTTGAAGTAGAGGAAATTATTCTTCATAACAATAAAATAGACAGTGAAAAAAAATAAAACTTAAGTTGTGTGTACCTGTATTAATCAATTAACTCACTGAGTGCCACTGATGTATTTCAACGTCATTTAAAATCCAACGCTGGAGTGCTATTGTATGAATACATCAAAGTGGTTTTTCGGCAGCAGGTCGTCGATTGTAATCTCCCACAGTTCGTGAGTAATGTTGGGGCTTCTGGGAGATGTAGTCAGAGCATATAGGCTTTAAAGATGTCTCTAAAAAGGTTGCTCCTTCACAGAAGACAACAACTCAGCATGGAGTCGAAGCAGTTAAAATTAATTCCAGTATCAATGCCAGAGTTTCTTTAATAACTACATATATAAACTATATAAACACAATTAATTTTTCTGCTATTGATCTGAATGCTATGTCCTTAACAATCATTGCTTTTGCAAATCTGTCATTTCCACAGAAGCTTCTGCGACATGAGGCAATAGTGTGACACAGAAACAGTGTATTTAACTATGCTGTTGAGTTGGCAAACAAACACAACAAACATGTCTGTTTTTTGGGTCACCAGTGGAATTCATTCTAACTGCTGTCAGTCTTAACTCTTTGAGTGCCATTCATTAACATATATATATATATATATATATATATATATATATATATATATATATATATATATATGTATATACAGTATATACACACATATATATGTGTATGTATATACGTATATATATATATATATATGTGTGTATATATATATATACATACATATATATATACCTTTATAGAACGTATATATACATGTGTGTATATATATATGTATATATGTATATATATATATATATATATATATATATATATATATATATACATATATATATATATATATATATATATATATATATATATATATATATATATATATATATATATACATATATATGTATATATATATATATATATATATATATATATATAGAACGTATATATATATATATACGTTCTATAAAGGAGACAGTGACTACATCACATTACATTTACTGTTTCCATTTTGCAAGATTTTTTTTAAAAAGAGTTTAGAGTAAAGATGGAAAATAATGTGAAAATAAAGGTTTGTTCAAAGACCACACAGAACTCAAATAACAGATGATTTGGTTATTGTGTGCGTACTATGTAAGTCAATTCATTTCTTATCAAACTGTCAAATTCTAGCTTTGCTCCTTTAATATGGTATCAGCCATTTTTGAGGAGGAGGAAGGTCTCACTTTTTTTTGAAAGTGACACCTTCACTGAGTCATATACACAGTTTACCAACTTTAAGTCTTTCAGGCAGTTGGCAAGTGAGACTTCTTCTATTTGCCGTTTGCAGATCAGTATATATAATATACCCACTCTGCTGAAGTTCTATGTATTCTGAATTTGGCAAGTAAAATAACTTGGAATCTGAAACAGAGGAAATGGGGGAGACATCCCAGACTGCAACATCTAATCTGGTGGGTTGACAGGCAGAGCAATCAACCTTCCAAATCATTCAGGATGATGGACGGCTAATTTTCTTTTTACATCTTAATGATTAATCCCCCTGCAGTGTTTATTTATATTTTTAACAGCCGTGCAGCATTCATGCTGATGTTGATGGTCTGACTAACAGTGGCACTTATTCAAATTAGCCTTGATGCCCCACTTCAACACCAGCATCAAAAATAGATGCTCTGGGAATCCAACAAGCTCATACGCTACAAAACCTACAGAGAGGAGATACGTTTGCTGCAATGCCAAAGTCACTGCTGGGTATTTTTTTATTGGCAAGAGCATGAAGGCAATTATACAGAGCCTGTGGGGTGAACACTTGGTGTGACCCTGGCTCACTTCGGAACAAGGTGTTTGTTTAGATTAAACTCCCCTTCCCCTTTTACTTCAAAAATATTCCTGGTTGACTCTCATAAAGGATTTCTGGAAACCAACTGTTGACTGGGATGCTGGAGGCAAAGAAATTATTAGACTTCCTGAAGATCCCTACAAAATTACTGTATACTATATGTAATTATGTTTATGAGTATATTTCCGCATAGCAATGTTGTAATTTATTATTTATTAATTTATTTATTTAATTCCTTTTTACTCCATCACACAAAGGCTGAACAAATTCAACACAATGTTAACTCTTTGAGTGCCAACTGTTTTATGAAACAGAAAGTGCCTTGTGCCAGCATTTTTGACCATTTTGAGTCATATTTCAAGACCCACTGAATATTTTGTACCATGACTCTGAAAACATTGAACAGCTCAAATGAAAGACGAGACCCTCTATTTCATCATGAAAAAAATAGTTTGTTTTTACCTTGTTCCATTCTTGTTTTATCAGAGGTAGAGTAGAGGCCATTTTCACCAAAAACACCACTTTTTGTCCAGATTCTGTTTGTTTTGCTCTCTAATCTCGATCGTCTCCACTTCCTGCTTTGATCTCTGTGGCGTATACTGTCTCTTTATGCTTCGACTACATCCCCCAGAAGCCTCAACATTACATCATTACATAAGACCACGATCGGCGACCCACTGCAGAAAAAACACTGTGACACCAAAATATGTCAATTGCACTCAAACGTTGGATTTTGAATGACGTTGAAATACGTCAATGGCACTCAAAGAGTTAAGTAAAAATTTAAATTGCAGTATTAAATAAAAAAAGTCATGAGTATTGTTACATCGAATGTAAATATTACATGAAAGAAAAGCAAATTTAATTTTTCGCAATGATTTCAGTCAAGTTACGCTATAGTATAAAACAACAAGGGTCTGAACCAAGGCAGGAATTTACTCCTCTCAACTTTTGCAAAGGCAACACATACAACATTGACTCCTTCTTTCATACATTTCACAATAAAAGTCCCAGACATATGGGCAAAAACGGCGTAACTTTTTCTGAGAAGCAAATTCCCTCAGAGCTTTTTGCTAAAATGAAACTAAAACAGGCTATAATATAATATATATATATAGAATAGCTTTAGCTGTTTATTCAACATGCCCATGTTGTGCAAAAGCGTAATTTTATAGTACATCATGCCATTAAATGCTAGCAGAAGTGCCAAAGTAGTTTCAATCTTGTTAAAAAATATCCTTCAGTCCCACCAAAATAGGAGCAGTGACACATTTTAAATCAGTCTTAGACATCTGTTATTGTCTGGTTGAGGAGTGAACAGCTGCACTGTTTTGTACTGCTGCCATCAGTTTTTCAGGTGTACAAACTGCCACAGAGTTCTTCAACTGGGATGTCAATCTGTCACACACATACGTAGTATTACAGTTTTTTTCAGTTACAGTAAAACAAAAAAAACAGTTGCTTTGCTTTGTATAAAACAAGGACAGCAGAACAGTAGGTTTAAGAGAACAAAGACCAAATGTGTTTTAGTTTTCTCCTGTGCTGTGGCTTCAAATTAAGATGCTGCACAAGAGGAGTAGTAGTACTACTCTTATATGTGTTCAGTGTGACATGATGTCAACTACCACTTGCTTTGGGCTAAAACTGTGAATGTGAAACTTTATTTATATAGCCCTTCTTTAACAGCAATTACAACATGCTTAACAGAGCACATGAAGCAATACAACAAATGGTCAACAGTACCAAAAAGTACCAAATTTCATTTTTAAATTGAAAAGGACGCCGAGATTCCTGACATGTGGTTTGATAGAGGTGATGAGGTCCAAGGTGGATGGATATTGTTGGTGATAGAGTCCGGGGCAATGATGAAGAGCTTAAGCTTGAAGAATTTAGTTGTAGGAAATTAAGTGGCATCCAGTTCTTTATTGTATCCAAACAGCTGTGGAGGGTGTCAGTGTTACTATAATTGCCTTCCTTTATGGAGAAATACAGCTGGGCATCATCAGCGTAGTAGTGGTTTGATATGCAGCCAAACCTGCTGATTATTTGGCTTAGAGGAAGCATATAAAGGGAGAATAGGATTGGACCGAAGACTGACCCCTGGGGGACCCCATTTAACAGAGGAGCAGATGAAGAAACAAAGTTTTCTAAACAGACAGAAAAAGTTGTATTTGTAAGGTTGGACACAAACCAATCAAGAGCTTTGTCAGAGATGCCAATGTGAGTATTAAGGTTACTGATGAGTATAGAATGATCTATGGTATCGAATGCAGCACTTAGCTCAAGGAGGATCAGGATGGAGCATTCACCTTGGTCAGCTTCCAACAGGATGTCATTGGTGTGGAAATCCTGATTGAAAATGAAGAAAATTTAATTTCCTTCAACAAAGTCGAGGATTTCATCTGTGCTTACTTTTTCAAATATTTTAGAGATAAACGATAGTTTTGAAATATATGTCAGATTATTTAGAATAGTGGGATCAAGAAGTTTTTTGTTTTTTTTTTAACAGGGGCTGAACACTTACAGATTTGACTTGATCAGGGACGATACTAGAGATGAGGTTGATGATGGTGTGAAGAGCAGGACCAATGACATGGTAGATTTCTTGAAGAAATTTTGGGGGAAGGATGTCAAAGTTGCAGGAGGAAGGGTGCAGATGAGGGTGGTGTTGGGGTTTAATGCTTGATCTAATTAAATTAATTTTAGACACAAAATGAGACAGCTAAGATTCATACTTATTGCTTGAGGAGGCTGAAGCTTTTAACAAGGTCATTTTGAGGCAGACCCATTATTAAAAATGCGAGAAGTTATGGTTCTCTTCTGAGTTGGAGGGACTGTCTGTATGCAAGAGACAAAGAAAATACATTTATGATCCGATACCAGGTCCTTAATGAAAAGGAGTGGATGGTCACATCTAGATTAAACACCAGGTCAAGAATGTGACCTCGATTATGAGTTGGTATAGAAATATGTTGTACTAGGCTGAAAGAATCGGTGATGGTGAAAAATTCTTTGGAAAAACTACTTGGGCACAACGGGCACGGAATGGACTGCCTGGAGAATTTTACAACTCCGCTTCGTGCTGGTGCCACACGAAACACTGCTCCGCATGTTTTTCACACCTACCCACATTAAATGTGACACTGATCGTCTGATTTACGGCAATTTCACAGGAAACTATGAAAGCCCTGAGCAGAGCTGACAGTCTGCACAGATTCTGCTCCATTGACAGTCAGCCCAAGTATGAATTGGTCTTTAGAATGGTGGAGTGCTCAGGATTACATTTTGCAGAAAAAGGAACACTCACGCAGCTTAGGACGCGAGCTGGCGGCAACAACATGCCACGGTTGTCAATGGGAAAACAGCTCATGGACAGCCCATGTAGAGGCTGGTGGATAAGGCGGGACATGAGAGCTGGTCACCCGCTCGGGGGAGTAATGGTGAAGCCCCAGTTGCTGGAAGACACACTCAAATCAGGTGAGAGGGGGTGAATCCTGTTCATCCAGAGGACTAAAACAGTTTGAAAGACAAATTTCCCCGGGAGGAGAAGGAGTGGATTGCTTCTTTTTCTTCTATTGTTGTTTGCTTGAATTCAAGGAAAGTGGGTAGGGGTGAAGCAATCAGCTTTTGAATTGGGAGTGAAGTAACCCAAGAAAGGCCATTTTTAGACTCTTTGGACTGTGCTCCCTCCCCCAAACAGGGGTTTACGTTGCTACCAGAGAAATGAGAAATGGTTACTAAGATGGTGTTGTCTGGATCAGTTATGTTGGTGGTCGCAGGAGCAGGTCCTATTGAGACCAATGATTCCATGGACATCTGTCTATACTCAAAAGTCCTAGCGGGAGGCTGGGCCGCCTAGACGGAGGTCTGTAACTCTGGTCCAGCTGGGACAGAGAGAGCTGCAGGTGGAGTGGGGGGGCTCCAGCCGATTTGAAAGCATGGAGGGTGTGAAGGAGCTTTAAGAGGATTGAATCTATGGCATCCATGGCATTGTGGCGTGGGAGCTGGTTAACTGCATAATCTTCCAGAGGGACAGATGGCATGTGAAGATGAATCAAAGGTTGGCAGTGGGTACATAGATTCTGTATAACACCTCATATGGCTGCATTAAACTGCTACAAACTATAGTATATTACATTATCAAGCAACCTGGATTGATTGGACTCTACTGTCGATAGAATTCTGCTGCCATGAACACCATAATCATTTGACATGAATTACAGCTAATGCTAAGTAGGCTAATCATAAGAGGGCAGTACATAATTGCAGTCCTTTTTACACCGTTCCAACCCCAGAGCATATTTTCTTCTTAACAGAAGGAATAATTTACCTTTTAATCGATAAAATAAATGGAAAATCAATGGAAAAAAAATATAATTTCATTGATTATAATGTTAACATAATCGAGTCACATTTCTTTCTTGAGTGAGTATTCATGTTATAAGCGAGATAATGTAGAGCAAGTAGGTTGTTATTGGAAAACGACTCAGGACTCTAGGGACATTATAGAAAAAAATATTGGCTTACTGCTGGAAAAAATGAAACGCAAGACTGTGACCTTTTTCCAATAACTCACAATTTGGAAAAAAAACTCCCTGGCTTTATCAGCCATTCTTTTGATGAACAACCATCCACCTTGACCACCTCTATGCCTTCTGTCCTGTAGGTCCCAATTTATGAATGGCAAATCTATAATTGAGGAATTCAGGGTGTAATTGCATTTTCCTCAAAACATAACTATTAACTGTTCATTAGTTAACTTGTACTTGCACAAACCCACAAAAACAACAGTCATGTTACAGAATCTGATGACATGTCAACACTGTGAAATCCCTCAACAACCTTCTTCTCAGTGCCTCGACTATTAACCATGACTCCTCTCTTTCACTGTAGGTTTACACATTTCACATCATCTCATTTGATACTATGGGTGTTGTGGGGATAATTTATGACTCAGAGTGAGACAGATGCAGTGTCTTGCGAGACGACTGAATGACACAGCAGTTGTTTTTTAATCTTTGCTCACACTTACATTACCCAGCCCAGTATCACACCGATAATGAGTTGAGACACATTTAATTGTATATTACAGGAATAAATGGCCTCCTGAAATTACAGTGAGCATTAAAATAACAAAGTTAATTGGCTAAGGTCAAATTAGGAGAGTTGCTAGTTAGAAGATTCAATTATATATATTGATATTAAATTGCTGCTATTTTAGAGGTGATGAACAAAATGATTATCCCTTTGAGTTAAAAAGAAAAGTGTATGTATAATTGCCAAAGGAGAAGAGGCCTCTGTACGTTTAGGTGACAGTTCCCAATATTCAGTAAATGAACCCCCAATGCAAACTGTAGGGGGATCATCACTGGTGTCACCCAATGCTGTGCTCCCTGCTGATGAAAATCTCTGAGGAGACAAACATTATTATCCAGAAACTCATTGCAGAGATGGTAATTGTTGTTCCTAGCAGAATGCACTGTGTGTGGGAGTATGATTAACCAGCTTGGCTTGAGAGCTGGCACAAGGGTCAGTTTCAGCTCAAAAACAAAAGCTTGATAGTGCAGTGGTTACAGAATTATACCTGTGAAAAGGACACCTTAGATGAGTTACCTAGGGGATGTAGTCAGAGCATAAAGAGATGGTATACACCACAGAGATCAAACAGGAAGTGGAGATGATCAAGATTAGAGAGTAAAATAAGCAGATTCTGGACAAAAAGTGATGATTTTGGTGAAAGTGGCCTCTACCTCTGATAAAACAAGAATGGAACAAGGTAAAAACAAATGTATTTTTTTTCATGATGAAATAGAGAGTCTGTTCTTTCATTTGAACTATTCAGTGTTTTCAGAGACATAGTACTAAATATTCTGTGGGTCTTGATGTATAACTGAAAATGGGCAAAAATGCTGAAACAAGGAGTTAATGTCTGAAATTCAATGAATAGTAGTTACGTGTGGCAGTTACAATGTAGATGACAAGTTGTTTCTACTCCTTCCATGCTTTCAGTCATTCCATTTGGCTGTTTTTTTGTACAAAGAAATAAAAAGTATGAACAGTCAAATCAGGCCAGGCCTTTTATTTTTCTTTCTAACATGTCTCTGAAGATTCTCAGTCATGGTCAAGAAGCCAAAGAGCAAAGACAGTAAACTGGACTTGCTTGATATTTTTTGGAGGCATTTCGCCTCTCATCCAAGAGGCCTCTTCAGTTCAGTTTAAAAAAAACAAACTTCAAGTAAGTCCACTTGACTCTCTTCACTCTTTGGATTCATTTCAAACATTTGTTCATACAAAAGCCCCTAAAGTGATTTGCTCAATAACTTTATATGAAAGACGGGAATGGTTGCTTCTGACTAACGGGAAATTTCTTTCAAAACTCATTTGAGAGTCTCAACTCTTTATGAGGTCTTTCAGTATTATTGCATACAAATCAAAACTGACCTTGGACAAATACTTTATATTGACAGAGGACCATTACCTTATTAAGTATGCTCTTTATTAGCTGGTGATTTTAATGATTCATCCCTTCTCCTCCCCACAGCTCGGTTTACTGTAAGTAGTTCCTTTGTGGTCTTTAGACTTAGACTCAAACTCCACAACTGAATATTTCCTCTCTTCCTGGAAAGATGTGGGCCTCTGGCCGGCTTCCCACCTCCTGGAGGAGTGCTGAGAGATGCACAGAAAGAGCCAGGTGAGGCTGGAGAGCCATCTGGAGGTGCCACTTGGTTTCATAATATGAAGACTGCTGGACATTAATGACGGCATTGTCTGGGGCTATAATGAGACCCAGGTCTGGCTTTCTTTGGCACAGTTGCTCTTGTAGGTGTAAACAATTGGAAATATGGGCTCTCGTTGTTTGAGAGGAAACTTTACAGATAAGACAAAAAAATACTAATGATCTATGTGAATGCTTTCTAAATTAAGTTCATGGCCTACAAGCATTGCTAATTATCTCCACAGTGACGCATTATTCTGGGGATAGTTACAGTGTAGAGACACATTGTCTCGCTGTTGGTGGTAATATGCATTTTATAAGTGATGGACTCTCCATTTACAACAAACAAAGAGAGAGAGAGTTCTCTGGCAATATGTGACTGAGTTCAAAATGTCAAAATTCTTATTCTATTTTTCATAAAGTTTGGATTCAGAACTTTTAGTATGGTGTTAAAGCGTTCTTTAAAACATGGCAGAAAGAGAAAAGCCTATCATTTTAGCGCTTTGTAAATGTTTCTATTATGCTCCCACAAAACCTCTTCTCCAAATAGGAGTTCTTAGACTAAAGTGGTAGTCTTAGCCCCTACTGTTGCTGCACAACCACAGAAAACCTGGCACTTTTACTCAAGTTTTAGTACGATATGTTTTAACTTTCAGCACCCACTATGTTTTTTTAACATCCTCAGCATTGTTCGGAACTTGTGAGAGAAAATTCTTTCCATTGAAAAAGAAATGCATTAGCACAGCGAGAGGCCTCCAGCAGCCATGCAGACGTCTGCTTTTGTCTCTCTTTCGAAGATTTTGTGTGTGAAAACAACAAGAATATGCACTTCCTCGTTTTTTTTTGTTTTTTTTTTTCTCTCTCTTTGGCGCAATACCTGGAAGAGCCATAAACACCATTCAAATTATGTGGGAGCCAGTGGGAGCTGAGCTCCCACAGGGTGGGGTCTGAGCTCCCATGAAGGCAGTAAAATCCTACATCTGTGGGGGTCTGTAGACCAACATTCATTATTTTAATCACAGATATATTTTTCTGACAGAAACAAACATGGTTTCCTCTCTATTTAGTAAAATGGTTCAGTCCACCTGCTCCATCAGACAGCCTGCAGAGCGCTAACAGATGACTTAGCTCATGGAGGAGGAGACGACAGGATGTCTCAAAAGAAAAGAAAAAAGCTCAGACAGGAGAAAGAAGTGAAGGGTCGACAGTTTGTCACCAGTTCTTTCATAAACAAGATGGGTCTGTTAGTGGTTCATGTGATGGAAAGTTCTAGAACATTAGCCTGTAGGCTATTCCTAGCTTTGTCCATAGTTTAGAAGCTAGCTTACTTTTCTCTCCATATTAGCTTATATTTCTGAAGAAAACAATGGATTTATTCATTCAGCGCTTATCCGGGGTCGGGTCGCGGGGGCAGCAGCCAAAGCAGGGAAGCCCAGACTTCCCTCTCCCCAGCCACTTCATCCAGCTCTTCCGGAGGGATCCCGAGGCATTCCCAGGCCAAACGGGAGACATAGTCTCTCCAACGTGTCCTGGGTCGTCCTTGGGGTCTCCTGCCGGTGGGACATGCCCGGTGCACCTCACCAGGGAGGCGTCCCAGGGGCATCCTAACCAGATGTCCGAGCCACCTCATCTGGCTCCTCTTGATGCGGAGGCGCAGTGGCTCTACTCTGAGCCCCTCCCAGGATGACCGAACTTGTCACCCTATCTCTAAGGGAGAGCCCGGACACCCTGCGGAGGAAGCTTATTTCGGCCGCTTGTATCCGTGATCTTGTTCTTTTGGTCACGACCCACAGTTCATGACCATAGGTGAGGGTAACGTAGATCGACTGGTAAATTGAGAGCTTTGCCTTTCAGCTCAGCTCTTTCTTCACCTATCTGCCTGTCGATCTCCCACTCCATGCTTCCCTCATTTGTGAACCCCGAGATACTTAAACTCCTCCACTTGTGGCAGGATCTCATTCCCGATCTCATTCAGGATCTCATTCATTCAGCGCTTCCTTTACCAAGTAACTGTCATGTTGTTCGTTTCACTAATATAGGAATGATTGTGAAAACTCAGATTATAATTCGAACCCTGGCCGTAAAGGACAAACGCTGACAGTGCTACTAACCATCAGTGAGATGAGTAGGAAATGGTCAAGACATCTTGTGGGACACTGTTTTTTGTTTTTTTTTGAAAAACTGCGTATGACAACAGCATGACTGACACAGGGCATGGCATCTGGAATGCTTGACAGTAAACTAGTGGATACAAATGGTCAACATCCAGCAGTTTGACAAAGGAGTTCTACTGACCTACCAGAAAGTTAAGACATTTCAGTCAAGAGAGCTTATTATTATTATATACCATTCACTCCTGCAAAGCATGCCACAGCTCTTTTGAGGAGCAGTTTATACTCAGGGTTATACTATCTGGGATGGTATGGCACAGCTGATATGACATCTTCTGCCATGCTCGACTCTTTGTTCCTGTAATGTTCAGCACTGTCGAGACATCAGCGTCATTGCACTCAAGTTGAGCTCTATGTGAAAGCACAGCACAAACACATTTTTGTCTCAGTTGATCGCTGCAAATCCATTGAAATGAACTGATTTTGGTTGACATTTACTTTACATTTACTAGGCTGGTGGGAATGGGCTCTTACGATTTCTCAGGCCTTCGCTATGAATTGCGGGAGAACAGTTTGTGCTGCTCAAATCAGAACTCTTTGCTTCAATCAGAGTGTAAAATAGTAACAGTGCAGGATTAATTCTCTGCTTACTGTGTTTCAGAGAAAGAGGTAGAGTCTCTTTCTGTCTGAACTTCCTTATTGCAATGACCCTTTTCACCAGGACCCCCATGTCCCAGTTGGACTTCCAACAGAGAGTGTGGTTTTAGGCCCTTCCCACCCAGACAGGACACTCCAGTTCAGCTGTCAAACCCCTTCTCTTCAACACTGCTCTCTCCAAACACGCTGAGATGGAGGTCTCTCTCCTGAGAAGGCCATGACTGAGATTCCTCCCCAGGAGGTTTACATGTGGTTTTATTCCCTTCAACCTCTGAGGACAGAGGGTGTCATGTCCTGTACAGATTGTACAGCCCTCTGAAGCAAATTTCAAATCAAATCAAATCAAACTGTATTTGTATGGCACTTTTCATACATTACGCAGTTCAGAGTGCCTCACGGAGGCTAAAAACAACAATGGAAAAATAAAAGAAAAATAAAAAACCCACCCCAAACCCCAAATAAATATACACACAAACACAAACACACACACACACACACAACCCACTTGGGTACGGCATGGCACCGAGACCTTAAGTGAGGAAAAAGTCACCTTTGGGGAAACACTGGAGCTGAATTAAAAACCTGACAATAAATTGATAAGGGTAAAAAAAATCTAAAATAAATTAATATGTAAATACATAAATACATAAATAGATTGATTAATAAAATTTGTAATTCGTGATATTGGGCTATACAAATAAAATTGACTTTGCGGCCGCAGAGAAATCAGGGAGCATCGTCTTTTCTTCTACTTCATGCACATTCAGAACCATCCATCCATCCATCCATTATCTACCGCTTATCCTCATAGGGTCGCGGGAGCCTATCCCAGCTGTCTTAGGGTGGAAGGCAGGGTACACCCTGGACAAGTTGCCACCTCATCGCAGGGCACATAGAGACAGACAACCATTCACACTCACATTCACACCTACGGTCAATTTAAATTAGCCAATTAACCTAATCCCCATGCATGTTTTTGGATGGTGGGAGGAAGCCGGAGTACCAGAGAGAACCCACGCAGACACGGGGAGAACATGCAAACTCCACACAGAAAGGCCCCGGGCCCGACCTTCTTGCTGTGAGGCGACAGTGCTAACCACTACACCACTGTGCCGCCCACATTCAGAACCATGATGTTGAAATAACCATGCAATGCCTAGCTTGCACAGTGAAACCATGATGGGAGGTGTGCTGGACTCCAGAAAAAAAAAAAGTAACAAGTAACTTCATAAAAATCATGTGCATTTACATGAAGCATAATAAAGCTGTGCAGCATATCTTTCAGTTCTGATTGAATGAACGTCCTTGCAGCTAGATCACATTCATATGTGATGAGTATAAAAGGGACAAACATTTTCACAGGGAACATCTGAACTTGTTGTTACTTCCTTTGGGCTCAGGTGAGTTGTTAGACAGCAGGGGCCCACGGAAGGTGATGCTCCACCATTTAATATCCATTTTTGCCCAGACGGGCAGAGACCTCGCACATCATTGTGTATTCGAGTCCAGCTTGGAGTGCATTGCATCCCTGATGGCCTTCGCCTCTGGTTACAACTAACAGCGAAATTCATCAGAGGCTCAAGCATGTACGTATGAAAATTTAAAGGGCATGCAACCACCTGATTGGGCAGTCAGAGCATGCACCTTCCTCAGGTTTCTGAGCAGGGCTTTATAATTGATGTCTGTTGCTGTGCAATGCACATAGCCGTCTACATCAAGAAAACTTCTATTTCCAGAGCTATTCCCAATTTAATCCGACTTTGGGTGAATTTAACTTGAATTATAAAATGTGTTCAGCACTTCTGACAGAGAGACACTAAACTATGTTTTTGTTAAATACAGGGTTTTCTAAAGCCTAAAACAACGATTGAAAATATTATATGAAGGTATACATACACATCATGCAAATCATACAGGCACTGCCTGGCAGTTACACACAATGAAGTGATTCTCAATTAACCCATCAATCAAATGGAGTTTTTGCCATGTTCAACATTCATTTCTCCCATCAGTCTGAGGTGAAAGGTCTCATTATGCCATTAGTTTCTCAAAAGCCTTCATATGTGCAGCAATTTAAACCTAACAGGCTTAATAAGGGAAGTTGAGGACCACACACTCCGGAAACTGACAGACTAATGTACAATCCCAAACCTTTTGGTCTGAAACTGTAATTAATAGAAAATAATGATTGCTTTCGCAGAATTACATTAGAAAAATGGTTTCAGAAGTGTCTAAATGACTTGGCGAGAGCTCGGTTTAACTCCCCTTTGAATAGTTTTTTGATAAATGTTTTGCAGATAAAACTTTACTTGAGACACAGTTATTCATTCAAAATGCCTGGAAATGGGGTGAATAACAGCAATGTGGAACACTCAAACTTACACTTGTCAGCACTTATGCATGGTGATTTTTACGTAAACTAGCTGTATCGTTTCCTCTGGCTTAGCTTTCCTTTGTTATATTGCTGACGTGATTTTCGGGAAATATTTGTCACATTTTATTTGGGAATCGAGAGCAGCATGCATATTTATTTGTTTTATTTTAATTAGCTAACAGGTCAAAGCTAAATAACAGAAAACATAATGTACAATCAGTATCATACTGAATAGTTATTAAAATAGCTTGTGTACAAGATTGAACAGCTATAAAAACGGTAGCTCCCAAGAGACAGTGCACATAATAAACAATATGCTGAACCTTTATTCTCCAGTGAGCACATGGTGTTGACATGTAACAAAGCCTTTGCTAAGAAGCTAATTGGTGACAGACAGACACTGGTCCTTGCATGTGTTAAAAAACAGAAAAGTGAAAAATGAGAAGGGCAGAAAAAAATGAATTAATCTGCCTTCAAATGCCTTTACTGGCCTACATCTCCAGCCCAGTGCCTCTGCACTAACCTTCAAGGTCATTTCATCAATCACCAATCAACACGTAACAACATCCAACCTGTAAACATCACTCACCCTGACTTCTAAGAAAATCCTGTGAAGGAAACAATCTCTAAAATCAGAAATGCTTATGCTTTATCTTAACTTTGATGCATTATGTTTCATCACTATAGAGCACCTAATACACACAATATTTTCAAAAACCCTGTTCTATTCATTTGTATTAATTAACCAAGTTGTCAAAATGTGATTAACCAGAATTTAATAACACACTGTTTGGCATCCTTTGTTATCTCAGTCGATTGAGTTGCAAATCCTTTCTATGCAGCGGAGGAAATTTAAGACTATGGCATGACCTCAATTAAGATTGAGATCTTTAAGAAGTGGAAAACACTCATGGAAAGTGTGAACTCTCAACTAAATGCAAATATGACGTGAATCTGGGATCCACAGTGTATTTAAAAAATGGTGATGGTGAAATGGCGAAAAAAAAAAAGTCCCATAAACTCCTCCCTACTGCCTGAAGCACTCTGTAAGCACATGTAGGAGACACATCATGATGGTCTGCAGCACTGCAATCTGGATTAATTAAGTAATTATAATAATATAATAAATAATCTATCATACAAGGTGCCACCTGCTCATCAGGGGTGATAAACATTCACATTTAATGTTCAGTACCTTATAGATATAGACAACCACAGACCTCATGATGAGTCACAGATGGCTATAATTGATACTGTTGCATAGAAAGAAAAGCATAGTTTGTGATAACCAAAACCAAAAATTCTTGCTGGAAGCTTTGCTTGCATTCAATATCTCATCTACATTCAAATAATAATAATTTGACAAGATGTAGAAGTGCAAATTTCTCTTCTTGTTATTGCAATGACAGCCACTTTTCAATAGCTGTCTGCGTACGTATGCACAGGGGAAGAGGAAGTGTCCTTGTCGTAAGAGGATTGGATAAGCAACCTTTCGGCGACGAGGTGGATTACCTCACCGATGTGCCAAATAGCACTGACAAAAGGAGAATGTATCAGCCAATGCCATGCAGGTCATACAACTCAGTGAACAAAATTATCATACAAGTGAGAAGACTGTAGCATTAAAATGATAGTGTGCTGTTCATGTCTCTGCATATTAAGTTTTCATGATCGCTCTTCACGTTGTTTGGTCAATGAGGACAGGTGGACCTTATATCACATACTGTGTGCAGGTTTGGTTTATATCCAAGCTTGTCCTGCTCGCAAAACACATCAATATAGGTTATTGTGTCAAATGAATCTACTAGAAAGCATGCAGCAGTTTTTTCATGTGACAATTTGAACCCAAAATCGACTCGTGATAGACAAGTGAACGTTCTCTGGAATAATGATGTTTGCAGCGTGCAGCAGTGAGTGACGCATCACTTTTGGAACTGTGCATGTGAGAAATTCACAGCTGGACGCCTGAATGTGCCCATTTTCAATCATGGCTTAATAAACAAACATGCATACATCAAGTGTAATTGTACTCCAAATGAGCATGCAGCACAGATTTATCAGTGAATATTATAAGCAGTGTAATTTGGTACAGTATTGTCACAATAGCTGGAATCGCGAGAACGAGATCTTGCTGATGAACGAGCTCTCACTGCGAACACGGATTATTTTATTTTGAAAATAAACCGGATGTTTTATTTTGTGTCTGAACACAACTTCCTGTTGGCACGTCGGCGGCGTTCCCCTTTCAATTAACACTGATAAACTTAACAACTCTGTGATGATGTGATTGTGTTGAAGCCACTGGAGCTGCTGTTAATAACACATTAATTATAATGTAGTTCCAGTTTATTTCAGATGCTGTTACTGCACATATTTACACTTAGAGGAGTTCCATGTACCGTATGTTTCTTGGAGAGACGTATGCATTCACACCTTTTCGACATCTGGCTTGAGTGTGTCTCAAAGCACCCTCTGTCTTGAATATTGTCCGGTTGCATTCACTCTGATAGAGTCGGTTTTCATTTTGAACCTGTCATATTTCCCTCCTTTCTCTTCAGCCTCAGATTCATTGTCCTCTGTTGCCGTCTCTGAAATCCACACTATTTTCAGCAGGACCTTTGATTCTACTTAAACCATCCATGAGTCGATCTCACCGAAGCAGGAGACCTCTCGCCTGTTTGAGCGTTTCCTCAAAAGCACTTAGTTTTCTGAGGCATTTACAGTGGAGTGTGGAAAAGAGAAAAAAAATTGGGTTTAGGTGTGTGTGTCAGGATGCAAATCAGCCTTTACCTTTGGCTGCCAGTCTGGAGTTAGAATTTAGTACTTTTTTTAATCTATCTTGCACAAAATGACCGTACATCATGGGTTTTAAAAGGGTTGTTAATTAAATACCAGTTACATCAGAAGCCTGTTTTACTTACAGTCAGCCAACTAATTTTGAGCGTAACCATGGCTTTTATGTGTCAGGGGGCTGCCTACTTATTGATTGAAGCAGGTCACCATAGTAACCATGATTCGTGACTAATCTGCTATTCAGACCAAATTCAGAGAATCAGTCCTTTCATATGCATCACCAGTCAAAAAAAAAAAAAAAGAGACCGTTTCAAAATATTGTGTTACAGGCGATATGTTGTAATGACCAACACTTTTGCATCAGCCGCTTTTTGAACCAGCATGCACAGCGACCACTCCCAAGGCGCTTTTTCCACGGAGGGATCATAAGAGAGCGAGTCAGCCAATGTTCCGGTTCTAAACTGACCTTTCAACTTCAAACACATGCATACAAGCTGGTTTTAATGCAGAAAGGCTGTTTTGTACTGCTGTTAACCCTCTGTAGTACACATGTTGATGCCAGTTTGTAAAAAAAAAAAAAAAATGTTTGGAATCTTTTTTGTCATAAAATTAATCACAATACTCTCAGAAAATATTCATATTTAAAATTGAAAAGCAAGAAAAATAGAATAATTTTCTGATATATTTTTTCTGCTGAACGCAGGCAACATTGTGGCATTGAGGAACAGCCTATATGAATGAATGAGTTAAAACGTCCGTCATAATTCAGCAGACTACATAAACAATCTATCATAAGCCTCTTCAAAACAAGAAAATATTTCCTGATACTATAAGGTCCAGATTTTTCACCCCGCTCAGCATGATTGGACAAATATCCTTAGCATGGTATGTAAAGTGAATTATTATTTATCAAAAGATTGATTAAACAACTAAATATTTAACTTTTCTTGATTTCTTTCCATATTGTGAAATGACAGAAAGTAAGAGATGAATGTGAGGAAGTCTGCCTTTAGAGAGGCATGGGACAAATTAAAACGTTGCTATTGGTTTCCTCACATCCTGCTTCTTTTTAAAAGTACTGCATCATAATTGTGGATGTATTGTTTAAGGTCAAAAGGTTTAGTATGGGTATGTTACCAGGAGGCAACCATAGAGGGTTAACAAGAACCTCTGTGATTAAGTGCACAACACAAGGAAATCATTTATTGAAGAGTTCCTCATTAAAAAATCTAACTCGTGCACCTGCAATGTGGGCACAGATGGCGTGGCCTCTCTTCAGCTCTGTTACTTGTCATGTGACACAGGAAATGCATTAACACAGGAGTCGCCTGGCTTTTTTTCAGGCCCTAGTTCTCCCCAAGGCAACGTCGAACAGTGTCTGCATCCTTTTGTTCTCATTACTGGGTCATCAGCGCACCACCATCGACTCCCAACCACCCACAAAGCAAGATGGCCTACCTTTCTAAATCACCTGATTAAATATGTGCCTAAATTAACCCACTATACTAGGGGTGGGAAAAATGTTGATATGGCAATATATTGTAGTACTTTTCCTCTGATACAATATTGAATTTTAATTTCTTAATATTGATTCTTTTCCCTCAAAAGTCTTTTTTTGGGCTGCTCAATCATGTTAACGCAGTAACTTCGACAATGCTAGTATACAGTATATGTATGTGTATATGTATATCTATGTGTTATAAATATATACATGTATATGTGCTTATGAATTTGTGTACACACATACAACTTGTATTTTAAGCTGCATTTTAAATTTCTCAGTGAACTATGTAGAATATCGCAATAATGTATCGTGACTCAAGTATCGCAATGCGTATCGAATCGTGAATTCCTTGCCAATACCCACCCCTACAATATACCCAATATATTATTTGTCTTGGTGCAGCCAACAAACATTTTTTTTTTAAATAATTAAGAAAAACACATTTTATTCGGAAATTAATTGACGCATATCATTCAAAGGGCATTAAAGGTGTCATTGCCAAATTCTACAAGAGCTATATTTTACTGTCCAAGAACACAACAGTTTACATGAAACAGAGCTGGGAAAAAGAAGCTGATTTATTAATTTTGGAGGAAACATAGCCACAAATTTGGAAAAAATCAACAAACTCCTTTCTGGTGAAATTTCTGTTGGAAGAATCTGATTCGTTTTTTATCACACTGGAGGGATTGTGGTGTGGTTTCTGCAGACTAAGTCCATATTTTTTGGTTTTGCCAATATATAATATCTTTTTCCGGAAGGATGTGGGGAAACTAATTGCTGAAATACTGAATCAAACATTCAATATCACCTTCACTTTCCTGTATCTTGGAAATATTCCAGAAGGCCTCAGCAAAAGGGACGCCTACCTCCTGAAGATTCGCATGGCGGCCAGTGAAAAATCAATAGCTAAATGCTGGCTTCAGAGAACAAAAAACCCACACCATGGGGCTCTTTATGAACATTGTGAACTCTATCCAGGTTATGGAGAAAATGACCTTTACATTACAGCTCCAAAAGGAGAGAGGAGAGGAATACTGGGTAAAAATGGGATTGTTATGTGCCACAAAATGATTCTTAGTCTGTTATGTAATGTACCTGTGCCCTTTGTTTTATTTCTGCTGATATTGCCCTAGCCTTCAATTGTTTTGTGCCTGTCAAAATTAAAATAAAATTAAAGTATATAAAATTGCCACAATTTGCAACACTTTTTTAAAGGTATGATGAAAGTGCTCAAGATTTCAGTTCTGTGTTAATGTGTTAATGTGTTGTACTGAGAGATTTGTCTCATTAGCTTATGTTAGATACAAAACGCTCTTCTGTCTTAAGTTAACCAGCTAGAGTGTCACACAAAAAGCTCTGGGTACACAGGATCTACTCAATTACTTCAGTGCTGGGCAGTTTGTTGGCACTGATAAGCTTGTAAGTAACTATGGAGATGTCCAGTTTAACTCAGGAAGAGGGACTTTATTGGCACTTTTATCGACAAAAAAAGAAAGAAACATAGATTAGTACTGAATTACATTGGGAGTAGTATACATGCAGTGAGAGTCACGACCAATAAAGTAGCTCAAATACTCTGTGAGTCCAGCCAGGAATGACTGACAACTGACTTACATGCTATCCCTCTACTCATACAGAATTAAAGAGGTCTTCACCAAATAAACTCATTGAGTGCCGGCACTTTTATAAAACATAAAGTGCCTTGTACCAGCGTTTTTACCCATTTGGAGTCAAGACCCACAGAATATTTTGTACTATATCTCCGAAAACACTGAATAGCTCAAATGAAAGAAGAGACTTTTATCTTGTTCCATTCTTGTTTTATCAGAGGTAGAGGCCACTTTCACCGAAATCACCACTTTTTGTCCAGATTCTGTTTGTTTTGCTCTCTAATCTCGATCATCTCCACTTCCTGCTTTGATCTGTGTATACCGTCTCTTTATACTCTGACTACATTTCCCAGAAGCCCCAAAAATACTTAGTATTACTTGCAGGCTGTGGCAGACCACGATCGGCAACCTGCTGATGAAAAACTTCTTTGATGTACAGTATTATTACGTCGATGGTACTCACAGAATTAAAAAGAGGCAACAAAACGCAGAACAAATGTTCTGAAACTGCAGGCGGCTGAAATCTCATGCTACCTCATACTGAATTCACATTTCCATGACAGAACTCAAAGCACTGTTTTAACTTTATTGATGCTGTAATGGAAACCTCTAGTGGTATACAAAAGACAGTAGCTTTTGTTTTGAATTTTAACACGAGCATAAGGACATCAGTCTTTAATGAGACATCTGCTTCTCTCATAAAAAAATCAACCATCAAAGTCCAAAACATAACCAATCCCTTAAATACCTTCCTGGTTTGTGCAAAGGGCCCAGAAAATACAAAGTTTGCAGATAACAGCTGTTATAAAAAAATCCTTCCATCTATTTTCCAAACTGATTTTCCTCCTCAGAGTCTCGGGGGACTGGAGTCTATCCCGTCATGAATTGGGTGAGCACATCCTGGACTAGTCGGCAGTCCATCACAGGGCTAACACATAGAGACAAACACTTTCACACTCACATTCCCACCTACAGGCAATTCACTTTCCAATTCAGCTAACTTGCATGGCTGCGGTCTGTGGGAGGGAAGTGAAGCACCCAGAGGAAACCCACGCAGACAGGGTGAGAACATGCACACTGATTTTGTTCAAATGTTGTGTGAAAGGATCAAAGATAAAACTTTATTGTCATTATGTAAATCAGCCACTGCAAAATGTGGGGGTTTCAGTGAGTCGGCTCTTTTGGCATTGCAAACAGATTTTATTACTCTAACATGGATGGATGCATTAGAAAAATAATAAGAAAAAATCTAAAAAAAAAATCTAAAACATGAAAATACCTTTTTTTAAAACATACTACTTCTACTGGAAAAAAAAAACAAAAAAAATAAATTTCAATCACAGAATTCCAGTAAACAGTATTACAACCAGCTGTTTACGATGAGTGGAAACATTGTGATCATGGTTAAATAAATGACTGCAGACTGTGAGATGGAACCTGACACACCCATAACCAGGAAGATGATCACACTGTGATGGCCAGGAACACATCAGTCACACATAATGAATCTCAGAGAACATAAATCAACAACTAACAGTAAACTAAATTGGTATTATGCTCATGGCTAAATGTCAGTGCTGAAGATGAAAACAAGATGTATAATTGAAGTCAGACCTCTACACCTTTATTTTTACAACATCCAGCACTGGCACTGAAATTTGACATTACATATAATACATAATGAGAAATGAATGCCCTTTTTATGAGATAGGTAACGTTATACATGCACTTTTGCTATAAAGAGAACATAGTTTGCTGCTGATGTGACTGGACGAGAAAACAGGGGTGTCACTAGCTTTTAAGGAGAGGGGGGCTTAGCCCCCATGTGAGACTAATTCTGCTATTTTTTATTTCTGCTGTTTACTATATTTATATTTTTATGGCGTGCATAGACTTTTTGAAAGGCAGGGGTGAAAAAAAAAACAAGGGCACCAACAGTGAATTCTCATCACTTTAGAGCAAGTTTATACCTTCCAAGAGGGCACTTCATCATGTTTCAACCAGCCAACAGGGCAATTGAGCTTGTTTTGCCTCCAAATGGGGCACTATAGTGCACATTTTCAACAATTGCACCACAAGGGGGAACAACTGTATTTTAGTGATTTATGAATAATGCAGAGTTATATGATTATTTATTTAAACTCATATTCTGGCCATTTTTGAATTTGTTGGCACTTTTTTTTTTCTTTTAAAAAACACCAAATTATTTTAGAGGGGCTTCAGCCCCCCCTAAAATCGGCCTAATGATGCCACTGAGAAATGGCTTTCGGGAGCTCAAATGTAGAGATAAACTTTGGTGTTAACCTATAAAACAAGACAAAACATGTCCCCTATATATCCTCAGAGGAATTTTGGCCACTTAAATAAGTAGGCATCATTGAAAAAGACGTTTCCACTCATGGTACCTAGTTATATTTTGGACAACCTGTCTCCTCGTGTTAGTAATCAACTTTAGTGCTAACGTTTTTCTCCTTGATCAATATTGGCAGCAAACCTGTCCTTCCTTGGCTTTGCAGTTTTGTATGAAACCTAAAATTACTGGTAAAACCAGTAAAGTGGCAGATTTTTCAGTTTCATCAGCTGCTGCGACAAGTTAAAAAGAAGTCGAGATTGCCAGTGAGCTTCACTCGGCCACTTTTCCATCACCTCCTTTGAAGTGCTGCCTCTCCAGCATATTATTTCTCCATGTTTCCACTATTTTGGCTCTATCTCATTTGGGGACAAGTTCACACAGAACACTGTCAGGCTTTTCAACTTCCACAGTGAAGGGGGGGAATTAATCTTTAGCTGAGGAGAGCAGATCGGCGGGCGACAAAGCAGCACAGCCATTAGGGCTGCGGAGGAGGCCAAATGCGCTTGTGGTCGTAGATCGACGCAAATGACTGCGCCGGGGGGACGACAATTCCCCTCTGCTGGAGCTTCTGCTAGATGATCATTAGTGTGCTGGGTTTGATTGATATGGCACATTTCCGATGGCAGGTGGACGACTCATCTCAACATGGCAGTCCCCGGTGATTAATCTCATTTTAAGATGCATCTGGAGGAGTCGACTCATTCTGGATGGGCTGGTGTAAATTAAAGTGTATAATAACGTGGCACAGGCTGATCTATTTGAGTCGCATAAAGTGGAATGTCAGTGTTTCACATTGTTCAAATCAACTGCCAGGGCGGATCGTGGGTCCTGATGAATGTACACAAAGTGGCAAGTGTCAGATTAATGATTCAAGCCGCTATTGTGACACAGGAGTGTACAGTGTTGACGCACAGGTGCAAACACCGGTGGGAATGATTCATCACAGTTCTCACGCTTGAGGCCGACGCTCACTGGGAAGCTCCCGACGCTAGGTGGATTTATTAAAGCTCTTGTTGGGCCATCTTGAAATCAAACCTTTCAAATTTGTGTCACGCATGTGTTGGGGTGTATGGTTGAAGAGGTAACATGAAGGAGGAGAAATGTGCTTATACAGTTGGTTCAATGCATGGCTGTTTAGCAGGGTAGTGCTGATAAAACAGCATGTGTGGTCAGCAAAACAATTAACCTTGATGAATAAAGGTAAAAATAAAACAGCGGAGGCATAGACGCTCAAGGTTAATGGTTTGGGTGAAAACTATTCCTGCCCTCGGGAGATTATTGTAATTATAGGTTCTAGAGGATGTAATTCTACGAGTAAGATGTTTTTTTTCCATAATCATAGGACTGTAAAGAGAGGACATAGAATCTCTTGATATGAAAAGCAGTATGCTCATTTCACACAGTCTGAAATGATTGGACTTGCTCTGAAGTCTCATTCAGCTGGGTTCAGTTGAAGGGCTCCAAGGCTGTAGAGTTCGCTGGTAACCATGGATTCTTTCATTCAGTTAATGCTTTTTGCTTGAAAGTGAAGCACGGCCGCAGAACTCATTGTCTGCGACAGATATTTAATTGAAACGAAGTGTGTGTGTGTGTGTGTGTGTGTGTGTGGGGGGGGGGGTTGTCATTTGCATTCTCATTCTAAAGACTTCTACCAATATTGTAAAACTTTCTGTGGAGGGTTGATATGAAATGATTTCTTCTTTATAACTGAACCTGCGGTTTGGAGAACTTAATATTGGGCCAACAGTCCTGTGTTTTCATGCACATGATGGTTTCATAGGTATCAATTAAATAACATGGAGTACAGCTTTTAGAAAGACAAAATTTCAGATGATGTGTGAACTTTGGTAGCATTCACTGACAAAATGACCTGTGGTCTCTGAGATATTGATTATTTTGCCACAAATTTCTATTTTGCTGTATGTTAAAAAATGATATGGACTACTTCCTTTAACTCTTTGAGTGCCGGCTGTTTTATAAAAAACAAAGTGCCTTCTGCCAATGTTTTTGGTCATTTTGAGTCATATTTCATGACCCATAGAATATTTTGTACTATGACTCTGAAAACACTGAATAGCTCAAATCAAAGAAGAGACTCTCTATTTCATCACATTTTTTGTTCCATTCTTGTTTTATCAGAGGTAGAATAGAGGCCACTTTCACAAAAATCACCACTTTTTGTACAGAATTCGTCTGTTTTGCTCTCGAATCTCGATCGTCTCCACTTCCTGCTTTGGCGTCCGGCGTATACCATCTCTTTATGCTCCGACTACATCTCCCAGAAGCCCCAACATTACTTACAGGTTGCAGCAGAGCGCCCTCTTGTGCCTGCTGTGAAAAAAACACTTTGACATACACTGTATATATGTCAATGGCAATCAAGCGTTGGATTTTGAATGACTATAAATACATCAGTGACACTCATAAATTTAAGTAAATGATACTTGCATGCTACTGCTGTGATAACCATCAAGGGGGCACGATATTACAAAATTCTTAACTCAAATAAAAAAAATATTTATTTGAATTAATAGATGTAAAATAATCTGTTTATACTGCATTATTAAAAATATTGTCCATGTTTACAATCAAACACGTGTGATGCAAAGAAAACTTTAAATTGAGTTTGTATCACTAGATCCACCTTGTTCAGCTTTTGCTTTGAATTTTGGTGTTGGCAGCTCTTCACCTTTGGATCAGAGGTGTGCTTTTATGTCAAGTGTATACAGATGAAGGTTTTTCCAATCAGCAGAAAATCCTGCGTGTTCCATCTCTACTTGACCTACATGTCATGTTTCTACAAAGACAAACATCAAACACAGGAAAAGTCTATCGCATACAGGAACAGCTATTGAGAGATACCTTTCTTTGTCCCACTTCTGCAACTAAATGTATTATTATAGGAGAGACAGACAAAATATTAGATTCTCCTTACAAAGATAAGAAATCCGACTTCACAGACAAAATAAATTACCATACTGTTAACATTTCCTAGAGCAGTTTGCAAAAACTGAACGTTTGAAACTTTTCAAACTTACTGTTGCAGACCTATTGTATAGGATTGCATCACATTGTAAAAGGTGTTCCCATTCTGCATAAGTGTAAAATATACAGAATGTTAATGCCATTGCATAAAAAAGAATAAACTCAAATATGAAGTTATTCAGTGATCTAGGGGGAGAAAAAGACATATTGATGGCCATAAATTGATGCAATGAATTTTAAATCAGTCTCATGTACCCACAAGGCATGTAATTCCTGCATCACATTAATGACAATGTAAAATTTAAATTTAAGTATGACACAAAATGCAACTTTCTGCCCTCAGGCAGAAACTTTTGCCCTTTTAAACCCATCCAACCTTGTGTGGAGGAAGTTCATGACCCAACATCATTCATCTTGATGAGCTGTCAAATCTGAATCAGTATCCAGCCTGAGGTCGAGGTGACTGGCACCCTGAAGGCACCACCGGCACTGAGACAAACATTAGACGAGCTTGTCGTACAAATGTTGCACCTGTGTTTCTGTATGGGCCTTAATGCTGTTTTTCCTTGGCGTACTTTATTGAGGTGACTTTGTTGCATCAGATGGTTGTTGCACCACCTTTACAGCTAACGCCCAGCTTACAATTGATCACACCCAAAGGAAATGCTGGGATCACAACAGTAGCTAACACTCTAACATCAATAAGATGTTAGATGTAGTGTAAGATGTAATGGGAAAAAAGTCAGCAATAAGAGGCAAAGTATCACTAACAGGATCGTGATGCAGTTTTCATTTATACCCACAAGCTCGAAAGTAACCAAAGATTTCTAATTGATTTTAGGGAGCCTACTGAAAACCGTAACACTGCCTCTACAAGAAAGGGTCAATACAGACTAAGACGCAACATGCTGCAGAAAGTGCAGAAAGCCGTCCATCACACCTCTGGCACACAATGTGAATCAATAAACGGTGAGTAGGGAAGATGCCCCTGATTGATCAGGTGGTCACAGTGGATGTAATCAATACAAAGGGTGACTGGATCATGAACTTTGGAGAAAATCACCCCAAAATTGGATCACATTAGCATTTCTTGATTCCACCAGGGATCATCATTGTCAGTCATTTCAACTGCCACATTTAATGACTCATCAATGACTTACCAATGAAGAATGTTGTAAACGTATTCTGGTAAAATTTCATGTCACATTAAGTCTGCGATTCAAAAATTACACCTTTCTGAGTGACTTTTTGGCAAGCAAAGTCAATCAGGATATCTTTTTTTCATATTTTGGCAAGGAGGCAGGTTGGAGCCAATCAGGATCGCTGGGTGGGATTTTCATAGATGTGACATAGCAGAGAAGCAACTGTTTGATTCAGACAACAATAGCAGCTCGCAGCGAGGAATCGTGCGTCAACAATGATTCTGCTATTTCACCTGTGTTGTCGAATTAAATGCATATCCGTTCTTTAAAAGATGAACAGAGAACAGTTTTGAAGGTATTTATTACTGGCAAGGATGTTTTCGCTCTTCTCCTGACTGGGATTGGCAACAGCTTGATTTATCAAATAGCTCCACTGGTGGTTAAGGAAATGGACCGAGTGCAGGACCCCGTCGTTATTATCATCTCCCAGCTGATTGCTCTAGTAGAGGATCAGATCCGAGAGGCTGAAAAATTGTAACCTGACTCTCACCAGCTGAATGTCGTTCCGCCTAGCTCCACTGACGACATCGTTCATTCATTGACGTTGCGCTGTTTGCTCTGCTGCTCTAGATGTTCTGTTTTGGTTTTCCCCGTGTCGCTCTCGTCAGCGTCACGGGTTGGTTTCGATGTGAGTGGTTGAAGTAGCATGTCATTAAAGATGAAGGACAAGTGGTTTATCCAATCATATGCAAGGATTTTTGATAAGGCCCCGCCTTCTGAAATACATCTCCAATGGAGCAAAGCCAGATGAATGTGTGGAGCTTGGCGGAACTACATTCAGCTGACAAGAGTCAGGTTACAGAGTGGCAGGAAGGAGATATGAATTGTCACTGAAAGTTCCCTTATACCCAAATAAATTTTCCTGTTATAAAGCAACAAAACTGAGTATTAGAAAATCAGGCCATTTTTATCCATATGTACCAACGAGTAAAACTTTATTGGCATAAAAGTTTTATTTTTGTCCAAGTGTTTAGATAAGCAGTCCATATTACTATGGCAACGCCTTTTGTATACTGTGCACAACAGAGCTGCTGCCTCAAAGTCATAGATTCACCTTCACCACACAAGAGAACAAGCTTTATGAATGTACATCATTAGTGCTCAATGCAGTGAGAAAAGAAGAAGCAATGACAGGAGGTTTCAGAACTGTACGATATGTCCTGGGTTCATTGTGACTATAAAGGATAAAGACACTACAACTAGCCTATAGCATTTTCCTATTCAACCCTGTGTTGTCGATGGATAAATGAATGAACCATCTGTTTTCTACCACTTATCCTCACATAGGGTCACGGGGGGCTGGAGCCTATCCCAGCTGTCTTATGGTGAAAGGCAGGGTACACCCTGGACAAGTCTTCAGTTCATCACAGGACACAGAGGCAGACAACCACTCACACTCACATTCACATGGACAATTTAAATTAGCCAATTAACCTAATCCCCATACATGTTTTTGGATGGTGGGAAGCCGGAGTACCCGGAGAGAACGCACACAGACACGTGGAGAACAAGCAAACTCCACACAGAAAGGCCCCGGGCCGGGAATCGAACCCGTTACCTTCTTGCTGTGAAGCGACAGTGCTAACCACTACACCACCGTGCTGCCCATAAATGAACATTATATCTTGAAAATCAATACATTTTAATAGCAGGTAAATATTGCCCACTGACAGTCCTCGTGTTAAAACTTAACATCCACCTTAACTGATCTCATAAAAATCCAGGTCATTTCAGAGATTTTTGGGAGATCAGGTTGTAACAAAGCCTTTCATACACCACAAATTGGTCTTGACACAGTTCCAGAGTCCTCTATATTTATTTCCATGCCCACAGGCTGAATAACTGACCTGGGGTGTTCTGACCCAGTACATACTGTATTTGTTCAGTTGGACTGGATGCTTATCAAAATGTGAAATGGGATTTTTGGATCAATAGACAAAGACATCCGAAATGTTTTCAGTAAGAGTGCACATGGTTGTAGCTTACGCACACTTTGATTTTTCCATATCATTTTTTATTGGAAAGTTGAGTGTCATCTCTAAACCACTTAACTTTTCCTCCCTCTCTCTACATGCATCAATATGGCTCTCTCACTCTTTTGCACATATACAAAAGCACAAATAGACACACATCTAATGTGTAGTTACTTTACAAAAGAGATTTTTTTTTTTCCCTCACTGGGTTTCCTCTTTCAAATTCCTCTTGTGTGTTGTCTATCCTTTCATGGTAGGTTGAGCTTTTCAGGCATTGTCAGGCTTGTTTAAATTTTTAACAAGGGGGAGAGAAACAAAGAGACTGAGACAAGGGGTAAGTCCCTCCTCTGAAGTCCAAGGTATATTTCCCATGAAATCTTGTGCAGTGATGTGGAATACTCTTCACTCGGCCTTTTGTGTCTTCTAATGTCGTTGGCCCCTTTTAAGCAAACGGTGAATGCTATGCATGCTTCATCTTTCACACTGCGGGTTGGTCTACCAAGAATAACTATGCTCAGGTGGTTTAAACTAAACTTCTCTAAATGTCTTTAATCCACTCCAAGTGCTTTTATTCTGCAGCAGTTTGAGGACTATTACCCAGACGGCAACCTCCTCCTGAAAAGTAAAGATGATAGAAGTGCTTTATACTTGTAGTCTTTTCTAAGATATCAAGCAGAGGGCAACTCCTCTGGTTGTATAGATTTATTACCTCAGTAAGCATTGTAAACATGAGTTTATGGTTTCAATCTTCATCAATACAGCATGGTGTTTATTTAGTAAATTATGGTTCCATTTAGAGTGAAATAGACCATAAAGCAGGGGATGCTTTAGGGCGTGGCCATCTCGTGATTGACAGTGTTTTCGTCTTACAATTACAACAGTTTCACAGTGTGTTTTCAGATCGTAAAAGTTAATTCCAACTATTTGGTCTCTTATATCACTTCAGGTTGCAAAAAACCAACATGGCGACGGCTTCAAGGCTTAACTTGGGGATTCACAACTGTACTATACAAAACATGGGTGACGTCATGCTTCACATCCACTTCTCATACAATCTATTGTTTTAGCCCAGCTCAGTCTGAGCAGGGAGTTTTATGAGCTGAGTTTGCTAAAGCTCGAGGGTGAGGAATTCTCAATGAAAAGTATCACGCTAATCAGAGACAATTTTCAGCTATGCCCCACACATGCTTTTCTTGATTGAAATATAATTGTGAATCATGGATGGCCCAACAGAAACAGTGTTGTCTTCAAGGAGACATTCATTTTGTGACAGGTGTGAAGGTAATTGAACGCTGCCTGACATCAGAAAAGCAGAGGAGAACATGAACAACAAGAAAAAACAGACGCAGTTTAGACCCTGACACTGTATCATGAACTCAGTATAAATTATGTATTTTTGTTTTGACTGAATATGTTTGAAAAAAAAATATTTCCTGACAGTGTGAGCTTTTAAAATGAACTCCATGTCATGCTGTGTCAACACAAACAGCAACCTCATACAGGCCGTGGATGGCATCATGCTACAAGCTAATGCAGACATGCCAGTTGAGCTGATTTCAACTTTTTTCAGTGCTCCATTGACGATGTGAAGCATCAACCAATCATGTTTAGTTTCACTCTCTTTACTTATGTGTAAAGAAAAACTGTTAGCCAGTCCTCAGTGCTATTAACACTAGGGCTGTGCAATATGGATAAAATTCTATAAAATTCCCGGTATAGCCAAGTTTATATCCCGATAACGATATATATATATATATATGTATATATATATGTGTATATATATATATATACACATATATATATATATACATACGTGTTTCTATTTCTATTGCGCTCTCCTCCGTCTCCTCTGCAGCATAATCCCTTATACGCTTTTATTCTGAAGGCTTACTTTGAGAGCATCCGGAAGTCCGGCTAAGTTTGCGATGTATTTTATTATAAAGTTTGGCTGCTAATAAAGATGTGTTTTAAACGATAATAAATCATTCACACGCAACACAACATCCTCCATGCTGCTTTATGTCTCTTTACTTCCGAGTGAGAACTGCCACAAACCTGTCCTTACATAAACATGCTACCACAAAGCAGAAGCGTTGCTGCGGTTACAGTAGCTGTCATACCATCACGTCTGTGCTTCATGCAACACACGATATTAAATCACATGATACATATTTGGATTATCCAGCAGTCATTCCCACATTGAGTTGTACTTTACACGGCGTATCTAAACCACAATCAGAGTAACGTTTATGTTAGCGTAGCAACAGAGCTAACTAAGTAGTTACAAGTTAAAATTATGATATAAACAACAGAGGTTTATATCGTACGGTAGACATTTTTATACCGCATTACGATACATATTGTAATATCGCACAGCTCTAATTAACACCATAACTATGTCAACATTTGAGTAAAACAGTTTTGTTTTTTTTTTCTTGTGTGAACGTAGCATTACCAAAGAATTTCATGGAAAGCCATCTGATCTGTTTTTAAGATATCTCAGTCTGGATCAAAGTATTGTATCTCAGCAACAGATGGACATACTAGCACGATGGAAATTCCAGAGATCTAATCATCTTAGGATGAAGTTCATTTATTTTAAGTCTGGTGAGGAGTGTGAGGGGACCTGCAGGAGACAAACAACTAATGATCTTAGGTATGCAAGCTAAATGGTCAAGAGGGCCTCCTGTGTGGTGGAGCAGTCACTCAACTAACACCTTTAGTGTGCACGGCTTTTCAATCATGACTGTTTGCTTTCTTCAAAGGCTCTAATAACAGAAATAGAATATGATTCCTGTGAGATGTATTTGTGAGAATGCCAATGTCAAATGAAACACAGGACACCAGAGAGAGTTGGCAAACTGGCTCCATCTCCTGGAGGAGATGCTTTCATTACTGAACACATGCTTTACTATACAGCACACATGCATAGCAACCATTTTTTTTACAATGGCAACTGTCTGCTCACAGCAAATGCTTATTATTAGTGGATGAATAACAACAGTGCCAGTGTTAAATGTTTCCTGATCCCTGCTGGAGGCACCTACAGTATACCAAACTAAACACTCAAGACCAAACTAACAACCTTTATTGTCACAAGCACATACATTAAATTTGTCCTCCAGGGGAACAAGCTGGGGGTTAAGTGTCTCACTCAAGGACACAACGACACAGAGCTGTGCGATACAAACAAAATTGATATATCCCGATATACAATATAGTAATTTTTTCTGATGTAACAGTACTTGCAACGTTATTTTCACTTTCCATTGCTCTCTCCTCCGTCTCATCCATGCTGCTTTACCTCTGTTTACTCCCTAGCAACCAGTAGGGGTGGGTATTGGCAAGGATGCATTAACTCTCGCAATATGATACATTATTTTGATGTTGTGATATTGAGCTATATTGTGATATTCTACAGACATCACTGACAAATTTAAAACACAGCTTAAAATAAAAGTTGTACAGCATATACAGTATGTACATATATATGTGCATATGTACACATATTACATTTATAATAAGAGGCATTAAAAACGCAACAAAGTCAATGTAAAATAAAATTGGATACAACTACTTTGTATACAAAAAAATGTTTTATTTACTACCACGCGTGACTATTGAAACTATGGAGCCACAATTTTCAGCTCAAACAATAAATTAACGTGGCAGACGGTACCAATCCCTGTTTTTGCATGTGTGATTCGTTAGGACATTGTTTGAAAGCTTTCAATGAGTTCTTTTGGTGATTTGAGCTCAACTGGTCAAGGCTTTAAAAACCCGGAGGAAAAATGCAAGCTGTCACAGACGGTCACCATGCCACGCTTAGCAGCAAACATGAGGGAGCAGGCCATTGGTATGCTGAGATCCGGAATGACCGAAGCGAGGGTAGCCAGGCATTTTGGCGTCCACAGATGCACTATCCCACGCCTGCAGGCATGTTATGCATAGACATAATGTGCAGGTTATGGACTGGCCGCCTTATTTCCCGGATATGAATCTGATTGAACACCTTTGGGACAATCTGGATCGCCGTGTACGGCGTCGTATTCCACTGCCGGTGACGGTTGCTGATCTCCGTACTGCCTCTTAGTGTACATATGTAGATATTAGGGCTGTCAAACTTACCGCATTAACATGGATTTTTTTTTCTTTTTTTTAAATTTTTATTTCAAGGTGCAGAAGTTGTTCTGGATTGGCCCAAACATTTACACATTTTTTTCTATATAATCTATATTATATTAGAAGTAAAAGTATCACGATATATTGCCATATCAGTATTTTCTCACCCCTAGCAACCAGTGCCATAATTTAGTCCTAAAAATGGTACCACAAAGCAGAAGTGTTGCTGCAGCTAAATTAGTCTTCATACCATCATGTCTATGATTCATACAATGGACACTTTTTTTTAAACTCGCATGATACATTTAGATTATACAGCGGCCATTCCGACATTGAGTTGTGCTTTATACGGCGTATCTAACCCACAACCACAGCAATGTTAACGTTAGCGTAGCAACAGAGCTAACCAAGTAGCCTACATGTTAAAATTACAATACAAACAACAGAGGCTTCTATCCTATGGTCGACATCTTTATACCACACTATGGTCGTAATATCGCACATACAGTAGGGACATGGGATCGAATCCAGGACCCTGAGGTTCATGGACGACCACTCTACCCACTGAGCTACAGTTGCCAAATACTGTGGTGGTGGTGGTGTTAAATATAAACTGAACACAATGCTGTATAAATATGGAGCAAACAAACATACAGGCAGTCACTAGAAATATACAGCTTAAGATCCATATTAAGTGACGGCTGACCTCATTTAGGCTGCGCTGTAAAAGAATACTAATGAACTATAGTGCTGCTCTATTTGTATCATTTGTTGGGGACGTTTGCAGGTGCAGTAAAGCATGAATTGGCCATCCATGACCAGTAATCATGCCGTGACTATTAGACTGTGCTGTTGGGAAATAACAGAAGAAATAGACAAGTGCTATGAAATACCGGGAATTGCCACAGCTCACTTGTCACAATCCAATTACTGTATCTCTGTTTGCTGCAGATCTCCACCCCTCCTGTGTTTCACTTCATTTCCAGAGGTTAACTTATTATTTTTGACCACACAGTCTGGAACATGCACCTGCATATGTCTTTGCCCTGGCAGAAATTCAAAATTTGAGAGAAAAAAAAAAAACAATGATTTACTGACACATATTAAAATGTCAACACTTTGATGCATGAAATGATATATGCTCCACGGTTTATGAATACAGCGTTGCCCTGTGTGGCTTTCAACATATTGGATTTTCCAGAGGGGAAGCAGCATTTATTCAGCTGTTTGGTGGGGTTGAGAAAACAAGGACTGATCCTTATTGAGCATCTTAAGCTGGTCCCTTAAATTAATTCCTTTAACAAGCACTTCTCGGGGGGGTTTTGTGTGCCAAGAAGCACAGAGTTACAGCTGTTCCACAATGCCAGAGCCACAGTCCAAATTTAGCTGAATAGCTGCAAGGGAAAATGCTCTCCATGCTGGTTCAGGACCTTACATGGAAGTGCACCAAACTACAAAGCAATACTGCTTCTTCTATCCTTTAAGAAACAAAAAGTACAATATTTAGTCACCCATGACACAAAATGACTATGTGATGACTGCAGGGGGTTGAAAGGCTTATTGATCAAGCTGTATTGATTCACATTTTTCTTTTGGTGTTGCAGTGTGTGATATCCAAAGCTCACTTTGCACTGCATGTTTTGTTAGAAAAAATCCCCCCTGCAGTCTTGAGGCTCCCTGAGTCTTATCATTTCGTTACTGATGTCCAATTCAATTCTGTCACAATTTGTGAGCATAATACATAAATTTCCTGTTATGAAGTGTTTTTAAAAGACCCTTGGGTCTTTGTCGCACTTGCAGGATTAGCATTTCTTTCATTCTTTCAGTTTCATGTACATGCAAATAAACTAAATTAAATATATTCTAATGGAAGCAGACTTGCCATCAGCATTGAGCACCCGCTGGGTGTTTATTCCCACATGTGGCCTTAAGTTTATTTGCTAGTTTGTTGTGTCATTTTCGGAATAAAATAACTGCTTCTGAACAAAAAATGAATATGAATTGCATGGAATAAGCCATATGTGCAACAAAAACAGTGGTGGTTTTTTTTTTTTTTTTTTGAGAAAGTGTAGATGCATGCAGTACGTCCATATGGTTGTGCTGCAGTGATACTCACAGAGGTTTGGCCTCTGAGTAAAATTGTAAATGACTGTAACCAAGAGAAACTAGCTTCCTGGCACACTGGCTATGGGGGGAAACCGGATACTTCATTTGCCTCCAAATTTCACTTGAACCCACTCAGCTTTCATGGCTGGTGATGTCGGGCAGCCAGCACCACGGCTGTTCACCTTGAGGGGTCCCTGGGAGATTGGCTTTTCTGGAGCTAACTGATATGGACTGGAGCCCAATTTCCTTTTGGCTAATTAGCTTGGCTACAATACCAGTGGCAGTCCTTATCAGCCCCCGAGCCTTCTGCTCTGTCTGTTTTCTGTTTTTGTGGGTCTGCAGCACAGTAAGACAGCTTTCCCAATAAGCTCACAGTGACAGGATTCTCTTTGCAAGTAGCAGAGGTTATGCACAGAATGCTCTCAAAGCACACAAGCATGCACTCATCATGTGTGCCTCATATGTCAATGGGTCACATTATATAAATGATTTTGTAAGAGCCTCAAGCTCAGTTCACTCATCAAGGAGTTTGTCTCATGTAAAATATGAGCAGAATGTTAATCCAGAATATGACACACACACACACACACACACAGGAATAGGCAAACATTTCCTTCACAGACTGGCACCAGATGGCAACTAATAGACTTATTTCATGTTACTTTATTTTCCAAAATGTGAGCAGGTGAGGTTTATGGATTAATTTAAGTTGGCATTGAAACAGAATGTGTATCATATATACAGTATTTATATGTAACTATTGAAGTGGAATGGTTCAACTATTTGAGAAATACACTTGTTCGTTTTCTTGCCAGCAGTTTGATGAGAAGATCATTAGCACTCTCACGTCTGTCATTTAAATATGAAGCTACAGCCAGCAGCTGGTTAGCTTGTCTTAGTGGACTGGTTCTGATTTAAATTTTGACTTGGAGCTTGAAAATTCCAACATTCGTGTACAATTTGAAAGCACCATGAGTCACATCACATAAACGCCTGCTACATTGACATTAATGCTCTGTTTTACCGGAGATGTTTGTCATCTTATACTGGGAAAGTGTGGGGGGCGGATCGGTGTCACATGTCCCCCTATTCCCAGTGCCTGAATGAAAGCAATCAGAATTCATCAATCAGAAATTCATTTATCAAGTAACGGACAAACACACCACATTGTAACTGCAACTGCGTTTATTTTAAAAGTATTAGTTACTGTTACTAGCAACGCATCACTGCTCTTAGTCAGGCTGAAGACAGTTTGTTCGCAATTTCAAACTATTCTTTTAAGCAAGCTATATCAGGGTCAAGAGGATAAAATTGAACTATATTGTATTTTTATTGTCTTTTAAAGAACGTTACAGAGCTGAGAGATGTCATGCTCACGCTCAGGTTATATTTTGGGTTTATACTTGTTTACGTGATTTAATGTTCAAAAAAAACCTTTTTCTTATATTGTGGTGTTTTCTTAGCCTGGCTATCGCAACTACGTACAAAGCTCTGCGAGCGTAGTCTGGCCAAGCTGCCTTGTAAACCAAATTCTCAGAGGGTGGGGTTAACCTGCATCTATCAAATGCCTCTGTGTGCTACTGGACGAAGCTTCAACCAATCAGACGAAAACTGCTTGATCCAAAGAACTAGTGCGTCATTGCCTTAAACACGCCTCAATCGAGTCGTGGGAAATGCTAGATTTTCATTGGTCCCCATTCCTGGGTGAATCTGAAATTGAAGAGATAGGGAACTGGGAACTAGGGAACAAGCCAGACTGACTTGGTCGTGAAATTTTGTGCAGCGTCAGAGGATGTATGGGTGGGCCCAGGCTGGTGTTTTCTTATACTCTTCTAGCTTGCTCTGATTGCTTGGCACACCTTTGCAAAGGTACCTGTCAATCTGTGGCCGACATATTCTAATGATCCTACATGTGAAAATAAAATAACAGTTGTTCTGGGGTATCTTATTTTACACCCAAATCAATGTGCACAGGTTATTTTTAGAGGGGACCATCTTCTATTTTACACAGTAGCCAGGTTTCTTCACTGTATGACCTCTAAATAGTATTTTGAAGCCTGAGAGTCCCTTTAGATGCTGTGTACTGTTCAACGTCTCATTTGTCTTTCTCCTGACTACTTACCATTTATCTCATTCACTGTGGACTGAAATGCATCCACTCAGCAAAAACATAGTTGTGTGAATTTTCTTCAGTTTGCAGGATATCTTCAGAAAAACTCATTCTAATTTGTGTAATCCTCAGAGATGGCACAGGCCCAGCATGCAGCCATTCAGAATGAACCAGTGCCCTCAAATGCCTGCTCAGCCCCAGAACACAGACAGTAAGAGCCTCGGGGTAATTTCACACTCTGATATGACTTCGTTCATCATAACGTGTGGAGAGAAGTTTGGGTTGACGTCAGATGGGGAAGAAGCACACTGGTTTTGATGAAATTGTACTTTATGAATCTAGCTTTGATGCGTTAAATTAGGGGTAACAACTCTTTGATTAAATAGCTAAAATTTTATAATATAGTTGGAATAGACAAATTTCCTCATCAGTTAGCTGGATCTATGCAGTGATGCAAGGCATGCACTGTGGCGACATCTACTAAGGTGGCGGAAGGAAGCAAGGCGATGTCACACCTTGTGTACCTCGTGATCGATAACAGGAAATGGCGCTGTCTCCTTTGAAAAATGGCGGAGGCAGAGACCAACGATACAGTGGAGAAAAGTGCAGAGACAAACGCACGATTACAGGGCCGAACAAATATAACAGATAAAAATATATTACATCTGTTTTCTCTATATTATGTGGCCCGGCTCCTGTTGAAGCTAATGCCTGGCTACATTGATCCATCACAGGAGCTGAGATTTAGTGAACTGTGATTAGCTTAAGTTAGATCTGAGAGACACAGGATAATGTAACGTTATGGAGTTTATGTATTTCACTTCAGTGAGTCTGAGGTGAATCATTTATTTCTTCACAATAGAAAGGTTTAGTTATATTTCCCCTTTAGTCTCAGCGTGGCAACATCCCCAGATTTATTGTCGATGGTAAAATATCATTGTATAAAAAGACAAGGAATATTTTTATGTAAAAAAAACTATGGAAATGATACTATTTACTTTTTGAAATGATCAATTAATCAAAGCAATAACAGATTATTATTGATTATCAGTGCATATTAAGTAGAAAAATGAGAGTGATGATCGCTGTGCAGAGACAATTCAGATCTATTCTTAGAATGAGCACCTGCCATGATATCAGCAGCTGTACTCAATCTAATCAAAAAAAAAAAAAACAGCTTTTCTGTAATAAGAGTCAGTTAAAGTGCTGCATGTATCATGGCAGCAAGAAAAATGGACAAAAAGGCTTTTGAGAGAAAGCACCTGACAAACACAAGACTCACTAATGTCCTCTTAATGTGTTTTTGGCTGCAGGGTGACACATGTACACAATTATAGCAGACTAGAAGACGCATAAGACCATATAATAGCTACCATGACCATTAAACTTTAATAGGCACACATGTCTAATGCGGTTAAACCGGCTGCAGGTTTCCTCACCAGACTCACAGATTAAATTTCTAAACCAGATTGATTTGCACAGACATGACCGATGGCTTTAATGTGATAATGCATCACAGGTCAGCATACTGTTATGGTGGTGGAGAGATTGACTGTGGTCACATTTACGTGACTAGCTTGCAGCCCACCTGGCAAACAACACAGAATTACCGGCAAGTGAATGGATGTCAAAGCAACCTAATGCTCCATCATTGAGACCCATCTCAATTAAGTGGAGTCTGGACAGGAGCCTGGAGTTGACTGATTGGTTGCTCCCTTCCCCTCTCAGTGTGCTGATGTTTCTGTTCTCCCAGAGGAAAAACTGAGCATGCTAAGAAGCTCGAAATAGACTTTCTCTGTGTTGTTCAATAAAGAGAATGACAGTTACCTTCTCTTGAATGTACGAGTCAAGACCTTGTCACCTGTGGTGATAATAGCTTCAATCTAATGCTTACAGTGCTAACACAGTAGCCTAGCAGTAGCCTAGCAGTTCTGTAATATACTGAGGTAACATGAGTCTTTCTTTAAATGGGCTGCCACTTCTCTATGTTATGTCCATCTTATACTATACTCTATTTCTAAAGGGAAATTATGGTTTATGAAGTCTGTGTAGATTCATCCAGGTCGAGATTAAATCAAAAAGAGTCAACTGGACTCAACAAATCTTAAACGGACACAATGTAATTTTTTCTCCCATCTAGTGGTTAAATTTGACTTTGCATGCATTGCAACGTGGCTGGAACTATGGTAAGCGGAATAGGTCAACTCCCGGACGCCCACTATCACCACGGATCCCCAGCCCCTGGCCCGGAGCTCCAGTCATCTTTCCCCGGACCTCCACAGCCCTCCTACATTCCAGAGGACTTCCCGGCGGGCCCTGACCGGTCGTGGTCGGGCATGGCGCGCTCCCAGGTGGCCACTATCACCGCGGATCCCTGGCTTGGAGCTCTGGTAATTTTATGGCCCTTTTACGCTTTTTTGGCGATGAGGATTCGGTGCGTCATAAGTATGGTCTTGTATCATGACCAAAAGTACAGTGCAGGTTTTAGTTTAGTGCCGGATAAGTAAAACCAGCGTCTCCACCTTGCTTCTCTGTGAAAAGTGAATCTCAAAACTCGGAAATGCATTTTGTCCTATGGGTACTAGCAGGTAGTGCTTATGTCCCTCTCAGCAGTTCGTAGTTTTTGATAGACCGGAAAGACATGGAAGCCTCTGTTGAGCGACCTACTCTATGTAAAGACAGATAACTGATTCTTCGCCCAGGGGGATGAGTCAGATTGTTGGCATGGGTTATTTTACACCAATGAGGATCTATTTATGAATGAAGACGTTGATTTGAGGTAATAAAATAATAATTACATAGTGTCCCTTTAAGTCCACTTCACTCTTTTTTGCTATTTTTGATTTATGGTTTATTAACCCTTAGAAATCAGTGGTACAATTTGACATTTTTGACTTTTTTTATGTGTATATGTAGCTCATCTCCACTTCCTGCTTTGAACTCTGTGGTGTGTACCGTCTCTTTATGTCCCGACTACAAATCCCAGAGGCCCCAATATTACTTACAGGCTGTGTGAGAGCGCCCTCTTGTGTCTGCTGCCAAAAAACACTTTGACATATAAATACATCAATGGCACTCAAAGACTTAAAAGAGGCTGCACTGTGGCATGTCTGAAGGAGGATGAAACGCACCCACAACTGAGACACAGGTTTATAAGAAACAAAATAAAAGACCCAACTGAGCTGAAAACCTTTTTAAACAGGTTGGATGGACTGCTGTCAGCTGGTCAGTTCACAGGATGTAGGAAAATGAGGGGTCCTGTGCAGGCCGAGGAAGACAGCATCACAAGAGATCACTAAAATACATTAAAAAGAACCTGAGATTTGTGAGCATTTTTGGAGACAAGTGAGGAAAAATATTCAGCTTTAGCAGCTTTAACAGCCTGCTGATAAGTGAGAAGATATTCATGTCGGCAATCCAGAGAAATCTAGAGACTGTCCTTTTTCCACTTTCCCCCTGTTTAGCTGCATGTCTGAGGGCGTAAATCATTCAACCAAGGCTCAGTGTGTGGCTTCACGCACTTTAAAATCATCGTTGCAATGGAGCATGATATCTCAGTATCGAGAGAATACGAGATTTAAACAAGTATAAAGGGTGACTTTAATGTTATCATAACTAATAGAGCCCATGATGATGACTGCAAAAATATTGTAAAATTTAGTTTTTTAAAAAAAAGTTCAGAACACAGAGGCTACAAACCAGTTTTCAGCAGATTGTTTTTGTTTTTTTTTAATCACATGACTATATTAAGTATGGATTATCCTACTTATGTCATGACAGCTTGGCAGTGACAACCTTGGAATTTCAACTATTCTGAAACATAGTTGAAGCCAGAACTAAACAAGAACTAAGAAAATGTATCAAGTGTTATTTTAAAATGATGATCAGGACACCATAAATGCAGTAAATAATGCACACTCTCTGAAGGGCATTCATTGTGACCAGCCAGATTTTAAAGTTTATGAAGTGGATTGACGTTATTGTTGATTTAACTAAGAGCTTCATGACAAATAATCAAATCACAATAATGAAAAACAATGAACAAAGACAAAATAACTTTGCAATAGAATAACAACAAACTAGCTAAAACTCCATTAAATGCATTCAGTGTGTTGCTATAAACAGAGGCAGTGGTTGCATTAACAGAAAGGATTGTAAAGATTGTATTGATTTGGTTACAGTCTGAGATGCTGGGGTAAGGAGTCCCAAAAGCCAGCGAGATATGATGATTAAGAAGAGACTGTTCATTCTGTCATGAGTCAAAATTGAGGTAATGGTGTGGGGAGATAGCAGGAACCTCTTGTGTTGCAGTCTCCCAGTGAAAATCCCCACTGTTAAATGAAAAGCAGGCTGGCATAGACTCCACATAGAGGAGGAGGCACCCTGCCAGGGCTCACATGGGGGCTGGCGGTCATGGAGACCGAACGTCACACTGGGAACCACCAACAAAAATCTTTATCATCTATTTGGATATTGTGAAACAAATAGTTGTTTGGAGGCAGGCGAGACACAGAGGTCTTAATGATGCTGGATATCAACATAATAACGAGCCAGACTGCAGAAATAACAGTCAGCAACATGACGAGGAGTTTTGTTACTGCAACTGGCTGATCGACAGACCTTATCAGACATCGGATGAAAATGTAGTTGGGTCAATAATCTTAATCATAACCTGAATATTGTAGTGTTTTCATTTTCAAAATGTTGAACACTTCCTGTGTTATATCAAACACGCAGCATTGTTGAGGAAATTGTGACTGAAATGTGTGAAAAACAACGAAACCACCCAAAAAATGGGTCAGTTGGAGGGTGTGACAGAGCACAGTCAGGAGGACTGGGAGAAAAGATGCTATCTTAATTACTATATTGTTAATCATTCAACCTGTGTGTCAGATAACTATGGTTTTGGCTAGAATAGATTGCCTGATATGTTATCTGATGATATAAAAAACTGCAGATAAAACTTTACTGAACCTTAACTCTTTGAGTGCCAACTGTTTTATAAAACCAAAGAACCTTGTGCGTTTTTGCTCATTTTGAGTCATCTTTCAAGACCCACAGAATATTTTGTAGATGACTCTGAAAACACTGAATAACTCAAATAAAAGAAGAGACTCTCTATTTCATCATGAAAAAAATGTTTGTTTTTCAGTCCAGAATCCACGTTTTCACTCTCTCATCATGATCGTCTCCACTTCCTGCTTTGATCTCTGTGGTGTATACCATCTCTTTATGCCCTGACTACATCTCCCAGAAGCCCCTACATTATTTACAGGCTGCAGGAGACCACAATTGGCGAACCACTGCCAAAAAAAAAACACTTTGACGTTGAAATAAGTCAGTGGCAGTCAAAGATTTCAGCAGCATGATCGTTTTTCCATGAGAGTATTTCCACCTCCCTTGTCTCGCCAACCTAAAATGGCAAATCTGTATCTTTTTTGCAGTGTTGAATTTAACTGGAGGGTTATTCTCACATTCAGACCAGATTGGGCCTTTCAGCAGCTTCCAGTTTGTCTGTGGATCTCTCCATTTGACCTTTTTTGCACAGGAGATTTCTACATCACGCTCTACCAATCTGGTAATGTCTTTCAAAAGAGGCACTATTGAGGAAAGGGCAGAAATTATGTTTAACCCATGATAGTTTCATTGGAGATGAAGTGAGGAAGGGTCAGTGGAAGATTTACTGGAACTGGAAGTGTAATAGAGAAAACACTGCAATGGGTTCTACGTTTAAAGAGGATGGGCTCCTCTCTAGCTCTACAACTGCACAGAAGCTCTTTATTCTTTAGTTTAAACACAAGCTCCATTTTATGTCTTACGCAACATTGCCCTATTTTGTGAGGCGTAAAGCAACTCATGCATCCAGAAAGTCTTCCGACTGCAGATTCATTTATATTCAACCTCCAGATACTGCTACTCTCATACTGGGTAACAGGAAATGTTAAATTCCACATTTAAGAGTAGCTTTGGCAGCCAGGAGCTTGTTTGTTAAACCACAGATTGAATTGCTGAGTCATTTATCTTGATGTTAAATTACATTGTTTTACTTTTGTTTATTGCATGTAAAACACAATAACTCGTTAGGAAGGAGCGCAGCACGCAATTAAATGCTGCTTCCTCATTCTGTTGGTTTATTTGTCGACTCCCAAGTTTATTAAAGAACATTTATGGCACATTTGTCAGTGATGCACTAAAATGGAGCCTGATCAGACCAGACGATTATGTAGCCATTCGACAGCAATAATCATCTGTTATATTTACGCAGATGTGTATGTAATAGTCATTTAATGTATGCTGCAGCAAACAAGGATATGGAGTAGCTTTTGTTGAGATGATCTTGATTAGAGAGCAAAACAGACGGATTCTGGACAAAATGCAGTGATTTTAGTTAAAGTGGCCAGAGTGGAACACAAGCCAATGCAAAAAAAAAACAAAAAACTTAACAAACCCTAAACAAATTTATCTTTTTATATTCCCTGTCACAACTGTCACATCAAATTCAGTGCAACCAGACTTAAAATAACTTCTGTTTCCTGCAACATATACTAGTTACTATGTTCTAACTTTGTTTCATACTGCAAAAAGTAGTATGCATGTTTTTGGATGGTGGGAGGAAGCCGGAGTACCCGGAGAGAACCCACGCAGACACGGGGAGAACATACAAACAACACACAGAAAGGCCCCGGGCCAGGAATCGAACCCGGTACCTTGTTGCTGTGAGGCAACAGCTAACCTCTATACCACCGTGCTGCCCAACCACAGACATTTTGGTTTTTATCAAAGGAATATGAAATGACTGAGCTGTACTCTGTATTCTTGTAAGCAACTGCAAATGCTAGAAAACTTGTCCTTGCAACTAAAATGCAGCACAAATACTTAAAAAGAAACACTGCATCACTCAAAGAGAACCCAGACAGATGCATATGATATAAAGGAAAGTCTGGGATTATTTTGTGATGCATTAAAGGAAAGTGAGCGATCCAGAGTGGCACGGACCCATGCACCTGCCATTTCAATCTTGTTCATCCTGTCCTGATGGTTTCATTCCCAGTCCCTTACAAATGTACCCTCCAGTCAGTCATGAGGTGTGAACCCCCTTGGGATGGAGGAGTGACCCTGTTGTTTGAGGCCAGCCTATAACCAAAAGGCCAAGAGACTGAGCGGCTGCATCCACATGTGTCCATGTGTCAAAGTGGACTCGAGTCAGACACTGAAGTATTACTCAGTGCTGTGGCGTGGCATCCTGCTGACCGTGCAATGTTCCCCCCGCCGTTTTCATCTGTGTCCTGTGTTAATTTTCATTACCAGGTTAAGATGAAGTGCTCGCTGCAGTTAACTTTTTTCTCAAAAACAGTGACTCAATAACACATGGAGCCAAACCTTGTGGTTCCTATTTCCTCTTCCTCCTCTCTTACTTTTACTCCCTAGCCAGAAGAAGTGAATCAGATTCTTGACGACAGTGGACTTTTATTTCTCCTTCATCAACCCTGGTGTATTTGACATGAATGGCCTCCCTTTTTAATCCTACAAATGATTCAAAGTGAGTTTAATATGTACTTTTTCTCCAGTTTAAAGCTTTTGTAGCTTGAGTACACATCTGAGTATAAAAATGACTTGTAATTCAAGCTAAACACTGCAAAAAAAAAAGAGTTTCAAAAAAAAAGATGAAAAAAACTGAGTCTGAGGAAAAAGATACTCAAAACAAGTGAAATTATCTGTCCATGATCATTTCACTTACCAGTTTTTTTATTATTCGCTAACATGATAGTGTAAATTTATCTTAAACAGTTGAACACAAAATAAGAAAATATCTCTTAAAAAGGATTATCTAACACGTCTTAGCCTGATCTTACCAGATCCTCGTACTATCGTACAGAGGGTCTGGCATTCCTTCATTGAGAACTCATTTCAGACGGGAGCCATGAACTCTGTTGAAGTTTGAAACCATTGGATCTGATTTTACCCAATCGCTAACGTTTGTGGAGTAATAAGTAATAATGTGCCGCTAGCATTCAGGTTAGCCAACTCCTTCACCACTAACGGAGCTGACTGAAAAATACGACTTTTCCCGAACCCCATGGGGATTAAAGCCACGACATCTTTGTCCGCAATAAAGGTGGTTAAACATTCCTCTTGTTCCAATTTCAACTGCTGAATATTTGAAAGGCTAGCCAAAAGGAACTCAATGACTTCCTTCACTTCCATCTCCACCTCCATTGCCAAACTACAACCAGCCAGACTACAATGCAAATGCTGCGCATATGTTCGACATCATCGTTAACATCCGCCTCCCCCGTCCCTTACCATTCGTTGATTGGTCAGGATGGAAATCATCCTGAGAAATCAAGTCCAAGGGGATCAAACCCAGACGTAATCTCCGGGGAAATGATAATTGAGCGGAAGATTACGGAGGGCTACGGCCAGGCTAAACACCTCTAAGTTTAAGGTGTTTTTTTATAATGGTAAGAAGAATTCAGTCTTGATATGAATATCATCCCATTGATTTCACTGGTTTATGCACAGTATCTCTAATGCCTGATGCTGTCTGGAGCTCTCGCTATGGTGGTGGTATGGTGGAGTTGGGCCCACTCAACAAAGATGCCTCTTATTCACAGTAGGAAGTGAAGGAGTAACTTGTGACTCTGGGAGTGTTAAACACAGCATGTCCTCCAGTACATCTGTTTTAATGGGGGTGTTCCCTCTCTATAAAATGTTGTAGTACCAGAGTAAAGCAACTGTGAAGTGTAAGTCTTTTGTGTTAAAGTGGAAAACAAGTCTTACGATCGTAGAAAAATAGCCAGTTTGAAGTGACTTGTATCAGCTGTGACCACAGTGTATTACCCTTAAACAGCACACAGATACAGCACTTATTGACTTCTGTAAGGCCTTGGGTTCAGCGCCAGCATTAAGGCATAGCACAGTGCCTTCCAAGGCCAACAAGCAGACACTTTTAGCCTGCAGACCAGGCATGATACACTTTTGAATGGTCTTTCATGCTCTTATAGCTGTGTAACCTTCACCACCCAGATAGCCTGAGGAGGAAGGGTACTACTGTTTAATGTTAACAGCTCAGAGTTCAACTGTATGCTAGCCTGAAAAATCAAAAGACTCAGAATCAGAACACGCACCATCTCCTCTGATATTGACTCAAAAAGCTCTGAGTTCAAGTTAATGTGTGGAACAAAAAATCTTAAAGTGATGGTTCAGAATTTTGGACATAGAGCCTCATTTCCAAGTGAGCCGGAGTGTTGGAGATGGGTGGAGACAGTTTTCAAAAAATTTCTATTTCAGTCCTTCTAGATGCAGAGTTCACTAGTGCTAGGCTAATGTAAGTCAATGGTTCTAGTTTAGCCTGCCATTAAAAACAGTCTAACCCACTCCACAGTGCACCCAAGGCAAATCAGTTATAACACCAGACTATCGATGTAAATGTCTGTGTAGATAGAATAATTTCAGACATAAAACTAACCTTGCATTTTAAAGGATTTATGTCTCAGCAGCAGCAGTTAGTTCGACAGCGGCGGACTGATATCAGCCAGCAGCCTGGTTATCAGAGCTATAACAGTTTGTTTACCTTGCATTCCTCCTCGGTCTGCATTTGTGTGCATTTTCCGTACTGGTAACACCAGTATCTGGTTCTTCTGTCGTGGTTTTCTGCAGCTCCAGTGGGGGTTGTCTCTACAGACACTCTCTCTCCTTCTTCCCTTTTAGCATCCATCTCTCTCAGCTCTTCGTCTGTATATTCCGGCTCGTCCAGGTACGGTTCATCGGAGAAAAGTTGCTCATCGTCGTCTTCAAAGGCATCAGAAAGTCCTCCAAACATGGCTAAAACTGGTCTTCAAAACAGGCCTGTGTACTCTATGTCATCTATCAATGACAGCTGCATGTAAACAAATTATTATAGAGCCGTTAACCTAGCTGTTATTTGGGAAATAGTCAAGTTTGTGTCATTTACTGGCTGCATTTCGGTGCCCCCGTGAATGAATGAAATCCAATATCGTCAGAAATACTCCAAACGACTCCAAAGCGAAATTGGGTGAGTGAATGATAGTATTTTATCCCAGAAATAATTTCCAATTTGTGAAAAAACAGCACTTCCCCTTTAAAGCTCACGTACAGTTTTAGCGTTGGACAGTTGGGTTAATAATAATGTTCTCTGGACAAAGTGATTGGAGTATAATAATGACAAAATCCTGACACAGTCCTAATGTACATGCATGTGTATTAAACAGTAAAACCTCCTCCTTTGAACACAAATTGCATTCATACAGAGCGTCTAAGTGGATATTTTTTCTGATTGATGACAATGTGCCCCACAATATAATCAAGCTCATTTGGGTGTGAAATAATAACCATCGTTTCATCAGAACGCCACACATCCTATCTACTGCTTCAGTGAGCTCCAGTGCCAGTGGAGCAGCTCTGGGTTTTCTCTCTTCATCACATCACAAATTAGAGCCTCAATTCAACTGAAGCTTTAGGATTCAATGGCTTAAGCTCAGAGGTAACATAGAAATTCAGCTCAAGACCAGGATCATAGTGTTCCTCCTCAAATATACAGAAAGCACTGAGTATCAGCGCCACCTGCTCTTGCCATGAAATGGACTGATAAGGCGAAGGTTATGATCTTTAATTGATTTCACTCCCATTTCACTCATGAAGGGAGATGTAGATGGAATCATTTTTAAACCCGCATGGCGACACAGTGAAAAACGAGGACAACGTTAGCAAGATGTGTTAATATTTAGTGCAGTCAGGGTATGTGAAATCAAATGATTAGAGTTGCATGGGAGGAAACAACTCATGGAAGTTATGTTGGATTATTCTTTGGATTGCTGCAGCTGTCTGTCTCACGTTCATTTGTGCTATGTGAGGCTAAAATAGACATGTGCACAACCACAAGACATCAATGTTTGCTGCATGGATACCAAATAAATCAACTGGAAAACAACAGAAAGATATCTGTACATTGGAGCCTATAAAATAAGTGTAAAAATAAGAAATATGCATTGAAAATAAGTATGGAAATCTTAGAATGTAAATTCAAAATAAGAATAAAAATTGCTTTATGAATATGAATTTAGAGCAAGGATAAATACTGAATACATAAACAGTAAATGTAAAAAATAAATAAATAACATAGAAATAAATTAAATTATATTGTACAGGGTGTTTAATAGAACAGCAGCAGTGACTTTTGAAGGTGTTTAATAAACCTATAATAAATCTTCAGTGTCAACATATTCCCTTCTTTCTTCGGTATGTTTGCTCATGCAAACTGAAATGTGACTAATATAGATTAAAAAATGAAACGTGATTAATCAAAATTAACCCAAAACCTGTGATCAATCTGATTAAAAACTTGAATCGTTTGACAGCCCTAATTTTAACCTATCAAAATTGCTATCTGATGTAAAAAATTATGTTTACAAAGAGTTGAATGCATGAATGTTTCCTTGTGCTCTGTCATGAATGACCTCAGAGAAACTAAATCAAAGTGTAAGCCGTGCATGTGAGAGCATCTGAGCGACATCACAATGTGTGTTTGTTGTGAGAGCAGAGTGGACTTCACAGTAAAATAGACATCGTGTGTCCAGTTAAAAAAACCCAAAAAAAACATTTGCACAGATTGTGGATAGTTTTATAGGAAATGGATTTTTACCAAGGTAAACAAGCTTTTTTGTAGAAAGAAAACATATCAATCATTAATTATTATACAAAGGTGAATATTTTCAGCACGACTTTAGGAGTCTTTAATTTCCATAGCAACATGCCGAAGATCTGCTGTCAAAGCTCAAAAAGTACTGAATAAAACGTCAAGAGAGCTTATTTTATCAACTGGTTTTTCCAAGGTAGAGAAAGAAGTTTGCAGCTCTAGCTATAACTTGGTTCCCCTTAATGGCAATTTTCATGCATATGATTGTTCAGGCCATGAAGGAGCTTGCTTTTTCTGTATCAGTCAGCCAAGCCACTCGTTAAACACTGAGTCAGACTATCACAAAACATGAATACATAGAACAAACTGGCCTATGTCTGCATATCGTTCACAAAGTCTACACAAATCATATTTGTTTTCCAAGCAGCAATAGATTTGTGAAATAGGAAAATAACAAGGGAGCTGTTCAACTCTAAATATGAGACATCCCATTGTAAAATGAAACAGTGCGACTTAGTATGCGGCATGACATCTTTGTGGACTGCCTCGTTATTCCTAATTCATCGCAAAAATGTGTTTAATATTAAACATTCTAACGAAAAATGGAAGCGGAGATTGCCGCTTGCAGAGAGGCAGCATGGACAGACTCTTCATGCACCAGATGCACTCTCAAATGAGCAGGGACATAATCAGCGAGATGTCCCCACACACACACACACACACACACACACAGTCTCTTTCAACTCCACCATCTGGCTGATGCTACAGGTGGTTCAGAGGAAAGTCAAAATATTTCACTTCATTCCCCTCAAGCTGCTAGTCCTCATCTGCGATTTCAACAGAAACAACGTCATTACAATGACAACAAATGGTTGACTTTACCTAAACAAACGCTGCAAAAAGGAGGCAGCAATAGATGTCTGCCGTGTTGACACCACCTATGATGGAAGACTCAACAGCCTCTCTGGCTCTACCCAGCTGGTGATACATTGTATGAGACATGACTGCATAACTGTTCTCTGAATGGCTAGATAACATTATTTTTGGCTAAAAATAAAAGTGGAGAATAAATGCAGTCAAGTGCAGAGGTACAAAGAACTGACAACATTTTTGCAGTCATGATTTCTTTTTAGTATTTTATGCCTTTAACTCACTGAGTGCCAGCCTTTTTCTTTAAAACAAAGTGTCTTGTACCAGCGTTTTTGGCCATTTTAAGTCATCTTTCATGACCCACGTAATATTTTGTACTATGACTCTGAAAACACTGAGTAGCTCAAATGAAAGAAGAGACTCTCTTTTTCATCATGAAAAATATGTTTGTTTTTACCTTGTTCCATTCTTGTTTTATCAGAGGTAGAGTAGAGGCCACTTTCACCAAAATCACCACCAGATTCTGTTTTGCTCTCTAATCTCGATCGTCTCCACTTCCTGCTTTGATCTCTGTGGTGTATACGTCTCTTTATTTCCCGACTACAAATCCCAGAAGCCCCAATATTACTCACAGGCTGTGTGAGAGCGCCCTCTTGTGCCAGCTGCTGAAAAAAACACTTTGACGTACAAATATACAAATATGTAATGGCACTCAAAGATTAATAGACAGGAAAAGGAAATAAGATGCAACAAAGGTCCTCTGCTGGATTCCAACTAAGGATGTTGCAGTTCACGGTTGACGTCCCGATCCCTAAGCCACAGTATCACATCAACATAACTTACTGAGGTCATGTCGTACAAATTAAATGTTGCCGACAAAAACAACTAAACCAATATACATATTTAAACTCAGCACCTTGCCAATATCCAGTACCAATCCAGGAACTAGTGTAGCCTTGATGAAGCCTTAAGATAGGGTGGCGGTCCTATTTTCCTCATTTCTGAAAACTTGGTTTCACTTTTGTAATATTCATGAATAGAAATGCAAGAATAAAACTCACAGTTTTCGAAAATTCCTTGGCAAGATTTAACCTTCAAAACGGTTTGATCAGATTTGACAGAGACTGAACTGATCACTGAAGCAAACAACCCCACAAATGCAAATTTTAAATGAGATGTTGGTGAATTATAATTGGTGTACAAAAGTATGTTACTTCAAACAAGTGGAAAACAGACAAAACAGAGAAATCTCCCCGATCCTAACTCTTTAAAACATTGGCTGATTTAAAAGCAAACTGGATCAGGACAGCATCACCTGCATACAAGAAAACAAACCAAATCTGATGAGATTATGTGAGATCCTTTAAAAACTACACGGTATATCCTCTGTAATATGTTTCCAAAGGGTGAGACAGTGTTACTACACACGAGATTAGACTGACTGGGGCTGAATAGTGTCACTGGGATGTGGAAAACTGAAGCAAAGGAGAACAGAGAGAAGAAAAGAGGTAGAGATAGTGTGAGAGAGAAGTAGAGGCAATAAGTGTTGAGAGAGAGCGAGAGATTTGGAATTGCTGCCTACTACATTGTGAAAGATATCTCTATATTAGCATAAATTACAATGGTGGTGGGTTGCCTCAGCTTGAGGGATTGTCTGAGATCAGCTTAATCTCAAAGTGCCAGCAAATCTGATGACTCCCCCAAAGTTTAATCATTTCACCAGGGCAAGAGAGGACCTGATGAGGACCAAATCACACACTGGGGTATCCAATCCAGCAAAGCGGGCTCTTTATGAGCACCACAATGTCCCGCACAACAGGACATCAGAGTTTTAATGTGTCGGCTGGCCGCGGACCGCCCTCATAAATGTTACAAGTTTCATGACATCAAGTGACACCTTTGAAAATGTGTTTTTCCCTCTCATCATTATCATGCCTTACAGTGCTCCCGCTGATAGATTGTAAAAAAAGACCCTGGACAGACTATATTCTTTAATATGTTATAGAGATGGAAGATCTCTTTCGCCAGCTGCAAAACCAGCGGCTTCTGATGAGTGCATTTTTCACGAGTAAGCAGTTATCAAGGTTATGTATGTGGTAGCTTTGATTTCTAACTTTTCCCAGGATATGAACATCGACTTGAAGACACCACAGAAAAAGCAAGGATTGAGATTGGAATAAGTAATCTGTTGCATGCCTTTGGATAACCAACATGCACATCTTTTCTCCACCTAATGGCTCTCTGAGGACACAGCACAGCTCTGTGCAGTCTCATGAAACATGAGCACAAGCCAAACAATCGATTCGAAAGGTCTGTGGAAAAAGTCTTTTCAGTTCTCACATGATTTGTTGTTTATTATTTCTTGAATGATTCAAAGTTATTTGCTTCAGATCTTAACAAATATATCATTATAATCATCATTCCAAAAATGAATTTTATGTAATGGGTGAACTTTAACTCTTAGAGTGCCACAGATGTATGTATACGTCTTTGCTTTTTTCTGCAGCAGGCACAAGAGGGCGCTCTCACACAGCCTGTGAGTAATGTTGGGGCTTCTGGGAGATGTAGTCAGGACATAAATAGACAGTATACACAGAGATCAAAGCAGGAAGTGGAGATGATCAAGATGAGAGAGCAAAACAAAATCTGGACAAAAAGTGGTGTTTTTGGTGAAAGTGTCCTCTAGTCTACCTCTGATAAAACAAGAATGGAACAAGGTAAAAACAAACAGATTTTTTCATGGTAAAATACAGAGTCTCTTCTTTTATTTGAGCTATTCAGTGTTTTCATATATACAGTACAAAATATTCTGTATATCATGAAATATGACTCAAAATGGCCACAAACACTGGCACAAGGCACTTGATGTTTTTAAAAAAAAATGGCTGGCACTCAATGCATTAAACATAAGTGGAGGATGGTGGTGGTTTGTGTTTTTGTACTCCCAGCAAATAAACACAGCGTTTGACACATCCCAAAACCCATTCACACTAAATAGTGGATAGATGACATGATAATTTACCATTTCAAGAGCAATAAGAATGGCGTTCTAGCTTTTAGCATGTCATTTTTTTTTTTTTGACTGCAATGTAAACACATGTAAATATGCTACGCTCACAGCTAGTGACACAGTCAGAAATGAGAAAGACAGCTTAGGGTGGATTTTAACCAGTGTGTTCGGCCTAAAGTGTTGTTGAGTAATTTCATTTTAAGTCACTGAGTGCCAGCCGTTTCTTTAAAACAAAGTGTCTTGTCCCAGCATTTTTGTCCATTTTGAGTCATATTTCAGGACCCACAGAATATTTTGTACTATGTCTCTGAAAACACTGAATAGCGTATACCGTCTCTTTATGCTCTGACTATATCTCCCAGAAGCCTCAAAATTACTCACAGGCTGTGTGAGAACGCCCTCTTGTTCCTGCTGTCGAAAAACCACTTTGACATATATATTCATCAATGGCACTGACCTTAATAGATTTGTGACATGTCTCCTGTATATCTGTTACGCTGTTTGCATAGAGTGATGTTTTTTCTTATGTGGGTGGCACATCAGATGTCCTTGAGATCAGGATGATCCCTTTATGTTATCTCACATTACAGTGAGACTCATTCATACAGTGATGGTGGGAGCTAAGCATTAGAGGAAAGTACACTTGAACTCATGCACAGCGCTGGAAGTAATGTGGGTTTAGGTATCTTGATAAAGGACACCACAGCACATGAACTGCTGGAGGCTGGGATGTTACTTTTTGGAATCTGCATAATTACGCAAGTAAAAAACAATATCCGATAAATATATAATTTTGGAACAGTTTCTCAGCCTTTATTCAACACATCAAAATGTTTTGTGAAGCAAATGTTGGATTCATTTTCTGATAATTAACAAAAGTGTGAATGTTTCTCCCTATTGACGACATTTTTTGGTATGCATCCAACGTTCAACTTTTTTCACACATTTGTTAAATGCTGAAAGAACTCCAACATTTAGCGAATGTGTGAAAAGTTGTTTTTTTGCACCTTTGGTATAAGTTGTTTTTTTTCCAACATTAATAAACGGGTGACTTTTCAGCTCTCCTTTTGTTGATATCTGGCGAGCAGCACTCCCTGAAAGCTCGAAGAAGGAGCTTTGATTGCCATGAGAAAAAAAAAAAAAAAAAAACTGGAAAAAAAAGCCTGTGTTGAAAATAACATAGTGATGTGAGCCACCAGGCAAACAAATGAAACATGGACAGACTGATATAATACAGCAAAACAATCAGTACATTAGTATGGACAAGTTCTCCACATTGTTCAGATAAATCCTAATGGCCCTTAGGAGACCAGACAATATCAACAGACAGTAAACTCAGGATCACTCGCCTGCATCACTGCTGAACTGTGTAGAGTGCTTAATTTCTATTACATTTAACAATGAAACACTGTTTTTGTTTCCCATTTTCTACCATGAACTCTCTGCGCATCACTTATTTTTTTCCTTATCGCGCTTATTTGTCGCCCATAATTGCCTGCGCTCCAACACGCAGCCATTCATGGAGAAGCGAATCAGAGCACTGAAGAGAAACTGACATTTACATTTTAGGTGGCCTATTCAGATTCTGCACAAAGAGAAACTCAGAAATTGCACACAATGTGAAGCTAATTTTCTTTTTCTCAGTGCTTTGCAATTCAATTGAACGAGAAGTAGAGTTACATCAGAATTATCTACAGACCTCATGAATCCCTTTTTTCCTCCTTTCTGGCCTGGGGGTTCTTAGTTTGCATTCAAGGTCCAGTAAGACATGTTTGATCTTTACAATACAAGTGCCAGTAAAAGTTAAGCCTGAAGATTTAAATTCACTCTAAAATTCATCCTCTCTCCCCAAGAACAATACCTCTATAAGCTCCAACACTTTGTGCACTTCAAAGGCCTTAAAACTGGGGCTTCTTTATGCTTAAAACAAAAAAGACCGTGCTTTCTTTCAGGTTTTGGAGGGCAATATCAACAGAAAACCTCTAAAGAATTACAGAAACTACAGAAAAAAAAATACCTGGAAAAGTTTTTTACTTTTTTTCCCCCTCAGATTCTCCTAGAAAGTTGTTGAAACAAACGACTGTACGCCTTGAGCCTAGACAAAGCTTGTAGAAAGCGCAGAGAGCAAGCGAATGTGCCCCGTCTTATCATCTGCTGCCACTGCACAGATTAGTGCTGAACAGAATAGAAAAAGGTTGCAAAGGAGAAAAAAAAAAAGAATAAAAGCTGCTCTCCAGTATTAGAACAGACAGTTGCATTAGCTTTCTAATAAGAAGCGACAGAGCAATGCTGAGCCCTGAAAAAGGGAGAGAGAAGTGTTTCCTCACAGGGTCCTCCTGCTTCCACCCACCCACAGTGTTTCGCTCTGCACCCACATTTTCTCCGTCCTTTCTACTTAAATCAGATAGCGGTGGGTAGCAGGAGAAGCATGTCATAGGTTTAACTCATACAGTATTAATTATACCCCCATCCCCTGACCTCGCTTGTACCGATAATCTACTTCCCACAACCACGCTATCTGAATGGAAGCTCTTATCGTCACTAAAGTTGAACCCTTTAGCATCTGCTGCACCCTGGTGCCATGTGATCCCCTTTGTCCTGTAGGACCCGATGATTTATGAGGCTTCCAGCTGGCATTCGTGGTAATATTCTGGATGCGTCAGACAAGGCGAGGAAAAACTCCTCCTCACTTTTCACTTAGGCTGACTGTATTATGGTGATGAGTCTGCAGTCCTGCAACGCTGCGTTTCATTTGACATACTGCGGCTCCACATCCATACTGGCTTTAGATGGACTGCTGTTGGTGTAGTTTTACAGAAGACCTCATATTTACTCAGGATATAACATCCGTCAAAGATATGAACTTCCAGCTACGATATGATGAATCATGAGATATGTGATGAATCATGAGTAAGGTTACATTCTGTAGTGCCATCACCACATGTAAAGGGCAGATTGCGTTAAAGGAATTTTGGGGAACCAGTTGGAGGAGCAGTAGTTGTGCAAAAAAGGCATTTATGGAGAAAAAAAGTATATTGGAAAAAAGGGGATAAAACAAACAAGAGAAAGCTGCAGGCTCACAGCAAGCTGCCAATTCTTTTCCCCTCGCTTTACTCCAATGAATGAACCTCCTACCTACCAGGTCAATAGCCCATAGGCTGAGTTCATAGAAATAGAACAGGAGTAGAATGGACATCCCAATTCAAATAGTAGCAGGATGGTGAGGGTAGTGTCCATCATCTTTACGAGTAATGCTGCCATTTCATTTGCAGTAATGACAAAATGAGCAAAGGGAATAAATATGGATCGCTATATAATGAGCATCAACAACAAAAAAAAAAAGTTGGCATGACACATCTTACAGCTCCGGAGATGTCTGTTGTCACCATAACAACCAACATCAGTCATCATGGCAAACAACTGATTGTCTCTTCTTTTACCTCTACTATTCTTCCACTGTTCTTACTGCAATATTTTGAAGTTACTGCTGACATTTCGATCTAGCTGGGCACCCATCCACACAATAAAAAAGACATAACACCAACTGACTAAAGAGGCTGTGTCATTTATACATCTTAATTGATAATGCAACAAATTAAGTGAAACGTTGGCCTCAGATCAGCCTGATATTTAACCAGCATTTTTGTCCATTTTGAGTCATATTTCAAGACCCGCAGAATATTTTTTACTATGATTCTGAAATCACTGAATAGCTGAAATGAAAGAATAGACTCTCTATTTCATCATGAAAAAAAGTGTTTGTTTTTACCTTGTTCCAAGCTCGTTTTATCAGAGGTAGAGTAGAGGCCACTTTCACCAAAATCAACACTTTTTGTCCAGATTCTGGTTTGCTCTCTAAACTCGATCATCTCCACTTCCTGTTTTAATCTCTTTATGTCATGACTACAAATCCCAGAAGTCAAAATATTACTCACAGGCTGTGTGAGAGCGCCCTCTTGTGCCTGCTGCTGAAAAACCACTTTGACGTATACATCAATGGCACTCAAAGAGTTAAGAAGACACTAAAACACTTCATCTTGAGGAACATCAAATACTACTATGACTATGTTGTATGTTTGAAGAAGATATAAAAAAGGAGAATAAATGAAGCAGACAGCTGTCTCGGTGGTGGTGTTTTCTTTATGTAGCACAATGAAAGGTAAAGGTGCAGAGTTGTCAGTGTGTGTCTAGTACATCAGGCTTTTATGTCGGCAGCGTTCAAAGACATCGTTGAGCATAATCCAGGGTTCTGCAAAATCACTGTGATTTTTGCTGCTTTCACAAGCAGCTGTAGGAGAAATGTGAAGTTTCTGACCTACAAACGGTCTCAGCGAAGTGAGTTTATTCACTTTCCATCTGAAGAAGGTGTTATCCACAGCATTAAACTGTCTGGATGTGTTTTCAGTCATGCTGGCAACATGACTGTGACAATGTTGTTCTGTCTGTCTGTGAGTGTTGTAATAAACTTTTGTCAGAGTACAGGAGAATGATGTCACATCTACTGAACAGACCAAAGATCACATTTTGTGCAGGCAGCAACCCAATAATGTGAGCAGTGAGTAACGAAGGCCTACTAACGATGGGGAACAACCTGATCATAAATTGTAAATTAGTAGTTCCAGAATAACTGATCTGAAGACTAAAAGGCAGATAATTACGCATTACTAGACTGGGAGATAGGACATTAATGAATCAAGAGGATTAGAATTGGAAAACTATATTGACCTTTTTCGTGAGAATGACCAAATAAACTGCTGAGCAGCACAGAAAAAACAACGTTCAATTTAATTACCAATAACTGAATCATTAGTCACAGTTTTTATTGTTGCCCAAGTAAAGTGAGTGATCATACTGAACAGTTACGAGGCACAATTACATCATGTTTACCTGTATACCTGTTTTGTGCTACCTTAAGTAAACAGGTACACTATATTAACCCGTGAATCATTTGTTTATCAAAACAAAAACAACACTCTGAAAAAAAATAATGACTTGTTTTGTCAATATTTGTTCCCAAAACGAAAAAATAACAGACTTGGTTTTCTGATTTCCAAGTTTGTGCACAAATGGAAAATGAAAAAAAAAACAAAAAAAAAAACAGATAACGGACGATTCCGACGTTTCATCCAATTTGGACATTTTTATTTGCAACAAGATGCATACTGCAGTCCAGTCAGCCGCCTCTTGCAAATTCGTGGTCAAATGAGCCGCTTGTCGTTTACAACAAGTGCATGAAAGACTGACTAATAGCCACGCTTATACTTTCTGCAAGAGAATTTGAAAAAGGATTACTCAAAAAGTACACCGTAAAAGTACTTCATAATATTTTTGGTGATACTCTAACATGTACCAAGTCCAAAAATAACAGTTTCACACAGAACTCATGGCAAAAATCCATCTTCAAAGATTGCAGAATTGGCTTTGTTATTGTGTTTTAAAAGGCAATTTAGAAATTAATTAATTTATAAATATTGACGCTCACATTTACAGTAAAATACAGAAAAAATACCAGGGACATTTACTTTATCCCACAAATAAAGTACTGCAAATATAATAAATGGTGTTCTTCTGTAAAGTTTTGTGGGAAAAAAAAAAATAAATAAAAAAAGCTCCTCTCGGCTTCAGAGCCGGTTCACAATGATTACCGTAAACAAAAACACAAGCAGCTCATTTGACCACAAATTTGTAAGCGGCAGCTGACTGGACCGTGACACTCAACTTGCGGCAAGTGAAAATATCCTAATTGGGTGAAACACCGGAATTGCCGGAATTATCTGTTTATTTCCCATTTGTGTGACAAAATGGAAATCGGAAAAACGAGTCGTTATCTGTCTTTTTTCATTTTGGTTTTGGGAACGAATATTGAGAAAACAAGTCAATATTTTTGTTTTTTTAGTTTCGGGTTTGCTTTGAAAAATGAATGATACACTGATTTATACTGAACTGCAGTCTTATCTTGTTTGGTGTGCCGAAGAACCACAAAGAAAAAACCTCTGCAGTAATTCCAACATATGTGCCAGTTCCAAGGCTGGAAACCAAGACTGGAACCCAATTTACTTTATGTTAGATGACTGCCCTGTGACACAAAGGACATTGCTTGCAATATGTCCTTGTCGGGTGTCATCTGTCCTTCACAGAATAAAAGAGCCTTACAGTGACATTTGCTGAATCACAAAAAAAACATTTCATCAAACATCCCTCAAGACCCTGCAATGTCGGCCACACGTTCAGAGGTGCAGTTATGTCAAACAAACGACTTTGTGCATTTTATTTCCTCAACAGGATGACCGGTAACTGCAAGACGACGGGGCTGAGTGATCGCGGAAGATCTGAGAGCCTTCAATTACTGTCGCCACAGGTGTCGACTGGGCTCAGGATGAGAGGAAATGGAGCAAACCACTGTCAGGTGTTAGCGGTAGACAGCACGTACATCCTGCCAAGGAAGGGAAGGGAGGAGTAGTGAGCTGAATCCCAACCTCTGGCTCTAATGAGATTGGCATGCACACCCTGCAGCTATTAGCTTCAGCACAGCCGTGTGAAATGTAGATTCCTAGCGATGGCAAAACCAACAGGATTAGCCTCCAAGGTCTTTTGTCCACCTACTGTATTTCTCATCGCTGCAGTGTTAAGTCTACCACACACAATCATAGAAATACCAGACACACAACCAATGAAACACAGTGTGTGTGACGACCCACCCTGTCACTCTGAGGAGTGGACTATTCATGTCCAATTACGCAGAGGGTTTGTCTTGTGTTATTTTTGCTTGTGTTTTTCACTGCTCTTTCTGATCTGTGGTGTGCCTAATGGTGAGTCTGCTTTCTCACAAGATGCTGTTATTCCACATCAAGCAATTAAAACTTTAATTAGGCTGAAATGAGAAAGTGTCTCTGATGCTTAATTTCTCATTTACTCATGTAAGAGTGAGGCTATGAAGTTTCATTAAGCTCTATCCACCAGGACAACCACTATGGATCTGCTACAAGAGCCCCACTATCTGCACATTGTTTGATTTATTCCGGCTTTGCAATGAGAAATGAGAGCATTAAGCTGCTGTCATTTTCGAGTATCAGTTTGAGAGAATGCCACATCAGAGGTAGGCATTAACATCCACTAATTGTGGTAATGTTGACCAATTTTAATTTCTATCATAGTATACATAATTTGCATAAAAGTGACCAGTTCTTAGCAAATTACTAAAAGAGCAATATTGCTTTTAAGATTTCTTAGGATGCATTTTTCGGACATTTGTGCCTCAAACCCTCACAAATCTTGCTTTTTATTTCCCATTCATCTACTGTGGTGTATTTACAATAACGTCATAGCTCTCTTTAAATTTCTAAAACCATTAGGGAGTTCATGGGGATTTTTACCCATTGATTTTGATCCTTGAGCCTGAAGCCTGACCATGCTCTTAATTGCCTGGCAACCTTGAGATAAGGGAAGTTCAGCCCTGCAGTGGAAACCGTTTCTCTGTTCTTTGACCCTATTTTTTGCTTTTAAATACAGTAACTGCTATGAAAACCAGTCATATACATATATGTGCCAGTTTTTAACAACGCATCGACCTGAATATTGATGCAATCCTGTGCATTTAAATTTATATTTCCTCTATGGGATATTTGACTGAATACAAAACAGACTGGATTCTCTTATTTTTAAGGCTGGTTCTTGCATCTCAGGTTCAAGGACTGTGCCTACTGTTGCATAGCTTCAAAGATTTTAGGAGGGGATGAAAGTGATAATCTGCTTTCGAGTCACTCCCCGACTCTGCTCGCTTCTTGGGCCACACAGACGCCCTCTGAATCAGAAATGAGGGTTGCCTTCCTGCCGGTGTCTGCCAGTCAACATGCTAAAGCGTTTGCCTGATGATAGGACGACTCTCTTCAGGCTACACGACTGCGGCACTGAGGCGAAGCAACCCAACTGCAATGTAAAGAGTCAATCAGTATTCCTGTCGCATATTTGAAATACATGCTCTGCTGTTCCCTCTGTCTCACTCACAATCCTATACCATCTCACTGGTGGCACCGGTTGGGTTTCTTGAATTAATGAATATTAAATGATGAGTATGCAGTTTGAAGGCTTAAACACTGATCATTTCTTTGTTTTGACCAATTACTGGATTTCAATGAGATCAAGTAGCAACTTTAAAGAAGGGCGATAAACCTGCTTCTATACATAGCGTGTGAGACTTCACCCCAGTCTGTGAAACCATCAGTGATTGATTTGATGACTGATGAGCATCTGGGGGCAAGGAGCAATATTTCTGGGGTTTAACCAGCAGTTAATCGTGATAAGACCTCCTTTTTGTGCGCTACACACTGAGATGTAAGACTGGATTTGGAGTTGAGTTTGGGGGTGGGTCTGTAGTGACTTGGGCTGGGAACTGGAGGGTTGTTGGTTCAAGTCCACGTTGGACCAAGTGTTGGAGAGGTGCCAGCTCCTCCTTCTGGGCACTGCAGAGGTGCCCTTTAGCAAGGCAGCGAACTCCCAACTGCTCGGGGCACCTGGATATGGGGCAGCCCCCTCACTCTTACATCTCTCACTTAATGCATGTGTGTTTCATAACCTGTGTGATGTGTAACAGAAAAACATACTAACAGGGTGTAAACTGTAATTGCCCCTTTGCGGGATTAATAAAGGAAGTTTTCTTCTTCTTCTTCTTCTTTATACATTGCCATTAAAAGCAAATCATCAAGCAATTTAACCAAAGCCTGCTCAAACGTGATGGGCCAACGCGTCTCAGACTATGGACCCCAGATCACTTTCTGTTCCAAAATGTTGTTGATTGAAAATAAGAAATGAATGCAGAATCAATACTAAGTTATATAAATGTTATATTGATCTACAAGTATTCCAGACCTTGTGCCCTTTAGCAGCGGCTCATGGTCTCTTTCTCTTATTGCCAAATTGAAAGAAATTCCCTCAAGGCATTCCTAAGATAACCCATTCACAAGAATAGAACAATGGACGGACAAACCACAGCTGTCACAGGCATAAAAATGATATATGGGGAAATATCAAGGGACTTCGAGGTGGAAGGCATATAGAGATGAGTTAGGGTAAGTGCACAGGTGTTGCAAAAGGTGTGAGCTTTTAACAATGTGGAGCCCAAGAGGAGACCTGGGAGAGCGGCCCTTTAGCCCCTCCCCCTCCTCTCAGGTGCACCCGTTGCTCTGACGACCAACCCCCGACTCCAACAAGAAGAAAAGCAAGGGAAGCCAGAAGGGTTTTTCAGTCAACCATGTGGCCTGGGAGCATATTATTTTTTTCTAAATGCTCGAGGCAAAAAGTATAATAAACACAACTGAGAGCTGACCAGTTAATAATCAGTGGAGCAGTTGGACATTAACTGTCTCGCTCAAAGGCAACAGAGTGGAGGTGGTTAAGAGCAGATGGTGGTCACTCTGTCCTCTTCACATCTTTAACGTGAACCATTCACAGATCTGACGTGTTCAGAAATTGATTTGTTGGCTTATACCTGTGTGGTTTGACGAGCCCAATGATGTCAATTCAAAACACCTGTTGATCTAAATGTACTTGATGGTACATCTTCCAAGTTTAAACTGGCTGAGTCAGTCCTTGCCATCGTTTTTGTAGTGCAAACATCCTCCCACATCCATTAGCAGGCTTGGTGTGGTATAATATGAGCTCTGCCTTTCCCAGATGGATCGGGCTTATTGTGAATGGCCTGTGGTGATTCATTCTAGCCTACACAAGGCATTAACATTTTATTGCATTCTCATATCATTGTTGAGCCCTGCCATGCTTGCCATTATCCCACTTTCACTGCCTTGACCGCAAGCAACAAAAACATAAAAACCACAACGTAAGAACAGCTATTAAAGCCAGATCAGCTGGGTTAGATTGAGTGGTGTGTCTATCACACTAAATCTTCTAGGTCTATTGACATCTCTTGGCTTAATGCAATGCATGCGGCACAGCACAATGTCAGCATTCAGAAGTGAAACAGAGACAGGAATACATTTGCCAAGCTAACATCTCAACACGGTATTGAGTGTACAGTAGTGACTGAACTGTTAATAAATAAAGTTATCTGACAAATAGATGAATGGTCTTCCTCCCATTATAAAGCAGTAATTACAAAAGACATATTTAAAGTGTGATTGCAAAACTGAAAAGAGAAGTGGTCAATAGTTGGTAGCAGAACTTGGACAAATAGCCAAAGAATGCATTTTATACCTGCATTAACACATACCAATATGGGCAATACAGAGTTATCAACAACACTAAAGTTCACCAGAACATTGATCACAAATGACACTCATCATGATTAACATCAACACCTGACTAATATACCTGCATTCATGCAATAAATGCTACCATTTGAAGTCTGCAAACTTCACTTTTGTGTGGAAAGTAACAAACTTCCAAAACAAAAGTCCAGCCTTTACTTTAAGCCATAATCAGTGTTGACAAATGACAGCTGCCTGAAGATGTTTGAATATGACTTGTGTCAAGGTTGAGGCGGATACAGAAGCACACATCCCTCAACATTTATAGGTTACGTATAAAGTTTAATTCAGTAATTCCTCAATTGGCCGTGTTTTCCATTGCCACAGACAACAGAATCATGTCAACTATAACTTTTTTTATTGCTGAAGCAAGGTTGTTGTGACAACAATGTGTCTGCGCACACTGTGAGGAGAATATATGAAATTGGGCTGTCAAGATCACTGAGGCAGAATGATAGCTGTGTGTTTCAGAGAGCACACTGTCTAACAGCCAATTTGTAACTGTGACTATTGGAACCCTGCCTGTGGTTTGTGTCAAGAGGGCATTTAGTGTGTTGCTTTCTGATGCAGGATCACAAATACTGAGCCGACATGTCTGTAATTAGAGCTCCCATTAAGATACACTAACTGTGTTATAATTCAGAGTCTAGATTGTCCAAAGGAAATAGCCCTCGAAGCCGTGTCCGGCCATGAAACAGCATTAATAGAGCAGCAGCAGTAAAATACTGCTGCTACTAAGAACACACAGTGGAGTTCATGTGTGGCTTGCTGTGGATTCCTTTTTGTATTGATCTATACAAGAGATAAAGTATTTTTAAGATAAAGGCAAAACTCAAAGTGCCTTGAAAAAAGTTTGTTTTTACGTTGCACCATTCTTATTTTATCAGAAGTAGAGTAGAGGCCACTTTCACTAAAATCACCACTTTTTGTCCAGATTCCCTTTGTTTTGCTCTCTAATCTCCATCATCTCCACTTCCTGCTTTGATCTCTGTGGCGTACACTGTCTCTAAATCCCAGAAACCCCAATATTTAACAGATGAATATAATGTTGGTACGTGATGTTTCCTGTCAGTTGACCTTTTGACATGCCTCAGTAGGAAACAGGGTCCTGGCATTGTGCATGCAGCCTCGCTGTCACTCTGTCATGGCTTACTGGGACACCTGAATAGAACGGAGCCATTGTTAACGTGATTCATAACACCTGTGCTGTTGCTGCCTTGACAAAGCAGGCCAGTGTACAGACTGCTTCTTCACACCCAAAATAAAATTGACCTGTCATGGGAAAATAACTGGTATATGCAACAATGGTAATGATGGCTCTCTTCCATTTGATACACCAAGCAATCCCAGTGAGCCAGCAAACACCATAGCAGAGATCATACTGATTGAATTATCTGCTGAACCCACTTACTGTGGTTATTTTCTGCTTCAGGATTGCATCATTTTATCATCATTATCGTATTAGCAGGCCACCATAGTTACCTCGGTGTTGTAAAGGAATTTATTTGGAGAGAACATTGCGACCCATTCTAACTTCTCAAACAATTAACACTGTGCAGATGTGGAAGAGGCGAAAACAGTCCCATTAACTATGTGTAATATGTGTTATTTCATGTGGTTTTGAAAAGTGGAGGAGTTTGGTATTTCAGGGAAATAAGGAAATCCTGCAGTAAAGCAATCATTAGCAGCACCCTTTGACTGAAGGAAATTAATGTGATGTTAGATTTTTATGGGCAATGAATGAGACAGAAAATAACTCGACCAAAACGGCACTGTTATTATCCAGTTTATCTAGTATTATCTATTCAAAACGGTGGTAGCCTAGGGCTCACTTTTGTTTGGAAAGTGGTTCTTCGTATAGTCAGTGAGAAATTGATGCACTTTTATCTGTCTCATATTACGCCACCACATTTACCTCTGTTTTGTTCAACTGTTGGCACCCTGATGGGTTAGCAGCATAATGTTCTTACATTGAGAGATAAAATATATGTAATATTTATTTAATTTCTTTATTTTTTTTTAAACTGTTCTCACGGAGGAAGGGAATGAACATCAGAGTGATTAGGTTGTGAATGCATTTCTGAATGATAAAGTAGATTTAAGCATTTCAGGGTCCACAAAAGGGTTTTCAAACAGGATATGACCATGTATAGCGCTCCGGATGTCATGTGACCTTGTTTATACCGCCATATTGGCAGGAAAATCTGCATCAAAACGAGCGGGGCCGGCAGTGAATTGACGCCGTCAGAGTTTCAAATTACAAGATATGACGATAAACACAAGTAAACTAGAGAGACGAAATATCTCTGACCCTTATCATGTCCCGGTATACTTTTCACAAATCTTGAAAAGGTTTTGTTGCAGATATTTCAAAATCTCTTCTCTTATTACTAGAAATCACACAATGCTCTGTTCATTACTCTAATCACAAGAACAGACATGCAAACAGCACACCTGCAGACATAACGTGCATTGAGTTTTATCTGAAGGAAGATTCTGCAGACAAGTATACTAAGAGGCATTAAAAATGCAACAAAGTCAATGTACAATAAAATTGGATACAACTACTTTGTACACAAAAGAATGTTTTGTTTACTACCACTTGTGACTATTGAAACTATGGAGTCACATTTTTCAGCTCAAACAATAAATTAACGCGGCAGACGGTACCAATCCCTGTTTTTGCATGTGGGATTCGTTAGGAAATTGTTTGAAAGCTTTCAATGAGTTCTTTTGGTGATTTGAGCTGAACTGGTCAAGGCTTTAAAAACCCGGAGAAAAAATGCAAGCTGTCACAGACGGTCACCATGCCACGCTTAGCAGCAAACATGAGGGAGCAGGCCATTGGTATGCTGAGATCCGGAATGACCGAAGCGAGGGTAGCCAGGCATTTTGGCGTCCACAGATGCACTATCCCACGCCTGCAGGCATGTTGTGCACAGATATAATGTGCAGGTTATGGACTGGCCGCCTTATTCCCCCGGATATGAATCTGATTGAACACCTTTGGGACAATCTGGATTGCCGTGTACAGCGTCGTATTCCACTGCCAGTGACGGTTGCTGATCTCCGTACTGCACTCATGGAAGAGTGGGAAGAGATTCCAGTGGCCGAAATCAACGCGCTCATCATGTCTACGCCATGACGATCACACAAGATATTTGACATTTGTAATCATGTCGATTCATTTTTCTATTGTTGCTTTTGTTCATTCATGTTCAGTATCATACCAAGTGAAGTCGCCCAATAAATTATGAAAATTCAAATTCATATAGAAAAAAATACAACGTTGTGTTTTTAATGCCTCTTAGTGTATTTTTACGCTGCGTTTGCTTGTTGCTGTTTGAGCAACGGGAAGCAAAATCCACAAAATCCACGCCATAATACCTTGGTCTAACATGCGTTTAATAAAAGCACAACCATTCGGAATCGTAATAAATGCATGTAAAATAAATCAGATATAAAGTTTCGGGAATGTACTTATCTGATAGAAAGTGGTCGCTTCATAAGCAGAATCTGTTGCCTGCAGGTTCCCATCGCTCTAATTTCTTATGATTGCTTCTTGCATGTTTTATGGCAGTTATTATCTCTTTCTTCATTCAGGATCTTTGGGAATCCTGAATTTACCTTTTACACACAAGGCACTTTCTGTTTTAGAAAAGAACTGCCACTCCATGAGTTAATACTGGGCATGTGCCAACATAAAGTCTGACCCTTTTATTTACATTTTATATATATTTTCTTCAAATAACACAGCTGCACAATTCAGGTTGAGGCTTTAGTATTGCAACATATACAATATGGATATGTTTTATTTGCAAACACTAAGTGCCTAAGTATTTAAGTGTTTCATTCTACAGTGTAAAGGTGTTGAAATGTCCTTAGTTCATCACACAGTATTGGCCTCTGGGGGAAAATATGCAATACTGTGGAAAATAGCTGAATATTCCAGTGTAGCTGCATATATATCAGATAATACATTTGTTGGTGTTTGAGTGGAACATCTCCTAAGATTGAAGGTTTGAAGGTTCATGCTTTGCCCTATCCCTGCAACTAGAAATGACATTTGGCAGGTTAACAGCGAGTCTAAAATGCTGCTTCTGATTCAAGACTACACCTGAACTCCAGTATTTCTGTTATGCAGAGAATAAAGAGCTCCTGTCTTTACAAAACAGCAGGCCAGTCAGATTAATAGACATTTAGTGCTGCAGTGAGTATTTCCAGCAACAGGACTATGTACAGTGCTGCTCATAAGTTTACATACCCTTACAGAATTCATGGTTTCTTGCCCATTTGTAAGAGAAAATGAATGATGACACAAAAACCTTTATTTCCACGTGTGGTTAGTGGAATGGTCGAAGCCATTTATTGTGAAACAAATGTGAGAATGCAATTTAAACCAAAATAACAACAGAAACTGCCCGAATTACCCTGATCAAAAGTTTACATACTCCAGTTCCTAATACTGTGTATTTCCCCCTTTAACATCAATAACAGCGTCAAGTCTTTTGTGGTAGTTGTCAATTAGTCTCTTTATCTTTTCAGATGGTAAAGCTGCCCATTCTTCTTGACAGAAAGCCTCCAGTTCTTGTAAATTCTTAGGCTGTCTTGCATGAACAGCACGTTTCAGGTCTCCCCAGAGTGGCTCAATAATATTGAGGTCAGGAGACTGAGATGGCCAGTCCAGAACCTTCACTTTATGTTGTTGTAGCCACTGGTAGGTTGATTTGGCCTTATGTTTGGGATCATTGTCGTGCTGGAATGTCCAAGTGCGTCCCATGCGCAGCCTCCGGGCTGAGGAGTGTAGATTTTCCTCCAGTATTTTTTGATAACTGGCCGCATTCATCTTGCCATCTACTCTGACCAAATTTCCTGTGCCTCTGTAGCTTACACATCCCCAAAACATCAGGGATCCACCACCGTGTTTCACTGTTGGAATGGTGTACCTTTCATCATAGGCCTTGTTAATGCCTCGCCAAACATAGCGTGTATGGTTTTGGTTTCATCACATTACTTTCTCCCAGAAGGTTTGGGGTTTATCTCTGTGCAGTGTGGCATATTTTAGGCGGGATTCTTTGTGGCATTTGCGTAAAAGTGGCTTTCTTCTGGCAACTCTACCATGCAGCCCATTTTTCTTCAAGTGCCTTCTTACAGTACTGCTTGAGACATCCACATGACATTGTTTGAGGGAGAGTTGAATTTCACCTGATGTTATTTGAGGCTTTTTCTTCGCATCCCGAACAATTTTTCTTGCAGTTGTGGCTGAAATTTTGCTTGGTCTACCACACCGAGGTTTGGTGTCTACATTTCCTCTTACTTTCCACTTCGAAATTAATGTCTGAACAGTGCTGACTGGCATTATCAACTGTTTGGCAATTTTCTTATATCCCTTCCCTGATTTGTACAGTTGTACTACATTTTCCCGCAGATATTTTGGCAATTCCTTTGCTTTTCCCATGATTCTGCAGCCAAGTCGTCAGCACAGCACCGCATGACGGATACAAAGGTTTCTCAGGAATCCAGCAATTCACTTACTTTTATACACAACCACTAATTACAAGCTAACAGATCACAGGTGAAGAGAGTTACCTTTAATAGCCTTTCAATCCCATTTGTGTCAAGTTCTGTGCAGGTTATCAGGCCAAATTACAAGGGTATGTAAACTTTTGATCAGGGTAATTTGGGCAGTTTCTGTTGTTATTTTGGTTTAAATTGCATTCTCACATTTGTTTCACAATAAATGGCTTCGACCATTCCACTACCCACACGTGGAAATAAAGGTTTTTGTGTCATCATTCATTTTCTCTTACAATGGGCAAGAAACCATGAATTCTGTAAGGGTATGTAAACTTATGAGCAGCACTGTATGTGGGCTTGAATGTGCTACAGTAGCCGTATTCAGCATAATGAAAGAATGAATGATGCCAGCCGATGTGCTTTTAATAGCTTTTGGACAACAATGCAACTCAATGGGGAGGAATACAATATTTCAGGCTTAGAAGAATCAATTCATCAATGGTTTTGTTCTTTCTCGAGATTTGATGATGGTATGAAAATGATAGAATAACACCAGCCTTATGGTTTAAGTAATAAATACTTAAATTATAGAAGCAAAATATCCATCCATCCAGCCATTATCTACCGCTTATCCTCATAGGGTCGCGGGGGGCTGGAGCCTATCCCAGCTGTCTTAGGGCGCAAGGCAGGATAAACCCTGGACAAGTCTCCAGTTCATCGCAGGGCACATAGAGACAGACAACCACTTGCAAAATTTAACTCACTCTCACAGTTTAAACTTGCCAATTATCCCAATCCCCATGCATGTTTTTGGATGGAGGAAGCCAGGCTACCCAGAGAGAACCCGTTACACCACCATGCCGCCCTGTACATTTCGCCATTTTCACAAATTCAATGGGTTTGACACTTCAAAATATTGCTTCCTCATCCAGCATCCATCCTCGGAGGCTCAGCAAATATGCAGATAAGATTTCAGCTCCCAAAGGCAATCATTATAAGTAAGGGATATGAGATAAGACAGCAAGGTGTTAATCAACTAGTATTGATTAAATGAAGCGACTAAGAAGCCTGTGTTAGAAGATTGACTTCTTGTTGTAATGATATAGTGAAAGCAATAAACTCAGCCTTTTAAAAACAATGGCCCCTAGTCGTGTTCGCCACGCCGACTAATGCGTCAGCTGGGAGTTGGAGTAAGGATGAATAAACCGCCCACAGCCCAGACAGGTGCTTGTCATTTGGTATCTCATCAAGTGCTAAATTCTTAGGCAATATTCTAGTATGAATGCAACAGAGTGCAACCACCCATTTGAAAACAAACCACCGTGCTAACATTTGCATACTGGGTCACCAGTTGTTTTCAATACGCTGGCATTGGGGTTTGTCTTAAAATAACCTCACTTGTTTTTCAGATATGCATGTGCTCATCAATAATATAAAAGTTTCACTTATCTCCTTTGAAATTAACTCATTATGTGCTGCCAGATATGCTGAGGTATTACTCTAATTAAGCCAAATATTTGAGGATTATTCAATGTCAAAACAGTAAAGGGAAGCCGTTCCTCGTCTCTGTGCATTTACCATTGACCAGGATCCAGTGGCACCATGAAGAGCAAAGAAAATGAGAAGTGAGGAGACTCTGCACTGGCTTGTATTTTCCTCTCAATTAACTGCCCAAGGTTGAGGTTACAGAGCATCCCAGGGTGCTTAACCTCTCCTATACCGTAGCTTTCGTTTTCCTTGCACAATCCTCGGGAAGCCACAATACATCCATCACATCACCTTCCAACAGACTGTCTGGATGGAGTGCTGATAGTGAGGAATATTAATGTTCGCAGATACCCCTTGGCTACCTGTTAATTAACCCAGCTCATTTATAGTTGATTGATAAACTGCTCCAGCAAGGGTGTAGTTATGGCTACAAATAAGTGAGGTCTTCGTATTTACCGAAGGGCTCATTAGATACTGCATGCTTCAGTGATCCTATATTCTTTTATTGAAATCGCAGTAATACTGGACATGCTCATGGTTTTAAAGACTTTCCAAATGAATGCCAAAATGGAAAGGTAGGAACATTTAGAGTTATGACAAAGACGGGTTCCATCAAAATAAAAGAAACCCATTTTTTTTTCGGTGGGTGTTCCTCTCTGAAAGACCTGCTTCAAAGTGTAGTTCATCCAGAGATCTAATTACTATTGAACATATTGAGGGCAGCTATGTTTCTCGAAATGTACTGAGATTGTTTTTTTTTTTTTAAACTCTTAAAGTGCCACTGACATATTTCGACTTCATTTAAAATCTGACGCTTGAGTAGCATCAACGTAATAATACGTCAAAGTATTTTTCGGCAGTGAGTCACCATTCGCGGTCTCCCGCAGCCTGTGAGTAATTTTCATTTTCATTCGTATGATCCATCCATCCATTTTCTATCACTTATCCTCATAGGGTCACGGGGGGGCTGGAGCCTATCCCAGCTGTCTCATGGCGAAAGGCAGGGTACACCCTGGACAAGTCACCAGTTCATCACAGGACACATAGAGACAGACAACCACTCACATTTACACCTACAGTCAATTTAAATTAGCCAATTAACCTAATCCCCATGCATGTTTTTGGATGGTGGGAGGAAGTACTCTGGAGTACCCGGAGAGAACCACGCAGACACAGGGAGAACATGCAAACTCCACACAGAAAGGCCCCGGGCCCGGGATTTGAACCGGTACCTTCTTGCTGTAAGACGACAGTGCTAACCACTACACCACCGTGCTGCCCTCATTCGTATGATATCATACGAAAGTTAGATCTCTACGAATGACTGGCAACATGAGCGATCAGCGTGCATGCACAAGCCCCGACGCGAGAGCCTTAAAAAATGGCAGATATTCCTTTCATTATACAATATTTTAATAAAGTTTAAATACACTTTGACAACATTTCTAGCAATGGTTAGAGTTAGGGATAGGGTACAGCATTAGAGCTATGGAAATAAAATGCACTTTTCTAGCTAAAAATGTTATAAAAATTCATTTGAACTCATAAGGTATCTTAAAAGATTGTATTTTCCATTGAGAATGTAAGGAATGTCCGCCATGTTTTCACAGAAAGAGCAGTCTGCATCAAACGTCACGTGATCACAACTCTGGTTGCCAATTATGTGGGTGATATACGAATTATAGTGCAATATACTAATTTGTACGAATATTGGATGACAACAGCCTGAGAACCATGCATGCCATTACAATAAAAGAACTTGTCCTTGCGAGCTCATCGTGCAGTAGAATACACAGTAAACGTAGTCTGTAAGTGCCACAAGGTGTCCAGGTCAAGAATCAATACCATACAAATAATGAAGAAAGTATCAAGGAAAAACATAAAAAAACGAAGCTTTCGGTGCCAGAGGTATGCTATTCATAAGTTGAACAGCCTCGGAGAACGTTATGTGCTCTAGATTTTGACCCAGTTGAATCAAGAAATTCTTTATGTTTCCTTCGTCAAAAGCATCCCTCATGGTCAAATAATTGTGTTTGCATGTGTAACGGGTTCACCTTTACTCAGATGTGTGGAATTAAGTCCTTATTGATGTGGGTTCATGATGTGTCGAGACATTTCAAGAAAGACAAGTGTGCCAATACGAGTTGGTGTATTTTTATTAGCCCATATTTGTTGAAGAGCTTTTGCTTCTCAAGTGCCTTAGAATAGGATTTTAAGTCACACCCAAACCATGGATGAAGGTTTTTTCCCCTCCTTAAAATTAATTATTTTTCCCTTGTAAAGGGAAGAAGCAAGTTGTAAAATTATACAGCTTCTTATCAAGCGTTTGTCTGTTATTAACCTCTGTCATTGCCCTTGGCCTCATAGCAGCATCCCGCCTTGACTCATATAAACAAGTATATAATCAATATTTCCTGTGCGATGAGTCAGTTCCCACCATCTATCTTTAACTGGCTGGACACTCAAGAGCTTCACAATATTGCATGTCAGAAGTTCAAACAGATTAAATGCTGCATAAAGCTAAAGAGGCGGAAGTATGTATGTCTCACCACTTTTCTTATAAACAGTGGAGAGAGAGAAATGCTGTGTGACTGCACCTTAAGAGCACCAGTGGGTGGAGGAGGACACCAGAAGAGCTGCTGTCTGCACATTTTATCAATTAAATATATATAAAAAAAAAAAAAAAAAACAACATTTTATTCACCCTTTAAGAGATTCACCCTTTAACTGCATCTCAGGATCAAATGTGTGCAAGTTTTTAAGCCATCTTTTGCAGAGGCGTTCCTGTAGTTGTTGATAATTTCAACAATTTATTCTGGATTAGTCAGAGCTGTTTTCACCAACAGCAGCGGTGACAAAAGACTCTGTCAAAAGGGATTATCCCAAACCTCATCAAAGTTGTTTTTCCGCTCTCCAGCTGGGTTTGTTAAAACTGAAAGAAAAATAGTGTCCAGAGTGGAACATTTTGACTCGTAGCTCTCGCGGTGTAACCCTCTAAAGTGTGTTTTAGTAAATGTATTATGCAGTTCTTTCCATAAATCTTACATCCAGCTGAGCTTCACACTGCTGTGATGTACTTATCTCTTCAGTTATGAGTCACTACAGAGTATTGATTACTTGTGGTGAATATTTTAGTGACACAGTGATGAATCAGTGGAGCAAATCTAAAGTAATTGCTGAGTGTTCTGCAAACAAAGCTCTGCTTCTGTCACTGGGGTTTGCTTGTAATATATGTTTTAGATACCAACCTTCAAACAATGGACTGCATATGGATTAAGTGAAGAGAGAAATAATGCAATGAGTGTGACCTTTACCATGAGGGGAATTGAAGTCCACTTTAAATACAAAGCAGCAAAAGAATCCATTGTCTTTTCACTTATCTTTAGACTACAGGAGGGCCTGTTGTCTGCATACTGTCCAGCGCACATTGTTTCTTCAAGCACCGCAGTACGAATCCAATTACAAAAGAGTCGACTTACGTAGCTTAAACTTTCCCAGCAAAGCCTGTTTCATCAGCAGCAACTCGCCATGTTTAAAGGTTATCTCTGAACAGCCTTCAAAATCAGAAATGTTCAGTCTATTAGCTGACTGAGACAGTGAAGCTGCCCTTTAAGCAGGTGCATCCAATAACATCTGATTTTGCTCTGTTCATTATTTACAGAGCAGCAATGACTTCCCATTCAGTCTATTGATTTGAAAGGGGAAACTATCAAAAGGCAGCCTTGAGATAAAAGTCGACGTTCAAGTATGCCATGGTGCTGTGTCTACAGACATGTTCATCTCCTGCATTGACGGGATAAAATTCCAATGGTGTTTAACCGGCTTCTGTGGGGCTTTATCGACACAACTGAACAATCTTTTGAATAATTTCCTTCTGAAAATGTCATGGATTTGTAGAGAGAGAGACATCTAAAAATCCAATAATCAATAATGGACTAGGACAAAAGCTAATATAGATAAAATGGTAAGATTTAGTATTTGGTGGTGTTTTGTGGTGTAGGATGATGGGTAGCAGAAAGCATCCCGTCCTCAAGTGCCTTGGAACAAGAAAAATATTCATGAATAACTTAATTTCTTCACTCGTTTTTGTAAAATCAATAAAATTGAAGAAACTCCTCTTCCAGATGATGTCACTTTTTTTTAAAATAGAGCCCAGATAGCTGTTGACTTGCTGAATCCTCAATGTAATTATGTGATCAGCAGTCCCTTTAGGACCGCAAGGTATAATTAAACCATACAGTTTGTCAGAAAATCAATAAAACCAATTTAAGACTCCGCATAATGTGTGTGTATGTGTGTGTGTGTGTGTGTGATATGACAACCGAGACCCTCTTGTCATTGAATGGGAGCATTTAGTGCTCCATGAGGCTGTCAGTGACATTGACACAAACAAATGTGAACCTGATGATGATTATGTTGAATTATTGTTGCACAGACACAGTACATTATACAGTATACAGTATGTCGCTGTAGCTAATATCATCAAGCTCCAAAACCCATTTTAGAAACAGCAGGAGGTGATATTCTGTCCATGTTTCCATCATCTTAATGTCTTATTAAAACGGTTTCACACACTGAGAGCATGGTGGGGGAAAAAACAAAAAAAAAAACACAAATGTGAAATACATGTGAATGTTATACATCTAGGGCTTTTAAAGTGAGAGGTTAGGACAGAGGGAATGGATCTGGTATGCAATGTTGGGCTGTTACTTTTGACAGGAACTAATACTCTTATGAATTAAAATAAATAAACACAGTTACTGTTACAATATGGTGTGTTTATCCATTACTTGGTAAATGATTTCCTGTTTGATGAATTCAGTTTGCTTTCATTAATGCTCTCAGATGTCTCTATGGACGGGGGGACATGTCCCCTCAGATTCATAGAGACACTGATCCATCCAGCCACTTTCCCAGCATAAGGAGACAAACACTGCCGTTAAAACAGATCATTAACGTCATTACAGCAGCATTGAGAGCCTGCCGTTTGTGTTTCGACACATGGTGTGTTCAAGTTGTACACGAATGTTGGAATTTCCAAACTCCAAGTCAGATTTAATATCAGAATCTCCCGTGAAGTTGGATCTCTAACTAACAAAGTCAGATTAATCTCACCAACCATTCATGCTATCTGCTGCTGAAGTAAACAGTAGCTACATGATTTGTTGTATGTCTGTAAGGCTAGAAGAGCTGGGAGAACTAAACTTTGAGGTTAAGTTGATCTGAGCTTCAAGTCCTGACTTCCTGTGAACACAACATAAGACAAATTCTCACTCCCCAGGGTCCCAAAGAGCAATTAAAAAGTTACTTATAACAGTAACACGTTAATTTTTGGTGTAGGTAATCAACAAAGTAATTGAGTTACTTTTTGAATGAAGTAACTAACTAGTTACTATTTGTCAGTAACTAGCACAATTCAACCCATTCCGCACAACTTCACTGGTTGAAATCAACTTTATTCAGAATAAAAGATTGCTTTTTCACCATGTAATACTTGTTCTGCGTGGAAGTGTTAGTGACAAATACAATAGTTAAATGTTGCATTTGCATATTCATATATATATATATATATATATTCATATATATATATAATATCCCTATAAACTACCAAGATATATATATATATATATATATATATATATATTCATATATATATCTTGGTAGTTTTTAGGGATATTATTTGTAATAATGCAACAAAATATGAGGCTATTAAGTAAAACATCAAGGTACTGATTGGGTGTAACATGTCAGGAACACCAATGAAATCATTAGATAACAAAAGACTAATATGGTCAAAATGATCAAGTTATCTTAGAGAAATATTCTCTGTCAACAATGAGTTGTCAGTGACACTGTGTGTCCCTGAAATACTTGTTTAATATCAGTGCAGATGGACAATGGACATCACATTTTTAGCTGGTGTTAAGTTCCTCTTTAGTGGAGTCTACCAGGTCAGTTGGGGACCTTTAGTGCTGTGGTGACGGCTAAACAATGTTGACACAGTACTTTCTTTAAAACCCTGCCCTCCAGCCCAGTCCAGTGTTTTCTTAAGAAATGCCTGGGAGATATTCAAAACCATTTTCCTCATCACTGTCCTCTATTTCCAAATGTGGTCAATATTATAATTTTATCAACATGACGTCAAAGTCACTCAAAAAAGACCAAACCTACACTTATGTTCATTTACACAAACACAGCACTAAGGTTAAGGTCAGGAAAACATTGTGATCTTGATTATAACTCAAAACAAAAATTGGTAAAATTCCAACATGGAAAATTGCCACATTTGTCTTGAGGTTGACAGAAAGTAATTACTGCTGCTACCAATTCACCATTATTGAATATTTTACCAAAAAAGTCAGTTATACTGAGCACTATATTTACCCCATGTTATGATTTGTTGGGTTAGGTAGAAATTTACATTGTAGATTGTAACATCAAAGTAAGAAAATAGCAATATGGGGTTTGATGATACACTCAGGTCACCACGAGACAATACACGACACGAGTTCACGAGAACGAGACAAAAGTAATACTTTCACATTACTTTTAAGAAGACCAAAAAAAAACAAAATACATGCCTGGACAAACAGTCATTTAATTCTCGCTTTTATTAAACAGCTTATTTAACTCTACCGCTTAATTAATTAATAAAAAAAATACTTAAAATCACTTTTTGTCAAAATAAGTGTTGTAGCATTATCAGCATGAGGTGAGATGTGTCTGAGCTGAATGTGGTGCTACAGCATACAGCATAGAACGAGAAAGCTTTTTGGTTTTGGTTCTGGTGTTGCACTTTGTAGACGGTCCCTGCTCTGTCTGCGTAATGGCCAGTGCTCATTAGGAGTAATGTCTTCAGTGGAGCACCAGGGACACACCATTTTGGTTGTAGCTCATCATGTGTCTCGCCAACATTACAGAAATGCATTGTTTGCATCTGTAGATCATACTGTATTTGATGTATTGATCCAAGAATCTACCAATATCTTTCTAACTTTATTGAAGTGCTGCAGTTGCTGCTTTCCTTCACCTTCATCTTGTCAGTTTCTGGTAGACTCGATGTATCAAAGGCTCATTACTGCCACCTACAGCTCACAAAGAGAAGCTTGGAGAGCTCGAAGTCTGATAGGCTTCTTTCTGCCCTGTGCTCATGAGACATCTTTTCACTTTAACGAGAAATATTGTCTTAATTAAAAAACGCAAGATCATTGCTCCCAATGAGCATCAGCCTTTGAGGAGACATCGCAGGGACTGTTGACGAAGTGCAACTCCAGAAGGAAATAAGAAAAACGCACACCCCTAAAATATTGTAATAAAACAGGTAGTAATGCTCCACTCATACTATAATCACAAATCCAATTACCTGTTATTAGATGTTAATTGGTCATGTGTTCACCCCTTGCCTATTTCAGTTACTCTCCACTTGCCGGGAAAACATGAAACATTCACTGTAATTTTGCAATCTGCTAAAATAACCCACTACAAAATACATCAACTAAATCCAAATGATCCAGGAGTCCCCATGTAAGGCTGATCTTCTGATAAAAAAAGGAAAATATTTAGTAAACCAGCTGCTGTTCAGCTAAGTTAAAAGAAACCAAAGGGATGTCTGAGGTGAAACTGAACTGCTTGGACCATTACACACTGAAGTAGAACACAGGACTCCATCCACGGGTTTGCCAGGAATACACTCTCACTGTAGGCATTATGCAGGAATTAGGCCTCTGACTGCAAATGACTAAATGGGGAAATCTAATTAAATACAGGATTTGTAAAAGTATCTCTGCTGAGGATTACAAAGGCTCAGCCTCACTAAACCCACAGAGTGATATTCCTCCAAATGGCGGTTACATAAACCAACGGACAAGGCGGACCTCTCTCAGAGGGCCACCTCTGCATTTCTTTTAACTGAAAAAGGGGGAAGTTGTGTCAAAGCACTATCAAAAGAGAAATATACCAAAGGATCACTCAATCTACTACCGACTCACACTCAAGATGAAAAAGTTGGTGGGCTGCTATTAAGAGGAAGGGCACTCAAAGAAGAGAGTGTGCTGCTGCAATGAATAGACGTTCACTGGCTTTTAATGCACTAAAAAAATAACTTTATGAGCCACTGCTGATCAAACTGACTGAGCGTACTGTATAGTATTACTTACTGGACACTTTAACCTTAGACTGCAACCTTGGAGAATGAATGTATTTCATATTGCATAACTGCAAAACTTTATTCATTGAGGTAGTATATCAACTAGCAACAAAGTCCACTACAGGAGGGGAGGATGAATGGTGGACAGGTCAGACTTTCACTGTGTGAAACTAAAAGTTCACTTGTGTAATAATTTTAAGGCAAAAAAGTATCTTTTACTAAACCCAACCAAGTAGATTTGTAGCCTAATTTTAACAAAGCACTGCATTTTTTTCCAATTTCCAATTGTTTCCCCAGAAATGTAACTTAGAATGTAGTTTTGTTGTATGGGAACATAACCTTTAGGAAACATGGTTGATATGTGAGCCACCTCCTTGAGCCCTCAGGCCACCCCCTAAAAGTTTATATACTACTATTTTTTTTAGTAGTACGTTATAATGAAGACATTAAAAGGAGAAAGGGCTGAGTGGACGTCAGTTTAGGCAACTGAAGCGCTTTAGTTAATGTTGAGAAAAAAAATACTGTTTGAAAATAACGTTTGAAAACAAAGCAAAATCTCAAGCTTTGACGTACTATTTAACAAAGACACAAATTAAAAGAACAATTAGTGGAAGCAGAAAAAGCATGCTCTCAGTGAAAGCTTCACAAATAATTTCTGTATGAACAACTTGGCATATACATTAATTAACAAGAAAAAAAAAAAAAACCATTTCCTCGTTATGTTGACTCTATTGCAGTTTAGTAAACGTAATCCCTGGGAGACAAGCGCCTGGTTGAACCTCCACCACAATTTACTCTGAATTTGACAGATATAATGAAAGCAAACACATTGATTGTATGACTCAGTACATCAAAACAATACAAAATCGAGTTAATATGACAATTTAAATGTTTATTCAGCAACTGCTTTGAACAACTTAATTTCCAGGAAAGATAACGTCTCATATTTCCTCAATGTTAAACAACCTTGGTGACTGAAACCTGCAGCCCAGAAAATCGAAGTGCATTTCTGCAATCAAAAAGTTAATCTCATGTAATATTAACTCATATCAGATGGAACTCAAGTAGTCATCTGAGGCCTGATGCATGTGAGGAGGGAGATTTTCCACAAGGTGCTCTTCATCCCAACAAATGAGTGCACTGCTTCAGGGGCTTTGGTCAACCCATGGCACGAATCCATGTCCAATTATCTGCCTCGGAAATTGTGATGGCTTCCCTAATTTATGGGGAAGATGTTCCCTCCTACAAATACACACAAACATACACTCACAGAGCCTTTATTATTATTGTTATTACAGAATAGCATAGCTGTGGTAGCAACCCTAATATGGAGGAGCCATTATATGTTGGGCCACCATCATTTTCCTCGGCTGAGGAGACATGATTGCTTCTTCACTGTAGTCTTTAATGACTGATAAAAGCATCAGATCACAGAAAGGTGCTCTCAGTGTCGTCACAGCTCTTTCAACACACCGACTCTTTCCAAAGAGTGTAGTTTATGAGCTCAAATGTGAAGGGAGGTGTACTAGACTTCATGAGCTGCTGACGGATGCTTTAAATAGCGCGGCATCAAACAATCTCAGTCAACTTTTACTTTTATTTTAGTCTTTTTCATTTGACAACATTTTGATCAGTGATTTCATTATTTGAATAATTTATACCAAACATCTCTAGTTCCAGCCTCTCATACGTGACAATTCAGGGCTTTTTCTTTGTTTTAATACCTTTGTAAATTCAATATCTGTCGGTTCTGGACTGTCGATCCAGCCTGCATCCCTGAAAATTACGTCCACACTGGATGATTCAGCACCTCACAATTTATGTCCACTGCCAATTTTCAGTGCCAATGACAGAAGTAGTGAGGTGAAAAGTAAGGATGTGTGGAGGTCAGACGTGGAACGTGTCTGATATTTAATGCAGTAGTAGTAACCTAATTAATGTTCACATTTTTATTAACTTTCACCAAGTGTTTTAGTTGCTTAATCCAAAGATTTTTGCCATGATGATGAACTTTACCTAACTTCAAGAACACTGCTGTTCCCATGAGCAGATTGTTTGAGGAAGCAAGAGCTATAATATAATCATCATAAAGTTTTGACATCCATGTGTGGTTATTGGACAAGCTTAAAATGTCAGGTCATTTTTCAGTATTTTCTGTAATTTTATGGACTAAAACTTAAAATATAATTTGTTTACATGAGGAGAAGGCTTTTTGCTTTTGGTTCTAGTGTTGCACTTTGTAGATGGTCCCTACTCTGTCTCTGTGTGTTTGTGTTGTTGTTTTCTGTCGAGCAACGCACTGTTCTGGTAAAAATACGCTTCATCTTGTGCCTCACCAACACTGAGGAAATGCATTGTTTGCATCTTTAGATCATACTGGATTTTAAGTATTGATCCAGGAATCCACCAATATCTCTCTAACTTTCTGCAGTTGCTGCTTTTCTTCTCCTTTGTTTTGTCAATTTTTAGCAGACAAAACACAAAGGCTCATACTGCCACCCACAGGTCACTAATAGAAGCTTGGATAGCTCAAAGTCTGATAGGTTTCTTTCTGCCCTGTGCTCACGAGACATCTTTTCACTGAAACAAAAAAATAACATCACGATTTGTAATCTTGCGAGATCTCATCACACCCCTACTAAACAGTAAAAACACACAAAATACATCATCATATAAATTATGATTTCCTGAATTGGAGATACTTGTGGCTATGCAGACGGTCCTTTTTGATGAGCTCTTTCATTTCCAGTTCCAGTGCTGCATGTCTTTGCTGGCTCTTTCTTAAAGAATCAACACCACCTCAGTCCCCTTCTATTTTCCATCAGTGTGATGCTTTGGAGATAAAGGGATTGTATACTTGACATGGCAAGTTTAGGAAGAAAGGATCCGACCCAGAATAAACCTCCGCCCAGCTCCTGTGGGGGCTTTAAACTTAAAAATAGGCTCCCCTTATCTATTCCCTCCTCTATCTCAGCCTTTCATGTCCTGTATCTTACAGTGAGGTATTTGTGAAAGGATAATTCTGTAGGTTACGGAAACATGCTGAGCAGGTCTGCGCCTCTGGGGTGTAATACAGCATCTGTACACGGCGATAGCATTCAAACAACACTTCTTCAAAAGGAGATTGACAAGTCTGCAATATTGCAAATACTGATGTGGGATTTCATAATTGGTAAGAATGACTATTAGGACCAAACGAGAGGGACTGATATAGACTTAAATGAAAATGTAGAAGTTTTAATTTTGTTGCATCACACTAAGTATTTGCATTCTTATTTTTGAGAAATGGTCAGGTAGGAGGAGCTCTGCTGTGTGGAGAACTTTTATTTTGTAGCACTGCACCACCACCACTCCTTTTATTTTTATTAACTCATTGAGTGCCAGCCGTTTTATAAACAGAAAGTGCCTTCTGCCAGCGTTTTTTGCCCATTTTGAGTCAAGACCCACAGAATATTTTGTACCATGTCTCTGAAAACACTGAAAAGCTCAAATGAAAGAAGACACTCTCTATTTCATCATGAAAAAAAAAAAACATTTGTTTTTACCTTGTTCCAGTCTTGTTTTATCAGAGGTAGAGGCCACTTTGACCAAAAATACCACTTTTTGTCCAGATTCAATAGTTTTTTTGCTCTTGATCGTCTCCACTTCCTACTTTGATCTCTGTGGTGTATACCATCTCTTTATGTCCTGACTCCAAATCCCAGAAGCCCCAACATTGCTCACAGGCTGCGGGAGACAGCGATGGGCCACTCGCTGCCAAAAAAAACACTCTGACGTATTATTACATCGATGGCACTCAAGTGTCAGATTTTGAATGACGTCAATGGCACTCAAAGTCAGGTTTGCAGTTTCAAGAAGGAAGAAAATATATATATACATATATATACATGTATATATATGTATATATATACATAAAAAGTTGCTGTCATAATAGTTCATAATAAGCAAACATTTTATAGGAAGAGCCAGCATAAGAGTGTTGAAGAAGAAACGGTACCGTACAGTAGGTTATCATCATTTACATAGAGTATAAATAACACTGACAGACTCACAAACCTTTATTTTTAAGGTTTAAAGGTATAAATTTTTCGCTCATGTCTACAGTATAACCTATTTTTAAATAAAGCCCTGGGCAGACCATTTGTAACCCAGGCATGTTTCAATAGGCGGTGCTTGGATTGTTGCTAATGTGATGTGATCACCAAGTTTGTCATTTGTTTGTTTTTTTGTTTATGCCGGTGATGACAGACAGCACTAACCTTCAGGGGCTGTACACTACTATCAACACAAAGCCACATCACTCCTGTCATAATTGTTTTAGAAAGCAATTAGTCAGTTGGCTTCTGATCTTCAACTGTCGGACTGTAGCGAGAGTTTAATTGGCTCATCTGACAGTCATGCCTTCAGGATTGCAGGTGACTAATATGATGTTTAAAGAATTTTAAAAATGCTTGAGTGTTTTTAAAGGCATACTTCCTGAAGGACTGTTGTGATAAAAAGAAATAGTAATAATAACCAGGAGTCATCTGAGATGCAGATGATTCAGACAAGAATCACATGAATGAATAGATGGAAGGGAGAGATGGATGGACGGACGGACAGGCGGACAGATGGAAGTAAGTGATTATTCTTCAACCCACAGATGGTTTCCGGTCTTAGCCGCGGTGCGACGGCAGCCAAACCGCAGACAGATCCGCTGAGCACGACTTCCTCTGAACAAAGCATTCAGTGTGGACACAGCAGTTTCTGTCTGGCTAATTTACTCGGCTTACTCAATCATGTTTAAATTCTGTCATGCACTGAAAAGACGGCTCGGAAAAACTGCCATAGGGTGCGAGACACACTGAGTATTTCCAGTTACATTTCAAACTCCAGAGAAGCCTCTGCAACCGCTCTGACTTTGTGACTTTAAAAATATCCTACAGTGCAACTCAGTGCCAGTTATTGCTTCTAACAGTATCTGAGGATTATCACCTGATTGTTCAGCAGGAAGCACCTCGACCCCCCAGGGAGACTTCCTGTGACCCCTTGCAAGTGTCCTCACCTTTACACAGAAAGCAGCAAGCAGTGATTCATGGCTGTGAGGTCACAGGCAGAGAGCACAGAGGCAACTCGGCACACTTGAACTAACATTAAACAAACCACAGTGTTAAGCTGACCGAGTTGACACAAACAACCCGAAACACATCTTTACTCAATATCCCCTAAACCATTTTCATTACAAAGTGTCCTCCTGTAGTGTTGCTAGTTTGAAACCTACAGACCTCTGGCCTTCGGTGCAGACAGAAAACATGGAGCACTGACATCGACCTTGGTGTGCGTCTATAGGTGTGGGTGTGGACGAGGATTGGGAGAGGAGGATGTTGTCCAAGCAAAGCATCATGGATAATGACTCTCACCCTCTCCATAACGTACTGGACTCCTGCAGGAGCTCCTTCAGCCACAGACTGCTTCCACCACGGTGAGGAACAGAACGCACAGCTCCTCACTTTGGACTCACTTTCTGTAATACTTGTTTTCAATGCAGCATTTCACTTTATCTGTCACCTTAAACTACTTTGTCGCTTTATCAGAATATGTCACTTTAAAACTATTTGGCAGTTTATGTTGACATATCTATGCTCTTTCATTTTTGTAGATTTTTTTATATTGTTGTATTGTCTAGACTGTAAGTTGATTTTGCACAAATACTGCACTTTTGCATTATTCTGCACTGAATATATATGTTGTAAAATAGTTAATTTCTGGATGAATAAAATTTTATCTTATCTTATCTTAGTTGTTGCCTTGCTATTAACTCACTGAATGCCAGCCGTTTTACAAAACATAGTGTTTTGTGCCAGCGTTTTTGCCCATTTTGAGTCATATTTCAAGACCCACAGAATATTTATACAGAATCAGAGGTAGAGTAGAGGCTACTTTCACCAAAATTACCATCCTTTTTGTCCAAATTCTGTCTGTTTTGCTCTCTAATCGCGATCGTCTCCACTTCCTGCTTTGATCTCTGTGGCGTATACCCTCTTTTTATCCTCTGACTACATCTCCCAGAAGCCCCAAAATTACTTACAGGCTGGGAGAGCGCAATCGGCGACACTTTGATGGCACTCAAGTGTCAGATTTTAAATGATTTCTAAATGGCACTCAAAGAGTTAAAGGCAACATCTTTCTGGTCATAAACAGCGGCTACAGTTCGATTTGTTACGCAACTTGTATCACAGCAGGAATCATTAAGGGGCAATATATTCACATGAGGTTCAGATTTTGCTCATATTGCAGTCCAGTCATTGCAGCCAGATTAAAAAAAAAAGTGTTCAGACTCTCAGTGTGATTACAATTTCCAGTCCGGATGCCACTCATCTGCAATATGCATGCAAGTGAGAAGCAGAGGGAGAAGCCATCAGGTTCAGCTGTAGAGACGGAGAACGACATGAGCTCATTAAATTACATTTTTCAGAATTCTGGTTTTGGCAGGATGGAATGATATTTGTAACCATGCAGCTTCTACATGATAATAAATGTGAGCCTCATTATGTTCGTGAGCAAATGCGAGTGAATGTGTGGAAAGATAGATATAAAGGAAGAAGCAGAGGAAGTGAAGTAATGGTGCACTGATTCCAGCAGTAGTACAAAAAAAGGAATGCAGAAGTATCTAATAATAATATGGTCATTCAGGGACCCTAGAATTAATAAGACTGATAAATTTAAGGATTACCTTATGATCATGTCTATGAAAATGAATAAAATCACAATCATAATTTTGGTTGCCCACAACCAAATGATAGATGTTTAAAAAGTGCAGCCTGCTCACAAAACTGCACTGCATATCCTATAAAATGCTTCCTAAACAACAATGGGTATATATTGCAGTTAGGCAAAAAAAAAAAATGTTGGAGAAGAAAAACCTTATTTTAACTTTTATTTTGAAAGATTTGGAGGTGAAATCAATGCTCTGTTTATTTAATGTGAATAATAATTTTATAAGAAATAATCATGATTATCAAACAACAACTGCCTGAAAATCAAATTGTTGAAATATCTAAAATAATCTGTCATATATAGCAGAGGACACACCATATAGTCTTACACAAGAGCCAACTTTATGTTTTACTATCTAGTAATTTCCCAGAAGTCTGACAGCAGACAGTTCTAAAATTAACAGCGCTAACTCGTGTTAACTGAAACCCAGCGGGTGACGGTTGCCGTGTGAAAAACATAGGCATGGATGATACAAACAGGATTCATGGACTGAAGCCGAACAGCACTGTAAAAACTGAAATAACCCGACACAGAGACAACGATGGTGTTTGAATGGCTGAAGTCACCTTAAATCAGAAGATATGGATGTGACAAAGTTTATAACGCGACATAAAGTACTTTACAAGAATATTTCCTGGAAGAGAAATCTTTTGTTTCTGCAGGAGTCTTGTGGCTGACAGTAAATGGGGTGTTATGTAACACAGCTACTGGAATAAAAACGCTTACGCACTCAAAAATAAATGGTAAAACAGAAAGTTGACAAAACCAAATCAGCATATTGTGATGTGCTATTATGCATCTCCTGCAGTCTCAAGGCTGGAAAATAATGAATGGCAACAAACGCCTTCTTCTGAAGCCCAAGATTTCTATCTGTATCTCTGCCAACTGTCCACACATTACACTGGCATCCAAATTACTATGCATTTTCAAGAATATCTGGAAGGCGCTGTTTGGAAAAAATGTGTTTATGATGTATTTCAGGCCTTGGGCTTTAATGAAACACCTTGTCTGGATCTACAGAGCTATCTAATAACCCTCATTACAGACCATGTGCCACATGGTCCTTTTCAACATGACCATGAGCAAGACAAGTGACCTGACCAAAAAGAGTCATATTGTCAATCTGAGCAAGGGTAAATCTATAAATGATACAGCCAAGGAATTGCTGAGTGACTGCTGAGCTACAAAAAGATATGCCCAGAATAGTCAGGATGGGAGAAAACCCAGAATCAAACAAAAGGTTGCTAAAAGAGCCTTAACTACCAGTAAGGTCCTTTTTGAAGCTGTGGGACTCAATGATGGACTCAGGTCCACTCAATGTAGGATGCTAAGATGAGTAACGAAGGTCCAAAAACCAAAGACAAGAACTCCACTGGAGAAAACACATCAGGAAAAGGACTGGAATGGGCTACACAATGCATGAAAGCCAACTTCTCCAAAGAGAGAATCAGTGTCACACAACCCTAGGTGGACCAGAAAACACCACCGCTGCCTTATTGACATGTTCGGGGCTGCCATTGATGAAAAACTTGTTGGTTTCTTTCTGGGTTCAGGATGGTATGAAAGTGAATTGTGAGGGGTGCATCGCTTTCCTCAAGATAAATTTCCTTCCAAGACGGAAAAGACAATCAGCTAAAGTGAAGAAGATGCTGATTCATTGACGATGATGCAAATCAGGGCTTTCAAGATGATTGCCCCATGAACTGACCTGCCTGCTCAACCCGACTGAAAGCTTGTGGCCAATAATGAAGAAGATTACTGTAAACAATACAGCTCACCTTGTATGGAAAGCCAAAAAAGGTGCAGCACACAGTGTCGGTGGAAAAGTGATCAGAAACCAAACTAAACCACTTAACCAGTTCTGCGTGCACATGGGCGAGCTTAATTCTATAATAAAAGCATCAAAAACGTATAAAATTCATGCGTACGGGCTAAGGATCGTATAGGTACTGGATTCGCGAATATGATAAAAACCCCTGGCTGATGACGTTGTTAATCTGCTTTGTGCCTTTTGTAGGGCTGCAGCTACTGAATATTTTAGTAATCGAGTATTCTACCGAATATCCCACCAATTAACCAAGTATTCGGATAAAACATACTTTTGCTTAGTTGAAGAGCAATTATAAATATACTGGTTTCCTTTTTTTTTTTTTAGAAAATTCACAAAGCGAGCGGGACTGAAGATCAGACAGTGAGAAAGATGACAGTGAGCTCGAAATTCAGTTCACACACATGAAAATGAACTAGTTCACGTTCATTTGTTTCACTTTTTTAATAAATCAGACAGTATGTCATTCAATAGAAGCTCTGCTTAACCATTCATCAGCTGTAAATCACTGCCACTCCAAAACTAGTCAAATTGTTGTATCAATAAAGATGCTAGCCGTTAGCCACACAGCTCACTACTATCACTATACTAAACTGTTATCCGAGGCGGAGGAAATTGCTTCGAGCATTTTTTGTACTTGAATTACCTGAGTTACTCGAGTAATTGTTTCAGCCATAAAAAGAAGCCTTCAGTTGCAAGTGAATGTTTTTTTTTCTTAACTCTTTGAGTGCCCAGGATGTATGTTTATGTCCTTTGAAATAGAATGCTTGAGCGCCATAAACATTTTTACACGTTTTTCCTTTTTTGGTAGCTGATCGTGGTCTTCTGCAGCCTTCGAGTAATTTCGGGGCTTCTGGGAGATGTAGTCGGGACCAAAAGAGAGGGTATAAGCCACAGAGTTCAAAGCAGGAAGTGGAGACGATCACAATTAGAGAGCAAAACGGATGGATTCAGGACAAAAAGTGTTTGGGGTTTTTTTTGTTGTTTTGTTTTTTTTTTTGGTGAAACTGGCCTCTACCTCTGACAAAACAAGAACCGAACAAGGTAACAACAAATGTTCCGACTCAAAACGGCCAAAACCGCTGGTATAAGGCACTTAGGGTTTAAAAAAAAGGGCTGGCACTCAATGAGTTAATGTTTCTGACAATGTTTCTGGAGAGGAGGGGCTGGTGGCATTATCATCATTTAAAAAACTCCAGGGAAGGCATGGAGAGGTAGAAGAGGATCATCCTCACTGTTTGGCAGCTACAAAATATCCAGGATGGATTATTAAGCGACTGAAAAGCTGAGTGAATGGCAGTCTGCTGAATGACAAACCTCTTGACATGAACACCAGGGAGCTAAAGTGCAACCTGTTGTCCTTTTTTAGGAATGAGAGAAAGAGCAGGAATCAGAAGTCTGGATGGCCTATTCTGAGCTTGAAGTACAATTTTTAGGAAAATTGAGACTCAAGACTCGCTGTGTGAAAAAAATAAACCGCTTTTCAAAATCAAAAATGATTGCTGGCTTGGAAGTACACCAAGCTTTAAATATACCTGCAAATCTGCTTCATAATTTATCCTGAACTCAGGCTCGATAGAGCATTGTACTGACTGGTTAGGCTAATTTTCTACTCATTATTTATCACACTGGTCAAATCCAAATTTATCGTCTAAGTTCTTTTAACTGATTTAGAATCATTTTGATGTGCTGAAACCAAATATGACACATATGATGCAAACTTTTTTTTAATTGTTGAAATAATCTACTTTGAAGAGTCTACATGGGCCAACTGTTGATTAATTTTGACTATTTTTATTTCACATGAGGTGAAAGTGAATGAAATGGCTTCGACCAGAAATCGTGCAAAAATAAGCCTGATGTATTCTGCTACATCTGTGGCAAATAAACGATAGTTCCTAACAGGAATCCAGTCACAAGTTTCATAAAGCAAGCTTTCCATGGGGTTTCCAAGGGTTTCAGAACCCTTCAGTTGCAACATGAGCATCAAATTGCATTACTTATTCTTGCATTTGGATCGTTTTCCTGAAAATCTGGGATCAATGAGTGATGGGAAGGAGGAGAGGATCCATCAGGACATGAAGGAGATTTCTGTTTGGACTCTGTAGAGAAAAATCTCTGTCACTGAGCAAAAAAACGGAATTTCACGTCCTACGTTTTGAACAATAACGATGTAGAGTGCAATTTACGTGAATTTCAGACAAGAAATATTAACAAAAAGTCACAAAATGCAATCGATTTACTCAGAAGATCAGATATAAAAAAATTACCTTAGCACAAAAACCTGACCTGATACAGAGAAACATCATTTTTTGATTCAGTGGTGCAAAGTCATCCAAAATCAGTTGAAAAAACATCCAAAAAAAAAGTTTTGTAACCCAGTGTTATGTTTCTATTGACTCTTTGAGCGCCATTGACGTATTTCGACGTCATTTAATAGCCGATGCTTGACTGCCATCAACATAATAATTCTAGATTCTGGACAAAAAATTACATTTTTTGTGAAACTGGCCTTTACCTCTGATAAAACAAGAATGGAACAATGTAAAACAAACTTTTTTCATGATCAAATAGAGAGTCTCTTCTTTCAAAATATTCTGTGGGTCTTGAAATATGACTCAAAATGGGCAAAAAACACTGGCACAAGGCACTTCCTGTTTTATAAAATAGCTGGCACTTGATGAGTTACAGAACAGAAATAATAATACTGATATAATAGTTATAATAATGACATTTCCTGATTATTATATTTGTTAATATGTCAAGTCACAGTCAGGATTTACTCATTAGTTTTTAGGTGATTCACACTTTTTCACGTGAATCATGTACATGTGACTGTACCAAAGTTACAGTACAGAAGAAGTCAGTGTTTTCATTTTGAGGGATAGTAACACAAAGAGAGGATTTGTACAAAGAAGACAATACCTTTGTGAGACATTCACTTCATTTGACTGGAGCTATTCTCTTCTTTTAAAACGAGGGAATAATTAAAGATGCTCTGTGAGATAATTACACCATGACAAAAAAAATAATAACTTCACTTGTTTTGACTCCATTTTTATGCTCTTTTCATTGTAGCTGATGTTAGCACTTCATTTTAGAGAGTGGTTGCAAATCAATAGCAACTCAAATGACAAACAGTGTGACTAACATCACAAAAGCTGGGGTCAGTTGACATCTCCTTCAGACAGCTGAAAGCAGGCAACCACAGAGCATATAAAAGAAACACAGCGTGGGATATTCTGTCTGCAGAGATAAAACAAGTCTGTGTTTTATATACACTCATCATTTATGATTACTTTATTCATTTCTATTTTTTTCTGTGTATAAAGCAGTGTAACTGTGTGTTTAGAAGTGCTATATAAATACATCTTTACTTGCTTACAGCCCTTTTGTTAGCTCGTCGTCTTCTGTTTCAACCCTCAGGCCAGATGCATAAAACTCAACATGACAGAAATGTGCATACATTTTAGCATATTTTACGAAGATTTATAAAACTGTTTGAGTGTCATCAGTCTTCATTTTTAGACTACTATTGTGCTACGTGCTGAGTTGTAAATATGCAGTCAGCACACAGGAAGCAGTATCTGTATTGCCTTTCCACACAGCTTTATGGTCAAATATTTAAACTTTGACTGATACTTACACTGTTTGTTTAGTACATTTAGTTTCAAGAGGGCAGAATTAGTCATCCTTCAAAATATGTGGTCTTAATATGACAGAATATAAGATATATATATATATATATATATATATATATATATATATATATTTTATTTATATATATTTTATTTTTATTTATTAGGGGAAATTCACTCACCACAACAGCATAGCAAATTACAGTATTGAAGAAACAATAAACAACAGTAAAGACACAATAAAATAAGTAATAATAATAGGATAAATATTTACAATATGTACTAAATAAGAAAGGAAAAAATATATATTTTTAATTGCCTCTGCCGCCAAGGAGGTTATGTTTTCCCCAGGGCTTGTTTGTTTATTTGTCAGTATGCAAAATAACTCAAAGTTATGGACGGTTTTTGACGAAATTTTCAGGGTTGGTCAAAAGTGGCCTAACTTAAAACTGATTAATTTTTGGTGGTCATCAGATCCGTTTCAACATCACCTCCAAAAATACATCATTTTTAAGTTAGGCCACTTCCAGCCAATCCTGAAAATTTCATCAAAAACCGTCCATAACTTTTGAGGTACTTTGCAAACCAACAAACAAATAAACAAACCCGGTGAAAACATAACCTCCTTGGTGGAGGTAATAATTAGGTACCACTTAGAATAATGTACTGTTTTACTTTAAGGGGTTTTGTAGCGCCCAATGTTTCTAAAAATGCATTATTTTTTATCTTGTTTTCAGTTACATACATTCTCAAATTTAAGAGCTAATGTGTGAGGTCCAGTGTCACACTATATATCTGAATTACCTGAGCGAACAAAGCTGAAGCTGAAAGGCAGCTGTAGTACATCAGCAGCATTATTCACAACCTTCAATGCACAGAACAAATCTAATACAAGTTCTTCTGTGTGTTTTTAAAGAATCTTTAACAACTCTGTGGCCTTGGCATCACTACGCCACAGCCAAAAGCACCCCTGGTAGACTGAATGAAAATAAATAATAGCCTCCTGTCCTTGCTGGAAAGCTCGATATGTAAAGTTTTCCTGAATAACAAACTGGCAGAGGCATAATCTACATTGTAACAAAGCTCTCTGCAGCTGAGGAAAAAAAGAGTAGATGTGCATTTTACGGGCGGCATGTGTGTTAGCACTGTTGCCTCACAGCAAGAAGGTACCGGGTTCGAATCCAGGGCCCGGGGCCTTTTTGTGTGGAGTTTGCATGTTGTCTGCGTGGGTTCTCTCTGGGTACTCCAGCTTCCTCCCACCATCCAAAAACATGCATGGGGATTAGGTTAATTGGCCGTAGGTGTGAATGTGAGTGTGAGTGGTTGTCTGTCTCTATGGGCCCTGCGATGAGGTGGCGACTTGTCCAGGGTGTACCCTGCCTTTCACCCTAAGACAGCTGGGATCCAGCCACCCCCCCCCCCATGACCATATGAGGAATAAGCGGTAGATACTGGATGGATGGATGTGCATTTTACACTGCATTTGTATTTCTGTGCATCAAAATCAAAAGCAGAGCATATGAGCATTTGTATGACAATTCACTCACTGGAGCATTAATAAGTTGTTCAGCAGGTGATTCATATAAACAGCAGGGCTTTTCACAAGCTGATGTGACTAATCCAGCATCAATGCTGAAGAGCCATCACTGCGTCAAAGGTGACAACGTGCACTAAGTAATGGATTTCTACTTTAAAGGCATGTGTTTCTGCAGCATATCAGATAAATAGCTGTAATGCAAATATAAATCTGCTCAATGTTCTGACATTGAAGCTGTAATAAAGATTTTTCAAAGTCAAAGGCATTTTTTCTGTTCAAAATCTGTTTCCTCTGCTGTCTGCTGAGTGATGCACTCGACTTTCATCTGCCAATAACACCTCCCTTCTGCCTCTGTGTTTTTCATATTGTGTGTGAGAAGAAGAAACTGGTGAACGGTTTGTCATTGCATTGTAATGGAAATCACCCCGTTGTTGTTTCTGCTCTCTGTTCAGACCAAAAGAGCCTCATCAGTCTCTCATGAGGCTCTGACGAAATGCCATCCAGATGCTAAGTGCTATTTAGCTTCCCTGGATACATCGTAAAGTGGCTACTGGAGGATTCTTCACCACTTTTGAAACTGTTATTTTGTTTCTGTCTGTACATTTTTGAAGTGAAATTTTTTTCAGACAAAGCACGAGTGCTTGAACCAGACTATTTTGTCCCTCGCCGCTCACTGTGTGAAGCCGTAACATCACTTCCTTTATCCAGCAACCTCATGAATCCAAAGAAAACAGTGTTGATTAGGGATGCAGCGATACAATATTGGTATCAGTATGGGTTCCGATAATGAAGAAAATTCTAGATTGGGTATTGGTGACAATCCATAGGGGCAGATCTATTCAGTGTAATTCTATGCTGTGCGTGACATCATGCGACGTGCTGCGCGGAGGCTCACGTTTGTTTACGTGTTTATTTGTTATATTTTTTTGTAGGGCTGTCATAATTAACGAGTTAACACGGAAAACTAATGGTAACTCAAAGAAAATCAAGGACACTAACAAAACAGTCGTAACTAACAAATGTGCTGATAAAATTAGATTAACCATCTTTTCTGAGTCTGTCCAAAGCAAAAGAGATGTTCTTTTCATAAGCACAGCACTTAGCAGAGCTAATGTGGTGTTGTGCAGCAGGTGGCGCTCAACTGAGGACAAAAGCTGCATGTAAATAAATCCCATCCTCAACCTGGACTGACACATCATAACTTAACTCACTGAGTGCCAGCCATTTATGAAACAGAAAGTGTCTTGTGCCAGCATTTTTGGCAGTTGTGAGTCATATTTCAAGACCCACCGAATATTTTGTACTATGTCTCTGAAAACACTGAATAGCTCTGGGGGTAAATTCACAAACTTTTTTTTTTTTTCTTACATGGAACAGAGTATTTGTACACTGTGGTACTTCAAGTAACATATCTGACGACTCCCTCCATCACTGACGTTGAAGTATTTGCTGTTGTTTTAAACTAAAATAGAATAAATTAAAAATCCAAGGGTAACAGAAGAAGCCTCTCTATTTTTCACCCATCAGACAAAGTTGTTTGCTGCCGTGTGATGACTGTTGTAGCTTCAGGGACCTTAGCGTGGCAACAGACTTTTAGTCTTGTTACGTAACATTTGTGTTTAGACATATGCAGCTGCAAATAAATGTCAAGCGTGCGGACGCCCCTTCTCCCGCCTTGATCACGAGCATGAAAAGAATATTGATGGACAGCTCGTGTATAGTGGCTGCTGCCTGTGTTTAGTGCAGCTCTGACTCATCAACTCTGAGGGAACAGTGGGGGCTTCATGTTGTTTACTGACAGCATCTTATACAGTAACAGCAAACAGCCTAATGAGCTTGCTATTGGATTTGATGTTTGGATGTTGACGGCTTTTTGTTTTGATGTAATTTAAGTTCAGCTCATGATATACACGTCTAACTCTGCGTTCTTTTCAGCTGGAGCAAAGGCAGTGAAATCAAAGTTTGTTTTTGTTTTTTTCAAAATCAGTGGGCAATAGCTGCTAAATGGTTTCTCTCAAAGCATTGTTCTTGTACCATCAAGACCAATCACTGACTTTTTACCTTTGCTTGGAACAACATGTTGAATTAAGTTCACAATCAACTTCACTTTAATTCATAATTCATGTTGTAAAAGTAAAGTTCATCATATCAAAGGTCCGTCCACAGACAGACCCTCCTTCTGCTCTCATCCAGATCAACCCGGCACATGATGATGATGATGATGATGAGCAACATCTCCCATGTATCAGTTTTGAGGAGCCAGGGCTGCAAAACCAAACCAAACGTCAGCAGAGGGGAAGCTGTGATAGTGTTGTCCTTTATTTTTCCAAACCATGACTTTTGTTTTATTTTCTGTCCAGTGTGACAAAGATGTGAGGGACATATTGGACACATGCAGTACTGAAATTTGCATGTTGTTTCCTCCTCCATTTTTGCCGTTGCACTTCCTGCTAAAGCCGTCCTAAGTGTGCATTGATGCAGACTCGCTATTTAAGGGCACAACGGTCAACTCACCCTCTGCACTAGGTGGTTTGGGACAGCCCTTAACTCACTGAGTGCCAGCTGTTTTATAAAACAGGAAGTGTCTTGTGCCAGCGTTTTTGCCCATTATGAGTCATATTTCTAGACCCACAGAATATTTTGTACTATGACTCTGAAAACACTGAATAGCTCAAATGAAAGAAGAGACTCTATTTCATCATGAAAAAAATGGTTGCTTTTACCTCGTTCCATTCTTGTTTTATCAGAGGTAGAGTAGAGGACACTTTAACCAAAATCACTTTTTCTCCAGTTTCTGTCCGTTTTGCTCTCTAATCTCGATCGTCTCCAGTTCCTGCTTTGATCTATGTTGCATATACCATCTCTTTATGCTCTGAGTATAAATCCCAGAAGCCCCAAAATTACTCACAGACTGAAATAACTGGAAAAAGTACTGAAATACCACTTTGACATGTACATACCTCTATGGAACCCAAGCACTGGATTTTTAATAACATATACTGTATATACATTAATGGCACTAAATGAGTTGAATCTGCTCTGAGTAATAGATCTTCTTGAATGATATTGTCTGATAATATGCAAGTAAACCTTTAATTTTCTGAAAACAGTGCCAAAAGAAGTCTGACTTGAATAGTGAATCCCTGGTAACCGTTGCTCTTGAGGAAACATGCCCTTAATCCCAAACAACAGACCGTGTATGAAAAGAAACCAAATGTAGTGCAGTTTGAGGAATCTGTACACTGATGTGCCTCAAGTGTATCAATTGATTTCCACCTTTTCATCAGTCCAGTATGCCTGAAACACAACTGTTACGCTCTTTCCTTCTTTATATTTCTGACTCTTTTCTTCTTTTTGGTGCCAGTTGTTGAGGATTGAGACAGAACAAGAGGTTTTTGTGCTTTTCTACATTGAATATAGAACTGTAGGACTGTAAATGAAGGGTGAGTGGTACTGGCACACTCTCAAAGCTAAAAAGAGAAAATGTATTCAATAACAAGAGGTATGGCAGTCTTTTGACCTTCATGAGATGCAACTCAGAATGGATCACAAGCAATATATACTCTTCTCCAACACTTGACGCAGGTGCTCGTGACCAATTGATTAGACAATGACCTCAGGCAGCTTAAATAGAGGAACAAATTCCACTGATAGGGTTTTTTTTTCCCTCTACTCCTGGCCAAATCAATGTGGCCTGTTTTGCACTTTATAGCTAAATGTTTAGTGAGCATACAGTAATGTTTTAAATTGACCATAAACTAATGATTATAAGTAGGGGTGGGAACAAATATCGAAATGGCTATATACAGAATCACGACACTTCTTTTGATATAATATTGATTTTTAATATTGATAATATTATTGATTCCCCCAAAAAACAAAAAAATTGGGCCAATTGTAAAATCAGAATGACTTCCGCATGTTGAAATAAAGTTAAATAAAAAAATCTCTTAACTTCAACAGCCCTAATATATATGTGTATATGTTTGCACGTATGTATGTATATATGTACATATCTATGCATATATTTGTATATAAACATTTGTACATACATGTGTACACATATGTATAAATATGTACTGTACTGCAACTTAAATTTCTCAGTGATCTATGTTGAATATCGCAATATAATATTGCAATATCACAGTAACATAGATCATGACTCTAGTATATGTATCGTATCGCGAATTCCTTGTGAAATGAAAAAACCTTCCTCTTGTTTGCCAACAACTTCCTCATCAAATTTACATATACTCTGTCTAATTAGCTAGCTTAGTGTTTATTTAGCCAATGCAGCTTTTATGTCATGACATGCAGGCCACCTCAGAACAGTATTTTGTTTTCAGAATTGCATCTATCACACAGAAAAATTCCAGCTCAGTCAAAAGCAAAGATGATACCAATCAATTCTTTAATCGATAGTTTTGTATGAGTGAAAAGATCCAGTGAGGAACCGAACCACACTTTTACGTTTTAAACATGATGCTTCTCCAATATAGAGGAACATAACATCAAAATTTTATGCCTTAATCGCTCTTATTTTTATTTTTTTGTGATAGATTTCTGTTTTTTAATGTGTTGTCTTACTTTTTTGCATTACATTTATCGGTTTTAGTGTTTATTTTTGTTTCTGGTTAGACAAAGACAAATGTCCTGCCTGCCCATGGTGAGACCATGAACTTTTCTATTCAATACACTACACCAGCCACTTTCCTGTTAGATTTGGATAAATCACTGAGGTAGCTTCTGTGGATAATGTCATCCTTTGGTTTAGACTTTCTATTTACGTGCTTGTTTTAGAAATGCAGTGAAGGTGGGTTTAGAAATGTAAAAATGGAGTCGTGATCAATGCAGTCAACTTTAGCAGGTCATTAGTCATGTGCACACATTTCCAACACCTGCATCTCTGGATTTAATAAAACCACTGCTGAGCTGAGCACAGTTTACATCCAACCTTGACTTTAATGTTTTAATCTTTAATTGGTTTAAGGAATTTAAAACCCCAAATCTCAACCTGTACTCGACAGCATGTTTAAAGAGAACTTTTCTCTGCATTGGTGCAGTATCGAGGTGTAGACATCAAGCTTTAGCAAAGAGAGACCAGGAGTAGCGTTAAAAAAAGGACCAGACTACATTGGCTGTGGAGAGTCAATGAAAGATTTATTGATGTGAAGATGATGTGAGGATTTGATTGATCACTGTGATCTTGTTGGTTTCAATACTAACAATATTAAAAATGAGTCGTAACCATTCATAGCATACACTGTTCAGTCTCTCAGGAACTGGATGACTGAATATCTGCTAAAATATACAGATTATACCAGATATTCATCTTCACATATTGACCTACAACAAACATTGTTTTACAAGCTGCAAGCAGACCATTAATCAGTGAGCTCATGCACAAATATGTCTGTTTAAACTTCCAGTGAATCATGGGCATTGAAATGCTTGATGATTCAGAACTATTAACACACAAGTTTTGTGAAATATTGTGTAACTGCTTACTGGTCTTTCCTGAAGGAAGGTTTCAATTCAGTTCTATTCAAAACACTTTATTTGTCCCCGAGAGGCAAATTAAAAGGCACGAGGAGGAGCTTCAAAAGGACAAACATCAACAAATTTTAAAAAAAATGCATAAAATGCTACAGTTAAAATATTCCCACTACTGTCAGAGTCAAAGTGCTCTGTGTGTAATGCTAAAGTGCAATATGTGTTCAGACAGTTTGTCAAGCTGCTGCATGGTTGTACAGTGAATCTGTCCAAAAAGTCTTCAAGCACTTGTTTAGTTTTCCTTGTCTTGTCCACAGCAGTGCTTTAATCCTTTAGTTTCCTTAAAAACGGTTACCAATCATTTTCATCACTCCGCTATGCTAGGTGGCGCTGTAGCCCTTTCAACAAGTGTTGTTAGAACCACTTCCGGTTGACGGCTACTTAACAACAATAAACTATCTGGTGGCATGAACTCCTTCTCCTCGTCCGTCCAAAAGTGAGTTGTTGATTTCTTTGAAGCCATGGTATCGTTTGACTTTTCAGGCAACAATATTAGGCGACTATTTATGACGGCGTCAGCGCCTCCTTCCACTTCTGGGTGAAATCCCCGGTGGGCACTCGCGAGCATGCACAGGAAGCAAATACAATACGATACTGTTCACAATCTGCAGGTTTGTGAGTGCCTCAGTGTGGTAAGCTCATTAGTTCAGCTGCTGTTACCTTTCCTGTTTGCTTATCATCTCTTGGTTTCAGGAAAAATGTGTCCACAGATGGACATGTTTATCTGTGAGCCACAGGTTTCAGCCTGCCCCCTATATATATGTAATGATTTGAACAAGATTAAAGACTTAGAGCCACCAATCGAAATGCGGGACATCGCCTCAAACGGCGGGACATGGAAAAAGGGTTCAAAACGCTGTGCAACTCTGCATCTGTCTCAACAACATAACATTTGCAGGATGCTTCCTTACTAATGTTGCACTGCAGTTAGTTTTCACCCATTATTTCAACACCTGAAGAATAGAAATCAAATAAAATGTCATCTTTTGAGAATCTATTTTTTAGATATAATAATTGCACAAGCCAAAACTGTACTTGCAAACATAAAACTTAGTCCTTTGCAGCCACTTTCACGTTTATTACTTGAGATATAGCACTGAGAACTTTTTGTGTCTGCATCCTTGTCTCGTTTTTTGATCTTCATGAATATATAATTTGTTATTTCATCTCTTGCATGCATATATTATAATGCCGTCACAGGCAAGCGTTCAGCAAAAGTTCAGATGTCATCATGTTTTCTGTTTCCCGCGTGACAATATTCTGCATGTGCCAGTGGTGAATTCACAAAAAAAAAGGGGGGGGGGGAACAAAACACTGCTTAAATGTTAAACAGTGGTTGTGTAATTGACTGAGCAAATGGATTCAGAAGGAAGCGAGGCTTAAGTTTTTGAAGACTGCCGAAGGCTGAAGAGAAGTGTAGCAAATGGACCAATGCAATTCAGTGAGACAATACAATTGTGTTGTTAAAACTTACACGCTCACACATAGTTGCCATTCTGTGTTAGTTATGCTCTATTTAAGAGTAAAGTAGGAGCTCAGACACTTTCAGAGTATTCTACAACTCCATCTTGACTTCCTTTCTGACCGGAGCTGTCGAGACTTTGCTAAAAATCAGACAAGAGTGCCTTCAGGATTTGTTTATTGGACTTAAGTGTTGTTGAAACAAGATGCATACAGTATATGGTATATATTTCAACATCCTCTCACCACTGTTGTTATTACCACTGTTGAGTATGATCTAGAATGTCTGTCTGGCCTTTCAGTAGTGGGGGTGAGGGCTGCACTGTGTGCTAAAGAGATGTTAATGCAAACCCTCCCGTTATAGGCCCAGCAGATTACTTTGCACCATTTTTTTTTTTTTTTTTTTGGCACAGCAATTTTTTTTGCATGCAAGTTTGCACTGCATTGTCTTTTTCTACGAGTCACATCACATTACAAATAAATCAGTCAAAATAAATTTTATTTATTCAATAATTGTGTTTAATTAACATTTAATTTGCAATTTAAGCATATTTTTCTTCCCTTGCTATTATTGCTATTATTATTACATATATTATTTAATTGCTGTTGTTTGTTCTATTTCTGTAAATGGATGAATTTAAAAAAAAAAAAAAAAATATTCTACAGTATTTCTTCTTGTGGTTGAGCAAAGTATGTTTTATAGGGTGTCAAAATCTCTCATGTGATCATGCGTACATTAAAGGCCAATTCATACTCGGGCGGAACGGACACGGAACAGACTCCGCAGAGGTCCGCACATACTCAAAGCGGACGTCCACAAGGTCCGTGTGCGCAAAGTTCAAAGTTTACGTCCGTGCGGACTCCGCTCCATGCTGGTGTCACACAAAACACTGCTCGGCATTTTTCACACCGACCCGCGTTAAATGTGACACCGATCGTCTGATTCACGGCAGTTTGACGGGAAGCTAGTGCGAGGCTGTACACTCGACTATGAAAGCTCTGAGCCTTAACTCTTTGAGTGCCATTGACATACAGTATATATATGTCAAAGTGTTTTTTGGCAGCAGGCACAAGAGGACACTCTCACACTGTATGTGAATAATGGTGGGGCTTCTGGCAGATGTAGTCAGGACATAAAGAGACAGTATATGCCACAGAGATCAAAGCAGGAAGTGGAGATGACACCCTCACCCTTCTTAAGATCCGACAAAACAAAATTTAAATTCTTGCAATTTTTCAACTGGTCTTAAAATTTTGATCAGGAGTGTATATCCACCATGATGAAGAGCTCATCAGTGTTATTCACTTCACCTCCCAGTTTTCATACTGTTAGTGCATATTGTGGGTAAAAACTGAATCCTTACAATAGTTCTTACTATATCAAATATTCTGTGCCACCAAGAGAAAAAAAATCCTGTACTTTTTATTGTACTTGGTGATTAATGACATTCTGACCCAGAAAAAAATGCATAACCACATATTTTCAATCAATACAGAACTCACACAAAGTGGAGAAGCAATAAAGGACAACATAATAAGGGCATTTAGATGGTAACATGAACACCATGGGAATACAGCAGCTCAATGCTTAAGCCTGGTAAAAAAAATACAGTGGGCCATTCTCACACATGTAATTACTGACAATGCTGTCATGCTACACCACCGTAACATACCTGAATTAATCACAAAACCTATTATACACATCCACTATGAATAACATTGTCATTAGCTGTTTGCGGCGCAATCAAGACTTCATAAATAATGCCTGTCAATGACGGCACCCGCCATGCTGTATAAAACTATATATATATACATATATATATATATATTTGCTGTTGAAAGTTACAGGGGTGCATATGGTGTTTGATATGACACAGGAAGTGGAGACGATCGCATTTAGAGAGTAAAACAAAAAAAAAAAAAATAAAAAATTCTGGACAAAAAGTGGTGATTTTGGTGAAAGTGGACTCTACCTCTGATAAAACAAGAATGGAACAAAGTAAAAACAAACACTTTTTTTCAAGATAAAAGAGTGCATCTCGTCTTTCATTTGAGCTACTCTGTGTGTTCAGAGACATAGTACAAAATATTCTGTGGGTCTAGAAATTTGACTGAAAATGGGCAAAAAACGCTGGCACAAGGCACTTTGTTTTAAAAAAAAAAAGGCTAGTACTCAAAGAGTTAAAATGAATGATCACAGAAAAAAGGAATAAAAGAAGACGGCGGCGACCTTTAGAGAAATACGACAGCAGCAAAAATATATTTTCCCCCGAAACTGTTTTGTGTTGAAAACAACGTTTCATGTTTTAAGTTTCTTTTTGACAACACAGCAGGTGTAGCTGGTCCCTCTGACCCGCATCTACGAGGCTTATAACGACTATTTCACACATTTAATGAAGTGATAACGGTTGAATCGGCAACACCGAACACGTGTAATCCTAGTGGGAATGAAACCTCTGACCCTGGCAGTGTTACTGCTGTGCTCTACTGCCTGAGCTGCTCCACAGCTAAAGCAAAATGTGTTGTTGCATTAATGTGAAGCAGGAGACCAGCTGTGAGGTTCGATGCAGGGAATCCTCTGCCACCAAACACACAGAGTTGGTTTCTCCTGCCAGCTTTTGAGTATATTTTTTTTAGTTATTTTTTATTTTCTCAGTTCTTTCATGACTCTCTAGTTAATTTTACCTATCAGGAATAATGTAATGCTCCCCACACAAGTGGTGTCGCATGGCGTAAAATTGTAATGAGTAGTCTTGTAACAGTAATGTATGTTTTTGTTGCTTAGAATAACATCTCCATTTCAGTGCTTTTTGAGCACCTAACCTCAAATTGAGTAGGTCACAGGCAAATTAAGCAAACATATTGGATGCGCCGTGGTTGAGGACATCTTTAGTGACATTCAAGAATAGCTTATGAATGAAGTAGGACTGGGTATCGATTTCAATTTTCTGATTCGATTCGATATTACAAGATCCCAATCCAATTTAATATTGATTTAGTCAGGGATATTTCACTTCTGGGTGATGGTTCGTCAAATGGTTGCGGAGATCCGTCATAGTGCCGCTGTATTTTACCTTCCCCGTTGCATGTTTTGCATATTACTTGTTTTGTCCAACTTGTCGTTTTCTTCCAACTTGTTAAATCCGAAATACTCCCAAACATCAGCTTTTAAACTCGACGGCGGTACCTTGAGAGATGGACTCGCTTCCGCCATATTTGCTTAACTACTGGCAACGTCTCACGAGATCTTGTTCTGTGGAAAGCGGCGCTAAACGCTCATCACGTGAGACTAGCAGGGTTGATAAAAGATCGATCTTTGGATTTTATGAATAGATGATGAACCATTTAAAGGGAAATAGATTAAAATGGATTAAATTATTTTTTTTTTCAACCTGGCCCCAGAATGAAAGGATAAAAAGAAGTAGGGCTGCAGTTATTGAATATTTTAGTAATAGAGTATTCTGCCGTATTAAAGAGCAATTATAAATATATTAGAGAAAACAAGACGATTTCCTTTCTTATAAAATTACATGTAGGCCTACTGTGGTACGGGCTGGCTGCGTGATACGTTTTTATTTTATTTTGATAGGGACACTGGACTGTCTCTGTGGCGTTAGTTCATAAAACTCCGCCAAGTGCTCTGTAACACTGGCTTCTGCATCAGCCATACTGGACTGTCACAGTGACTGTCATAATGTTTGTCATAAAACGTTGTCATAAAACCTGAAAACATCTTTCTATCACGAGCGTTTTCAAATGAACGTCAACAGTTCCTGCTGTTCATTCTCACTAGAGTGAACGCCGCTCCCATCCACGTTCACTACTTGAAAACTGAGCCGTTAAGTTCAGTTTTTTTAGGGTTAGATGGACACATCACAGTCTAAACTACCCCCAGCATCACTGTAGCATGTCCCACATTGTCCAACACAAACGTCCTGTCTGTCCCACATGTGGCTTTTTGGCATCTGCTCACCTTACCACTAATACGTGCAAACTATTAAAATATGCAGAATAGCTGCAAAGTATCACAAAATATGACAAAAAGCAACATAACCTTGAACAGCAGCCACACTGAGCTGATCGCCCTGCGCAACCAAACCTCGATCTGCTCCATGCAAATGTCACGTCGTCTCTCTGGGATGTTCTCTTTAACCGACATATGTCACCCTCCAATTTGCTAGTGGCCACTTCTGACTACTTCCTCTTCTGTTACTTGCTGGAGGCACTCCCTACCATCTTGCTTCCTTTTTTGTCTTAGATTAGAGGGACATGGGGCCCTAAAGACGCACCAGCCTCCCCACGAAGCGACAGAAGCTAGAAAACAAAACACCAGGGAGTCCTATATGTGACATTCATAAATGTCATGAAAGGATAGCATCAAATATGATGCAGTTTTTAGGCACCCAGCCATGTTAAATGCTAAAGTAAAATGCAGAATTTTCAGCTGATACTTTCTGCGCTTGTCTTCTCATCTGGTGCTTGTGCACAACCTTGATCAGACGAATGACTTCACCCGTTACCGCTCTGTACAGTGACAAAGGACAAAGAACACAGAGGCGTGGTTGTCAAGGCAACATGGTTATAGAAGGCAAAAGGCATACACACGTAGGCACACACTCACTCAGTCACTTTGTCAATGACAGCTTTGCCTGGCTTGAGGATATTCAATCTGTGAAGACTCTGGCAGCGTTACAGTGCTGTCATTAGCGGCTACGTGCAGCGAGAAAGGAATGGCCATGCAGCTCAAGGGACTCACAGGACGGAGAGACGTGACGCACAAACAACACAGCCACGTAAAAGCACTGCATCTGTGCAGCTGCCAAAGCAAACATGTAGGAGACTTGAAAAACACAATGCTTTTAAATAATCCACTGAAGAGCATTGTTATTTGCAGAATTACAGGAATAGCTTGGACAAATTGACTTGAGTTCTGGATTTAGAGCAGCAACATAGGTCGCTGTTATTTATTTTTATATCACAAGGTGCACTAAACAAAACAACGTATTTAATATCTAGTGTATACTGATAATGCAATAATAATAATAGTATAATAATAGTGCAATAAAGCCAAATAATTACAAGCAGTTTTCTAGTGACCTTTTAATTGTTTTGTGTCTATTAACTCACCTAAGTAACTGCTGCTAGATATTAACTTACATAACTTTAGTTCACCTCAGTCCATTGTCATATTAGCAGGAGGGGTGGGGAGGACATGCATTATAACAGACGGTCTATAGATCTTTTATGTATATTATATAGTTCTCTTTCATAAAATGAAATTGACTTAACCATACAATAGCCTCAGAATGGCTAAACAGCAACAAGAGTATAAGGTTGTTTCACACCAAAGGCTGCTTTTATTATTTATTATTAGAGCATTCACATTATAAGAACACAGCACAAAGAGCATTAGAAAGAGCTCTTTACAGATTTTCTGTCTATTTCTCTATAGATCTGTAGATGTTGTACCAGTTCTACGTCCAGCACTGCAACACCATCTGCATACAGCAAACACATCTGTCCGTGGTGCTGAAACAACTCTGTTGACAAGCAGCACACATGATAGATAAATGTCAAATTGCAGTAGTCAGTGCGAGTGGGTGCTGTGATCACACTGATTTGTTTGTTTAAGTAACAGGTTTTGAGGAAAAACACTGAAAAACACTGGCTTATTTATTATTCACCTATATTATTATTATTATTATTATTATTAGGGTTAGTAGATTAATCTGTGTTAATGCGCTAATTTGCACAACGGTAACTCTGCCCAAAATGCATTACCAGAGATGTGCTATGCTTGACAACCATAACATACCAAAATCTGTTTCCAACACCTTGTTGAAAGTATGTCATGAAAAAATAAGGAAGTTCTAAAAACAGGGTTCATCCTTTTACGAGCAAGATGTACCTATTAAAGTGGCCGGTTAGTGTACATGACAATAACATCAGTTCAAGTATTCATTACTTTGTATTTATTTATACCTGTTTTTTTGTTGTGGGATGAAACCAAAGCGGACACGGGGAGAACATACAAACTCCTCCGTGTCTTCCAAGCTTCTCTCCTTCCTCATTTGGATGCCTCCATTAAGTCATTTTACTAACTCGTCTTCTTCCCCGGAGTCCCTGTGCTTTTCACCTCCCAGGTGTTCGCGAGCTGAGGCTACTTGGTGGGAAGGAGGTGGTATCATCAAGGCGTCTTCTGTTTGGTGAGATGGAGAAGAGGCAATGCTGCTTCCAAATAGAGAAAGAAATAAAGAAATTAAGAAATGAGCAAGACTACTGACAGTGACCCGTCTTCTGTGGGTTCCTACTTCCTTTAAAATGAGGTCCACTGTGCTCTATCTGGGTTGGTCTTCTTTTGTCAAAGAATAACCCGTGTAATGAGAAATTATTCACAAAGAGGTTAAGAATGAAAACTGAACCTGGTTCCATTTCAGTTCAACACTCATCAAAGTGTGACTGAAACAGTCATTACCTGGTGATGGCAAAGCCAACACAGTTTATTCTAGACCAGATATGAACCAATTTGAGACTTAGATGGACAGATAATAAGATGTTTGTATGTAACTATAAAATAACATAGCTGTTTTTGTCAGTGTCCTGTTAAAGCCTCGCCTTTGAGTCCTTCCTCTCCAAATCTTTTTCCCAAAAGACCAGGTGTCACCTGGTGTCCACTGTCAGAGCAGCAGGATTGAACTGGCAAGGGGCGGAAGTTCCCATAGGCCCGCAATTTGTCTTTCTGTCTCTTATAAGTCACCTTGCAGCAACACCTGTTCTTAAAAGAACAGGTTGTCTCCTGGTGTCGACTCCTTGTACTGCTGTCAGAGCAGCAGGATTCAACTGGCAGGGTGGAAGAAGTTCTCGAAGGTCCGCAGTTTGTCTTTTCTGTCCCCTGTAAGTCACGTCTTAGAGACACCTGTTCTTAAAAGAACGGTTGTCTACTGGTGTCGACTTCTTGTCCACCGTCCGAGCAGCAGGATCCAACTGGCGGGGTAGAAGATGTTGTTGAAGGTCCACAAGTTTTCTTTTGTGTCCCTTGGTCTTCCACTTCACCCTGTGTAGGCTATCCTTTGCGTTGCTTTCTTCTTCATCCACAGTTTTTTCTGTCTGCTGGACGTTTCTCTCCACTTCTCTCCCCTTCCTGGTGAAACTGGATCTCCTCCTGGTTGCAGCCTTTTTTTCTCTGGTCCGCAGAGGAGCCACTCTTCTATACTTTCTGTCTTCAGTCTCCTCCTCTTCCTGTCTGGACTGCCACTGTTTTGCCTTTTGTATAAAAGAAGAGAACCTGTTTGAATCTCCAGAATCTTCTCACCAACTACAGTTGGTGCAACAATTAACAGCAACATATAACACTGACCTGATGATACCATCTGGACTATAATCCTCCCATTTCCCTTTACGGGAAGGCTTTGATTTGGCCTGGTCATTTGGTGGATATTTGTCACCCATGTTAATCTAAATGACAGAATATTTGGATACATGTTAAGACAACCTTTTATTTCAACCTTAACAAACTAAACTAACTACTAGAAATAGTCATTTTTAGGCATTTACTCCCAGTGATTTCACCTTCCTTAGTTCAAATTCTAATGACAATCCTGCCTTTCAAGCAACTTCAAGATGTTGTACATTAGTATTTTTTCAGCAGACTGTAAATAATTCAATTAATAATTCCCTGTGGGGCTTATGATCATGCCGGCATGATCAGATTTTTTGTAAATATTTGTATATAGTATTACTTTATTTCAATTTTACATTTACATATTCATATCACTTGGCCTCTGAATGGGGGGTGATGTAAGATGGTGAAAAAGTTTTTCTGCTCAACAGTAGAAAACTGGAGATCTCTTTCTCTATCTGCACTCAACATGTGAAGATAGTGAAATGATCAACTCAGCTTTGCTTCTCACCTCTTTGATGTTTAATTTAACACACTAACTAGGGCTGTACAATTATGGCCAAAATGATAATCACGATTATTATCCACGATTATTCATTATATTAGGTAAAATATATATTTTAATTGCACTTTCTTTTTTAATCAAACTGTACGTAAACAAGGCTTCACACTATCGAGCCAAACACTGAGCCAGCCTGGGCCTGGGCTTGTCGGTGCTAAGTGCTTTCACACTGCAGGGCCAGGTTCTGGCCCCACCTAAATCACGGGCCAAAGCACGGCCAAAGCAGGACCAAAGCAGGACCAAAGCAGGGCTAGCGATGGTGTCAAGGAAAAGGCAAAGCTACGTCACTTCCTACTACTATCGATGTAAACAAATAGTCTATCAGTTAGTGAGCTATCTTCTATACAGCCTTGTGAGGATGTAGTATAGCTGGCATTATGAACGGATTGTTTTATGGTTTACATACCTCAGTTCTTTTGTGTTTCCATGCCTTGGCTCTCAGTCACCGTTCCTGTTGTAATTTGATTGCTCTTTGCCGTCATCCCACATGCAGCCTCCGTAACAGCTTCTCTCTTTCTTTATCAAACTTATCAAACCTATCCTGTTTGATAATGCGTTGTGTCAGTGACGTTTTCTCAAATGGGGACGTAAACCGGAGGGGCTAGTAGCCCGACAGTGTGAACACAATGGTTTCGGGGCATGGGGCTTGTGGCCCAAGGCTATTAGCACTGAGGTAGCCCCCTAGTGGCCCTGGCCCGGTCTGGCTCGACAGTGTGAAACCGGCTATACCGTCGACCCCTTACGAGGCACTAGCTCCTCACCTCCAGATGCTGCCGTACCTTCACTGTTTACATTCAGCTCTTTACATGAAGCCCTAACCTTTCCTTCGCCCCCTGGTGGTTGGCTAAATACTGGGTTGAGAAAGTGCTTTATTTAACATGCAACAGAGCCCACTTTTTAAATGTTAATATTGCGACGATTATCTTAATTTAATCATGACAGCCAAAATCACGATCGTGATTAAAATTTGATTAATAGTGCAGTCCTAACACTAACACACACTCACATACAATCATCAACAAGTTGTTTTAAAATGATTTCACTACATATCAAAGAAGCACTTCATTGGAAATATATAATTACACAGAAATATGCTTTTCTACAAAATCAGATCATTATTTTAAACCGTAATATCTCCTTAAATTCTTAAAAGTGCATATTCATACCTCCGAGTCCAAATTTAAAATCATACAAATTGTTGTCAGTGGAGCATCTCTGATGTGAATATACGGCCACAAACAGTGTTAAACAAATGTATTAGCCCACCTGTCCTGTTTGGCAGGTGAGCAAATGAGCATCCAGCATCATATCATTCAGTTTAACCGGACACTTTCTTTCTCAATTTGGACTGAAGCTACCTTAATAAAGAAAAAAATAAAAGGGTTCTGCATCATTTTAGGTTCATGTGGATAGAATTTTTTACAGGAAAAAAAAAAACAATCCAGTACAGTCTACTGCCCATAGCATCCATCCAGCAGACACTAAGTTAGGTCAAGACATCGGCTGCATCCGAAATTCCATATTAACGTGCTATTGAGCATGCTAAAACAGTATGTGAGATTTTTTTAGTTTGTCCGAAACCTTAGTATGAACCCAATGGCAGTTATTAACATATATAATAATAACATATCAAGGGTGTATTATTAGATTATTATTATTATTAGATGTATTAATATCACAGATTGCTGGAAGAGGTGAGGTTGACACGGGTTACCACGGTTACGCGTATCCAATTCAACCGACAAGGGGCTCTCAGGAAGTGCGTCACTTCCACATTAAGCAGTGTGTCCGAAAATATGCAAACTACATTTATTTGCTCAAAAGTATGTTGAATGATAGTACACATATTGACTATGTAGTGTATAGGATGAGATTTCGGATGCAACCATCAAATAACATTGCAAGATAGTCATTATATTCCTTCCCAGTCATGGTTGTTTTTCAATGTCTGCATTCTACGTTATGGAAAAAAATATGAGACTATAATAAAATAATGCTGATAACAGGTTACAGCCTATTGTCATGATTGTTCAGCAAGATCTGCTTGCCATAAGGCTGCAACTATATTCTGATGTAACTGGTTATTTCATTGTGAATAATTTCATTGCAGAGTGTATGACTTGGCTGCTAAATTATTCACTGTCTGGGCATTAAGGTGAATTCATGGGTTTGACATGTATAGACATTCCTGCGGTGAAAAGGTGAATGCTCCTGATTAAGGTTGATGATAATATATATATATATATGTATATATATGTTTAAGCATAATACCACTTTTTTATATTGAAGGTATTCCTAATTGTTTAGTGGCTCAGTAATAAAAAATGTCAGCTGTGGTGTGCCTACTGCATATCCTATATGAGCATTGTAGTGTGTGTTGACAAAGTAATATCTTTTACAGAATTTATGTTTAATGCTAATGTATGAAAAACAGAAATCTTTGTTGATGCGTGATATCAACCATTTCCTTTACAGACCCTCATGTTAATTTCAGTTTTTAATCTAATCTTTGGACTTTTTCTGCACACATCCATATTCTTAAGTGACCCATTTCCAGCCCAAGTGTGCAAGCGCCCTACAAGCATAATGTGCATTGCCTGCGAAATCAAATTAGCACATTCCACACGTGCACAGCTGATTGCTATGCTACCACGCTACATGATTTATGTCACGCGGACCCCAGCAGAAGTGTAACTTCAGCGTTATACGCACATAAATCATTGCAGGTCAGGAACCGTGCAGCTCCGACAAGTGTGATGCAATACTAACAAATATATTTTGATCTGTCAACTCCTCTGTGGCTGTGTGTTCTCCTCTGTGTTTTTTTGATTTTGATTTTCCCAAACCTATTTTGAAATGACAGTGGTAGCGCTGTCTAACACGTTCTAAAATCGTCCATATAGGTCTTCACCTATCACTTCCATACTCACTGAATGATTCAGTGACTCCTCCTGCCCTGTATAGAAGCATCTGCATTCATGTTTCTCCACTCTATTATTCAGATTTTCCACTATTTTTTGCCTGCCTGTACCTGTTTGGAGACTGATTTTTATTTTAAATATACAGTAACAGGTAAAAGGTCACAGCTGAGCACTTTCCACCTACTGGACAGAAGCAGCTTGATTTGCTGCTTTGGACAACTTTCCACCAAGAGGCTTCATTAGATTGTTTCCCTGTTATATGTGAGTCTCACCCATCTGAACAGTTCTATATATTGCAGTGATGTGATCAGTCTCAGGGCACTCTCACAGTGAAGACATACATGTACACCGAATAAATGATTCATGCATTTGAATGTCAGCGGTGTCTCTGTGACGTCTCACACTATAGTCTCACAAACACAGCCATAGCCGCAGTAGCTCCTTACAGGATGCTAACTCATCACAAAATGGATTTTTGTGTGACATTTGATCCCTTTAAGTCAAGCTTTAAGTCAAGCTCTGCTTGGCTTGTGAGAAAACACCTGATGCACATTTGCAAAGGGTGATATATTCTAATGAGCATGCATGTGATGGAGAAAGAGGAGCTGAATCTGAAAGGCTTGTTGACTGACATGTTTTCTGATCTTGACAGCACACACAAAAAAAAAAACAACTGGGTCATCTTATTTCACACTCCATGGGTCGGTAGGCCAACTGTATGTGCAAGCACTGAAAATGGCAGTTTTTCGCAATAAGTCCCCTTTCAGGCATTTTTTGCAGCGTGTGAGACTTGTCAGAAATAACAGTCAAACTGCATCCATTGCTCTCCTGTGCTGCACATGTCTTATGTTTGTCAAGCTTCATTAATCTCCCCGTTCAATCGCATCCAGAGCAGTCCTTGAAAATACTTTCCACTTTCACAACCGGTCCTTGGAGGCACTGTGAGAAACGTAGCGGGTGAGGAGACACAAGCAATGGTAGAGGGAGATGGTGGGAGGAGGAAAGAAAAACAATCCTCAGATTGATTTTCCCATCATGACTTGAAAGAGCATATTTATTGATTGCTTATAGGGAAGGGGAGGGGTGAAGGGTGAAGGTCGCAAAGCAATGGTGTGATGTTAGTAAAGGCAATCAGCCAAGCAGTTTGGTTATGATGCAGAATCCTCCACGGCAAAGACGCAGAACAACATATTTTTAAAACTAATTATTTGTATTTTGCAGATCAATATTCTTATACTTATTGTCAGGGAGCAAAAATAATGTGGCTGCCTTAAAAAGGTGAAAATAACAATCAATCTTTCATGGCTGAAAAGCTTTGTTGCTGATAGATGACATTGATATGGTTCAAGTTGATTGTACGTTTGACCTCACTCACTAGTACTCAAACAGCAGCACATCTAAAGCCCTGCTAAGGTCGGTCAGACAAACAATAAGCAACAAAATCAATTTAATTGCATCGAACAACACATTCAGTCACATATAAAATTGCTGTTTACCAACGACGAACTCTTGACTGTTTTCAGCTAGCTGCCTCTACTGCCAAAATGATCCACAGAAACTCTCCTGAAGACTGTCAGCTCTCACCAAACACAAATAATAGACTTAATTCATTCTTCACAGACATGGTAATTACTTAATCTCTAAAATCATCCCAGATTTAAACGGAAGCATTTTTTTTTTCCTGACATCCCGAATCAACATCACAATGTATGTAACTGACAGATAAAACACCTACACCTTCCAGCTGTTAGCTGTTTGTAAAGTTAGTTGAATGTGCTTGCTATAAATATTGGTATATTTTAGTGCTATTTCCCTGTGCAGAGTGGACTTGGACAGGCCCTTGGCCATTGCAAAATAAACTCCACTCTTGAGGAAATTTGCATACTGAAATGATATTATTAGCTGCCTGTATGCAGCTGACATACCGCTGCTCCTTTCACACAAGAGAACTGCAAAGTGTTTAATGAAAAAAGGATTTTCAATATCCCACAGCAACGGAAAACAATCTTTAGGCTATAATCCAAAATCTTGCAGAATTCAAACTGCTATTCTTCATTCATAAGGCAGCCATATGCAATCTGAAAGAAGACAGATCAAAACAGTTGGCAATTGAACCTAAAAGAAATATAGGCTATGTTGTGAAAGGCTGCAATAAAGAATTCCAACTAATTATATGGATGCAGAGTTTTGAGAAACTTTTACTCAAGTCAAACTATGTCATTACGTCTCCATAACAACGACTTAACAATAAATAAGATATATAGATTGAGAGTGAGAAATCACATTCTAATCCACTGTCTGCTTCCTTTCATAACTCAATAAGTCATACCACTTTATGCTACATCTAACATAAGTTGGCACACAAAGAAATGGGAGGGCCCATCCTTGAATATAATAACTTGGGTTCAGGGCCAAGAACTGTGAGGTTCTTATCTGCTGAAGATAATGGATCCTTTTCTGCTGCAAGGGGCACTTTGCTGCTGACCGTGTGCTTTGACCTCGTTATGGGGAAGGCAAGCGGTTGACTAATTTCTCCCATGGGTGATGAGGAAATTAAAAAAGCAGGTTCTAATTGGATATTGCAAGGTCTAGACTGAAAGCCAGAAGCTGTGGCACCAGAGAGCTACCTGGACCTTCCCATCTGAGAAGTAACTTCTCCTAAAACCCACATAATCCTGAAAGGTTATATATATATATATATATTTTAACATAGCAACAAATGTAAATCTAATGTAACCTAAAGCTATAGAAGAGTTAAAGCTATAGTCTGTCATTCTTTTCAGAAACACTTTGTTATACTGGATGAAATGGTCCTTCCATCTTGAGAGCAATCAATACATTTTGTGTTCCGAAAAAGGAAGGAAAAGAATCAGACCTCTGTGGCAGCTGCAGGCCTGTAAAGTCTCAGACCAATCTCTGCCATTTGGTCAGAATGGAAAGAACCAATCAGATGCCTTCATGTCCCCCCCTCTGTCCCTCCCTCCTCCCCACTGTTTCTGGAAATATCCAGCACACTCCTCTGCAGAAATACAGAGTTAGCAGGAGAATATGTTCTGTAGGGAACAATGGCAGAGAAAATGTAGCCAAAAATATCACTTCCAGTATTACTTCTGATGACTCACCCTGCTAAACAGACAAAGAGAAGAAAGAGGGAGGCAGAAAAGACTGAGACAAAGCTCTGGATAAAACTAAGAGGACAAAAGAGAGTGAACATCGGTGGAGACACTGAGACATCTGAAGATACTTAAAATTGATGCAAGTTCCTTTCGTCCTGTTGGACAGGTAATTATTAGTTTAGCTTTATTATTTTCATGAAATATATAATGATTGCAGGGTGGCACGGTGGTGTAGTGGTTAGCACTGTCACCTCATATCAAGAAGGTACCGGGTTCGATTCCCTGCCCGAGGCTTTCTGTGTGGAGTTTGCATGTTCTCCCGCTGTCTGCGTGGGTTCTCCCACCATTAACCATTAGGTTAACTGGCTAATTTAAATAGTCCATAGGTGTGAATGTGAGTGTGAGTGGTTGTCTGTCTCTATGTGTCCTGTGATGAACTGGAGACTTGTCCAGGGTGTACCCTGCCTTTCACCCTAAGACAGCTGGGATAGACTCCAGCCCCCCAGCGACTCTATGTGAGGATAAGCAGTAGAAAATGGATGGATGGATGTAATTTTTGCCAACTTATCTACTTTTGCAGCGCATATTAGCCCAATGCTAACATTAGCTTCTCTATGGGTGTAAGCCAGTCATGGGTGCCGCTTGTACTGAAGAGGTTATAGGATATAACATTTTGTCTCCAGTGTCTGCATTATATTTGTGATAAAATGATGTTGATATATTGGCTTTGAACGGGACGTTTTAAAACTGCGGTGATGCAGCATAACGTCTCTCCTCTCCCGGCCGTTTGAAGTTTGAGGGGGCGTGGCTTTGGATTGAGCACTGATGGGACGGGAAGGAGGGGGTGGAGCTTAGCAGGGCGTGACAGTTTCATATTTTGCTAGCTCTCTAACACGACAAACAATAGCTTTAAGTCCAACCTGAGTAAAGAAGTCACTTCGGGGTGGCTACATATCAAACATTGTGCATGTTAGCATGCCATAGCTCCGATCACTTTGCTCTCCTGTTGACCATGCTATCCTGTCTGATAGCGTAGCCTCAGAAGTGTAATGCTGACCCTGTATTTCTCCCACAACCACAGGTCAAACCTGTTTGCTGACATCTTTTGTTAGCGCCGTTAGCATTTTAGGCTGTGAGCCACCAGCATGTTAAGAGCTGCTTGGAGGCAAAAGAAATGCTCTGAATTCAGTATTGAGCATCTTAAAAGTGCCCCGAAAGACTATTTTTTTTTAAGAAATGCTAATTGTTTTTATCCTTATCATGTTTGTCTGCTTTATTCCCTTTTAATCCTCATAAAACTTATGACTGAATTAATTACTTACTCATAAGCTTTTTTTATTTCTCTACTTTGTTCCCCGTTTTAGGAAAACATAAAAAAAGATCACAGCATATCCAGATTGTAAAAAGACTTTCATACATAAATTGCCAGAAATTTAACAGAACATTGCTTAGATTTAATTACAGCATGTCAATCATTTGGTTACCTTTTTTTCTATAATATGAACATTTTATTTCACTTGTTTTTACATTTCCATCCATCAGTGCTAGTTCTCCACCTGCAGTCCCTCATGTAATGAACCTCCGTGTGACTTGTTGAAAGCCATAGAATTTAATCCTAACCTCACAATCTTTTACATCGAGGCAGTTCACGGGTCTTCCCCAGTGAGGCGACGACGTTTGGTGGTGATGGACATAGGATCTAACACAATCAGGCCGTGGTCGTGATTCCCTCAGGGACCTGCTTTATCCACTTGTTTTCCTCCGTTTAGACTCCCCGATATATTATGTGCATAGCCGTGCCCTGGGGGGCATTCAGAGAGGACTTCTTGATATTCTGCTGGTAAAGAGCCCAGAGGTGGAGTGGAGAGGTGGACTGGTGAGAGGGATAGGATAGTTATTTCATACCCGATGGCCACGGGTGTTAAAGCTCTAATCTCTGCAAGGTCAGAGACAGCGATTTCTGATGAGGGAACCGATTCCCTCATTGAAGTCTAGATTTTCATTTTGAGCTCCTCTATTAAATAGAGTGACCACAGCAAGCAGCCTAAAGCATCTGAAAAAGCTTCCTTGGAAGATGATCATTCACCCAGGAAGTCATGTGCTCCTGTGACTTTCTGTCTCGTGTGTTCATACTACACCTTTTCATGTGTGTGTCTTTGAGCTCCCTTTAAAAGATGGAAGCCATTACGCTTGGCGGTGAACATGACACATCGCAAATGGAAGGTCACCGTGAGCTGAGCAGACTGGTGAAACTTTTCCACTTTGATGACATTGAAATGTCACTCCACTCAGATGGAAAAGACTGTACTCAACATGACGAAATGCAGCCATTACTGCATGGGTTTTCCTTTGGCTACCAAAAGGCAATGCTGGAAATGCTAAAAATCGGACTGAAAAGCAGCTGTGTCACCTATGTTTTTTTCAGCTCAACATCTCCAGCTGATCTGATGGGATTACACCTCCAGAGTGGGAAAATTCAACACCCCTTAACTTGCATATTTCATCACATTGGATGCCCTTTTCTGTAAGGGAACAGGGAGATGAAGGCAAAAGGGGTGATAGGGTAAGAGAGGATGTAGAGGGAGGGAGAGATGGAAAATGACAATATAATATGATCTGATTTGCAGGCAGAATGGAGTGGCCAATGTCTGAGAGAGGAGAGGAGGAGGAGGAACCAGGAGAGAAAGACAGCTGGGTGGAGGAGGTGGGCGGAGTGTGAACAGTCGGGCCGTGGAGTTCATTTAGCAGTGGGGCCATGAGATGGCTTGACAGCTGCTGGTGGAGGCATTAGGCTGCTCACTTTAGTCCAATTTTGCTCTCTTTTTCTCCCCCTATCCCTCCGTCTCTGTCACTAATAGCCGTCTTTGTCAGACCCGCGGTGTCCATCACTGCTGCATATGAGCCCAGCTATAGATTTCAGTGGCCCGAGCTGAGCTCATAATAATGACAAAAACAATATTACAATTCATTAACGGTCACAAAATAGCTGCAGGCGATGGGACGTTTTAGAGGTCATAAATTAGGAAAGTCTTGTTTCCTGAAAGAAAGTTTGGGGCCCAAGTGAGACACTTTATCAGCCGTTTGAGAAACATGACATCTGCTCTCAGAGAATGATTGACAGGAAGGAATTTGAATAAATTTAGAGGAATTTGATATATACACACCATTTGGAAAACTAGACACCTACTCTTGCAACTAACAGAGTGACAGGGCCAAAAAAAAAGTCATTTTCAAGGACAGTCAGTCACTTGGTCGACAAAGTAATAGCTGTGTTATAGGATGGACTGTCTGTATTATAAAGGTTAATCAGTAAGCATCACGTAATTAATTATTTGCTAGATCAGAAGTCACCATGGCCATCTAAGCCATGTTCAGTACAAAAATGGAGAAAGGAAGGGCTGCAAATAATGATGGTTTTGACTGTTGATTTATCTGTTGTTTACTTCCTTGATTCATTGATTAGTTGTTTGGTCTATAAAATGTTACAAAATGGTGAAAAAGGTTGACCAGTGTTTGACAAAGCACAAGATGATGTCCTCAAATGTCCACAACTCAAAAGCAGTGGTGTAGTCCAACGTGATACGCAGCTTTACGGTGTATATCCACTAGAAAATGTCCTGAATTACTGTATAACCACTAAAAACGCACAAAGATACGTATCAGCATGGATTCTAGGGGTCCATGATTGACAGGGGGCCTCTAAGACAATTATAATACTGACAAAATAATATGAAAATCAGTAATAAACTCACAGTCACACATCTATTTTATTTACAAGTAACACAAGTTTATTTGTCTTGGAAACATTTCTCAACGCCCTCCTCCCCTCCATTTACATAAAATGGTTCAGTCCACCTGCTCCATGTTTGCAACCATGTTAGCTATTCCTAGCTATGTCCAAGCTAACTTACTTTGCTCTCCATATTAGCTCATACCTTTGAAGAAAATACTGGATTTATAAATTCAGTGCTTCCTCTACCAATTAACTGTCATGTTGTTCTTTTCACAAATATGGGAAATAGTAAAAAGTAGTAAATATACATAGTAAAATACAATTAAAATTTGTAAAAAAAATAAATAATAATTATATATATATATATATATATATATATATATATATATATAGTAAAAACATAGTAAAATATCACTAAAATGCATAGTTTTATGTAAAACAGTATGAATATTTTCCACTGAGTGGGGACCAGTAACATTTCTTTTCATGGAGCTAAAATCCCTGCACACATGGGGTCTGAGTATACCCACTAGAATAAACCAGACTACACCACTGCTCAAAACGTATTCAATTTGCCATCATATGAGTAAGAAAACGAGAGAAAATATTTACATTTTAGAAGCAGGAAGCAGACATTTGTAATTTCTTTAAAACTTTCTCAACCGATTATGAAAACAGCATGTACGTGTTTGGAAATATCCAGACACAGACAGAAACAGCCGATCAGTCATGTCAGATAATGTTCGCGACCTCAGACGTTCTTCACTGAAGGCATTTCCATATCCCATTTAACACATCAATTCTTTTTCGACAGAGACAGAAACTATATCAAGCGAGTGTGAACACTTTTTTGAGGCAGTGATATTGAATGCTAATGTGCACGAAGGGTTTTCATGCCTCTCTTCAGTGCATGTGTTGTCCTACATCCCAGCACGTGCTCAATTAGGTTGTGAGAGTATAAAAGTTCTGTACTGACAGACAGTATTGTTCTACTTTGGTGTGAAAGGGTCGTGTCTGGAAGAAGGAGAGGCTATTATGGCTCCTTTATGGATTATGAGGCAGGAGTGTGACCCTTATCTCAAGGTGAACGTCAGTAGCTGCCCTTATCGCAGTCCATCACAGCACTGTTCCCTATTACATTACAGGTGATGGCCCTGGCAGCACCTTATTGCAAACAATATCCATCTTAACAAGACATTTCTGAGTAATGATCCTTGCAAATCTTATTTCCCTAAAACAAGTGAAAAATTCCACAAGCGGCGTGAGGTGATTTTATTTTCTTCCAGCGCAGGCAGCGTCAGATCACTCAGGCTGGCTATCAGAGATACAACGTTCAATTCATGATAATTCTTGACACGAGGCAGCACAGACTACACAGACTAAAAACAACTGAGTCTGCGCCACCTCACAGATCGCTGACTTTTTCAAAAGGAAAAAAAAAAACAAAAAACGTAAGGCCAGTTACTGGACCAAACTGTTGGGATGTAATTTGCACACTCACACACTGAGGAGTGTGCAGAGCTAATCTCACACTAGTGTCAGAGTCTTTTCCCTACAAATGTAAGGGAAGATTACCAGGTTTTTCCTAGGGCATGCGAGTCACACAGTTATTTATTCAAAGAAATACCACACATTAAAATCAGGTCACACACACACACACCAGGTGTAATTAGTAAAACCTGGGAGACCTCCGTGATCTGGAAAGCACCTTCCTTTAATAAGATAATAATTAATGCACAGCATTTCAATGTGCACCCTTGTTATGCCATATTGTGTTGATAAAGAGGCTCTACGGTGTATACACAGAGATGGAAAGATTCACGCAAATACATAATGTTCAATAATCTACAGTTGATGTACCAGCACAAAGCTAACATTTAAAAAAAAAAAACAATTGATTTCAATTGAACATTCAGTTGCTATTAGCAATCACTACCTGCATGGTTTAATGCTGCTTTCCAGGAAAAAAAAAAAAAAAAAAAATTCAACCCCCTCTAAAATATATATATATATATATATATATATATATATATATACACACACACACACACACGTACGCATTTGTTTAACCTGCAATTTCTAAATGGTCACTGTGAAAATGGCCTGTTGGATGTACACAATATCTCTGACCCCAACAGAAGCCAACGACTAAATACTAAAGGCATAATAAAAACCATGAACACTTTGAGTGCCATTGATGTGTTTGTATGCCAACGCTTGAGTGTCATTGTCTTATTTTGACGTCAAAGTGATTTTTTTGGCAGCAGGCACAAGAGGGCGCTCTGGCACAGCCTGTGAGCAATAAAGGGGCTTCTGGGATTTGTAGTCGGGACATAAAGAGATGGTATACACCACAGAGGTCCAAGTAGGAAGTGGAGACGATTGAGATTAGAGAGCAAAACAGAATCTGGACACAAAGTGGTGATTTTGGTCAAAGTGGACTTTTATTCTGTGGGTCTTGAAATATGACTAAAAATGGGAAAAACGGTGGCACAAGGCACTTTTTCTGTTTTATAAAACGGCTGGCACTCAGTGAGTTAATAAGGGTGCAACGATTAGTCAATGTAGTCAAGAAAAATCAATGATAAAATTTTTTGCCGACAAATTTGTGGATAATAGTCACTACTATCATAGCATGTACCTTTTACATTTTCCATAAATTTCATCCGAAAGTCAAATACCCCTAACTTTTTGTGAGTAGTGTCACTGGCACTCAAGCATTGGGTTTTAAATGACGTACGAGGGTCAATGACATATAAGGGTTTTAAATGTTAATAAATATGTCAATGGCAGTCAAAGAGTTAACGGTGAGTCTTCGGTGGTTGACCTTGGTTGACACATGTTGAGTCCAATTTATGGTGAGAAACCCCTCCTGCATTACTGTTTCTTCTGAGATTTTGAGCACATGAGAAAGGAGGGAGATATAAGATATGATTTTTAAAAATTACATACATCATATATGTTAGCCAAGGATAACGTGATTAAAGTGTTTCAAATAATCATGCAAAAATAAGACGGAATACACTGCTGGACACCAAACAGGAAAACATTTCCATTAACTTTCCACTAACTAAGACTGAGACATGCTGTTACAAATAAATAGAAAGGGGAAAGATTGATTGCATCAGCTTCTAACAACAGGCCCAGCTTGAGAACAGAAAATTGTTTTGTCAGTGGCATTATTAAATAGCTTGTCTTGTATGATGATAGACCATTTGGGACATTGGGGGTAAGGGTTGATCATCAACGGCTGAGAGGGAGACTATTATTGCTGTCTTCTTTTCATGTAGTAAAACTGTACACTCATGCCTTTGAATTAGCATAATTTTATGGATTGGATGTGTGTTTGAACAATTTGCTGTTTCTAAACATACCATACAGCTTATTTAGCTTTAACATTCATGCATTTCATTTCCCTATTAGACAAACAAGCATATAATGAGGAAATATTCTGGTTGATCCCTTCACTGACGTCAACTTGACATTCAACTCTGCGTCACACAGTTGTTTACAGGACCATAGCGTACGGACCAAATGATTAAAACACCCACCTCAGCGCTTCAGAGACCTGACGAGGTCAATTAAATTGGCCCCTGTGGAATTTGTCTCTTGGTGTCACCATGATGAAATGGCAGTACTCTTTAACCCTACAAGCAATGATTTTCCACATCAATCGTGGAAAACCCACGGTGTCTGCAGTTTTTGATTGTTGGGCAGTCAGACGTAATGCTTTATCGAGTTGTAAAAGGCTTACTGATGAATCTGCACCGTAAAATCTTTTAATGGCGACTGCAGACGTGAAACGTGATCACAGGGACCAACAGGTGTTCGTCCAGCCAAAAGGAAAACGTGATTGGACGAGGGTGATGATATCTAACGCGCACCATTGAGCCTGCTGAGTTCCTCTTTTGTTCTTCTGACCTCTTTGATATGAGTGATATATTCAGAATAACACAAATGAATGGCTTTAGGGTGTTATTAAACCACTGTCAGCAGAACAAATGAGCAGTCAACATTTTCAACTTATCGTTCAATCAAAGACTCGCTGTGCTTCATCAAAATCATCGGCTAAGGCGGCATTTTATCAAACACAATTAGGATGGTGAAGACTTCTCAGGATAGGTTTATTTAGATTTACACATGTGAATCACTGCCTTGCAAAGAACATATTACAACCACTCTGTTGTGAGAAAATGAATAAATAAAAACCTATTTGAGTTCAGGTACAGGGCATCTTTGTTTCGACCGCTGTGTGGCTCTGCTCTGAGGCTTAGGCCTGTTCAGCCAGCTGCAGAGCCCTGCACAGGAGGCTGTCCATCATATGCATGACCTTTTCCATCCATCACTGCTACCAGACACTGCTTTCAGTCCAAAAAGATAAGCAAAATCTTTAATGGCTGTTTAAACATACATGTACTGTCCCTCTTCGTTTTAGCTCCTGTTTCTTTAAGACACCCTCTTGAAAAAAGCTACATAAAAAGTATGTTGCACCTTTGCAAAAGTAGGTCTAAATCTGTGGGTGATATACTCTAATCAGCCTCAATGTGACACAGGAAGCCCAAACTGAATGATTTGTTGAATTAACCGTATTCACAAAAAAATGGCTTATTTCACAGTTTGTGAATTGATAAGGTACTCAAATGTAAGCGCACAAGCACTGATAAGGTGAGTTTTTCATGATATGTCTCCTTCAAAACATAAATATAATTTCCTACTGTTCTCTCAAGCCATGTGTGAAACCCCAAAACAAACATCACACATCTCTCTGGGTAATGTCAGAACAGCAGTAAAATAATATAAGACAAGTGTAACAGTGAAAAAATGTAAAAATAAATAAATAAATAAATAAAAATGTAAGAGACCAGATGCAAAAACTATAATCAGTGCTGTGCAATATAAATGAACAAGATGGACCAGTCATTACCGGCTTTATGGGAAATGTCTTCCTCACATGGGGGGTAGGTGGTTGTCAATAAAAAGAGAACAGCTAGTCCACCTTAAAGATCAGCCCACCTTAAGAGAGCAGCCCCCTTCATTTTAATCTGCAGGTGACAATCAAGACAGGAAGTTGGCCCTGGGAGTTATAGTACTTATTAACTGTGGTTACACTGAACTGCTGTGCTCACTACTATAACAGTACTGTTGATGTCACACGCTCTCTGTATGTCTCTTTCTTGGCTGCACAACCGCTAATGGTATATTAAAAAAGTAAATTATAAAACAGGTTGCAGATGAACAACACACAGGTGGGTACATATTAAACAGGGAAAACAGACCCTCATAAATGTCTTAAACCAACATAAAGTACATATTTAGGTTTAAGTCATGCATTAAAGCTGCACGGCACATACAGTAGTTACTGTGCAGCTGCTATGAGCGAAGATGAAACAATGAAACAGAGGTACTGTTTAGTTTTTATTGACCATGGACACTTGAAATTAAGCAGTGGGTTGTCCTCAGGTTTTTAAGAACTCAAAGGACTCAGAGTATGTCAACAGCTCGCAGTCTTGCAGTCAGAATATATATATATATATATATATATATATATATATATATATATATATATAGTCTATATATATATATAAGTACATAATATGCAGGCTCACTGCAGATAATTGGGAGTGGTTTCATTTTTTCATATTAAGAAATATCGTCAAGAACATCTTGCAAGAAAAAAAAAAAGTGGCCAGTGTGTGCTTCCAGAAGAGAGACAATTCAAGGAACAGCATTAGTGTTGTTCTGATCAGTGAATACCAAGCGACAAACATTTTGGAAAAGAAACACTTCAGCAAATGCTAATTAAACAAATTACGTTCCCCCCCTCCTTTTCAATTAAGTCAGTCAGTGCGCTTCCTCTGTCTCTTGGTTGCCGCAGGACAGAAGGAAGTGGCTGAGGAAGGAAAGCAGAGTCTTGAATGCAGATTGAAATCCCTGAACAGAAGCTGTCCTGTGCCTCTGCAGCATACAACTCTTACCCCGAACTGTCTCTCAGTTTTTAGAGGACATTAGTCCTGCATTGACAACTCCCAGGATAAAGCCGTAACAGCCTGGATAGCAGACACTTCCGAGAGCTAAGAGTGATAGAGTGGTCCGTGTATTCACACTGTGTCTCTCACTAGCATTATATGTTTATTAGTCTGTCTCAGAACCAGCCTTATAAAACTGGCCAAGGTCCTCTCTGTCACACAAACCATTTTTCACTCCACACCACAGCACCACTTTTACAGTGTTACCCTCAAAATAAACAGTCCAAAAAAATTCAAACGCACCTGCTTTTCAGCCGTCAGGCAGCAAAAGGAACAGCGAGACACCCGCTTGTTTGAAATATGAGGTCACTGTCGCAATATACTGCAAGTTTTCAACTCCACTTAATCACATTTTTAAGAGAATAGGCTGCAACTGCTTCTGCAAGGCTAATGTAAGACAGATGCATTATGGGAAGACCTTTAGCTTTGCTATCATTACAGAATTAATGCAGTATAGGAGTTGGAGGGGGGCTTATCACTGCAGTGTAAATACAATATAGATGAAGCAGCTGAGACCTCTACCATGGCTACCACTATAGTATTAATGCAATAAAGATGCAGGATGGAGGATTTCGATCATGGTTGCCCATCACTGTAGAGGTAATTAAGCTCATATATAAATGCATTTTGGTTATGGCTGTTGCAGATTGCTTTGGTGATTTCAGCTGAGAGTTAAACTGAAGCTCCGCTGAGAAAAAAGTGATGAAATTTCCCGACACGATCAATCGTTAAGGATTGTGAAAAGGTCCCTTTAAAAATCGACTGGACGAAATTATGTGTGACCCAGGTCTAATGCCCGGTAAAAAGCCTGAGAGCATTGTCATTCTCTAAATGAAAGGAAGGGAAATGATTTATCTGCTCTACATAATCCTGATCACCCACATCATTAGTTATAATAAAATGCTAATAATGTATCGTATGTCTTCAAGGGAAACTCATTTGTCAAACATTCATCTGAATATGACAAGAATCTCTGCATACATTCTTCTAACCTTTTGCAGCGACAGAGATTATTATTTCTAACACTACAGTAATAATACATCTCATGGTTTAAAGGATAAAGATGTGCTTTACTCACATGTTTCTGAAAGGGTACCTCGACTCTGAGCTCCTCAAATGAAATTTATACAGCTTACATGAAGAATACTGACCAGGGGGATTCTCCCCAGTCTGTCAAAGCCTCTGCTGAATCATTTTCATTCTCAGTGGAGACAAAGGTACTGAATAGCCCATGTCAAAAACCTAAAATCTAAATACTCTACAATATATTTCATATATGTAAGTGCTGCAACTTGAGAACAGTCTATAGTACAAACAACAATACAATCTGAAATATAGGCTCATGCTTGTGTGACAGCAGAGATGATACCATGTCCGGACTACGTGATGAGCGTCTCCACACTGAACAGTCTGCTGTTCATCACAGCAAGTAGACCGCCTCCTTCCCTGCCTGCACATTAGCAGGGATGTGGCTCAAAGAGGGCTGACGTCCTACAGGAGGTCTGTCTGTCATCACAAGTAGGCATATGCTGTACTTACTATTATTTATTAATATCATGCTGTTGCATTTTGTTTTGCACTTATTTGATTATCAAAGAGGGATTTAATTTTGGCATGTGTTAACTCTGTTTTTATCAAACAGAACGTGCCTTTTTCCAGTGTTTTTACCCATTTTGAGTCATATTTCAAGACCCACTGAATATTTTGTCCTGTTCTTGTTTTATCAGAGGTAGAGGCCTCTCCAACCAAAAACCCCACTTTTTGTCCAGATTCTGTTTTGCTCTCTAATCTCGATCGTCTCCACTTCCTGCTTTGATCTCTGTGACATATGCCGTCTCTTTATGCTCTGACTACATCTCCCAGAAGCCCCAAAGTAGTGCAATATAAAAGACAATATGCAGTGTATTGAAATTACAATAAATTTAAGTGACATGTGCTGGGTAAAATATACTGCACTTGGTTTATTTCAAGAGTCCTTGGTGATGGTATGACCAACCTCATCAGGATTCACATAAAAACAACATGAGGATTTTCACAAGAAAATTATAATGGATTTACTGAGGTTATTTTTCAGGGTCCTCTCATTTTTTTTTTTTTTATTTTATTCAACTGGAGAATATTCTCATGTTTAAAATCAATGTAACCCATTGGTCAGTTTTTCCTCATAGTTTCTACTGTTGCTGACTATTGTTCTCCGTTTGAGTAATAACACTCGATAAAGGTCTTTTCTAACATTTGATATGAAAAATGAGCCATAAAAGTCTGTATGATTCATGCTGATATTTTATCGGATCAATATCATTATTGGCCAATACTCAAGGCTGCAATATTGTATCGGAAATGAAAAAAGTTGTATCGGGACACGCCTATTAAAAGTAGCATTGAACTTTTTGTCTTGTGGAATATGACCACATCCTCTATGTGGGAGGACAGGGCAAAAGAGTGAAAATATTGCACTACGTGATAGACTCAATTTTAAAAATGGATTAAAATATTTGTGCAAATACAAATTTTATGGTCACAAGTATTCTATAAATGTTATTTTAACAGCTGCAGCTGCAAGAAATAACCAACATATGTATGGGCCAATTGGGAATCTTAATTTTTGACTTGCAGGGCTAATTGGTGAACTACTGTAGCTGGCGAGCTAACAGCTAATATGCTAACAAGCAGGAACGACATAAGGTCTTGTCACAAAAGGGCCTGTCACAGTTTGTTGATATTTTTTTCCAATTTATTTCCCCTGGGGCCTTTTGTTCTCTGGAGACACATTTCATTTCAAAAAGTTAACTGAAGAGGCTAAAAAGACTCCGAGTGAGCTAATGCTGAGTTAAACTATACTCTGACACATGGCTGATAAGCCTTTTGGGGTCTCCATCCCTTCAAAAGGAAGTGCCGTCGAGACACTTTGCCTTTTCTCTATGCTGGAAATTTACATGTCAAAGTTCACCAAGAGTTATACGTTTTTAGATTTTATTTTTTACAGCTATTCCATTTACATTAACTTATTTAATTGCAAAATTCTCCATTATTTTGCCACTTCGTTCTAAAGTGCTGCTTAGAATAATTGAACATTTTGTCCACTGTAATCAGCACAGTGGCCGAGGATGTGGAAGAAGAAGCACAAACTGGAGACGTTAATAGATAACAGCTGCTAAAACGTCCTCTGAGACCCTAGAATACTTCAGAAAAGCTAATGTGCTGCTGCATCCTATAAAAACCCCAGGTTATGAACAAGTACCACATACAGTACAAAGCACGAAAAAGTAGAAGTAAGTCTGTGTCGGATTACATTGTATCACCCAGACTCTGGTTTCCCATTTAAACCACACATGGAAAATGAACAGCCATGACAGGATATATATATTGCTGCTCCCGCTGTTGTCAGTTTGGCTGGACACATGGCCACGTTATCTATTACGTCCTATAAATTCCAATTATCTCCCTCGTCAGATAAGATCACGCAAGCACATGCACTCATATGTCAGCACTGCGATACACAGACGGAGGAGGCGGCAACGAAAACTCATTGATGGCAATAAAATAATCCTGTCCTTGAATCTAATCTCTCCCACCTCAGCTGCAGACAAACTCCACAGCAGCGTAATTAAAGCTGATTTAGCATGATTTGCACGCTATGGGCAGGATTAAATAAACATGATTAGGTTTGACAAATACTGAGGTCAATATTTTTGAAGGCTTGGAAATTAATAATACATTTGCTATGATAAACATTTGCACCATGGGCTCTGAACATGCAATGCTAAACAGTTGAGCTGCTGTGCCAAGCAAGGATCTGGGGCCCCCTGCTGTTATCGACTCAACCTCTTTGTTAATTGCTGAAAATATGCCTCTTCGGGCACTTGTTATCCCCAGAAAAGGGGCATAATGTGCATTGAATTTGCAATATCAATGATTTTCTCAGATGTTGTGGCAGTTTTTTTTTCCCATCTCATTTCAGAACAAACATTTCCACCCAATTTACAATCTGTTCTTTGAAAAGCAAACAACAAAGCACAACAGAAAGACACAACACCTTTACATCTGCACCTTTAAACAAGTAGAAAGGAAATAAGACGTAAAAGATGCAAACTCCCAAAACTTTGGGTAATGATGCAAAGTGTGTTCTGCAATTTCTGTAATCTACCAGATCTGGGACACGCTGTTTACTGTGATTTCCACCTGAGAGGGACCGGAACCTGAGAGAGAAAGAAAATAATGTCCCGCTCATTGTGAGCTGCTTATCGCAAGCACTCAGCAGTGTCATCCTCTAAAATTAGCTTGTGCTGGCTGAGCACTATCTGGCGGAGATAAAATAAGGAGGGGGGGTGTAGGATCAGTTATGCTGCATTATTAATCTTGAGATGTGGAGGGAAAGAAAGAGAGGAGAAGAAAGGGAAGGGTAGAGAATTGAATCGAGAGAAGGCGACATGGTGTAAGAAAAGGACGAGATAACTTCCCTTTGAACTCCTTTTTACGAGCTGAGGAGACAAAAAAGTAAAACATTTAGCTAAATGAGCTAGCCACTCTCACCTGGCACAGCTGCAGATTTACGTGGGCGAGGACTCTGCCAGTAGCTGGAGGTAAGGAAAAGTCGAGGAGATGACTCTCCCCTCGAGGCTGATGGGAAAATCACTGCAGCCGGGGACACACACACGTACACCGGTGCTCTCTCTGACACAATCACACACACTGGCATAAACATGACTGACTCTTTTTTTTGATTTTGAGAGATTTTGAATGGTCCTGGTGCACCCAATCCCACCATCTACGTGTATTCTTAAAGGGGGAGTGCTGTTTGTTTACAAATTGGACCTTATTTCTGGGATAAAATACTGTCATTTACTCACCCATTTCACTTTGGAGTCATTCGGAGTATTTCTGATGACTTTGGATTTGATGATATCCATTTAACAGGAGTGAATGAGGCACTGAAATGCAGCCGGTAAATAATAAAGTTGACCATTTCTCAAATAACAGACGTTTAATAAGATGGGCTACACTATTACTATTCTCATTTGAGTTTGGAGTTGTCCCAAACTGTTTGTTGTTGTTTGCTAGCCCGCTGTTCCTCTGCCTGCCCCTGCACCCTCCTTTCAAAAATCTCCTCATCTGTATACTCAGGCTCAAAACAATAAGGACGTCCATCATACTCAAAGTCAAGATGGTGTTCGATCTCAATGTCAACGTAGTAGTAGCAACTTCTAAACAAACAAGCCGACTGGGTTAGTGAATGCATGTGCACGGCCCTCGGAGACGACATCATCAAGTTAAGTCCATCGCCACAGACGTGTGTTTTCAGATAGAATTTTCTCAAGTTACTGACTACTCTGTACTCAAATGAGAATAATAGTAGCCCATTTTATTAAACGTCTGTTACTTGAGAAATGGTCAAGTTTGTGCCATTTGCTGGCTGAATTTCAGTGCCCCATTCACTCCTGTTAAATGAATATTGCCAAAACAAAGATCGTCAGAAATACTCCAAATGACTCCAAAGTGAAATGGGTGAGTAAATGGCAGTATTTTTTTTTTCTCAGAAATGAGGTCCAATTTGTAAAAAAACAAAACTTACCCTTTAAGGTCAAAATTCAATTACATCACAGTCTAAACGCCTCAGTTTAATAAAGTGTTTATTCTGCGATAAGCCACAGCCATGAAAAGTTGATGTGTGGTTGTATTATACCTTGACTAATAGCTTGAGGTCTGAGATCAACTTTTTCTTTTTTTTTCCCTCTCTTTCTAATAGAGTACCTGTTATATAAGGCATTTATCTCGTGATATTTTGGTCATTCAGTAAATACCTACTTATCTACAGGAAGTGGCTTCAAATGAGGCTGACTCAACAGACACCTAAGAGCATATAACCACGCATGGCCAATTAGTGATGCGCATGCATTTGTCTTCCCACTGAGAAGCGTTTGCTGTGTGGCTGGGGCAAAATAAACCATGTGGGCTCAGTGCAGAAGATATGCAAAACAGTGCAAATTTAGGACAAAATGTCTGTTTTTTGTGCCACTTATCGCATCATATTTACCATAAGAGGCGATGGTGGGATGCTCGCCAGCTGAAATGACATTTTGCACAGTGGGCCATGTATGGAAATGTCATCAGAGAAAACAAGGGAGTCCATCAGTACCACATCTACAATTTATGAATTCATGCATCTGGTCACTTCATCCACCGGTGATGAAAATCCAACCGTGATCCAGCAGGGTGGTTCAGGACAGGAGAGGGTTTTCAAGATAAAGCTGCTATAAAAAATGAATGAGTATTTGCAACAAACACAGTGGCTCCTGCATCATTCATGGGTCATGTAATGGAAAGGGAACGAATGACAGAGGAAACCCTTTACCCAAACAAACTTCCGTGAAACAACAGGATCTGGAGGACAAATGTCACTGAATTTCAGCGAGGCCTCTCGCCAGCATGTTTACTTCTATGGTATATTGCATGTATAGAATAATAGCAGGCTCATGGGAGAGAAGATTATCAGGCAAGTATAGAATAAAAAAGATATGTTCCCATACATGGAAAATGTTTTCTCAATTAGAGTTTTGAGGGAAAGTTATTGTCACTTAGATTATGGCTGTTGTTTTAAACAGTGTTCAACACATGTTTAACAATGCAAATTAAACAAAACAATTCATGTTTAGGAACAGAACATGATGCAGTCTTAAAATGAGTGTTTGTCATCTTATTTAAAGTATGGACATAAATTAAAATAAGTCAATGAGGCCAGCAGCTGTCTCTTGGGTGAAACCTAGCCGTCCACCTCCTCCTCCACTCAATACAGATTATGATTAGAAATGTACCAAAGAAAAAAAAGAAAAAATCTGAGTCAAAACTTTCAGTTTGTTGTGTCTATTTTCCGACTATGTATTTACATGATATCGATGCATAAAAATTAATTAAATGGGTACAGAAAAAAGCAAAATATGGATGGGAGCAATGGGCAATGTATAATTTTACGCCTAAAAATAACCTAATAGGACCGTTATTATTTAGGAGACAGGGCTGCATTTTAAATCTGACTGCCAGCCGTTTTATAAAACAAGTGTCTTGTGTCAGCATTTTTGTCCATTTTGAGTCATATTTTGTACACTGTCTCTGAAAACACTGAATCGCTCAAATGAAAGAAGAGACTATTTCATCATAAAAAAAAGTTTGTTTTTACCTTGTTCCATTAAGTAGAGGCCACTTTCACCAAAATCACCACTTTTTGTCCAGAATCTGTCTATTTTGCGATCGTCTCCACTTCCTGGTTCAATCTCTGTGGTGTATGTAAACTCTTTATATCCCGACTACATCTCCCAGAAGACCCAAAATTACTCACAGGCTGCAGGAGACCGCGATCAGCGACCAACTGCAGAAACTGGCACTGGAAGAGGTAACAAGTTGAAGGTTTAAAATGTTGTTTTGTGTGCAAATTACAGGCAACACTGAAACTTTTCAGGATTAAAAATGCTATAAATGAACACCATTATGATGGAAAAGCACAATGTCCATGTCCTCAGTGTAATTGGATTGTGTGCAATTAACTCAGGGTGGTTTGTATACTGTCACTCCTCCAGGTCCTGCTTCATGTTAGCCACACTCCAGACTTAAGTTTACATAAACAGATGTTGCAGTGGATGAGCATCTGTTCGGAGGGTGAACTGGGCTCTTAAATCCAAAAGACAACTGCTCATTACCATTGCTGTGAGATTTGCATCCATGTGTCTCTTTAGTTTAAGCTTCTCCCCTATAGCCTGTTATAATGTCCATTTAGGATTTTATGTATTCTTATACATTTCATATAATCCCTTGATTTTATTCATTTTCCATACTTTGTTCACACCCATTTTCTAAAAGCTATTAAAATCAATTTAATTGATGTGAAAAAGTGTCACAGAAGTATTGCAGTCATTACACAGATAACTTCTGCCTCTAACTTTCCTTCAAGGCGAGTCTCTGAAATGGTTCAGTGCGTAAAACCTCAGCCAAAAAGAAATTGCTTTCTTGTTCAGAAACTGAGAGGATATAATTCAGCTGACCAAAAGCCTAAATGCAAGAGATTAGATCACTATAAAAATCCCAGCTGCAAAGAGACGAACACCTCCCTGCCAACAGCGGGGACACAGAAAAGCCTGAGATCCGTCTAAATCGCGCCTCGATTATCATAGAAGAAACGTTACTGGAGGATTCAAGGTCCTTAAATGATAAAGATGTCAGTCGGAGTGGCTCAAGCCACCGACAGCAATGAATGTGAAGTGAATTTTATTCATGACATTGGTGCTGGAACATACAGTAAAAGACTATCAAAGTCATAAGTGCATAAATTCAGGTGTGACTTCAAGTGCAACACAACCTTAGGGCCAATGCAAGAGGAAAAACTTAAATCAGAAATACTTAATTATAAGAAAAATAGTAATGTGCATCTGCAATCTGCAATACATGACGACAATAAAAATTGAGAATATTTTCAGCACCAACCACCGCACCAAAATCCCATTCTCAATACTCTAAAGTTGATTTAAATATCAGTTGCTTTTCCAACTATTTGTTAATTTTCAAAATACACACAAGCCACTCTTTGACTGCTGAAAATGTTTAAAGCCACTTCTCCTCATACTCTCATTAGTATCACACTCTTTTTATTTTTTGAATTCAGTTATAGAATATTTTTACGGGCTTCGAACCCGGTACCTTCTTGCTGTGAAGCGACAGTGCTAACCACTACATCACTATGCCACCCCCTTGATGCAACCCATTGGTTAATAATAAATGGGTCAGTTTTTCTCAGACCTACTGTTGCTGACTGTTGTCTTTTTTTGAGTAATATCACTTGATCAAACATTTTCTAACGATCCAAACTATAAAATGAGTCATAAAAGTATGTATGATTAGTGCTGATATTGTATCGGATTGGCCAGTACTCAGGGCTGTGATATCAGTATTCTATCGGAAGTGAAAAAGTTGTATATATCGTTATCTGGATATAAATTTAGCTACATTGAGATCTACAATTTTGTCCACATCACACAACTCTATGTCACAGTCATTCCACATTTCACCAGTGGAGTGGAACAGGACCTCCATTTATGTTGTTAATTACACCTGTGATTACTCTGCATGTCAAAATAGCTGCTGTGAAAAGGGTCGGCTGTTAAACATGACATAATACAGACAACAGCCTCCTCTCGGACAGCGCAGAGAGGCGCGCCGTGATACGAATCGAGAGAAAATAGTGCAGAGCGATGATGTCTGACTTTTTCGCACACAGCCGTTTTTTAACTTGCCGCACAGGACGTTGTCGGGGGTAAGTCAGCGTTGATGCACGACACTGCTGACGGGGATGCCATACAGATTCATGTCAAAAGACCAGAACTATCCCTTTAAGATGCATCATGTGTACATACGTCTAACACAAACATGTCTCCACTCAAGCTGAAACTTTAATCCGGGTTTTAACATCTGCGGCTGCAGAAAAAAAAATATCTGCATTTATATCATGCTGGACTTTGTTTATATCTCATTTCAGATACAAGGTGGCTTTTTCCTTTTAGCAGCAGAGGAGAGAAAATCGATAGGCAGAATAATGATGCTGTTGTCTGTGCCGCTTCTACGCCTTTACATTCACTGTCATCAATTCACGACGCAGTATTTAGACCTCAACCTCGGCTTTTATTCATCTGCTCTCTTTTCTTTATTTCTAACAGCTGCAGGTGTGGAGGCGTGAACATGTGTGTGTTTAGGATGTGGGCGAGTAGGGAGGCAGGAGTCGAATGAGGAAGAAACTATTAGAAAATTAGAAAGGAGTGGGGAGGTGAAAGAGATGAAAAAAAGCATCTCCTTTCCACACTATAGGAAGGCTTTGGTTCAAGGGGGTGGCTAGTGGTCCTCCTGCTTGCCAGCCTGCATAATGATGGGAAACGAGGAAATGTTCTTACTCCGAGAAGATAAAAGGATTTGTAAGGCTATGTAAGTACAGAAGAGGAGTCGAGAGAGCGATCAATAATTAATTTACTTCCAACAGTCAAGGGCAATTAACACGCTTTTTTGCCCATTACCCGCCTAAAAGGGCCGACACTGTGGCTCTAGCCCCTAATCTCACTGACCATTGTCACAATCGAGGATTACACAGCAACAAATCGATGCTCACGCACACAAGGGCACAGAAAACACACACACATACACACCTAAACACTGGAGACTTGGATTAGCAGCAGTTTTGTATAGTAACAAATGTCGAACATGCAGGATTTTGTTGCATTAACCTTCATCCCAAAGAACAGGATGGCTGAGCAAGTCGCTGTTTGTTTGCCTCTGTTATCCATCATGCAAAAATGCAATGGCATACCAATACCTGACATAACCTTGAATATTTAGAGCAGAACACAAAGAGTCACTGTGGCTGGACTGTGTATTTGAGTAGAAAATATTTTTTTTTTTTTTTGGGGGGGGGGGGGCACTCTTTCCATGGACATGCAGCTATTCTGGCAGCAGGGTGGACTGAAGTTTATGCAAACATAGTGTAGTTTGTTCACTTAATTATGAGTGACTCCATTCCTGTCAGGATAATAACCTTTATAAAATGATCAGGAGCAGTCTGGAAGTTTGATTACACTCCCAAAAAAGGCAGGGATGTCATGGCGAGGACATGTTCTCACCAGTTTATAAAACTGTAGGCACCGGTGTTACTAATTACAGTGGATATTATTCAGAAAAAGATGGCTGCTGCCTCATTAACTCTTTGAGTGCTACTAACGTATTTATACTTCATTTGAGTGCAATTGATGTAGTGTTTTTTTCTCTAGCTTGCAAAAGAAGGTGCTCTCACACAGCCTGTGAGTATTTTTTCTGGGATTTGTAGTTGGAGCATAAATAGACAGTATACACCACTGAAATCAAAGCAGGAAGTGGAGATGATCGATTACAGAGTAAAACTCTAAATCTGGGTAAAAAGTGGTGACTTTGGTGACCTCTACTCTACCTCTGATAAAACAAGAATGGAACAAAGTAAAAAAGTTTTTTTTTCATGATGAAATCGAGAGTTCATTTGAGCTATTCAGTGTTTTCAGAGTCATAGTACAAAATATTCTGTGAGTCGCTGGCACAAGGCACTTTAGATTTTATAAAATGTCTGGCACTCGATGAGTTAACGGTGTGGTGCCTTTATAGCCTTGAGTTTAAATCCAAAATATTGCCAGACAGTTTTACTTTCAGTTTGTAGCATACGTCACCTATGTATTAATAAGACAGCACTGCTGAAAATTTACTAAATGAGTTCTGTAAAAAAACGGTTACACCGCCGACCACGGCAAGGCTTATGTTGCAACGATGATGAAAATCTCTACATATTTAATGCATCTCTTGAACCACAATACTTAACACATCAATTGTGTCCTATTTTCGAAAACATTAGTCCTCTGAGATCGTCATTATAAGCTCTTGCAGCCAGTGCTTGATTTTTAAGATAGAGACCTCCGCTTTGCTGCATTCATTAGTATTTCTCATATGGAATATGTTGCCAGGGAAACACCATTTACATGATGAGTTGACCTCAGAGTCAACATCAAACTCTGCATAATTGTGCAACTCATACTGACCCAGTATTACCTGATGTAAATGTGGGTTTTAAAAAAAAAAAAAAAACTGGGTCAGAAAACCCAACTTGTCCAGGGAAGCAGACTCACAGATGGATGATACTTGAAGCTTTGGGGAGTAGATTTAACATAGATGGGATTGTGGAGCTGTGACACCAGTGATTACTGCTGAACCAATGAACCACTAGGAGGGAAAGCTCATTTAACTAAGTAACTGCCAGGGGATCTTTCTCCTGCCCAAACTGAACATGTGTACTGGAACTGACGAAGGGAGCCGATTCATTTAAAAAAAAAAAAACACACACACACATACACACACACACACGCAACTTGCTCGCTATGTTGCACACATACTCTTTGCCGTTTCACCAGATGGGTCAGAGCACGCCGCTGCCAGGAGCACGTAAGAGCTCGTTGTCTTGCTCAAGGACAAATCAGCATGGATGGAAATGTTGCCTGGAATATAGAGGAATTTCTGTTTATTCTTCCTGCTTCATAAAGACCAGAGGATATTTGTTTTATTACATTTTTACCCGGTTTACATTCCTTCCCTCGGAGACTAATCAGACTTTGTTACTGTTAATTACTGGATGTTATGCAGAAGGAGACTTCTTATTACTAGTGGCTCTTTTTCCACAAACAAAAAAAAAAGTGCTATCATGCCATTACAGGACATGAATCACAAGATAAGACAAAAATTCACAAGCAAGTACAAAAACATGAAGTCAATTTTGTGGCCCAAATCTGGTTTATCTGGTGTACTGCAAGGAAACCCAAATAAATCATTTTAACTTTTGAAATGTGTGCGCTATGCGGTTATTTTTAAATAATTAAGAAAGAATATGAAGGTAGGCTCAATAAAGAAGCTCCACATAGACTTCTTTTACCAAGGATGACGGAGGCTTGACCCTGGGCTGTGTTGAAGGCTGACTTGTAACATTTTCCATTTTGCACTTTACCACGATGTGATTTATTTCTCTTATTTTGTCATGTAGGTTGTGTCACGATGTTTGTCTGCAGCCTACTGATTTTCATGCTGCTTTCTTGGCCCAACTCTCTCGACAAGTGCATGAAATCTGCCTGGGCAAGCAGTGAAAAACATGCATTAAAAAATAAATAAATAAATAAACCACTCCCACCAAAAAATACTTTTTTAGCTAGCGTCAACCAGAAGGATGGAGTCAAGAAATTAAGTTGAAAATAAGATTAAAGCATAGCCTGCTTGGTTTCTGTATCAGCAGAACTCAAAATAGAACAAGAAAATAACAACAAAACAATAAAATTAGATCCACCATCTTTTCAGAATCTGTTGAAGCATAACATCATTTGACAAACATAATTCACAAGAGCATGTGTTAAAATGATTTTAAATTCTATTCTCACCAGACACCACAGTGTCCTGGTTGTTAAGCTCTTCTCCTTCCTCAACTTCTCACACAACATCATCTGAATTTATTCAGACTTTGATCATTTCGTCATTTTGTGGGTTTTGGCGTCAAACTGGTTTTTCAGCAGCAGGTCACCGATCGTGGTTTCCTGCAGTCTGTGAGTAATTTGAGGCTTCTGAGTGATGTAGTCGGAGCATAAAGAGACGGTATACACCACAGAGATCAAAGCAGGAAGTGGAGACGATCACGATTAGAGAGCAAAACAAACAGATTCTGGACAAAAAGTGGCGATTTTGGTGAAAGTGGCCCCTGACTCTACCTAGAAGAGTCGGCTAGTACTTAATGAGTTAAAAGCCTCTCACTGTCTCCTGTGCTGCAGGTGACACTGAATTGTTATTGACAGATGCATCGTTTTCTAACGCTCATCAGTTTGCCATGGCTGTGCAGCTCACAAACTTCTTTTTGTAGCAGATTTCTATCACATAAATGAAAATGTATGTTTCTCATAATCATCAATAATCTAAGCACAAGAAACACAAAAAGCTTAATTACACTTAATTGCAGCTGTTGTGTGGTGCGTGATGCTAGCGTAGGCACAGAAGCAGCTGCCACATGTAAACAACAGCACCGCAGAAGGACGGCCATGCTGTACGCTCACGCTACAACTCAGTGAACTGCTGTATAGATTAGCTTACAGTGGTTGTACGCCTCATCGAGCAATGCCATTTTGCAGACACACAGACACACATAGTCCATCTTTGTGGTGCAGGACACAGGCAGCTTACAAGCACTGGATTAAAGACATATTAGTGTTTTACAGTCTGTTTCACAGAGGAAGCCAATCAAGGAACACGGCTATTTAATTTCACACATTAGCTTTACTTGTGATTAAAAATGTTCAGGGTCTGTGACCAACTGTAGATTTACTGCTGATCCACAAAAGGTACAAAGAAATTATTGTAGCGCTGCAATGATGATCGATTAGTTGTCAACTTAATCGACAAGTATTTTGATAATTGGTTTGACAAGAAAAAAAAATCTGATTTCAGCTTCTCAAATGTGAATATTTTATTATTAACTCATTGAGGGCCAGTCGTTTTTGACCATTTTGAGCCTTACTTGAAGACCCAAAGAATATTTTGTACTATGACTCTGAAAACACTGAACAACTCAAATGAAAGAAGAGACTCTTTATTTCATCATGAAAAAAAAAAAAACTTTTGTTTTTACCTTGTTCCATTCTTGTTTTATCAGAGGTAGAGTAGCAGAGGCCACTTCCTGCTTTGATCTGATTACCGTCTCTTTATGTCCCGACTACAAATCCCAGAAGCCTCAATATTACTCTGCGGGAGAGCGCTCTTTTGTCCCTGCTGCCGAAAAACCACTTTGACGTATAACTACGTCAATGGCACTCAAAGAATTCATATTTTCAATACTGATATGGGCAACACTGATCAGTGAGTTGGGATCCCTGGCGATGATGGACAACACCGACAGCAGCACCAGAGGTTGAGCCTTGTTTGGGAAGTAAAATGCCTTGTGCATACTTGAACATAGCTCTGTTTGAAGTAATTATGAGTGTAAATAATGAGTTACACATCCCACTGTTGGCTGCTTTTAGCCCTGCCGCCTTTCCATTTCCAGTGAGTGGATTTCAATTTATTTGCAAAGCCTTTTCAATTCAAAAAGTCTGTCACAAAGTGATTTACAGAACAAAGCACATCAGTGCAGATTAAAAACGGGACCGACACGGGGAAGAACAAGCAAAACACACATTTCAGGCAGGGTTCACAGGCTTTCAAACTCTGTTTCAAATGATCTGCTTTTATACCAAAATCAAGTCACAGTGGCTGCACAGATGTCACCAAAAAAAAAAAAAAACATAAATTGTGTTTTGATACAGTAACTATCACAGATATTGGCTATGTCATGTTGAGTTTTGAAATTTAGATGTCAGCAGGAATACCAATAAAGTCAACTGGCATTTTTTTTTTTTTTTTAAGTTATTATGCATAGCAAAACCGCATGCAAGTGCTGCTCAGCCAGAAAGTCACAAACTGTTTCCGGTAAAGGGTGCTAGATATGACTATCTTGAAATGCACATTTTAATTGAATCATTTTTCAGTTTAAATGCTGAATATTAAAATTGTTATCCATTTTTTTAAAGCACAAGTACTGTTGTTGTATTTTCAGTTTATCAGCACGTTATTCACATTTTGTTTGCACTGACAGATTCAAATGCCAAAAAAGTCAAAAGATATCATGATCCAGATGTTGTAACAAAAACTGCCGTGGACTGCCAAGTAGCAGAGTGATTATTATATGCAGTATGCAAACATATCTATATGGGAGTGACTGAATAAATCAAACATCATCAGACTTAATCAAAATATAACTAGACACGGATTAATATCGGTCATCCATCATGAAAATTTGAATATAAATATCCATGTACTACTTCCAACAGGGATAAGACTGGACTCCATGCAGCTTTAAACTGAAAGCATGTGTCTTTGTGACATGAAGCTCCCTATATTTGAGGCCAAATGAGTGGATTCCTCCCTACGGTTCAGACAAGACCATTATTGACTGCAGAACATGGTCAGCAGCACCATGGATAATAGCCAACCCACTGAGCTGAGCTTAAGATTCCTCAGAGGCAGCTGCTGGTGAGGTACTGCGAACAAGAAATAGTTAAGTGACACGCCTGTCACGAGGCCCGGATGGAATCAGCACCTCCTGCAGATGCAAAGAACTATCTGCAACCTCTTATGGCGCAGCCCAGTCCAGAGTGGCGTCATGTCACCGGGTTTATAACTCCTGCACTTGTGCATAGGAGGTGGTACAAAAACATCAGTCAAGTGGAGGGTGCACATTTTGACTCTTCCTGTCCCCTTTTGTGCACCATACAGGAGCTGGTGAGCAGGAGGTTGACAGTTGCCTGGGGCGACAGGGGGGAAATTGTAATTTTTTTTTTTTTTTTAAGTGGGTGGGGATGGTGGAATAGGTATATATAAATATATAAGACACACAGCTGCTATTTACAGATGTCTTCTTTCTCTAGCATGTGCAACACTGGAATCCCAATGTCCTCTACCAAAATATTTGTGTGAGGGTTGAAAGATTGGCGTCAAAGTGTGTAGCTATACTGCCTCCCTGTGGACAGTTTGTGAAGAAGAAAGAAAAAGCACTGCTTCAGGAATTATTATCCATGGCAACAAAGGTGATGGGGGGAGTATTAAGACAGATACAGATTCAGTCTGAAAAGTTAAATAACATTATAAACTGAAGGATCAGCAGTAACCATCCAACACATTTGGGGTGAAATCAAAATGCAGACTGAGAGCCTGGCCTTCTGCTCTTAAGGCCATGCAGGTATGGACACAGTACTACAATGTATAAGTGCTTTGATAGAAGAAAAAAAGAAACATAGAGTGATTCAATGAAATAACATACAATGAACAAATAAAGAGCATTAACATAGTAGTATATCACACTGCAGAGCCCAATACTCCTTTTCAATGGACAGCACCATGCATCCTGTGCATGAGCAATAACTGATTAGACTCATTATACCAGAAAAACCACAAACTGTTGGACAAACACAGAGCTACCAACACCTCAGCGGGTGCAACAATTATAAGCTTGACAATTTCTGCAGAATTAACAGCATCACTAAACAGCAGACAACAGCTGCAGAGCCTCATCTGCAGCCACATAGTGAAGCTCACTGCTTTCATTGTACTCACCGGTCTGGAAGTCTTCCTGCAGGTCTTCCGTATTGCAAAGTCCACCGTGATCCAGGTTCAACAAGTTCATTCTCAGTCCGTGATATAAACAATCCAAGGAATGAAAACAGAATGTCACAGCTTTTAGTCTGTCTTCTGCACCACAAACACATACACACAGAGCTACACAGCTTAGGCTTCAGTGGACATGCGCGGTTGCACCTGTTGCTTGTTAACTAATTAAGTAAAGGCTGTAATATTAGCAACTGTGCTAATAAAGCTAACTACACAGCTCCTGGTGTGGTGGGACAAACCAAACTGTTCAAGAGTTAGTTTTTCCAATCAGTTTGGCTGAATGTACTAAAGAAGAGATGCTAACTTTAGCTTTTCATAATAATGTAGGGGCAGGGGTATTGTGGTTAGCTGTTGTGGCTAACTGGTGCTAATATCTATTCAATATGTCCTGTATGCAGCAGCTTGAGAGTGTGGACGACATTCCTCCATTGAGAACTCATTTGAGACGGGAGGCGTGAACTCTGTTGAAGTTTGAAACGATTGGATCTGATTTTATCCAATCGCTAACGTTTGTTTGGTCGTGACGTCATAATGTGCCGCTAGCATTCAGGCTAGCAACGCCATCGCCACTAACGGAGCTAACTGAAAAATACCACTTTTCCCCAAAAGCCACGACATCTTTGCCCGCAATAAAAGTGGTTAACATTCCTCTTGCGCGGACTTCAACTGCTAAATATTTGAGAGGCGAGCCAAAACGGATTGAATGACTTCCTTAACTTCCATCTCCGCCTCCACTGCCAAACTACAACCAGCCGGACTATAATGCAAATGCTGCGCATATGTTCGACGTCATCGTTAACACCCGCCTCCCCCGTCCCCTACCATTCGCTGATTGGCCAGGATGGAAATCATCCTGAGAAGTCAAATACAAGGGGATTAAACCTAGACGTAATCTGCAGGGAAATGATAATTGAGCGGAAGATTAGGGAGTGCTACGGCCAGGCCACATACAAACAGGCTTTAGGAGCAGTGCTACTCTTTGATAACATGGTCAGTGTTATCCCAGTGCCTCTTAAAGCAGCATTAGCTAAAAGCTAAGTAGGAAGTGACACATACATTTCCCCCAGTCCTCTTCCTGTGCTAGGTAAAATTTGATGAGACTTTCTACAACTCTGCTTATACCCACCTGGGCCTGCTGCAACATTAACAAGCTGCTTACATATTAATGAATTCATAATTTAACAATCTGAGAGGGAGTTTTTATTCTTAGTGCAGCATAATAGGCTATTGCATTGTGGTTTTAATTGTAATGAAGACTGACATGCTCCTTTTATTTATGTAACTGATCTGAATAATACTCCTACCTCTGGCTAACATCCCAAATGTAAAGGTAAACTAGAGAATGCATGGGCTGCATGACAACTATTATTTCTTTTATTATTTTTATCTTTTGTGACCTAAATAGTAGGAGCACTTCCACATTGCCTCTGTCAATTACTGGTGTAAGTTTGTGCTAGCACTTCCATCTGTCAATACATCTGGCTCATCAAATCCAGTCATCCACACTTCAGATGTCACCATAAAAAAGCTGCTAATCAGAGGAAAAAGAACCGAGAAAGTAAAGAAAGGTTTTTGCATAAATCAATACTTAATATGGAGCTGACAACAGATGATTGGCCTGTGTCATCGCCTTAGTTAAAGCTTTGAGATGGCAGACGGAAGGGAAGAAAAGATATGCATGGGATAAGAACCACAACATAATGAAATAATTAGTCACAATATGATAAATATTTCCATCTGTTTTTACATCTCCTCTTTGCAATAACTATAAATAAATATATGCTGGTTGGAGCCGTTACGTCAGAGAGGAAAATAATTAAATTATCCATCAGAATATGTTATTACATTATCAGACAGTTAATTACATTAACATATTTTCTCACATTTTGCACTCATCTGGAGGGACTATAAAACTGGCACATAATTGCTTTATGTAACACACACACACACACATGCACACACTTTCATACAATAACTGGACAACTAATCTAGCTGACCTGTACCTGGAGGGCACCTGAAGGATTTACAGTACCTGCAGTAGGTTAATTTACTTGGGTCTTTTGTTACAGCTGAACAGAGGAGAATAAAAATACCAGGAAAATAAAAGCAGCAGGTAAGGTGCTGCTCTTCAAATGTCCACGGCTAATGTTCATATGGCCAACAATATGCCCAATACCAAATGATCTTTAGACAGACAGATAGATAGATACTGTACATGAAGAGAGGGGTATTACTGACTTAAAGGGAAAAGAAGTGGCAGCATGTACACATGGACATTTATTTGTATCACATTTACTGCTGACAAATGTTAAAGACTGAAATATAAATTTAAAAAGTTGTAGCCAACAACCTCAGTCAACCTTTTGACTGAGATTGTTTGCAGACTTTTTGCATTTCAGCATCAAATGCATAACCACTCCTTTATTCTTAAGCCCAAAACAAGAACATTGCTAGAAGGCCCAGCTTAAAATCTGCATTTTGAATTCATCCCAAATGTGTGGAGAGGTGTCTCTGCTCATCATTCAGTCAAACCATCTGTCTTGATTTTAGATTTTGTGAAATGGCACCTCAGTGGCAAACTGGTTTAAATTGACACAACTGAAAGGGCTTTTTAGTAAAGGCCGCCTGTTGTGTTTTGCATCGTGAGCTAACCCCTTAACCTTACAACTGTCTCCATTCCAATATCCTCTTAGCTGTCTCTAGTGTGAAAATGGGCCTTGATTGATCGTGTCAATTACAGGGAGGCTTATTTCAAAGGAGCTAGAGGGGCAGTGTTTCTATTGCTCTCAAGTAAACAGTCAATGCATGTCATAGATTACTTTAGACCCCCTTTAAGTCCAACTGCAATTTGTATTGTCTAATAAAGGTGGAGACCAACTGAGACATAAATTACTGTAGCTACTCCAGAAATCTCTTTATCTGCCTTAAATAGGTAAGGAGTAAACACAAAATGTGATTACCAAACACACAAAGTAACAGGCACAGAAGATAGTGGAGGAGTGACATGGTGACCATTGTTCCACACAGGCTTAAGAAAACACCTTTAATGCATTAATGAGCACACATATGGAGCTTGCACAAAGATGCAATGTAAGGTTAAATGGTATATTAACAGGTGTGCCTTGTGTATTCAGCTTTCAAAGTAATTATTTTAATCTTGTGGTAAATGCTAAACCATTGACTGAAAGCATTTTCCACCAAAAAAAAAAAAAGGACTTATTTTGCTTCTAATCCACTAAGATAATATTTTTATAAAACAAACTGTCATACTGTTATAACTTAACAATAAAAACCAGACCAGTGTATGATTTAACTTGTTTTAAGAGAACTCACTTCACTGTACATTTTATTCACATCACTCCTTTGTATATGTGCTGCTCAGAAACATGAGGCAGGAAGTTACATTGAAGTTACAGTTCAATCTTTTCAAAATAAAATGTGGAGAGGAAATTTACAAATTTTATCAGAGCAGTAGATCAACAAAAACAAGCAAACCATTGTCTGAACATCTGAGCACTTTCAAGAAACTTACTCAGCAATATGTATGATTAGAAAATGTCCTTATTAAAGATTTTCTGTAATACAAAACTCTGCTCAGTGACATCTTTCCATGCTCTGAAGCTCAAAATGCTAGATTTGAGAAGAGAAAATGTATACCAAGAGCACAGGTACGAATGGGTCATATTTTGCCAGATGATAAATCTATAGCACATAAAATAAAAATGCATCCTGGTCCATTTTGATGTGAAATTTATGACTGAGCGGCGGATAAGTCAACTTCAAAATCTTTAGGCTCCCATGATGAAGCAGCATTAGTATTTTTTGATAAATTACTTGCTCTTGAACATCTCAATGTGAATTCTGCACAAACGCTGAGAGGGGGAGAAGAAAAAAAACAAAAAAAAAAAACAGCTGCACAAACATGTCAAGACTCTCCTGAATTCAAAGTGTTATAATAACTTTCAGGAGATGTTATGCCTCAATATATGATTAATAATACCGTCAAATGTCATCAAATGTGTAGTAAATCTGTAAAGTGGCTTGCATCTCAGTACCAACAGAGAACTCAATTTCACCAAAGTAGAAAATCTTTTACTTTTGCCTTTAATGTTAAACACTTTAAGAAAATAAGTGACATACAATGAGAGGAGGATAAATTAAATAAATGCTATACACACATGCAGCTGCATTTGGAAATGAAATTTGGGCATCCAACCATCTTTCCTTATCTTCAGCCCACCACCACAAAAATAATGCTCCCAAACAATAGTGCTACATTTTAACCGCACATACTCTCACCATAAGGAAGTGGATGTTATTCAAGATATCAGCTACATTCACAGAGAGATGACAAAATGCTGGTAACAGAACGACACATTGTTGATGTTTCAGGTCAAAGGGTCCTCAGGCATAAAACTGGATCCTGGTCATGGAGCTGCTCTTCGAGGCCGAGTCTGCATGGGACTGGTATCCAATGATGGCTTTTGGTGGCACCCCTAACCTCTCTTTATACACACGCCTGAAAAGACAAAAAGAAAACACACATTAGCAAAGACACGCTATAAACACGACTACAACACACATATTCCTTGCCAGTGTGATTTCTGCCGAAGCACCCCCCCCCTCCAAAAATGACCCTTACATATATAAAACAGGCAATAAATTATACATTGGGACTACACAGGTGGATATTCCCTGCACTATGACTTAACATATTGATTTTCTTTCATTAGTAAGTGTGCCATATTAACATCACCCTATGTATGTGATGGCTTCTTGGTTTTCATAGTCTGTCGTCCATATTGATATTTTGTCTCCTTTGGCTCGGACATTAATGAAGGCTCCACACACATCGTCACTGTAGTCACCAAAAGCTTCGCCCACAAGACACAAGAGCTGCAGGAAAAATGAGACGTTATTTCAAAATGCTGGGTTACCAGGGAGCAGTTTGGAAGTGATGGGCTTTTACCAAAAGCAAGCTTTTTGTCTCATCACAGTAGGAGAAGCACAAGCAGCTAGGAAGAACATTAGCAGCGTTATCTGTTCGATTCAAATGCGCAGCATTCAAATAAGCCAAATAAACTAATACTCAACAGGTCTGAACATACCGTCTCCAACCAGAACCGATCCAGGTCTGATCTACGCTGCTGCTTGGACAGAGTTATCAGCCAGCGACCACCGTTTCGATTCCGCACATCCTCCCACATGGGCTCAATCCCATCCTGTGTCCACATAAAGGTCAAAGCGCACAACACCATAAATATCCCAAACATATCCATCATGAACAATGGCTTTGATTCATTAGCTTCCCGTTACATCAGGATACAAACAAACTGTAAACACATCGTCGAGTCATCCCCATTCATTAGACAGTACTGAAAGTAGCTGTTCCTCTGAAAAGACAATTTATGAAACTCCAATTTAATATGGTAACTTTAGAGTGGCGTTCATGGTAGGGATGGCGAAATCTAAAAATACTTTTGACTGGCCACCGAGCCTCATTAGCCGGTTAATACCGGTTAACCTTTAAGTATAAAATACGCCATTTGAAATAACAGTGATTTCAAGCCGCGTCTTCAGTTTCATAACTCTGCTTTCCTCTCTGCCTCAGGTCTCTCTCTCTCACACACTCTGCCCTGGTGCCGTCACTTATTTTTAAAATCCCCTACAGCGTGAAACATGGAGTCCCGCAAACGCTGAGGAGCTTCTAAGCGAGGACATGTGCCTCCATAGTATGGAAATCGTTTGGGTGGTGATAGCGTGGAAAATAAAGGCATTTGTCTAGTGTTAGAAGCTCGTTTGAAACACTGCCGTTGCTCATTTATGAAAATGACAGCTCCGACGAGACGCCACTTGTTTTGTTTGAGGTGACAGCAGTGCTAATAATAATAATAAAGCAAGACATCATTACCTTATCTGGTACCACTGATGATCCTGAAATGCAGAATTTCCTAATTTGAGCCCATTTTATGTGGAATATTGCCTAATAGGAACAGATTGGGAGTTTGTCTTATGGTGTGTTCACTGGAAGTCAGAACTTGGAGCACAGATTAATGTAACCTCAAAGTTTAGTGCTGCAGCGCTTCCAGCCTTACAACAAAACATGTAGCAGATAGCATGAATTCTATGTCTGGTTGGTGAGATTAAGTCGACTTTCCGAGGTGGAGATCCGACTTCACGGGGCTCCTGATTTAAATTCTGACTCAGAGCATGGAAATTGCAACATTCACATATAAGTGAATGCACCAAACACAAACGGCGGGCTCCCATGCTGCTGTAGTGACTTTAATCCTGCTATTAATACTTTCACATAACATTTCCAACAGTGGCACATTTTCTGTGTTTAACAGCTGTTTGTGCATGGGTAAATGATATGATCAATATCAGGCACGCCTCTGATCAGGAGCCCTTCCACTCATTCATGTCCTCTCCTCTCCACACACTAACCATAAGCACTGCAGTGTACACCCCCACGAGCACGACTGTTTTCATTTGAGTCGTACTGTCAGCTGAAGGAAAGGCAGAAAGGAAAGCTCTCAGGGGAAGTAGGTAGGTGTGGCGCGCTGTTTCTGCCGCAACTACAGACTAATAAAAGAGTCTGACTTGCAGTGTATGGACATACAGTGTGAGCAGTCAGGTCGCATCAGAGCATCGGGCCGTATGGTGTGAGCTGCGAACTCACTCTTTTTTTTTTTTTAAACCGACAACTGACAATGTTGACCGGTTAACGCTGATACGGTCAACCACCGGTCAAACGGCTACCGGTTAACATCCCCAGTTCATGGGTCCCATTAGATAAGTAAAAAGATCAAAAGTAAAAACATGTCATTTTTGACTGCAGTGGTAAACTACTGCACAGAAGAAAGATTCAAAAAGTCATTGAAAATTTGTTTGTAAACAGGATAAACAGGAAAAGGATACTGTACGGTAGTAAGAGACAGCATCTTTCAATACCCCAATCCTAACCAGTGCAATACATCACAAAAACACTGTTTTCTTTTTGGCTCTGAGCAAGTGTACATGACCAACAGATAAAGGGACACTGTCCAGTCCCCCTCTGAATTAACATGAGTATCAGTGGAAGATAAGACAACTGTTTTAAATGGATGCATTGTAAAATGTCAAAAGGCAGCGATAAAAGCATGCTTACCTTAAACAGCATGTAGTCACAGCCAGCCATCAGGTTACTTGACAGCTGAATGTGATTGTATAATCTGGGAAGAAAGGAAGATATTTGTTTCCTTGTGTTTTGTGACTTCACGCATGACCAACAATTGATTATTGATCAAACCTCAACCCGTTTCCCCAATATCTCAAACGTTAAGGGTACTAGAAATATTCCAATATCACTAAATCATTCCCCGTTCCAATACACAAACTTTATTACCAACAAAAAAAATTTGAGTCAATCAGTTCATTTTTTTTTTTTTTAAATTCCCCCCAACAGCATTTCAGTGTCATACATAGCAGTAATATACTTACGCCCAGAAGTCTTCTACAGTGTCAAATTTTGAGATGAGACGAACATTGGCTTGCCATGTTTTGGCTTTGTCGTTCCTGTAAAACCAAAGAGCCCACCTGCAAATCAAAGAGGAATTAGCAAAAACAAACTGCATGTTTTCCCTCGTTAACAATGTTTCTCATCAACGAAATGCTTCACTAAAAGACACACACACAAATTTACCCTAAAAATATTCTAGCCGATATAAAGATGAGATATTCCGACAAAGGAAAAGAAAGCAAGAGGACTGTGGTCATACTTGTTTTGTAGTGGATGCTTGATGTATGCCTCAGGACTCTTTTTAATAACTTTCTCACATTTTTCCTTTTCAGAATTTGTAGGAACTGAAGTTGACACCTGGAGAGGAAGGGGGAAAAAAAAAATTTAAATACTCTTAGGAGTAGTGGTTAGCACTGTCGCCTCACAGCAAGTAGGTACCGGGTTCAAAACCTGGGGCCTTTTTGTGTGGAGTTTGCATGTTCTCCCCATGTGTGCGTGGGTTCTCTCTGGTACTCCGGCTTCCTCCCACCATCCAAAAACATGCATGGAGATTAGGTTAATTGGCTAATTAAAATTGACGGTAAGTGTGAATGTGAGTGGTTGTCTGTCTCTATATGTGCTCTGTGATGAACTGGAGACTTGTCCAGGGTGTACCCTGCCTTCCGCCCTAAGACAGCTGGGATACTATCCCAGGGATAGGCTCCAGCCCCCCCCGCGACCCTATGAGGATAAGCGGTAGATAATGGATGGATGGATGGATGGATACTCTTCGGTGAAATAACATTTTTTGGACACCTACAGTCACTGTTATATCGTTTGTAATCGGTCAGCTTTCCTTTATTATTATTATTATTATCATCATTATCTTGATTAAAATCCATTGTTGTGTGTGAGAGTAGGTCAACTTATTATTTATATAAACTTATTTAAAATAGATGAGCAGTTTAAGAAAAGTTAGCAGCAGGGAAGAAGAGCATGAAAAAACTACATGCATTTTGCCCCTTTTTGTCTGTTGCTTTACTTTGTGTATTTCTGAACTTGTATTCCTCTCTATGCTCTTATATTGAGGACTGCCCGCATCCAGTAATACTAGTCCTCTCTCGTATAATTTCACCCAAACGTGTCAACCTACCAACTATAATGAGGGAACATTTGAATCCATCAACCAACCATGTTCAAACCTCATAACATCCAGGTAGAATAACTTTCATCAACCCAAAATTAATTTGACCACTTTAATTTAGCTGTAGGGTGACAATACGATGTGTTAGGTTAGTTAAATGCTATTCACGATGCCCAATACGAAAGTTTCACCATCTAACTGTGTTACTATCGGACAGTTGACATTAGCATTAGCCTCTCAGTAAAGCAAGCGTCAGAGTTCTCCGCTCGGTCAACACGCTGTTTTAACAGAGTATCATTCACCAGGTTTGACAACAATTTTAGCAGCAGCTGTCGTCTTACTACCGTTTCCGTTGGCGACAATATTAGCTAAAAGGCGACTGCCATCACTTCAGTTAAAGCGCTGCTAATTCAACGTTGTTGGGCTAGCAAGTTCTGTTACCTGTCAACAGGTACAATTAGTGAGGTCGACGATCCGAAACCGTCGTTATATTTTATCATTAGATTTTTAACAGTTGATTAAAGCATAGTTTGTGTAGCTGAAGTCCAATGTGCGTAAATTAAGGTTAACTAACGCTGTGTCGCAATAAACTCACCACTACCGCGGTCGCCATCTTCTGGGATTCACGTTCAGTGTCTTGGCGTGTGTTAAAATACCTGATGGGGCCATCTAGTTCTTTGCACCACGCATGCGCAACAAGATGGACTGCCGTACATAACAGGGGCTGGACAACAGACCACAATAATTCATTAGTATGGTGTAGGGTCTCCTTTTGCGGCCATTACAGCGTCACTTCGTCTTGGGAATGACAGATACAAGTCCTGCACAGTGGCCAGAGGGATTTTGAGCCATTCTTCATGCAGAATAGTGGCCAGGTCACTACGTGATGCTGGTGGAGGAAAACATTTCCTTACTTGCTCCTCCAAAACACCCCAAAGTGGCTCAATAATATTTAGATCTGGATACAATGTTTGAACCATTGGGTGCACATGGTCCTCCGGAATGGTTCAGTAGTCCTTGGCAGCGACGTGCCCATCTAGCACAAGTATTGGGCCTAGGGAATGCCATGATATTGCAGTCCAAACCATCACCGATCCACCCCCATGCTTCACTCTAGGCATGCAACAGTCTGGGTGGTACGCTTCTTTAGGCCTTCTCCACACCGTAACTCTCCCAGATGTGTGCAAGACAGTAAAGGTGGACTCATCAGAGAACAATATATGTTTCACATTGTCCCAAGATTTTTGCTGATGGAACCACTGAAACTGACACTTGGCATTGGCACGAGTGACCAAAGGTTTGGCTATAGCAGCCCGGCCATGGATATTGACCCTGTGGAACTCCAGACGGACAACTTTGGTGGAAACAGGAGAGTTGAGGTGCACATTTAATTCTGCAGTGAGTTGGGCAGCTGTGGTTTTATGTTTTTTGGATATAATCCGGGTTAGCACCCGGTCATCCCTTTCAGACAGCTTCCTCTTGCGTCCACAGATACTCCTGTTGGATGTGGTTCATCCTTCTTGGAGGTATACTGACATCACCCTGGATACCGTGGCTTTTGATACATCACAAAGACTTGCTGTCTTGTTCACAGATGCGCCAACAATTTGTCCTCTTTTGAACTCTATCACCCATAATGTTGTGTGCATTGCAATGTTTTAAGCAAAACTGTGCTATTACTCTGCTAATTAAACCTTCACACTGCTCTTACTGGTGCAATGTGCAATCAATGAAGATTGGCCACCAGGCTGGTCAAATTTAGCCATGAAACCTCCAACACTAAATTGGCCAGCATTTCAGTTTCATTGTCCAAACCCTGTATATTGATGATACTAATCCAGGATGTGGGTCACTATCTGTGGACAAAATTATATTCCTCCAATTACATCCTGAGGGATATTTTCAGGATATACTGGTCTTTTATTATTGCAGTTTAAAATATCACTGATGGTGACGTGTTGTTATCTAGAATATAATAGAGCAGAATTACTTAATTTATCCCAACCTGGTAATTAAAATAGAAATTTCTTAAATAGAAAAAAAATATCTGGGACTCAGAGAAGATGCTACTTTGTCTTAAAGGTCCTTAATTCTTTATATGGTGCAACAACGCAGATTAAAAGGTCCACTACATATATGGATACGGGACTGCTTCACTGAAATGGTGCATATACTATGACATGTACTGTGTATAAGAGGCTGGCAAGTTGTGCAAGCAGCATAAGATGCAAATGCAGTGTGGTTATCACCCCTGGTGACGTTTATTATAGGCCTAGTATATTGAGCCCATAAATAAAACATATATACTGCTCTACAAAGGGCAGGCTTTGAGGAAATTGATGCATTGATAAACTATGTTCATATTGGTGATAAGCAGTAATCACAACAAGGTTAAGACATAACAGAAAATAACAGAGTGTAACACATTGCATGATTATATCTTTGTGATCCTATCAGGTCGTGGAGGACGACCTCAGTTTTATCAGTTATCTCATGGTTTTGAAGTGTGTGTATGATATGTTTAACTGGAATGTGTACATTACATTATGTAAAAACAATTACAAATCATATTAATGCGTATATTTTTTTTACGATGCTCAGTGCCTTGCAAGTGTTTTCTGGGTAAATTCTGAACATGAACGCAGTACTGTGTACTGTAACTGAAGTAATTAAATGCAGTTAACTCTTGGAGGAGTGACTAAACAAAGCTGAAAGAAGCACATTGTTGGCTGAAGCCAAATCCCTTCATGCATAAATGTAATGGTTCCATATAAAACATCACATCAGTCAGCTACTTAGCAACAGAAAGAATGGCAGTAAATAAATTAATTTTCAAAAAAAAAAAAAAATTTAATGACACTTTTAGTTTCAAACATGTTTTCTGCTGTTAATATAAATGTTCTAATACTGAAAGTTTCATCATCAAAACAAGTGCAGAGAAAAACATTGAGTGCTTCAACTATGGAAGGAGATTGTTCAAAACCTGGACGATAAGGATTTAAATTTTTCAGGCACTTCAAAAGGTCAGCACTGTGCGGATACTGCAACGAGAAAAAAAAAAAATACATAATCATGTTAGAATGAAAAAAGTGAATAGCAGGAAAATAAAAAGTAGAAATGAACTGCTCTCACCTCTTTCCAGCATGCATGAGCTCAAAGCCTTCATTGATGTTCTCAAAGGGGAGAGTGTGGGTCACAAACTCATCCACCTTCAGCTTCTTATTCATGTAGTCTTCCACCAGTTTAGGAACGCTCTCCACACTCTTCCATCCTGTGGGTCAATATCAAAACAAGTTTAATAACTTGTGTTTTCTTCTCAGGAGAACTAAACTAAACACTCAGTGTTAGTTTCACTGAGAAGCTGTCAGGCACTTCCCAAACTAAAACAGCTGCTCCAAATCTACTAGGTAAAAACAAAATACACCAAAAATTATAGTAAACTACAGTATTTTAGAAAATATAAAACACTACAAAAGAGAAATTTGTGTTGGGTCCGATTATAAAAGAGAAAGTTTATCTCTAGTTTAAACTCGGCTTATGAACTTTTCATAAACTTTCGTTTAATAAAGTCAATGAGGAAAAAGAACATCGTTAAAATATGCGAAAGGCTCTGAACTCACTGAAGGTTGGCTGCAGCCACACCACATAATGCCCATTATAACGACTAATTATCTAACACAGTCAGTCACCTCCAAAGGCTGTGCCCCTCCACACTCGGCCTGTCACCAGCTGGAATGGTCTGGTCGAGATCTCCTGTCCGGCCCCGGCGACGCCGATGATGATACTTTCACCCCATCCTTTATGGCATGCCTCCAGAGCTGCTCTCTGAAATAATAAAATAGTAACTGTTTTATATGTTGCTTAGGGCTGAAGGATTTTGACTGATATTGGAACTACGATATGTTTTTTCCAAATTAGCGAAGGATAATTGTCTATTTAATTCTTCATTGAAAAATATATTACACTGATTACGGTGTGGTTTTCAGTTTTCTTAAATCTGTAGAATATGTGTGTCGAGGCCAGTATGTATCTGTAACAAGAATACTTAAAATTATGTTGACACACATTTTGTCTTTAACAAATATTATCCTATCTGTATTGGCTAACACCCAGCAAGGATGGCCACAGGGCTCTTGCACCATTTTAAAAGTCAGATTTAAGACCTTTTTAAGACCCCAACAAATAAAATTTAAGACCCAAAAATGTCAGAACTATTTCTTTGTTAAAATATAGTTAATTTATTGTAGGCCCGACCAATATGGAGTTTATGAGACTGATGCCAATATCAATATTTAATCAAAAAAAAATCTGAAAATATTTTTTCAGCCCTTTAACACTTAGAATAGAATAGAATAGAATTACTTTATTGATCCCAACTTGGGAATTACGGAATTACTGACTTGTATGATTAACTCTTTTTCTCGTACTTTAATTTCACAACTTTCAAGAGCTTTGTGAACAAAATTGCAGTAAATCTCTGAATTCTGTGTTTTTCTTTTGGCAATAAAAGCACCATCTGAAAATTTAATATCTACAGCAAATTTAAGACCTTAAATTTAAGGCCAGATTTTAATTTAAGACTTTTTAAGGTACTGCGGGAACCCTGCACAAATGCACACAGTTAAGGTACAGAAATGTTTCATATGTAGTGTCCTATACCATGTTTTTTCACCACGTGATGCCTCACCATGATCTGCACGTTTCCAATGCACTCAAAAGAATAGTCCACACCCCCATCGGTCATCTCCACCAGCACCTCCTGGATGGGCTTGCTGTGGTCTTTTGGGTTCACAAACTCAGTGGCTCCAAACTCCTTCGCGTTCTCAAACTTTGTGGGGTTGATGTCCACGCCGATGATCCTGGTTGCCCCAGCAACCTTGCACCCCATAATAACAGCCAAGCCGACAGCTCCAAGGCCAAATACAGCGCATGTGGAACCAGGCTCAACCTGAGTGTGCATGAGGAAGAAAAGCAATGGGAGAATTCAAACATTACAGAACAATTTTTCATATTACAAACGTGCTGTATGAGTGAACTTGTTTTGTCCTCATCATGTTTAATTATACCAATATCAGAGCTGGATTTCCATGTTATATTGTCTCTCTTTTTAATGTTTTAATAAATTGTGAACGCTAACTTTTGGGTGTGAAATTAATGTCACGAGGAAAACATGAAATACAGCAACTTGGAAACGAAAAGAAAGACGCCCTTGGCAACAATTCATTGTCACATCAAGTATACACGAATAACAAGGCTGACCTATTTTTAAAGTGAAGCCTACAAACAAAGACAACATTTTCAGCTCTTATCACTGTATCCTTTGGGCGACACTTTGCAACAAACTTGTTCTGCGTAACAAGCTTTACATGATAAAACTTCAAAAATGAACTTTAAAATGCTTTGTCCTTGAAAGAGGAAGTGTAGCATGGCCCACAGCCTGTGATACCCACCTTGGCGGTGTTCAGAGCAGCACCGTAACCTGTGGAGATGCCACATCCAAGAAGGCACACTTTATCCAGCGGTGCACTCTCGTTCACCTTGGCCAGAGAGATGTCGGCCACCACGGTGTACTCCGAGAAGGTGCTGGTCCCCATGAAGTGAAACACTTGCTTACCCTTGCAAGTGAAGCGGGAGGTGTTGTCAGGGAGCAGGCCCCGGCCCTGGGTTACTCTGCAGGGTAGAAACACAGGGCAAACAGGAGTTCTTTTCATGTATGTATGATGAAACTCAATGACTTTGTACTTCAATGCAGGGCAGATGGGGGCTCAAACTAATGATGAGCTTTGATTAGGTTGCCCTGGGGTGGAGCCCCCAAGGCTGTAAGTTCAAGCACTGAGGCTGCAAGGTCTGCCACAAAGAAATCCACTGTTTCATTTGTATTCCTCATCCACAGACAGCCTGCATCAGTGTGCATCAACTGTGACAGACTCACCTGATTTTCTGACAAAGGTTGGTCTTGGGGTTTTTGCAGAATTTACATTCACCACACTGTGGCACATACAACGGGACGACAGCATCACCTTGTCAAAAACAATTGCGAATAATTAGAAATCATATAAAAAAAATACATATTCACAATAAAGTGTCATGTCAGGCAGCTCCATACCTGGCTTAAACTTGGTGACACCCTCACCAACGCTCTCGACCGTCCCAGCACCCTCATGGCCCAAGATGACAGGGAAAAGGCCCTCGGGGTCACTGCCGCTCAGAGTGTATGCATCTGTGTGACACACCCCTGTGGCAAACAGCTGAGAGACAAAAAACATTAACATGACCTTTATCTGCATGATCTAATGAAAAATTAAAATCACACAGGTCTACATTAAAAACATTAGAGGGCTGATTGTGTGATTTTCCACTTGTGCTGATGAGACAAATAAAACAGTCTCAGTTGCATCAATTCCAGACATGCAATGGTTTGGTTTACCTTAATGCGGACTTCATTGGCCTTGGGTGGGGCTACCTCCACCTCCTCAATGGAAAGAGGCTCCCCAGCTTTCCAGGCAACAGCTGCCTTGCACTTGATGACCTGAAGACAAAGCACATAACAGTGTTTCCCCTATAGGTTATTTGCTGCCCCAACAGCATCCCCACCCAGAAATTTAAGTCAGTTTTTTTAATCCATTATTTAAATTTATTTTAATCAAAGGGGAATATAACAGGCTTTTTTTTATCAAATAAAAAAAGCTAACTCTAATTTAGAGATGCACCGACTGCAAAATTCTTGGCCGATACCGATTTCCGGTTTTAAAGAAGGTCTGACCTGCCAAAACCGTTTTTTCCGATACCAATTTCCTATCTAAGAAATAAATATAATCATATAATAGACACCATATTTGTTTGGCTTGAGTACCCTTTCCCAAATTTAATACAAGTACCCCTCTCCCAGACAACATTTTTGCTTATATAACTTGAATTAAAACCACAACTAATGGTAGGCTGTATGCTATCATAACCCCCCTTTTCAAGAATAAAACCTTCAACAGTGCCTCCTGAGCAGATTTATTTTCAACACTGACCATAACATTCAGTCCACGGCGGAGGGTTGTTGTGGTTGCATCCCTCCTCTTAGCGGCAGTGTCGTCCTTATATTTGCTAAACAAGCCTGGGTGCTTCTTTTCCAAGTGGTGTATTAAGTTTGTTGTTCCAAATGTCTTAGGCATTGATCCTCCACGGCTGACTTTAGACTTGCAAGCATTACAAACAGCGTGTTTTGGGTCGCTCTGGCACACAGTGAAATAAGTCCATATCAATGACATGTTTTCTTCCTGAGTCTTGCTAGTTTTTAGTTGTTTTGCTCTGAGCTGATACGCCGATTGGATATAAAATCGGCTTTTAAAATCGATTGATCGGTGCATCTCTATCTAAATTGTGTTATACATTGCTATCATTTCGTTACATTCACTAAAATGTATTTGTCTTCCCCTCACTCCTCTCACAACAAACACCAGTACAGACACACCATCACACTCAGAGCTGAGGAGAGAGTGTTGCCGAAAAACAGTTTTCAGTTTCAGAAAATTCAAGAATGTTGTATGCTCTCAGATATCATTACTGACAGGGGGGACATGTCACCCTCAGAGTCATAGAGACGATCAGTCCCCCCACTTTCCCAGCATAAGGTGACAAACATTGCCGATAAAACAGAGGATTAATGTCATGGCAGCAGCACTGGGAGCCTGGCGTTTGTGTTTCGACTCACGGTGCGTTCAAGTTTCAAGTTTTACACCAATGTCGGAATTTCCATGCTCTACATCAGAATTTAAATCAGAAACCCCCGTGAAGTCGGATCTCCAACATGGAAAGCCAGATTAATCTCGCCAAACCAACACGGAGTTCATGCTAACCGCTACTGACATAAGCAGTGGCTAAATTTCTGTTGTCTGTCAAGCTTGAACCGCTGGGACGTAGGGTTACGTTGATCTAATGCTGCCTTCAAGTTGTCCTCTTAAGTCGTAATTTACGAGTTCGGAGTCGTAAATATCAACTGAAACCCCTTCGACGTTGATTTCCAACTCATAAACTCGTGAAGTTTTCGCCAATCTCAACTTGACCACAACGTCACACACCGTGTGGCGTTATACATTACAACCTACAGTGGAGTCGTTTTTCCACACACATAATTACGCAGGAGAAGAAAAAACACACCCTTCCCGTCTTCTTTGTGCCTATCAGTTGTGTTTAAGGACCTCATATTGCTGCATCAGTTTTCTGTATTCCCGACAGAGCAAACACAACAAACTTTTCACTGGAGACATCCATCCTGGTTTTCTGACTTGTTTACTCGAACGCCGTAAACTCGGGTGTGATGTCATTCCCAGTTGCTAATCCCGACTTCCAATACAAAACACAAACGCAGCATAAATTCCAAGTTCCGACTTCCAGTGAACACACCATAAGGCAAATTCTCACTCACCAGGGTCCTAAAGAGTAACTGGTAGCAGTCTGTGCTTGTTGATCATCATCAGACCATTGTCTAGTACAGGCCCATTCAATTGGAGACCCGCAAAAAGCAATGCCCAAGTGGCCCAGCTCGTGGTTCAGTCAGAACAAAAAAAAAAAAAAACAAGAAGAGAAAAACACAATCACAAGAATGACTTCAAAACTCCTTCAGCAAGTGAATGCAACACTTTATGTAGCCATGTAGCGTACTGGGGAGCCGAGCCAGTATGGTTCCGATACCAAAATAATTCACGGATCGTAATTTTCCAATCCATCCTAATCGCAAAGCTCACTGGAGTTTGGCATGATCCAGCCAATCAAAAATAACATACGGTACACATCAACCAATCAGAAAACAGCACTGCTGTATCTAGGTAAGATACAGGTGATCTGATTGCAGCAATACTGAAACTTAATATTGGAGACAAAAACCATCCGTTTAACCCTGCCTGGACAGACAGATACATTTTTATATGAAAGATGATGCTGAATAAACATGGCTTATTTCATTATATTTATTTGAGTTGGTGAAATTCGTCATTACCATCTCCTTACAGACTGCTGAAAATGTGCAGCCCAGTTTGTGCTCTCAGTTTTGAAATCTGAATTTTTTTTTAATTTTTAAATTGAATATCCCTGGTCTAAAAAAAGGGCACCATTACCTTTAAAAAAATAAAATGTGAACACAAATCAGCGTTAACTGTCAGGTCCAAATGCCCTGTAATTATGGTAATAGGGTCCTGCAAGGACCATAACGACAGGCTAATTCCGGGCCAGGCACCTCCTTCCCAAAGCAAAAAAAACTAGAGGAAACACTGCACAAGTTCATTTTTTTTTCTTCAAACAGTGTTTCTATAAGTAACTGAGTAACCAGTGGGTTTACAGTGCTAGAGTGCGTGTGACCTGTCAGCTGGTGAACAATGTGCTGCTTTGAACTGAGCCCAGGCTTAAATAAAGTCCTAGCAGGTCACGGATTGTGGTGACCATTCACGTAGACGTAGCTAAGATTTACCGCAAAAACGATTTCTTCACTGATTGAAATTCAATCTATCTCTACACAAACATATATCAGCGTAGCGGGTCTGTGTGTCTTTATACACCCAGGCTAACAAGCGGAGGAGTGTTGTACTTTTACAACGTGCGTGAATACGTGCACGCCTGTTGTGAGTTTTTATGCTCCGTGTGAAAATGGTGCAAACTTTACGGCGTAGAGAAGGAAGTTATGTTTACAATGTGCACTGTTCATTTAGTGGGACATGAACTTACCTTCCCTGCCGTCTCCATGTTCGTTCCTTCAGCACGAGACGGAGGGGAGGAGGCGCGCGCGGCCGTAAAGGAGTTCACAGACCCGAGGACGCGCAACGTCACCAGGGCGCATGCGCGTATCGTGTGTGAAGGCGGCTAGCTGCCACAGAGTGAAAGCTCAACCTTAGGTCAGAATACCTCTTTTATTCATTGAAATATAAAGAAATTGTTTAAATCTCAATTTCTGAATGTACCAAATCTACTGGGGTATTTATTTCTATAGAAATAATTCAAAACAGTTTTTTTTTTGGATTTCAATATCACAATGACTAGCTGATATTTTACTTACCAAAAAGTGGAATCACCCACAAGATGTCTAAATATATCTAGTCCTTCCTCAGTGAAATGTGTTGGTTTCTTTATTACTGTAATTTCTCTATGCTGCTGTGGCAGGTGAATTTCCCCCACTGGGGGATAAATAAAGAACTATTCTATTTCATCTCAAAAGCACAATACATAGGGGTGGCTATCGCTCAGTGGCTTTGGTTAGGGATGACCACACTCCGCACTCCCACTGTCTACATGTTGTGACATTGAGCACCAAACCCCCCAAGTGGCTCCTCAGGTGCTTTGCACAGCAGCTCTCTGCTCCTAAGTTTAAAATGCACAAGTTATTTTACGTATATGACAATGATTCACATCCACACTTTCCTCCTAGTGTCGAATGTAGTTCTGCATGGTGACATGAATCAAAAATGAAACAAGGGTGGCGATTCTACTACCAAGACCTGACAACTTCAAATGAAGACACACTTACAAAGCACCTTTTAATCAAGGCCTTCAACAAAAATGTGACAACATTCTGTATAAGATTTTACAAATTATGGGTATTAAAATGTTTTCAACTAACAGCATATAGAGATTTCACACAAATTTTCTAGTGGAGGAACTTAATTCACAGATGTTTGTGAATGCATCTCTTGAAGTCTTGGCTAAACATTTCAACAAAAATCAGCACAAGTTAATGATCAGCCTGTTTCCAAAGGGACCCAATCTAGTTCTCCCCAACAGGCTGAAAGGTCCTGGTTATGTTACACACAAGCATACATGTGAACATTTTAAACAAAAACCACCCATCATATATTCAAAACTGGTAGAAAATTAATGACAAAGAAGTTCAAGTTCTTCAAAGGAGAGAGGCAATGTCCATATTCTGAGTCCACAAGGCCGGTCTCTAACGCAGCCTTTTTAATTGTGTAACAACACAAGGATGAGACCATCGCACCAGACCTTAACAGTCAGATCACCTCCCACCTGCAAGTGAACAACAACAAAAATAAACCATTACCTTCACACCAGGATTTAAGCATAATTTGTGGGACATTGAAAAGAACAAACCTCTGAACCCACGCCCTCCTCCACCTCCTCTTCCTCTGAAACCGCCTCCACCTCGTCCACCCCCAAATCCACCGCCACGGCCGCCTCCAAAGCCTCCACTTCGTCCACCACGGCCACCTCGAAAACCACCTGAAACAACACCAGAGCAGAATTAGCTGAACCACTCTTAGTGCAAACAAAGGAACACTTTACAGCCATAATAAGTAAGACAGTCCAAAAATTAGCTACAGCTACAAGCCTGACCTATATTGCATCAGTTTGTCATCACAATAAGTAAGTACCCAAGTGCCATATACTACACATTCATCAACAGTAGGATATTTGATTAATTAAAACAATGCCTCACCTCCACGACCACCGCCTCTTCCTCCACCTCTCCCCCCTCTGCCTCCTCTTGGTGCACCCTTCTCTCCTGGTGGCCTGGGGAGGAATCTCTGCAGCGGGAGTAGCTTCATTGGATCTATATAAAACTAAAGAGAGATGTTGCAAATCATACAAGGTGTAATACACAGAGGCTCTGAAAGTGTGTAACAACACAAATTCTCCATTTTTAAATGCCACTGAAATCTTCTGAATACCTTTTGGAGTTTCTTAAATGAAGACGCCTTCATATTTTCAGATAGTTTGACTGAAAAATACTGAACGGATAGGTTAAGAAATTTAAGCTGTAACAATATTTAATCCCAAGACATTGATCTTCATCCTTTTCCAGTATTTCTTAAGAGGTGCAGGGACTGAAATGAGGAAAACGGAAAGGATACAAAGTCCCGGAGCTGGCCGAATATCTCATCCACCTTTCCGATCTGCTCCTTGTTTTCCAAGTACACTGGGGCGTTGAAGTAGGGGACCTTGTTTTCTTCTGTCGTGCACTTGCACACAATGTCATCTTCACATGGATGCATGAACTCTCCCAGCGCTGCAGAGCAGGAAAACAACAAACAACAATCAATTGGGTATACTGCATTGTAGGTCTTTATTTTCAATTTCCCGCAGATTTAATAAAGTATTTATCTTCTGATTTCCACTTCTAACTGCTGCAAAACTGTCTAGCCCTTTGTAACCAGGCAGACTGTGGGAAGTCTCAAGGAAATAATCCACAATTCATGACATTGGAACATTAAAAAAAAGAAAGAGCAAAGCATATTTGTTTCAAGTTTAAAACCCTTGAAGTACAACCACTTATTCCATACAGGACTGTTTCATGATTGTAACTTCAAAATGAGTCAAATATCTATGATTGCAGATTATGTTGTGTTATGTTACTCCAGTATCATTCAGCACTTGATATATCTGGAGTTCCCAGGAATATAGCTACTTGAATGTTGATGTGAATAGTATTTACAAGCTGGAAACTGATTATGGTATCTTCTCTGTGAGAGAACAACATTGATAACAGAGGTGATGGTCAGTGTTTAATGCTAAGGCAGGATACTGGAGCTGCTGGGCCAAATATGTACATGCTTCAACATCTTTTCAGCAGTGCTGGACTGAGGATCTTACCAACAACATATTCTGGAGGACCGTAGTCTTGTTGTCTATTAAAACCACCTCTGCCACCACCTCCACCACGTCCAAATCCACCTCCTCTGCCTCCTCCAAATCCACCTCCTCCTCTGCCTCCTCCACCTCGGTTAAATCCTCCACCTCCTCTGCCTCCTCGTCCACCTCCTCCTCTGAAAGACATTTCTTCAAACCCTGCGATAAACACGAAACAAAGAGGGGAGTCATAACAAAACAAAGACAACTGAAAAAAAAAATACATTTCATGTTTGGTTAAATGGAGTCTGGGACACACATGACTTAGCTAGTGGAAACAGTTCATTGCATTCAGCGAGCTAACATCGTGGATTCTGCAATGCTAGCTAACATGCTACCTCGATTTAGCCATTCAAAGTGCGCAATTCAGTCGTATTTTCCACCACAAACTAACAGGTTACGTAATCACTTACAAATATACACGTTGGAAAATGAACAACACAATGTACACACGGATAAAACACTTTACTCACAAAGTCTATCGGTTAGCTGCAGCTATTTACTCCGAGACACTTCCATGCAACGGTGTCAACACGTGTGACCAAGGGCTGCCGTAAAGGAGTGCACCACTGTCCTGAAGCGTCGTAAACTCACATCTCTACTGCGCATCAGTTTCTGACCATTTAAAGGCGCAGAGACGGTCTGAAGTCTGAGTGACTCATCCCGGTGAGTGTGACTTTCGAGCCACTGTTGTTATGAGAATAAGACACAAAAAGTGATACCCGTGAGACCATATGATGTTTGTGTGAATATTCTGACCATTTGTGTTCACATTTCAAATGTAGGCAATTAAAATCCCGTCCACAATGTCAGGTAAGAAAAGAAACTTCATCTCGGGGATATGTTGTTTTCTAAAATGTGTAAACTGTGGTTTTTGTTGTTTGGAGTCCGTCTATTCAGACAGCTAGTCACTGAAATGTCTTTTTATCTATTTCTATCATCTGTCATTTAAAAAACAAAAATGGTGGCAACCATTTTTTTCCCCCGTCAAGTTTATTCTCACTTAAAAACACAGTATAACGCATGTTTTTACCCCCCAAGTAATTAAATGTAAGGCAGTTGTTTCATGGGAGCCTGGGAAGCCTCTGTCTGTCGAGGATGTGGAGGTGGACCCTCCTAAAGCCCATGAAGTCCGCATCCAGGTCAGCTGCTCATCCTATGTTTGCTTTTCATAGCTGTTAAATTATAAAACAAAATAAACCGACAGGAACCATTTCATAACAATTTGACCACAAGTTTTCACTTTGATCAAATGATAATAGATTTCATTTCCTCTGTCATCTTCCTCTGGTTTGTTTTATGTTGGTGTGATGATTGCAAAGCAAACACATCCTCCTCCTAAAACTGTCACAAGAGTCAGCTGCTGCCCATCTCTTTGCATAGGTTGTCGCTGCAGGCGTGTGCCACACAGACTGGGAATACCTGCAAGAAGCTGGAAAAGGGATGAAGTTCAGAGCATTCCCTTTAGTTTTCGGCCATGAAGCAGCAGGGATAGTGGAGAGCGTTGGTCCTGAAGTCAGCAAATTCTCCCCAGGTGAATTGGGCTGATTACAACAAAACAAGCTGACATGGCATGACATGACACATCACTGTGACTGAAGTAGTCCGTTTGCCTTTTGTTGTTTTCGCAGGCGACAAAGTCATACCTCTATTTCTGCCACAGTGTGGGGAATGTGACCACTGTCCTCACCCTAAAACCAATCACTGCAGGAAAAACTGGTGATCATTAGCACATTTACACAAGTAACAATTACTTTCATGATGTTGAACTGCTCACTGTTTCCTTTTTCTATGTGAATTTTAGGTCAAATGCACAAGCAGGTGTGTTGGCTGATGGCACAAGCAGGATATCTTGCGATGGCCAGCAGGTGTACCAGTTCCTCGGTGTTGGTGCTTTCTCCCAGTACACTGTGGTTCCCGATACGTCACTTGCAAAGATAAGAGGTGATGCACCGCTCGACAAAGTGTGTCTGCTAGGCTGCGGGGTCTCCACTGGCTATGGTGCCGCTCTTAATGCAGCTAAGGTGAGAGGCTACAGGTCTGCTAGATGCATGCACCAACTCTGATGTGAGTGCAGAGTGCTTCCTGTTTTTACAGAAAGAAGGATGCTATGCATTTACATAGATATATTTACATAACCATCATTTTTACAGTTGATCTAAATTTGCCACAAAATGGATTTACCTTCTGAAGGAAAACATATTAATTGTCATTTATATTTCATTAAAACTCCCCTTTTCAGCTCTTGCACATACATTTGTTTCTCTATAGTTCCTACCAAACCAACAAACTGTGAAATAAGACAACCTACTCATTTTTTTATGAACCGTCTAGATCAGAAAACGTGATTCAATCAGACTTTCAGATTTGGCTTTCCTTCCTGTGTCACATACTGCCTCGTTAGAATATTATTTAGAAATACCTAAAGCAAACTGGGCAGTAAAAATGTGTTTTTGAATATTAAAGCATGTATTTGTTCCTTTAGAAACTTGAAAACAAGCATCATATGTTCTCTTTTGACATTTTCACAAGTAGCTGCTCGGCTCGTCACAGTATGTCATGAATGTAGTTATTCATTTTCTCCACTTGATGTCAGTAGTGTACTTGGTGGGTTAAAAGCACCAAAGGAGTTCATATTCCATCCTTTAAGTTATATATTGTTTTTGCATATTAAAATAAATGATTGAATAAAAAAATAAATGAGGAACAGCTAATAAAAGAGACTACAAGTCTGTAGAAATCAAGAAAATTATCAAACCTCTATACAGAATTGCTCAGTAGCAATGTAAAGGTCAACACTGAAATGAAATCAAAAGCCTTTATTGTCATTATGTGACAGTGCATACCATGAAATTAAGAGGGCTGCTCCACATGGTACTCAGTGAAATGTCAAAAAAAAAAAATAGTCAAGCTTAAAAATAAAAAAGAAAAGATAAATAAAGCTGTGAGATACTATTTACAGTAGAAAGGCACAGTTTTGCTACAAAAAAGTTATTGCACATTTTCAGAAATTGAATATTGCACATGTAAGTGGTATTATTGCACATTGTTGTTAGCCGTTATTGCACTAAACAATCTGTATTTATAATATATAACATGTATAACAATAGATAAAAATAATATATGATATGATATGTATCTATATTATATAACATGAAAATTAAGTGAGAGTGTGACTAAAAGTAGTTGCATGACAAAGCATTCTTGCGTGTCTAATAAGAAACTTTTTCATAAATGGACCAGTTAATGAAAAATGTGATGAGTGTAAAAGTTCAGCTCATGTTTTTGATATGTACAGTATGTGTTTTTGTTAAACCAAGCCTCCAAAATTGCTATCAATTTTCAAAATTGCTATCAAAATCAATGAATTATTGAAATGAATGGAAAACAAAATGTCCTATTTCAATGGTATATTAGAACATGATGAAGTGATCTCATCACTTGTCTAACAAATCCCATATTTTGTGCATCCAGGTTGAAGAAAAGTCCTCGTGTGCTGTGTTTGGGCTGGGAGCCGTCGGACTGGCTGCCATCATGGGCTGCAAGGTTGCTGGAGCGAAAACGATCATTGGGGTGGACGACAACCCAGACAAGTTTGAGAAAGCCCGCTTTTTTGGAGCCACTGAATGTGTCAACCCCAAAGCTCACAGCAAGCCCATCCAGGAGGTTGTAGTGGAGAAGACAGGCGGAGGGGTGGACTACGCTCTGGAGTGTGATGGAAGTGCAGCTTTCATGGTGGGTGGGTGGTGTACAGCCTGGACTGTGCACATAGGTTTGATAAGAAGATTCTGCAAACCAAAATGTCAAAATTACACTTTGTGAAGTGATTTTTTTTCATCATCATATTCTGTGAATTTGTCATATATATTTTTAAAAGGAGGTTTTAATGACACCAAATGGTGCTTTGTGTTGTCCTAGAGCGCTGCTCTGGAGTCCACAGCAAATGGTGGGGGCACCTGTGTCATTGTTGGGTGGACGGAGACGGAAACAATGAGCGTCATGGTTGAAAAGATCCTGATGGGATGCACTTTGAAGGGCACCTGTATTGGAGGTGAATCAGGCCTGTTTGCACTTTTTGTAACTGAGACAAAACATCAAATTCAGTGTCACACTGTTCCAGTATCAATCCTCCCTAAAGATCCACTCAGCTGTTGCATTTCTGGACACAATATGAAAATCCATTGCCTCAAATAATGATAAGGGTGATCAAAAGAGACTAAAAATGAAGGTGATGTTGTTAGATTTCTTGTTTTTTAAAATCAAGTCCTAAATCAAGTCCTAAACCAAAGAAAATAATATTTACAAGTATATCAACCAAGTCAAGTCAACATGGAATATGAGCCAAACAAAGGGATAACAATGTCCTTTCTGTACTAATAAAATCATACAATCATTTAGTTTAGACTGGGAACACAACTGATGGTATTTTGAAAAAATCAATGGGTTTCAAAACATCTGTCGTTCATAAACTCTGATAGAAAGTAGTGTATGATAAATAGCATGTGAGCATGTTCCATATTTGTTATAGTCAAAATAATCCATCCATTATGCTTTTTTTTTAACTACAAAATGAGATAAGTGTTCTCATGTCAATAATGTCTACAGGTCATAAAAAGCAAATAGAAGGTAAAAACTTTCAATAGATGTATTGTTATGGATTGAAATGGAAAAAGAATGTTGTGGTTCATTACTGTACGTTTCGTCATTGTCTTCTAAAGGTTGGAAGCGGGTGGAGGATGTGCCAAAATTGGTGGATGACTACATGAACAAGAAGCTGAAGCTGGATGAGTTCATCACCCACAACCTCCCGCTGAGTCAAATCAACACAGCCTTTGACCACATGACGACTGGGAGCAGGTGAGGCCTGATTTACCTGGGTCTGTTTTCTCTCAGTGTCTTTGCATGACTCCCATTATGGTGTGAAAATGGTTGGGGCTCTGCACATGTTCAATAATGCACAGTATGTGTGATATAAATGTATTGTATATATTGTTTGATAGTAACCATCTATTCATTTGATTGCTGATTAATCTGTGTGATATCTTCTTGATTATTTGATTAAACTATAAAATTAAAAAAAAAACATAAAGAAACATTCATCACATGTGATGTCTTCAAATGTCTTGTTTTGCTCTACAAAAAAACCCTAAAAGATATTGAAATATTCATGACTCAAGATGATTAATCAATAATTTTCCTTTTTGTCTTTTTTAGCATCCGTTCTGTAATCAATCTGTGGCCAGAGGAGCCTACTACTCCAGCTACCTAAGATAAAGAATTGACATTTATTGTCTCTATAATGATATTTTCCATATTCTGTCGTGTCTTTTCTACTTCTCTGGTTTTCTCCAAAGATTTATTAAATTTTTAAATTTAAATTTAAATATTTTCCTTGCTTGATATTGGAGTAGATGAGCACACGGACCACTAGAGAGCAGTCTTGTATCATGTTAAAGTCTATCCATATCCATTGAAAACCATCGAACTTTATAAAGACATAACTTTTCTATCTGCAAATAAATGTGTATTTTTTTATTTTAGATTGAAATTCTTGTTGATCACGAGACAGAAACACCACAGACTGTCCAATGAACTTGTGTAAAACAATACTGATTGTAATTCATCGATATATACAGCATCTGCAGCAACACTGAGACAAATTCTCTCTACATCTGTCATACTTGGCAGCTAAACTGCAATTCTGGTCCTGATACCAATGTGATGTGATGGCTGGAATTAAATACCCTTGTATAGAAGATGGGGTAAAATACGCAAGAAACAAATGGCTGGATCTGTCGTCAACCACGGAGAAGTATCTGCTTCATGTGGTCAGGCTTACCAAATTCCGTCCTTGGTAATATCATCTATTGATTTAATGGGGAGAAGGGCTAGAATAACAGTTGTGGGCTGTCAGAACGGAAGACAAAAGGTTGTTTGGGGAATGCCTCTCGCTGAAGAACTGAAATAGCTGTCGAAAGGATTTGTTTTATTGAAGTTCCGTTCAGATCAAATGAATACCTTTGGCAGTCCCCTCTGCTTTCCATCTTTATGTAAAATGGAAAATAAATTGATGCTCTTCCTCTTATGTTGGTCTCTTCTCTCTCTGTGTGCTATCAATCACAGCTTAGACCTCACTCCTAACCCCGAAAAGAAACTCAAAGTGAAGACAGTTTTCAACAAGAAAGCAGAATAATGTAGAGAAAGGAGGAGCAGAGGCAGATCAAAAGACAGAGGAAGACGAGTTTTGACAGGTGGTTATACGGCTGGGCATCCAAATGTTGGACATGCTCACAGATTTATAAGTCTTTCTTGGGGACATGTGTCTGAATGTCTGCCTCATATATGGGAAATCTATCCGAAGTGACGACCATAAGTCGTCCTGGATGTGTTTGAACTCTGTAACCTCTGAAATTGTCACAGCTTTGTGCAACTAATACAGGGAGGCCGTGCTAGTGTGAACTGTCCATCTTGTCACGTTTCATATACACCCGTGCAACTTTTCTGCAGATATCTTCAGGATAGCAAAATCACATTTCTATTTATATATGTCTATGTTCATTTTGTTTTCATCTCTGGCTGTCATCACCTCACGGCGACGACTCTTTCAGTCGTCATGGAGATAATTGGCAAATGACAGAAATGCCAGATGAAGTAAATGCCAGTAGACAAATAAAAAGCATGTCTGGAAAAAAATGTCAAAAGGTGCCGCCTTGGCTTGAAGAGATTTACTAAGCTGTATTTCTTTGTGACAGATGGTGCATTAAATATGATGAGAACATGAAAATAGTATGTGTGAAACACCCTATTTGAACAAAGACTGTTTTCTTATAACACAAATTCATAATACATACGGTATAATACAACATCCATATCCATTCACATAAACAGTGGCACTGAGTCAACTAATTTATTACATAAAAAATATGTCACATTATACAAATAATGTAGCTGTGTCTTCTATTTGTGTGGTTTTATATTTGTTATTCAGTACATACAGAGAAATAGTTGCCTCTGCGTAAGAAAAAATGTGTAAATTTATCACTTATGAATCCATATAATTGTTCCTGTTTACTCAATTTATTCAAGGTGTTTACAATTAAATACTTCCTTTGCTATCCACAATGAATACCAAGCAATAAAGTGTAAAAATAGATAAAAAATAGATTTATAAAAGCAGCTTAAAGATAATTAAGTGAGAAAAAGATATGGTAAAAATATAAACTGTTTATGGTATTTCTGTGCAAAAAAATAAACATTGCATTAAGAATATTGGCTGTTTTAATTAGGCGTTATATTCTGTGCATGGGTAAAATGATATTACTTGCACCTGTTGATCGAAATGGTGGCAAAAAAAAAAAAATCTGCATTAACGTCTGATGAATAAGTTGAAGTGGAAAGGAAAGCATGTCTGAAAGAGGCGCAGTCAGTTCGACAGAGAGATAGAGGGATGGATATACTGTATAGCTCAACGGCTATGGAAGAGCGGCCCACTTAAGTCACTAAAGACTGCCAATGTGAGGCCCCTGCTTTATCAGCAAATCCCAGCCATTATACGGTTAATGCCAGGCATTGCCTGTGACATCCCCAGTCTTTCTCTGACACGGTTAGCTTTAGCTTCTGTGTCGGTGGAATATACCCAGCTTCACTGGAGGACAGTGCTTTAGAGAGGCCACTGTATCAGTGCAGCATCTGACACAGTGGGGATTGTTGTCAAGTGAAAGCCTCACATATTTACATTTTTAGAATAGTCTAGATTTAACATTAGCACATTTTAACACCATGCAGGGTTAATAAAAAATACATGGGTACGTGGGGTTTTATCCAACCCACCCATTTTGAAACAATAAGATGACCAGTCAGGTTTTTGTGGAGTGTCTGGATCAGAAAAAGTGATTCAACATATCATTTAGATTTGGTTCCCCTTCCTATGTTACATGCATTAGAACATAACCACCGAGGTTTATTCATCCTCAGTGCACTGCACTGTTCATTTGCACTATTTATAGTAAAATTGTCATAACATATCATTCTGCTCATCTTGGTTCACTGCACCTTACTGTTTATTTGCACTATTTATAGTCATAACTGTTATATAATTACCCACTGTTCATCTTTATATTTTTATGTTTGTTTATTTGCAGAATTATTTATCAGCATAGAATTTCTGTTCTTTATATAGTTTTTTTTTGTACTGTGATTGCATTTCTTTCTGTTGCTACAAAGTAATTTCCCAGTTTGGGATCAATAAAGTAATTCTATTCTATTCTAAGAACTACCAGGGGCGTCACTAGGATTTAAGCACAGGGGGGCTTAGCCCCCAGGTGAGGCTAATTTGGCTATATATATGTATATGATGGGGGGTGACAGTTTGTGATTTATGAATAATGCAAAGTTATACGATTATTAAACTCATATTCTGGCCACTGTATATTGAATTTGTCAGCACTATTTGTAAAAAAAAATGCACTTATACAATACGGGTGTGCTGTTTCAGAGAGTCCATGTAGAACTACAAACATCATACTTATGCAAGAGGAAAAAAGGGAAGTGAAGTAAGTTTTTTTTTCAAAATCTTATTTAAAAATAAGACATTTTGTTGTCGTGGTTGTGACCCTGATAAAGACTGTATCATGGTCTTGTCATTGAGTCACACAACACCATGCAGTCCTTATTTTGTAACCTGTCAGTCCTATTGTGTCAGTGTTTTATAGTTAAGTTGCAACAGAAATAGACAACAAAGAGCAGATTAGACAGACCACACATGACTATTACCGAACACACACACACACACACACACACATATAAGAGGCTGTATATGCGTGACAGCTCTAAGCTTTTGTTGTGCTTTGTCTGACAGCAGCAGTGAAGTAGTAATTGTGAGATTAACTCTAAGGTGCTATCATGGCACTCCTTTGTTTGGTCTATCTCTCATTGGTCACACAGGCTACTATGTGTGGGAAGGAGTCACAGATATCTACTGTAGTTTGCCTTATTTTAGCTACTTTGAATTGGTTTAAAAATAGCATCCACAGCCAAGAGAATGTCCAGTATGATATTTCACTTACAGGTAAATGTAATATCTTGAATTTCAAATTGTGCAATAAGATTGCAGAGCTCATATGAATATAATTCAAGAACATTAAGACTTGGACTCATGTTTTTTTTTTTTTTCACCGTGCCAACAGAGTCATTTCATGTGGTTATGGGGCTGAAGGTAGGGGGAGATATTTCTTTCAGACCCTGTGTGTTTACCCACTAATCCCAGTGAAGAAGTTCACAAGCATGAGGAAAGTACTGGGAGCTTTAGCGACCTCCCAAACCTGCTCACTTCACCACTCCCCGGTTTTCCACACAGCCACTCGGGACTTGAGTAATTCCTGGGAATGTTTATGAAGGTTTTTTTTTTTTTGTGTGTGCGCATGGTCGTAAGAATATAATTGGTGTGAAATTACTGGTTGTGTTCTGTATGGAAGAATCTATAATAGTCAAAGAAAGTGTGTTTGTTCATATAGAGAATGGGTGTTTCTATGTGCTATAACACTGTCAGCTGAGTCGATACTTTTATTTATTAATAACATTATATGTGCACTTTTTTAAAAGGCCAGTGTGTAGGATTTAAGAGGATCTATCGACATTAATAAGTGTGTTTTTATCACCTTTGTAGTCCAATGTAGTCCCATGATTTACTCTCATTTTATGGCCCTGCAGCTTCATTTTGGATAAGATAAGATAAGATAAGATAAGATAATCCTTTATTCATCCCATCCCATCATTACAGCAGCAAAGTGGACAGAGCAACATTACAAGGAGGGCCAATAAAAACTAAACAGAAAAAACAACCAAGTGGAAAAAAACAAAGGCATCATATATACAACATAAGTGAATATCTAAGGTTATCATATATATAACATAAGTGACTAAAATAAGTGGACAAAATTATTGAACACAGCAGATTAAATGATTAAGTGTTTTTTTTTATTGTTTTTTTTTAATTCAGTGCTGAATATAGAGCATTATAATAATAAAGACTGGATGAAATGAAATAATCTTAAGGTCAATCTTAAGGGAAAGGGTCTGTTTTTATGACCACCACCACCATTACTTCTACTACTACTACTACTGCTACTGCTATGTTTTTGCCTGATTACAGCTGTATAAATGTGACCTTGAGATTGATGCTGTTCCTCTTCTCATTTTAAATTACTTTGGGTGAAAGTGACACCTAAATAGTTAAAATGCGATCTCAAGATGTTTCTTATAATAATAATTAATAGTATTCAAAGTTCTCCTTGCGCTACTGAGAAAAATGTGTTTGCGCTTGTTGTGCTTGGCCCTGAAAAAGACTCTGACGACTCTTGAGTTTGTTGCATTAGTGTCTCTCTTGATTGAGCCTCAGGGTTGTGGCAGGACAGGGAAAATCTAAATGAGTGATCGGTGAGTCACAGTTACCTTGTTCTACTGCCACAGTAAAGCACATCATTCTGTTTTTCTCCTTCTCACTGTTGTCTCAAGATGAGGCTCCCAGATTACTGTTCCTGGTCCGCTGCCAGGCCACAGAAGAACTGAGCCAATCCCAAAAAACACACTTCATCCTGAGCACAGTTGAAACACTTCTCCGGCTGGTAATTGTGGTGAAAAGAAAAGGAACCTGAAATGATCTATTATAGGTGACTGGACTCATTACTCATTCCCGAGCATCCCACAGTTTTCAGTTACACATTGGTCGGCAGGTCTGAAGTGAGTAATGCTGAACATTTACGTATATATTTGAAGTTTAAAGCTGGAATAAAATATGCAGAATGATAAAGAGGTATTCAAATATTCTTTGGCACTTTGGTATATCAGTTTACACAGCTGCAAGCACTAAGTGATGCTCACTGTTTATAGATACAATAATAAAATGGCTGATGAGCTTTCAATAAGGGATAATAACATGCAGTTTAGTAGTTTCAATGTCACATTTCTTTATTATAGTGGAGCAAAAGATGTTGAGAAGCAGCGGCGAAATCAGCTCATCTGTGGCCACAAAGAGGTAGGAAACAGAGGAGTTAAGGACATTACATTTAAATGTAATATGCATCACAGTACCAGGTAATAATGTTTGTCTGTAAACATTGAGTTCAAGGACAGAGGACGTTATGACACTATGATTCTGTACCACTATTATGTTATTTGACATATTTATTTCCAGATATACTACTTTACTAATCTTGAATTGCAGCAGCAGAGCTGGGAAGTTTGTTTTTAAGAAGGCTCACATTGTAAGGTCAACTTTGCCGCCAGTAAAAACACACAGATTTAAACTTTAGGAGCGGATTTAACATCAAATATGTAATCCTAACCAGGGAGGTTTGGACATGGACAATATTCTCACAAGCTCACACAGAGAAAGCCAACAGTTCGCCTTTTGCCACCTCAGCTACGTCGCTTTACCACAAGTCTCTCCGTCGCCCCTCGTCTTAGCTGGAGTGTCTGTGTGCTTTGTTTGCCTATACTTCCCAAATCCCTGAGAGCAAACAGGAGCATGGGCAGATTAGCTTAATATCATCTTTGGCACTATATACACAAAAATGAAATGTCACCCGTGTCCCAGTAGAGTCAAAATAGGAAAGTCAAACTGGGGCTGCCAGACTAGATAGTGCAAACATATCTATCTATCTATCTATCTATCTATCTATCTATCTATCTATCTATCTATCTATCTATCTGTCTGTCTGTCTGTCTGTCTGTATAATAGTATATCTATCTATCTATCTATCTATCTATCTGTCTGTCTGTATAATCGTATATCTATCTATCTATCTATCTATCTATCTATCTGTCTGTATAATCGTATATCTATCTATCTATCTATCTATCTAGGCTATCTATCTATCTATCTGTCTGTCTGTCTGTCTGTCTGTATAATAGTATATCTATCTATCAACCTGTCCGTCTGTCTATCTATCTATCTATCTATCTATCTATCTATCTGTCTGTCTGTATAATCATATATCTATCTATCTATCTATCTATCTATCTATCTATCTATCTATCTATCTGTCTGTATAATCGTATATCTATCTATCTATCTGTCTGTCTGTCTATCTATCTATCTGTCTGTCTGTCTGTCTGTCTACCTATCTATCTATCTATCTATCTATCTATCTATCTATCTATCTATCTGTATAATAGTATATCTATCTATCTATCTATCTATCTATCTGTCTGTCTGTATAATCGTATATCTATCTATCTATCTATCTATCTATCTATCTATCTAGGCTATCTATCTATCTATCTGTCTGTCTGTCTGTCTGTCTGTCTATCTATCTATCTATCTATCTATCTACTGACAGATGCATTCATGAGGAGACATAATAAGATAGAATGAAAAAAAAGGTCCAATTGGATTTTAATCATTTTTAATCAATAATCGGGCTGCTTCTTTGTGGCTGCCATGTGAATCTTGAAGAATAGGCAAATGACTTGGAATGAGAGCTAAAGCTAATAAGCAGGCCATCGCTAATCTCTTAAGCAAACCTCCTCTCTCTCTATGTGGCATTGCATTATAAATAATGTATATTTTGCCAGACACACACACACACACACACACACACACACACACACCCAATGTCTCTTTTGACTTCTGAGTTGTGAGTTCAATCCGGTCCCTCCCCCCAACCTTATTGGTTTACTTTAATTAGTGATATTGAAGACAGGGGCACATGAGGAGGGGTGGTGGTGCTTGTGATGGGGGGCTGGGGGAGTTGTCGTAAATACTGAAAACAAACAAGAGAGCTGGATGGGAGGATGGTGGCGGGTGCAGTCCTGATGCCGCTGTGCAGACGGAAGGGGACACATGGTGTAAGCAAACACCAGTAATTGCATTAGATTCCCCCGGCACACGGGTAATCTAGCCTTCCTCTGTCCCAGAACACAACAGGACACATCTCCTGCTTCTCCCACCGTCTTTGTCACTCTCTCCTCCCCACGAATTATTAATGTAAAACCTACACCGTGGTCATTGATCATTCAGCAGGCGTGATGGAGGACTAATTATCATTTAGGAGGCCGAGGTGTGGAGCGGCAGGTTCGCTTGCTGGCGTGTATTTGAATGCATGCATAATTATGAGTGAGTGTGTGTGTGTGTGTGTGTGTGTGTGTGTGTACGCACGTGTGCATCCCATTAAGTTGTCCTGTTTGATATTTCATTCCTCAGCCCACATGTCTTGAGAGTATGAGCAAACACATTTGCTTGAGCGGGATGTTCCCTGAGTAAACGGGGAAATCTGGCCTTGGTATGAATATCAGTGACAGTAAGTGGTAATTGTCATGTTGTTGCTCCTTATTGAGATGTCCAGTGAACAGAGACCTTATCAAGTGACAAACATGGTTTCATATTATTATTATTTTTTTTAATTTGGTGTTGACCTTTTTCCCATCAGCCCTCTTGAGTGACCTGATTTAGAGCAGAACAGCGGCTGTAAAAACTGCAAGATCCACTAGGTGGTGTTGTCATATCCAACACACTCTTCACATCCACATTATAAATACCAGCTAATACTGTCAAATCTTTTTTAAAATATTTACTTGCTACAGCAAATACGCAAAACTTTTTGAGTTAGTACAACAAAAAAGTCCAGATTGCGATGTTTGCTTGAATTTAGCTTGTTAATCTATCTATAAAACTATACTTTGTCTATTATTCAAGTGCTTATGCGCTCTGTATTTTGACAGAACTCGAGCTTTACATTGTCACTTTCCACATATTCCTCTTGTATCTTTCAGCTTTAAATTGCTGCTCTTAACCAGACTAGTTTGAGGAACGGCAAAACAAGCTACAAATTACATTAAAGCAAAGAGTGGAAGCATCAGCCGCGGCTTCTTGATAATAGGTGACAAACATTTATTATCTCTGTAGCATGAACTCCATCAGTTTTTGCCCGCTAAGCAGCAGATTCAGCATTAGTGAATGAAAGTGGTGCCAGAGAGGCAGAGTCAGGTCACAAACATTAATGAAAGGGACGGTCAAGGAAAAGTCTCAGATCTCTGATGGTATTTAGCGGATATGTGGGGCTTTGAGGGAAAGCCGCAGTGCCACAGGGTTTAAGTTTGTGTGGCCCCAGGGCCAGTGTAACAGAAAATAAACAATACTTCCTAGTGATTAGGACTTTATTAAGGCACACAAAGTCCCTGGCGTACAGGGTTTATGTTTGAGGAGTGGGCCCAGTAACACTGGTCACTGGTCAAAAATGATAAAGCTCTTCTAACAGACTGTTTCAGTGTCAGACTTTATTCATCAACTGCAACACAACACAAGATAACTTCATCATTTAAAGCTGACTGATTGCGTTTGTGTTATTAACTCCACAGTGCAATTAGCTTCTATTGACCGCCCCTATAATCACTAGCAGTGGGATTAAGAACTACTACCCACACAAAATGCCTGAACTCTAATGACTGACAAACAAACAACCAGCAGAAGACAGGGAGAGAGCAGCGGGAACACCCACCAAGGTGCTTTTAAAGTAATATCACTAAGCCCTGGACACCCCAACAAAGTCTGCCATGTCTAACCCGGCTCCTCACCTGTTTGGAGGCAGCTAAATAGCCTGTAGGGTAATCCCCCATCCCCGGGGCACTGGAGGCAGATTTACCCACCTCAGAGCTTCGTCCTGCCCTGACAAGTTAGTGTACTGCAGGAGAACACCCACAGCCACCAGTCTGGGATCATTTCAGGGTATTTAACTGGAATAAAGTCCCCAGAAGGAGAATATACGTAAATGGTGGCATGTTACAAACTATAAACAACAAATAAAGCATGTATCCTGAGGTAAAAATCCACAGGGACCTGATAATACATAAAAAAAACAATACCACACCTTTATTTTGTTTTGTTTCTATGAATATCTGATATATTGTTGATACTGATATATTAATTTATAAAAACAGGTATAGTTATAACAGCATTGATGTGTGGATGTGTTGTTATAGTCATGTAAAATGTTATATTAAGTGTGTATGTATGTGTGTATGCATGTATAATAGAGATTAAGGGGTAGGATTAAGTATTTTTTTTACTTCTTCCTTCTCCTTTTCAAGAATGTTAATGATGAATGCATTTTTAATGTTTTTTTTTAATTTTGTTTCATGTCCGAAATAAAGATTACAATTACAAAAATAAAAAACACAATCTCCACTGTCAGACCTGTATTTACAATTATTCTTGAGTAAAGTCAGAGTCAGCGTTATACAGTATAAATATTGGATCATTATTAGTATCCATCAAGGAGTAACTTTAACTACTTTTACACATTTTAGTTGTTTAATCTCTATATATGATGCATCATATTTTTATTGCTCTTAAACTATATGTGGGAAGTAGTAGAAAATCCCCCTCTGAAGTGTAGAACATAAATGATTCAAACTGAAATGCTTTACTAAAGTATAACACCTCAAAACTGAACTTAAATACTTGATAGTAAGTATTATTATTACTATAAATTAGGAATCCTGGAATATTTTATTGCTAAATGAGTGCAAACCTTGTCACTGTTTTTTATGGAGCAATGCATCAATTTATTGAGTGAATATAATATTAATTTGTTGTGCTTGTGAAATGAAAATATGGAATGGTGATCCATTGATTTTATGTGTTTGTGTCCAGACAGAAGGCCTCACCTCTCGGCTCATTAAGGAGGCAGGTTTAAGGGCTGCACGGCCCAGTGGCAGAGGGATCAGCACTCTAACCGCTAATTGGGCTTTTTCAAGGAGAGCTTGAACTGTAAAATGTTGCTTAATGATCAGTTGCAGCGCTGCTCTTTGAAACACGGCTGATGTTTGATCTGGTTCGTTGCATTGGAAGTTGGAACCGACAGCTCTGCACTTGTTCAAAGCATCATAGTGTGTTTGTCCTCTGCAAATCAAACACTGAGAAACAGAAAGATTCGGTTGGGAAAAAAGACAAGTTCACAATTTATCTTGTAATGACTTGTGTGACCATTTTTTATTTATTTTTTTTTGGATGCAGTGGAGGTGAGGCTCCACTAGGGGGAACAGTGCTGCAGAAAATCAAGAGTTTGAAAAAGCAGGATGGTTGAGACAGACCACACAAAATGTTTTAATTTGTGTCAGAAATGTTTACTTAATATGCAGAGAATGACATACATATTGGATTTTTTTTAAAATTTATTTAATATTATTATCTGCTTTGTTCTTATAATAGAAAAATTACATTATCACACATTATAAATTAGGTGATAATGATGAAATGTAGACTGAAGCATCTTAGTTTTAGTTTTAAACAGTCTTACAACTAACAAACCCTCCAAATTAAGAGTATCATTAGTGAAAGTTATATTCCCTTTAAATTGTTGCAAATATGTAATGATGACTTTTCTACTGTTATTTCTAAATATATGTGGAATAAAGCATTAACGTAAACAGCACTGTTGATTTTATTTTGTAAAAACTTGTAACATGCCTGTGTATTCATTATGTATTGTTCAGTTTAAACTATTGTGCAACAGTCATCAAAGTGTTGTAATATCTATTTCTACATTAAAATTATGGCTCAAAATCTGAATTAGAGCTTAAAGCCAAGTGTTGTTGACAAAAGCATGACATATTTCACCTTTTTTTTCTGGTCTTATTGACTCATTGTCATCATATTATCATATTTCACCAATACAGATAGAAAATTTAGTTTAGTTTGATTGATTTTATGCTGTATTTATATGTTCCTTGCATGGTTTATATCATTCTATATGTTAGTCAGTTTGGATATTTGTCATGTTTATGAATTAAATGAATAAAGTCATAACTGAACAGCGTCCCCAGAGCGGGTTAGGTTAAACCACAGGGTTAACATTGACAGTCTATGAAATTGGCGGCCTCTCAGAGCCATTAGTCTCTTTCTCTTATCTGCCAACAGTAACCACATTAATCATGTGGCTGCATTTGAGCTTTTAAATTCTATCCAAACCTTGGTGTTCACAATTTGTTTGAATGGTGCGCCTGTGCTCCGATAAGAAATGAATATTAGCGCAGCATTAAATGGAGCCTGTTCAGTTTGCTACAGTAGAAGCTATTTATCTTGATTAGCGTGAAGAGATTGTGCTATCTTTGACGGGCCTTTATGTGTGTGAGAATCAGTGCATGTGCATAAACACTGCTGAAGTTTCAGCTCACTGCATCTTAACTTTGTTTTGTTCACATGTGTGAAATTGATTTCCTTTCACAGATCCTTTCCTTGCTCTTTACTTCATTTGGACATTTTGTTTGTTTTGATTTGAATCCCTGAAATCCCCGTTCGCTCTGCTAAGAGTAAAACAACTTATTAACTTAAAAACAATAATTTCCCATGAGCATCCCTCACCGATGCTTTTTGCCAAGATATTTTTTTTTCTCTCATCCACAATATTTCTTTGAGCCTTAATTAACAGAGCGAGGATTTAGTGTCCTCCAATCACATCGCTCAGAGGACAAGTATGAACCCTCGCAGCTCTCAAGATCCAAATGAAAATGAGTAAGTTTAAACTGGGAGCCAAAACATATTAGCTTAATTAAAACACCCTTACTGCCAAAACTCTTTGTGCTGTAACATTTTTGAGAGATGAATCCTGGAAGCGTGTGTGTCTGCATCAGAGGTATGCATGGTGAAAGCATTGTTAGCTTATATAAGTGCAATTACTGTATTGTGTTTACATAATAGCATGTGATTAGTAGTCCTATTTTAGTACTGAAGCTGGTTTTAACTGGTTTGGGATATTTTTACAAATTAAACTTTTCATGCTAAAAGTAACCATGATTGTTTTTGGTTCTAACACCTGTGGAGCAACATTTAGACCACAACACATTTATGTAATTACTTTACAACTAATTAATAGTAAACTGAGCAGAATATATAAATAAATGTGAATGTTTCTAATTTTCTATTTTTGCACTCAGTATTCAGCTGCTATAAAAAGCACATATTTAATGTAAGAGAATTTAATGTCAGTAAGCATCAATTTCATTATTCAGGCTCAGTTCTTTAGGTTGGTCACAATCTGCAGACACACCACTAGTTTCACCTGACTGCTACACTCAAAATAGTTATTTGTTGAGTGAACATAAAAAAAAACTATAGAAAGTAGAAATAATATGCTTGTTTAACAAGGAAAGCAAAGCTAAGTAGCTAACCATAGCAAGTAACGCTGCTATGATTAGTGAGCACACTACGAAAACATTCGATAACGAAATTAATCGTTCAAAATTATAGAGCGGACAGTAACAACAACAAACATGATTCTCAGCATGTGCTTTGAACTTCTGGAAGTAAAGTTTCTAAAACTCCCGGCTCGCACACTACTGCCACCTTCTGCTCTGGAGCTGTACACGCTATCTTACCCAAAATGCATTAGGTTCTGTCAACATAAATTATTTTACACAATTTTAAGTTATTGCACATCATGCACACAAAACAAAACAAAATAACGATGACACAAAGCATGACTATATATGGTAGAAGCTACATATTACACTTGGATTAATATAGCAAACACTCAAATTTGATTTTTTGGGTGTATACACTGTACCTTTAATGTCGGGCCATGCTCTCATATGTTTAATGTTGGTGGAAAATAAGTTACCTTCTTCGATTTACAAATAATTTGTACAGTTGGACAATAGTGAATATGTCAAGCTAAATTTGGGAATTCTATGGCTACAAAAAACACATCTAAATCATATCTAAAGAGTGATTTAGACAATGTTTAACTATTTAAAAAATGTCTTATTGATGTTTGTGGTGAATCATCTTTTATATACATATATATATATATTTTTTTTTTCAACATTTAGCTCAGTGAATAAACCATTTCTTTACCTAATAGTAGTAAAAACTAGACCTGAAAATATAAGACAGGCTTGTAAAAGTTGAATTTTCCTTAATAAGAGCAATATAGCAACAATATACCAATGAACCTGCAGCCCAGCAGTGCACAGAAACATTTAATTTGACTGTAACTTCAAATACTTCACAAGACAAATGCCAACAGAAAGCAGTGAAGACCAGCTCTTGTATGCTTTAGCTCTAACTGGAAGCAGGTTCATACCAGGCTTGGAGACGCTGTCTTGAATAAATTATGACCAAGAGTGAGTTATGTCTCTGCTGTCAGGTAAAGATGTGCTTAAAAAGTAGTCAGTGGAAAACGCATCATAAACCTTTACGACACCAAGGCATAGGTGCAAGGAAAGCACCGTAAATCTCTGACGCCCTTCTCGGGATCCATTGGTTCGCCGTATGACTCTTCTGTCAGGTGGAGGAAGTCTCAATAAAGTTGTCTGACCTCACAGCAAGCGTGAGGGTATGTCATAAAAAAAACCTGTAAACTCTAAATTAAACAATTAAGTTTGAGGGAGCGCCGTAAACATTTATGAAGGGTGTCACTGAGGAGTATTTCACAGCAGCAGTGAAGGGATTTAGGAGAGTGTGTGCAGGTGATTGTTCGACTGTATTTCAGGTAAACCGAGGGAGATTACCTTATTGTCTTTCTCATCTAGAAGACAAAATTGCAGTCAAAATCACATAAGCACTGAGCTGAAAACTGCAGCGTTCTCAGCAAGCAGCAACAACAAGCCGACAGGTGACAAATCTGAAGAGATCTTGGATTAAAAAATATACACATTAAAGTCTGCTTTAGAAAAAAATGCTCAGAGCTGGGTTTAACTTGCTTCTGCACAATCCAGGTTTAAAAATCTCGAATAGATCTGGTTAATAAACTGAGAATCTCACAAGGTCGAACAAGCGAATCCATTTTGTGTCCACAGTTAGCAGAGATTTTCTGCATGTTGACACTTTTCCAGGGGGTTTCCACTGATCTTTCCGGGTGAGTGTGCTTACATGGAGAGGTAAGGAAGATTAACCTTCAAAGGACTGTGCCAGTTATTGTGTATAATTAGGATAATCTGAGGGGTTACAGTAAAATCGGAGCCCTCTCGGTGCTCTTGTTGTCATGACGTCTGAGTCAACACAACAATTTAGCCGATTGAATCTAAAGCTCCTGCGATAAAACAAAGTAATTTAAAGATTTGAGACTTTTTTTTTGTTAAGTAGACACTTTTAATGTTTGCTTTGCAGTCTGTATGTTTCAGATAATTCATTGGATAAAACAGAGTAAAGCACTCTGTCTTATTTAATTGCACTAAGTGGAACTTTAATGGATCTAAAGCTTTTCAGCAACAGTTTGAGTAAACATTGAATTATTGAGGTACATAACGCCAAGAAAACATGCTGGTACTGTACATTACTGCAAACTGTGGAGACATTGACTCAGAGCCAGTGACATGGTACGTTGAACAACCATTATTGAAGGTTACGTAGAATAATAACCACTATCATTACTAATACTTCTACCACTGGCTACTACTATTACCTTTTGAACACAAGCCATAGTGGTTTTGCCTAAACCTAACCAATTGTTTCACAGTGTTAGGCATGTGGCATTGTGCATTTCTGACTCTAACTCTATTTCTGTGCAGCTTCAATTGACTTTCACTTTGAGTGCTATTGAAGTGTTTAGACATCATTTAAAATCCAACGCTTGAGTGCCATCGACGTAATAATATGTCAGTTTTTTTCTGCAGCGGGTCGCTGATTGCTGTCTCCCACAGCCTGTGAGTAATGTTGGGGCTTCTGGCAGATGTAGTCGGAGCATAAAGAGACGGTATACACCACAGAGATCAAAGCAGGAAGTGGAGACGATCAAGATTAGAAAGCAAAACAAACAGAATCTGGACATAAAGTGGTGATTTTAGTGAAAATGGCCTCTACTCTACCTCTGATAAAACAAGAATGGAACGAGGTAAAAACAAACATTTTTTTCATGATGAAATAGAGAGTCTCTTCTTTCATTTGAGCTATTCAGTGTTTTCATAGACATTGTACAAAATATTCTGTGCGTCTTGAAATATGACTCAAAATGGGCAAAAACGCACAAGGCACTTTGTGTTTTGTAAAACAGCTGGCACTAAATGAGTTAATGGATCATTCAGTTTTCAGAAGCTTATTGACGCTATCACTGTTTTTATCTGATATGCACAATTCTCTGACAAAAAGACCTATTGTATTAATGATAGGTGCCAGATGAAACATGCAGCTGGCTTGCTAACAAAGCCCAAAAAATGTTTATAGCAATTGAGCTGACTGGTCTCAAACTGCTTTTCATAATGTTTTGAATTTGGGCCTAATTACTTGTCACCAAATCTATCTCATGATCAGTAATACTGAATTAATTTAGCGATCTTGTGACTGTTTGGTGATTTGTGGTATCACACTCCTGTTTGCCGTCTTGTACCGCTGAAGGCCTCTCCGCTGACTAAATATGGTGGTACCCTGACATATTCAACACTCACTCACTCACCTACTCACTCATTTGCTCGCTGCTATTTCAGCATGTAAGAATATACAACTGTCATGGCTATAGCCAGATACCCGGACTCTCAGCTGTTGATTGAGGATCACAAACGAAATGGGATGTTGCCAATTGCAAAAGGTGCAGAGATGGAGATAAATAGCTGTGGGGCTCCTCAGCATTACAGAGGAATGTCACTCAGCGAGGAGCCCTCGCAGCAGCAGAGAAAGAGGAGGAAGGATAGCCGCCGCTCCTTGACGACAGGTAAAAGATGCAGCTGACACAAACTGTCACCCAACTCCCAGAGCGCACTGGGGCTGGAGATTTGCAAATCTGCCTTATTGGCACAGAGTGTGAGCTTGAGCTGTGGAAGTAACCCATGCAATGCTGAGAAAGCAAATGTCAACTCAGGAAAATATCAATATGCTTTTCCACTGTGTGTATCAGTGGGGCGCTCTTTCACCAGCTATTGCCACCGCAGGCCATCTATGTAACTCTAGTGCACACGTATTAAAATACATCGTGTAAATGATAATTTTCCAAATTGTAACTGTAATGCTCTGCACAGTGGATAATGAGCTCTGGCACTTGACCGACCATTGTTGCTGTGGATATTTCAGCATTTGTTCAGCATCTGCTCCACTCTTTCAACAGTGTACTTAATCAACTGTAGATCCCTCTGAGGGACAATGGCATTGTTGAGCTCGCTCTCGTAGCCCACAGGGACCAAAGTCCACATTTGTCCTGGACGGGAGTGACCCTTACAGCACGCTTACAGGGATAATATGTCATGATGGATGCAGCGGGTAAATGTAGCCTTCAAATGATGGATATTTATGACAGTATCATAAATACATAACCAACGTTGACAAAGATGTTAACAACTTCTGGAATTTTGACAAACACATAATAGGAGTAGGATCTCTCTAAGAGGATATATTCAGCCTGTTCTCATTGTCAGGACATCAAATACAGAGGCAACAAGGGTTTCATCTGGAAAGTTGCATGTTCAAAATGTGCAGTTAGTCAATTTTATGAGTATAGTCCAGAATCAAAAATTACAAAGTGCAAGGTAACAACACCTTCAAGACCTTCTGTCCTTTATAAACGACCCTCACAATGACTCAGGAAAAAACTGTTAAAATCCTGTTAATAGTGAAAAAGAAATGTTAGATCAACAGAGGAGGGACCCCTCTTCCAGGATGGACAGATGTGCAATGGAGGTCATTTTCACTGAAGTTATAAACCCAATATTTTTCTTTCCTAAACCTAAATAAAATGGTGTTTTTGCCTGAAACAAAAGTGACGCCAAGGGCAACTAGCTGTTTTGATGCCAGAAATAAAGGGTGACAGCCGACAGCCTCGGTATTTAACGAGCTGAGATGAGAACATGTTGAGATGTTATGCCGTTCACTAAACCCCGCCCTCCTCCGTCAAGCTGTCATGGAGCCCACACTGTCACTAACAGCACTCCCTGAATAAATAATATCTGATTTTTTGGGAAAACAAAAATGTGATTTCAGAGAGAAGCAGACGGAAGGGTTCACGATATTCATTTGAAGGATATATCAGCGTGTTAAACTGACTCAGCAGCCGAAAGAGGTTAAAAAGATAAAGATAGAAGCTAACCTTTAGCTTTCGTTATCCTTTTGCACAAAAATTTTTAACTGTTTTTTTTTTAATTTTAAAACTATTTCTACAGGTCACAGCCACGTAAGAAATAGTAAAAATGCATTTTATTTCTTCTAAAAATTTTATTTATTTTGCAATTAAAATATATTTTTATCCTTTGTTATTTAGTACATAATGTAAATATTTATGTAAAATATGTAAAAATCACAGTACAAATGTGACCCACAACACAAGAAAAATTTAATATAGTCATTAATATTGATGTATTTTATCCTCATATGAAATTTTGGATGTCATTTTGGATGACTGCTACAGAGGTCAGAGGTCAGCTCCACCACAGTCCCAGCTTGGACCCAAACTTCAGGACCCTTCAGTTCAGAGACGCTCTGGTTTCTACAACTAAATGCCAAATATACAATGTACCTTGATCCCACTGGAATAAAAGCCTCTATTTGCAGCAGGCCTGTCAGATTAAAATGTTGTTTCATCGGCTCCAAAGTTTATCTTCAACACGTTACACAGAAATGTGCTGCAGCATAGCACTCACAGTCAAAGTTTTTCCAGAGCGGCTGGATGAATTTGCAGATGGATTCCCTAAAAATCTGCTGTCTATAGACTTTAAAAATGACAGAGATGAGACATACCACCTGTGGCCATACATAATAATATTTGCATTTTAAATAACGTAAATTGCTGTAATTCACAGTACAGGAACATATTGGTTTGTAATATTTAAAACACATATATACTACCACGGAATATTCTTATGGTTGAGGCACATTATAATGCAAAGTGTCCACTATTTGAATCAGTCAGCTGAGATGTGAACAGGTTGTTAAGATGAGGGAATGTGGGATAGACTCGAGTCTGTCTCTATAACTCGATCCTCGCAGCAGGCCAAGTGTCAATCCACAGTAAACATCTTGGGCAGGTGTAGAAAGAGCCAAAAATCCATCATCAGCTCAACAAGGGCTGCTGCTCGACTGTGGAGTCTGGAGGAAAATATCACGCTAATCACAAAGTGCAACAAGAGCCCACTGAATATGATACGGATAATTAAAAATATCTTTGTCTTATCTTTGCATTTATTTATTTGTTTGGCTTAATGATGAAAATAAACCTGGGTAAATATTTGGTGTTTGTTTTACTAAATTTCATGTACACAATGTTGCATAAGTTAAAATAAAAATATACATATTGATATATTAATATAAATATACATATTGAATTCTTAAATCTGTTTTTATATAATTTTATTTAATTGTGTATATGTTTTAAATTTGTCTTGATGGCATTACAACATTTATTATCATAATAGAAAATATACACTTTATTTTTTTTTTAAAAAAAACAAAAAAAAATTGGGATATTTCTTTGCCATTTGCTCAAATATATGATTGTATTTAACTGAAATTCTTACTGAAAAATAATGCAGAATTACATAATACATCATACATGACAGAAATTACGACTGGTTGCTCCAGTGAAACATACATTTGTGTTAATCTGATATGATGTGGACAGTGTAAAAGTCACTTATTGCTAATTGCAGACTGCTGATGATAAAACAAGACAAAGCAAATCCAGCACTAAAGTTATAAATTTAAATTAGGATTCAACAACAGATTAGCAATGGGAGTATTTATTATAATATTTTCTGATTACATTAATTTCTATAGTAGTCCCAGAATAGCACCAGGGGATGATCCCCGTCAGGTTTCACAGTGTTTAAAGTCTTTTTCAAAGCTGAAATAAAGTAAAAATCAAGTGTGTCACAGGAATAAATGGTGATGTTTCTGACGTATTTGTCAATAAATAAATAAATCACATCGCCGGTGCCAGACATACAACTATGGAAATATTTGGCGCCTGCTTTGCGAAACAAAATGGCTTCTTCTTTTCCTCACAGTAAATACAGAAAAGAAACCTCAAAACAAAACAGTCGAGAGGATAACCATTGATCCCCATCTAAGCCACGCTCAATCACACTTAAACGGGGCGGCTCTTCCTACCAGAGGAACCAGCACAAACCTTTAAGTCGACAGCTAATGCCCGGTTTAGTCCTCTCTCTCTCTTTCTCTTTCTCTCTCTCTCTTTCTCTCTTTCTTTCCCTCCTCAAAACTGCCACGCTACAACTTAATACCAGACGAGCTCACGCTGGGCGGCTGGGAGTAGCTATCAAGGCCTGACTCCACACACTCAGCCTTTGCCATTGCTTTCCATTTTGCTGTCGCTGTTCTTCGCCTCGCCCCCTCCAATTTCTCTTTCGTGGGTCACCGAACCCTGGGACAAAGTGTGTCTGCCCCACCTCCTGATCCTTGGACGCCAACGATGAGACTTCAGAGCCACACACAACGCTGGGAGATGACATTTCCTCACCCTGATCCCACCCCTCCGCCTCCCCCCGTCTGCCCTAATCCAATCAGCGAGGCATGAGTTTTTCTAATATACTGGTGGTCTCATACTCTGACTTTATCCCTGCAGCTGTGCCGGACCGCTCATTGGCAAGATTAGGGCCTCCTCAGCTCCTCTGATCATGTATTTCAATATGAATGGGACCAATAAGGGGGTGGATTATGGCTTAGTTACTTTGGAAATCCAAGGCCCCCCTTTGATGCCCCCGGGTCTGTACGGCAATGGCAGAACCCTGCCTGGTCGGCATGGCGTGGCGGCAAACGCCACCTGGCAGTCAAATGTTTGCTCATATGCGCTCATTAAACAACAGCACACTGGCACTGTGGGTACTGACTGCGGGCCCGATGGCGAGCCTCGGCCGCGACCAGATGGCGCCGTCGCCAGTATGCCAGGTGGGGTTCGTCGCCGCCGCTCGTGAGATGCCTCATGGACGAAGGATGTGGAGGGGGTGTTGCCAACTAGGAGGAGGATAAATAAACACACATTTCAGTCACCTTCGCTTTTAGGCACACTCATTTTTCTATCTCGATCACTCACGCACACCTCATAGATGTTAAGATGGCCCTAATGCAGAATTATCAGCTTATCCCTTATGTCCACTCAACATCACCTGCATCAGCTGAATTTCCCTCCATACACTAGAAACCAACAGAGGTGTCCTAAGAGCGCCGGCCCCACCGCTACACGGCCCCTATGGGCTTTTTCATTAGTGGTTGAGGCCTGCGTCGTCTTCCCTGCCCTTACATCTCAGGGCCCTTTGTGTGTGAAGTGCTAGAGGTGATTAATATTTGTTTTCCCTCCTCTGTGGGAGAGGAAGACCCAGCTGATCCACAATGACCCCTCCTTAATCCCCAGCGGGTCGAGCCAGTCTCTCCGTTTCCTTCCCTCTTCTTTTGGGGTTTTTACCTCAAAGGACGGCTACCCCGTCAACACTCGTGTCGGACCCGAGGATAAGACCCCGGCTATTTACTGCTCATGTTGAGCCATGGTGACAAGTCTTTACAAGGAGCAGCAAGTTTTTATTTGCCCTGTCCCTCCTCTGTGAAATGACACTTGTAAATATGTCCAGACAGGTGATGTTGAGTTTGACATTTACTCAGAAACTGCAAACAAACCACACAGGGACAGTTTTGCATTCAAAAAAGCTTATTTCAACAGGATGTTTTTGTTGAAGTTTTCCAAAATAAAAGTCAAGTTCAAAAGGGAGAGCTGGGACTAAAAGGCCTCGATGGGTATCACACTGCTCCCTGGGTAGTTTAGACAGTTTGGACAGGTGAAGGAAGTGTCTACCTTACAGAAAATAGGAGGATATCTTGACTCATTTGAGCTGAGGTGGCCAGGTTGAGGGGTTTTGGGGCTTTGTTCAGGCCGGTGGAGGGGGTGTCTTGAAGGATTGAGTGGCTCGCAGGGTCTATTGAGCACTTGATCCTGTTGACAGATATACTGCTCCCTTTGTGACAACATGGCTGTGATGGAAATGGCAGGTGCAGTATGGGTAGCCGATGGAAAAAAAAGAAACCCATTCTAGCGTTGTGTTTCAGTGGTTGTAAAAACACAGCTGTTTTCAGCTTTCTGAACCGGTTGCACGCTCGCTCTCCAATTCTCTCCAGCTCCTTGTTGCCTTGTTGGCGTAGTTACTAACCTCACAAACACAGTCTTAATGTCTTAGCTCTTTATAAGAGCTTTAGCTAAAAAAGAAAAAAAATGTCCAGATCAGTATTAACGATCAACACTGTTGGGTGAAAGCTCTTAGCAACTGGCTCAAAAAGTGCCGCAGAGAAACTGATAGTAATGGGAAACAGCTCGGCTGTTTAACACACAGACACATATTAACAGAAGATTCAGGCATAACTGAGCTGAGAGAGGACAGGGATTTTATTAAGGTGTGGATTATAGCATATTAACAAACGACAAAGTGACTTTAAACATGGCTTTAAACATGGTAAGATAAGCATTTAAACACATTTTATATAGAATTACCACTATAGGCAAATAAGTGACAACTGTTGCAAAAGATTTTTTTTTTTTAAAGATTTTGACAAATACAAATAGTGGGAAATTTAAGCCATTTTTAGCAGAATTACCGCATTTGAGAGGTTAAAATAAAAATATTTTGTTGCATCGTCAGTTAGCTATCTTATTTTTATTTTAATTAATAATTATGTTACAGAGAATTTATTTAATTTACGTTTGAAGTGTAAACAAATACTTAGGCTATCTTTCATATTTCTAAAACATTTTTCTTTGCAAATATATGAATGTAACTGATAAACATAAAGATGTTTTTCACATTCTCATAGATTATTATTATTATTAAAATTTTACTTTCAAAGTATTAGTACATAATCATAAACACATTACAATGTATTATTATTATAAATATAATACTGTTAGGAGCAGTAGCAGCACTCTTACTCAGACATTATTTAGTACATCAAAGATAATGAAAAAAAGTGAAGTGAAAGTGAGATAAGTGAAAAAAAGAAAATGAGAAGATTCTTCTTTAACATCTTATTAAAACCCTGGAGTATTTTTCAATATGAACATAATTTTATCAAAGTTTCTCTCGTAGATTCCTGGTTTTCATTCGACACCACGGTGCCTGACATGATCCAGTCAGCTCAGTGTGGGAGTGTGTTCAGTGGGAGAAGCAAAGCTTTTAGCTCTCTATGAAGTTGTCTAATGAGTGGCGCCGAGTGTCACAACTCCTCCACAAATTATTTTTCTCCACTGCCGGCCGTCACTCCCCCACTTTGGTGCCTCCATTTTCTTCTTGTCGACACCATCAGGCGCTGACGTCTCTTTGGACAAGCCATCAAACTCACCATTTCATGAGCTAATAACAAATATTATAGAATATTTAAAATAAAAATCTAATGAAACACGAAAAAAAGAAAACACGGATAAAAAAATATTTTGTGATGAAAGAATAGATGAAATCCTACTGAGAGTGTCTTAGAGTCTGACAAAAGCATGGTTCAGTGTTATAACTGTACTGACCATACTTTCATTCTGGGAGATTTATGACAAATGTCAAAGAAGAATAAGCTTAAAAGCTTCAATGACCAACACACCAGGAGGGAGTGATAGAAGTATTGATATTCGTCAATAAAAAAAGATAAAAGCACATCATTCTGTGAGGATTCAGCACCGTGACACATAGATTGACGTCGGAGGCCTGATTTATGGCGCCAGAGTGCGTGCTGTCACTTTTCACTTTCCCACCATGAAGCTATCGTACCTGCTCATCGCTCTGGGCTTTAACTGATGAATGGCATCGCAGTGTGCTGCGCCTCGCCACGGGGCCATTTGTGGGGAGATAAGAGAGACTTCCTGGATTAAGGAGGTAGTTGAGGTACATCTCCAGAGAGCCTGTTTGTTTGGGTAAGACAGCTCCTTCATTACTGCAAAACTGTGGGAGGCTGGGAAGCCAACCTGTCTCCGAGATAGCACGGGACTGCTGCCAAGACGTACTTAACCAGACAGAAAATGCAACCCACTTACCCTCGTTGGCTCTAATATATTACCATGAATAGAGCATCAGGCGTAATGCACAGTTTGAGGCATTAAAATTAAGCAGATGCAGAGATATTGGTTTTAAAATATCACTCATCCAACCGTGTGAAACTGCACACTCCTGATGTTTGATTTTTCTAGAAGTAGTTTTGCTTTGTGGGTGGCAAAGCATGACCTGACCGGTGAGTCTGAGCATTAAAATGAATGAGGTCCTGATGCCAGTGTCACTTTGAAAAACACAAGCTGACCGTCATCACACACTCATCTCAGACAGAGAAAGGAAAAAAGAGGCCAAAATATTAAGCTTTGCATTCTCAGCCAATTTGGGTATTTTAGCCAACATGAATCATTTATTTGGTCACTTATTTTTATCTTTTTCTACACGTCATATCCCCCTCTCTCTTCATGCACTGTCCAACAAACGACATCACCCCGACCCCGATATCCACTGAAATAAAAATAGGAGCAAAGCAGCAAATCCTCATCATTCAGATACTGAAACTAAGACACATTTCTGTGACAGGAGTTAATCTATTATCACATGAATATTTCTGGCTGAACTCCACTGGAGCTACTTGTATGCATTTAGAGTATAATGTATGCAAACTTTAGCTTCTGTCCTAAAAACAGGCAAATAAAACCCAAGATAGTTGTCATTATTATGCATGATATGAGTTAATAATTACATTGAAGATAATAAGGAAAACTGTGATATAACTGTGATGTGACATAATTAGGAAATAAATTAACCATGATATGACAAAACTGAATGTTAGCCTGTACTTGTTTAGACAATCATGGTTCTTTATTGATGACAAGTAAATTATGATGTCTAATCTTTAACCAAAAGATGGTAATGAGGGTATTTAAAATTGTATATTTATGTATATTTCTCTTATGTGGCATATGGAGATATAGGTGATTATCTTTATGGTTGTAAGAACACATTGTTGATGTTCATGGAGATATTTTGTTTGTGATGTCCAAGCAAGATAAGGGCATACATGGACACAGTTGTGAATAAAATCTGCATTAGTCTGTTTTAATTAATGTGAAAATAATACATTTTTTACTTCCTCTCACTCCTTTTTTCAAAAAGGTTGACAAGATGTTTTGTTTTTGTGTACTTTTTTCAGTTAGTTTATTAACTTCATATTCCAAATAAATGACAAAATGAAATGAATGAAAACCAAACTTTAAGCAAAGCACTTTTATTGCATAAACCTAAGAAAACTCAGGATGCAAACCCTACTCTCTGGGTATAACTATAACTAAGACTTCTGAATGATACCAAACAAGCACTGAACAAGACGCTGGTACTGAACAAACTGAACAGCAGTTACATTTACCTCAAACAAACAGGCAGTACATAAAGAAAAACATAAATTTGTAGACGGCATTAGCACCATGGAGCACTTCATGGCTTCATGGTGTCTAAATCAACAGGTGTATATCTTCCTTATATGTGAGTCTGATAGAAATAGTACACTCATGCACAGTGATGTGTTCAGCGCTGGTGTGCTGTAGTGCTGCGTGGGGCCTCTTGTTGCCCCAGTGGCGGTGAAGGGGGAATTAGATGTAGTGTTGTCTGAGACCCTGTTAATCCTCAGCTGATTAGTGGAATTCTCATCAGGGCTCCTTCAGAGAGAGCCAGAGAGAAAGAGCCTGGACGAGAAAGAGAGGAAAAAAAGCAGAATGGAAGAAGCAACCACAAAGCAGAGGTGGGGAGAAACCCCCCTCGTCTTCCACGTTTCCTCTCGTCAGTCACCCCCCGCCAAGGACCGCAGGCCGCCATCTTTTGGCCAATAAGATCTCAGGCCCTTGGGTCACCTGGCTCACCGCACTAATCCCGAATCTGCCTTGTAGATTAGCACTTTCCCACTCGCAGCCACTCTAGCCCAAGCCCCGGCAAATCCTGAGGTAAATGTCGAAGCTTCCGGTAAGTGGGTGAGCACGGCGTTGTGCAGTGGATTACAGAGAACAGGATAATATTTACAAGCCCATCGCCAGTAGTGATAAGGCTGAGGATAAACAGTAATGGTCCGTCTTTAGCCTTTTTTTTTCTCCCCCTCGTCAAGGCAAATGGTTAAATGTCTGAATCCCTGTGTGTACTCTCTGACACTGATGTGCTAAATTAGTCAGCTGTGAGACTTATTCTTGCTTAAATGGATGAAAAATAACTCAGGAATTGGAATAATCCAATGAGAATAGACTACTGATAAAACAATAAGGAGACAACTCTGAGTTTGGTTGTAATCAGCTTTATATGCTTTCCATCAAATGTTAGACTTGTGAGGTATTCAACAGAAACACTGTATGTCTTTAAGAAATGTACATTATTATTATTATTATTATTAATATTAATAGTATTATTAATAATGGTCGTACTAATAAATTCTAATCACTACTATTGTTGTTATTATTAATGATAAATACAATAATAATAATAATAATAATAATAATAATAAAAACAGTAAAGATAAAATAAAATAAAATAATTTACAATTGATTGGCTATAGCATCAAGATTAACCATTCTTCCAATATTAGACATTTTTATTTATTATTGAACGCTGTTCTACTGTACATATTGTTAGTCCAATTATGTCCCAATGAAAGAGAAAAATCTTTAAATCATTATTTATTCTCTGAATCTGTGCCTGTATGACTACATTAAACGTATATTACAACATAACACATTATCTGAACTCTGCATCCTCATCACAGCTGTGCATTTATTTATTTTTCAACAGTTTCACCAAAAACATGATGCCAAAAAAATACGAGTGAATATTTGTGGTAGTGGTATCATTGTCTATTTTCCATTTTTGCTCAACCCACCTTCAAAACACAATAGGTCTCATATTCATGAACGTCATCAAAGCCCATGATGGACTGTTTTCCTCTCTACTGTAGATGGCACTGTTAACCCTGACTTGCACTTGTTTGGGACTTCACCGTTAGAAACAGTCCACGTCTGCTCCTTATTACCGCTTTGAGCCCTGGGGAGGAATTAATTAAAGTGGGGAATAATAAAAATAATAATAATAATAACACAGATGATCTTTGTCATCACAGTTATGCTAACAACAGTGATGGAGATTTGCAGGAAGCCAGCAGCCCAAATAAATACCCTCCAGCTTTTATCTTACAAAGAACTGTAGCTTCTTTCTCTCCGCCTGTGTTTTTCAGAGGGTATTGGTGGTGGTGGTGGTGGGTGGGGGGAGTTTCGGACGGGGGAGGTTCGGGGTTAGGACCGGAGTGAAAGGCAAGTGTGTTATTGTAACAGAGCTTATGAGGGAGTCAAGAGGAGGGCAGTGTGCCGATCGCACGCTAGGCTGCATGATTCACACAAGAGGCCTGAACACGAACCCTGTGGACCCCCCAACTCCACCTCCCTGCTTCTGAAATCACCACCGTCAGCTCACGTTATGAGACTAATACCGAAGCGATGGCGAATCACCTCACGTCACCTCTCGTGCAGACGACCCCATCCATCTGGGGTTAATTGGCACCCGTCTAACCTGTGGACGATGCCAAAACAGACAGAAATTATCTCAGTTTATACTGTTGTTCTAGAATCTGAAGCTAGACAAAACATCACCGCTGAGCTTTATCTGTGAAAGAAACAAAAAGAAAACAGCAGGGGAATGAAATGTATTTTCTCACCTTGCAGTGGATTTTGTTTGGTACAAGAGAAAAACGTACAATTACAAGGTCATATGGAGGTTGAGAAAATACTGAACATATAGCCCTGATGAAACTCTTTCATGACCACTTTGATAATTTAAAAAAAATGCAGGCAGATTATAAATCAAGCTTTTAATTCCTGAACACCTGACCTGAGGGGAATATTGGATCTCCCATGGCAGCGAAGACAAACCTCTCACTGCTGTCTGCAAATGTCACTGATGAATGCAATATTATTTAATCACATCAGTGTATTAGACGTGTCCTTCGTTACATGATCTGATGAACCCATATTGAGACAAAGGGAACCCAGCCCCGTCTTGTGAACGTACTCTTTCCATGTTGCCTGTAAAAAAGGCTGACCTCATGCACTGCTGGGATATTACTTTACATGTCCGTCAGGCCGCGCCCTCACCGACGGCTCGTGAGTTATTCTAGCCCGTCGAGCACGTCGCTTCCTGTGCACTGTGCTCACCACTATAGCCGGTCAACAAACCCTAATGGAAGACAGGTGTGGAGAAGGACCGCGGCTGATAAATTAAAGTTGACTAAAAAGACTTTTAAAGCTTCCTGTAATAAAATCAGAATAATCCGTAAAGGGTCGGATGATTGAAATGATATTGGTTTCTCCTGCTCATCAATAGTTAATTCAATCAAATTGTAATGCAAGCGAGCAAATATGCCCAAGATATGAATTCCTGATAATTGTGAAAGATAAATGTTCTTTGTCCTCTTTACTTCTCCACAATCCAATTAGGATTCGATGCAGAGAAAATCACATGACTGTATGCTCTGGAGCAAGATGAAGTTAGCTTAGCTGCTCATTAGCCATTTCCTTGAGCCCTCTTGTAATATTGTCTCACCAAAGTTAGCTTTGGTCTGAATCACTAATCAAGAGCACACATCCGGTGTTTGATGAAATTTTTACCTATTCCCAAAGCATTTCCTCTTCCCACAAAAATTCATTAGTTTCAGCTGGAAAAGGAAAATGGGGGAGTCAACCACATATTGAGCTGAGATACTCTGTCTCATTTTTTTCAATCTGATAACATCCTTTGCTCTTTTTTACCCCCTGAAAAGTTTCTTGTCCTCTTTGTGCCCCCGTTGTTGCACACATGTCAGTTTCTTCCCATAGAAACATCAGTGAAGCTCAGGGTTTTCCCTGGTCTGTTCTGTGGACGCCCCCTCTGTTTTGACTGGAAATGGACCCCCTTGTGGGAATAAGGTGAGAAGAACATTATAGACAGACAGCCACTGCAAAAAAATATCCACTTTAACAAGCAAGCCTACTATATTAGACTCGCTAAAATTGAAACTTCAATTTTTTTTTTAGCTTAACTCATTGAGTGCCAGCCGTTTTATAAAACAGAAAGTACCTTGTTCCAGTGTTGACCCATTTTGAGTCATGTTTTAAGACTCACAGACTATTTTGTACTATGACTCTGAAAACACTAAGTAGCTCAAATGAAAGAAGAGACTCTGTAGTTCCAGATTCTGTTTGTTTTGCTTTCTAATTGATTGTCTCCACTTCCTGCTTTGATCTCTGTGGTGTATACCGTCTCTTTATGTCCTGACTACATCTCCCAGAAGCCCCAAGATTACTCACAGGTTGCGGGAGACCGCAATCGGCGACCCGCTGCCGAAAAACCACTCTGACACATTATTACGTTGATGGCACTCATGCGTCGGATTTTAAATGACGTTGAAATACATCAATGGCACTCAAAGAGACAATACCTCAATAACAGTGCACATTTTGGACATATAGACACGGCATCAAAAAGGACATTTCCATAGCAACAGTTGACTGACATTTGATATCCGCCGTTACTAGGAGGAGCCTATGAATGCTAATACGAAGCATTTTTTGTTCCCCTTTAACAAGCCTGCATAGCATTGCTTAAGACAACGATCACTTTACAGTAGCCAACATTTGATAATGACCCTTTGAACTGTTTGTATTCCTCTCAGACAGTAGAAGCTAGCCTAGCCTGCTAGCATCAACACCGATTCCCACTTGAGATAACTTTACTTTTTGCTTATTTTAATGATGATCATCATCCATTATGGAGTTGAAAGTGCTCAAATGGAGCACAAGTTTTCACCAGTGTGGATTAATTTTAAAAAATGTTCGAGGAACAGCACTATGAGCCAAAAGTCATATTTCTCATGCTAAGATCTCCAGGGACGCGAGATGTTTATATGCTACGTGTAAATTCCTGATAGGATTAAAAACAGGAAACATTAAAATCAAATTTACAAAAAAAAGAAAACATTTGCATGTTCTGTATATGGTTTAAAATAAGCCGTGTTTTGGCTTTCTAAATTACCTAACAATACTGAGAAAGTCCATTCTGGTGGACATTTCTTGCAGTGTGGAAACCAGAGAGCGGCCTGGTATGTACACAGCAATTACATCCCAGCACCCTGTGCAGAGTACATAGCTGAAAACACACTCAGAAAGGGTCACTGCCCAGGGGATCGAGGTTCGCCCATTAAAACATCATCAGACAATGCAGTTTATTTAAAGAGACATATGACTCTCCGCTGCTTCTGTTTACCCACCCTCCACTGCAGAGCAAAGATAATACCGTTTGGAAATCAAAGAGAGAATGGAAACTGTAATTTCTAGTGAGTGAAGTCAGACGTACTGATTTATTTATTTACAATGGGGACAGAGAGGATGAGCTCCTGGGGATTTAGTCTACTTCCAAAATGCTTTATATCCACCCTGGAAACTATTTTGGTTTATCATTCTGGATTTTAAAAACCGAGGACCGTGCCATTGTTGCTATTTTGAGCAGTAGTTACCATAGGAAATATCTCCCTTTGGATGTCATTTCATTTGCCGATCATATACTGAGCAGCACCAGAGAAACCAGGGAGGTCCCCACCCATCTATGTCACCCAGATAAATCAATCAACATGAACACCCCCGTGGCGCTCTGGAGGGTCCGCCACCCTGCTGCACGCCCACTATCTGGAATATTTCACTCAGATAGAAGAATTACTCGCTGTAATTTGTCCTGTCAGTAAACTAGAAGCCTCCCTTCACTGTTCCCCGTCACCCTTTCTTATGACGCTCTGCCCGATGTGTGCAGATAGTGTCTTTGTTCTTGAGGAGCTCCGGCTGTTTTCATTGGCGCCTTGTGTGCGTGTTGAATGAATAGCAGATCCTCTGCAGGGCAAAGATGGAGAGTACAGTGAGGGAGCTGAGGGAAAAGAGAGAAAAGAAACGCTCTGTGAGTTGACCGATTAAATACTTTTTTCTTCAAATTAGGCGGCGCTCCAGGTTACAGTTGTGGGTCCTGATTTCTCATTTACACAAGAGCCCGTTCAACAGAAAACTCTGCTGTCTCCAGTCACTGCTAATTAAAGGTCATTTACTGATATCATAGTTAATTATATCTACATGTATATACATCTATATACAACATCTCTACATTACTTCAATCTCAATTTTTTTTTAACAAAAAAGCAACAAAAATGTACAATGGATTTTGTTTTTGACTTTATATGCAATTATTTTGTCAAATTAATGTAATGCAATGTACAAATATCTTGATTTCTTGCTTGGTGAAATGTATGTTCATCTATAAAAGTCGACTTTTCTCTGGGCCTTACCTTATCTTGACCTAACCCCTGCACACATCCCCCTCCCCCACTCAACATCAATCAGGTGTGTGAGAGGCATCGTGGTAATTTGTTAACCTTTATCCAGGGACCTTTGCTGACCTCAGGATCACCCTCACAGCGTGTCTGGGAACCATGTTTGTTCAAGAAAACATTTTTCCTAATATATTTGCTCACCAAGTTATATTTCTATTTATATCTGTGTATTTGCTGATGTATGACATAAAATATTGTGATCACAAAATTGAATTAATCTAAAAAATGCAACATTGAAGATTTTTTTTTTTTAATCATTCAAGCAAATATCAGCTTGTATGAAATTAAAAGACCCTTCAGTTTCTTGGTGAAATAAAAAAAAAAATGATGTGTTTTATTATTATTATTTTTTTCAATTACAAAGAGAAGGCAAAGAACATGCATTTCATTTCTTGGCTGGATTATTATTCAAGGCACAGCGCTAGCTCACTGCTAACGCTGAGAGCAAATGCTCTATGCCGATGCATATTCATATGTTTAACATACAGACATGCATCCCTAATGATGCAGGAGAGGGTAGAATGCAATAAAGCTCATTAATATGTTTTACCATGCCAGTCAGTCCTCGGCACGACAACGATGCATCAAATCCAGCTAATTCAATTCTCCAGTAAAGAACGAGTCAGATGGGAGATGAAAACAGAGAGAGCTGTTGCAGTGTGTTTACTCATACTGTACTTTTTTAATTATTATTTCTGCTGCAGAGTTTCTCATTTATAAAGCTATTATTTCCTTTAATCTTCACATGAGACATTAACTATCTCCCATTTCCAATTATGTTTCCCATATTTTTTTTTTTCTCATTTTCAGTCCTCTTCAGTTTTAAATGCCCTAAATTACTTTGAATCCTTTCTGGAAAAGAAGTGTGATTTAAGGGTGAATCTTTGTTTGCATATGCTTGCAGATAAATAAGTGAATAACAGAATTATTTTCAAGATATAATTACTGTTTAGTTAGTTTTATGGTTAATCTAAGGGGCACTGAATGCAAAAGTGAGTGAAAAGTGTCTGGTAACCTTTGACCTCTGAGCACTTACTAAATGTTTTCAACCATAAGTCAAAAAACTATGAAAATGGGACACAAACCAGCCCCACACAGAAGCTATGAGCTGCCTAAAAACCTCAAGATTTACATTTGCAGAACGAATCGCACAGTGCTCTCTGCAATTAACGGACCCCAACCTAAACACTGGGCTTTGTTTGCTACTCTCCCTGGCTTCACAAAAGCTACTTAACTGATTTCCAGGCTTTACTTAAACCTCACGCTAAGGAGGCAGGTGGCAAAATTAGTCACAACTGAATAGAAATGTGGCAGTTCAAAAACAGATGTAGACTCCCCCGTCTCCTCCTCACTCACTGCCTTATCAGAAATAGGATGCTGGACTTCAAATCACAGGAGTAGCCGGTATACATTTTACAAGCCCTTCCCAGTAAAACCTCTTATCTCTCTACATGCCCTGTCACTTTTGGTTTTAAGATTTAACACAAACCAGCCCCTGGTGTTAGGGGTTAGACAACCAGACATCTCGTCCAGCCGGAGTGGGCAGATGTCAGTAATGGCCGAGGACTTTGTTTATAAATTATTAATGATTTTCTCCCCTCCCTGTCATTTTGGACAGGCTGTGAGACGAGCCGATGCCTCTCCTGTTTGCGTGGCAGCGTGCTCCTCAAACAGATTGCAATTTATTCCTCTGCAGTTTGTCCGTCAAGGCTAACTCTGACAACATAATCCCGAACTAATCCGCCATGTTCAGTTTTTCTTGTTGGCTCTCATGCAAACTGCTCTGCCAAATCCCGCTACCTGTCAGCCTGGCCTTGCGATGGGGAGCCGAGAGGAGCTGCCAGCCCTGCTGCAGTGGCTCCTGTGGGGGGGGGGAGGAGAGAGGGAGGAGGGGGAGGCATGGTGCCTGGGTAGACTTAACCCCTGCCTCCCTCCCTGTAATCCACTGTAAACAGCCAGAGCCTTAGAAGGGCTAACTGCACTAATCAAGCCCCAAGCTCGCCCAGTCACTATCATACACAGTGCCCTAAGAACTAGAGATTTGAGAAGCTACTGCAGTGTGTGTGTGGAGCAGAGAGGCCCATTGACAGCTCAGAATCCCCAAGGAAGGAAAAAGGTGCCAACATGGGGCAGATATGGGCCATCGAGAGCCAGAGCAGTTTACCATGACTTAAAATATTTTTTTAATCAGTGAAAGCTACACCATTGCACCCTATGACCAAAATCATCACTGTATCCCATAATATGAACTGAAAATTAGAACAAACATCTTTACAGTAAATTATAGAGTAAACATGCATGGAGAAAATAGAAACTCACTTGTTTTCCAGAAGCCTGAGTTCAAGTTCAGTAATGAGGACAGAAATTCTGTATTTCCCCCAAAAGAAAAAAAAAACACCTGCTCAGTATTCTCTCCCAGAGCCACATTTAAATTTCCCTCACACCCTCTCCGAATCTCTCTGACAGTGACCCAAAATCCACAGGAAGAACATTAAAGGCCTGACAGTAGTCAAAGGCAAAGGGAGGCCAACTAAGCCAACTCCTCCCATCAACAAACAGCAAAGTTTCAAGAACTGACTGGACACGACAACACAAGCAATAAAACTTTAACCACTTGGTTTTTTTCCCCTCCTTCTGTTCCATTGTTCCCAGTAATGAACACATTCAGTGGGGTGTCTGTAGTGGGTGGGGGTCTGCGAGTTAAAAGCCCACTTTGTCAGCGTCCATCAAGCATTAGCAGTAGATTTCTAGGTAACATAGGCACAATATGTTGTTTTGTGAATCAATAAATTAATCGTTAGTGTGAATAAAACATGTGCTTTGATAAAATGCTATGCACAGATGCTAAAAAAAGAATACAAGAAATAATGCAATGTCATCTTTTATGGTGTTAAATAAATGAAAAGCTATGACAAACTGGAGGGTAGTCGAGAAAGCTGTAAAGTATGTAGCCCTTTAATGCGTTAAAACATGTAACCCTATTTATACGGGCCTCAAAAAGAAACTGGGGCATCAACACCGAGGGGACTCACTCGAAACCTGCCGCTCCATGTGGACACACCGCCTCCTGCTCTGTGTTACTATGCTGTTACTTTGTCCACCTCCCAACTCCAGAGACTGTGGGAAAGCTCCGGACAAATATGTTTGCCACTTAAGGGCTTCAGATAAAAGTGGCAGAAGTTAGGAGAGTGTTGAGATGACGGCGAGGGAGTTGGACGGAACTGCGAGGAAAATGCAAACATGACATGCAGCTGATAAGAGTCCTCCAGCAGGTTAACACCACAGCTTGTAACTGGGATTGCCCCGAGAAGCCCTCTTAGCAAGGCCTGGCATCTGCACGATAGCACGAGCGCCGGCGCTAACACCAGCGTGTAGCAGGTGGACAGAAAGAGGCAGCACAGCCATGAAGAGGAAACTCTGAATACTTTCTTAACTCATAAATATGATCTGTATTCATATTTTTGAACAATATTTAAATCGAATTAAATTAAAGCTATTTAAATCTTGTTTCATTTAGTGACACTAAGCTTAGTTTTGCCAGGAAAAAAGTGACGTTGAAAACATTAACTCTTTGAGTGCCAGTTGTTTTATAAAACAAAGTGCCTTGTGCCAGCGTTTTTGCCCATTTTGAGTCATGTTTTAAAACCCACAGAATATTTTGTACTATGTCCAAATTCCGTTCGATTTGCTCTCCAATCGCAATCGTCTCCACTTCCTGTTTTGAGCTCTGTGGTGTATACTCTCTCTTTATGTCCGGACTACAAATCCCAGAAGCCCCAATATTACTCACAGGCTGTGGGAGACTGCGATCGGCAACCCACTGCTGAAAAAACACTTTGACATATTATTACATCAATGGCACTCAACCACTGAATTTTAAATTAAGTCACAATATGTCAATGGCACTCAAAGTGTTAATTGTTGCAGTTCGATTTAGGCAAAATACACCCTACTTTGTTTAAGAAAAATGTTACGGTAGGGCTTAAAATAAGTACCTAAGTGAAATATAAACGGAGACAACACAACAAAAGCACAAAAAAACATGTCACACGTCACTAAAACACATATCCCAAACACAACAGGGCTACACAACTAGCACATTGCTTCGTTCCTCCATGCTGAAATGTTAAAACTTACGCTTTGTTAAATTCATTGCTGAGCTAAATATTCATAATAAGAATTATATTCAGAGTTTGATTGCAGTAAGGTATCTATTTTTCATGCTAAATTAATGTTACAAAAATAAAATGTTTTTATAACAGATAAAAATTAAAAATTATAAAAAAAACAGTAGCCTAATATTATTGTGGCTTATATCAAAATGTAGAATATGTAAGTATAATAAGTAATGTGTGAAAATATTACGCTGACCTGATCCAGCTATGCGACTTCTATTCTTGGCTCTTGGCAAACACCATGAATTCACTAGATATGCACACACATTATACCTGTAGATCTTCTGCAGCGTTGTTCCATATCTTATATCCTCCCCCCATACACCACAGAACAAATGCCACAAGAGTAGAAAGGACAAGAAGAAAAAAAAAGCAATAAAAAGTGAGTGATGGCCATTGATATTTCAGGCTGAAGAAATCCCACGTCAGGAGACTTTGCTTGGCTTTACATAAACAGGGTAATAAATAGATCGATCACACATAGCAAAGGAGATTCATGTCACAATAAGTGACGGGACGTTGAACATGGGCCCGGCTATGTGTCATTACTCAGAGGATGCTTCCCTGGTGGGGGGGGGTCTGACAGGCACAGTAGAGCGGCCAGCTGCTGCAGACACATCACTGCTGGAGGCTGCAAACCACATCCACACTGGAATACAGATACAGCTCAGGACACAAATAATAACATCTCATTATGTCACAGATATGAGAAATAACAGATATGTCCAGTGATGAGGTCATATTATATCAAATCAAACATAAAAATTGTGTAATACTGGAGCGCTGTCAGAGCTTTCAGCTTAATTCTCAACATTTCACTGCCATTGATGTATTTTGACATCAAAGTGTTTTTTCAGCAGCAGGTCGCCAATCACGGTCTCCTGCAGACTGTGAGTAATGTTGGGGCTTCTGGGAGATGTAGTCAGAGCATAAAGAGATGGTATACGCCAGGCAGGAAGTGGAGAAGATCATGATTAGAGAGCAAAATGGACAGATTCTGGACAAAAAGCGACATTTTTGGTGAAAGTGACCTCTGATAAAACAAGAATGGAACAAGGTAAAAACAAATGTTTTTCATGATGAAACAGAGTCTCTTCTTTCATTTGAGATATTCAGTGTTTTCAGAAATATAGGACAAAATATTCTATGCATCATGAAAATGACTTAAAAAACAATGTCCTACAAGCTCAAGACAATTTTGGAACAATTTTGTCCTTTATTATGATAAAATAATACTTTTCTCTTGTTTAACAAGGACCCAGTGACTAAAGAATCATGAGGCCGTCGTAAAAGTTGCACTTAAACCATGTTTCTTTGTGACCGTTGTGAAAGATATTTTGAAAGATCCAATACTTTGGTTACAAAGCCAAAGCAACTCAAGACCCACAAACAAAAACACTGTATCCATCAGCATAAACGTCACATTAAACCAGGGAGGCCTTGATGTCCCAGTGCAAGATAACAAATACACTCAATTTTTTTTTTCCGGAAACTTTGATTCATTTGAGAAAGCCAATATATTTACACTGTGAACCTTTGAATGCACAAAAGCTCAGACGTCTATATAATACACACCGAACGCTGATGAGCCAAAAAGCTTTTATTTTCTTGTACTATAGACGAGTTATCACTATAATTCTTCTTGGATTATGGGCCCTAAACACACTTCATTCACAGGTTAAGCAATTTCAGAGGCAAGACAGAAGCAGGATTTCTGATATTCTTGGGTTTACCCAATATTCATTTACAGAGCCGATTGGCTTTCAATTATTTAAACTCTGTCAACAAGGCTTTTCTTGCTCAAGGGGCCCGGTGCTCAGCTTCCTCTTTGCTTGCACACCATGTAACAGAAATCCAAGAGCAGTTTGCCAAGTGTAGCTTGTGACCTTTATGGTCTTGTTGGATCTCCATTGGTATATTGCAGTGCTGGGGATTTCCCATATGTCGCTGCCCAGCGCTGTAAAGCTGAGTCCCTCTACTTTAGATAGCAGTTTGATTTACTGTATTGCTAGTGGGATTGTGCCATAAGCCATCGATGGAAGTGGTCAGAGGCGTGTAAGATAGAGTTTACAGTTCTGAGAAGGACTCTGGGGCGTATAAGGTTGTGCACGCAGGTGACATTTCCATCCTGGTCTCACTTAGTCCTGGTCTGATGGCCTCTTATGAATGGCGATGGCAATCTAAGCATCCGAGTGGGCATTAACAGGTTGTAAATCGTGGCTCCTCCTGCCTCGTAAATCAAAATCTCCAGTGACGTAAGAGGTGCTGCCTCATCTTGCAGGAGATCTTTATCAACGCAGACATGCACAAGATAAATTCGATGCTCTCGGAGACAGGGTTAAGGACGTTTAATTTTGGGTGTAGTCTGATATGACCCCCTATCACGCAGCGAGGCGCTGGTGTCACATTTTTATTTCCATTCCCTTTAAATCAAAACCTTCGACATGAATGATGTCAAGCAGCAATGCAACGTTTGTTAAATATAAATAAAATATACGAGTAATGGCAAATTTTCAAGACAAGTTTACAGACAAACCACACGGCACAATTGGTGGAGTGCTTTCGCATCCACTTTTAGACCCCTGGCAACTTCTCACTAACAGCTGCTGTAAAACACAAATTCAACAGATAATCCCTCTAAGCCCAGCGGTCAAGCCGAGGAATTCTGGGTCTCGAGCATTCTCATAAATGAAATACCACCTGCACGAGCAATTTCAAACGTGCAATGGACTAAAGTTATATTTAGGTAAGAACATGAAGGACCTTGATCCCTTAACAAAATAAAAGCTTGACAGCTAAGCTCTTCAACAGAAGTCAATATTGTTGAAGTCTGATGATGTACAACAGGGGTGCTGTGAGGACTACGACTAAGACAAGCAACTGTCCGGCCTGGTCTCACTCCAAGGGTGGCAAATACCGACGCTTGGGCTTCGGCCCTCAGCGTCTTGGTACTGATGCACATGGCACATGTAAATCTGTCTCATTATTAGATGCTGAGATCAATGCATTTGCAAAAGGCCAGAGGTCCGCTAAGGGCAGGAGGACCATTCACTAAGGAGGCCTGTGTGATGTCTCTTCAGGACATGTGAAGTGTACTTATGGCTTTGTTACCTAAACCTAACGTCCAACCATGCTCAAACCTTCTGCATCAAGACGCCAAAAGGGTCTTCTGCCCAAGCGCCGAAATATGACGAGTAGGGATGAGATCACGTTGACCTGCCAGTCGTATTTTTCAAAGACCAGACAGATGACAACATCAGAAAGATCAGTCCATATCCCTGCTGTGACCCGACTTTGACAGAGCGCCAATACTCCTGTCTTTGGTATGATGGAATCTACATTATTTGGCTATTTTAGAAACCCCTTAAACCCCTACTTAAGCTGCGGCGCTTACATTCGGCGATATTATTTTAGTTGATAAGATTCATATGGGAATTTTGACACCGGAGCACACCCTTTTATTGACCGAGTGACTCAGTCACAGTGGCTGTGTGCTCATTTAACTGCTGTGGCCTTGAGAACAAAAACCAATTGACTCACGTGTGAATGTCCCTCTCTGGAATATTGTAATGTGGGAGTATTACCAGGGGCTCTGCAGACGTGTCACAAGTGAGCCTTTTGAGACGCACACTGCATCTCCTCAATTCTCATCCAGAGATTATGGTCAAGTACAGTCAACACGCTTAGCACTTCATCTTCCCTTGTCCATGTGCAGCTCTCTGCTTCCAAGCTGCATGCATGCACGTGTTAAATACGTGAGTATAAAAGTGTCTGTGCGATTCACACTATACCACCTCCTCCTCTGTGAAGAGGAGTAGGGAGGAGGAGAACTGCTAGCACTCACTTCCTCGGGATCTGCATTTCCTCAAAAAGTGACCTCCGCCAGATTTCTCTGTACTTTAAACAAGACTCCCATTACAGCCCTTGTGAGTACAGTAACAGGTTTCCACAGTTTGCCTGGGGCAGATGTGCGTTTGAACATGCCTCTATGTGTAGAAGAGAGGGGGCGAGTGTATGTACGTGGACGTGCCCCTGTGTATAAATCACTTGACCTAGACTTACTGTTGACCGTGGATTTATGCCAGCGTGAGAGGCTCCTGATGACAATGTATCTGCCTTAGCCATAATGGATGGTACACAGAGCACGCTGTCATCTGGCAAATATGCTCCCCGAATGGATCTCAAGTGCGGCAGCGCTCAGCAGAGGGGCGGCAGGCGACGGGAAGGGGGATAGATGGATGGTGCTCAGCCCAGGGTGGAGCCATCAGCTACAGACTCTCCCCCACAGTTTTTTGGAAACTCAAAATATTGCTTGAATTAGACTGGCCATCAGCACCACAGCTGGTGAGATGGACGGGCAGACTGATGCCCACTGTGCAATAAGCTCAGGGGTGGCTTTGTAAAAACAAGAAAGGGAAATCCAATGCTCTGTGTTATTATATGTGAAAATGATGAAGGTCCTCACATGTGGCGAGGACAAAAAAAGAGCCAGAATATGATGCGCCATTAACCGCGAACAGTCAACCCACAGCCGTTTGCTTGGTTGGAAGTCAACCACTTATATCATCTGTTGTTACTTTGATAATGTGTGGAATAATAGCATTAGTAGTTTGACATTGATCAAGAGAAATGAAAGCAGTTTTGTGAGGGATCAAATTGAAACCACATGCTGCTAGAACCTGATACATTGTATGGTTTCCAACTGGTCTGAGGAGACAAATCCATGATTCTGCCAGACTATCACAAACTATAACCTCTTCCAGACAAACTGGAGCTATCAGCGGGGAAGAGAGCTGAGAACCTTCCACAGACCACCGTGATGAAGTGTCCTATCGGTTGGTTGTCTCCCAAAATCTAGGGCCCCTGCTCCACTTATGGACGGCCGTGAAACACAGACAAGGCATCTTATCTGTACAGTGTGTGTGTGTGTGTGTGTGTTGGTGATGTGTGGAAGTGTTTCTCACATTATTGCATGTCAGTATCTTGAAATTTAGATAGTGTTTTAGTCACACAATGACAGTCTGAAACGGTTTGCTGTGAGCAGATCCATCAAGTGTAACTTTAATGTGAGAAAGATTGAACTCATGTCGCTTCAGTGCCACAGAGCAACCAGAAAACACTTTTGGTGACTTAAAGTTAAGTTGAAGGTTGACATATTCATCTGCAGATGAGGCAACTTTTACAACCAAAGGGAGTATTAAAGCAGCCTGGTCACCTGAAAAAGAAATGAATTGAAATAATATGTAAGAGCGTAACATTGTAAACATTAGTGTATGGTCTCAATCCCCATATGGAAAAGATATAGCTAAATCTTATAAAATTTGTATCTCCTTTGTATGAAATTAGTAAATTTAAACTAAATGAACTTGTATGATTTGGGTATTTATCAGAATAGTATATGATACATACAATATCCTTATAGTTCTTTTTATTATCTTGTATGAGAAGAATGTAAAAGTGGCCACTTTCAAGAGTAAATCATATAAGTTAGTCATAAGTTTTTCTTTCTGTTTCATTTCCGTATGGGTCTCTATTTTTAGGTCAGCAATATGTTCATTTAGTAAATTATGATCCAATTTAGAATCGAATAGACAACAAAACAGGGTACCATCCCCCACTTTCCCAGCATAAGGTCACAAACATCATCAGTAAAACAGAGGATTAATGTCATTACAGCAGCATTGGGAACCCGGCATTTGAACGTTTATAATAATGGTGCATTCATGTTGTGCACAAATGTCAGCATTTCAAGAATTTCCAGGCTCTAAGTGAGAATTTAAATTAGAACCTCCCTGAAGTCGGATCTCCACCTCGGAAAGTTGGATGAATCAACCTGACGTAGAATTCATGCTATCTGCTACTCACATAAACAGTAGCTACATGTTTTGTTGTACATCTGTAAGGCTGGAAGAACTTTGAAGTTACGTTGATGAGAGCTCCAAGTTCCGACTTCCAGTGAACACACCATGAGGCAAACCCTCACTCCCCAAGGTCCTAAAGAGGAAGTAAACGTTACTTTTAACAGTAATGCATTTACTTTTTGGTGTAAGTAATCAACAAAGTAATTGAGTTACTTTTTGAATTAAGTAACTACTAACTGTAATTACGTATTATTTTTCAGTAACTAGCACAACACTGGTTGTAAACCACCCTCTTGTGTCACATCAGGTGGCAAAAAACAAGATGGCGATGGTCAAAACACCAGACTTCACCAGACTAATTTCCACTGGATGTGGAACGACGCCAACGTCCGTCGATGTCCTGACTAACGAGATCTTGCCAATTCACGTATAATTGTGCAGTATAGCAGTTTGTCGCAGAGCGTCAGTGAAAGAGTACCACCCTGTGTCCACTGAGTTGAAGGAAATTGATTATATGATCCGCCGCTAACACAGATTATTTTATTTTGATGTTTTACTTTGTGTCTGTACATGTCTTCCTGTCCCACACCATCTGCTCTGCGCTGAATTCATGGCCGTGCTCCGATGTCCGACAAAAATAGAAGCTCTGTCGATTCATTTCTACAGGCGTCGGCACATCGGCGTCGTTCCGCATCCAGAGGAAATTAGGGGTAAGTAGATTTCAAAAAAGTAGTCCACAAATCAATGGGTGACGGCACAGTGGCTATGTCAACTTCTTTACTCATCAGTAACAAGTTACTCATCAGTTCAGGGTCAGACCCATCAGAACTTGTTCAATTTATAGAACCAGTTGAATGAAGTAGCTCCTTAACACAGTGCGGCTCATTTTGACTTTTTAGGGATAACTGTAATCCTTCCACACTTGACATGTTTGTTATAAAGTATAAATTTAGTTTATGTTCAAGCAGATAAACTGTGTGTGATCAAATTAAAATGAGCAATTGACAGATGATGGCATACGTTGACTAATAATGTACATGTCGTCTCAGGTCCAGCTGCTTTTAGTCAGTTTACCGAGTGCAACTAACCCAACAGTGTGTAAAGTGAACACACACTCACGCCAAAGGACCCTCATCATTCTGTCACAATGTGTTGCTTGCAAAGTAGGCGAGGATCCCACCACCAAATCCACACAAACACACATCACGTCCACACACATGCTCGCACACACTCTATAATCCTCTCATCCACCCTTGTCTTTTACACTCCCCCCCCCCTCGCTGCTGGCGACATCGCTTGTGAAGCACGGACGCTCGTAAATTCCCCGCCTTGATTTTGTTAACCTTTACCGTGACCCGGCACTTCTCCGCTTGGCGTTCTAGCACCCACTCAGTCACAGATGAGGCCCTGCTTGCCTCTGCAAGGAGACGAGCCTTGGCGCTTGTGCAGCTCATCGCTCAGGCTTCTGGCTCAGCAGGACGCCATGGCCCGGCAGTGCCAGCACACCTCCGAATTCTGGGCCACTTTTGCATTAAATATTAGACATTGAAATCAGGACTTTAGGTGCGTCATCATTGCCCTGAATAACACGTCTAAAACTAACAGTTCTTTGGAAAACCTGCAGTTCAGGATCCAATCTCTCCAAAGTACAAGAGGATCCAAGACCTTCAACTTTTATGCTATCAATCATTTTGAAAGAGAGGCTACTTACAATACATTTCCCATTATATTAACCTGCACAATGAGAAAGTCATGTGAATACGCAAAACATATCCTCATGAATATGGATTGACTTTAAGTCAACTGACTTTTTACGACTTTAACACATCAGTATGGGTGCTAAAGAAAGCACGGAAACATTGATACATGAATAATAGTATGTGTTATCATGATATTATGTCAAAACGTGTTCACCTTTCAGTGAGAAAAAAACAGTGAAGAAAACACATGGAAAAGTTGGCTCCTTGACCTCCTCTTAAGTACGTTGTCATATTAGCCTTCAAGCTGCTTTTCCGGTATTACTGCAACACAAAAAACGTGAAATTCATGCACAACATGTTCCAGCTCTTTGTTTTGTTGCATGCATATTTTAGAGGGTAAAACCTTTTACTTCTTTACATGCTAATTGGAAAATGCAAAGCACACATAGGAACCATGGAGACAAGCACTCTAATTTATCTCTGTAATGGTCATTAGAGTGAAGGAAAATGTGTGTCCAAATGTGTAATGTACACATCTCTCCATGTGTTTACATGTTCTGTCTCCGGAGGTCAGCTAGGTGGCAATTTGTTTAGCGTGATGCTGATAGGTATGTTGTCTGGTGTAATTTGGTGTCTGTGTGTTGAGACGTACATGGCATGTAATGTGCAATGCATACACATGCAGTCACATTAAAATGATATGTGCATTAATACATATAAAGTATAAATTCAACCTTATGATTACAAGTTAGTATCTGATGCAGTTTGCATCAGACAACTCTCATAAAACACTTGACCAAGTCAAATTTGAACTCAAGTGAGGATAAAAACACCAATTTAATTTTCTGCAAGAGATATTGGTTTGTGGCAACAGCATAAAAACAGATGAAAGTCATAATCATTTATAAACTCTGACAGCGGTGTGAATGTGAACGGTGCCGTTAATTCCTGGCAGAAGAGCTTGAAGTGAAAACTTTTCATCAGGACAACTCATCAAAACAGGTATCTGAACTCTCTTAAACCAAAGTGATGGAACCGACTGCGACCACCTGACTTTAAATTAATTCACAATTTAATTTAAATCACATCTTAATTGGTAAGTTTTGCATGTTGGTTAACTCTGTCAGTGCCATTGAGGTATATTTATGTCACAGTGTTTTTTTTGGCCTGTGAGTAATATTGGAGCTTCTGTGATTTGTCGACGGTATACACCACAGAGATCAAAGCAGGAAGTGGAGACGATCGCAATTAGAGAGCAAAATAAACTGGATCAATAGTGGTGATTTTGGTGAAAGTGGCCTCTACTCTACCTCTGATAACACAAGAATGGAACAAGATAAAAACAAACAGTTTATTTCATGATGAAATAGAGAGTCTCTTCTTTCATTTGAGCTATTCAGTGTTTTCAGAGTCATAGTACAAAATATTCTGTAGGTCTTAAAAATGACTCAAAATAGGCAAAAACACTGGCACAAGGCATTTTCTGTTTTAAAACGATTGACACTCAATGAGTTAATAACTAAATACTACATATACTGACTTTAATTTATATTATAAGACTAGTGGACCTTTTGATTTTTGTTAATACTGTGATTGCATGTAATTTTTTTTCATATTATTGTATTTTTTGTTGTTTATTTCATGTGTAAGCAACACTAATTCTATTGTACTGTTGGTTCGTTTAGTAGTATTCTCTCTATTTGTTGCTAAAATGTTGCGTTAATAGTATTTGTATTCAGATTAACAAGAAACAAATGCTTGGGGTAAATATATATTTTAAGTGTCATAAAATTCAACCCCTAAAGAAAGATCTTGAAGACTTAAGTAACAGCTCATAACACCTTCAATTCTGTCTGATATCCTGTGCTACTGAAGCCCACTTTTTCCTTTTTAGTGCTCTATTCTTACTATATCCGCTCTGTCACAGTATGACTTCCAATCCAATTAAAACCTGCTAGGTAGGCCTCCGGAAGGGATGACCTCTTTTTGTTGCTACTCCATCAAAGCCACACCTGCCTCGCTCCTCTGATGGTCCCATGTCAGGTGGGTGCAGCAGGTCCTGGTGTTACAGAAAAACATGTTTGTTTGTTGTCGACTTCACTATATGACCACACATGCCCTGTTTTATTCCTGTGAAGATGACTTAAAGAACAGACCAGATTGAGTCTATATATACGTCTGCTCTCTGTGAGCTGGAGGATTTAGGTTTGTCAACTTGGAGCACCATGACGACGAGGTCACAACCATCCAACGGCGTCGCTGCGCCAGTCTTTGCAATGCAAAGCTGCTGATCAGCTCAGTATAAGGATGCTTCCTTTACCTCCTCCTTTAGCCTGTTTTTTATGACGTTCACATGGAGGTGTTACTCCCCCCCACGGGGTCAAAGCCCCCAGCTGGGTTGGCCTTTGTGCCTGTTTGCTGCAGCGCTAATCCACCAGCACTTGCTTCCCGCTGAGCAACAAGTCAGCGATTTAGTGACTTGGCTGTTTGTGGGGAGGGTTTCAGTCATCACCACGGTAATTGGTTCATCCTACCAGCCATCACTCAACCTTTAGGGTCTTTGATTGGCCAGGCTTGCCAAGGAGGAGACAGAGCAAGGGATTATGGGATGAGAAAGGCAGTTGGAGTATGGCGAATTCACAGCTGATAGAAAATAGAAAAAAATTGAAAACTTTTTTTATTTGTAGCGCAAAACTCAACTCAGTCGTTTTCTTTCTAAGCTATGCTTTGTGTCTCGTGAATGATTAACAGTTCTGGTATACAAATAAATTCACCTTTATTATGAACATTTCAACACTTAATGAGTGTAGTTTCACTTTTCTGAAAAATGCAAACAAACAAAACAATGATTATTGGTCTGGCTGCAACTAATCATTATTTACGTTGTTGATTAATCTGCAGATTATTCAATTTATCAGTTAATCTGTCAGTTCTCTCTCGTCACCAGATTGCTTATCCAACCAATAAAGTCCAAACAAATCCTAAATTTAATCTGCATTTTATTATCTACATTAGTTTGCTGTCAGTGACAGTTTAATTAATTTGCATTGTCTTATTGAGGTTTAATTGACTGAGATTCACTGTGCAGTTTGAAAAAGAAAGAAAGAAAGAAAACACGTTTATTCCATAAAAGTGCAGTAATCTTGATTTATTTCTCGCAAATTGCAACTTAAGTTTAGTGCATTTTCAGATTAAAACATCTTTTCAAATTCAACTGATCATCAGCTTTACAAAGTAATTAGCTTACAGCTCATAACATATGGACTAATGCTAGAGAACAACTAAATACTGTCACTGTTTTCTTACAGGATTTCTGTTTTCACTAAGTTGCGTTGGGGATGTACTGTTAATTATATCTTAGATAGACAGATATCTTTTTATTTCCCAGTTACAAATGTAAAAAAAAGCAGAATGGAGCCTGAGGCTTCTTTAGCTACTGTCTTGGTAGATGAACAATCACCATTATCGTTGTGTTATATAAATCTATCTAAATATTGTTAGAAAGGGAGTTTGGGGGATAAAAAGGGAAACGTCTTAAATCACAGCCTCCATGACAGTCGGAGTCACTGGCAGCTTTAAATCTGCCAACCGGAGCGAAGAAGAAAAATATATCTCGTCTGTGTCTTCCTACGGAGACGTTTGCTTTTCTTTCAGATGGTTTCAAGCTCCTTTACAACTGATAAGACGACTGCATTCCTGGTGAGCTCGTGGGTTGGCCCTGCCGGTGACCCCACTTGACAATGTCCAGTTACGAGAGGCTCCGGGGCCCAACACAACCTCTGCAGCTCCACTCGCCTCCCTCCAGCAAACACTCACCCACACTGAAGAGAGCGGAGATAAGCAGCAGAAGGCAGGGTGTCCTCTGACTGTACTCCACGATAACGGCATTTCTGAAGGTACCTTTGAGTAATGTCGGACACTTTGTGCGGATTAGTTTTTGTGTGCGTATGTAAAGAGCTGTAAAAATGACATCTGAAAATGATTGTCTGTGTTTTGTCTGGAAACCTTGATAAGCAAGCTGGAAGTGTTTTTTGGAGTCTGTCAAAATATGGATGGATCATCTGCGTAAAACAGATTCAACGAGAACAAACATGGCGTGTTTGAAGTCCTGAATTCAGTTTCTGGAATAACTGGCATGTAAAAGTGTTGAAGTTGTTCTCACCTACAGATTAGCTTTAGCAACTAAGGGAAATACCAACACAGAGGGATTGATTCTTCTATTTATGTATTTATAACAGTGGCACATACACTTGAATGTCAGTGCAGTATGCCAAATAACTAAGGTTTTAAGCAATTAAATTACACAAACAAACCACGTTTTATTTACATTAATATTTCACTAATTATTCATAGCGTCAACTGATGTTTTTGGTGTGTAGTCAGCTACTGTCATACATCACAGTGTGAAGACAGTTGCTGATAAGTCTGGCAACAAACACCATGAGACCTGAATCTGAGGATTCCTGGTGACAGGTTTTCATCAGCCCGCAAAAAAGTCTGAAAAAAAAAAGGGTTTCACTGTGAAGTTTGAGAAATCATAAAACTCACATTACAGGCAAAACATTGATTTAAATTATTACTACTTTTTGTTTTTGTAGAGTTTTAGCTGCCCTGACTGTTTCCTGGCTGTGAATCTTTCAATCATTTATTTTTATTATCCATCGCTGTGAAGTGTGTGAACCTTTGAAGAGTGCCTATAATAAATACAGATTTTTACAGCAGATATAAATCCAACGTTTGGCAGTCAAGATCCATAAACTCTTGCCTAAATGATAAACTTGTCTTGTTTTCTGACACAGATCAGTCCCGTTAAAAACTGTTAAGGTTCCTCTTGACTTTTGATTTTATCACACATCGCTCCGTATGGTCAAACAACCCTTGTGCTTCTGCTTTATAGAGATTTTTTGTAAGATTTTCCTCTATTTTTAAGCACATATGAAGCTGTTTATTGGCTGTCTATGGCTGAAATAATATTTTTTTTTTCATGTACACTTAAGCCTCACCTCGTGTCACATTTCCTCCCCATTAAGATCACAACATCATTAAACCAGGAATATATTTTCATCCCACTTTGTGCTCATGATATTAACGTACTGAAATATTTTAGCGAGAGCTGGAGCTGTGTGTGTGCCTTATCCTTTGTCTTGGACAACGCGAAGCAACAGGAGAACTCGAGATGAAAACTTGAACATCTTGGGAACAGTAACAACAAAAACCCTCCAGCCATCAGTCCAGTTGGCCCTTGCAGCATTTTCAGGTTAACAGAGGAGAGAAATCAAGTTACTTAGTCCCGCTGTAAACCCCAGATTAACATGGTCTTATTCAGCATGAATTGGCTTACACAAGCTGAGGCGGCGGAGCTGAGAGTGACTTAGTGAGGCTTACACGAGCTCGTTCAGTGTCTGGGATGGGATGGAAAGACTCCGGTGGGAAGAGAGAGAACAGCAGAACAATGTTTAAACTGGCCATTTCAGGAAGCCATGGGATCTAAGAAATTAAGAGTCTCAGTTCCTTCACTTATACAATCTGAAGAACATGTCGTACCTCCCCAGCAAAGAGGTTGACGTCCAACCTGAAAACTGATAAAGGTGTTTTTTTTAGAGATTGATAACCTTTTTTTTTTTATTTAGATGAACAAATGTAAGATTTTTTATTTTTTTTTAAATTGGGTTGAGGGGGAAAAAAACTTAAAAAAGTGCTGTTTAAAAGAAAATGTATTGCAGCCTGAGCTGTCCTCCCCCTGACCAGTTGTAAATTTTCCATTGAAGTTCTCAGATCTTTCTGTGGGAACATCACAAAACCTCCACATAGAGAATAAAACGTATATTCTGATGTGTTCCCTCTCTCCGTTTGGACATTATGCCATTATTTTATGAGGATTTGACAGAATAAACAACTCGAACTGCAGAATTTATTTGTGCAGAACATGTCATTTCCTGCAAAAGTTCAATTCAAAATCACCAACTGATTCATTTTTTTTCATTACTAATTCAAAAAGCTGTTGCACAATGGTTCTCTAATCTGTATTTTTACAACAGTAATACACTGTCTACCACATATCTTATTATTACTTTTTGGGGATGGGCCTTTAAAATCATTAACACTGCAAATCTTGTCAGCTGTGTTTCAGAGAATCTGTCCTCTCTTTGTGGTTCCTCTGAGAGTTACACTGGCTGGGAAACATTTCTGTTAGCATTCCCACTGAATCTGTTATTTCTGTTAATGGACTCCTTCAGCCAAATCTAACTGAAGCCAATGCTGGCTGGGACTGACGCTAATTCATATCGTTGTTGAGCGACTAGTGGTGTTTGCAGTGTGTACCTGACAGCAGATGGACAGCGTCGGTGGTGGTATCGCACTCCTCTGTGCCTCACCTCACCGCTGATGTCATAGTTTTTATTGCATCGGGCTAGTTTGATTCTTTTATAGACAGTCATACATTGTGGAAATGTCGGCTGTGGCTCGATAAGAGTTGGAGGCTGGGTGGTGGAGTGGTGTGTCAAACAGACTGTCAGTGACCCTACGTGACCCCTGGCTGAACAATGACGGCTAGATAAGATGCAGAGGGGCCAGCTCTGAACTTCATCACTACTGAAAAAACACATTTAGGGATTTATTATTAGAACTGAGGCCACAGTAAATATATGTGTCTATTTCTGTTTCAGCATGTAGATAAAAAATGCACTTCATATATGATTCTTACATGCTCCTCCATATAGCTGAAAATAAATAGTGAGTACAATAATAGCCCCTTTCTATTAAGTTAAAGTGACATGAACATTTTTCAACTCCTTTGGTTTTCTAGGTTCATACTTGTATTTTGAGTTTCTACTAGAACATACTTACATGCTATAATGTTCAAAATGTCTCTCAAACTATGGTGCGCTTTTGTAAAGGTGATATATTCTAATGAGACTCCACGTGACATAAGAGCAGACAAATCTGAATCTGATCTAGGCAGCCCACAAAAAAAAAAAAAAAAACTGGCTGGGTTGTCTTATTTCATAGTGTGTGGGTTTGCAGGCAGTCTAGATACCTCAATATATGTACAAAACACTGAAAAGGAGAGTTTTAAAGTTATTTACAGTTGTTCGCACCTTCTGCTGTCTGAAAGTATCATTAGGCTTCTAAAAGTCATGACTCACAAAATAATGATTTGATGTATTGTATAAGCATCTTAATAATCACACAGAACACTGCTGTATATCTGTACATGCTGTCCAACATTGTACACAACACATTCCTGCTCCCTGTCGGTATTTCGGTATGAGGTGCAGCCATATATATATATATATATATATACTGTATATATATGTGTCTGTGTGCTCGTCAGCAGCCATGCATCCGCCACCAGGTCACCAAACTCCTGTAGGTCATTTGATAGATGTGAATTATTAAACATGTTCAAAGTTCATTTTGGTCAAAAAGCAGAGTTTCTTTTTGTGGACGCAGTTCAGTCTCTAGTGGTCTTACAGACACATCACAGCTGACCGCTGGTATTACTGCACTTCAGATTGTCACAGTCAATTTATTTTTCAATTTATACAGTTAAATTACAAAATTAATACACATACAGTACAAATTATTCTGAATATAAACAAAGTAATCCTATTCATAATTAATAAAAATAATGATATCTTCCTCTCTTCTTTAATATCATATCATATCTCGAAGAAGCAGTTTATATTGATACCAAGTACAAAACTAGAATGTGCTTCCTTGTTGTTTGTTTCTGATTAATTATATGTCTTATAGAACAGAAACTATTCTTCTGATGTATATTAGGCACATTAAAAAGCTAGAATTGCTAGCTAAGTGCAGAAATAATATTTTTTTTTTTTCATCTATGTGGATGTTTTAAAACCTCTGAGTCTGATCCTGTGGAGTTTTTCAGGGCTGTGGTCTCCCTCTGCTGGTCATATGTGGTAGCTACACTGACTGAAGAAGGCTGGCTTTGCTGTGCTCCTGCTGTCAGATATACAACACATGGACGCCTGATGAAACCCCCTTGTTTGCCTCTGAAGAAAGGCTGTGACCTCATAGGACAGAGACCCGGCTGGTGCAGCCTGCAGGTGCTCCAGTCAGTTTCCTAAATCCTACATCTGGTCCAGGCTGTGGTTTCGGTCCAAGCTCCACTCCCCACAGCCAAGCGCTGCTTTGTGGCAAGCAGCCATTTTGTGCATGGAGATTTGCCTTTTTTGCAGCCGCAGTCTGCTTCCACTGACTTCAAAGTTTTGCAGAGGCGGATGAGGCCACCAGTGAAGCCTGTGAACGCTGCTTCACAAAAACTTGTTGAAGGATGGGATTTCTCCTTCTGACTCAGCGAGACACAGTCCGGCGCCACTTTCGAAGCTTGTCAGAGCACGGGGCCCAGAGGCAAAGCTTATTGTCCACAAATTGATCCAACCCCCTTGGTTTTGTTTATTTAAATGAGACTCTTAGACCCTGGGGTGTTTGTTGAGGAAAAGTCAGAAATGCCAAATATCTTTTTTCCCCCGTCTTCTTCCTCTTTCGTCTTTCCTCTCTTCTTTTCTCTTGTGGCCCTTCAGCTTCATGAGCCAAAAATCCTTGGTAAACATCCCGGCCCGGCAGCTTTACTGAGCCGGGCTCTCTCTCTGTGCATCCCCCCCTTTGCACTGGGATCTCTGGTTTCCAACACAATTTCAGTGACTTGCCACTTTTCTTTCATGAATTTATATTCCCAGATTCAAATGAGTGAACCAACAAACATTCAAACAAGTACCATCATATTGTTGTTTGAATGTGTCTTGTGGTTGCAGCCATAAAGAGCATCACCTGGACCTGTAGTAAAATAGATTTTGTACCTGCTAGATCATCAGTGTAATAGGCCAAAACAAGCTTAATGGTCTTAGTCATCATGTTTTACTTATAATAGTGCCGTGATTGATGGTTATCTACAGGTAAAGGTTTACACAAGAGGCATGAAAAATTGAAAAAAATAAATAAAAAATAGAAATACTTTCAAAAGTAGAAATGCAGAACATAGAAAAAGCCCCAAAACCTTATTTATCCATAACTGATACTACTATAGCATGCTGGAGTTTTAGTTACTGCAGTTCTTATGATTCATTTTGTTTTGGTATGACAAAAAAAAATCATAATATGTTAAACAAATCTACTGTTCCCATTTAAATCCTGCAAATCAATCAAAAAAAGTCTTTAAAAGAAGACACAAAAGAAGCATGTTGGCCATAGATGTCCATTTATTCCCAAAGTATTTCCTTATTCAGTTGTTGCTGGGGCTAGGACACATCTTGTCAGTCAGACAGACGACTGTACAGTCGGTATGCAGCCTTCGTAGTAGCTATACAAGTGAAGTAAATCACTGTCCACAGAGGCTGCTAGTCTGTGTGGGCGGGGCGCCTCACAACGGGGAACACAGAGTTCAGCCGTAAATTACACTGGTCAACTTCTTGATGCTTTAATGTATTTTATACTATGGGAACCAGCCTTACGCTGCACACTGCAAACTTATCAGTCACAAGTCGCCTGGAGTCCACAGGGCTCCCAACTGTCACACTCTGTCACAGTGAGTGAATTTACACATGGAGGAAGAGTCCTCCTACACGCCAAAACCCAATCCTGCCAGAGGTCATGTCCTTTAGCTTGCACTTCATACAGTGAAACACACGAGGACGAAGAATAATAATGAAACCTCACATCCCTCTCTGTGTTTATGGAAGAGGTGTGTGGACTAATGTCGTCAGCGCACAGTGTCGTTACTGTGAAAGTGCAGCAGGAAATGTGTCGCCGGCTCATTTTCCCGCTTCAATAACACTCATCAACACGAGCCCTTACCTTTCATCCCCTCCCACTCCAGAACAGACGTTCAGCGTATTAATTGGAAGGTATAAATTACAAGTAATCACTACCAGGTTTTTCACTGCCCAGACAATCTGCATTTACTCATCCGGCTTCCTGTTTAAACTATCTGCTGGAGGATTGCAAAGCCCCGCTGCTTATTTTCCAACGATTAGCTGTACATCAGCATTACCACCTCAAATCCAGCAGTTTCACATCCAGCATTAAATAGGATGAATATTGATCTGCTAAAGAGGATTTATTTATTTCATGCTCTATCCAAAGATCAACTGCTACCAGCTTTGGGCGGATCTGCGGAGGTCTTACTGAATAAAGCTACTGCATACATGACTTTGGACTTGACATTTTAGGCCTGGAAGAAGACCAAACAGTAAATTCACTGCAATAATCCCAGATAAATGGGATGATCACTACGAAAGCTTAGATAGTTAAGTGGCCTACACTTAAGTCCAGAAACGATAAAAACGTCTCGGAGGAGAGCCTCCATGTTGGGGGGCGTGGTCTGTGCAGAAGTGAGGAAGACACCCACCTGACGACTGCCATCTTAAAACCACGGCCATGGACAATAGCACCTTTAAAAAACCTATGCTTCAATATACCTGCACACAAGCTTAGTGTAATTATATTTCTAATAGGAATAACCTGCCTCAAACATTTCATTTGTATTTGTTTAACACAAATTATTCAGGCGATATATATTATCTAAATTATTCATTTTTAGGCCGTGGTGAAGCATCAGGTATCGGCTGCTTCATCAATTTATTTCTTCATGTAAAAACATTATTATAACTAGCTGAGCTGCTTCATGAAACTTTTATTGGCGTCGGTTTTCTTCATTTTTTGACTTTTCCTCAACAGAAGAATACCACGGCCCTCAACCCATGATATTTTTCTGGCACAAAAACTGGCAGAACACAACAGCCGTCAGCAGTTTAAGTGCAAGATTATACTGGAATTGGTATCAGCTGTCTACAACACATACACACTCACATCCATAAACAGGCATTCACATGATTTAACCCGTCACACACTGAACCCCAGGCCCGGCCTCGATATTTTGGAGCTGGTTAGCAGCGGGGCTCAGCGAGCTGTCAGAGGAATAGCTCAGCGGCTGGCTCAGCTGTGCAGAGCTACGAAAGACGGACAGACAGACAGACAGAAAAGAGGCCATCTGGACCGACAGGCCGCAGGGTGGCAGGTCACATGATGGAGTCACAGACAGGACGGTGCTCAGCTGCTCCATGTCTGTGCTCTCAGCCTCAAAGACTGCAGTGAAACGGCTGAAGATGGGAGGTGATCGACTTCTGAGCAGAATTAAACTGAAACTGGAGTTTGGGTTTGACTTTGGCTTGTTTGAACACAATTACTTTTTCTCGTTTAGGTAATTTTGGTTTAAATTTGTTATTATTTTTGAGGTAAAGTTAAAGGTAAAGTCACAACATGATCAAAACATTAACAGTTTCATAAATTACCTTTTTTTCTCTGTTTGTCTGGAGTTTTTATTCCAAAATAAACCTACTTTTCATTTTGCGCTCAGTTAATTTAAGTAGCGACATAAAACATTTGTATGTATTTAAACCATAAGGAGATCACCATGTAGTTTAAATCTAACAGTTTCTGTGAGGATGTGGATCGTCGTGTTGCAGCTTGACGCAGCTTGACTTGCCAGTAGATGGCGTCTGATACCTGCTGTAGATGTGAGCATCATCCCACCATCATGCTGCCATTTCCCTGCAAATCTACTCTTGGATTCCAGATAACAAACACATTCCTATAAAAGACAAATATATAAAACACTATTGTCCAGGTAAGATGACATAAGCCTCTTATATCAAGAGCAAAATAAAATGTAATATTGATAATAAAACTAAAAACACATGTTAGGAATGAGGACTAAAAAAGAATCTTTGTATATCAGTGCAGTTGGGTTTGCTTATTCATCCTGATTGTTAGTTTTGTTTCATGCATAACTTTTATTTTCTTGAAAAGCTGCAGTCCTGTCCCATTAGCTTACTAAATATCTTAATATTAATCAAGCATCCTAAATTGAAAATTCAGAGGAGAAATAATTCCACTCACAGCCAACATGAAAACCATGTCAGCGGCTTTAAAGCCTCTTGTATTACAGACTGGCATGTCTGTATTGAGCCCATCAAATTAAAGCAGTTATTAGTGGGAGAAAGGACACTCTAATTGAGATGTATTTGATTGCAGCTTTAAGAAGGGCCCCATCTCCCCTCCTTAAACATATGGTTAGCTGTCCGGCCATAAATTTTCAACACTGCAGGACATTCAGGTTTCTTTTTTTTTTTTTAATGCCGTTGTGATCCATCCTTCATACATGCCAGAAAAGTGTCAAGGCCTTCTGGGAGTGAGAGGAAAACGTGCCGTGGCAGTGAGCGTTCAGCTGGCAGAGAGTGACGATCCACAGCTAGCTGTTTGGGTAAGGAATGCCTTCTGGTTGTGTCGGTCGGCAGATCAGTCACACATCAAAAGATGCTCAGAGCTTATTCTAATATTTAAGTACTAAGGAATAGGCTATTGCCATTGGGGAGATTTTAGTACACACAGTTGTAGTCTGCACTATTTCCTTTCAATAATAAATTACATTTGAATAATAAAAAACTCATTACCTGTCAAAATGATGTGTTAATGCTTTAAATGTATACTTTCATTAGACTTGACATTTGTTTTAACTACATGAGATGACAGGTGTCAAAAGAGGCTCTAAAATCTTCACCTCCTTTCAAGAGTTTGTCTGCAAGATTTGGGAATATCAGTGTTACAAATGAACACGGAGCAAAGATGAAGACCACACAAGTAGACAGATGGCCGCCGCTATGCAATCAGCTTAACAACAGGACAACAAAAGAGCAGCCACGCCTCAGATAAAGGTGCTTAACCTCCAAGCAGGCTAAGTGCCCCGCGCTCCATTACCACTTAATAGGCCTAATCAGTTTTGGCCCAGATTAGATTTTGAATCTATTGCCACCAAAGCACAGTGGCATATTAAATTAGTGACTTCATTAGACTGAGCAGGGTCATGTAGTTTCGTTGGTGTTCCTTGGAATAATAGGTATTATCAGCAGTGGTGTAAGCACTTAAGCTACATCACAACCACGCTACTGTAAGGAAGGATTATGGGTGTGGATGCAAGTAAATCTCTGTTAAGATGTGTGTTTTTGGGCATGCGGCTTTTCTTCTCTTAATGGATAGAAATGGAATAGTGATGAAAAACTGATTTCTTAATTTATGATGATAACTACAGAGCATCAAGAAATTAAAAGAGGCAGTTTCAATAAATAACAAAAAATATGTTAAATCATTTCAGTGACAGAATACTGTGTGAGAGCTAATTGCATTTTTATGTTCTTCATATTTCCACCAGTATTTTTTTTAATGTTTATTCAAGTGCAAGATCAAATGTGGTGTAGCCGTCTGCACACTCGCAGCCAAACCTCCTTCAGATCTGACAGATCAAGGCCTAAAACTTCCTACATAATCTTACCTCAAAATAGATTAAAGTCAGCGAAGATGGCAGCTCAGCTGACTGACTAATGCTGCCGCAGTTCAGCTTTTAGATGGATAGATTTCTACTATAGTGTCAGATTTTCCAGTGAAGCGAAATGTAGAGCAACGCATGCCATGCCACACTCTGGCAGTGCAGATTGCCCCGAAGCATTTAGCCCATAAGAGGCTGTATAATTAAAGGAACATCATGTTTGTGCCGCTTTTGAGGTATTAATGCACATTTTTATTATTTTTATCATTTGCTTATTATGGTTTTTAGTCCCCACATGCCTTAAATTTGTCTTGGTGAATTGGTCTTATATTGACCAAAAAAGCACTGTACAGTCACAACTACGTCCTATAGGCATCACTTAGCAAATAAAAAGCATCAGAGCAACCATAACAACCATTTCAGAGAAGACAGACGATCAGACAGGCAGGCACTCCACTGACACGGCTGAGCGGTGCATGAATGTTTTCTTGACAAATAAAAAACACTGCGCCGGTGAAATTCACTGCAAGGACCAATTTCAGGCCTCCTGCACCAGTTTGAGGAATCAATACCAGGCAGTAGAGCAGGCTGTGGCTGGGATCGATATCTGATGATACAATCATATCTTACTTCTTGACACAGTCTTAGAGGCACGCCACGCTGGAGAGGATGAGCTGTGGGCGGTTAAATGAAAACAAGCAAGAAAATAAAGGTGTGATCGTTGAAATGCTGTTTATGTTCAGAAATGCAACAAAAGTAACTGAAAAGCATATCTGGAGGATTTAGTCTGCAGATTTGTGATTTTCTGGTCTTGGATTTAGACTTCTGCGCCTCTTAGAGCAACGTGAATAGATACTCGTTCAAATAGAGAATATTTAATTTCAACAAAACAAAGAGACAAAGGAATGGGAGGAAATTGGTTTCATCTGCAGCAGTTAACTTTGTCTGGATGTCAACTCTTAGTCTAAAAAAAGAGTAAAATATTTCTGCGTGTAAGCTTGTTACAGTCCTTTTTAAATACATTTAACTAAAAACACTAAACACTTCTTTTCCCTTTTTTTCCTAAAAGCCTGTCAGAATGTCTTTGCTGCCATGCATGTTATTTCTTATTCATTTTTTGTCATCTTATTCCCAGCAGGACTGAAACAGTGTTTCCTTGCAGACAGCCTCGGTCGTGGCTGATGATAGATTAATGAAAAGGCTTCAATCCCGGCCTGTCGGATGGTTTTGCACATGCAGCAAAAAGCACTCAGTGATGTCAGGGTTTCAACGAGCTGGTGGTCACACAAACGCACGCTCAATCATATATGAACGCTTATTCAACACCAGTGCCGTCATTAGGCCTACTTTTTGGGGGGGCTGAAGCCCCCATAAAATATTTTTAAGCCCCACTAAAAATTTGGTGTTGCCTTATTTATTGATTTATTTATTTAGCAAAAAAAAAAAAAAACAACAACAACAAAAAAATGCAGACAAATTCAATATTAAATCGCCAGAATACAAGTTTAAATAATCAGATAACAGATATATATATATATATATATATATATATATATATATATATATATATATATGTATATATACATATATACAGTATGTATATATAGATATACATATATACATATATAACCCCCCGTTTTTAAAACCTAGTGACGCCCCTGTTCAACACAATGTAATATGATAGTGGATAATAAGCGTAAACACAGCCCAGCGACATGAACTGTGTGCTCGGACACAAAGGCATTTCACTGACACCTGCCCTCCTGATGATTGCTCATACTCTATAATGAGCATACACCGGACTGGCTTCAATGGCATTTCGAGGGTTAACGGTGCTTATATGTGAAGCCTTGAAAACAATAAGCCTCCCATGTGATTTAACAGTATATCCTAGGATTTAAAACTTGGGCTCTTTAAAGTTGTATGTAAAAGCCCTTAAACCTCACCACACCCTAGAGAGGGAAGCTGCTTTCTTTATAGTCTTACATTGACTTCCATGGACTCCCAATCATGAGTCACACTGTGTGCGTTGCCATCACTCCCACCCCTCTATACCCCCGCACCCACCAAAACAGAGTGCCTTAGCTTTTAATGGGCCAACAGGGCTTGGCTTACTACAGTGGCACAGCGTAGCCAATGCAAACCAAATTATTGCTGGAAGAAAACAGCAGAAGGCAATTAAATCCCAGTTAGGCTGATCATTCCAGTCTTGATTAACAGGGTCAATGGGGGGAAGTCTCTTTCTTTTCATGTCCACACTGTTAATTTATCCTTTTTTAATTAACCGTGATGAAGAGCAAGCAGGTTACATTCTTTTATCATCAGTCAGTGGCTGCTTGACAAATTAATGAGCCTAGTGTGTGTGTGTGCGCGTGTGTGTGTGTGTGTGTGTGTGTGTGTGTGCGCAGGTACGCTGCTCATGTGATGACATCACAGGCCCATTCTTACACTGTATAATGGCACTGGCGATTAAAACGGCTGTCTGAAAGTTGACATTGAAAAGAAGCCGGTGAGTGTTTTGGCGGCTGGTGGCGGCTCCGCTGTAGGTGCCAACACGATGCCGTTTTTGAATCAAAATAATCCCATTTGTTCTAGTGGTGTCAGATGTTCTGGTCCACAGACTGCGTACCTAACGAAGTAAGCATGCGCGACTCATACTGCGGTTCCATTGCACGGATGCTGCCGTTTCTTCTGGCCAAGGCACTGCATGGCTTTGATTAGCACGTATCGTTTAAACTCTGTTTCTCTCCCAACATTTGCCAGCATGCTTTCAACTCAGTCTGTCTGCCTGTCCGCGGAGGAATATCCTCTGCCACAGCGATTTTACGATCAGCGATTAAACTGAAAAATTATATCTTCATGCTGCCTTGTCGTATGACGAAGGCCTGAGGCCAAATCTTAATTGACATTGTTGATTTTTACATCATTAGAATATAATTCAGGATAAAATTTTGATGCTGAATGTAACTCGGGCATTAATTTGCCTCTCTTGGACTGTTGACAGTCAAACTGGAACATACACCAGCTAAAACACACACATCAACAGAAGAGGGTTGAGCGGTGATCCGCTGTTTGCCGACCAAAATGACTGTCACCCTTCTGGTGGAGAGAGGAGGAGGAGGTGGGCTCGAGCATGGTGGCAGTTGCATTTTTCCGCTGCTATTCGTTGCTAAACTGTTGTCACTCAAGTCTTTGAGGCTAATCACAGCTAACTCCTCAGAACCTCACCGCAAGCCCTCATACCACCCCGTTCCATTCCCACATTCCTACTGCAGCCCTCTTTCCTCACCACTCCCACATCCACCCTCCTCAGCCCCATCCGAGCCCACCCTCACCTTCTCAATCCACTCTTGGATCATTTCAATTTGCATCCCAACTGGCCCCGGGATTCCCTAGCCCTGTTAAAAGGCAGGCTATTTGTTGTGCTCCGCGGTTAATGCCGTGCAGAGCTTTAAATACCCATATCAAATCTTGGAGGCTCAACAGATTCAGTTTTGCAAACCTGTATCGAACAGAGGTTCAATCCGGCAGCTTAGAAGTGTACACTCCTTAAGTTGTGTGATAAGGTAAAACCAATCACTGGATTAGGCTCTCTCTGTCAGCGATGGTGTATTTTCAGCGCACTGCGTTGCTTTGCTGAAACAGGATAAGCTGATGGAGTAACATTACGGTGCTTGAGATTTCTTTTTTTTCAATAGGAATGTACTATTAATGGATTCTGAAGCCAGTGTATGATGCTGCTCTTGCAGTCGTGGATAATGCATTAGCTGTGAAAAGCAGGCGGTGCCGGATACCATGAGCAGTCGTCTGTCAAAACCACAAATTTGATTGTTTTTTATCATGCAAATCCAGCCTACTACCCGATACGACTGATTGAGGTCTTAAAAAAGGATTGCAGTGTTTATTCTCATAGAGCTTCTCACAAACAAACCTCAGCCTTTAGATTCACAAGTATAATTTAGCACAGCTTATGGTGAATTTATAACTCAGGAAAAGGGAGAATCTGGAGAGTCTGCTGCTTCTTGCGGTTACTCTGCCTTGTTCCATCTGGTTTTGGGGGAGATGTGGGAGGTTTTGGTACATGGAGAGCTTGAGTGAAAATTCATGGCAGGTACATAAATAATCACCCGGCTATATATAAATACAGGCTACAATCCTGTTTCTGGTCAAAGTGTTGCGAGACTGTCTTGGATGACATTTGAGAGGAACGCTGAGCCATCCACAAACTGCAAAGTACAAACCAAACGTCCTCTCCCTTTCCCCTCACATGAAGATAGGTTTCCACTTTGTCCTGCCAACAAGCGTTCCCTGGAAGCTCCCCGTCTGACGTTTTACGCTTGGTCGAACTCACACTTCAAGCCTTGAGGCATCGTTTGTGGGCAGCTATGATCCAACTGTCATATTCTTTTTTTTCTGTTGGTTTTGCGTGAATGCGAAAAGATCAGTGTGGTGATTGGTGATGAAAACCCTCGGAGCATTTGACGACTCAAGTGAGAAAACTCGAGAGGCCGCTTATTTGAGTTTTCTGGGCCGAGGGTGCCAGATCACAGCAGAGTTTGACCACAAATTTGCATGCAGTTGACTTAACACTTCAGTATGTAATGCAGAATTATTGGACTCACAGGAATATTCCCTCCTATTTTTCCAGATCTAGGAGGACAGACAGATAAAGCTGAATATTTCTCATTTAGTTCATTTTGCAATAAACAGTAAATTCCTCCATTGTATGGTGTATTTTTTTTAAACATTGGAACCAAAGGTAACATCATGTGGAGACGAGTCCCAGCTGGACGGTGTCGCCCACCTCCTCCTCTAAAGCCTCCATGTAGCATCTGGTGGTCTAAGACATCCGTCTCTCTAACCGGTCCACCCACCATGCTGCCTCAGGTCAAATGGACACAGAAACTGAAAGAAGGGCATCCATTCTTGGCCATTAGCTGGTTGCTATGCTAATCCAGGGATTACACAAAGACATTTCCCCCACTTAAGGTTTCCCAGAATTCACAGACTTGTAACGACAAAGCAGCTCTGTCCCACAGGTATACATTAATCTTTAATGACCTGGCCTGATGTCCAGTCATCACATGTGATCATCCTGCTAATTAATGCCGTAAAAAGGACTGCTGATCTCACTGATGGGAAAGAATATGATAATTTGGATTTGCATTACATGCATTGGATGTTTTTGTCCAAAGAAACTTTATAGACTAGATAAGACTAGATTTTTTCTGCAGAACAAAATTTTAATGGAGTCCTGGTGGGAGCTCTTAATTGAACACGACAATTTATTATTTTTTCCATTATAGCTTTTAATGTTGTAAATACTTCGCGTCTGATCACCTCCAGAGCCAGACAAGAAGGCTGATACTGGACACTTCATTACGTTGAGTAACACAGTTTGCTTTCACATTGCCATTTTGGAACTACAGTGTGGTTTGGAAAAGATTGTACTTGCTGTAAATAAACTTTGGCTGAGGCATATTTAAATCTACCCACCACGAATGTATCACTGTAGTTTTTAAAAAAAATATTCTAAACAATAAGCAGTGCTTGCAGAGCCACAGACAACAAAAATACACAAGAGCAGAGTGGGAAAAAAAAAATCAAATTCAATTCAAATAATATTTTTCTTACCACTACTCAAACTGTAAATTATCATCAGACAGGTCAAATGACCTAGTTTGGCACAAAGACAAGGTACTAATTGTGCACACCTTTGTGTGAAAGGTATTTAATGAAGCCCATGGCCGTAAAATGTTGGCCTGTGAAGACAAATTGCCTCTGATTGATAGTATACAGTAGGGGTGGAAAAAAATATGAATATGGCAATATATTGTGACACTTTTTCTTCTGAATATTGATTTTTAATTTCTGTAGATTGATTTTTCCCCCAAAAAAGTCATGTTTTGATTAATCACGTTAATGCGGTATCTTCGAGAGCCCTCATATGTATGTGTATATATGTATGTACATCTGTGTAGAAATACATGTATATGTCACATATTTTATGTCCCTATATATGTACATACACATATACAACTTGTATTTTAAGCTGCATTTTAAATTTCTCAGTGAACTATGTAGAATATTGCACAATATATATCACAATATATCACAATATTGCAATAATATATATCGTATTGTGTCTCAATTTTTGCGATACGTATCGTATTGTGAAGTCTGTGCTAATACCCACCTACACCCCAAGCATACAGCATGAGTTTATAATCTGAAGTTATTCAAGTAAAGTGACAGCATTTAGTGCATGAAAAATCATCAATAAACACAATCAAGGGGAAATCACCACAGTATAATTGTACCAGCCCAAGGCCTATCATGTGCTTACAAAGCACTGTTTTCACTGGAGTACAACAATGGAACAGCCTGTACTAAAAAGGACCGCCGCACCCTTGAGCCACTCAAACACCTGGGGATGTCCATCAAACCGTAGAAAAAGGCAGGTTGCTATTAAACCCAACAAGAGTAGCTCCAGGCTAAGGATGAGCTTCTGTGCAGATAACATGTCTGGTTCAGCTTGGGAAGACAATGCTCCTGGGTTTGACAGCTAACTAGTGGCCATTTATGAAAAGTTACATTACATAATTAAAAGTAGATTGAGAAAGTTCTGTTAAAACAAACAACTGATAAACTATTAATATCTTCTGAATCAATGAGTGTTTTATACAGAAAACATGATGGTCTTAATATTGATCCGCTGACCCTCCCACTGCTCAATCCAGCTAAGAGCTCATGTTGACGCAGGGCTGGAGATCTATATGGACAGTGCTTCTGTCAGTGCAGTATAAGGGATGGGCAAGTAAAATCCAAACATTTGCTTTTGGGTTTGACCAGCAAAGAATAACTAGCCAATAGAGGGCAAGCACAATGTGTAATGTTATCTGCTTTCAGACTCTATATCTAAATCTACAAATAAACACAAGACACAAAGTCACAGGAACAAACAGACCAGGAATCATTGTGTCAAACCTGAAATAAATACAGATTTTGTTGTTTTATTAATCTTGTGTCAACTAAATTTTGGGCCGTCATTGCATGTCATGATGAATGTAAGAAAAAAAACCCTCCCGTATTCAACCGATAGGGTTCATTTGGAGTATTATTTTTGTTTTTCACGCTGTGCTACAAGTTGCAGCTTGAAAAACTCCTATCAGAAACCTGGCTCCTCCACTGTAGCAAGATAATTAGCCTGCTGGCAAAATTATCAGCCAGTGTGAATGTTAACATGGGACTAATTGCACTTATAGCCTCCGGTGTGCTTATTGTTCACATGACAGTGGTGTCTGCTTTTATAGAAGATTTGGTTTATTCAAACCCTCAAGCTGATACATTTATCACCTGGGAGACCTTTTTCATACACAAACTGTTCTCTTAATTATATCATAGTGATGTGATGGACAGCACACATTTGAGTTATATTAATGATAACATGTCGTAAGAATATTTTCCAGCTAAAAAACATGTATAAACATAAAACACACACACACACACACACACACTCCCATTGCTCACAGCTTGTCTATGAACTGGTTTGAAGGGCCTCTCTACTCGCTGTAGATGATGTGCATTTACATATTTTTATGTTCTTTGACCACACTCGTATAGAAATACTACCACATACAGGAGCAACACATTACAATCAGTGACAAAAAGACAACAAAAAACAACATGTAAAAGCCTGAAACCATCTTGACAAATCAAATCAATTGTTGGCCTATTTCCTTGACAACTTGCTGTACTTCAAGTTGATCCAGAAAAAAAACTGCATTCTTTCTAACAGCCAGCAGGGGGAACTCCTCTGGGCACCCCTGGGATCTGTTCAACAAAGCGGAGGCTCATCTCTAACCAAGCTAGCTTGCTAATGCTTACGTTAGCATTAGTGCTAGCCTTAGCTGATAACATAGTGGTTGCTATGCTAACGGTACCGGTGTAATATATATCTCTGTTTATGTCTACCTTCCTGTCTGTGAAGAAGTGGTCCTCCTCAAAGTAGTGTTACTGTACGTTGTGACGTTTGTTCCCATTTACTTTTTTTTTAAATCGAGTGTGGAGCTAATGTTAGCATCACATTAACACATGCAACACAGGTTAGCAGCCTGGTAATGGTACTAGTACCGATACTGTTAGCATAGCAACCATTATGTTATCAGCTATGCTAGCAATAGCAAGCTATCTTGGTTAGAGACAAGCCTCCATTATTCACATGAACAGTGATATTAACTGGAATGTTAATTGTGGCTCAACATAACATTACTTACCGGTAAACCGTGTCATTGTCTCCTCAGATGAAGAAAACATGAGCTGAGAGTTCAGACCATCAGAGCTGCTCCTCTTCAGGATGTAATGACAGCAGAGACCTGTCAATCACACTGTAGCCACGCCCCAAAGATTTATGTTTTTTTTTTTTAACCATATATTTGACCAGAATTCAGTAAATGGACACCCTGACGTATTAAAACATTATTTAAACTGATCATTCACACTGTGTTTACAAACGTAATACACCAGGGGAGAAAAGGATCATTTTCCCATAGACTTTAATAGAAACTGACTTCTTTTTGAAACCACCAGTATCGCCCCCTGCTGGCTGGTGGAGAGAATGCAAGTTTAAGTTACTTCCATATGGGCTTCATTGCTGTTGTTTACAAACCAACGGGTGACGTCACGACAGCTTCAGTCATTATTTACATACAGTCGATGGTTAAAAGACGTCAGACTGTATGGAAGTATATGAGATCCTACTTCTCACTTGATTTATTCTCTCAGTAAACCTTATAAACATGACTTAATGGTCTTGATTGCTCGTTTCAAGTCTTTTCCAATACAACTTGATGTTCATTCAGTAAATTATGGTCCTATTTAGAGGCAAATAGGCCATCAAATAGGGGATGTTTTAAGACGGGGCTACCTTGTGATTGACAGATCACTACCTCTGCATGTTCTATGTTTTCATCTTACAACTTTAAACCTTTTACAGTGAATTTTACGACCAGTGAATTTCGACGACCAAAGTGCCGAGCTCAAGCCTTCAAAACCGTGGGGTGACGTCTCGGTGACAGCGTCCACCCTGTTATAGCCTAACTGTGTGCTGATCCCATTGATACTAAATAAAAGTAGGTGGTTCCTGTGCTTTATAACACTTTCACAGACAGTAAAACGTTACCAGAGAGTGTCTTAAAATATCTGAATACATTTCTATAACTGACAGCACATCTGGATCTGGAAGTATAAAACCTTGCCCAACTGGCGCTCCAACTTGGTTGACATGAATTCAAAAATAGAGATATGTCTGTGCTAATGTGGATCAAATGCTGCAGTCAGTACGGGCCCAGGTGAGCCAACTGTCAACATGATGAGGTCAGCGCTCTCTTTTACGCTTAAGTGTCGACACAGTTCAATCAAAATAGCTCCGTGTGACTGTCATTGGCATTCTCGATGGCTAAAAGCACGCAGAGAATATATTTTTAGATGCGTTTGTGTGCACATATGAGCGCATGAACGCGACTGCCACCGATTATGCACATACATGATCCCCTGGAGGAAGACAATAATATTGGCATTAAACACCTCAGGATTCTGCCGGTTTTTAATATATCTTAAATTATGTCAGGAAAAACACTGGAACATCACACAAAAGCCACAGTCAGTGTATAATGCCATCTCATAAAGCTACAGATCTCTCCAACAACATTGACATAGGGAGCAGGCAAACAAATGTCAGCCTCTATAACATATGAAATGCTTAACGTAACCAATTTTCTCCTGTCAATCAACCTGGGAATAATGACAGACGGCGGAGAATCAATACGCCACAATTGAATTTTTTCGACTTCCAAACATGTCTCGCTGTGCACCATAAAAGACTGTCAAATGTCATGAGCCGCGGGTGGAGTCCAAAGATTTATTTTATTTCCACCGCTGCAGTCTATTAGCAACAATGTTCCTTTTACCACCAGGGGAAAAAGCAGGTCCAGACTCTTCTGCTTGTTTTGCCAGCGAGGACATTGCTAGATGTGTGCGCGCTAACTTATGTAATGAATATGCTTGTGTTGTGCAGCCCATGACGCAAATGTACGACTGAGAGATTCGCCATGTCTTCCGTAAAATTGTGGCAGCTTTATTAATTAGAAATATTCTCTTGTGGCAGAACATTTCTTATTCTATTTTTAGGGAGAAACACTATTTCTGTGCTAATTTAGTGAATATCATGAGCAGTTTTCCCTATAACTCTATTGCTCTATTTCTTGTTATTTCCTTTTAGCGCTGAATGTTCCCATGACCTCTTACTTGAATGACACAACGAGATTTTCTTCACTGTTAACCGCCACTGTGGCGGAAAATAACAGAGGGTGAAGCTACTGAGCATTGCGGTCTTTGTCTATCACCTCATTTACAATACGGTGCCCTCTTCCTCACATAATCAATTAAAAGACGGCGGGGCTGAAGAGGCACCCTACCAGTCACAGAAGTTTACATCAAAAGGAAGAGATGCTTTTGAAGACTTGCTTCATCCTTGAGAGTCTTCCCCGAGAATGCAAGGACAGATTTAGTCACTGATAGATGTGGTTCTGGCCTACTTCAAGGTCTCGCCTAGAACGGATCAGATTGCACCGCTGCATTGTAGTACAGTATTTCACTGCTTGGCCTTCTGTGAAAAAGCAAACACTGTCCTGGAAAAGGCTTCCCTTCAGGGAATACTGCAGTTATTCTGCATCATTTATACATATTTTAATTTGTATTTCCCAGTGCCATAAGTATTCTACAAGATTTCTGGCAGATAGCAGCTCAATGACACATAATCTTTAGTAGATAAAGTGAGAAAGTTAAAGGTAACCCTGACTCTGTTAGTGTCATCAAGGCCCTGTCACTGTCGTCTTTATCCATGTCTAGGTGAGCTAGCTAACATCTTACAACAGACTGAAGCTGAGTGACAGAGAGGAAGGGGCTGTCTCCAAATTAAGGGCCGTTTTATGGTGTAACAGCTGTGCCGGTAGTATTGATTACCAGACACTGTGAATGGGCCTGAATAATTTTTTTATGAAGTGAGGAATTCTGGGTCTGTATGGCCGGCGCCAAATGGAAACGACCACAGAGCGGTCTATGTGGCCCGCTGGCTGTTGAGGAGATTTTGATGTGTCCTGTTCACATCCTTGTGCCAACAGACGCCATTATTTGATATGCACTCAGCAATAAAACGGTCCATTCTTACTGCAACCAGATATATTGTTAATGGCCGGTCCATTAAACCTCATCTCTGTGTGTTGAGAGTTGTCACAGGAGTTTGTTAGAGTTCTTTATGTTGAGAAATTGATAACTCAATGAAATGCAAGTGACTTGAGACATTAATGTTGTAAATCATACAAGTGAGCAGCTGCAAGAGTGAAAATTATGATTTATGAGTGAACACATTGTAAAAAAAAAAAAGAAAAGAGGCCCATATTCTCATTCTCAGTCTTACTACTGGGATCTGATATCTATGTGTTGCAGCATTAGCAGCATCGCAGGTGTGTTGTCAGAGTTCACTTGGCTCAATCACCAGTGTGTTACCTCATTCGGCAATAATGACATAACTCATTGAGTGCCAGCCGTTTAACAAAGGCGAAAGTGCCTTGTGCCAGTGTTTTGGGCCATTTTGAGTAATTTTTTTTAAGAGCCACAGAATATTTTATACTATGACTCTGAAAAGACAGAGTAGCTCAAATGAAAGAAGAGACTCTGTATTTCATCATGAAAAAAATGTTTGTTTTTACCTTGTTCCATTCTTATTTTGTCAGAGGTAGAGGACACTTTCACCAAAATCACCACTTTTTGTCCAGATTCTGTTTGTTTTGTTCTCGATCTCGATCTCCACTTCCTGCTTTGATCTCTGTGGTGTATACCATCTCTTTTATGTCCCGACTACAAATCCCAGAAGCCCCAAAATTACTCCCAGGCTGTGTGAGAGTGCCCTCTTGTGCCAGCAGACGAAAAAACACCAGTGACGCATTTATATGTCTGGCAGTCAAAGAGGAAATAGGTAAGTCAATTAAAAGTTTCAAGAGTATTCCTTTAAATGGCATAAACAAATTAAACTATAATTGACACATTGAAATATGTGGTTGTGTTTAATCAAACAATGAACATTAAGTTATGTCAGGAAGTCTGTAATCCACTTTGGGTGTTTACAACAGACATTTAAGCTTAAAACTTGTCTTTTAATGACAAGTCATTATTACTATATGAAAACTTGAAAAGCACTCAGAGAGTGCAGACCTCTGACTTTTTTATTTAAAGTTACCCCTGCTGCCAAGGAAGTGTTTTCAACGGGACTTGTTTATTGTTGGTTTGCAAAGTAACTCAAAAAGTTATGGACGGTTGTTGACGAAATTTTCAGGGTTGGTCGGAAGTGGCCTAACTTAAAACTGATTAATTTTTGGTGGTGATCAGATCCGATTCAACGACACCACCAAAAATTAATCAGTTTTAAACTAGGCCACTTCCGGCCAATCCTGAAAATGTTGTCAAAAACTGTCCATAACTTTTACTTTGCAAACCAGCAAACCAACAAATAAACAAACCCCGGTGAAAACATAACCTCCTTGGTGCAAGTAATAAGGTAGAGGTTGTGAAACCAGCTTTTGCATCATTAAAAGGGTGATTTTTTACAGCAGATTGATACTTTTTGCAGTGCAAGCTGTAGATGGTCTTTTTCCCAGGGATGCTTGTGGCCATCAGAACAGGTGGCTCCAAGCCGATTTTGGAGACAGACAAAATTGCGAGCTTGGGAGCACAGGTGTAAGAGTAATCCAATCCATTTTAGAACAGAAGATAATCATCCTTTTATAGGAGCGTACCAGGGTGCAAACATGTCCAGCATTCATTTATATTGTATGAGAAACTATGTCTGAGCGATAATAATAAATCAACTCCATCCCCATTGAGTGACTCAATATGTGTGAGTGAGTAGGTGGGTGGATGTGTTTACTGGTGTCTCAGTGTGTGTGCGCCAGTGTTGATGACACAATGGCGTGGTTGGCGTCTGGCTCGAGCAGAGTTATGCAGAAGTTGTTGGTTGTTTTGCTGATCCCTCTCTGTCAGTGTCACAAGAAGCATCATCAATCATGGAGGGCCGGACCACCCTCCCCTACTGCTCTCTGCTGGCTCAAACAAGCCCTGATCAGTATGGGAGGATTACTATATACAGTACATGTGATGTCAGTCCTAAAGAAAAAGAAAACCACAGACCATAGACGATGCCTCGTAATAGCTCACGGTCACTTCAGACTGTCAATACCCGACATGAAAAATTAATGTGTGTGATATGCCTGTGTTATGCCTTATGTGTATGCAACATGGATTCATGTCTGTAATCCAAGTTTTACTTCAGCCTTTTTTATCTTATTTTTTGGTAGAACACATTAAATAGTGCAAATTTAATATTATGCTTCTTTAACTCATTGAGTGCCAGCCGTTTAAAACAGAAAGTGTCTTGTGCCAGCATTTTTTGCCCAGTTTGAGTCATATTTCAAGACCCACAGAATAATTTGTACCATGTCTCTGAAAACACTGAATAACTCAAATGAAAGAAGAGACTCTCTATTTATCTCAAATATATCTATTAATCTATCTATCTAATCTATTTATCTCTCTATCATCATGGAAGAAAAAGTTTGTAGAGGCCACTTTCACCAAAAACATCACTTTTTGTCCACAATCTGTCCATTTTGCTCTCTAATCTCGATCATCTCCACTTCCTGCTTTGATCTCTGTAGCGTATACCGTCTTTTTATGCTCCAACTACATCTCCCAGAAGCCTAAATACTACTCACAGGCTGCGGAAGACTGTGATCGCTGCCTAAAAACCACTTTAACATATTATTACGTCAATGGCACCCAAGCGCCGGATTTTGAATGACGTTGAAATATATCAATGGCACTCAAAGAGTTAATATTTTTACAGTAGTATAAAAATCAACATGTCGCTATTTTATCCCAGGCGTTCTTCATGTCTTCATCATTTCAACTGACACATTAATATGAATACATGCTTTTCAATCAAAGGATGCTTCTGTAAAAAAAAAAAAAAACACGATCAGAAAAGAGTTGGGAAAAGTCAAACTGTTCACATGACCTGGGCCAGTCATCCTGTCTGTACTGTACCAGGTGTGCCGTCAGCTATTGCCTCTGACATTTGTTATCTGTTAAAAACATCTGGTTTCACTATCCACTCTCTGAAGAAGAGCGAGAGACTGGGGGTAGACAGAGGTCGCAGAGCAGAGTCTGGTTTACCCAGCAGAAACTTTTACCAAGCATCATCAAGCATTTTTTTTCCTCTTTTTTTTGGAAGGGCTTATGTCATGTATTCGTCTTCACCACAAACTTCTGCCTCCCAAAAAGCCTTTTTCATAGCCAGTGTTTACGGAGAAACCACACCAGTGCATTGCTGTGAAATGAGTCGTCATATCAGCCGTGGCTGACAGGGAAGCTCTCCTCCCTTCGGCTCTGTCTGGTCTCTCTGCCACTGTGGTGGAGGCTGTTGACAGAAGTAGAGACAGGCAAACACATGTTCCCTCCAAAACACAGGAGGGGAGGGCCTACTTGTTTTCAAAGAAGCCATTATCGCCGCAATGTATCGCCACCCCTTGCTCTTGTTTGACGAGGGGTTATCTCCTCCTGGTCCCAGCTGAAACTGTCACAGTCCTAAATAAGATAAGATTAGATAAGATAAGATAAGATAAGATAATCCTTTATTCATCTCACAGATGGAGAAGTTTGCATCGTTACAGCAGCAAGTGGATAGTGCAACATTACAAGGAGGGCCAATAGAAAAAAAAAAAAAACTAAAAAAAAAAACTAAGGTATCATATATACAATAAGTTAATTACTAAGGTATCATCTATAGAACATAAGTGACTAAAATAAGTGGACAAAAATTACTGAACACAGCAATCCAGTGGTGTAATAAAGAAAAAAAACGGTGAATGGTGTAAAGATGGTAGAAAAGCAGGGAAATTGCACATTAATAGATGAGATCAGTATATATATATATATATATATATATATATATATATATATGTACAGCACTCTCAACACATATGAATCATGATAAACAGCAGATTATATGTAACCGAATTACAGTATTTTACAAGTAATTTGCAAGGAAAATAGCATTTTTTGGAATTAAATATACATTAATTTGCATTACAGTAGCTTGACATCAAATAATAACTTGTGTATTGAAATTAAAAATATTTCCAAACAATGTGAAAACATTACTTGGCCATTGTTCTATTTTAAAAATGACTTTATGAAACAGTAAAATTATATATAATGAGTAAAAATAATCCCCCGATGCTCACCCATCGCTCTAAATCTGCGCCCCACGTGCACACGGCACTGATGTTACACACATGCACACACAGAGGGGCCTGTTACCACAAAATGACAAACTAAATATTTGGGGATGGTGATATCATTCTGCTAGGCCTCATTACCATAGTCTGAAGCACAAATGTAGTTTCAAAGACTCAAAATCCCATCTCAGTTAATCTGCCAATATGCAGAGTCTGTCCTACAACTGCCACAGCCATGCCAAAGCAATTTGTTTCTTATATTGCTTTTGGAAGCCAATATGTTTTAATTAAAGGAATACATAAACGAAAAACAACACCATAAATAATCGCCTTTCTCCACCCATGACAAAGGAATTTCGTCAGAGCTGTCTTTCTCAGTCGAGGCATACATACGTTATCGACTAAACCACTGAGACGGTTTAAAGTCAATTATATTACCATAACTTCAAGTCCCTTGTTGATGAAATAAAAACATTTTAAAAAAGAAGTAGCACTTCTTTGTACGAAAAAAGTATTTTTTGCTTGTCCAGAAGACTTGGAAATTGGAATATCTGGCAATTAAACAATTTTAATACAAATGTTATAAGAGTGTAATGATAGTTCGAAAAACACAAAATGGAATTTGATTTTAGCGTTTCATTTGGAAATAAACAATACATTTGAACATGAATTACAGAAAAGTATGAAAGTATTTACGATACACTGTTGTGAGTTTTTGTCTGTAAATGTGCAATTATCTGCCATAAAATGTAAACTACAGTATATACAGGCATTTTTTTTAACAACGAGGAACAAAGAGGCTACTTCGTCAGGTAGTAATGAAATTACCGCGTCACCATATTGGGTGTAAAGAGCAATGGCTTTCAGAAACCTTTTTTTGCGTTAGGACAAAATGTTATGTAATTATGGTAATCCAAAGTGCGCATGTGCAATGTGTCTCCAGGCGTGTCTAGGCGTTAAAAAGCTGCACTATTAAACATTTTTACATGGCCAAAATCACTACATAATAATTCGAAAGAGGTAAAAATCACTTCTAGCAAGTAAATTTAGCATCTTTACAACCTTGTCTCGACTGAAAAAGCTCAGATAACTCAATTGTACCTGCCTGTACTACCTGTACTGCAAATTAATCTATGGCATTAACTGCAGTCTGACAATGTAGTCTCATGAAATATTCGTATGATATCACACGAAAAGTAAGGCACAGATTTTCGCGTATATCTTACAAATGACCGGCAACATGACCCATCAGCGCATGTGTGAGCCCCGAAGAGAACCCGGAAGCGTCAGCCTTAAAAATGTTGGACATTCCTTTCACTGTCAGCTGGAACCGTAACATTACAATACGCATTGAGATACGCCCGACAACACTTCCAGTGATGTTAGGTTTAGGGATAGGATTACAGGGTTAGGTTTATGGAAATAAAATGCATATTTCCTGCTAGAAATGTGATCAAAATGCACCTGAACTCATAAACTACTCCACTGAAAATGAACAAATGTCCGCTGAGAATGTAAGGAATGTCTGACATGTTTTCACAGACGGAGCAGCCTGCATCGAATGTCACGTGATGTCCGAATTACGTGGGTTATATACGAATTTCAGTGCGAATTTTTTGTACTTATTTGTACGAATATTTCATGATTAGTATCCTCAGCCGGAAAGCAGGAAGTAAATTTCTGAGCACTTTAATGCAGCATGGTTACACACTACACTAATCTTTTTTTACATCCCTGTTGCCTTTTATAACAAGATGGAAACCTGTGTTTCTGTTCCTGTATTCTTCAAACTGCATACATAATATATTACAAATGTACAGTGACTCTATTTCAGACTTTTGGGAGGAAAAACGCTTATGTCTTTTAGACATGACTGCAGCTCACCAGCTAACTGAAACAAGTTGGGAGCCCCGTAGAGTTGTGGTAGATTTCGTTTTCCCTCTAGATGTCCAGGCCTCCACATTTCCATACATACGGTGCAGTTTCATCATGGACTCATTTTGAAAACTAAAACAAGCTTTTTTTCTGGTTATGAGTCAGCTTGGGTAAATGGATTTTCCATCTTACTCTTCATTCGGAGGGAGTATCTTTCCTCCACTCCCTGTGATGTCAAAGTAGAGCCAGTCAGAGAGTGAGAGCTCTGCTGGCACCCATCGGATAGACAGTGTCGCCCCAAACCCAAAGGGATTACATGTCTATGTCCTCTTTGTTCAGAGACATCCAGCAGCATCTGGCAACAGTCTGTCCCCTTGTGCTACTTTATGGAGACAAGTGTGTTGTGTGATCAGGTTTCTCAAGCTTCATTTATTAAATTAAGTAATGCATCACTGTGATTTGTCCAGCATTTTTTTTCTCTACTTGGGGGGAAACAGTTCTGGGAAGATACAAGGCCTTTCATATTTTGAGACAGTAGAAAGGGAGGGAGGAAGACGTATTGGGGGTGAGAGGAGCAAAGAAAAAGAGAGCGGTGGGAGAGAGGGAGATGGAGAAAGAGGGAGAGAATGATAGAGAGGGAGAGGGAAAGAAGCAAAGACAGGAAAAGGGAGGGGAGTGGAGGCCCTCCTGCTCCTCTCCTCCTCCCTCAGTATCACCTCAGAGGGAGAAAACAACCTTCTGCCAGGTCGTTTCTCATCATTTGTTCGATTTGTGCTGATCCTACTTTATTTTCATTAAAAATAACTCGGAGGAAGTGCTTTAAGTTTTACACCACCCCCCTCCCTCCTTCCCACTGCTATGAATTTCCATATGCCGGCAGGCCTGCATGCGATATATTGAACTTTCTCATTCTGTATCAAAGAACCCTGGAACAAAGACACACAACTGAACTATTGGCCGTATAAAATATGAACAACTATATTAGCAATATTAAAAGTTTTCTGCAGGGCCCTATATGATGTCACCTATCTCAATACTATGGTTCATCTTACAAAACGTTATTACCTCTGCCAAGGAGGTTATGTGTTCACCAGGGTTTGTTTATTTTATTTGTTGGTTTGTAAAATAACGCAAAAAGTTATGGATGGATTTTGAGGTGGTGGATTTTGGTGGTGATAGGATACAATTCAAGGTCATCAAGGTCAAATGAAAGGTCACTCCATAGTAATGTATGGGAGATTTCGCACATTTCTGAATGCTCCAGGGTGTACAATTTTCAGCCAATCATCACCTAATTTGGTAGATAAACTACTAGGAATCCAGACGTCACCAATTCAGTTTGGTCAAGATCAGTAAAAGGTCAAGGTCACCAAGGTCAAATATGCGTTTTTAACCATAACTTCATGTAGGAAGGAGCTAGAGCAATGCATAGAGGACTAAATCGCGGCTCAGAAATCAGTCAAATATTGACCTTTTGTCAAAATAAACAAATTCAATCTTAGGCGTTGTGGGCTTGCAGGAGTAAATGCTGCCTTGGCAGAGGTCTGCACTCTCTGAGTGCTTTTCTAGCTCCTAATTTTTTGTACATTTTCCTTCAAATGTCAGGTAACACGCATCAAAACTTGTTACATACAGCAAATACGTGGTTAGGATGAAGCAACAAAACTACAAAACTTTAGGTTTAGGAAAATATTGCAGTTTGGGTTAAAATAAGATTTGATTACATACAAATTGATTTCATCGAATATATACAAATTTTAGTGCATTACTATTCATAGGTGTAGATAGATAGACAGATAGATAGATAGATAGATAGACAGATAGTCAGTCTGCACCTAGACCCATCCCAGGTGAATACATCACTATGGCTGGCCACACTCTGCCCCTTTGACATGTCCAGCAATATGAAAAACTGCTGATGGGAGGTGAATAAAATGTGATATTAACTCTTAATTTAAAATTAAATATGACTCTTAACAACATGTCAGACGTGTACTCTCAACGTGAGGTTGCTTCACAAATTTGACAACCAGGCAGAATCCAATCTGAGACATTTCAACGATGTTTGCAGATATGGAAATGTAAAGCAGCTCACTCAGCGGAGCTGCAGAGATTATTGAAACTCCGTTAATCACACACTGTTAAGATGTCTTATTTTAATTAGATACATGCATTTGTTTGTTGTTGCAGGAATGGTTTTATTAATTTAACCTGAAGTGCAGTCTCATATTTTTTTGACAGGCTGCTGCTCTTTAGCCAACAGAGCATCATCCCATTAGTTTGACATTATTCTTATTCCCATCAGGTCTTTTGACTGCGAATGAGTATGAGAGGGAGGCCAAGAGGTCACTGGTGACTAATTTTCTGAGCACTCACAGATTGTGTAAGTAATGGAGCACTTATTGCATTCGCTCCCCCCATCACTGCAAACAAGCTCCAAAAAATCCATACAAATTCCCTCACGTAAGCTAGCGCCTGGGGAAGGGAGAAGTGGCCCATCTTTAAGACACAGCGAGCGGCATGGAATAGGCCTAATGTGCAATTTAAAATCAATATCTTTGAAAAAAAAATGCCTATCCAACCTACGACAGCATCATCTAAATATCAATAGGGCCTGTCGGTGCTTCAGACAGAGCTGGGCGCGAGGAGAGACAGATCTGAGGTGCTTTGACCAAGGATTTCACAGCGTCTATCCAGAGGAATCAGGTTCTCCCTGCCTCTCTTTCAATTTTAATACAGTGCCGCACTTGGCGCATGAGGTTTAATAAAGTAGCACAGTGTCTGTCAAGCCAGGTGTAGCTTCAATCCTTTCATATTCTAAGTAAATCCCAAAGAAAGGTGTTGAGGATACCGGCAGAAGAAGACAGACAGGAAAAGAGGGGTGGGCATGTTTTTCCCTCTCATCTACCCATGCTACAGTCTTTTTTTTCTCCTTTGCAATACTGTGGATTTCAAAATAGTGTTTTTTTTCCAACAATGTAGCTTCTGTGCATTTCATGCTGGAATTTACTGGATTTTCTCGAAGATGACCTGTGACTCTGTTTCTGTTACAAACCCATGTTTCAACAAGGAAACGCACCATATCAGCACTCAAAGAATCAATTGGCAATGTCTTCAACTCGAGTCAGATCATACTAAGGTGATCAAATTCAAAGCAAACAAACAACAGTGAAGGTGTTTTTTCATGTCACCACAAATCCTTTACATCTTTCCTCCCTTATTGTATTTAGTTCTCAAACATCTATCGCAGAAAGATAAAAATATAGATAGATAAAAATATAAAATATGGCAACATTTTTTCCCATTTAAATTCTAATAGCTGACCTAAAAGTGTTTGGGATGTGATGGGTGGATGTTTTTTATTTTCATTTTAAATTCAACCAGGCAAACACAAATGTGCTATTTCAAAAAGGTAATTCATGTCTCTGTCTTAGCCATGTCTTTTGTTTACTCATCTGGTTTTCATGGACAGGATAATTTGGAGGAGACTCTACCTCAGAGGACACCAAAGCATGATGGGAATGCATGAAGAAAACTGGTAATTTTTGATACATCAGTCACCCCCCACACTCAAAAAAAGTCATTTGTTGGGTGAACATAAAAAAATTATGGAAAATATTTCCGCCCAATCATAACATGCTCATTTAGAAAGTAACAGTTTCGCTGCGTGACATAAATGTAAATATGCAGGGTCAACATAAGGTGTTGGCGTTACCATTACTCAATTACAAGGGGTAAATCCAAAATAATAATAATTTTTTTGGAATATAAAACATAAAAAAGTTACGGAAAGTATTTCCACCTCATTATAATACGCTCATTTAGCAAGCAATGCAAATGCTAAGTAGCTAACCATAGCAACTAATGCTGCTATGATTAGTGAGCACACTACGAAAACATTCGGTGGACAATAACATGTTACAGTCGTGGTCAAAGAACATAATGTCATGGCTCTCTTCCAGTTATTTCCAGTTATTGCTCTGTTTTTTCTCTGATAGAGTGATTGGAACAGATACTTCTTTGTCACAAAAAAAACATTCATGAGGTTTTTTTTATGACTTTATTATGGGTCAACTGAAAATGTGACCAAATCTGCTGGGTCAAAAATATACCATAATAAAGTCATAAAGGAAGCAAACTTCATGAATGAATTTTTGTGACAAAGAAGTTGTAAAATAATACTTTCTTGCAGCTAAATTATTGGGCAATCAGTTGGTGATGTTGGTGAGACCAACAAAAACTAAGTCAGAAGTTTTGGACTACTTCCTGAAGTGATATCATGAAGCACTACAGGCTGGGGGGTCAACACTTTTTTCAAATATTTTCCTCAAGACGTGAGCAATATGTTCATCTGCTAAACTGTACAGTGTCATTCTGTTGTATCAGACACACAGCTGTCTTATTAATAGACTACCCAGCCAAGACTGGGGGGGGTGACCCCCCGATGACCCTGACCGACTGCTAAAACACAACTGCAAAAAATTGATCGGTCTGCTCTGGTTTGAACAGGGCATTTAATCTGAGTATTGACACCAGATATCATGTCAGTAAAGCTGATGAAAATGTATTTCAAAACAAATGTCTTGCTTTTATGTTGTCAAATCTGTGAGAGAAAAAATAACCAGAACAGGGTGTCTGAAAAATACCACTGAGTTTTTACACATGCATGGCATAACATACGGTATGTATTTTTTTAACATCTCAATTAATAATATTTTAAACATTATTTGTTGCTGGAATCATGTTAAAATCAAGAGAGTATAGACTGTGTGCTCTGCTCCTGTTAGCGTGACAATGTTTGGCCCCTGGCCAGCGACATGTTTTATTTAATAATGTGGGAATTTTCTACTGTTTTGCTTTCATTACAGTCTAGGAGGCTAAAGCTGAAAACAGAAACAGAAAGCCAGTTGCTTTAAAGCCTGAACTTTACGGCCCAACAACTGTCAGATGCAATATGAGCATCTGGATTCAAAAAGGGAGGGTTTTTTAACAGGATGTCTGCTTAATGCAGCGGTATTCTGTTTTTTTCGTGTCTGAAAATGTGTGCTTTCGTTCTTGTATTTCTGAGAATGGTGAAAGTCTACAATATTACCAGTGGCCACCCATTGCAACCTAGGACCATGCTAGCTCTGGGGTCCAGAGATTTAGGCTGTAAAGGAACTAAAGCCAAAAGCCGCAGGGGAGTATTTCCGAGGCTGGGATGAAAAGTATGGCTCAGGCCTGGGACTCACAGGGACACAGGGAAAGGAGAAAAGGGAGGGAAGGGTAAGGAGGGGAAATTTATTTCTGTTCTTTGCTCCTGGGCCAGTCCGCAGGCCCATGTATCAAAAAGACCACCGCATTCGAGATGAGCCCGGATAGGCCGTATCATGGCAGAAAGCCAAGCACAGGACCTGTGTAATCTTCGGCAGATTTGGTGAAATGGCAAATGTAAAGACCGCTTTAAAAAGAGATAAATATTTGTCCTTTCAAGTGACTCGGAGCGCAGGCACTGCCCTTAAACAGCAGTGGATGTTATTGTATTTTTCTGCAGTTTTCACACTTTTTTATTATTTCTTAGTATTGGTGCAGTCTCAATAGTATGAAGCAACGCTAGAAAATGTAGAGAAGTCAAATGATGTTTAGTTTTAGTTGATATGAAGCCAAACTGACTGAGCATCACCTTTTCCCTGAATCCTTACCCCAAAAGTCCTGGTGGCATCTTTCACACTGATTAATTCAAGAAATCTGCAATGAAAAGTGTCCTTATGAATAAAATTTAAACACAATACATGATCCATGAAATCCCTATTTTTGCCTTATTGACATAAAGACCAATTGATGTCGACGTCGTAGCAAAGCCTGCTTTCATGCCTGACAAATTTTCCATGAAAGCATGAACCAGCGAACAGCAAAGCGTCGCACCACGGAGACATCCACTGGCACGTGGTGCATTCTGGGAGGAGCCGGTGCCAGCGCCGCACTGTTTTTTTGCTTCGGTGACGAAAGATCAACATTTGTCTCACGGTAGCGGATCACTGAGAAACTGAGTGGATTTCATCTGGGAGTCAGATTTCTTCGTCTTTCTTCTCCTTGCTCAAAGGCTGGATCCCAAAGCAGATGTGCCTCCGAGGCACGGGCCATCACGTTGAAGGGTGCAGGCCGGCCTGAGAGTTGGTGTTAGGGTTAAATTTAGAGGTTGGAGGTCAGATGAGGGTCAGGGTTATGGTCGGGTTGGGGTCGTGGTGAGGTCAACGTATCCAACCCCCTTAGGGCGGCATTTAAGTGGTCACACTTTACCTCTGTGTCCAGTTAGAGAGATGTCATCGAGCACATTGCAACTAGAAGGAATGTGTTTTTCTGTGAAACATGAAGAATATTCAGCATTAGAGTTGAGATGACGAGATGAAGTGAGTCGTCGCCAGACAGAAACATAATGGGCAACTATTTTGATAAGGATATGTTTACCACTTGACACATGAGTAAATTGAGTATCTTTGGGTTTTTGAAGACACAGATACAGGAAACTATCAGTATTTTCTACTATCTTATAGACAAAATAATGAATCAAATAATAATAAAAAATAATGAAAATAATCACTTTGCAGTCCTGTGTAAAATATATTTTTTTAACTTTTTATTTATTATATTTATTATTTTTATTTTTAAATTATTATTATTTTATTATATTCATATTAAAATAATAATAATTATTATTGTTATTAGTATCGTTTATATTTTTAGTTATTTTATTTTTATTTTATTTTTAAAAATATTATTATTGTATAATAAATATAATATATATGATAATAATAATAATAATAATAATAATTATTATTATTATTATTATTATTATTATCATTATTATTATTTATATTTTATTATTATTTTATTTTCATTAATTATTATTATTATTATTATTATTATTATTACTATTCAGGGGTTTAGATTTATAGCTTAAGAATGACTACTTTTCCCCCAATATGATTTACTTGAAATGCCAAGAGAAATATTATTGATGTTTCTATGGTATCTTGCGCCAGTTGTTGCTGATGTCACCCTTGGCTTTCGCCACCACGTCTGATTCTCCTCTGTTCTCAGAGGCTGCGGCATGCTGGGAAACCTTACACCATCCGGAGAGTGAGACGTGGTGGGATGAGTCTGTGCACATGTTTCATGCTGGGGGGCACAGACAGTGTGCCATATCAGACGGTTTCCCTGCCATGTCCTCCTACCACAGGACAACAGCAGCTCCCAAAACCAAAATTATACTTCCCAGAGATGAAGCAAAGACAGCTAAACTCAGTCAGACCGAGAAGACGTCCAAAAAAACACTGCCGGGCATGTGAGAACTGTTCAACACTGTGACAGTAAGTAGTGTTTCTAGTTTTTCACATGCTTCCATGCCAGACAAATCCATTTAGTGCTTTCCCAAATGGATAGACCAGCAACATTATATGAAAGATTAATACAAAGAAAGTCTGATATTAAGTGAATTTTAGGTAAAAAGCGATATATATATATATATATGACACCATGGAGTAACAAGCTGTTTACCGAAACATAAATTGGCTTGTAAAAGGCAGCGGCATTCAAGGTTGCAAAGACAGGACGAAAACGTTCCTCCAATTCATTATCTCTTTTTCATACCATCTTTCTATAAGGAAATCCAACCAGGGGCGTTCTCAGGCTTTGGGAGGCTTAAGATCTCATAAAATCAACTGTCACCTGCTTAGTTATTGGGTGCTTACAAATAACCAAGATGCATAACTTGAGGAAGTACCAGTCCCCTAAACCCTTTCCAGCAGGAAGAAAATAAGCTCCTTTCAATGCATTATTAATATTTTGCCTAAACTCAGTCTGGACCGAACAGCGAGCTGGATTAGCTAGAGGAATTTAATATAAAATTCATGCCTTGTCTTTTTCCCCCTCTCTCACAGATATATTCAGTCTGTTGTTAGTTAGAAAGCTGCTGCATTCCTCTGCGTACTGACAGACTGAACGTAAGACAGCGAGGGCGGGAGCATGAAAGTGTTCGACCCCGCTGACTGCCATGTGTTGTCATTTAAAATGATATTTTCTGAAGTTAATGACTTATACAGGCTTATATGAATAAATGGACAGCCTCTGGTGTTAATTTCATTGGCTGAGCGGCCCCCATAAAAAGGTCATTATGCCTGGTTTGTGTTTATCTCCTGTTTAATTCCAGGCTGCAGGAGGAGGGAAGCTGTATTGATTAAATGACAGCTTAAGAACTAGTTGTTTAATAAATAGCCCCTACGTATTGGAGTAGAGAGGAACAAGGTGATGAACAAAAAAGATGGCTTGAAATAAGTGTCTGAGCTGACAATGTGTGGAGAGGGACAAATGGAGGCTGGGACACTGATGTTAACAAGCAAATTAGCCACAGCGGGGCGGCCGGGACCAATCAATAGCCACAATAAAAAGTTGGTGCTGACCACGTAGTGTCTGCAATGTAAACGGCCCGGCCCTCGTGTCCCCAAGGCCAGGCCAACAATAACCTACAACTGAGCGAGACACAAAAGGTATCGACACGGAGAGCGCTTCAATTTCCCCAGACGACGGGGCCCTGTCACATCAAACTGGCTATTAGTCACAAATTCTGCCTGCCACCGATCCATCCCCCGTTCTCTGGGGGGACCTTGTCAACTTGAAAGTTGTGCCGCTGGCAAAAGGACATCTGGTTCCACTGTAGTGTGTGTTGAATACAAGAGGCCAGGAGCTGCCTGCCTGATAAAGGAGAACAAACAGCACCACTTTAAACTTGTCAAGGCTTGTTAGAGGGAGCAAATGACAAAAGAAGGGAAGACATTAACAACCAGAGGCTGTTTTTATGGCTCTCTGGTAAAAGAGAGAGCACGGGTCTATGTAGATATGATAAAACCAAGCTAATCTACATGGAAAGATGAATTTATTCCAGAAGCAAGAAATTATATACGAACCCTTAATATAAAATCTGAAAAAAACTATTACATCAAACTCTATAAATACTACACTCACACATGTTCTTGTATGCTATAAATATCACGTATGCCACACAGCTAATGAGTTATTTCACCCCTTCTCTAATATCCGACAGCCCATCCTGTTCCTACAGTCTTTAGCACGATGCATGCTTTGCTTGTTACACGTCTGGCCCTCCTCAAAGTGTCCAATCCGACATGGCTGTCAGTGGCGTGCGTGTAGCCTTGTAAATTTCAATCAGCGTCTCACAGCAGGGTGCCAAGGCAAGACTTCATTTCCCTCCACGCTGAACAGGTGGCAGCAGAACGGCCATCACTCAGCGCTGTCTGAGTGATCTGTCGCCCCGGCTATTACTGCTCTATTAATTGCCCCTGGTGTTCACGATGAGGTGTTCAGACGCCCCGGTTAATGTTTAATGTGGCGACGCCTTGAATCAATGCGTGTTTAAGAAAGACATGCTGGATGGAGGAAGGAAGTGTCACATCTCTTTGGCTGCAAAGTGGCAATTGGAGAGGGCGGGATGTATTATGTGGTTAATTGACTCAGACAGGGGAGTGCGTTTGAATCCTTTCTGCTTAAAATATCATTGATGTTAATTGCAGGAGAGGGCAGATGGTTCGACTTTGCTTGACCCTTGAAATCCCTTGAAGACTGTAAAGAGACGAGCACAACACAAATAAAATGTGTTTACTCTGTCAAGCTTTTTCACCCCAACATTTTTTTAACATTACAGAATAAGCAGCTTTTACACAAACTGTTAACAAAGGCTTATTTAATAAGATCCCATCATCCTACAGAACATGCACATGTTCTAAAGTGGGATATCTTAAAGGAGATTTATGATTCTATTGCATTTGCCTCTTGATCGAGGGGGTATCATCTGGGAATGGATCTGGAATACAGATGAGATCGGGCGATGGCTCAAAAAAAAAGGGGGGGTTTGTGGGGTAGAGATCAATTTTAGAGGCAAGGGTTTGGCACTTTTAATGAATTCATGCTCTTTCTCCCTCTCTCTATCTTTCCCTGTGAGGATGAAAAAAGATGAAAAGAAACCCCTCACACAGTGACCGTTGGGGAGGTGCTCTGTGGGCAATCAATCACCAATCAGTCATTGAAAGTGCTTGTCCTGCTGTTGGAGGATGTTCTTCATTACTTACAGACTTTCAATGTGGTAACGGATGCGAGAGTGAAGGTGTGTGTGTGTGTGTGTGTGTGGGTAATTACTCACGGCCTTTTACTTTTAACTTACACACTCCTGAAGGAACACGTTTAAACCTGAGATATGGTTGTTACCATTCATCATGATATCACCAAATATCTATTTCTGTTCCATCACACACACACACACACACACACACACACACACATGAATTTGGAGTCCTCTGCAGACCCAGTGGGCTTTGGATGATCCCTGAGGTTGATATTAGCTCCCATGATAGGCATCAGAAAATAACCCAGTTTATAAATGTGTTTAGATTCACCAACTTTAACATCTTTAAAAGCCACAATAAGCAGAGTGGACCTGGAGTTTTTTTTTTTTTAAGAAAGAAACTAAAATATGTTTGCTGTGTAATATTGCTTCACCTGCTCCACACGTGGAGTCATGGCACTTTTAGGGGAGTACACAAATTAATGAAAATTACCAAACATATACTGGTTATATAAAAAAAGATCTATGCAGTTGAGGAGATGTTAATTATAAACAAAAAGGAACTAACAACTGGTGCATCATACAAGTAATACCCACCAAATGACAAATTCCCACTGCAGCAACAGACGATGGAGAGAAGTGAAATATTCAGCCCTATCCCACTGCAGATATCCCACAACTTATTAGATGCGTTACTGGAATACCCTATTAGGAATGAAGAAGGGAGGTAGAAGGGAAAGGGGGCTTTACTTTAAATTGAGGAAGTGCCAACGCACATTTATTGGCTCTAATGTGGTACAGGCGACCCCCGTCACAATATCGAAGCTCCGTGGGCCGGTGCTGCCACAGTGAGGGAACATAATAACCTTTTTAAGGGTGAGGCGTGCTGCCGACTCACACAATAAAGACTTCACAGTCAGCGCCTGGCAAGAAAACGGAGGGCCTCGCCCCAGATGAACATAATCTTTTGTTATTATGCTGTTAATACGTTTCCTTTCCATGCACTGATCTCAAACAAACCCACCCCCAGCACCTCACAACCATGGATTTTCTATGTTCATCTAACCTTGTGAACAGAGCTGCAAAGTCTCAGTATATTAGGGGAACAATGTTAGTTTCTCTTTATCCAGTTATTAGAAATTAAGTACACAGAAATTAATTACTTGCTGGAAAAAAATTGTCAGACACCTTTGAATCTACTAGACCAGCCTCAACCCCAAATGACTCACAGTCCCTTTCAGCCAGGGTGCTGACACCAAGTGGTTTTGTGGTTTTGTGCTTTGTGTGGCTGCCAATCGACCAGGCCATTGATTAACAGATTGGAATTATTAACTGGGGGATCATCCATCCCACGCCGCCCATGTCATTTCCATTACGCCTCATTTCAGAGACAAGGCACAGCAGAGGAGATGGGCCAGCCAGAAAACCTCCTCCTCATTAGCATTCTAATTAAGAGGCCATCAGATAATGATCAATCAAAGCGATCAGCAGGCAGACAAGCAGCAGCATGCAGATGGAAAAGAAAGGTGTCCCAGACCACAAACATGCACACAAATATATACTGTGATGTGACTTATTCCAGTGATTTTTGAACCTGCACCTTTGTTATTCTTTCAGTATGAACAGATTATCGATTATTAACTTATGTCTGAACATTTCACAGTGAGACGGTAAAGTAAATTTGTCTCTTGCATATAAAAAGTGTTGGAACTTTTATGTTTATCGTCGAATAACAATGAGCCAGAGGATGTAATGAGGCCTTTTTAACGCTGGTCAACCATAAAGAAAAAAACAGATATGCAAAAGGGAAATTTAATTTGATTAGAAATATATAATAGGAAAAACATGTTTTCAGTCTCACAAGTTACGATACACCTGCACAGGGGCGTCACTAGGTTTAAAAAACAGGGGGGCCCCAGGTGAGCCATGCAAAGACTTTTTGAAGGGCAGGAACAAAAAGAAAGAAAATGGTGCATTTTTGCCTCCAAAGAGGGCACTTTAGTGCATGTTTTTGCACAACAGTAAGAATTATTATGAATAATGTAAGATTATTTCATATGATATGATTATAAAACAGGATTATTTATTTAAACTCATATTCTAGCAACTTTATAATCAATTTCTCTGTGTTTTTTGTACAAAATAATAAAAATAACAAGTAAATAAATAAATAAACCAAGACCAAATTTTTTAGGGGGGCTTAAAAATATTTTATGGGGGCTTCAGCCTACCCAAAATAGGCCTAATGACGCCACTGCACCTGCATCTGGAAGGTCCAGCTTCTGGTGAATCCGAATCATAACAAAACCTAAATAAATGCAACATTAAACCTACCTTGATGCAGCACTGTAGGATAATAAAACACAAAAAACTCTATGTGCAGCACCATGTCATGTTTAAAGTGAAATATCAACATACTCCTTCATGTGTTTCAGTGTTTTGTGATTCTTTGGCTCCACAAACCTGGCCCATTATTTTTGGAGACTTGTCTTTGGCCCTGCAGCAGCAGTGTGATGGACCACCATCACACCACCTTATAGCAGCAGTTATAAATAAACATGGGCTGTATTTGGCAATGTGTCAGTGCTGTGGTGTTTTATGAAGCAGTGTTTTATACCACCATTCACATTAACTCTATAAAGTGGCGCAGCCACTGCTCACAACAACGACGGGCCACTGCTGCTGCACAATTATGCAGAATCCCATTGGCTTTGATTTAGGAACTATCAGCGGACCGAGCTGCTGGGCTGAGAGTCGAGGTGTGGAAAGAAGGCGTCATTGATTGGATTTTATGTCGTTGTTGTTGGAGATCTTAACATGCCAGAATTTATAACCCGGAGAATAATAATGTCATATAAAAACTGACAGAGCCAAATAGGGGCCCGCACTTCATCTTTGCCTCAACCCACCAGCACCGTCACGGCCATTCTCCACTTCAAATGTATTCCCTCTTTTTCTCTGAACATGAAACATTTGTGTTTGACATTGGAGGAAAAAATCAATATGAATTTATAAACCATACATAGTGTACACTTCATTATTTTGTGACAAATGTCTGTCTGCTTTCTTTTATATATATATAAGAAATCATAAATTATATAAATTATATTTATTCTCTCTACCATTCTGCAGCAAAAATGTATGCTAATTACGTACAGATTCATTTATTTAGCATTAAAAGATATGATAGCTATCACCATCCACTATCACCGCTGTCAATACGGTCAAATTATTTTTAAAAATATTTTCCTAAAGAATGGGCTAATCCATAGACTGCTGCTATAAGTAAACTCTGAATTTGTGCAGCAGTTATTTTAGGTAAGGACAACATATTTAGTTATTAAACCCTGTATGAACTTCATATGAACTGAACTATATAGCGGCAATCATTTAATTTTTTTCAACTTATTCGTGTTTGGGGGTGGCAGTAGCTCAGTCTATAGTGACTTGGGCTGGAAATCGGAGGGTCGCAAGTTCAAGTCCAGGTCGGACCTGGTAGCTGCAGAGGTGCCAGTTCCCCCTCCTGGGCAATGCCGAGGTGCCCTTGAGCAAGGCACCGAACCCCCAACTGCTCGGGGCGCCTGGATAAGGGGCAGCCCCCCTCACTCTGACACCTCTCCTCTAATGCATGTGCATGTGTTTGCTTCATAACTGTGTGTGTAATGTGCAACAGAAAAATACTTACTAACAGAGTGAAAATCCCATGCAGGCTATTTTTACAAATGACTTCTTACAGGAATTATGAGCCAATATTCTGAAATATTATTCCAACATGGTGTTTGGTAAATCCTTAACTCATTGAGTGTCAGCTGTTTTATAAACAAAAAGTGCTTTTGCCCATTTTGAGTCATATTTCAAGACCCACAGAATATTTTGTACTATGACGCTGAAAACACTGAATAGCTCAAATGAAAGGAGAGACTCTCTATTTCATCATGAAAAAATGTTTGTTTTTATCTTGTTCCATTCTTATTTTATCAGAGGTAGAGTAGAGGACAGTTTTACCAAAATCATCACTTTTTGTCCAGATTGTTTTGCTCTCTAATCTCGATCGTCTCCACCTCCTGCTTTGATCTCTGTGGTGCATAACGTCTATTTATGCTCTACAAACGACTACAAATCCCAGAAGCCCCAATATATATAATACTCACAGGCTGTGTGAGAACGCCCTCTTGTCCCTGCTGCCAAAAACACACTTTGATATATTTACTCGTCAGTGGCACTCAAAGAGTTAACCAGGTTCACATGACTCGCTCAAACTAGAACTCATTACTTGTGTTGTCAAACTGAAACTTCTGTTTCTCGCAGGACTGAACTGAACACATCAAATGATGGCTGCATCAAGATGGCATGCCTCCTTCCAAACTAAGTTGTTGCAGATATCTTCAACCCCTCAGCAGAAACAGACATACACTGACACACAAACACAGTCCTGTCCAGACGGCATGTTAGTGCGGCATAATTACACTCCCAACACTTCACCTCCCAAAAAAAATGACACAACGTTGACTGAGCCGAATTATTGAATTTTCATCGGCCGCCTCAGGCCATGTCGGGACTGTTCAATTTTAGCCCGAGGAGGACACCCCATTAAAGGAGATGAGTCAAGAAAGAGTCTTCTTCTGATTGCCCCGAGAAGCCATTACCGCCCAACTGCAGCAGGGCGGTACTGCTGAAGAGTGGACACATGCCCCAACACACACACAGAGGCATGTATTCACAAATGCATTCACACATACATCGCTGAAAATCCACACATCCCCATCCTCCCCCTCCTGCAGAAAGCAGATGCAATTTACATGAGTTGAAGGGAGGTGACAGGTAGCAATCAGCCTGGGGAATAGGGTTAGAGGCTGACGCCTGGTTGCGTATTACCGCCTGCCAACCACAGCCTACAGATTGCTTATACCAGGCCACGACCTCCGACCCTGCCACATATCAACCAATTGCCCTTTAGTATAATTATGTGGAATAATCTTTTAGAGCTTGATTCGAAAGAGATAGGCAGGGAGGGCCACTTCTAATTTATTTTTTTTAAGGGAGGGCTTGTTAATAAATACTTTTTTGGTGCAGGGCCCGTCTGGCAGCTCTAAGTGAAATACCCTCAGTACGAGAGGTCAGATTTATCTATTTGCCTGTTTATCTGTCAGTCAGTTCAGACAGACATCTACACAGGATTGGCTGAAGGTGAAGACCGTGGGGAGTGTCATTATCCTGTGATGATGTTTTAATGATAGCATGGTTGAAAGTGGCCATCTTGGATCTGTCAAAATGTCATCGCATTGTTTGGATGTCATTAAAATTTTATGAAGTGGGGTTGATACGATGTTATCTCCAGCCTTGAAACGACATTTATCATCACTTTCTGTTTTATGGATTATAGAATATTTAAACCATAAATCACAGGATGCTCCATTTCCAAAATGAACTACAAGTTCTCGACAACAATCTATTCAATACTATTAAATTAATCACCAATTATTTTATAGCAGATTAACCGGTTGAACAATTAAAAATTATTCCAGCTTCTTAAATGTGAATACTTTTTGCTTTCTTCTCTCCTCCATGACAATAGACTGAATATCTTTGAATTGTGGACAAAACAACTTAGGTTTTGGAAAACACTGAAAATGTTTCACTATGGCCATTTTCTTCAAAAGATTAATAAACAATGTAAATCATCATTAGTTGCAGCCTACACTTGAGTTATTGCTTTTCTCTGATTTATGCAATTAAACTGTTTTGGAACACTTTTTATTTATGGAGCTCAAAATAATAAATTTGTCACAAAGAATTTTACAATCTGTAAAACTTGTGACATTTTTGACGATTAGATCCTGGATTCGGAATAATAAGGGGAACATCTAACAATAAATCAGAGCAAACAAAAAAACAAAAGTAGCCTACCACTTTAAATCATGTGTTTAATTAACAGTGTACAAAAAACTGACTAAATAATCTTGGCGAACCATAATGAAAAATTAATAGAAATTGTTCTTTTAATTTTAGGCCTGAATCCTAGAGTTCATTTTTGAATAATAATCTGTAGTGTAACAGCTAAATAGACTTGTTGCTTATGTATTTTGTATAAACTATTTTCACAGATCACAGATACAGTTTCTGTTCATGTTTTCATAAAATGTCCATTACTCATGGAAGCCATGTTGAATGTCATTGAATACTGTTATGTCCTAATACAAAATGCTCACTACTTACAATAATATTACTGTGTTTTCTTTTGTTTTGGGTGTCTGATCTTAACCTTGGTCCGTTAAAAAAACTCATAAACTTAACCCTTAAGAGTTTGGCATCCATCTCAACGCCACACACAGCCACATTAGTAGAGAAGGTCTGACCTTAATCATACAGTCCCATCAGAAACCCGCTGACCTTCACCTCCCAGGAGAACTCCCCTCATTCACACACTCACCGGGACCTCCGGCTGCCCATTTAGTGCTTTAATGGTGGGAGGCGCCCGCTCAGCCACCCATTTCATTCGATCTCCCCCGTCTGCCGAACAGGACACACATGAGCCTACGTGCACACACACATATGAAGGTGTTGCATCCATACAAACAGATAATGCTCCAGCCTTCACACCACAGGGGGTTAACATCAACATATGTCACTGTCACACACATAAAGGTGAAGGTTGTAAGCTTATGTGGCCACACCTGTGGCAATATGTAAGAAATAAAATGTGAGAAAAGATTTTTTTTTTTTTCAAAAGTAGTGAGATTTTTAAAAACAAGACTTTTGACAGACGTAGGCTTCATCAGAGGTGTGTGCATGCAACACGGCTCCCATCCACTCTGCAGTTTGAGCAGTCTGTAAAGGGCAAAAAAGAAATCAATTCCACCCTGACAAATGTAAATAAGGTCTTATCGGGGCAGCAGCGACGCATCGACGGCATCAAGCGAGCAAATGTTCCACTCGCTTGCCTGTCATTTAACTACATCACCGGATCACTCCTCCATATTTTGGCCCGAGGACAACCAATTCTCCATCACATCTGCGTACATATGAGCTCCGGCTCACATGTGTGGGTATGTGTGTGCATGTATAATAAGACTTGTGTGTGTGTGTGTCATGTTTGCTTGTGGACAGCATCTCTTTACATTTATTGAAATGAGCAGCTCTCCCTGGGGCCGCCTGTGTGGAGCTGAGGCCTGCAGCCATGCTAGCATCTATCGACTCCCCAGGATTAGGGATTGGCTGAGGCAGCGGCTCCCCAGTGGCCCCACCGAGGTGACCCACACCGAGACAAAGTTCAGCAGGGGAGCTCTCCCGGGCACAGATTAGGGGCCCAGGCTCTCCCAGTGGAGACATGAAAGTGTGAAACGATATGATGTGTCTTTGCACACACAAATAGTCCCATCAAACAGACTCAGGTTTGTTCAAGCAAAAGCTCCAATTAGGAAAACGTGTCACTTGTGACAGGTTGATACATTTCTCAGTGTGATCTTACACAAATGCTTCATAAAACTGATAGGTAGAAATGCAGTTTTTTTTTAGAGTTTTGAGTTCTTTTACAATGCATTTTCTGTTCTACTAAACACATTTATGTATACTTTATGTATTCAAAGTTATAGTTATACTAGCACAAAAGCTTTGTTTAAAATGCACAACTATTATAAAAAGGGAAACTAAATGAACTTTAAATCATAATAAAAAACAAAGAGTCCATAGTCATTAAGTCATAAAAGAGAGCAATGAAACAGTGACTAATGACAAGCAGCACAAGACAGAAACTATACAAAATATTCAATCATTAAGATGTCATACTCATTATCGAGGGACAAAAGAAATCTTTTCATGTAATAGATGTAATTTTTTGTCAACCTGTCATTATTTATGAACAAAAACTCCCCTCTGTTGCTCCTGATGGATATTTATTTTGGGCTGCATTAAATTATTTAAATACAAACTATGTTTTCTTTACCATGTTCTGCCAGTTGGACATGTTTTGTTTCTGGTATTGATCATCAGCTACATTCCTCCCATTAATTCAGTCTTTTCCTATGCTCCTGCAGGTGGAAGCTAGCCGAGTGCGTTCCCTTCATTTACGTTTACTTTATTACAAAATGCTTCATGTCACACACAAAGCATGAATGACTAATTCATAAAACTTATATCCGGATCAGAAGGATTCCATCAGCTTATAGGAAACAACGAGGTACAGAAGTGACCCAACATACGGAAGTGGGGAAGTTTCTGGCTGCAGAATTTACTGCATTCCACATAAATAGCAAAGAAAAAAACAGCATTAACAGTGAATGGTGATAACAGCCATGCTCAACCAAACAGATGCCAAATCCCAATGACTGCATAGCACCAAAAAAAACCCCCACAAAAATTTATACATGTCTTTCCACCTCCATTTGTTGAAGTTGGTTCTTCAGAGTAGAGTTCACTGATCCTCACCTAAGGCCACTAATCGTAAAGAGAAATGCAAAAATCTGTGTTCAAACAAGGCCATCCATTACAGCAAGCAGACAGGGATATAAGAGTCTGTTTTTAGATGTTAAAGTAGTCATTAAGGTTTCAGAGATTTTAATTGGTTCTTTCATTTAATAAGACAAGACGCCTTTGAAGCTGGAAAGAACAGGAGTATTCTTTTTTCCCCCCAACATTTCCCACCAGAAACCTACAATGTGCTTTGTGTTTTCTGAAGCCGTAACAATCACATTTGCACTTCATGAAATGAAATATCACTGTTTCTGTTAAAAGGCAAGAGGTTACATACAGGAATCAGCTAATCTGGGGGGGAGGGATGGGGGGGGTAAGACGAGGCACAAAGAATGAACTACTTAAGTCATGAAGTGGCTATCTTGCGTCTGAGTGGTATCATCATCATCTTCATCATCGTAGCCACACAAACCCCTCTCTTCGTCAGGAGTGAAGAGGCAAAATAATTGGATTCTTTCCCACAAATAACACCTTCACCCCTGAGCTTAATTAACTAGACAGACTGCAGGGCCAGGGTCCATTCTCCTCCACTTGCTCAGGCTCTTGGTGAGAAAGAGGAAAACCCAGCTGTTATTGCCCACTGGCCTTTATTACCATGGCTGAACGATAATATAGGTTATTAGGGCAAGTTGTTGTCAGGAATGCTCTTTTTTCACCGCCATGATATTAATGTCCATTGTTGATAATGGCCTCTCTGGACAAGACTAAAGAAATGTTGACAATTTTTTTTTTTTTTATTTTCCACAATGCACTTCCTATTATATATATTCCTATATATTTGTAATTAATTAATCGCTTTTAATCTCACCTAAAAATTGCTGAGAAAAGCCCTCAACTTGGGGTATTTTTATTTAAATTCATTACATTATTGTGGCAGATGAAAAGATTGATAAATAACAAAGTGGCTTTATTAAGTCATTTATTGTTCATTTACAGTCTGCTGTAATTAAGACTAGTCCCAAACGTTGCCTGCAACCTCTAGTTTCGACCTTTTGTCAATCGCCAAATAATTAGAAAATAAAATAATAAAACATCAGGTCCATAAAGTGCTGCAACTTCAAGGAAAGTGCTAGTCGCTACATCACAAATCACTTCAGGGTCCAAACTGGCTGCGAATGTAAACAGTAATGGTTGCAGCCTATCTGTACCGCTGGATTGTAAAACGCCCGGTAAGGCTATGAAGACATGGAATACTCCGTTTGAAAGGTGAAACTGTGTGGATTCGTCCACATTTTAAGGAAAGTTGATCGGACTTTTATATCTCACGCGTGACATTACTGGGAGCCACCAGTGCGAATACAGCTAAAGAGCCAGTCATCTTTTTCACGATCACTTCATACTTTGCCAGTTTCCCAACTCTGTCAAAAAGGAGCCGATCAGCTTAAACTAAACCATCCCAAACACAATGACAGCCAATCAATGTCCACTTCAGGCAAGAAGCCCAATGTATAAAAAGGCAACGCACATACAGAGACAGTAAAGTTAGAGATTAAAAATTAGATTAATGCGATTAAAAATCATAACGTGTTAAATATGACTGTAATTAATAAATCGCAAGTAACGTGATAATTTCATTTATTATGTGTATTTGTTATCAGTGTTTATCTATGTCTGTTTCTATATTCTATATTTGTGCTTCTCCATCTGTCCATCTAGAACACACCATGATAATAACCTCATTGGACGATGACAACGTATAACTGTTTCTCACCTCCCACAATCCTCTGAGGTGTCATTTGTCTTGGGGGAGCATGAATGACAGTAGTCAATATACTAACAAATACAGGTTTTGACAAGTACTACAACAAATAGACGAAGACTCAACGATACATCACAGGTCAGGTGATGCTCAGACATCACTGGTCAATGTATTAACAGTAAAAAAAAAAAAAACACCTAACCAAGAAACTTAAGGGGATAGCGTGATGTGGTGGGTGGATTTAAAGGGTTTGCTTTATTACTGTGGGTGCTGTTTTATTGCACAGTGCATGCAGTACACCCACACGTCCCTCCTAGGTGCCACCGTTCATATTATAACTCTTCCTCAGGTCTTTAGGGCCACTTTGTATGGAGGAGTTGCCATTTTGCTGTCACCGGTCCCCCCTCCACACTTCCCTTCGCCTCTAAAGCTCCATGTTTGTTGTTTCATTCTCCTCTATATCTCCCAGAGGAGCTCCCTCATTTTAATATAAATAGAATGCTTCATCATGCAGTGGCACAAACTTCCCCATGTTGCATTGCTCCGGTGGCATTAGCAGCAGGCAGCCCGAGGTAGGACGACATGCCGAGGGGATGGAAGCGCCGGTAGCACGCAAACAAAAAGCAAACATGTTTTGTTATAGTTTCAAATGGCTGCCGGTCTGGTTTGTTTTTGTCTGAGAGGAAAAATATGGAAAAGTGGCAACGGAGTGAAAAAAAAATAAGAAACTCTGCTGGCCAAAGATGGGGTTTATATTTCCAAGTGGTTTGATACAAGAGTACAAATTGGGCTTCTCTTAAACATAAGATAAAGCAGCGATCAATTCTCTCCTGTCAGTATGCCAGTGGGCTCGCACAGACATGAGGGATTTAATAGCTGACTGATGGGCAAACTGCAACTCTGTTGAGAATTTTCCCTTTTTTATGTGTCAGATGAGAAAGCCACGAGATCTAAGAGTTCTTAGCCAAACTGGACCATGCCTGCCTCGCTCTAATCAGATGTGCACAGCTGTATCCCAAATGCCAGAGGGATCATTTGACGAGAGATATTTGCAGCCCCGCTCGGCTCGGGATTTCTACTCTCTCCTCTGTAGTGGTAAAGAGGCCCGAAAAGGCCAGCGGGGCTAGGACACAGCCCGGGGCGCTAACTGCCAATAGCTTCACCCCTGAGAAGCACTGACTTGTGCCTTGTGATCGGCGGACACCTAAAGCCGCCACCATTGACTAATTGTGCTTCATCTGGGTGCAGGATCCATCTTGGCTAACAAGAAAGCACTAGAGGTCTTCATTTAGCTATCAAGCCTGCTCTCCCCAGGGAGGCTTCTGAGTGCAGCTGCTGTCCTCGATCCTCTTCCAATCAACACATCAAACGCCAGCCCCAATTCATTTTCCTCCCTCCCTCTCCATCCTCTCCGCCTCGCTCCATCTCACTGCAAGAAAGGCAAAAAAAGGAGGAAAGTTCCAGGATGGTGGAACCAAAGAGCAAAGAGAGACACAGCGGTGAATACTGAGCGGCAGCTTTAGCCCAGCCCTGCGAGCACTCTGGATTTAGCAGGATATTTATTCTTTTATATCCAGACAAAAGAGATTGCACATGTCCTCCTGTGCTCACCAGAGTCACTGCGGTAAATCAGCAAGAAGTAGCCCGAATCCAATCAGACTCCATTATGAAGATTCTTACAAAAGCTTGGCAATAATCTGGCGTAAACAACATGGCAAACACAGGCGTAACCTTTGCACGTGACGTCAGTAATATTTATTTATTCATTTATATGTTGATAGCTCATCTCAGACTGTGTTCTGCTATAAAATATTGTGAGTATAAATTGTCACAGTTTTACTAACGTTACATAAAGATTTCACAGATGACACTCGTATGTTTCCTCATCTTCCTCCTCTTCGTCTTGCCCTTTTTCTTATTACATGCAGGAATCTAATAACACACATAACCCAACGGCTCCCTGTCCTCTGTCTGCAGCAGCTTGTGTGTTTATTAAAAGCCGGCTTTAGCATATGCTTTGATTAGATTCTTAATTACACAAAATTACCATAGTGCCACAAAAAATATATCTATGTCCTCCAGGAAATAAAAAGATATTGGGAGACTTAATTCCTCGATTATGATCACTTTGGAGAGGCTTCACACAGCAGTTTTGTACAGTCTCATAACATAAAAATATGCATGAATCATACGCTGAGGTTCTGTGAAATAGATGTGATGTCACTTCCTGTAAGGATTTAAACAAAGCAGCAGGAGCCACCAACCAACAGCTCAATGGCAGTGATGCTCAGCATATGATAAGGTCTTTTCAGTAATAATCCTTTTTGACTTCATCCAGTGAAAAGCTTGTTAACATGATGTTAACATGTATTTTTATTTAAATTCACATGGTCATAGTTACTTATTGTATTTTTTTTATGAGTTAAAAAATGCACAGAAAAAATGTTTTATTCTATACTGGATTGATAAAACACCCACATTTTTATATTTCCTCCTCTGGTTGAAAGTCTACCCTGACGTATCTTTATTTTACTTTTATTGCTATTATTCATGAACAACCTTGTAACTCCAGAGTTTTTCACATTTAACATTTCCAATTTTTTCCCATTCCTTTTCGAATATATTGACAAGATAATGTTTTGTTTTGTGTGTATTTTTAGTTATTTTATTAACTTCTTTCATATTTGAAATAAATGACTAATGAAATGAAAACATTAACATGATATAGCTCATAAACACATGAAAGTCAAGTCAAATTCAAGACTGATCAGTAGAATTAATGGACACTATAGAGTTATGGCATGCAGAATGGCATAGTGCGGACAGTCACTGCATGCACATGGATGAGCTTAATCGTATGCTAAAGGCATCGAAAAGGTATCAAATTCACGTGCACAGGTTATCGATCGTATAGGGACTGGATTCACGGATACGATAGGAACCCCTGGTGTAAGACGTTAAATGTTAATCTGCTTTGTCTCTCTTATGTATGGTATTGTATCGTATTTGTGCCGTGCTCGAGAATGTCCGCCGCTGATTTCGCCGGGATGTGGAAGGAGGCGCAGACGCGCAAAGTTTGACAAAGTCAAACGACAGCATGTCTTTGAAGAAATCGACAACTCACTTTTGGACGGACATTATTATTTATTGTTGTTGTTAAGTAGCCGTCAACCAGAGGCTACAGCGCCATCTAGCGTAGCGTAGTCAGCCAGGTCGCTGACCATTATCTTAATTAAATGAACTCCATGTGTACTTGGATTATGGGACAGACCACCCGCCGAGTTGCAACATCGAGTTTGATGAAATCCAGTACGATCCTACCATGTGACCACACTGATTGTCCATCTGGAGAATGACTGTGACATTCAATACTGCACCTGGGTAGCTTTACATATCGCACATATATCAGTTTAGTCAGATGTTGCTCCAACTCATATTTGTGAATATGAATTGGGTGATCAAATCATAAGTTTACGCTAATTGAACTTTGACCTGCCATTTTCAATGATTACTAGCTAACAACTATTAATCCAGTTTGGTGACAACAAAGCAAACACTAGCACCTTGTCGTTGTTTTACTGAGTAGTAAAACAAAATGTCATTTCAACTGTCACCTCGTTAGAACACAACAAATGAAGCTCTTTTAGGCAACTGGCTGTCTAGTTATTTCTGCACCAATCAATAGGCTGGCAAAAAAAAAGTCAATAAACGTATGCGTAAATTGATTCCATCTGCTTATTATCATACAAAACAGCCTGGTAAATATGCAACTAACTACTGGTGACACGCCAATATCTGATAACTCGAGAAAAGTGATGCTCATGACTCAACACGTTATCAATATGTTATTATTTCTGTATCAATAAAAGACACAGGAAATTAGTTTTATATTGTCATCATTTGTAAATATCTCATGAATATAGATCAATATATAAATATATATCACTATGAAACAGAAATATAGTGTTGTGTATGGGTATATAGTATTTAAGTCACACAATTGTGAACCAAGAAGTATAAAAAGCGACAAATATCTGGATGGATAAGCGGTTTTATAAAAATGTAGAATTGTTGTCTCAAGACAAAAAGCATGATATTTTTCCTTTTCTTTCAGGATATTTTTCCTTTTCTTTCATGTGTTCATGTGTGTTCCCTTACAGACTTCTTTCCAGAAATCTATCACATAAAAAAAAAAATCTATTTGTCACTATATCCACATCACTGCCCTCCTTGTCTCCACAGGCGTCCACACCAACTACTTCAGCGACTCTTCGGATGCCAACCGCACAAAATACCATGCCATCTTTTCCAACCCTAATTCAGCAAGCCATGCAGAATGTCTTGCCTAATCCCCCTTTTTGCTCGCACTCCCATCCCACATAGAGCTTGGTTATACGATCTGGAGGGATGACTGAATTCCTGTTCCGTCCAATATCGCCGGGTCGTTGGTCTGCTGCCTCCCTCCTCTAACGAGATGAGCTGTTTTCCATTCGGGCCCTTAATGCCACTCTGGGCTTCATTTTGCAGATCCCTGGTGTGCCACAGTGAAATCACAGCCCTGGACTCAAACCTGCTTGTTGATTTTGAGATTACTGGTCGACAACAGGTTTCCCCCCTAAGCCCTTTCCGCCCTCAATGGGGAAACCCAGGCGTGGGATGATATTGAGATGTCTTCCACTGTTTCTGTCGCTCTCTGTCTCTTTTTTTCCCCCTCCTATTTCTTTCTCTGTAACCATGGTTGTCCGCAAGTGCTCACAGCTGCTGGCACCACCGTGCCGCTAAGCAGGTTTTAAGACGGGTCCCAGTCGAGCCATCTCTCGCCCAACCAGGAGGCAGAGCCTTGGATCCAGACCTTTTTAAGTGATCATCCTTGTATCATAACAGATTAAGGGCTGCTGCTGCTCTGGATTAGGCCTAATCTAACCTTTATCCGCTCCCATCTTCACCTGAAACTTACAGCGACCAGGAAGTCAATCGCCAGGCCCTCGTGATATACAGTGACACTGATCTTCCTTTTCGCGCTCTAATTATCAGGATTAAGAAAAACACTTTTGAGTAATTATTTTCACATCGGATAAACATTAGGCTTGCACGGATTTAGCGGAGCTTTCGCCCAACAAGAAGCGGAGATTTGAGCGAGCTGACGAGCTCCAGACAGGCAGATGGAGATCCTTTCTAATCAGGACTAACCAACAAACAGACAACGGAAGAAAAGAAGAAAGAAACGAATGTCCTTTTGTCATTTAAATGACAGGGATTTTCACAGCCGCACTGTACACATAATGCCTTGTCATAAGTATATTTACATTTCAGATAAGGGAGATGGTTTGTTGTTTCGTTTGCTGTAGCAGAATATGTCGTACTCCTTTGCTTATCTTTAAATTCTGTCATGATGTCGTTTCAGCGCTGCTTGCTAATGGATTTGCCAGACAAGTCACACATTTGGAGAATTCTTCTCAGGAGGTGGAAAAAAATGGAACCATGGGAAAAAAGATGACCTTCAGAGCTTGTTTGATATTATATATTATTTCAATCATACACAATTACAAACTGAAATCACATCACAGCAGCAAACTGAGGCCCAGATAACCTTTTAAAAGGGACAATTCCCTCAGAGGAGCGACCTTTGACCCCAGGCCTGCCGGCAATCTCCCGCAGGATGAGTTGGCTGTGGCTGCAGAGGTTACGTTCACTGACACACACACACACACACACACTCCATCTTCTCAAACCATTTTCCAACTGTTTCCATCTTTCATGTCTCTTACTTTATCACTGTCTTAAAAATATTAAGAGAGAAATCTTCAACTCGATAAGTGGATAAGTATTTATTCGTGCACTTGACATCACTGTGTTTCATGGATGGTCTTTTGGAAAATCATAATGAAGGAAAAAGTGAGCCACTTTTCTATTCTGTGTTTAAGTCTCAAACATTGTTAAGTCTACTGTCTGTAAATAACAATAAATTTTATTTATATTACACTCTTTATCGCAGGATCTCAGAGTGCTACAAGTTAAAAGCGTGATAAAGAAACGCAGTGAACAGAGCACTGTCAAATACCTCAAACTATGGTTCCTGAAAATAAAGGCAAAATTCCATTTTCATGACTAATGAGGTGGCTGACTTTCAGCATTAAATCCCCAGAAAATGTGGTGTTAAATTACCTGACACAAAACCTTTCTTTATAATATAATATAACAGAAAAAGTGAAATATATTATAATTGTATGTATTAAAACTGTTTTGGACTGCATTGTGTGATTTGAAAAGACTTGATTGACAGTCCTGGAAACATAAATAGCAGAGGTTGATCCACCCATCCACCTGAAGACATTTAAAAACACACAAAAAAAACCCCACATCGTTCATAAAATCCACCAAACTCATCGTTTTTGGCAAGATATTTTGCTTGTTTAGACACCATTACATTACATAAATTGTGTAAATGGGTTAAAAGTGCTCCCACTGGTTATTCTCTACAGATGTGAAACTAGAAAAGCACTCAGAGAGCGCAGACCTTTTTATTTCGTTACCCCTGCCTCTAAGGAGGTTATGTTTTCACCGGGGTTTGTTTATTTATTTGTATGTTTGTTGGTTTGTCGGTTTGCAAAGTAACTCAAAAAGTTATGGATGGTTTTTGGCGGAATTTTCAGAATTGGCCAGAAGTGGCCTACCTTAAAACTGATTAATTTTTTTGTTGGTGACGTTGAATTGGATCAGATCACCACCAATAATTAATCAGTTTTAAGTTAAGCCACTTCTGACCAACCCTGAAAATTTCGTAAAAGCCGTCCATTACATTTTCAGTTATTTTGCAAAACAACAAACATACAAATAAATAAATAAACCCTGGTGAAAACCTCCTGGTGGAGGTAACAAATGTATCACTCTAAGTGAAGCATGTTGAAACTGACCTTTAACTTTACTGTACACCAATTAGTTCATTGACCTGGAGCTGCCCACTGTATCACACAACACAAAATTATGACTTTGCTTCGGTTTGCTGACAAAAGCCAAGACAAGACAGATTTATCGCCAAACTAATTTCCTAACACTCATCCAGGAAATGACAATTCCGTTCCTTCTAAACTCTGATTAATCTCCCTGAAGTGTGGTGAACAGTTCTGTGTCGCCACTAACCCCTCGCTACCCTCTGACATCCCCCCGCTGCTAAAATGAAGACCTCTTGTGTCCACCTGCCCTCCGCCTCTACGCAGAACCAGATGTGTCGCGGCTTTGATGTGGACCAAACCGTTCGGGTCAGGGAGGGACGAAAACTTGAAACTGGCTCGCAAGAAGCCACAACACACACAGTGTTTTGGGCTTTCAGCAAAAGCATCATGTGAAATTGTGAAAAATGTGAATTCTTTAACTTTGTAGCCACTCCATGATCAGTCATGTGCAGGGGGGACAGATGTTCGCCTCTGCTGGGGATGTGGTTCTGCTCTTAGTTTCCTTTGAGCACTCTTACAGGAAGACAACACTAATGGAGAAAATCTGACTTATGGCCATTAATCTGTAATGTTCCTTTTAAACTCTCATTGGATTACATTTATTCTAAATGACACATGACCCAAACTCAAATCCAGAGAGTTATTGTGAACATACTGTGTAAATGCAAATGCACTCATGACATTGTGGTCCATTATCTCATGAGATGTATATTTTTGATTACTATTTTTCACCACAAATTGCCAGATTTATAAAAAATGATAGTCACTTGAACCTTATACTTGTGTTTCCACTCTAAGACACAGATCACTGCAGTTTATAGTAGAATTGTACAAAGGGTGCTCATTTGTGTGTAGGATCTGGAGCATCTAGCAGTGAGGTTGCTAATTGCAAAAAAAAATTTACCAAGCATGTAGGAGGACTACAGTGGTTGATTGGACCGATATAGAGCCAGTGTTTGTTTGTCCATTCTGGGCTACTGTAGAAACATGACGGCTTCATATACAGATAAATGATTTATTAACTCATTGAGTGCCAGCCGTTTTATAAAACAAAAAGCGTCTTTGGCCATTCTGAGTCATATTTCAAGACCCACAGAATATTTTGTACTATGTCTCTGAAAACACTGAATAGCTCAAATGAATTCATGAAAAAAAAGTTTGTTTTTACCTTGTTCCATTCTTGTTTTATCAGAGGTAGAGTAGAAGCCACTCACACCAAAATCATCATTGATTCCGTCTGTTTTGCTTTCTAATCTCGATCGTCTCCACTTCCTGCTTTGATCTCTGTGGTGTATACTGTCTCTTTATGTCCAGAGTACATCTCCCAGAAGCCCCAGAATTACTCATGGTGACCTGCTGCTGAAAAAAACACTTTGATGTAAAAATATGTCCTTGGCATTCAACGACTTAAGGTAAGGAAATCACATCTCTTATTTTCAGGTGATTATGCACCAAAGAAAATATCATTATTGATATTATGTCCCACTTCATCCACCTGATCCCCTAAATGTTATACACTGTTTCTTTAAGGAACTGAATGAAACAATGCAGTTTTGTGTAATTAGGGAAAGTATTAAAGAAATTAAGTTGATTTCTGATCCCCTGTATCTTTCCAGATTTGAAAGATAATAAAGATACGACAAAAAAAATAATCAACTTATTAGTCTATGCATACAGGCAGTTAACCTGTGTATGGTCTGTATTGCATGCAACTTTGCTCTCCACCCTTTTATGTGTGTGGTACATTATGAGGTTTAAAAAAACAATACAGCAATAAAAGCGGCCTAATATGAGTAACTTCAGCCCGTAGCTAAAGGCGAAGGCGGCATGAGAAGGTGAGTTTCTCGTTTTCCCAAAGCTCTGTTGGAGGTAAAAGAAATCACCGAGACGAGACATGCCACTGGGCAATGCAAAGAGGGAATGAGAAATTAATGGATTACTCAGTCAGGAAAGAGGAATCTCTTGTTCTTTGTTGAGCTTATGGAGTTTGTCTGAATATAGAGTTTGAAAGAATTACTTCATTTATGGCTTTGGTTCAGACTATTGTCCCATAATTAGCTGCTGTTTACTCAAGGGATGGGCATGTTTTGTGTGTTGCAGACTTCCTGCACAAACAAATCTGAGGTTCACCGGTGAGATGTTTAAGCACTGTGAAAACGTGGGTAAAATAATGTGAGCCAGTAACTGTTAATTTAAGTAACAGCTTGGATTGGTTTTGTTTTGATCAACATCTCATCTGATTTATGATGATGACACAAGCCCAACCCACCTGGGACTGAAAGAAAAAAGATGTTATTTACTGCTGCTAACTGGATGGAAGAGGATAAGGGTTAACTAAGATAAATTAAATTATACTAGCTATTCAAACTAATATTAATATTAAGCAATGACGAATTTCATAGGAAAATGAAAGATGTGATTGCGCTGACATGTTTAAGCAAATGTAAATTTAAAATATTCACAGTAGCATGTGGCTTTAGCTGCATGGGAAGGAGACACTAAATAACCCAGTCTGTTAAGTATTTTCACTGAGGACAAATTACAAACAGCCTGTCTAATTTAGTTGCTGGTATTTCTGCAGGAATGTGTCCTCTCTGGTGAACTAGAGCGGTAACCTCTCTCGAGTCACAAGTCACAAGTCAAAAGCTGAAATTAAAGGCAGCCTGTTTTCTCTAGCTGGGCTTGATTAGCAAAGGAAACATTCGCCGCACATGCAACATTTATAAACTTTCTTAAGAGCATAAGTGCAGTTTACTTAGTCTCTTGTCACAGAGGCAAAAGGTCAGCAAGAGGTTGGTGTTTGGAGGAGCACATCAAATGTTGGTTTACCCCTCAGAGTTATTTTTGAGACTTTATTGACCACAGCTGGCTTCTGTATGACTAATGCTATTTAATACAGGAAGATTAAACCAGGCCTGCCAAATTATCACGTTCAATTATCCTATGGCACATTGCAGGATAACATCAAGATGTCTGTACGCTGAGAAACATATTGATGTATAATCATCATAAACATGGAGTTCAAATATATGTCCACCTGTGCAGTATAACTTAAATGTGTCTTGAGTTTTTATTTGGAGCAACTTTACTGTCCTCCTAACCATAATCATACCTCAGTCATCATGTACAAATATCAAAGGAAGAAAAAAGGTGCTACATTTCAAATTCATAGCATATAACAGCTTATAATGTTTTGATATTGTGTCCTTTTGCACTTTATGTACATTTTTGAATATATTTCCACTTCCTACTTTGTATTTCAACTGCCGCACTGCAAACATGCTAAACCATAGTCCTGCATTTTACTCATTTCCCTGATGCTTCCTCAGTCCAAATACATCTTCCATGTTGTCTTTTTATATCTGATCTAAGAAAAATAATAATAAACACAGAAAAATCTTTACATCTGTGACTCTGAATAGAATGAATGGAGCGAGAGATTTGTCTGTGTGTCACATCTCCCACAGCACGGTCCACTCGTCGTCAGCAGTAATTTGATTTTGCCTTTGACGATGACAGTGATGACGATAATCCCCACTATGCATTCACAATGGAATATTTCCCAGTAGCCTCTATTGATCGGTACTGTTATTTGCCATGAGGATCAGGGTGATAATTAAAAACTAAACACATTTAGCATCTGACTTCCAAGCTTTTATTACCTCTGATAGTTCAGCGGGAAAAAGAAAAGGTCATATTGAGGAGCGGAGCGCTGGATGGCCGATGGGTTTGACAGATCCCAGTTTGTTTTGGATAGGATGGATTTTAATTTATTGTATGAAGGCAGATTAGTCTGTGATGATGTCTTTACCAAAGACATCCTCTGGAATGCTCAAAGACTGTGTTAGGAGCTTCAGGGTGGTTGAGATTATTTTGATGGTCACAGAGCAGAGAAAGACAGCAATTATTAAAAGATAAAGGACGACCATTAAATGCATCACAGTGCATTTTTCCAGCCAACTCTGTACACTCAAAATGTTTTCTCTTAAATTGCACAAAAAGTGGTGTTTTTGGTGAGCTATTCAGTGTTTTCAGAAACATGGTACAAAATATTCTGTGGGTCTTAACAAAATGATTCAAAATGGGCAAAAACGCTGGAACGAGGCACTTTTGTTTTATAAAACAGCTGGCACTCAATGAGTTAAAATATATTTATAGGAACACAGTGTGCAGCTCTTTTGTCTGCCTTCATTTAATAATACTAGAAATGAATGTTCCAATTACAAAATGTTGCTGATTAACTGTGTGTGGATGTGTTACGGACTGCTAACTTACCATTCTGTGTCAAACATCCACAGGACATTGAACTGAGCTGGTCAGTCTTATAGCATGTTCTTCAGTCTAGCAGTGAACTGAGTTTATGGTGCAGTACAAAGACACAAATGCAGCACATACAATCAATAAATCACATCTGTCAGTCAACACGTCTAATAAGATCATAGCGTCCAACATACCGAGGCTCGAACAAGTGATAACACAGTCCATGTGGCAGGCAGATCAGAACCAGTTTTCCTTTTCATGGTCTGCATGCGCTGCAAAAAATGTCCATCTTAACAAGGCATTTAATCTAAGTTCAGACTTAAAATCTAAATGTAAAATTATGCCATTTCTGTGCTCATGAATGTCAGCAGCTTCTTACAGAAACAGGAGTCATCAAGTCATCGTATTTCAAGATTTTCTTTTCTAAGTTGAGGCCTGCATGGAGGTTGGTGTTGGGGGGAGCTCAGCCACAGATGAATGGGCTAAGACAAATGGCTTCCCTCGCTGCTATTTGGCAGCTGGGGCCCTCAATGGCTCCCTGTAGACGCAACACTTAAGAAGCACAATAAGGTGGCAGAGGCTCTCTGCAGTCCAATACCACTGAACATGATAGAAAAGTCAGTAATCTGAAATCACAGCTGTCTAGGCCTTCTTACTGGGGACACAACAAGGGTCCAAAAGCTCCCAGAGGTAAAGGCGTGACTCCGGAGATATCGGTAAGTTTCATGGAAATATTTTATCACTTTGGTCTTCCAGGGAAAAAAAAAACTGGACAAGCAGTCCATCTTCTATCAATAAAACTCCAGACGCTGAAGTAGCTGTTAAACAAAACAATTTGTTTTTGCTGTCATATGATAGACATTTACGAAGTTATCGCTAAGGGCAGAAAAAGCTTTCAAATGTTATCCACGTGTTTGTCTGGAAGTGTAGGATCCTAAATCAGGCCAGAGAAAGTTTTTTTTCCTGTTCCCTCTGTTCATACTTCCTCAATAGAGTTTGCCAAGTAAATCATCCTGTATCCAGGATCCAGGCACCTTTCTGCATGATTGTGCCCAAATTTGTAATATGTCAATATGCAGTTATAATATTCAGATGTGTCTGAATTAATTTAGCAGTGGTAACATTTAAAGGAACAGGAAGACATTAGGGGGAATATGCTTGTTTGGGTTCTTGCTTTTGTCTGATTTCAGGTAAAATTTAGAATGAAGGCCTGTTAGCTTAGCTTATTTTAGCACAGACTAACCGTTTTTGTGCTAAGCTAGGCTAATTGGCTGCTTCGTATTTTATTGCTGCGTTCGTCTTGTATCGGAAGACGGAACTGGGAATGACGTCACACCCAAATTTACGTGTTCCAGTAAACAAGTCGCAAAACCAAAATGGACGCCTTCAGTGAAGTTTGTTGTGTTTGCTCTGTCGGAATGCAGAAAGCTAATGCAGCAATATGAGATCCTCAAACACAATTGATCGGCACAAAGAACACAGATGTAGTGTGATTTTTCTCCAGCATAATTTTATGTGTGTTTAACTCTACTGTAGGCTGTAATGTGTAACGCTACACGGCACTAATCCAGGGCGCTACCATCTTGGATTATGACGTTGTGGTCAAATCGGGGTTGGTGAGGTTCGTCCGACTTTCCGAGTCAGAAATCCAACTTCGGGGGGCGTTCCAGTTGAAATTTCCGACTCGGAACTCATAAAATCCGACGTCCAAGTACAAGACGAACACAGCAAAAAGACAGTTATGAGAATGATATAGATTCTCATCTAACTTCCCACCAAGTGAATGAAAATATTTCCCAAACTGTTGAAATATTACTTTTACAATCTCCACTTTATTGTTGCAGAGATAAAAAAGGTCATCTCACCACTGTGTGCTGCAGTGTAACACAACTCACGAAAGCATTTTATCTCTCTAATAAATTAGCAGCGTGGCCATAGGCCCCTGCCAGGAGCAAACACAAGCACTCCCCTGGGGAAGGCAATTCAAAGGGAGAGAGGAGGGGGACAGTGCATCAGGCCACCGCTTGGACGGATCAAATCGACCTTAAAGACTCCAGCGTGAGATGCAGCAGAAATTGATGGTCATGTATCAATGAGATGGAGACAATGAGGGTGAAAGGTAAATGTCCCAAGGTGGATGTTTGTGCATGTGCATGGCTGAAGTTTGCATCGGACCTCTCACTCTGTGTGCGTAAATCATGAATATCCTCGCAGCCACCACTATTTGAGGCCCCTTTGGAGCGATTTCACCTATTTTATTAAGCAGTAACAATTTATGAATTTCAGTGGAAGTGGATATATGGCACGTCATCAAAATGGATTCTTTCATACGTGAGCGAATCATATGATGGATGTGGCATCACTAATCCAATTCATTGTGGTATCCGCTTGGGAATTCGGCCCGGTGAAAACAAGCATGTTTATGAAACGCAACACAACAACGACAATTATATTACATAATCTTGAAGTATAACTGCTTTATATGAACTCAAATAATGATTCGAACAAGGTGCACAATTTGAGACACTGTCTTTGGCTTGGATAAAAGTAAATCAAAGGAAACCTGTGAACAGGAATGATTGAAGATAAAATCACTAGACCATAATATGGACACGGCCCCCATTGAGACACATCCATCTCTCTCTATCATCACTTCATTTGAATATATTTTATATTTCAGCTAGTGTCTGGCTCGTAAAAAGTGGCACATGTTGATATTTCACTGGTCAGTGTTTTCTTGTCCATGTCATTTCATATTTCATGATTAACTTTTTGTTTTAATATATTCTGGGAGAAGAAAATAATCAAACATATACTCATCTAAAAGTTAAAATATGTAAATGCGCGAAATCATGTCCCCATCCTACTTGTTTGACAAACTGGTCAGTCAGGAGGTCTTCCATTTGAATAAGCAAAGCCATGCTGTAATTGCGGTGCACATATTTTGAACAAAAACACGAGAAGATGAATCGCGACGACCCTTATTCGTCCAGCCAGACGAATAAGAAAATCAACCTGATTCCCAGATGTGTCTCCCCCCCCAACTCCCACTCCCAGTTATTCCTGTAACCTCCGAGACTACAAGGAAATGAAAAAGGATTAGTGGGACTCTGAATCAACGAAATGACTTTCAATGACTTCTTCGGGTAGCCACAGGCCAGGCGCGGCATGTTTAAGTTGACATTTCAATTGTACAAGTAATTTGCATTCTATTTGACTCTAAATGACATCTCCGTATTAACGATTCCAATAGCAGTTTTTGATTTCCTCAGTTCAAAGATGAGCCTAAGAAACACGGCTTAATCAAGGTATGTGGGACTCCTGTCAATCTCTCACTAAAAGAGAAAAAAAAAACTAACAAGGTAACGTCTTAACTTCAATCAAAATCTTAACGTGTCCACTCATGACACGAAGCAAATCTTCAACCGTTGCACCACACCTTATTAAACACAGATCACTAACTGAACACGTGTATCTGTAATATGGCAATCTGGTGGAAATTAAAAAAAAAAAAAAAAAGCGGGGAATGATTGCTTTCAGGTTATCACATGAAGCTGCAGACAGAGAGGTTTAAATCTGGTGTGATCCTGTTGCTAAGATACTTGTTAATGTCACTGAAACTTAACTGTAATTGGATGGAGTTCACGCATGTTCTCACATATTTTGTAACTGGGAGGATGGAGACTGTCATGGTCATATAGTTTTCTGCAGAATTATTTCATCTAAGAGTCAGAATTATGTGAAAACGCTGAAAATAACATTTTATAATGGGACATTGTCAGCAACACGTTTTCACTTTGAATGTGTGTTTTATTTAGTTTTCAGCTGCAACACAACATGTACACTACAAATCAAAGTATGTGGAGATGGAAAATCTATTACTGATTTGTATACGCTTTGTTGTGTTTTTAGACTAGGTGGGAAAACCTGTCAAAGATTTGTACAATTCCATTTCAAATCCACTCGTCTCAATCATTTTCATAAATCAGTCAATATCAGAGGCCTGATCTGTCTGAACACAAGGGAAATTACCTCACATCATGTGCAGATTTGTCTTTTCATTCAATAAAAATCAGATTTTAAGATGCAGTTCTTTTTACCACCCAAGCAGTGTCTTTTATTAATAACAGTGAGAAGTGAAGAGAACAATCCTTGTTGATGCGTAAAGACAGAACGTTATTTCCTAGATCAAACTGACACAATTAAGGAAGGTTAGCAGTTATCTGAAGGTCTGCTGCTGTGAGAGCATGAACGATTTGTCGAGCTTCTTGTCGCGCATCAAATCCTGTGTACTCCTAAGTTCACTTTGTAACAGTAATCTTCACAATAAAGGATCATTTGCACACATCTGAATACAATAAGACCATATTCAGTCAATTTGTTCAGTAAAAATACCTACAAATTCAGAAAAAACTTCAGAGATCATAGTGTTTGATGGCTAAACCCATTTTTATAGCTGTTTGTACAACCTGATCTCATGGCAGGTGTTTAGAAACCATGACATTTAAACATCTAATTATATATAGCTATACATACAGACACAGACCAGCCCCAGTGCAGTCAAAAGATAGAAGGATGGAAACTTGAGGACCCTTAAAATCTGTTTTTACAGCACACCACACCCATAATTACCTGGAATATATAATTAAAAAAGGACGCATTGACCTACTGACCTACTGTAGCTGTACTCAAACATGTATACACACATTGTATTGTTTGATTGTCTGATGAGAAGAGACACCAAGGCCACTTCCCACATAAACAGACCTACACTCATCCTATCATAATCCGTTCCTACCGAACAACATGTATAGTAGAGATGGGAAAAAAACATTGATTATGGCAATGCACTGTAATACTTTTTCTACTGATATAATATATATACACACACACACACATACTTGTATTTTAGCCTGCATTATAAATTTCTCAGTGATCTATGTGCAATATCGCAATATCACAATATCATATATGACTCCCACCCCTAATGTATAGATACTCTGCACCTCATTCTAAATGTAGATATTGTGGTTATACGTCTCATACACAGAGCAGCGTGGCAGGAGTATACTAACCCTTTCAAGCACAGTCTTTTCTCTTTTCTAGAACTAGATACTCAGTTGTCTCCTTTCTATCTATTTTCTCAAGGTCAGAACATGATGGGTTGATGGCCAGACGCGAGACAGAGGTAATGAGTTTGGAATGGCATTTAGAGCAGCGAGAGGCCTCGAGACTCACACCTGACTCATCACACTATGGATTCAGAAAGAATAGACAGTGTTAATGAAAATATATGGCTCACTCCATGGTACAGACTGACAAAAAGAAGAAGAACAAGAGCTACTATTGTAGGCAAAGTTCTTCACGAAAAATAATGAACGTATTTGATCTGATACTAATTATTCAAATCTCAAGATCCAAGCCATTGCTGCTGGCTAATTTGTGAAAGAATAGGTGTGTTAACATCAAGGAAACCTTGGGCTGGTTTGGCTGACAGAAACATGCTGTTTTCATGCACTGTTTGCAACAGAATCAATTTGTACATAATCCATGTGATCATAAACCAGGAAGTATATGAGGCAGGAACACAGGAAAACTATGTATAGCATGTCTGATTATCTCAAGCTCTCAAAAACAACTTATCACATCCATAAAATCATTTTGCCCTTCTTATGCATTCTACGCCAGTGTTGCTCTTGTAAATGTGCCCTTACACCCCGGGGCATATACGTCCTCACACCAGCAGAGAACCAATCATGTTTAGACCGTCCATGAATGACAGATACTTTTCAATTGTCCTGTCAGCAGCGCAGGAGAGAGAGAGTGACCGCAAATGTTTTCCCACTGCTCTCAATCTCTACGCCGCTCCGCCATGAGGGGAGAAAATGCTTGTTTACCCAGAAACCAACGGGCCTCACTGATTGCCATCCCAACGGTAATGGCCAAGGATGAGGCAGATCAATAGCCATCTGCACCCATTCCTAAAGCAATAACATTCAATAGGAAAACCCATTTACTTTTACTTACCTTTGCTTTATTTTGTTTTACTAAAAGGACAGCCAGTTCTGATGGAGATGGGATTGGACTCGATGGACAGTTGTGGTTATGGATCTTCTACTGATGTACTGCTTGTTTTAAAAATCAAATGTGGGGAACAATGAGTGCAATATGGGGACATAAAATTTAAATGTTGATGAATAAATTTAGCAGACAAACTGATCATCTCTATTCGTTTATGTGATAGATGTTTCTCATTTATTTATTGGACCTTGACGTGTAGACAATGATCAACAGCTTTAGTGTTACAGCCAAGCAATGATGGCTGTCATATAAGAATAATATTAAGTTATAGCCTCATGGACATATAAAAACAGTCATTATCACAAACAGGGGCGTAGCTAGGTTTTAGGGACAAGGGGGGGCTTAGCCCCCAGGTGAGGAGGATGAGGTGAGGTTTATCATGGTTTACTGCCAAGAGGGCAGTTGTGCATGTTTTGCCAAACAGGGGCACTTAGTGCACATTTTTGCCTCCAAAGAGGGCACTTTAGCACATATTTTTCAAAAAACGGACCATGGGGGGAGGCCGTACTTTAGTTATTCATTAATAATGCAAGGTTATATGATTCTTAACTCATATTCTGTCCACTTAATATTGAATTTTTTTGCACTTAAAAAAAAAAAATAAAAAAAATGAAATAAACCAACACCAAATTATTTAAGGGGGATTATTTAAGAATATGCCTGATGATGCCACTGCCATCAGGGCCACTCTGTTTTTTTTCAACATTTCTTAAATATTTTTTTATTCAATAAAAGAATATTTTTTTGGTGTTATTAATTCACACATCAATATATTTCTTTGTACTGTTATTTTTGTCATGATTGCTTTCACGAAGAATTCAACGATCAGATTTTTTCTTCGTAAAAAAGAAAATAAAATTTACCAAATTATTTAGGGTGGGGCTCAAGAATATTTTAAGTAAAATAGGCCTAGTGATGCCAGTGATCACAAACGGACACTTTTTCTATTTCTCTTAAATGCACAATTTAGCCCTGACAGCCAATATATACAGGGTCAGAAAGGTCAGTTAAATTCTACATTTGTGTGTGTGTCGGCACATGCATGTGCGTGCTCCCACTTGGTGAAAACAGGAAGTTTAATAAGACTTTGTGTGTTCTGCTGAACTTGCCTTAGAGCCAGTTCACAAATCCTCCTGCAGTCAGAACAGCCAGCTCTCCCAGGTGAACCGCTCTCACATCAAATTACCTCCAGCTCTCTCAGATAGAGGAAGAAAAAAAGAGGATAAAAAGTTGCTTTATTTATTGAAAACACTTTTCATCAGCCTATCATTCAATATTCACTTCAATATTGCTCTTCACCCCTGTATTGAACCGTTGCCTTCCATCCCGCTCTGTCTGTTTTTCCTGATGTAAGGTGAATTTACGTCTCTGTATCTTTTCCATTCTGTGGCTGTTGTTTGACTCGATCCACCAAACTAAACACCCGTTCTGGCTGCCCTCTGTGTAACCTTGCATCTAACTCCAAAGACTTCCCCGAATCCTTAGCAAAGCTTCTGGGAATGATATTTCTTTACTTTGGCGCACCGCTGACCTGCTGTAGATATTTATTTTCTGTCTTTTTTCTTTTTTTTTTTTTTTTTAAATGCTGTTATCACACTCAATGTGCACCACTGTGGACAATTTGTCAGCCTCGCGCTGTCACCGGTGTGTCAGTGTGAGACAGTTTTGCCTCCATGCTGCATCTTTGATATACAGTGTTTTCAAGTCAAATCTTGTTTTTGCACTCTCCCTGTCTGGACATTTACTTAAGCAACATATTTCATCTGTTCTTGTTTGTTCCACAAGTAGACATTCAATAAAGTCACATGAAGTATAATAAAAAAAAAAAAAAATGGTGATCATTGGAGAGTAGGATGTAGGAATGTCATTTAATGTCATACCTTTAAATCTTGAAACCCTATTTGTTTCCCAGAAATTGACATTTGTTGGCATTTAAATCAGGAAACCCATATTTCCAGGATGATTTAAATATTATATAACTGATAAGCCACACGTGCTGAAACTATTTACAATAATTACCAAGTAGTGAGGAGGTGAGCCTACCCATACAGGGAAAAATGTACTGAAATTCATGAATAGTATATGATTTACTCTTGAAAGTGACCAATTTTGCATTCTTTTCATACAAGATAATAAAAAGAAATATAAGAGTATGGATATGGGTCATGATTCCTGCTCATTTTAAATAGTTTGCTGTGCATGAACCCGTCTGCTGCTTGGAGAAGCTTTCCACAGGTATCTTGTCCTGCACGTTTCCTGTGGTGGTACACAACCAGGAAGTTTAATACGACCAACCTCATCATGCATTTGAAGTAAGGTGACCAGATATATACGTAATAATGGTAGCAACCGGCTAATTGTCGTTCTAGTTTGGGCTCAACATGCTGCCTCAGGCTTCCTGCTTCCTACCTGGATATCGTAATAAGTGTTGCCTGCGTGCATGCTCACTAACACATCCTACAACCGTTGTTCCAGTCAACACACAACATTATTTCCTCAATCATAAAACACTGAAATCTGGGACAATTTTGGGGACAGCTTTAACCAGGGACTGGTTATCCAAAACAGTAACTTTCCTGATCTGGTCACCTTAATTTGAAGCAGCATCACAAAATAACAGCTTGATGATTTTCAGGGTCTTCAATTTTTTTTTAATTCTATTCAATTGTAGAATATTCTTATGTTTATGTTACACTAGGGGTTATTTCACACTTTAAAATATATATATATATATATATATATATATATATATATATATATATATATATATAGTTTTTATTGGCTTTATTGAGGTTATTTTTCCAATTTACTTTCTATTTATTTCATTCAATTGTAGAATATTCTTATGTTTAAGGTTAAAATTGATGTAACCCATTGGTTAATAATAAATGGGTCCGTTTTGCTCTGACTTACTGTTGCTTACTATTGTTCTCTGTTCTCTGAGTAATATCCCTTGATCTTTTCTAACATTCCATACTAAAAAATAAGTAATAAAAATATGTATGATTTGTGCTGATATCGTTTCAGCTCATCAGTATCGGTCAATATTCAAGGCTGCAATATCAGTATTTTATCGGAAATGAAAAAGTTGTATCAAGACACCCCTAATAATAATGAGAACACAGTCATCACACATACAAATAAACATGTGAATATCAAATTTTTGGGAATATGACAACGTAGGACATCCTTGTCTACACAGAGGTGACCACTTTGATGTCAGTCGCAGCTGTACACAAAGTCAGAGCTCACTGAGCTTTGCCCTAAAAGGTGTGGAACACTTGCAATTAATCATCCTGTATATTCACCGCAACAAGTATTGTTTCCAAATTTATCATGATGCCGGACCTTTGAAGGCATCCGGGTCGAACATCATGCCATCCCACAGTAGGAGACATGAGATGTCAGCTGTAAATTAGGTGGCTCACACAGTGACCCCACGCTGTTCCGGCTTTGCTTAATCCGAGGCGAGGCACTCAGAGGACACAGCCGCACACACTGATCCCTGTGACTTAGGTGCTCAAACACCCCATTTATGTAATTCAGACGATATCCCAATTTGTGGACACCATGCATATGTACATTTGGGTGGTTGGCTCTACAGCGAGTCAGGTTTGAAATGCTGGACATGCTAATGCCAGGCTCCACACAGGATCTGCTTCTAGCAGCACTAATGTCTTGCTGTACTTACAAAGCTGTGCAAAGAATGGAAGCGATACAAAACTTTTTGGCTGTATTAGCACCATGATGAGCTGAAATTGGCTAAGAGCCCCTCTGGCTGAACAAATTGTATCCTTCACAGCAGCCTAAAATGTTGGACCGTCCACAAGCGGTCCATTACATGAGCTGATCGTGTTTTCTTATGAATATATTTCTTAGTTTGTTACTTAAGCTCAAAATCAGCTCCTTTATATCAGGGTTTTTTTTGTTTTTTTGTTTTTTTGTTTTTTTTTTTAACTGTGCAGCATCCACCTGTTGGAAACTTTTCTCCTTTTCTACTCGGATTTCTCCAAACTATCAACAGATAAAAGCTTAATAATAATTGGACTTCTAAGGTTGATTTATGATCACTCAAGAGTATTCCCTCAGTGACCTTTAGTCATATCACACTTTCATTTCACAGCCATTGTTGGTGTTGAAATCACAGTTATATCATCTCTTTAGTCTGCACACTGCAAAAAGTGGTGTCTAAAAACACGATAAAAAGATTAAATCTGAGGTAAAGGGTCCTCAAAACAAGTGAAATTATCTGTCCATGCAGCGAGATAATTTTACTTGACAACATATCTCGAATTAAATTTGTTAAATCTAGAAGTAAGATGAATTTGGGAGGCTTAAATAAGCAGAAAATGTTGGTTTTAATAATAGTAGTCAGCTTTATTTGTCATATACACAAAATTTGTTTTAACCCATCCCTCAGAGAACAGTGGTACCATGTAAGGAACAACAGGGTTCAGTGTCTGGCTCAGGGACACTTAGGCAGCAGAGAGGAGGAGGGGGAAATGAACCTGTAACCCTGAGGTTCAGGGTCGACCACTATACCAACTGAGCTACAGCCACCCTTTAAGATGATTAATCAAAATCCAACTTTTTACAGACCCAAAGTAAGCAAAATAGACAAAATATACACATAAAATAAGCAGAAAGCTTTGGTTTTAAGATGAACATTTAATCCAAAATATGTGAAATTTACTAAATACAAGCAGAAAATGCTTGCAGATGTTCTTTTGTGTGACTCTTGAATCAAGCAACTTGAGTTGGTTACTGAATCTGAAAACAAGGTTTATTTGACAAAACTTTGGTGGAGAGATGTACAGTTATTTGCCTCATTTTAAGATTTCCTGCCTATTTGAAACAAAAAAGAGAAGGTTGTGTTTGATTTGAGATTATAGCGTAAAGTTGAACACATAAATTATATCTAACATGTCTAAATCTAAGTTTTTGCATCTTGATGAGAACCAAATAATTTGCAGTGCACCCCCATCTTTGAGCAATGTACTCTTCCAACTGGACTAAATCATATAGTGAGGCTACAGAAATCTGTATTTCTATGTTAGGACATTATGACATTATTTCCTGCCTTTTGAGACCAGTTTAGATACATTTAAAACATCCAATCAGATCTTTAGTGCAATATAAATGTGGTTTCATACGATGCAATCACTACTGTGGTGTGTGTCTAAATAGATCTGCATACATGGCCTCATGCGTATTCTTCTCCCTCCATACACTTTTCCTACTGCCTTTATGAGCATAAGGCTGCAGAAACAGCTGCAGAAACCCTCAGACAGCTGGTCTCACACACACACAGTGACATTTTAACACACACACACACACATACATACACATTTCCTCTCCTCAGCCTCTCTCCAATCCTCTTGTATCTATCCCAGGTGGAATTGGGTTGAACAATGCCTTGATAGGAGGTGTGTTGTTTGGTGGGCTTGGTGGATACAGGAATCCTCCCCAAGGTGACCTCTGAGGGACGGTGGGGGAAGAGTTGAGGGCTTTGACGGCGTAATGGACTGGTGTCACTCTGGCCAGAGATGCTCAGCGCAGTAATGATATCATCTCGATGCTGGGAAGTAAAAACCGGCACAACTACAATTTATTTTTGGATGTTTTTTTTTTCTTCTTCTCATTGCTGGATTTGAAAGTTGACATGGTCATTTTGCTGAATGTGTCCCCCCCCCCCGGCCCTTAAAAGTCGATTGAATTATATAAGAAAAAACACGGGAGGATGTGATAGAAAACACATTTTCATTTTCATTCCACAAAATCAGCAAACAGACACTTTTGCATGTGTTTTATTTTTACTGTGCTACAAAGATAAACAGGGAAAGGATGTCCTCTTATGAACGCACTCACATGCATATGCAAAGACAGTAATATAAAGGTAACTTTAAAGAACAGCTCTATCAGAAATGTTTTCTAATTTTTATCAAATTATCATATTAAAATTTAAATAAATTTAGAGCTGATCATGGTGTTTAGAGGAGAATAAACAGAGCAGTTTACATCCACCACTCATTAATGTGTTTTGTGTTGTAGAACTGTAGAATAAAAATTGACATGATGTGGATACATTTTTGTACATGTGTGTATTACTGAGTGTGTTTCCAATAATTGGTCCAAAAGTAGAATTAGAGTAATTAGCAGACTCTGAAGCAATAGGGCTCGTAAATCGCCGGTGATACTGTATGTCAATGAGGCTATACGCAGACTCACATGAGATCCAGATCACGCTTTAATTACCTTGAAATGAACCAACTTTGAAAAAAAAGTATCTTGAACTTTCATATATATTGATCTTAATTATTTCAACCCCAGAGGGTTGAACGCACGCACAAAGTGAAAACAGAAGAGTATTTCTGCCTCCCTTCCCCTCCCCTCCTCCTTCTTCTGACAGAGATTTTGCTCTCTTAGTGTGGAGGTGTTCAGAAAAAAAAAGAGGAAAGGAAAAATAGCCTGGGGCATCTAGCAGAGGATTTGACCTGTTCCCTTGCAGTCAGAGAGGCAGAAAACACACTTTTTTCCCACACTAGCCATATTCAGGTTTAGAGATTGGAAAGTAAAGCGGTGCCCCTATAGGTGAAAGCCTTCATCTCTCTCTCAATATGTAGGTGCGTGCAGCGTGGAACAATCCGGACATTGTGCCGACCCGCCCTGTCTGCTCTCAGCTTACACACCCAAAATAAGATAAATAATAATAAAGGTTTCCACGTTTATCAAGGGTCCCGGGGTCTGCCGCGTCACGTTAATTTACTTTCAGTCTTATGGCATCACAGCTAGTCACGCGATGGTGTGTTAACGCCCTTGATGATGTATTAAGTTGGATATATAATACGCCGAAATAGATGAAAGTCCTCCCATATGAAAACGTTCTCTCTGTTTGGTCCATTCAGCTCGATTTAATGAGGTTTTCATGGAAAAAATACAGTATATTTTTCAATTTGTGTAAACAATCATATTAAAGTGACTTCATGAAAATGCTTTACTCTAGCACCTTTAAATTTCTTAAACCAATGTTTTGCACATAAACACTTATCAAGTTTTGGGTTAAGATTATAATCAATCAACATTTCAGTCCTTTTATAATATAATACAAACACAATATGGCCACATGATATTTAATATGCCACAAAAATATAACAAACACTGCTGCAAAGGGTGAGTTTTTTTTATGTCAATCACACAGCTATTTGATAATAACTCATGTTTTCCACAATAGCTGTGGTGCCACGGGATAACGCTCTAATTCTACCGCATAGCGCTGCACAATAACCATATTTCATATTTCTGAAGAGAGGGGCACACAGAATCGCTGACGGCGTTTTTTCCTGCCTAGTATTTTCATGGTGGAGTTGTGCCCGATGATGGTTATGATAATTTGATCTGAGAAGACACAGAGATTTGAACTAGCAGAAAGGAGGACGCAAATCCCCCAGTAAATCCCTACACTATATAGCCCCCAGCCTGCCGGGAGAGTTTAATATCTGCTGGAATGATTAAACTGAAAAGGTGAAACCACCATTGTAGTAATAAGAAGCAGGGCTGTGCAACAGGGGTTGAAGAGAGGGCTAATAGTTTGCATTGCAACTCTGACCTCCAATGTACCCACACCATCCAGAATACTAACTTCACCTGCACAATGTGCATCTTTTCCATTTTTTTTAATCTCCTAACGATTCAAATCAGAATATACTTCACAAATGGAATTTATTTCTTGGCCTTCAATCATGAGATATGAAAAAATATTGCAGTAACAAATACATAAAACAGGTAGATAAATAAAAAATAAAGTTACAGTAGTTTATAGGATTTTTATTCAGCAGTTGTCGAGTCAGCTTCCTTTAATAGTGTTTAATATTAATATGATAATTCTTCCCCTTTATCATAATTCTCAGAGAAAAAGAATAATAATTACTGTTTATTTTGTACTCATTCATTTACAGTTGGAATCGTCTGTTGATATAATATTAACACAAAGTTAAACAAAAGAAGTAATGCAACTGCTTGCATAACCAGAACAAGGAATATTCTTTAAAAAATGTGCCATATTTGAAAGGCCACAATTTTGTGACACTGATTTCTGTAATTAAAGATTATTCTCCAGAAAAAAAAAACCCTTAAATAACAAAATAAAATTAGAGGCGAGTTATTTTTTGACCACTAAGGGCTACAAAGGACAACATCACCTAATCATAGCACATCCAATTTCTACCACTGGGCTCCTCTTTCAATATGAAACTACCAGTGTGTCACAGCTTTTAAAGTGCATGAGAGGAACCAATGTGATTTGCCTTGATTGATAATAACCACTAATAAAGTTTGATAACAGATACTTGGTAATCTCATCCTGTCTGCTCTTAAGCCACACTCACATGTCGCTCAGTGTATAGCATGTCGTGGGTCTTCATTTACAGAAATGACTGGGCATGGTGTCTTTTTTTCCTGCCAGTGAGGAGATTTATATGAAGGTGTAACACCCTATACCCTGATCCCATCATCACCGGTGGTCAGGGCCCCCAAACCAACTGGCAGGACTCACCATCGCTGTGACAGGAATGAAACCCCTAACAGGAAACCACAACCACGCAGGTACCACTGCCAGGTGTTGAACTCACTGGTGTCTACGCAGCTTTGTGAGTGAATTTTGTGCGAAAGTAAGTGCTGGCATGTTATCGCTGGGTATGAAGTGGTCACGGTTTATGAAGAAAACTGAAAATCCCTGCACACCGGAGTGTTGACGTTCACTGGGTTCGGCAGTAACAACTATTTCATTCACATTTTTGTGCGATGAAACATGAAATCCCATGCACCTAAATTATTATTCACTACTGATAATGTTAGCATTTTTCATCTATTGACATGTTTTTGGTAACTCACTGACTCACTGTGACATTTCAAAAAGGCATGTAGGGAAATTATCTCTGCCTTGATTGACTTCTGCTGCGGTCGGTCGACAGAATAAAATACCCAGCTGACTCTGCACCGCCTGACTCCACACCCCTCATCTAAATGTCTATTAATAGTATTAATAAGCGTGGACCTAATAAAACCCATGAGGTTTTCACCAGAACCAAATTCGATAGCGCTGCTGGGTGATCTCTGAAAAAGGTCATGGAAAGAGTCACAGCACACAATCCCCTGTAAATAAATTTAGCCCTCTTGTAAAATCCTAATTATAGTATACATATAATACAGCTATTCCTGCTAAGAATCTGACAAAGAAGCAGGAAAACTTCTTACCAATTTGTAGCTGTAAAAGGTAATTTACATTTTCTACAGCATTTTCAAACCTTTTGAAAAACTCAGCTGTCCTGTCTTGAAGAAAATTTAACATAATGTGTGACCCTACTTAATAGCAGTAATAATACAATATCATGTGTCAGATACATCTGTTTAAGCCCTTATAAATTGCACTTATTTAGAAAGAAAAGTAATGTTTTTAGAGTAACATGTCACATTGTTATTGTGCTACCCTCAACATTGCCTGATAAAGTTTAACTAAAGCAAATGAAATAGAATAAAAATGACAGAAATAAGATTGGTAATAGCTGCAATAGCATAAGACTCTGCACTTTCTCATATCACAGTGAAAAATAATTCAAGTATCTGCCCTGTGAGTCAGATCTACTGCAAAATTTAATGACTTTGTTCTTGCCTCATGTTACGCTGTGTCACCAGCTGAGTGTGAAAATCAAGCCAATACTTTGTGAAGGTGATTATGAATAATTGCTACAATGGCTGCTCCTGGACATCCTGTTTGAGTTGCTTCCTGGTTGTCATTCCCTATCCTACCAGTAACTGTTGATTTGTATTAACCAGGAATACTGGTCCTGGGTCAGCACACCACCAGGACCATCTGAGACATGTTAAGTAGGGCCGATTTACCGACTTTTACTCAATTCATGCTTTTGTATCTAAAGTGCTGTTGTTACATTCACACCTCCCCTCCAAACAGACCTGCATGTTAACCTGCAACATGATAAAAGTGCATTTTTATCTTTTTGTATTATCCTGCTAAACAGTATCCAGGCACAAAAGCATCCAACTTGCAGGGTAAATGTGACGCCTCATTCGGGCTCCATACAGAGTAATTCTGCTCTAGCCCCTTTAGTCTCTGCTGGCTAAATCCTCTGTTAGAGATAGAGGCTGGGTTTGATCCCCTGCAGGATCTCAGTTTATCTCTCTTGCAAATCTGCTGCCAGATGACAGGGTTAGCTTTGTGGACTGTGGCTGCCCACGCTCTCTTAAAGATCGACACGATGCCTGGTGCCACAGTTTTTCTGCTGCTTTACCATCAAAGCCACGTCTTGAAAATGAAAATTCTTTGTGTTTACTTTGTATTTTTGCAGTAAATTTCATTTAAAAAAAGTCCTAAATTATATTATTTCATAATAATTTTGTTTAATTGTTGAAAGTTAAGTTCGCAGAGTTTAAAATGTTAATTATGTGCCTATTTTGGAATGAAATGCTTCAATTATGTCTCAACTGTGTCTGTAACTAGACATTTATAATTTAATAAAATCAGTAAAGATGATTAATTGAAATTAAAATTAAGATTAAAAATATCTTTATCCCCAAGAAAAAATATAAAAGCTAATTGTATTTTTAACTAACGACGGCCTGTTCAGCCCTCTTTGTGCTGCACATACCCAGTCACTGCCGTGCACAGGAGCACACGTGTCTTGTGTCATCATTTCATCAGTGCTGTGCAACCAGCTGCTGATGTTGCTTGCTCATTAAACATTTGTAGAGTCAATACAAATTCCACCAAGGCTCCCTTCCTCAGGGCAAACACTGGAAAATACAGTATGTAAACGGTGCAGAACGCTCATGCAGAAAATAGAGCTATCTTCCCACCCTACTGTATCAATAACCGAGGGATGGAGGGGGTCCAGAGGCAAACCTCCGCACTTCATTACCAGCCTGCGTCGCCTCCGGCAGATCAGAAGGTTTGCTGCTGTTGACAGCGCGTCTCTCTGCAGAGAATCGCTGATTATTGTTAAATGTCAATGTGAAATATCAAATTGGCATGTGAGAGTACTTCTGCTGGAGTTAGAGCATTCGGATGCACAAGGTTTACACTTGAACTTTCTCAAAAACTTTAAATATCTGATGAGCAGACCTAGTTTTTTTGTTGTCTTAGATTTATTCAGATCAGTTCCAGTCTCAGACGAATACACTGGTGACTGATTTTAACTCTGTCATGTCTCTAATTCAACTGAGGTTTCAAAACAAGCTAACCAGGGACATCACAGCAACATTATATGTTCATTTGTCCACTGAGGCACCAGGACACCCAATCAATGTTAACTCACTGAGTGCCAGGGCAAATGTTTGTTGCCCATTTTGAGTCATATTTCAAGACCCACAGAATATTTTGCACTGTGTCTGTGAAAACACTGAGTAGCTCAAATGAAAGAAGAGACTCTCTATTTTATCATGAAAAAAACATTTGTTTTCACCTTGTTCCATTCTTATTTTATTAGAGATAGAGTAGAGGCCACTTTCACCAAAATCGCCACTTTTTGCCCAGAATCCGTCCATTTTGCTCTCTAATCTTGATCGTCTCCACTTCCTGCTTTGATCTCAGTGATGTATAACGTCTCTTTATGATCTGACTACATCTCCCAGAAGCCCCAAATATTACTCACAGGCTGCTGGAGACCGCCATCTGCAACCTGCTGCCGAAAAAACACTTTAATGTTGAAATACATCAATGGAACTCAATGAGTTAAAGGTTTTGCCATCCATGACCCTGACATGATGCTTCATTATGATCATGCTGTGTGCAGTTTAGTAATTTTGGACCAGTAAAACATTTCAAAATAAACTCAAAAGGTCTGTGCACTGTTGATATCATTTATCAGCCCAACCCTGCAGTTTAGTGTTGACAAATTTGGGTTAATTATGTTGAGATATTTCACATATTTATATCTATCTTGGCAGGTTTAATTAAAATCACTCCCTTATCATCATCATCATCATCATCATCATCATAGAGTTCATCAAGAGCAATTTCATTCACACAAACACACCCCTTACAGGTGATTTTGGTGAATTTTGTTGAATCTGATAAGATTTGATGTGTTGAAAGTGATTATTAAATCTGCCAAGGAGGTCATGTTTTCACCAGCGCTTGTTTGTTTGTTTGTTTGTATGTTTGTTGGTTTGCAAAAAAAAAAAGTTATGGATGGATTTTGATGAAATTTTCAGGGTTGGTCAGAAGTGGCCTAACTTAAAACTGATTAATTTTTGGTGGTGATCAGATCTGATTCAGTGTCACCACCAAAAATATCATATAATCTAATCATAATAATCAGTTTTAAGTTCGGCCATTTCCGATACAATATTTCCAAACCGATAAACAAACAAACAAACAAACCCCGGTGAAAACATAACCTCCTTGGCGGCGGGGGTAACTTTAAATAAAAAGTCGCCACTGCCGCTGTCTCTGAGTGCTTTTCTAGTTATGACTGCTATGGCAGCAGTTTTACAGTAAAACTGGGTTGATGACTCATAAATTAATCACATGCAGATCTAAGATTTTTGAAAAACACATCTTCTGCAGTTTCTCCCAAACTCTGCTTTGTCTGTCTGGTTGAAACTGCAATTAATAAGCTCATTTGATTTTTCATAATATGGACATTTTTTTATAATGCTAAATTTGTATAGTTGAGTTTCCTGCAGGAAAAGCAAAGTATACGTATGCATTATGTTCCCTTTAAAGATCAGTATGTTATTATTTTGTGGTCTGAGCTTCTGCTATTGTAGAGTTAGAGGCTGTATTGACTCTCTGTGGTGAGTGATCTGGCTACTGGCATGCCGCCCCCGCACTGCGAAAGTGAGAATAGCTTTCTGGGAGCAAAAGCACTCTTGGGCCTGCTTATCAAACGTCTTCCTGTGATCCCAGCTAGCCATGCCTTTACAGTTCACTGTGAGAGCAACACGTTGCAGGAGACACTGTAACTCTGTGCCATCACACTGAAACACTTGTAATAAGATCCAGATCAGAATCAGCATCAGAAACAAGGTTATTGCTAAGTAAGTTTGCACAAACATGATTTTAACTTGGTGACTTGGTGCATGACATATAGACATCTAAACATAAACTTATATTCACATGTAAAGGTGGAGGAGGATGGACCATGGGCCTTGTTAACCCTTTAACACCAAATGTGTCACCGGCGACGCATTTGCAAATGTGCGCTTTACCATAATTACGTAATGATTTGTGCGATCGGAAACATCCAGCAGTTTCTGAAATCTGACACATTAAGCTTTACAGCCAATATGGTGCCAATATTTGTTCCCTTTGGTAAAAAAACGCCTGTGTATAGTTTCCGTTTCATGGTCTGTTTTTGCACATTTATAGACAAAGTATTGCAGCTACTTTTCAAATGTCAACTTTAACATGCAAAATCTGTTATCCATGTTCAATTACATTGTTTTTTTCCCAATAAAATTTAAAATCAGTACTTTTTTTTTGTTTTTCTACTTTTTAAACTGTTGTTACACTCTTGTTGTTATGCTGTCAATTATAAATAATCGCCAGATATTGTAATTTACAAGTCTTCAGGATAAGCAAAAAAGTCCAGAGAGACATTTTGAGGCTCCAGTGTTAAAGGGTCAATGAAAATATTCATTGAAAATATGTAAAACGTTTCTCTTCCTCCACTATTTAAACATTTAGATGGACTGTCTACAAAAAAGAAAGAAAGTGATTGATCTGTTGATGCCTTACTGGAGTTCAGACAAAAGAGCTTTGTTGTTGCCGGATCATCAACACAACTTCAGGCACATATCGCACGGTCACATGTTGTATAAGTTACCATCCAAACTGAAATAGCGTGCTTCAGCCAGCTTAGGTTCACATGGGTAAAGAGTGCAAACACCAAAAGTTAGTTTACTCCCCCCCACCTCCTCATGGCTGACCTCGAATTTCCTATGCCGCAGACACTTTGAAATCCAGTTTGTTTTTGGGCCCTTCTAAAGACAACACTCACTTTTTTCATGGTGTAAATTCTTGTGGGCCTGAATTACAACAACAGACGCAAATACTTTGTGTATATTTGCTCAGATGTTTTGTATTTATTGCTTTTATTACCTATATATATCACAAGGTATCGTAGGCAGAAAAAAAACACTTTACTGTCCAGGACTTAACCTCTCTCATCAGATGAAACAAGATTTAAGAGATAAGGCAAAAATGTAACCTTAACATGAACTTTGCATGAACGTATGACCCTGAGTGGAATGATCGTCCTCTGGTGTAAGACTAAATAAGTCCAATATGTGCCAAATGATTCAGAGAGAATCAAGATTTATCCGTTCACAATCTTAGTTTGCTTTCGATCTTATCACAAATTTCATTAGTGAAACGTAATCAGGAGAAAACATGCGATGTCGACGTGTAAATACTACAACAACAAAAAAAAAAAATGTCCCACAACATCTTCCTGGAAATTGTTTTCCGACCTATTTAGATGCCCAGGAGGTGAAGTTTACAAGATAAATGCCGTGCAGCCCGAGGTGCCAGACAGTCAACACTCTGCTCCCCTAAACAAAAGTAAACACAAAGTCCAAAGATAGCTGATAGCTGTCAATCAAACCCATCCCCAGCTGCCTTCGCCCGTCAGCCGTCACTCTTTTCCCATGGTTCCTCAGGGCCGGAGTATCCCTGCTCGTGTTTTTAGACAAACAGATCAGATTCCTCCTCAAACAGGCCGCTGCCGTCCCTTTTGATAACAATGTAATAATTCAAAACAAATGATTCAGCTCTTTGATGAGAGCACTTTTATGGGTCACGAAGACTCAACCTCACACTGACATCTGTTTGATTTTATCTTCTTGAACTTTATCCTCTGCTGGAAAATTTACTGGCTCTGACCAGAGCAGTGTGTTAAAGCCAGACTAATAGAGGGGCAACTGAGACACCGGGCAGGCCAGCTTAACCCTCAAAACCTGGGACATAAAGTGCGCTTAAAGTACGCTACAGAACATTTTAAATTCAAATAATATCTTTATGGTAAAAGTGTGGATGTTCACCTGCTCGATAGACGAATGTGCAAAGCTTTCCCATATTCTCTCAATTTTTAGTAGAAGAACCTTCACGTCCGTCTTCACTGAAATATTTTTTTTTTTGCTTGGACGTTAATCTTCACTGTGTAGAATGATAATAAAATGACTGAATGAGGACAGCTGGTTTCTCAGTGAGCTCCGTAAATCCAACTTCAAGATGTACATTATTTTGTAAAATCTACTTCTGAGAGTCAATCATGGTCCAACTTTCAGTTTACAAAGTGAGAATGGACTTCTCGTATCCAGTAGTCCAAACTTTTTTTTGTGTATTTGTAGTATTCTGATGAGGGAGAAAAGGTATTTTAAGAATTTCTAACCATATCAGACAAATTATTACTCAACAAGTGTTTCCATATGTGTTCAACCATATCTAGAGTGGATCTTTAATGATTCAGTTTCAATTTCAGTTTAAACCACTGATCTATCTTCAGGGAAGCTCATGTGAGTCAACTTTCTTCGCTAGCAAATGGACAAAGCATGTTTTTTTGGCAAAAAATACAGTTGTTTTATACTTAAATTTAACCTTTAGACAACTTTTTCCTGTAAATGTTTTCTCAGCAGTGGCGGAAAACTTCACTGGAACATGTGTGAATAGAAAAATGCCATGAAATCAAAACCTGGCCCTCTTAATTCTTAATATGAGTGCTGCCTTCTCATGCTTCTCTATATTTCTTCCTTTGACGAGGGCCAGGGAGGGGGGGGGCTCTACTCTAGACCCTGGCCGTGGTTGGAGCTGTATGCTAAAGCCATGGTCAGGCCCCAGAGATTTCCAGCCTCTTAGATGCCTATAACTCATCCCTAGCCCTGCTTCTGAAGGGAGATTTCTCCCCCCCTCAATCCCAGGCCTGAAATATCCTTTCAAAGGCCGCAGACTGGAGACAGATATGTAGGTGTTTTAGATAAGGTAGGAATTGCATTAAAGGATTTTTCCGTTTTAAAGCTGTTGCTATCTTTTTTTGCCCTTTCCCATAGACTTTAGAGGAGAAGCTGAGAAAAGATGGGAAGAGGGGTAAGGGATGTACTTTGGGACGGACTAGTCCGTACATTTGTGGTCAGTTCACAGCTCATGAAAGACTAGTGCTAACCTCAGTAAAAATTGAATAATGTAGAGTGGCTCGAGGCAGCGCAGAGCCTTCTCAAGAATACTAAAGTTATTGACCTGAGTTTGGAGGAAAATCTTCCCAGCTCATTGATCTCTTCACCAGCATAATTACAGGGCAGCGAGATGAATCTTCATGCAGAAGAAAACAGAAAAATCACAGTGATGAATTTTCAGAGTGATGAGGAATCTTGCCAGATGCGACCGTTAAATTAAAAGCTCTTACTCCGAACCTCAGAACGGGATAATTTTGTTTTGCAAAGCAGTGTGTGGCCAGACAGAGACCGTAAAAGTCAACAGTGTCACCCGAGCTGCAGCATGTGAAAGTGAAAAGTCGCTTTAAACAGCAGCACTGTTCAGACACTAGTATGTTCCTGCATTGTTTTGGCATTAACTTTAAAACTTTATAATTACGTGGTCTCTCTTTTTCCCCCTGCAGACTGTTTACCTTTGCCGGCTTAGCATGCACACAGTCCAGTCCACACACGGTCCACATGTCGCTCTGCAGCACTGTTTGTTGGACTGGCTACAGAGAGATTAGTCGCCTCATTCCCTCTGGTGCCTCGGCATAATGCTCTTCACCCAAAGGGCTTGGCTGCTCATTTTCCTACAGGACCTTGGTGCAGGAAATTGACCCTTACTATCTGCTAAATATAATCAAAAATGCTTAAATACTGTTATAAATCATTGTCATATACTGCACCTCTCTATTAATTTACAGCCAGAATATTTAGAGCAGCAATAATTAATCAATTTTGGTTATGATAATTGATTAATTGGTAGTAATTTTTTGAGAAAAAAATTAAATATTTTCTGGTTTCTTCACTCCTCTATGACAATAAACTGAATAATTTTAAGAGGACAAAACTTAGGCTTTGGGAAACCTTAATACACCGACTATTTTTTCACCATTCAAGACATTTTATAGGCCGAAAAAACTAATTAAATGAAAAAAAAAGATCACTGATATCAATGTCAATGTCAGCTTTATTTATATAACACATTTAAAAAGCCTAAGGCCAGCCAAAGTACTTTACAGCATAACAAAATCAACAGCAAGAACAGTAAAAACAGTGAAATAAAACATAACTGCTGACACTGATGTAAATAAATGTTGATTACAGCTCTGTACAGTAAAAGTATGGAAAAAAGGAATAGAGATTAAAATTTTCTTTTGGCATCACAAGACAACTTTTAACACAGTGTAAAATATAATATTTGTTTGGCAGATACATAGTTTTTACTTCATGGGAAGCTAAACTGTCCCTGTAAGTATTTTAAGGAAAAAAAAGATTTTCTTACTGTAAGAAACCCGTGGTTATGATACAAAAACATCCAGTCATAAATCAAAAGTATTTGAGACGCTGCTGAACGCAGCCTATATATTTGCTGAAATAATATATCACATATCTCATATTGAGAAAATTACAGACAAGCACACGCAGTCTAGGGAAGGGCGCTAGACTAGACAGGGACTAGGACCCACATGGTCAAAACCCACACATCAGTGGATTGGTAACAGCATGAGAGAGAAAAATAAGAAAGAGAGACGACGAGTTGCTGAAATGCTTGTGGCAGCGGCTGAAATCGAGGAAGGAAAGACTCAAATTTGCAAACAGCAAAAGCTAAAGATGAACTGAATGATTTTATGAGGCAAAAAGTACAGCTTCTGCTATCCTCCTTTTGTCTTCATTTAAAATCCAAAGATCTCAAAGGTAAGGAGGCTTCATTTCTATTCCGTCCCCGATGCTCTGTGTTTTTTTCTGTTCCGGCACAGCTCATTGGCTCATTTGTTGTTTGGTGGTGTACATTTTACTTATCGAGCAGTGGAGTTTTGTACAGCCAAGGCAGAGATTAAGACAAATTCTGATAAGGACTAGAAGTTGACTCTCAGCATTAAGGAGGATTAATGTTTAGCTCTGTGTGGCAGGGGCCTTCTCAGTGGCTGTGTTTATGCAGCGTTGCAGACCCCGCATTAATCCGAAATTAGTATAAAAGATCAGCTGTGGCCGCTGAGGCGAACCTTCACAGGGCTTAGGCCAGTAATCAAGTCTCACTTTGGGACAATGAGCGCCTGGAAGGTCAATGAGAGGCCTGGGATGGAGGTGGAGGGGGTGGGAGAGCGATGAGGGACTTTTGGTGACCACATGGTTTAATTTAGGTGAGATCAACACACACACACACACACACACACACACACACACACACACGCACACACACACGGTTCGCCCTCACAGTGTGTGCCTTCTCCTCTATGACCATGATTTGTTTTTGTTACAGCCACAGAGGACATTAGTGTTTACAATTTAACACTTAAAAGACATTTCTTCCTTCTTCCCCATCTGAAATCTCATATTTGATGTCACACAAGTTTACATTTCAGCGCACTAAGTATTAGCTCCGTCACGTAATTATAATGTGTGCCGAGGGATTATAACAATAAATAGCATGAGACTCTGTAGCTGCTCGTAGCGTGGAACAACATCTCCTGTTCCAATGCAAACCAGCAAACCAGCACTGAGCAGAGCTGGGAGAGGAGAATCACAGGCTCTTACAGAAAAGTAAAACTTTGTCAGATTGAAAACAAGTAGAAATTTTCCACTGCCAACCTTGTGCTGGCTGGTGCAACACAAGAGGCAGCGCCGCTGAATTCAGTTAGGAAAATAAAATAAAGGAAATATAGCTCAGCATAAACCACAGCCCTTGGACGGTGAATACTCGCAAAACTGTTGATATCTGCATTATTTTGTACTTTTAAACCACTCTTGCTGCTTCCAAAAAGGAGAATATTTTATTGAACTTTAAATTAGGCTCACCACGCAGTACAGGCATAATATGGCCAAGCTTTTGCAAAAAAAAAAAAAGGAGTCTGAGGAACTAAATACTTTCCAAACTCCATTTATAAAGTTCTTAAATTATTCATTTATGGGGATTTGGAGAAATTACAGTGCCCTTGAAGAGGAGACAGAAAATCATCTCCTCAATCAACTATTACTTACTACAGTAGTCCCACTGTGTCTGTCTTTTGTGCACACATGTTAACAACAGACAAACTACAAATGAAAGGGTAACGGCGCAAAAAAACAACAGCAACACAGCCAAACGGTAATTTAGGGCATTTGCACCACATTGTGGTGGAAGCAGCTCTCTTCAAGTGCCAGCAGGGTACCAGCGAACCCCCCACCCACTGCTCCTGCTAAGATTAGACAAATTAAACACTATTATTCACGTCACTCCCACAGCTGGCCTTTTAAGTGGTTCTCCGTTAACTATCATAATGGTTTGCTTTGAAAGCCACAGTCTTCTCCTTAATTTACAATATGAAAAAGCACTTTTGGCCAAGTCTCGGTGGGATTTTTCTTCTCTTCTGCCTCGTGTTGCTGAGAAAATGGGATTTATTTACACTGTGATTATTATTCTTGTGCATGAATTTCTATTTCTTCCGGATAAATAGTATATTGTTTTGAACTAGCCTTACTGAATTTAAGAGAAGCTTACCCAAAAGTCACTTTTAATCAATCATCCCTTTACAGCATTTCAAGACATTCCTGACTTTGTGTCCTTTCAGAGTGATGACTATAGTCTGCCAGACTCTCACATCTGTCCATACGTTTTTAATGTAGCCTCCTGTTGGTAAAAAGCCCTTTTATTTTCCCTGTTGTATCCCCATAACCTGATAATGGATGTGGTATTGGCCAGGGGCCCGTGGACTGAGGACGGCCGGTGATTGATAACCTAGTTTCAGACCCATCATCACCATAGAGCATGTGCCTTGTATCTGTAGTAAAATGCCCCCCCACCCACACTCAGCGTGCTCCACGTATGGATTTTTGGAAAGTGACAGTAAAGTGACGTCCTGTTTTAATCCTTTATTCAGAACAGATTACATTTATACCAAAAACTTCACTGAAATAAACAGACTACAAGGTGTTACAGAGGTGTTTTACATTTAAAGAGACACTCTTCCACCAGCTTACTTGTCATGTGGAGTAGCTAATGTCTTCTGCTGTAAGACGTCTCATGTGGCTCTGCAGAGATCCAGAGAGAATAACCCAGATGATGCCATCAGGGTTATCTTGGCTTGGCCTGGGACTTGACGAACCACACCACAAACTTGAGGTGTGGGGTTTGAAGAAAGTGGCCCACTTAGGAGGCTAATGAAAGACCCTATCCAGCTGCATAATGGGAAATGTTTTGGGGGCTTTATCCATTCTGTACTATGGACCCAAACACAAGACATTTCAGCTTCTGCTGCTTCATGTTTTTCCAGTTTTGTTTTTTTTTTTTTAATATCACTGGGAGATAATTTTATGGAATATTCCTTTGTGTGTATCGCACCACACTGGGTCTCATCTATGAAAAAGTTGTGATCTGATGAGTCATCTCATTATCTAAATACCAACTGTTAATATGAGGCTCCATGGAGATCAGGGGTGGGAAAAAATACTGATATGGCGATATATCACAATAACTTTTCTCCTGATGTAATATTGATTCTTAATTTCTTAATATCAATTAAAAAAAGTATTACATATATACGTATATGCAGTATACACTTTGTTTTACTTGGCTGTCATTCATGTTAAGTTGATTGACAATGTTTTGTAATTCCTGTGAAATGGATTCATAGCAGTCAATAAATTCAGAATTTCTCCAGTGACACAGATATCGTGGTGTATCGTGGATGAAATTTCTTGCAATATATTGATTATCCCAGAATCGCCGTATCGTGATATTATCATTATCAGCCCTAATGGAGATCCACCTAAAAACATGTTTAATTATCTCTCTCAGAATACAAACTGAGTATTTTATAGAAGCTTCTGAATGCACATGATGACCCATTTCAGCACCTCAGGACATCAATCAAAGCTGTATGTAATGTCATAACGATGGATAAGATTTATCCATTCGCTTGTCGAAGAAGGTGTAATATCCCACTGCACATCGAGCACGACTTATATGACATCACAGACTCTAATCCTGATGTTGTTATGTTCCACATCTGGCAAGACATTCACTAAACTGCCTACTTATAACAAGTTCAACTAAATATAGTGTACATTGGTGTTATTTCTGAAATCTGAGTTGCATCAGCGACACCACAAAACACAGATTTTTGCAACATGATCGCGCTGTTATGACTTGAGTGTGTGTGTGTTCCCAAAGGGAAAAAAAAACCATCTTTTTGGAAAAAGTATCCAGAGCTTGGAGTCATTTTCTGGTATCATAACCAACGGCATCGCTGCAGGAGCAGAGAAACACCGCCTCCTCCCACTCGTCTGCTCGCCAACATTATTACCAACGAGCAGTCTTGCATATCAGCTTCAAATCCAGCAGCGGGCAGCGAGAGTACACTTCTCCAGCAGTTTGATATAGATTGAGATTGTATGTCTATAAAAATAGTGACAGAATAGCTCAAGCCTCGGTGAAACTTGATCACTTTGCCTACAAGCCGCAGCTCACTAAAACACCCTTTAGTGTGAGTTTCACATTTACTGGTGGATTATAACTCCACTGCGAGTGGCTCAACCGGAGGCGATTTCTCGAAGACTGCAAGGGAAGCTCAACTTCCCCTAAAATGTCAAAAATTAATGGTTAATATGGACAGTACTGTTAAGATTTCATTGACTACAAAAATGTTAAAGCATGTTCATCTCAAAGACAAGTGCGTTCAGAATCAGCTACTTATCACAAATCGTTGATAACTTCTCATACATTCCCGTACCTCCGTTTTTAATGCATTTGCCCGTAGAAGCTGAGCGTCCATGCACTTCAATGAAACTGCATGGAACAGTTTTTTTCATTGCCTCAAAACTCAACGGTCATTGGATAAATGCCACATCTATGTCCCGCCCCCGGACGCTCAGTGTCTCTGGGGGTGAATGGAGCTGTGGGCAGGACTTGGCTGGCCTGGACGCTGAGCTTCCGCATGATGATTGGAGGATCAGTCGAAATGCTGAATCCCGTTTTGATTGACACGTATTTTGAGATATACACCGTCACTTGACAGTTCAGCTCAGTCCCATCATGGATTTTGCAAGCAGAGTTGAAAGACAAACTGCTGGTATTTGCTCCTTGTTTCATTTTAACATAATTTCAACATTTCCTTGTTTGAATTTAATATCATTTCTTTATATCGTTTTATCGAATTTTATGATGTAAGCCGACAATGAGCTTCCCCTCTTTGAAGGACCAGCAGCCGCCACTGGTCTCAACAGAGAAATAATGATAATAACACTATCAGGTCATTTTTTTTCTCATACAAAATGAAAACATGTCACTGTTGTTTTTTAGAGCAATAACAAACCTAATGTGAAAAATTCTATTAAACTCCTTTAACATTGACCTGGTTTTCTTCCTAAACACAGGATCTGTAGTTTTTATTAATCATTTGTAAATAATGAATCAGTGTTGTCTTCTTTGTTGGCGGGAGTCGCAGCACTGCAGCAGGTAATTAGTCCGAGCAGGGTTAAAGCTGTGACACACAATTTGAGAACAGCTGTACGACTCAGCATAGACCATGAGTCTGTTTGTCCCTGAGCTGCAGGCGGCTGGTTCTCATCCTCACTGCGATGATTTATGCCCGACACATCTTAGTACAGTAAAAAAGAGGCAGCATACAAAAAAAGAGAGAAGGGGGAAAAAAAAAGACTTCACATTCACATGTTTTGCATTTCTGCCTGCCTGGGCGAGGATGACATTTCATTTCTTACCCCAAGTCATCTGAAAAGGGCTAATTCAATTTGCACTCAAAGCTGTTTCTAATCCTCCCTCCATCTCGATTTTTCACCCCACCGTCTGAATACCAGAACATTTGCTGTTTGATTGCCATTTAATGGTAAATATGGGGCATTTTGACACAGCTGTTGGTGAAGAGTGATGAAAATTACGGTTTGTCAAATGTAGCCCATTATCTCTGAAGTTACATGACGGAGTTATCCTATGATATTTAGTCTATATTGCGTAGTTTAACAGTTTATAGTTCCTTTTCTTTTAGTTGGGACAGTTTGCTAAGCTCTTTTATTCTCTAGGAGTCAAATTATCCAAGTAGGTGCAACTATCAGTGTGTTTTACTCGAAAGTATTCGGTTTGTTCCTGTATAGTTCAGTGGGTGGAGCATAAGCACTGGATGTTATGAGCATTGCACACAAAACTAGAAAAGCACTCAGAGAACGCAGACGTTTTATTTATTTAAAGTTACCCCCGCTCCCAAGGAGGCTATGTTTTCACCGGGGCTTGTTTGTTTGTTGGCTTGCAAAGTAACTCAAAAAGTTACGGACGGTTTTTTGACAAAATTTTCAGGGTTGGCCAGAAGTGGCCTAACTTAAAACTGATTGATTTTTGGTGGTGCCGTTGAATCGGATCCAATCACCACCAAAAATTAATCAGTTTGAAGTTAGGCCATTTCTGACCAACCCTGAAATTTTCGTCACAATCCGTCCACAACTTTTTGAGTTATTTTGCAAATTTTGGGAAACTTATTCTCTTAGTTTTTTTGTGTGTTAAGTAGCCAATGACTCTACCAGTGGGAGGTGATGGGCTTAGCTTAGCATGACTGGCTAGTCAACAAGAATTATATACATATAAATTCCAATAAAAAAACCATTCAGATAAATTAGATGTGTTAATTACCATTTCCCCCTACACTTTTAGACTCCACTTTTCAGCAGGAAAGCCAAACATTTCTCTTAAAGTAACACTCAGTGATTTTGCATTGTTCTTCCATAAAGTTGGATCATCTGAGATTATTATTTAAAAAAAAAATAATGGTAGAATTAGAATTTCAAGAACCAAGTTACCTTTCTTAATGTGAGCTCCAGAAATCTGAAAAAAGTCATGATGCAACTCAATATTTTCTATGCCTTAATGTTGATGGCTCCATTATCAATATGTTATTTTCTCAGACAGAGGTCCTCCAGAGTCACAGAACACATTATACAACAGAGTACTACTACTAATAATATCCAGTAAACTGCTTTTGATGTGTACAGTGTGCTGCTGAATTGAAAGACAACTCTCTTCTTTTTTGAATTTCTACATGAACTGTATTATTACGGCCTGCTTATAATACTTTTGCAACAAGGCCTACCATCAGCTACTGCTAGAATAGTTGCACTTTTGTTGCCTGCGCTTCTATATTTAAGTGGTGTGGTCATGCATCATCCATTGTGGGCTCAGAAAGCCACCCGTCATGCCAGGCTACAATATCAAACAACTGGCGCTGACTGTTGCCATGAGAGTTTCTCCACACTGGCCACAGCTCGCTGCTAACAGCCTCTGCAAGGTAATCCTCAGCCACTTATGTGCAGCGTGTGAAACTGATTTTCTCATCCGCTCATCAAATTAGCTTGTGGATTTCAGAATAGAATGACTGCTTTTACTACTTGACTGCAAAAGAAAGATTCCCTTTGTTCTTCTGGACACATAGAATCTTTTGACATTTAAGGTTTGTGCTGATTATAGCACTTTTTAAAGCTTTAATAGTGACTTGAGTATCTGAAGTCAACATTAGCATTTGGCTTGTAATTCTAGGTCACGGCCGCAAAAGTGAAAGTAAAAAGGGAAATACTGTACATTTCTGAAGTTCATGAGTTGTCTCGAAGGGAAACGCTCACATATACAGAAATATCTCAGTTTCCATGCTCAAGTAACATAAGACCTGACATAATAGCAGCGATAAGTGAGAGTTCAGGCTACCCTGGAAGGCCAGCAGGTTATGGATGCAGTCTCTCTTTACCAGCCCTGCACGCCATGTCCCTGCACTGCATTTCTGTCCATTAACACATCCACTGTGTACGCACTCAATTTGAGAGCCTAATAAGAGGCAGATGAGTCTTGCAGCCGCTTCCCTCGCAGCCAGCAGAGACCCTGCAGGAGGCAAAATTTGTCCGACTAAAATCATCCCAACAGGGGGGAGCTCTTAGGTCAGCAGCCCTTAAGTTGACGCGAGCAGACACTCCTATGAGTTTGTGATGAAAACCGTGTGATCCATCATCGCCGGCGCGTTCGTCTGTTCAGGGACTGTAAGCATGCTGAGAGCTCCCACGGGCCTCCACTTGATCACAGTTAAGCTGAGCTACATGGGGCACCAAAGCTATCACTCATTATGAAAATGGAGAGAAATTCAGATAAGCTTTCATATGAAATAATTAAAGGAGATCCTCATAGGCTCTGCTTAAAGCAGATATGCAAAAGTATCCCAATAATAAGTCCCCTTATTGTCGAGATTTTTACCAAAGCTTCTGTATATCCATGTATACATGTCACTGGCTTGACATTATGCCTGAAATTAAAATTAAAGACCATATTTTCTGATATCAATATATCATCATATGATGTCATAACAACTCTACAGATATCGTTGACAGTCTTTTAACATTTTAAAATAATAATATCTTGACCTAGAACTCTAAATGCAACAGAACATTTGATTCATCTACCAGACAATCTGTTGGACTTTTATTGAGATTTATTATTGTATTTAAAATAACCATCCATCATCTCTTCCCCTGGAACTTCTTCCAAACAAAAGTTATTTTTAAACAGCTGTGCCCACCATGTCTTACGCCACTGCTAATGTGACCCCCGCTAGCAGGAAGGTAGCAACATCCCAATGTCTTGAAGGCAAGATCAGTCTGGCTCTGATTATCATGGGAGCTACCGCCTCTGCCTGAGAAAAAAATGCTGCTGCTTTAAAATAAATGTTATTGTTTGTCACAGGAAACCAATCTGATTACTGTTTCTCCTCTCATGCGCACACTTACCGCCGTGCACCGGGCTGTATTTTTGCATGTGGTTTTCATTCAGCCTCCCCAGCGAGGGGCGAAATGGACACCTCACGTTTTCATCTTTATTAAGTCACACTTTGGGGAAGGTTAAAATGGGGGTTGTTTACACAAAGTATTTGGCAATCTTTGGAAGACAATCTGTCTGTCCACATCAAACAATAGATTGAGTTTCCCTGCTGCAGCAGCAGCAACAGCAGCGTTTCAGGCCGACTCCTCTGATAGTCGTGACGTCTGTGTTTGCTCAACTTGACAGCAAAAGTGAGGAGTCGTTAAAGTGCGGCGTGAAGCTATTTTGGGTTCGGCTGGATTTGGCTATTATGATCGTACCATTTCACTTTAGCTATGTGTGTTGTTACAGCAGAATTTGCAAGTGTGTGTCATTTTTTTTTAAAAAAATTGGACCTTATTTCTGGGATAAAATACTGTCATTTACTCACCCATTTCACTTTGGAGTCATTTGGAGTATTTACGACAATATTGGACTTGATGATATCCATTCAACGGGAGTGAACAGGGCTCCGAAATTCAGCCAGTAAATGACACAAACTTGAACATTTCTCAAATAACAGACATTTAGTATGATGGACTACACTATTACTGTTCTCATTTGAGTCAGGAGTTGTCGGTAACCTCAGAAAATTCAATCTGTAAACAGACTCTACTTCCTGTGTATCATAGTTTACTAAGGACCCCTGAACTAAAACAATGCATGTATGCATATGTGACAACATCACAAATAAGTACTTTAGTTCAGGCACTGTGAAGGACACATAGTAAACTATGATACACAGGAAGTAGAGTCTGTTTACAGATTGAATTTTCTCAAGTTACAGAAAATTCCAGACTCAAATGACAATAATAATAGTGTAGTCCATCTTATTAAAGGTCTGTTATTTGAGAAATGGTCAAGTTTGTGTCATTTACTGGCTGTATTTCGGTGCCCCATTCACTTCTGTTAAATGGATAACATCAAATCCAATATCATCAGAAATACTCCAAATGACTCCAAAGTGAAATGGGTGAGTAAATGGCAGTATTTATCCCAGAAATAAGGTCCAATTTGTAAAAAAAAGGCACTTCCCCTTTAAGGAGTCTTCTACCTCTTTCACACTGTGCCCCCTCTATCTCTTTCTGAGTGTATCCCTCTGGGGATTAATGAAACACATACACACCCCAAAAGAAGTGCAAGGAAGAAAAAAAACAAGAGTGCCAGTAAAGAACAGAATAAAGGGCTTAAAAGGCATCTGGGAGGAAAGCTGAGAAACCAAGGGACCCGTCAGCAGGATCTGCCAAGGCTTAGAAGTCAGACTGTTTGTTTTGCTTCATATGTCGACACGGCCCAGTGTGGCTCTGTCCTGCCGTGATTCTCCACCAGGTTGTTTCTCGTAAACTTTACCTCCATGGGACACCTCTACTTGACACCCAGCAAACCAACAACATCCAAAGAAAAAAAAGAAAGGCCATATGTAAATGTTGTGAAAGAAGCCAATTAGGAAATGTATCTTATTTGAAAGGGCCAGTAATAGTTTAATTCCAAAAACATGTCTTCTGCCTCCCCCATAATGTGTCGCATGTGAGGCTGTGGTTTTTTTGGAGAGTGGAGCAGCGAAAGCGGGGGGAGGGCGGATTTGAACGTGCTTGGTGGCAAACATTTGTTTATGTTTTCCAACTGGTGCATCATTTCAAAGGGCAGCATGCATGTCCCATGGAGGGCTTCACGTCTGCCGCTGATTGGAAACACATTGCAGCGATCGCTGTATGGTGATTCACCGTCATGTCATGTATGTGAGAGAGAAAGCATTATGTGACGCACTTTTTAAAGAAACAAATCAGTTTGGTTTCACTTAAATCCAAAAACACGCCCCCTGTTGTGCAGAATTTTTTTTCTGTGACCCCACACTCCCAGTGAGTGGGGTTTAAAGATGGTTTTTAAAGGAGATACTAAATAGGTAGATAGTTTTTCCGAATAGTCTGTGAAGGAGGCCACGTGTGATTCCTGTTCCTCTTGATTTTCCACTTCCACTCTGCTAAGCCTGATGGTTAACAAGACTTTGCCTTTTAATTGCTGCCTTCACACAGCTGAGGCACGCTACCACAGCCATGTCCTTGAACGGACCACCAACCTTAAACCTAGAAACTTTTAATTTCTTTTTAATTTCCTCACGAGTAGCCACCTCAATCAATGTTACTTTCCATTTAACATGAAAATCACATCCGTTCTCAATTTGATTGAAAAAATTTGATTGAAAAAAAAAACAGTTTTTTGACATTTCATTAGTTAATGTTTCTTTCCTCTTTTCACTTTTTAAATTAAATTAGGATTTTTGCAGAAGTCACATTCACAGGGAATGATATTTATCCAAATCCTAAAAAGGGGTCACGGACAAGGTTTTTATTAAACAGATGAAAAGCAATTTTGCTGCAAGGAAGATTGAAATATATAAAAAGAACATGCTGCATTTGTCCCCATCAGGGACGGTTCATCATATTAGGGTTATTTGGAATAATGAAGGAATGACAAAAACACTTTGTTCACATATAATAGTTTCAAATCACAATTATCTGTCTCAAAGGATTAACCACTGAGAAGTTTTTACTGTATATTTATGTCTACATACATAAAGGCTTGTGTTGTGCAATAAATAACACTAGAAAAATACTGAGACAAATGAAAAGTAATGTGAAACAATGATATCAATGAAACAATGATTGTCTCGCATTGGAAAATGCTGATATTTTTATCATCCTTTAGTTCCGCAGAGCTATAGAAAGTTAACATAAACACGTGAAAGTAACAAAAATAATAGCAAATATTTTACAGGAAGCACAAAACTATTAAAATCACTGAAGTAGTGATTAAATTGCTTATTGGGCATTGTAAACTTACAACATGACCGTAAAGACATTTGTCATCATACTTTAACCTGAAATTGACAGTTTGTGCTTCTATAACTTCTCAAGAAACTTCTGTTGACATTCATCATATTTTTTCTATCACATTGCCTTTCGTTTGTGTACGATGCCTACAGACAGTGAATATGACACTGACCAGGTGTTATCAGACTGAGCCTCCGGTAGCCGACAGCAGAGAGGCAGCGGGCAGCACAGGGTGAACACAGTGCTGGGCAGGGTAAGGCCTTATCGCCGCTTTAATTTTTCTCCCCAAGGTGAGCTGGGAAGAGATCAGTGGCACTAAACCCTGGGAATTACCCTAGATATTGGCCCCCTGTGCTCTGCAAATGAAATCCTGCCGTCGGCAGGGAGAACATGGTGGTTAACACTCTGAAAATCAGTTTTTGTGCAGACCACAGCTGGCGTGAAGGGGGCAAGGGAAAGCAGTGGAGGAGGAAGGAGGAAGGGGGGAGGAAAGAGGTGGGGGAAGGGCGCTTTGAGGAAAAAAAAAACGCAATACTCATAAAAAGAAAAAGACAGAGAGAGACAGAAGGTTTTGCTCTTGGCCTCTCTGCTCTTAAGTTCATCTGTTTTCAGACTAGGTGCATGTTGGTGTGTAACAAGTGTCAGTAATAATTATTCACTATCAGTCTCTGAGGAGGCATTGAAGCAGAAACAGATCGAGACATGATGCATGGACAACAGACAAGTGCACAAAACGTGACAACAAACTGTCGTTTGTGGCTGTACTGACCAAGTGAAACCAGAACCAGGGTCCAGCTGTCTGAGGGTCTGGGCAGGGGTCTTGAGGCCACGGTGGTGAGATAGAAATCACTCACTGTGATCATAACCTTCACAGTCCTGAACCTGACCAGCTGTCAGGCCTGTGTTCGCCTGCGCAGCTATAAGCTCCGTGGGTAATATTAGAGTGCTCACATGCACTCTGTCTGGTACTCTGACATAGTTAACTTAGATTTTAATTAAAAACAATCATTTCTGCCACCAGAAGTTTAACAGACAACACTACATCTACCATTTTGTCAAATCTGTGCCCAAGCAACCGCAAATATTTTAAATATTTTAAATATCTAACATATTTTATCTCCTCCCCTGATGCCCTTATTGGAGCATTATCTATATTATTATCATTATTGTGTGTTAGCTTTAATTTGATTCATGAAATAAGAACAGAATGAACATTAGAACATCTAATATTGATATAAGATATTGGTCCAATATCAGCAAAAAAAAAAAAAAGAGTATCGGATTATATCAGCCTGCATCTGAAATAATTGATATAATCTTAAACTAGTGGTTATTTTGCACTTTAAAAACATATATTTTTAAATTTTTCATTGGATTTATTGAGTTATTTTTCAGTTGTTTTTTAATTCCTGTTTTATTTAATTTCAATTGTAGAATATTCTTATGTTTGAGGTTAAAATTGATGTGACCCATTGATTAATAGTAAATAGGTCAGTTTTTCTCAGACCTACTGTTGATGACTGTTGTTCTGTTTGAGTAAAATCACTTGATAAAGACCTTTTCTAACATTCTGTACTACTACATTGTTTCGGGACACCCCTAATGGACATTGAATTGTTTGTCATGGTCACTATTATAAAAGGAAACGGTGATGACAACAATGGTTGCTATGCCAACTGTACAAATAAAAAACACTGCTGAGCAGATTTGATATGAGTGGGAATGTCCACTTTACTTCTATTCTACTTCTACTCTACGTCTAGTCTGTTGTCATACATCATTCAAACTATGAAAGTACTGTTGGACGAACAGTACTGCAATATGTGACGTCACAACAACTGTATGACAGCTGCTGTGAGCATCACTGAGTGGGTTGTGGCCAAAAAACTCAACATGCAGACTAAATGCAGACAAAATGTAAATTGAATAAACTTTTAAACTGTTAAGTTACATTTATCAACCACAAACAAATGGATAAATATATAACATAATGCAACAGTATATAATTCTGAAATATGCTTGTTACAAACAACACAATTTTATTTTAATAATCAACATGTTTTCCAGCAAAATCCATATTTCTGAATTTGTAAGATGAAAAAAGTGACTTTGTAATATAATTAGTTCTTTTTTAACCCTAGTTAACAAGAGTAAAGTAGCTAATGACCTAGAAAATGGACCATCAGCTCATCAACTCCACCACCAAACTGACACTGCATGAGAGGAAACTGTATATGTTGTTAAATTTCAACACTCACTTGTGCCTCACATAGACAAATACACACCCATACACACAGCATGCATACACACACATACATATTATTTATAGTTTCTGATCAGGGTGTAAAACGAGGCCGTCTCTCTTTAGAATAGCTGAACCATATTCACCCAAAAATAGCAGGTGGCCATCCAGCGAGCAGCGGTGGGAGGATTCCGAGCTTCGAAAATAAACAGAAGGATGTTTACTCATCACCAGAATGAAAAAGTGCTAATCTCCAATCAAGTCCAAAAGGCAGATAGTTAGCAAGGAGAACCTAAGAATAGCCCAGAGGGTAACACATTCCAGCTACGACTGAGCTTAACTGTGATCTCACTACAGTATACGCTGGCCCTCGTGCACTGAAAATGATTAGCACTTCTGTACAGTGATTTAGGACATACTAGATGTGTATATATAGATGAACTTAAAGGACATAATGTGATGAGAGCAGAGTGTTAGTGCATGCTCCTCAGTGGGATGGAAAATGCAGAGTGGTGGGGGTGTTTGGAAAACTAATGGAAAGCTTGGTTGGAAAACATAGTTAACTGACTGATGACCTTGGCAACCAGCATGTTTTACTGAGGTGGCTGGGTTTCTTTATCAAGACCAAAGTGTATGAAAGTTGTAAGGAAAAGACTAAAATATGTCCCCTGATTTTTTGCATGACACAAAAGAAGTATCTGTGAGTCTAGTCAGTGGAGAATAAACACAATATGGACTTCTTGATTGAATTAATTTTTCCAAACTGTGAGTCATGACACATGAATAGAATTGGTCATGCTTTTGAGAAATGTGAAATAAGCATGATTTGGAAGAAGATAAAATATGTGATGTAAAAAAAATGTTTGTGTTCCAGTGAGTGAATCACTAACTTTTTTCACCCTGCAGCAATGAAATATGTGTGCGCAACACCACAAGTATTACATGAGCTATTACAACTGAAATATGGTTTCCATAATTGTTTAGCTTTTTAACAGCAATGTGAGTGTTACTTTTCCTTTGGGTTCCAGCACTGAAGTTTATATTGGCCCTGTTTCTGTGTTATGGAGAGCCTGCTGCTGCAATGCTATCTATCACTATTTACCTCCGTGCTCTACTATTATGCATTAGCAGGTCTATAGGGATTAAGGATCAAGAGCGAGGACCCCATGTTCCTGCACAACAGCATAATGTGTCATGAAAAGTGGCAACAAGAACGGATGAAATGGACACAGCTGCACAAACTGGTGCACAAATTCAACATGTAGCATTAACAAACATGGACGTGTTTCCTGAGATTATGAAGTGTCACAGTAGATGAGGGGCTGTTGTGCAAAATAACTCTTTGATACCCCACAGATTAACAGTCACTTTAAATTCATTAGCTGAGGAACGGTGGATATTGGAGCAAGGCATGCAGTGGCTTGATATTCCCAAAGCATGTGGAGTGGAAATGTACAGTAGTGATATTTTCCTAGTGGTTTGGACGGGTGATACCTGCACTTTGGCTGCTCTGTGAAGCGTTCCACGTCCTCTGCCATTTGGCTGACTGTGACTGGCCTGTGCCCATGGCCAATAGCCAAGGTGGTTTACTTTTTTGGTAAAGCAGTGAACCTAGTTCAGATGGTTCAGAAAGGAGGCTGATCAAACATATTTAAGTAATAAGTCTGTAAAGAAACTCCTTGTCATCCACAATGTGAGAGGGAGAGGCAGAAAAGATACAATACACCATAGTAAAACGACTGGGATCCATCCTTCAATCATTGTGTGCTGATCTCAGTCTAAAACTCCTTCCTATTAGCTGCAACTGCTATTAACAATAAATTTAATATTTTATGTATTCTGACATTTTTTTATTTTCTAAGAAACTCTTCTCTCTCCATACAGTCTTTTGACCACTCTGATGAGAGTTTTACACATTTTTATAGAAGTTACACAACTTAGATTCAAGTATTAATTAGTACACATTGAATGTTTTTGGGGGCAGCAGTAGTTCCTCCTGGGCCCGACTGCTGCCCCAAAAAAAAATCAATGTGTACGAATTAATACTTGAATCTAAGTTGTGTAACTTCTATAAAAATGTGTAAAACTCTCATCAGAGTGGTCAAAAGACTGTATGGAGAGAGAAGAGTTTCTTAGAAAATATAAAAATGTTTCATAACTTGTGTGTTATGTGCAACTGAAAAAAAACACTAACAAAGTGCAAACTGAAATTTTTTAATAAAATAATTCTTCTTCTACCATTTGACCGAGCCATGCCAGCCATTTGATGCTGAGCTATGCAAATTGCCAGTTGAATCTACTGCAGCTTTATTTTTAAGGTAGAAACACCAAACTCTCTGCAAGATTAAAATAAAAACAATGAACTAAATGGAAATTTCCCTAAATGTCATAATATTTCCATTGTGTTTTCTCTTGATTAAGATTGGGTCTTCTTATCAGTTTCATCAGCAGCAGTTATTGTTCCTGATGTCTTCAAACTATACCTAAACTTCCAACTTGCATAGGATTTCCCTGGATAAGGCCTAAATGTATGTGACTGTTAACTCTTTGAGTGCCATTGATGGATGTCGACGCCATATAAAATCTAAAACTTGCGTGCCATCAACGTAATAATATGTCAAAATGGCTTTTCCGCAGAGGGTCGCCAATTGTCGTCTCCCACAACCTGTGAGTAATTTTGGGGCTTCTGGGAGATGTAATCTGGACATAAAAAGACGGCATACGCCACAGAGATCAAAGCAGGAAGTGGAGATGATTGAGATTAGAGAGAAAAACAGATGGATTCTGGAGAAAGTGGCCTCTACCTCTGATAAAACAAGAATGGAACAAGGTAAAAACAAAAGTGTTCTTTCATTCATTTGAGCTATTCTGTGTTTTCAGAGACATAGTACAAAATATTCTGTGGGTCTTAAAAATGGATAAAAACGCTGGCACAAGGCACTTTCTGTTTCATAAAACGGCTGGCACTCAGTGAGTTAAGATAACTTTAACAAACAGAGCTGTATCTGTATCCAGATGTTATCAAGGTCAGTAAAACTTCACTTCTGCTTATATATATAAGAATGGACGCAAAAATATCTAAATCAAGCTGAACCCTGTCTCAAACATGAACATTTGACTCAACAAAAAAAGATATGGTTCCTCCAGTCTGTCTTTCTTTCTAGCAAGAAATTCGGACATCTCATGTTGCTCGCCTTGAAAAGTACACATGGAGAGAGCAGACATCATAAAAAAAAATGTCGATCCACCTGTTGTTCTGGCATCGGGGGAGCATTTGAACCCCACCTGCAATTCTTTGGTCTGGCAGACTGTGTGTGTGTGTGTGTGTGTGTGTGTGTGTGTGTGTGTGTCTGTCTCCCCATAAACAGGTGGGGTTCCCCGCCACAGATATCGAGTTCCCTTCTTTGATAACACATTACAGACTTCATTAATTTCACCCACTCCGGCCACGCACTCTCCGTCTGACAATCTAACTGAGGAATTTTTGTGTGAGCACACCTCCTTGGACTTGAGCAACTTTTACAAGCAGAGATTAACATGTGTGAAAACAAATGTAATTTAAACCTTTATTGTTTTACGAGGCTGAGGCGGACACATCCTTTAAAAGAGCTGTCTGTATCAGACAACCCCAGATAACTTAACAACCAAAGTTTTCCTCTAAATTGGAAAAAAAGTAATGGCGGACTCTATCAGAATATACATACATAAATTGGGCAACGATGGAAATAATTGATGCTCCTTTTCTTTTTTAATCGAGGGCAATAACTGGAAAAAAAAATAAAAGGCATTGCGAGTTAGTGACAAATCATCTTCTACAGTTATGATAACTGGTGTCAAGAGCCTACACGCATTTCTTTCTTGAGCTCTTTTAAGCCAGGAAACACAACTCTGCACACATACATCCCACATGTCCAGTTGCGCTGGGCTAATTTGTGCTTTACTTTGTTTTCTTGACATTGATTGGTTATTCTGGAACACATGAGGAAATCCGACACCACGGCTCCCTTGATTCCAGTTGTGCGGTGACTCATCGCCGTGTCTGGCAGATGACACAGTGGTGCGAGGTGAACTTGGACCGGACCCGACTTGTCCACAGTGAAGCTCTGAGTGCTCGGCCTCCAAAAGCATGTCTAGCTTTACTCTCAACTAACAGAACAATACTAGGGATTAGGATAATGGGCTAAATTTAAAGTTGCAAAAGAATGCATGTAAAGAAACAATGGCCGCCTCAAAGATATGTTTTTGTATTTTCTTGTCTTTTTCCTGTAATTAACTCTTTGAGTGCCAGCTGTTCTATAAAACAGGAAGTGTCTTGTGCCAGCATTTTTGGCCATTCTGAGTCATTTTTTAAACCCACAGAATATTTTATACTATGTCTCTAAAAACACTGAATGGCTCAAACGAAAGAAGAGACTCTATTTCATCATGAAAAAACATTTTTACCTTGTTCCATTTTTGTTTTATCAGAGTTTCACCAAAATCACTAGCTTGGGCCTGCCCATACTTCCTGTGACGCTTCACAAAATTTCGCGACCAAGTCAGTCTGGCCAAGCTGCCGTTCTCTTTGATTTCAGTTTCACCTAGAAATGGGGACCAATGAAAGTCTAGCATTTCCAACGGCTGATTGAGGCGTGTTTAAAGCAGTGACACTTGCAGGACTGGATCAAGCAGTTTCCATCGCTACGCATCCATCAGAGGAAAGAGTGGTCTGATTGCTTAAAGCTTCGTCCAATGGCACACAGAGGGATTTGACAGATGCGGTTTAAGCCCGCCCTCTGAGAAATCAGTTTACAAGGCGGCTTGGCCAGACTACGCTCGCAGAGCAAATTACAAAATCACCACTTTTTGTCCAGAGTTTGTTTTGTTCTCTAATCGCAATATTCTCTACTTCCTGCTTTGATCTGTGGTGTATACCGTCTCTTTGTGCTCCGACTACATCTCCCAGAAGCCCCAACATCAATCATGTGCTCTGTGAGAGCGCCCTCTTGTGCCTGCTGTCGAAAAAACACTTTGACATATAAATACATCTATGGCAATTTACCTAAATTACCAATAAAACATTGTTTGATTTGTTATTAAATAAAGCAATAATAAGTGTTTGAATCCCAGCTTGTTTGTGACAAACCAGCCCAGAAATTTTGGTGAAATAAGCAAAAAGTTTTGTGGAACATGTTTCGTAAATGTGAATGAAATTATATGGACCTCACCTGTTCTCAGTCTGAGCTCTGGCTGTTTGCATGACACTGTCACTTTGGCCATAAAACATCTGTTGTAAACATTACCAGTAGTGGCATCGCTCTTCTTGTTAAACGCGTGGTGTTCCCAGACACAAGCTCGACCTTGACACTTTATAACAGACAGCTCACCAAGACGGCGACAAGTGCTGGGGTACGAACTTGACCTCCCCTGGAGGGGGAGGAGGAGGGGGCTAACAATGCTCCAGTGTCCAGACAAAAAAAATACATATTGGTGCTTTAAATGGCAGCGTTTTGGCTAGTAGTGGGGAATTGTAACAGATTATAACATTAAAACCTCAGAAAATATTTATTTTACTACTGTTTTTGAGTGAAATTCAATTTAGCAGCTGTGTGACGGAAAAAGAAACTGGACCTGACAAGCATTGATGGAAGAATGAAACCTCCTCCTATCAACAGACAAATAGGAGCCACTTGTGCAACATTGTTTAAAGGCTATCCATGTCATTTATTTTTAGAAAGCTATACCAACTATTTAAAAAGATTCTCATAATGTAGAAACACAAGTCACTGCTGTCATTTTTTTTTTTTTTTTCTTTGTCTTGTTGTTCAGAAGAGGGGCAGCATCTGTCGGGACCTTTAGCTCTTTGTATTGTTGTGGCTTTGAACTTCCTTCTGATCGGACAAGCTTGTTGATTTAAATGCGAGAGAACAAAGTTTTGTGGAAAAAGCTGAGGTATTTTTGGCCTCGGCGGTACATATGGAGCATGTGGATGGTTGATTTTGAGATGATTTACAATGCCGAGGCGTCTATAAATCCATAGTGTTGAAAAGATAGACAGATATACCACAGTGGCTGCTGAACAGTGGGAGCGGGAAGTTGTGGATAGAAAACCAAACAAAACCGTTTCATCGAGCAATTTTTGATCTTCCTCTCAGCCCAGTATTGATTTTTGTGGCTCACTGTGTAACTTTGAATGCAATCTTTAACAGTTCAATGCCATGAAATTGTGGCTGCTCTTATTTAATGAGGTCAATCGTTGCCTCAAACACAGTGAACACCATCTATGGACCCATAGTTCATTTCTTCCTGTGTGCTGTGAAGCTGATATTAGAAGAATATCAGAAAATAAAGAGAAAAAAAAACTCCCCCATATAAGTCATCCAGTTTGCTGCAAACAGACAGCAGGAATTACTATTACGTTTTTTTGATTCAAAATCATATTGATCTCTGCTCTTTTTGATTCGCATTTTCCCCACTCACAGCCAAATCCTCCCACACAGGCTTTGCTCTTTTTTTTGAACGATTGCTTTCAGACAGTTTAAAGAAACCAGCCGCGCACCGAAAGATTATTCTCGGAGAATATTACTCTAAAACGCGTATTGATTCCGCTCGCAGAAATGAGGCATTATGTGGGTGTTGAGTGGAGGAGAGAGATACGGCGGTGAAAAATGACACTGCGTCATGAGCTATCAGTTTCAAGTGGCTCAAAGAGAAACATCTGGTTGGACTCGGCTCCAAAGAACACAAACCCCAGCTAAGGAGACTGCATAAGTTTGGGAGCAGACAGCCTTCAAAACAAACGCCACCAGCTTTGTTGGCTTCTGACACAATTTGCTCCAGGTCTTATTCAGTTTCAGAGTCTTACAACGATCTCCATGTGCAGAAGAAACTCATGCGACGCAGCAGGTCTGGATAAAAAGAAAAGGTGGAAAAAGGTGCAGTTACTGTGTGTGATAACAGATACCCGTCCTATGAATACATTACATTGTTACCCCTTTGGACGCTGAACATAGTTTGGCTTTAGAGTAATCCATCAACCTAGGGTGAGAAATAGCCTTCTATATTTGGCCATTACATCTTTAGCTTGTCCTCTCAGTGGGTACAGGGGCAGCTGAGGAGACAACCCTCTCCATCAGTCATAACTGCTGGCCCCAGGCCCAGAGTTCCTGTCACTAAGAGGCTTAAACCAAAACATCTTCCCCTCATTCGTATAAAAGCCAGGCAGGTCAAAAGGCTCCAAAATGATTTGCATAGCCAGTGAGGTACTGACTTTATGACTATTGTGGATTGGGAGTGAAAATACTCTCTGAGGGCTGATTTCCTCAGCTGACACCTTTTGTAGTCTTTCAATCAGTGCAGCAGCCAAATAACCTTAAACTGCATATCTGAGGATTTACTAACATCGTCAGCCTAAAAGAACTAACATGCAGCACTCTAAAGCCAGTTCCCTTCGTCTAACGTCTTCAACATCGGCCCAATTTACGGTATTAGACACCACCACGAGCCACAGAATACGAGCCCTGTAAAATGCAAGTGTAAGACCAGCGATAGGAAAACATTTGGGGAAAGGAGCCGAAACTGGGAATTACTTCTGTAACGCTGCCGGGTGACCACAAAAATCTGTCTGAGAACCACGTCAAGACTGTGATCATTATTTCACTCTTTTTCTCTGGCTTTTCGTCTGCATTCGTTTACCACGGCATCAGCATTTTTCCTCCAAATGAAGTCTAAAAGGCATTCCTTTCCCTTTCCGCACCCTTTTCAGAGCCTCGTCAAACCCAATATGGCCTTCTCTACTGCTACAAGACACGTATACCTCGGCAGCATATATATATTGTAGGATCACTGTACACTGTATAATCCAAATAAATATCTTAGTCGTAGAGAATAATGGATAGAGTTGATTTGAAAAGATTCCCAGTATTTCTGATAAACTTTTGTGGCTGCACTTCTTTAAAATCCAGACTTTTCGCACCTATCAGAAGACATTGATGGGAAATCTAATGCAATAAATTATAAATGGTGTTTAATATCAGTGGCCCTGAAGTGAAACTGCAGTCTGCAGACTTAAAAAAAATACACCAAAATAAGTTGAAAAATTCCCAATAATGGACTTGTTTGATTTCTTTTTTATTTAAAAATCTGCTCCTGTTTATTTAGTTGAAATAAGTTTGATTTAACCACCGTCTTTTGTAATCTGCATCGTCTTCATCTTATATTTAACTCACATAATTCCCTTGAAACCTACAGCATACGTTTCCAAACAAGTTTTGACGGGTATCAATCTGAAATTGGTTAATTACCCAGAATAGATGACCAGTACTTAAGTGATCTATTGGTTATTGTTCTGTGTAACAGAAGCATGTAATTTACTCAAAGTCATTTGAGTCTAAGTATGTGTATAATGTCTACAGTAATGTTCTTGGATGTTTCAGATGTGCTGAACACAGTGAGGCAATTTCTAAGCTGGAACATAAATATGCACTGGCGAAGGCTGATGTATCTTGTGGTTACAGAACGTAGCCCGCAGAGCTACTCATGGCTGAAATGATTGACATATTAAGTTTAAATAATGGTGTAGCCATCCCATGCTGTCTTTAAAGTGCAACTCATGCAATTTCTGAAATGTTTAGAAGAATTAAACTCTCAGTCTGTACGATGAGTTGGAGCAGGATGGTTTGAGCATGGATGCTTTCATTCACCGGCGACACAACTGCAAGTTGTTTATTCTCAACTGTGCAATTTTGGGTATTTTGTGAAAGGTTGGAGAGGACATGCAAGTAATAATATGTCATGGTTTGGGTTCTTGTGAAGAGAAAAATACTTATTATTTCTGGAGTGAGATTAAAGTGTTCTTTGTTTATGAGGGAGTGACACACCTGATGGGATATCATAAGCTTTACAGCTTTATTTATGTCAAAAAGATGGAAGTATTACCCAAACTATATGATGTTTAGCACCTTACAAATTGCATGCAAAATAATCAAAAGGATATTACTGTATAATATAACCATGCACTATATGGCTATGTGTTGTCATTCCTGTCTAGAGAGGATAAATATATGGATGCTTTACATTTAAATGTACTAGAAGTGTCTGATAACGTTATCCCACTGTTGCATCTTCTGCACTACTTGTAGCAGACACCACTTGTGACTCTCAAGAGTCCTCATTCTACGCTTGAGTTGACCACCACCCAAGCCAAAGAGAGGCAGTATGAAGTCATCACAAAAGTCAAGAGCTACTGTGCCACAGAGACCGATGTTCAAGGAGGGAAGAAAAGTTGGCAGGAAATCAGTGTTGTGTCACTGGAAAGGATTTGCAAGTGGGAGGAGGGAGAAGAGGGGAAGTAAGGAGGGAGGGAGAGATTGAAAGAGGAACTCTGGCTGAGTGGCTGAGGAGGAAAAGGGATGCATTGGAGAGAGTAAAGGAGGTAAAGGAGGAGTAAAATGAAGAGATAAAAGAAAAGTTAGACAGAGTGGAAGAAGGTGAAAGAGACTTGTGGTTGTGAAGGAGAGTGAAGAGAACGGGGGTGTTGATAGAGGAGGCCAAAGACATTTTCTCTGGCTCCAGGCCCAGCTGGTGTCTACGCTGGACCGCTGTGGGTGTCAGATCTTTATTCCAACCCTGGAGACAGCTGGAGGTGTCAACGCCGAGCCAGCTTCAGTTATACCTCCCCACAAAACTCAGCCATGTGTTTGTGCACACAGCAGCCCCGCTGTCACAACAAGCTCATATCATACTGACACAGCTTGTACAATATTACCGAATCAACTGTTTGATTAGTTGTTTCACCTCATCCACATGAACAAAACTTGGCATTTGTATTTTGAAACTGTAAAATGGCTATTTGAAAACCAGTCGTCAGAGTTGTGGGATTTATAATCGAGCATGACAAGACCCAAAAGAAAAAAGTTATAGAGGGGCTTTCATGCTCCATTTACATTGAAACAATCATTCACTACTGGGGTTTCAAATTCTCAAGGCCCATGGACAGACATTTGAGGGGTTAACCCTCTAACTACAAATCAAATCAGTAGGAAGGCATTTTATACATTTCTTAATGGCTTCCAGAGGAGGAGATGGCTCCACTATCACAAACCACATCACCTTTAAAGTGTTACAGCTTTACGCAAGGAAAGACATCGGAAAAGACAAGAGGAATTCATTTCTACTTCTATTCTGTTTAGTTTCAGGAATTGTTTTTTAAGCCGCGTCCAAAAAAAGTAGCATATTCTGCCACGAAGATATGTTATAGAGAGGAAGAGGCTGCAGTGTGTTGGAGACAGACACATTCCTCTGTAATGAGGTTAGTTCTGGTCTGATAGGTGAATAAGCATGATATGATGATCTCTGCAGGACTCTGCTAACAGCAACAACAGGTACAAAATGCTCCCGTTCCAAAATCATTTTCAAATCATCCATAAAAATTGACAAATTGACTTATATCCTTGAATAATAACACATCATTTTACAAAAAATACTTTTTGAAGGAAAACAGGTATCATCTGTCCCTTGCTGGATGAGAATTCTTCCAATTGATATTTGACAGATCGCCCTCCGCTCAGCTACAGTCCTCTTCAAAATAATATGTCCATTTCAGCATCAAAGTCAGCATGCAGATGTGTTTATGGGAAACGGGATGCCTAATAAATCTTGGGCATAATGTTATTGAATTAGTAGGGACTTAGAAGCAGATACCATATTAAATCCTGTCTTTTCCAGTTCACTGCCTTTGATAGCGATATATTAGAGTCTCACATGATATACTTGCGTATCCGCCGTCGTTTTTCATCACCTCCAGCAAGGCACTGGCGAGGGGGTGACGATGAATAATAAATGAACCTGAATTTTCTGATGGAATTTCCATTTACGCTGTGAACAATTTCCGGGAAAGAGGATTTGCACTTAATACCTTGCAGTGCCCCCTCCAACGGTTGCTGTTTGTAGCACAGATTAACAGTGAGATCACCATCTCGTCCGTGGCATCATGTGAAATTTGCTGCCATTTAAGAAGATACTTATTAGTCTGAGGACTCAAGTCTTCAAAGTTCAAGCTGAATTTAAGTGGCTATACCTGAAATAAATATTGGTGAAGCACCAAAAAAAAAAAAAAAACTTATGATGTCTTAGTTTCAAATAGTTTGTGTGCCTGGTAAGGGAAGATGTGCTTTTAACTTTGCTTCTATATACTGTAGCAATACCACTTAGTAAAATACTGGAACAAATGTAACATCGATATCAATGACATGATCAATTAACATAATGTTGTTCATAATTAATGAAAAATGTTGTGTCTTTTCGATAAAATAGACCACCTAAACTTCAGCTTTAGTGTTTTATTGCTGTTGTAATCTTGTTTTACAAATGTTAAAAAACATCAGATGGAGGATAAAATGTTACTTAGTCTTTTGTTCACACAATAGCGATTAATTGCTGACTTCAATGTAATGTAATGTTATTCTTACAGGCACTAATTGTAACAAAATTAAAGTGTTTTGCAGGTATTTGATTATAAACCACAGTGATTAAAATTCATCCTGATGGAGACATGACGGTATGTGCCAAGTTCAACAGCAATCCATCCAATGGCTGTCAAGATATTTCACTCAAATCGTTACAAATATAAACCTAATGTTAGCGCTAGAGGGTCACCAAAGTCACCAGGATTCATCACCTGGTGACCATGAAGATCTGCACCAAATGTGCCAAAATGTTGACCTGCTGGGATTCATCATCTGAGGAACAGGAATGTTTTGTACAGTCTGGACCAACCAACAGTACCACCTTGAGCCACTACATGAGTGTCAATTCAGACAATGCCTACTCCTCCTTTTGCATCATGGATGTGGTATGTGTGTGAATGTGCATGGTGCAAATACATGAATACGACACATGTCATGGCATATGTTTATAGATGTCATGATAAGTAGTCAGTGCTTTCCAGTCAACCCCTTAACATGTCAACAACAATCCAAGAGTCTTCCCCGTCGTAAACATCACCTCCCTGCTCTGACCTCTCCTCTCCTTACAATGTTTGCAATGCAGGAAGTTCATCCCACTTTTCCTTTGGATGAAAGCAGAAGCTAAAGTAAAACAAGCTCACACAGCCTCACACGACACATCTTTCCTTTCTTCCCAACATGGCTCGTAATCGGACGCTCGGATGCCCCTTGCCATCCCTCATTACCCAGCATTCCTGAGGGCTACATGCCGAGGGTGCGACAGAGAGACTGGTGTGAGGTTGGCGCGGGGCCAGGTGACAGTGATTGATCCGAGTATGATGGATGGCTACAGCTGATACACCAGCTCTGTTTTCAATTGTTCTGGGATCTGGCACTTCTCACCTTGTAAAAGTGCTTTAAGAGGAGCTTTGGGATGAATGAGGGTGCAGCGTTAGAAGTAGAAGGTAGGAAGAGTGAAAAGTGGTCAGACTTAAACGGATGGACTGGACATTTTTTTATTTCAATGCAGTTAAATGCTAAAAAGATGTCTACTGTGGATGTTTAATATCAGTAGTAGAGGTTTTATAAGACCAAAGATTGATGTGGTCCCAAAATTGGTGGAATGGTGAAAGCCAAACAATAAAGCATCAGCTGCACCAGAATCAAACTTTATAACATATTTTGCATCAAACTTAATATTCTGGAAAATTAAAAAATAATTAGACGTTGTGCAATAGGTATTGCAAGAACTATAGAAATGGTTTTCCAGTACAGTAGCCAGTGACGCAAACAAAAAACTTCTATTTTGGCAGAATCATTGCATTGAATCAGCAAACAGTCAGCAGAGGATGGCAAAGTGTATTATGTTGAGACTGTCTTCTCCCAACAAAACATCTGCTTCAGAGTTTTCAGTTAATTCCCCAAAACAGCATGTGTCTACAGTGACAAAGTCTTCTAGCGACTGAAGGAAATAAGACTCATTCTGCAAAGGAAGATGGATTGTGAAAGAGTCTGCAGAGGGACGAGGTTGGATAACAGAGAGGACCACTGTCCACTTCTAGTTTAGTCATATTTGGTTTCTCTTCATCAAGAACACTGTTCCCTAACCATAACCAAGTATTTCCAACCCAAGCCACATCCTCCAGAGAAAACCAGGACTGTCAACCAGGTGACTGTGGTCTATGGCCCATTTGAAACTTTTTTTCACGCCAATCATTAACTCATTGAGTGCCAGCTGTTTTGTAAAACAGAAAGTGTCTTGTGCCAGCGTTTTTGCCCATTTTGAGTCATTTTTTAAGACCCACAGAATATTTTGTACCATGACTCTGAAAACACTGAATAGCTGAAATGAAAGAAGAGACTCTCTATTTCATCATGAAAAAATGTTTATACCTTGTTCCATTCTTGTTTTATCAGAGGTAGAGTAGAGGTCAGTTTCGCCAAAATCATCACTTTTTGTCCAGAATCTCTCTGCTTTGCTCTCTAATGGCGATCGTCTCGACTTCCTGCTTTGACTTCTATGGTGTATACCATCTCTTTATGTCCCGACTATAAATCCCAGAAGCCCTAACATTACTCACAGGCTATGTGAGAGCGCCCTCTTGTGCCTTTTTCTGAAAAAACACTTTGACTTATATATACGTCAATGGTACTCAAGCGTTGGACTTTAAATGACGTACAAACAAGTCAATGGCACTCAAGGACTTAATATTGTTACTCATTGTCAAATGAGTGAGGTTTCCTGTACTACATGGTCGCCTAAATGGTTACCTAAACAAAACTTCCTATAAAAATATTTTTATTTTGAAAGGACATCGTGCAAAGAACAAGTACATATCGACACTTCATCCCTGAGATGTCCAAAAGAAACCCTGCGTCTCTAACACTGAGGGGCTCTGATCAAGCAGTGATAGTTGGGAGTGAGAAAGTGTTGAATTTGGGAGAGGCAGTAATGTGTGTTTCAAAGGGCACGTGAAGTCCTAAGAGCCACTGGTGTTAATCCCCAACCATCACTGTGGACATTTTGTTCTACGAGAGCAGCGATCATAACAGTTTCCGTGCTAAACGGAAATAGTCGTTCTCTAGGTTAAATGTCTAGCTGAGGTGAACAGGTGGCGGCCTCACTACCCCATTTCACAGCTCCTCTGTTCCTGCTGAGAGCTGCATAGCTGACGCCTTGGCTTTCTGAGTTCCTGCTCTGTGTCCCAGCAGGAAGGCAAACTGTGAGAAGAACCAGGGAGCTCCACGGCTCCACGGCAGGCTGACAAAGTGAGGGAAGACTTGGAAAAGAGATTTTTATCTCAAGGAACTTCCTGGAAAAATAAAGGAAACAATAATAAAAGTCTCATCCATGACCTCCTGAAACAGCTATCTGCGCTTTACTGAATTGCTGTGCTCCGGTATTGCATCAATAGAAACCAACTAGAAAACGTCCTGAATCAGCATGTATCAGCATGGATTCTAGGGGTCCATGATTGACAGGAGCCCAGAGAGGCCCCCAATACAATTATAATACTGACAAAACAGTATGACAGTCAGTAATAAAATTAGAGTGACACATATATTTTATTTACAATGTATTGGTAACACTAAGTTTATTTGTTTTGGAAACATTTTTCAATGCCACCCCTCCTCTATTTAGTAAAATGGTTCGGTCCACCTGCTCCATCAGACAGCCTGCAGAGCGCTAACAGATAGCAACTTAGCTAGTGGAGGAGGAGATGACAGGATGTCTCAAAAGTCAGGAAGTAAAAAAAGAAAAGAAAAAAAAGTTCAGACAGGAGAAAGAAGTGAAATGTCGAGAGTTTGTCACCCAGTTTTTTCATAGACAAGATGGGTCTGTTCGTGGTTCATGTGATGGAAAGTTCTAGAACATTAGCCTGTTAGCTATTCCTAGCTTTGTCCATAATTTAAAAACTAGCTCACTTTTCTCTCCATATTAGCTCATATTTCTGAAGAAAACAATGGATTTATTCATTCAGTGCTTCACCTACCAAGTAACTGTCATATTATTCTTTTCACAAATGTAGGAATTATAGTCAAAATACCACTAAAATGCATAGTTTTATGTTCAACAGTGTCAAAATTATCTGCTAAGGGGGGACCAGTAACATTTCACCTCATGGAGCCATACATGGGGTCAGAGTATACCCACTAGAATAAACCAGGTAAGTTAAAACATAATTTAAAAGGTGGAATTTAAGACATTATTTTGGTATAGTAGATTGCCAGGATGAATTTGGCAGACAGATACAATACAGAAAGATTGAAAGTTATGCTCAGAGATTCAGCTTCCAGCCTGACATTTCTACCAAAGCTATTGATATTAGATTGACTGAAACGTGACTATGTCTCTCATGACGTGCACCAGTAGACACCACTGAAGCACTGAAGGGTCTGGTCCGATCACGACTCGTCTTTTGATTGGGTCGCTCTGGTGCAAAGGGATCTGTGGTTTTTATGTGGAGGTAATTGGACTCAAACTTAATTGGGTGTCAGGAGAGAAAGAAGCCGGTGGGCATGCTAGGAATGTTCACTTGTTTATCAATGCCAATTGTGCAACTTCTTTGCCTTTAAAATGTGAGAATCACTCATGCTACAGTTGGCATGCCTTTTGCTAATTTGATGCCGGCTCATTGGAAACCAGTGATATTATTTCAATGTTTTCTTTGAGTGCTGGAGCTACAAAGGAAAATCTTCTTTATTGTGTTTTTCTTCTCTGTGGCCATAGACCAGTTACGGAGTCAGGAGTTGATCGATTTGTTTCCCCTAAAATCCTTGAAGTTGAGTGGGATTGGTGACAAAGCCTTAGTTCTGTTAATATGGGCCCCTGATGACCTGGTGGTATTTGAACTGCCCTTCAGGTCCACTGATCAGCACACTCCGTCTTATAACCATGAGCACCATAGAAGGGGTTAAGACTCGGTTGGTCCGCAAGGGACAAGCCGTCAACATACTAGAGGATCTGTGGTTCTCTTTGCAAGGATCATGCACCTACAACCTATCAGTCTTGGCTGAATTCATGTCTCACTGGCCAATGGAAGATATCAATCAATCATTACCTGAAGCCCACCGTTCAATGGCAGCAAATCCAGTCTGTAAACATTTTATCTTCTTTGCAAACATGGACTTTAAAAAAGAAACACTGTCCTTGTTTCAGTTTTTCTATCAATCAATGTTGTCAAAGCAGAAAAGATCAGTAATTTATCTCACTGTTTACAGTTTCTCAAACATATTTACTGGATATATTCATTGATAAGAACAGCACCAGGTTACCGGAAGTCTTATTTTGGATTCATCTAAACTATTTACAACAACATTACTCTATATTTACTATGTCAACAATAATAGCAATAACAGTATAATCTACCAACCAGTTGTGCTACTGCTTTTCAAGAGTAGTCTTTCAGTCTGGAGGATGACACCCCTCTATTTATCACCTAATAAATCTAAGGGGTCACAAAATGATAAATAAGAGCCTCTTCAGGTCCCTAAAATATGTAAATTAAAGTATACCTGAGACAGCAAACACCACTTTGCTCTGCAAATGTTCATAAATATCTCAAGTCTGACTCACAAGTCGACTTTGTGGCTGGTGGTCTTTTAAAATTAGGAAAGGGATTGGAAAAGAGATATGTAGTATCAAGTTTAGTTTGACCCTGATGCTGAACAGAGGCCTGTAAATACTTTAATTTACCTGGTTGTTGATTAAAGGTGGATCTGGCACATTGAAATAAGAGCTGTAATCTTCTAAATTTGACACAATTTATGAACTGGTCATGAACTTATATATTTTTTAGGATCAATTTATTTTTACTTTATTTAATACTCTGGTTAAAAACAAATGGTGCACAAAAACATGTGACTTTAAGTGATTTAATTAGAAAAAGAACTAAAAGTTGACGAAGCTTAGAGGTGGACTTAAACTTTAACTGTAAGCTTGGGCACAGGGTTGTGTTCAAGGCCATTTCTGTGTCTATAATTATTTGGAAATTATGGTGCGACACTGTTGGTTACAGTTATGAGGGAAACAGAATATCCTCCATTTGAGTTTGTGTCATCTTATCACACGTAACATCAAGTTCACTTTCATAACTGCAGTATCCTCTGATCTTAGAGCGCTGCTCAGACTTGTGCCTTGATAATAACATTTACATATTTGTACTGATAATGATAACACTGCCTCAAATATTTCTAGTTTAGTTTTGGAATAATGCCTCATAGTAAAACAGGTTTTACTGAATCACTTTAGGGCACGATTAGGTGATTTCCATTTAGTCTGCCAATCAAAGCAGGGTTCAGAGTAACACTTCCATAATTAAAGTGTCTCTTAGGAATAGAAAAATCTAACATAACCACACTTTATACAAAAACCAACCACTTTCACTGTTGCTAAATGTTAGCCTGGTCTTACCAGCCCTCGTACTATGGTACAGAGGGTCTGGCATTCCTCCATTGAGAACTCATTTGAGACGGGAGGTGTGAACTCTGTTGAAGTTTGAAACGATTGGATCTGATTTTACCCAATTGCTAATGTTTGGTCGTGACGTAATAATGCGCCGCTAGCATTCAGGCTAGCCAACTCCTTCGCCCAAACTCCGTGGGGAGTAAAGCCACGACATCTTTGCCCGCAATGAAAGTGGTTAAACATTCCTCTTGCTCCGACTTCAATTGCTGAATATTTGGGAGGCTAGCCAAAATGAATTGCATGGCTTCCTTCACTTCCTTCTCTGCCGCCACTGCCAAACTACAACCAGCCAGACTACAATGCAAATGCTGCACATATGTTCGACGTCATCGTTAACACCCGCCTCCCCCGTCCCCTACCATTCGCTGATTTCTCAGGATGGAAATCATCCTGAGAAATCAAGTCTAAGGGGATCAAACCCAAACATAATCTGCAGGGAAATGATAATTGAGCAGAAGATTACGGAGGGCTACGGCCAGGCTAGCTAAATGTAGGATCCATGCACTTTTGAGGTTTTTATATAATTATTTTCCTCAGAAACCTTTTTGTCAGTTACATATTTTCTCACTGTTTGGCCAAACTATATATTCTGCAAATCTCACAGAACTGGAATATGTCCAATAACAAATTTAGCTTCTGCCATGTTTATTAAAAGTAACATATGAGAATATACTCCACTGAGGAAGCCTTAAAATTACCTTGAGTGAATGTTTGTCCCACCGCATATATGCAAAATTAATGTGCACCACCAAGGATACAGAGCGTTTGCGTGCTCTGTCACATCAGGCATTATCAGTCATATAATAAAGGCTTTGGTTCCACTCCCATGCTTTCTTTTCTCTCACACTCCTCAGACGTTTCTTTCCCCCAAATAATAAACCCATCCCTTTTTCATTACACAAGTATTCCAGCACTGGAGTAGCCTGAAGGTTAGAGAAGCTTTCTTGTGACCGGAAGGTCATATAGTCTGAATCTGCCAGATCTGCTATGAAAACCTGGGTGGGGGGACTGGATGAATGCATGATGACCTCCATCAAAGTGCCCTTGAGCAACACAGAGTCTTATCACTGGCTGTTTAGGATACTGCTAAAATATTAAAATAAACTCGTTCTTTTTGGGAATAAATGTGTCACAACAAGGATGATCAAACTATAACTGTATGGTCCTTAAAATGAAACCTGTGAGGAACATATTTAAAAGTGGAGGGGAGGGGGGGTGCAGTTGTGTGAAACAATTTGGAACGAGATTCAACACTTCTAATGACATCTATCAACAAAGGGAGCTTTCACGTCAAAGCCAATGTGTTTCCTGTTAGCTGAACACCGTTCGTGACAGCCCTGCAATTAATTGAAACATTAGAGAGATGGGGGGAATGCTTTGGGCTCATGTGGCCTTGGTCGCATGCACTGCAGCCTCCGAAAGACACGGAAAGCATGAGCTATCCAGCGGGAGCTTAGCCTAGCCTTAGCGACGGCAGGCTAGCGGTCCTCCCAGTCAGGGGGAACCAGATGTAATTTTGTACTCAACATTAGTACTTGCATCATGTCGAGGCAGCCGGCGCTGAAATGTCCCTTATGTGACGCAGCTATTATTTTGGAAGGCTGTGCTTCATAAAATATTCGACATGAAATACCCGAAATGGAGGCATGGTGCTCATATGATTCATGGACTTGTCACACAAAGGTATGTGGTGAAGTATGGAAAGTGGGGAGACAGTAGGGAGTGGCAGGATAGGAAAAGATTAGAGGCTAGAGTCCTTCAACAGGACAATAAACATTGTGCAGTGCACATACACAGATTTTTTTTTTCCTTTAAAGCTCCCAGGTTAAACTATTGCAAACTCAGCAATACAACCTTTCCTGTCAATGTTTTAACATTATAATAATCTATTTAAGTATTTATTGAGCAAAAACTACACATCGTTACCAGCCAAGAGCCTCTAAAATTTCTCCATTTTGCAAATTTCATTTTATATTGTTGGTCAAACAGAAAAGCTTTAAAGATTTCACCTTGGGTTCTGGCAGTAAATGATTAATCAGTGATCCAGAATGGTCGACAGATTATTGTCAATTGCAGCCCATAAGGCACATTTCAGTCATAATACCTCTTTGACCCAGTTTGTCCCTGCTTTCTGTGTGTTGTATTGACATTGTGATTTGTGTACAGTTCGTTTTTTTCCCTTTTGGTGGTTTAAAACTAAATAATTAAAAAAAATGCTGCTGTCATGAGAGTAGATCAATTGGCTTCTTGACTTGAAAACTTTATTTTCCCCCGAGTGTATCCATCTGTGAAGGTTTATGCCAGGCTGGTGTTTTCATTACTCTCTCTGCAGTTAATATGTCTGCGAATCTGTTGTGACGACTGCCTCCAGTGTTGTGTGTCCATGTTGGAAAAAGAAAATCCTTAGATCTATAATTGAGCATCTCCATGAAACTATAGAAGAGTTTTGACATTGACAAACTGACACTGCTCTTATTTTGTACCAACATTTGTAAGACTCCTTTCTCTTTCTGTTGGAAAACTCATTTAGTTGTGAAAGTTACATGTCTCCGTGCGTCTGCTCATTACAATGGAAACTGTTGTGTGACATTCACAGCATGCCAGGGGTCAGCAGAGCCAGCCTGAAACAAACTGACGTGTCAGTCAAAAGACGTACTTGGAAACAATCTTAAGCATTATTTATGATGCTAGCAACTGCCGTTACAATGAACTATGACATCACCTAAGCTTAACCCATTAAGCACTTATTTGCAGCGATGTGGCACCTCACACATCAAAGCTGTCCGCCCAGTATTCCCTGCGCCTCCGACAGCCTGCAGCTAATTACATGATCTGACGGTTACACAAGGAAGGTTGCGACTGGATGCTCGCTGCTGGGATGGTAAATGACAACAGCTGCTGTGCCCTTGAGCAAAGTGCTGGACCTGCAACTGTCCCGGTAGCTTTGGCCAACAATGTGTAACTGGGAAGCTCTCAGATGTAAACCAAATCTCTTGAAATGGAGAGCTGCCAAAATAAAACATTAAAGGTGTGTCATCTAAAGAAAACTGAACATTTGGGCAGAGCGTATTGTAAACTGATCCTTGATTGTATTATTGCTTAATTAGAATGAAAAGGTTGCTTTATAAATTTAGGATGTTCAGGGTTCCCACGTGTCCTGGAAAACCTGGAAAATGACTGACCAATTCTCCAGTCATGGAAAACATGGAAAATGAGAAAAAAAGGTTAAATGAAAATAACAATGAAATCATTTCTACAAATTGATTAAAAGACAAGACGTCCTGGAAAACATGGAAAACCTAGAAATCCTGGAAGAATTTTCCAGTCAATATGGAAAATGAGAAAAATGTCAAATGTCCTGGAAACGTTTAGGTTGAGTAAGCATGGAAAATTATTTATCCTCCCCATGCCTTGGGAGGAGGAATGTGTTTGTATAAATTCCCAAGGATAACTTAACGGTTTCCAGGACATTTGACCATTTTTTCCCCTCATTTTCCATGTTTTCCATGACTGGAAAATTGGTCAATCATTTTCCAGGTTTTCCAGGATGCATGGGAACCCTGGTGTTGGACAGGTAACTAAAGAAATGCCAAAGAACATAAAAAAGTCAAAGCTCACACTTGTCTCGTTTCTGATGGTGACGTGCGACCGCCATCTTTCGTATTGACTCACAAAACCTCAGAGTCAAAACACTTAATAGCTCATACATTATCAAAACTATAAAACTGTAACACAACAACAATCAAGGAACAGAACTTATTGTGACTCAAATTGTTTGAAAAATGTTGGCAAGATGATGAATACATGATTTACCCATGACGACAGGCGTCCATGGCTTCATGGCTCAGTCAGTATTGGTCAGTATTTTTGTAAACAAACAAGTAAACAAGTTTTCAATTATGACCAACAGGCAAATATTGAATTTTAAAGTCTGCAGACCAAACTTTGGGAAGCCCTGAATCAGACTGTACACTATGAGCATGAAAAAATAATCAGACATTACACTTTCACTCAATACCCAGATTTGCCCTCTGGGATCAATACAGTTCATCTTTTCTAATTATGCTGTCACTTTGATCTTCAGATAAGTCGGCAACTTTGATTAGTTGAGGTGATCTCACGTTCAAAATGGCAGAGGAAGCGATCCTGGAGCCATCCAGCTCCTTTCAGACTAACAAGAACAAACAAGATTTCTGATCAACCGAAATAGGAAGTTCACAAAAACAGGTGGCTTTGAGAAACGTTTCACGTTATTAATCCTGCTATTGTGCCGACAGATCTCTCCACCTGTGAGACGGTTGAGCTGCTCATGTGTTTCTTTTACCACATTAGAAGGCTACAAGTTTGTTTAGTGGGTGTAAAGAATTAAATATATGAGCAGTCATTGTTTGTTTTCAACAATGTGAGATGAAAAAAATATGAAATGTATTACAATAAGCAGCCCTGAAGCTACATGGTTTAGCTGTGCTGCAGTAAACTGGTAGCTTGAATGACGTCTTTTTCTTCTTGACATCTTTTGTTTCCTCTTAAATCTAATATCAGTTACCCAAAGGCCACATGAAAGAGCACAGACACCTTGTGAAATTAAATTGAATGAGTTGAATTTTTCGCTTGAAGTAATAGTATGAAAAGAGTCGGTGCCTTTTTTAAAAGTGGGCATCGTGAGGTTATAACTTTTTTTTAATTATATTTTGTGTTTCTGTATCAGAACACCTGCACATTTCCACCTCTTTGTCACTTTCTGAGTCAACATTTTTAATTTAAACCACTTTTAGAGAAACATTTCAGGTTCATGCTTGTATTTTAGGTTTCTACTAGAACATATTTACATGTTGTAATGTTCGAAAAACAGATTATCTTTGTCTTCATATACCTCTGAAATGCTGTGTTTTAGTGCCGGTCTCTAACACCATTTTCGGGGAAAGGCCAGTGTGTTCTAATTTGCTCATGAGAAAGATAAGATAAGATAAGATAAGATGAGATAAGATAAACCTTGTCTCACAATGGAGAAATTTTCAGTTTACAGCAGCAAGACAGAACAGACTGCAAAGAAAAATCAACACACACATAATATAAAATATTAAGAAAAAAATTATAAAAAAGTAAGAAATTTTAATTTAAAGTTAACTGTATAACAGTACAGGATAAGAAATTAAACTGTACACAGTACAGGATAATATATGCACACATCCATCATACACCATGCTTAAACCTATATATATCATATACACATATACATACATATATACACATAATATATGTGCACATCAATATATATATATACATCCATATACATAGGCATAGGCATAATGACAGATGTAGCAGGTGAAAAGTGGTGTGAAAAGATTTGGTGTATTCCAGTCTAGATGACTAAATGTATGTGCAAACACTGATTTTTTTTTAAATAAAATATTCCACACATGCACTATTAATGTTAAAGTATGTTAAATGTGTGTGATTCAGTAAATCGCAGGATTAAACATAACAAAATACTCCTGGTAGAGGGCCACAATATTGTAACTGCTCAGGACAGAGTAACTATACAGTGACTGAAAATTGGTATCAGATTGAACTGATGATGAAACGCTCATTAAATTATTATACAGCCGTCAGAGGTCGGCCTCCTGAGAAGAAAAATCCTCAGCCTCTTTCTGTCTTTTTTCCATTATTTGTCTTTATTTTTGGCTTTCTTTGACTTCCACTTTAGCAAAATGTCACTTAATTACCAAACTAGCAATTATAAGGATTAGAGGCCTTTCTTAATAACCACCAGGCAAATTGTAAACAGTAATTATTGATCTGTAACAAAGGCTTTCTGGATCAGATTCTTTCCTGCTAAAAATGGAACAAGGCAGCTGTCGTTGTTGTAATACAATTTGCGTTTCTGTAGGTGGAGCTGTTTTGGCTGTTTTTCTTTTTTTTTTGGGGGGGGGGGGCATGGGGTTCTTATTCTCAATATATTAGATATTTTTAAAAACTACAAACTACATTGCTTCAGAGAAATGGCTGCCAAACATCAGACGTTGGCGCTGTAGGCTAGTAAGGCTACACATTTTATCCGATCTATGAGAAAATGGACAGAAATTTTAAAAAAAATCTTTCAACTGAGCAATTGCTCTGTCATATCAGCTAATACTAGCCATGTTCCATCTTTTCAAAATGCGATACTTCAAAATAAAGTGAATGGAAACACTGCTAGTGGCTGTTTAACCATCTGAGTGCCAAAAACGTATTTGTAAGTACAACATTTGAGTGACATACGTATATATATATATATATATATATATATATATATATATATATATATATATATATATATATATATATATATATATATATATATATATATATATATATATATATATATATATATATATATATATATATATATATATATATATATATATATATATACGTATATATATATATATATATATATATGTATACTGGAGGTCTCTCACACAGCCTGTGAGTAATATTGGGGCTTCTGGGCGATGTAGTCAGAAGATAAAGAGACAGTATACGCTACAGAGATCAAAACAGGAAGTGGAGACGATCGAGATTAGAGAGCAAAACAAACAGAATCTGGACAAAAATTGGTGATTTGGTGAAAGTGACCTCTACTCTACCTCTGATGAAACAAGAACAGAACAAAGTAAAAACTTTTTTTTTCATGATGAAATAGAGAGTCTCTTCTTTCATTTGAGCTATTTAGTGTTTTTAGAGACATAGTACAAAATATTCTGTGTATCATGAAAGATGACTCAAAATGGGCAAAAACACTGAAACAAGGCACTTCCTGTTTAAAAAAAAAGGGGGGGGGGCTGGCACTCAGTGAGTTAAAATAGCTTCATTTAAGCTTTGGATATAATGGATAGAAACTAAATCATTTCATCATGTTTATCAGTTGATGATCATGAGTCCATGCCAGTCAAAACAATTGTACTCAACCCTATAAATAAAATATGAACTACTCTCATGTATGTCAGATTAGTCTCATTACCACACTTTATAATTAAATTTAGATCTCAGTCCACTTCACGCCCCTGGCTATTATTATTGCTCAGGCCGCATCTCTATTGTGTTGACAGACATCAAAGCTGGCGGCAGAAAGAGAAATAGTGAATACGTATACCTTTAATCCTTCTTATCCTGCTGTTAGACCAGGGTGTGTCCCCCGGTCTTCTATAATAGTCTGCAATGAGAAGCTTGAGTAAACACAATCAATGGAAGATACTAGCATATTCACCACCGAGACTTCCGAAGTCCCCCCCTTTTTATTCACCCCTCCACGTATTCCATTACACACCCCTACCTTTGTGGATCCCAGGCAAATTACAACCCGAGACAAAGGTATTGATGCAATATTACATGTGGGTAGCAATATGTTATCGGCATCACAGGATTGTCTTGGAAGAAAAACACATCCTCTCTCTCTCCCCCTGTATGGTGCTCCTCCATGCTCTCTTACTCCTGGATTACAATCTCTTCATCCATTATTAATGAAGTTAAACTACTAGTGGCATGCTGAATGTGCTGCATGGGAGATTTGCAGCTAATCCAGCGCAAAACAGCCCCAGTCACATAATGAAGGGAAAAAAAGCACAAATGTCAACAGTTTCACACTGGGACTGGATTAGACACCACCACCTCAGCCTTCTCATTCGCACACTGCCTTGTTCGTCTTCCTGTCTTCCACAGAAACCCCTGCACATACACACACACACACACTCAGTTATGAGTGCACAAACATCCACCTCCCGCCATCACCTTTTCTGTGACGACGGATTAGTGAATCTGAAGTAGTGATTTGAAGGAAAAGGTCAAAGGGCTGCTGAGGTCTGGATGTGAAATCGTTCAGCGCAGACTTCTGAGGAGTTAGAGTCGCATCGGCATCTCTTAGCCACATATAAAGGGATATGACACATAAAATGCATGCTTACAGTACGAGTGCATGTTGACCCTACGTCATCTATGAGGTCCTCATGTGTGACTTGACAGCACGGCGCTGGTTGCTGTGTTGTGGTGAAACGCTGTGTACTCATGTACAGTTCAGACAGGCCATGTGGCTTCATGAAAAGAAGCAGAGACAAGCAGGAAACGCTGGAACTAATCAGAGCGCAGGACATGCGACGAGCATCCTGATTTCAGATTAGACACCCCTCCCTCCATTTCTCCCTCACCCTCATTTCATCTTTGTCTACCTTTCGGAAGTGATCTCCATCTTGCTCTCTCTTTATCATCTATGTTATATTCTCCTCTTATTTTCTCCTCCAATCGTCTCACGTCATTACTATCTTTTAGGGCTGGGTATCACCAAGTACCTCACGATATTTTGCCCACGATCGCGATTCTACGATAATCGAAATATTGCAAGAAATTTCATCCACGATACATCGACACACACGGTACATACATATATATGTACCATGTGTCGAAACAAAAAATCAATTAAGATTCAATGTTATAACAGAAGACAAAATATCACGATATACCGATATATCGATATTTTTTCCCATCCCTACTTTCTTTTATGTTGACTCCTTTTCCTCCCATCTTTTCCCATCTACTCTGTGTTAATGTTGGTTTTTCCAAAATTAAATCATTTATATATGATATAATAGCCTTATAATTACACATAAATCTGTTTTTCCACTTTATCACTCAGTCTGACAGTCTGGATATCTTGTTCTAAACAATGATGTACTCTGTCGATCAGGAGTCACTTCGCAGAAGCAGGTTACTTAACATTAGCCATGTCAGTCTCATTCACACTTGTCTCTCTCTGATTTAAAGCAGGTGTCATTGAGGCCCTGTTTGACCAGTTTCTGACTAAATAGCATAAGTCTTTAAAGCAAAATGATTGAGTGCCATGAACGTATATAGGCTATACGTCTTTCCTTTTTTCAGCAGCTGGCACAAGAGGGCGCTCTCAAACTGCCTGTGAGTAATTGGGGGCTTCTGGGATTGGTAGTGAGGACATAAAGAGACGGTATACGCCACAGAGATTGAAACAGGAAGTGAAGATGATCGAGATTAGAGAGCAAAACAAACAGAATCTGGACAAAAAGTGGTGATTTTGATCAAAGTGGCCTCAACTCTACCTCTGATAAAACAAGAATGGAACAAGGTAAAAACAAATAGAGAGTCTCTTCTTTCATTTGAGCTATTCGGTGTTTTCAGAGACATAGTACAAAATATTCTGTGCATCATAAAAGTTGACCAAAAACACTGGCACAAGGCACTTTCTGGTTTTGTTTCTGGCACTCAGTGAGTTAACTGATGTGAGCAGATTCATATTTGTGGATGGGATCAGCTCCATGCACAGATGAAGACCATGCAATGTGGTTCAAATCTCCAGAAAAGGTGAGTGGACTCACTCGGTGCGTACACCTTCAAAACATATATTATTCAGGTTTATTAAACACATATCATCCATGTAGACTGTGCTGTCTCAATCAGCTTTCCTTCATCTTTCCTTCCTTTCCTCTCTCTCTCTCTCTTTCTCTCTCTCTCCCTCTCTCTCTGCCACAGTAGACCAATTAGGACTAAGCTGATTCCAGTTGTGACCTTTGGGTCCACCTCAGGTCTGCTGACAGGAGAGTTAACATGTAGCTGAACTGTTTTACATGTTATCGATGGGGTGGGAGGCATCATAGTCATTTTATCACACCAATTTCATTCTTGGCCGATTTCCCCTTAGGCAGGTTAGTGGCAGCTTCCCATTGATTTTTCATGTAATTGATCAGAGACCTGCTTGAGCAATTTATTGGCCCGCTCGCACCTGTGATTAAGGCTGAGGCCGCATCTGTTTATGCATGCACTGACTATTACGTTCCCCAAGATCAACCATGTGCTGTGCTGTGCTGTGCTGCATCGTCTGTGGCTGTCAGAGTAATGAATGCCGTCCGAGTCTCTGGGACATTTTTAATCATGCTTGACCAAAGCCATGTCATGTCCAAAGTCAAGAGGAATGGAGACAGCCTCGTCTGACTGACCGGCAATGACAGGAGTTAATGTGCTCACATGAAAACACGGACCAGAGTTTAATTCAAAGTAATCCTTATTCATTTGAAGCCGCCTCATGCATGGGATTAATATTAGAGCAGCCGGGGGGCCAAAACCACAATGACATCAGCTGAGCGTTTTCTTTGGAAGCTGAGGATAGGATAATTACAGAAGAAGACAAAGACGAAGAGCTGAGTACTTTTTAAATATACACCATGTTCGCTGGGCATGTCGGGAGAAGTGAGGGTAGCCCATCATGTAAGTCATCTACTGGCCTTGCGTATAACGGTCTAAACCACAAGCCATGTTGCTGAGTTGGAGTGCTTAGCGTTGGTGTAGCTCCCTCTGGTACGGTGACAGAGCTGGAATAGTAAGGATCAGGCATAAAGCCGCTCAACAAGCTCAAGAGCCATCAAAGAGCCACCCTTTTAATTTGCTTAATTTACAGGCAGCTTTTTCGCTAATAACGCTCTTGGAGTGATACTTGACAAATTGAAATACACACAGGATATTTCTGTCTCGATGGAGAAAGACTTTCTTCTCTCTCCTTTCAAATCTTAAAAGTCACACCCCTCCACAATAAAACTAAATTCTCAGCCATTACTTTATTTCTAACATATTAGCAGTACATAAACTGATTTGTTTAAAGATTTGTGGCTTTGGAAACACCAATTTAACTCCAAAATTTTATTACATGGCCACAGAGTGCTGGCCAGACGGAACACTAGGCGACAATCGCATGTGGTTTGAGGCTAAAACTGAAAAAAAGAGAAGAAAATCAGGCTTGTTTCTGAGTAAAAGAGCACCTCTGAATAATGGAGGAATTACTTGAGGTTCCCAGTGCAGCAGCATGAAGACAGGACTTGTATATTTCACTGAAAGCTGAGGGGAAAAAACAGTTTAGATTCACTTTTAATGACAGCCTCAAAGAATTAATTTGTGGTGTTAGGTGAGGGGAGAAGCTCATTTTAAAACGTAGTTTCTGTCTGATTGTGCATGAGCAGGATGCAAAGGCTACACACAATAGAGCACACAAATAGCTTGTATTCTGCAGAGTGTGCGCATCAGGTTATGATGCATATTTTCAGGAGCCTGTTTTGGCTTTTCAATTGCATATCACTTTGAAACATCATCCTTAACTGCCAGGCCTTACTTAACTGGTGTGAGCTTAAGAGCTGTTATCAATCACAGTGGATATAATGAGCAAAGTAAAAAAGTGAACAAAAAGCTGTAATGGCCTTAGTTTTAGACTGAGTGTGTGTCCATCATCTCTCCTCTCTAAAGTGGAGGCTTGGATGCGAGCTCATACACACGAAAAGCTAGAAAAAACAGTGTTTTAAAGTCCTCTCTATTATGCAGGAGGGGGAAAAGTTTAAATGTCCAACTGTACTGGCGCTGGGGGGCTGATGTGCTCGTTAAGAATCAGGAGAGCGCATCAGCAGAGCAGGTCACCCTGTTTCTCACATCACAGCCCCATCAGAAATTCTTTCAAGTGTCCTTCTGCGTCGCCAAAGATGACAACGGCGAATCGATAAGCGCTTGAAATGAAAAGGAGCCGCCGGTTTGCCCCCGAGGCGAAAGATTTCATACCCGCCAGCCTTCTGTGAACTTCAGGCATTCCTCTGCACCTTTCTGCGTGAGAAAGAGGAGGCTCTTGACTGATGCTTCTTTTTTTTCTTTGTATAAGAAGGTAAGAGGAGCATCACGCCTCTCGTCCTCTTTTTCTCCTCCGTGCAGGCGGGGTGTGATGTGAAGATGCGCATGATGCAGGGTTCACGATTTGCGCGCGAGCTATTGGGCTCCTTTACTTGCAATTTGTGCGTGCGTGCGTGCGCATGTTAGTGGTTTCATGCGCGCATCGTGTGCCACATGGCCGCATCTGATATTAAAGCGCACGGGTCAAATTGTGAAGAACAGAGCGAGCTGTGTGGGCAAATATGCACATTTTATTTATTTATTTTTTCTATATTGGTTTGCATTTGACCCAGCGCTCTCTCTCTGTCTGCACGTGTGTTTACGCGAGTGGAAAATTAATATAAATATGGTCGTCCTGGGCCTTTGTAGAAAACTGAGGGTTATTTGTCTGCGTTAAAAAACTGAATTCATTCGTGTCTCCAGTTCTGGCAAAATAAACCTGATCAACGCAGCGATCCAAATTAGTTTGTCCTCATGGTTCTTGTAATTCAGTCTGTATAAAGTTGCATTTATTATATTGCCAGTTTTGGGGATGCCAGGATTCAGACCTTTCCTGATTCACCACATTTTGTTCAGGGGGTGGATGATGATGCGCTTGTTTTGCTTCAGTGTCCCACATTGCCTGGAAATTCCCGTGTGGACGCGCGCATTAATTACTGGTTTAATGGGAGTATGACTAAAAATGTAAACGACGGATTAGGCGCAGAGAACGCGGGCCTACGTCCGGTCTGCTCGCCTCATTTAAGATGCGGATGGAAAATCAGTCTGTATCTAACGAAACGGATCTATAAAGAACATTTGCATCGGAGCCAGCTGTTCACTTCATCTGCACATAAATCCGCAACAAGATAGGGCTCTGTCTGGCCCTGAATGAGCCCAGAATGCAACCGTTTAAATACGTTTGTTTACCTCTCAATATTCCAAATATTGTGTTTTTAAAATGTGTTAATATGTTTTAATCAGTACCCACAGCGCTCAAACAATGAGCATAATTGTGTGCTAATTAGACCCTAATTTGGTGATTACATAATAGGCTGTCATAGGAATCCGCATCTGTGTGTAAAACACAGTATTTCTTTAAATTAAGTGCCAGTAAGTGGGTTTAGTCATGAATCCGTGGTTATGGCTGTTGTTTATTTTGCGCGCGTAGACTTGAGATAATAAGCAGTTGGGTTGCTTGTTGTAAATTGCAGGTTTAGGCAAATTGAGCATTAGACTTTATGTTTTGCATGACTGCGCCTCAAATGGTGCAAAGTTACAGTGGACGCAACGGGGCGTGCCAACAGCAGTTTCAGCTTTTTATGTTTTCTATTATTATTTTTATAAAGCGCGTATTTTTTTTAAACATGCCATCCTGGATTTTGAGTTTGATTGTTGAAAGTTGAGAGGCGAGAAGTTTGTCCTCTACCAGACTGCACAGGCACAGGCGCATGCATACACAAACACACCCCTTTAAAAAGGCACACGCGCGCACACACACGAGGGGTCCCTCTCTGAGCTCAAAAGAAGGAGGAAAAAAAAACGCGCCACTCTTGGTGCGTCTTTCAAGGGGGAAAAAGTTGAGGAAGACAGAAGAGGACGAACCAAGGGGAGACTCGGATGAAAGCGCCTCCTTCGCTGTTTCTCCTCGCACTGTAAATAGATGGTTATTTATGCGCATAAATGAAACTATCCTAAAGGGTAGAGCTACGTCTCTTTTTGGATAACATAGCGGGGGGGAGCCACATCCATGCAAGGCGCACAATTCTGGACAGAAACTTAGACTTCTGCGCTATTCTGGACCTCGAGGTTGCCTGAATTTTCGCTATAAAGCACAGTTACTGGTGTCCGAGTGCGCTGGGACAGTGGAATTTATCTCTTCGCTATAGAAAAAAACGCCGTCGGCTGGGAAAGTGAAACCCTTCCGGTGTCTACAACTGGTAAGTGCAACAGAGGAGGAGCAGGAGTAGAAAAGAAATAAAATGTGAGTTAATGCAAGTGAAGGAATTTGTTTTTGCCTGTTCGGTGCAGTTTATCATGTGAATTTTAAAGTCATGGCTGCAACATAAAGGAGCAAGAAGTGATGTGAAGGCAGGGTTACCTCACAGGTCGGTGGATGATAATGATGAATCATTGGCGGTGATGAATTGTGGGAAAAATTACAAAAAGAACGAGAATAAACCACACTGTATTCTCCTACAGTTAGGAAAACCAGTAATCGTATTAACAGTTAGTGAGTTTTAGTTGTATAAATCGTGATTTAAGTTACGGCAAATTCCAATATCATGCGTAAAATTGTGCGTAAAGTTAACAAGCAAAACGAATAAACTCAAAATTAGCGTCAATAAATGGGTGAGTTAGCTCTCCAAAGTAAAATATAAACACCTCTGTTAATAAAAAAAAAAAGTAACATGAGTTCAGATATTTTTTATTCTCTTCTGTATCCTTTAGAAAAACAGCGAGGAAAAAAAATGGGGGGAAAAGAGGCGACGTTCACGGTCTCACGCCTTTAATTAATACAGGACCATATGGTGGAGGTTAGTCGATTCATCTCCCGGTAAAGGCTGCACTCTCATGCTCTACTGTGTTAATTTCACAAGTAAAGCCGGTGTGAGGCAATGCCAGCTTTCTGTCTGCACTGGGCCTCACGCCACGTGAGTCCCACTGATTCATATCAACTGCTGGTGCTGAGAGCACAGCGCGTCCGTGCAGTGACAATGAATGGATGAACGGGATTACTGGGAGTAATCATAATATTAATGCAGATATATCTTATATATCAACCCACTCCTACTGCATATACACTGTGGCATATGTTATAAAAACAAGTGAAGTAAATATTTATTACCAGGCTTGATTACCACCACATGATTAGACATTATTACAATTAATGTTGTGCGTGTTAAATATATTTCATTTACATGTTAGAATGCGTAAGCTTTTACCAAATATGCGCTTTTAAATTAGCGCAATAATTTGACTCTTAAAATATAAACATATTACTCGCGTTTTATTTTATTTTTTTAAAACGTGTAGGCCTATTTCCTGTAACTTTTAAAGAAATTTACGCTTTTAATTTGAACTCACCGATAATAATAAGTACAAAAAAATAGATAAAACTAATCCTTTGATGTATAAATTGAAATCCATCATTTTTACACAATAAAAATGAAACACAGTGGCTTTATAAGATAAATAAGAAGGAGGCCGCAGAGTAGCCAGGCAGGCTGAAATATTGGAGGCACCCCTCATTAAATCTGTCTGATTAGATAACACTGAGCCGCATGCAATAACCTTCCACCTTACAGCCTGACCCACACTATTTCATTTTGCAGTGGGGATATAGAGGAGGGATGAGAGGAGAGGTGGCGCAGGTACACGCGGTAAAACTTAACCTCCAATATCTGCATCTTCTGAAATAGAGGGGGAAAATATAAACCTCCCAGATGATGTAGAGCAGGTGAAGAGAAGAGCTGAGGAAAATGGTTAACAGCATGACTGCATGCAAATTCCCCCCGACTTGAATTATCATAAGCAAACAGTGTGAGCCTGGACTAATAAAACCCCATCTGTGTAACTTCATATCGAGGTAGTATGAGGGCTGCGATAATGAATTTTGTAATATCCCACCGACAGACATCTCAATCAGACTCTAATCCCGTGATTTTACTACGGAATCACTCCACTTCCAACTGCAGGCTGCACCAAAAAACACACAAGCAGAACACGGCGGCTTTTATATATTCAGACTGAGCAAAAATAAATATGACACTGGGAAAATATATAGCAATACACGGCGCGCGATAAAAGTGAGTTTTAGACTCTAATTTGTCTTAAATTAAGTGGGAAAATTATGAGATTATTATCTTTTCTCACGCAAATCATCTTGTTCCCATTGCTGGGGACACAAGTCAAATTAAATTGGAAATAAATCGATTACTGGCGTAATTTCATAAAAGAAACCGAGATTAAAATGCATATTTGCAGCCTAAGTTGTTTTATGTATTTTTAATTTGCTCGAATGTACACGCTTAATTAAACGCGTCAAATGCCTAAATCATGATTTCTCATCAATTTGGACATTTTTCCTCAAGACCACCAGCATTTTGTTCATGTAATCTAACACTTATCCTTTGAGCACACCGCTATTCTTTTTAGTCTCATGTTGACTCCAAACATGATCGACTACACAAGTAGAGCTGCATGTCACTGTGAGTAACACAGCGGGCTTGTTTACCGAACTTAAAGCCTAATTGTGGCTCTTTTGTCTCTTTTTACAGAAGCGCTTTTCCTTAAATTGCCATAATGGACTCCCACTGCCGCAAACTGGCTACCACCTGCGCACAAATAGGTGAGTATCTGCTCCATCATCAACACACAGGGATTCTCCCAGAAATAATAAAACACCATTATTTTAGATTATTAAATTGTTTTCTATTACTTAAAAACGACAGTGTTTTATATCAGTGTTGCAGGGTTTATGTGCGCGTTTTCTCCAAACAGGATATTTATTTATTGCAGCTAATAGATTGTTTTTATTGATAACATTTTAATTGAAATGGGGTGTGATTTTGTTAAAAATCAGTGGCACTATGCGGTGAGTTTATTGTTTACCAGCTTCTAGTTTTGTGAGATTTGGAACATTTTGACTAAAAAAGGCAAAAAATAATCACAAAAAATATTCCTTTTGTTCTCTTCACTATTTTATTTCGCATTATAAGACTCTAAGAGCTAAAACTTTATTAATATTTTTTTTTTTGCAGTGGTTTATTCTAAAATGTTTAGTAGTCGTAGATAGTTTGGCCTATTGGCTCATCTGTGTGGCTTCAGCTTGTCTGCTGTCTTAGAGCGACACCTGGTGGCCACATCTGGACCAGGATGAGCTGCAGTGACGTTATGAGCTGGAATGAGAAGATGCACATATATGACGCATCTTATCATTGCAAAATAAGACCGCAACGACAACATATTTAAGGTTGTTTTCACATTGACGGCAACATGTTTCCTTAAATAACAGCTACGAATAAAAGCCAACAAGAGACCAAAGAAAAGCTGCAATCACTCTCTAGATAAAGTCTGGGATTTATTAATTATTCTCCAATGTGGCAGGGAAACGGCATCAGGTCTTGTTAGGGTTTTAAACGAATAACCGATAACTCATTCAGTTTCATTTAGCCGGGAGTGATGGGGCCAGATGTGACGGATAACAGCCATAGCTTCACAGCTGCATTGATTAGGAATAATAGGATAACTAAAATAAAAATGACTGAATTACAGGGAGGGGCTGGCAGGGTGATGCTTGTAAATATAGACACACCAGCGCCAACTGTTTTGCTGTAATATATGCACCGCTTGTTGGATTGACTCCGGGGAAAACTAAATGTATAATGAAAGCCCATTCGTGAGGAGGAATATACTAATGGAGGAATCTGATGTCTCCTTAATCCTATGTAAAAAGCCTTGTCGTCTCCCCGATATTGACTGAATTGCTAATTAATGGCCCTCAATGGTGGAGGCCTATTGCGCGCAGTAATCCGCAGAAGAGAGATAAAGCATTCAGAAGGTAGAAATGAAGAGGAAACCGATAATCCACTTCAAGTTTAGTATCACAATACGGCTGGAAAAAAAAGGAGCAACAGACTGGCCGCTGCATGGACACCTGCAAAGTATTGTTTTATTGTTATTTTTAATTAAAAATTAAAATATAATATCTCTAATAGGCCTGGTGACACTACTATTTGTATATTTCCTTATGAATTGTGTATTGTTTAGCCATAAAATGAACATGAATCTTTATAACTTAAAGTGTGCATCGGCTTTATCAAATTACTCATCCAAACAAGGCTGTGTTGCTCTGGTTCCCTCATAAGTCTTTTCGGTCCCTCAGTGCGCGCGTGCGTGTGTTGTATACAGTCTCGTGGTATTTATATATCCCTTTAACTTCTTAACAGTCCAAATGCGCATGGCTGAATGGGCGTCGGCCGGTCACGTGCAGAAGGGAAGTGATTGTGATGAAATAAGAAAAGAACCGTGATATAATCAATATTTAAAGTCATTTTCTCCTCTTCCACTGGTGTGAATCTCAGTAATTGGCGTGGACGTGTCCTCCTCTCTGTGCAATCACTCCATCGCTTCAATCACCTGTTACCCAGCTGACATTTCGCCACCCTCCACCCCCCTCACATTGGAAATTAAAGTCACATTTGTTTGATTAGACATGTTTACTTTGCCTTAATGAGTCACAATCTTTGGGGAGTTATAGGTTTTAAAAAAATGCTGGCACATATCAGCTCAAACTCATTAAAAGTCCTCCTTCAGAAATTCTTAGGCAAATGAGAGTCTTATCAGATTAAAAAAAAGCACTACAGGAGTGCTGGCTGAGGGGTTCACGCGTAAAGTGAGGGGAGAGATCCAGTTAAGCGCCCAGATAAAGTAATCCGTCGTCAACAAACTGAGTCTGCGTGGTTAACTGTGGCTCCAGTGGTGGGGTTGATTTAATGGATATTTGAACCTCAGCTCTGGGGAGGTCAAGAGGATGGTCTCATTTTAACTAGCGTGACTGGCCGCGTGCAGGGATGTCGTGAATAGTCAACTTTGGTCACGTTGTACTTAAAGTATGAAGTTGGATATGGGGGTTAGAATGAGACTGATGTTGTTTGCCACCCTTTTACTTCACTGATTAAAACTATGCATCCCGCTTGTGTGAGCTGCAAGTGCGCACAGTGCACGGTGCGTTTTGGCGCATTCTGGCGCATTCTGGCACATCCCTCCCTTTGACGTTCCCTGTATTTTCCCTTTAATCGCGTGTCCTTTCACAGGACCACAGTGCTGCAGAGGCTTGCTGTGTTTGATATTCAGTGTGCATCTTTTTTTCCATACGGCTTTCAATACAATCCGCTCGGTGGCTCGCTTTATCCACATTGAGTCCCTGAGTAAACTGCGGAGACAGAGCCTGCGAGCTGCACGCGGCTCAGCTTGGGTATCAATAGGGCTGCATCGTTTTACTGGGCCACTGGACCCATCTCATAAAATGAGGCCAAACTGTGTTATTTTCATTTTTATTTGGTCTTGGGCTGCTGCGCAACGGCAACGGAGTGCCGCGGGTACACCGTGCGTCCCATCTCTCTTTACATGCTTTTATTTGGAAGAGGAAAATAAGCGCCAGCCCCGGCATAAACACATTGGCACACATATCTCGTTTCTGAGAGCTCCGGTTGGTTGGACACGCCGTCATATCCACATGGATGTGCCTGTCAGAATAAGGGCGGGCGTAACGCGGTGACGTGGAGGTCTGGGGAGAGGTGCAGTTGGACAGGCAGTGCGCAACAGCTGAAATGAACAGAGAGCGGTGTAGTGTGTGTATGCCTCTGGATCTAATATCACCTACCTGTCCTTGTCACTCTGATAGTCAGCCGAGGTAGCCGCTGTTTACCGCCGATGCCATGGCAGCACTCGATGGCCTATTTTAAAGCTTTTTCCAGATTAAATACAAAGATTTCATCTCCGCTACAAGAGGAACTGCTCTGCTGTGCGTCTTTTTGGAGAGCTGAACACATTCCGCAGACGGACTTTCCGCTCATCCTTGTTGTTCTAAAGGGACTTACTCTGCTTTTAACAGACAGTTTTGCGATCTTCTACCGATGAACTCTATGAGGGATCCATTAAATATAGACCATCACCACCTAACAGGGAATAAACTTGCTTCCACGCACCACACGGCTCTGGCGATGGCCTCAACTTTACAGCCGCTGCAGCGGTCTGTGGACTCTAAACACCGGTTAGAGGTGCACACGGTGTCAGACACGTCCAGTCCGGAGTCTGTCGGTAAGAAGCGCATGGGATGCAGATGTTCGCGGCAAAGCATCAAACAAAAGATGACTCCCATTAATCAACGTAAAGGGACTTTCACGCGCATGCAAATAGGCGATTATAGCTGTCGTTTTATTCACACATAATTAGTTCTGTCACTGGCCTGTGTGTGCGTGGTGTTGTGAGAAGTTTCTCTGTTATGGAAATGAAAGACAGCTTGCCTTATGTCAACTGGAATCAGTCAGGCATTTATTCATATAGGCTACTGCGTGCACAGATTAAATAAAAAAGGCACATTTACGAAAAAAATCCCTACAATAAAGGACAATGAAAAATGAAACGATATAACTTGGTTTATTTCATAAATCATCGTGTTTCTTCCTCAGTGGAGTCAGGCTGAACAGCTCATCTAATTCCCAGCAGTGTCAGGATTCAGGATTTGTTTTGTTCCCTCTTTACAGCATTCAGGCCTTAATCCGCCTGACCCTGACTCAATCAACTTCTTTCCTCTTGACAGAAAAAGAAAAGAACCAAAATAAAAACGACGACTCTTCGGATGACCCGTCGAAAAAGAAGCGGCAGCGGCGGCAGAGGACTCACTTTACCAGCCAGCAGCTGCAGGAACTGGAGGCCACTTTCCAGAGGAATCGCTACCCGGACATGAGTACGAGGGAGGAGATAGCCGTGTGGACCAACCTAACAGAGGCCCGGGTCAGGGTGAGTATTCCCTTGGGTGCAAATAAAAACAATCAGTATGTATATTTCGGATAATTTGTGCCAATTATCCGGTTAACCTACAAACGTCTTATATTTTAGTATTTTTACGCACGGACTTCAAACTTTACGCACGACTGAAATTCCCTTTAAATAATATAGGACACAGTTTTTAGCTGGAAAACAAATAATCTTATCTTGTTTAAATATTCCGCTGGTTCAAGCTCAGTTTAATTAGATTGCATGTTTGTCTATTAGGGCTAAATATAGATCCAACCCTCTGCACACAATGCAAAATAATCTATTTCAGCACAGCTTCATTTGTGGCTCTCGGTACACTATAAGCTGCTCGATAATTCTATAATAAAACAGAAAATAATAAGTATTTGTCTATTATGTGTTATTACACATAATTAGGTTGTTAACAGTCGAGGCTGTTGACATGTGTCGGTGGTGGCAGATACCAGTCGTGTTCTCCTGTTCTTGTGAAAGAGGTGCAAAGCTTGGATTTTGCGATTGCCGCCTGGGTGTTGTGTGACTGAGGTCAGCGTGTTTGTGGAAGCCTGCAGAGGAATACACATCATGTCCACTCCTCCTTCACTGCAGAGAGCTCAGTGTATATTCTGCTCAGATAAACACGGAGTCTAAGCGGGACTGTCTGCACGGGAAAATAAAGATTAATAAAGAGTGTTTGGATTTACGGAGATTCACATTTTTAGGATTTTTTTTTTTAAATTTAAATAGTACCACAAATGAAATATGGCGGCTGACATCAGTCCAGATTAACAAATACAGAGTGGAAAAAAATGTAATTCTCAAAATTCATTTCTAACCTGCTGTCATGTCATTTGCTCCAGGTTTGGTTCAAGAACCGGCGAGCTAAATGGAGGAAACGGGAAAGAAACCAACAAGCCGAGCTTTGCAAAAACGGCTTCGGCCCGCAGTTCAACGGACTCATGCAGCCCTACGAAGACATGTACCCCAGTTACACGTACAACAACTGGGCCGCCAAGGGCCTCACGTCGGCCTCTTTATCCACCAAAAGCTTCCCCTTCTTCAACTCCATGAACGTCAACCCCCTGTCCTCACAAACCATGTTCTCGCCGCCCAACTCCATTTCCTCCATGACTTCCAGCATGGTGCCATCGGCGGTCACCGGCGTGCCGGGTTCCAGCCTCAACAGCCTCAATAACTTGAACAACCTCAGTAACCCGTCTCTCAACTCGGGGGTGCCATCCTCGGCGTGCCCCTACGCGCCTCCGACCCCTCCCTATGTGTACAGGGACACTTGTAACTCCAGCCTGGCCAGCCTGAGACTGAAAGCCAAGCAGCACTCGAGTTTTGGATACGCCAGTGTGCAGAATCCGGCCACTAATCTGAGCGCTTGTCAATACGCTGTGGACAGACCAGTCTAATACCTCCATGCACTGCAAAAGATAACCACTATAGCAAGTCATTACAGGCTGGTAGTGGCGCTTAAAGCGTAATTACGCACACAAAGAAGGAGTGAGAAAATCGGGCAGATATAATTGTACTTTTTGGAGGAAATGTCTTGATCATGTGGCATTTTCATGACACTAGTTGGAGTTGTGTTACTCTGAATTTTTCCTCAAGATATTGCTACTTTTCCTTGAAGATTGAATTTATTCCATCCATTTATTTTTTGGGGCGAGGGTGGGGTGATTACAAAGTCAAATGGCTTGTTATGGTGGTCATTTTTTGCAGTGTGTGGTTAATCACAAACAGCCGGCCACAGGAACAAGAGACTACTACAACTACTTTTTCATTTTTCAAAAAAAGGGCACTATAGAAGACTGAACCACTGAAACAAGCTCAACTCCAGGTCGGAGTCAAAACTGAAACGGGAGATTTTAGGTTTATTCCCCTTTGATGAGTCCAGGCCTGCTTCACACTGCGCCACAGTTTAAAAAAAGGCCTGTTTTATTTTTCATAACTCGTCATGAGTTTTTTTCTGATGGATTTTGGACGTTAATTGCTGACTGAAAAGGTTGTATATATATATTTGAATTATCATCTCCTGTTTGTTGAGGCGAATGCGCTATATCCCTCCAGTCCTCTCCAGGTTCAATTTATCAACGCATGTGGAAAAAAAAATACCTAAAAAAAGGAATCATGTTTTGCTTGCAAACAAAAGGGAATGTACATACTAAAACGCACCGGTTGTGTGTTTCTAACATATTATAAATTTATTATTAATGTCTGTGTGAATATCGATTTAGAATAGCAATTCTGGATTTAAAAAAAAAATAAGAACCATCAGAAATGTTCCTGCGACAAATGATTTGGTTTTTGCTCTGTGTATACTATTTGGTACGGAATTATGATTTTTTTTTTCAACATCCAAAAAAACTATTGTGTTTTATTTAATGGAAGTAAATATATTGTTCAAAAACAATGTGATGTTATTGAATCTTTGTGCTGGTAGTCGGTTAGTGGAGTGTAAAGCAATGACAGTCTGTCTATAGGCTTTCGATTATGTGAGGTGCTTGTGCGGCTAATCTATAGAAGAAAACAATGGGCCGCTCCAATACACATAGCAGCGAGATGCTCCGTCAGATTAACTGCTGAATACATGTCTGCCTGCTCAGCCAAGGGCCTCGGCTGCATGGCCACTGGTGCTTGAAATAACACGGGAATCAACAAACAGGACTTGGACCACACAACGGTGACAACAGCCATTATGTTTTTTTTTTTCTCTCAGTGTTTGAACTCAGAAGCATTTCCCTGAAGGGGATTAATTGAAAACGCATCACAATCCACAGCTTTAAACTGATCCAATTGATGATTTGAAAATGATTATATATAAAATAAAATTGTCTAAATTTATATTTTACTAATTAATTCATAAACATGATGCGTAAAATGTAACAATAACATCTAAATTAACCATAAAGGTATTTAAAGGAGTTTAAAGCTGCCCGTCTTGCGCCAGAAATCTGTGATCTTCACGTAGCCACCTTGAATTACACATCTATCTGCTTTATTTTTCTAACTTGGCACTTTTTAAAGTCGTGTGCAACTGCACCAAAGCAAAACAAAGCTGGTCTAGGGAAACTGTATGTGATCCACAAGCTTGAGCAAACATACAAAGGGAGATAGAGAGGGATAGATAGGGAGGTATGTGGGCCGAGGCTGGCTGGAAGAGGAGGCGGGGGACGAGTGCAGCTTCTCGGGCTGCAGATAGAGCAGACACCGGGGAGGAAGCACCGCAGCACTCCCCACGAGACAAAGACACTAATAAATAAACAGGACTTTTGTTTTGCGCAGGCTGAGCCTACAGGCTCATATAATTGATCATAAGAGTTGTTTATTTTTTTGTAGTATTAACTAAATCACCTATATACAAGCTAATATTCAAGATACAAAAGCAAATGTGATGAAGGAGCTGATTTAGGTTCTGATGTCATGCAACAAGAGGTCACCTCCCGGGGGGAGGTTATTATGAGGGAAATAAATCAGTTAGTGCCAAATAACAAACACAAGAGAGGCATCCCTCTCTGTTTTGTTTTTTTTACATCAATGAATGTTCTGAGCTGCGGTCTGAACTCCTGAACTCACCATCCAGATTTAGATTTCCCTTTTGTTGCACGAGTGTCACCTTTTGATGGAGTCGGTAACGCGGTGCAGTCAGATGACAGGGGATAAGCCTCGGCTGCTGCTGCTGCAGAGGCCAATACGCAAGTCTGCGGTCTCAATACACATCCAGACAATCAACATGTGAGCAGAGGATGACCTGAAGACATGAGGCTTCAGGGGGAAATGTTCATTTGGCTGAAAGGACGCTCAGGACTGCAGACCTTTAGCCTCCTTCTCCTCTCCAACACAAGGTAAGAAGTAAAGCAACACTAAGCTGCATGTTCACTTGTGCGTAATTTCATAAAATATGCTTCTTTTCTGTGCACGGTGGCTACCTATATTCCGCTCACGTTTTAGCTGAAATTAATATTCTAAATCCAGAGTCATTTATGCGTCAAACCAAACTCTTTTCTTAAAGTAGGGAAACTGCCCCGCATAACAATATGTGAGAAATATCCACAACGGACTCTATAAACATGCAGTTCATGTTCCAACAAAGACACAATTATCAATCTGTGTGTTTAAAGCGCATTCATATTTGTCCTGCTTCAGTTTTCGGACATCTAAAAAACACCCTCTACATCTTAATGTGAGATTTGTTCCGCAAATCCAGTGGAAAGACGTAAGACACCGAG